>OZ022518.1:31403495-32856780 GCA_963989415.1 Cerceris ruficornis
ATAATGTGTAATTCAATAATATTTCTAATACGTTCAATATTTAAATATATCTAATACAATGATATGTAAAACAATACTATTTTTAATACGATCAATATTTAAATATATCTAATACAATGATATGTAAAACAATAATATTTCTAACACGTTCAATATTTAAATATACCTAGTACAATAATATATAATTCAATAATATTTCTAATACATTAAATATTTAAATTCATCTAATACAATGAAATATAATTCAATAATATATCTAATACATTCAATATTTAAATATTTAAATAAGAAAGTGCCTGCCTATCAGAGGTAGGGAACATGTCTGTAAATTTTTCTAAATACATTCAATATTTAAATATATCTAGTCCAATAATATATAATTCAATAATATTTCTAATACATTCAATATTTAAATATATCTAATACAATGATATTTAACTCAATAATATATCTAATACATTCAATAATTAAACATATCTGATACAATATTATTGAATGTATCGAATGTAATAGATATGTATTAAATAAATATTTAAATATCGAATATATTAGAAAATTCGTAAATCTTACAATTTAAAAGTCAGATTGCATTGAATTCAATAGCGCCGGTCACCGGTGACCCTCACGGCATTGAACGTGTTAATTTTCTAAAATTAACAATACCATGCTTTTTCCTTTATTAGGAGTTAATTGTCTTACTATAAAATAGCTGTCTAGGTGTTACTTCTACCACCAGACATAATTTTAACATAACAGCGAATACAGATGGCTATTATCTAAAAATGAACGGCAGGAGAGAACGATATAAATAAAACCTGCCTTTCGAATTCCCCCTAAAAATCAAATTACACCATTAGAATAAGGACGCGCAAATACGCTTCCCAGAGCGAAAGAGTTAACGTGCGCACAGTAAGGAAAATCCGGAACGAAGGAGAAGAGTCGGAGAAGAAGTTATTTCCTCTCCTTTATCCGTCGCGAATATCCCGAGCAAAGGATTAAAATTCACGGCAACGGCGGGAGAGAACAGAACAGTTTCCGCTTGATGCGACTTCAAATGAGACGTCAGTAAGCAAGAATACGAGGGTTCTCACGGAGGAAGGGTGAACTTCCCGTTCTGCGACCTTGGAAATTGAAGGAAACCGAAGGAAACCACGGTTTAGAGAATAAAGCCGTGCTCCAAACTCCGCATTTCTCGGAGCGGTATCAAGTCCCTCGGGAGGATGGCGCGTAAATCATTGTAAATAGGAGAGAAATTGCCAAAGTTCGGACAATTTCAACGTTTTAGCGAGTGCCCGGCGAAACTCCGGCTTCTCGAATTCTCTCGGCAAGGCTAGTTTTCAAGTGGCGATGCCTTCCGCGCGCGAGATAAGACTCGGACAACGAAACAGTTACTTTCGCGGAGGAAACGAGCCGCCATATTTTCTCTCCTTTTATTGCGGAATGGAGAATGCTTTTATTTCAGAGGATATTTGAGATAAGAAGAATTTACGGGATGGAATCGCGAATGGAAAATAAGGGGAGGAAATTACGGGGGGAAAATTGATAGGTCGCATGCAAGTATGAGTATGGGAAAATGTAATATCCGCTGCGTGAAGGAAATGTAACGTAGAAATGTGCGACGGTGGAGAAGAGGTACAATTACATTTTATCATATTGTTTCGCGGATGTACACTCGAGGAAACGGACATGGCACGCTATAAACTATTGTATGGGCCGCTGTTTGTGAAAGTGGCATAAGTCCGGTTTCGAGAAACATGTGCTTAAGTTAGATTTAGCTAAATTGTTAATGTACCAGACGGTATTTTTGAAAGTGTGCGTGTCTATATTTGAGAAAAGTGCGTTTAAGTTAAATTTAGCTGAATTGTTAATGTATCAGCCGGTATTTTTGAAAATGTGCGTGTCTACCTTTGAGAAAAATACGTTTAAGTTAGATTTAGCTGAATTGTTAATGTATCAGACGGTAGTTTTAAAAGTGTACGTGTCAAATTTTGAGAAAAGTGTGTTCAAATTAGTTTTAGTTAAATTGTTAATGAATCAGATGATATTTATGAAAGTGTACGTATCTACCTTTGAGAAAAATGCGTTTAAGGTAGATTTAGGTAAATTGTTAATATATCAGCCGGTATTTTTGAAAATGTGCGTGTCTACCTTTGAGAAAAGTATCTTTAAGTCTGATTTAGGTAAATTGTTAGTATATCAGCCGGCAGTTTTGAAAGTGTACGTGTCAACTTTTGAAAAAAGTGTGCTTAAGTTAGATTTAACTAAATTGTTAATGTATTAGCCAGTATTTTTGAAAGTGTACGTGTCTACCTTTGAGAAAAGTATCTTTAAGTCGGATTTAGGTAAATTGTTAGTATATCAGCCAGTAGTTTTGAAAGTGTACGTGCCAACTTTTGAGAAAAGTGTGCTGAAGTTAGATTTAGCTAAATTATTAATGTATCAGACGGTAGTTTTAAAAGTGTACGTGTCAAATTTTGAGAAAAGTGTGTTCAAATTAGTTTTAGTTAAATTGTTAATGAATCAGATGATATTTATGAAAGTGTACGTATCTACCTTTGAGAAAAATGCGTTTAAGGTAGATTTAGGTAAATTGTTAATATATCAGCCGGTATTTTTGAAAATGTGCGTGTCTACCTTTGAGAAAAGTATCTTTAAGTCTGATTTAGGTAAATTGTTAGTATATCAGCCGGCAGTTTTGAAAGTGTACGTGTCAACTTTTGAAAAAAGTGTGCTTAAGTTAGATTTAACTAAATTGTTAATGTATTAGCCAGTATTTTTGAAAGTGTACGTGTCTACCTTTGAGAAAAATGCGTTTAAGTTAGATTTAGGTAAATTTTTAATGTATCGGCCGGTATTTTTGAAAATGGTACAAGTTTATTTTTGAGAAAAGTGTGTTTAAGTGCTTCCTTTTTGTATTTTAAATAAAAAAAGTCACGGTTAATTTCCCTGATTGTACGCCGACTGCGCTACCATTGCTTGTCTTGGGGAGAAAAGGAATAGAATTTGCCTCGATTCGTGATTAAATTTTTTATAAAAATTGAAGATAACTTTTCTCCTTGAGCGGATACCATTACGACACCATAATACTGTAATATTACACCTTTCATGGAGAAGAAGAAATTACAATTAAATTCTATCCCCAAAGAAATTAAAAACTATCTTCTTTTTCTCTTTGAATACTTGTGCGCTGACTCAATATCACAAATCCCGGACATAAAAAGAATCTACAATTAAATCCCTGCTCCAAAGAGATTCCAGAAGACTTGAAATTCTCGAGGAACGTCTCGATATTAATCGCGGTATCACGTTTCCTCCAAGAAAGTGACCCGGCAATTAAACTTCCTCTCCGCTGAATCCCAGACCGACTCAATTTCTCATTGAATACTTCATCGCCGATTCTGTGTTACAACTTCCAAGAAAAAGAAACTCAACGATTATATCTTCCTTTCTCCGAGAGATCCAAAATAACTGCCATTTCTCAATGAATCTTCCATCATCGATTGCGTCTTCTCCAAGAAGAGTTCTAATTAAATTCTCATTCCTCTGAAAACTATCGTGATCCCTCATGGATAACACCTCTGCTCAATTACACTGGTGAACACTTTATTGCACTGAACACGAATAAAAAATCCGTTTTTCTCCATCAGACGCCATTGTTCAGAAAATCAATTTTTAAAAGAAAAATACACATTCCTCAAACGTCCGAATTTTTTGCATTTTAATCGCTAAAGTTATTTAAGGTTTTTCTGCGCAGAAAAATTCTACAAACCCTCCCGAATATAATGGCGCATATTACAGTAGGAGTCTGTTCGTGGATCGTGTGTGCGGTGAAACATTATCGTTAGAGTCGGAACAGATGAAAGAACACGTGTAAGAATGATAGAGTGTGTGCGTGAATGAACGAAGGTCAGTCGGAGACGGACGATCGAGCAAGCTAGAAGTGTTTCGAACGAGAGCTGTATTGTTATTAATTCTTCTTTTATCTCCATTTTTAAATATGCTAACGTAGGAATAGAATCGGTGGATCGTTCAGCACAGACCTCTGCACCACCCATTCCTACATTACTTTTATGTTATAGACATTTAAATATATTTAACCCTTTGCACTATAATTGTTTTCCTAGTTTGTTCTCGGCCAACTCTGATTTAATTTTTGTGCTTTTGACATCACATATTGGGTATGAAGTAATTGCTTGCAGTTATTTAAAGTTTAATGTTATATTAACAAAACGATTGTTCAGAAAAAATCACGCCAGAAAAGTCACGACAGCTTGTTGAAATCATCTCAACATGGCCTATCACGTCGCAATAGAAAAAACCTAGCCTAAAGAAATATAGATGACCTTGAAGTCTCCTCTACGCTTCCAGCCACTGTATCCAAACACGTCCCTCTCTGTACCGTGTAAGTTCCGCACAACAATTTTTCTTATTATTACAAATAATCTTATTATTACAAATGTCCAAGGTGGACATAAATATTGCCCACCCTGTATAAAGACAATGCAAATTATTCAGCATTTAACTGCTCGTCACAAAAAAAACCTGCAAGGTCGAGAGAAACGAATTACATACCTGAAGTCAGCACCAAAGACACTATTAGAATCACATGTTTCAGCTGTCCTGCCCAAAGAAGTATTTACTTTGCAACGATACCGTGAGGATGATCAAGTAGTCAGCAAGCAGAGAGTTATTTAATAGTCCAGAATCTCCTCTTCGAAAATATTACACGCGCACTGACAGGTGAAAATGCTTGAACCCGATCACGGAGCACTGATTACTCGTCGGCGGCCGAGAGCGCACTGATAGCGAGGCTAAGGTCGACGTGACTCAATGGGCCCGCGGGACGAACACCTGTGTGTACAGGATGTTTCAAAATTATTTGTCATATCTTTAACCCTTTGCGGTCCGAATTATTTTTTCAAGTTTGTAGCGAGCTAGATCAAATTAATTGCACGACATTTTCTGTCGTTTGTTATTAACTTTTTTCAATGATAGCAATAACTGTAGGTTCTGACGGATATTTCGGTGATATTACAAAATCATTATGAATTTGAAATGTAGATATTAAATCGTTCGAAAATAAAGTGAAGTGAAAAGCAATGGCGAGTATAGCTCAACATAGGACTGCAGAGGGTTAAAGGGTTGTTCAACACCTTCGATTGGATGGCGATTTGTGAAAAAAACCTGCCGCAATATTCAACAATTTTTTTTATTGGCTCCTCGCATTCTTCTTGTTACGTAGGTAAAATGTCTGAGAGGAACCATGGGTCAGAAACGTATCGTTCTCTCACAAATTAACTTTTAGCCCTTTCGAGACCTACGGGACAATATATCCCGAACTAATGTTCATTTGAAGTGCTGGGATGTAATTTCCCGTCTCGAAAGGGTTAAGAGTGCCTCCGCGATTGAATATTCGCTGAGTAAATCAGACTTTCAGGTGTCCGACCCTTCGGAAAGAAACACACGAAGGTACGTAGGTCGCGGTCGCCGAGACCCGTTTAAGCAGAGTGTATTTTGACAACACGCGGCAGTTGCCGAGACTCGATTAGATCGAGTGAATTTTGACAACAAGCCTCGGTCGTCGTACGTCCTTGGTCAACGAAGTGGAAATCGTTGCTCCCACTGCTTGTATAATTAATCTTGAATGCAATTAAGAAATATTGTTTACTTGTATGATGAAATTTGACTATTCTGGTGCTTTGTTTTGTAGTAAAATATTAAATATGTAGTAAGGTATTAAATAAATGGAAACACACGTAGTACAAATTAAAGAAAACTAGGGTATAGATATTTGGTGATAATTATATGTAGTAAGAAGAGTAATGGTAATAATAATGGTAATAACGTTAATAATAGTAATAAGGGCACGACATCCGTCTGATTAAGATGGTCAAATCAGACTGCGTAAAAAATGCTACGCATTGGCGTTTGTCGCTAGGCAGTAACACGTGGGCACGGGCTATTCAGGCCCGTACCTACGAAATCCCTTCACCTAATACAATTTTTTTTAAAGGGGGCACTATAGCTTAATGTAGCGGTATTGTCAGAAAGTAACTACTAAACAATACTTAAAGTGTACGAATATTTATTGCACCTGTATTTCTGTCGACTCTTTGTTTTTTCTTGGTAAAGCAAATTATCCAACCGACTTTCTTGCGCTGCATCTACTCTAGAAACTGCCGGAATATGTATATTTTCGTTGGTTATGAAAAAATAGTTAATAAACAATGATTTCACGACGTGTTGTCAAAAATTTGTGGGTGTAGGAATACTTTTTACCCCGACTGTAATGCTAGCACCGGTGAAACGGCTGCGCTGAGAACCACTGGCAGTACCTCGTGTTTTGCTGAGCTATTTTAATTTCTCAATCGAAAACATAGCTCATATTGCAAATTTTAATTATGGTTTCCCCAAGAAAAATGCCTGCTCTGTCGACTGCTGCTAGAGGATTTTCTCCTGGACGTATACTTTTAAAGATAGATAGGAAAATATACATACTTTTGACATTAGGCTATACTTTTCACTTTGAGCATCGTTTAACCCCTTTGCACTCCAACAGTGAGTCTCGCTCGCCGTCTTAATTTACAAGAAAAATTTCCATTAATTTCAGTCGTGTTTCTTACTTACTGTTCTATTATTTACATTAATGAAGTAATCTAATTGTAATCTGTACAGATCTGACAACAGAAAGTATCCAAAATTTATAACTATTTATTTGTGAAGATAAAACGTTCATATCATAAAGAAAATTTAAGATTATAAAAAACGATACTGTTATTCGATGTGCTCTGAGTGTTTGTGACATCAAACGACATACTTTTGTGACACTTGCCCCGAAAAGCCTGCAATGCACCTTGGCGAGTGCTTTGTAAAATACCATACCCAGTAAAACTATAGAGCATAATATTTAAATATTATATTCTTAATATGTAAAATAATGTACAACATTCAAATAAAAAAATTCTTTTCAATTTGACTATATATGACCATATTTTATTTTTCTTTAAAAATGTCGCGGAGTTGCTGGTTCCCACATGGAAAAGCAGCTTGGAGAGCAAAGGGTTAATATATCGTAGCCCCATTCTGTCAGAACAACAACCCCTAAGGATATTAACGCCACAGCGATTACACCCGAATAACGAAAAAGAAGAAAAACAATGATCAATAGTTCATTCCTAACCTCAAAAAAAGTCCAAAAGATTCAAAGTAACAGCAATTTCTCTTCCGACACCCACGCGGCGATTCAATGCTGCGGACAAAAAGTGAAACGAGCTCGCAATTAAATCTTCCTCCCAAAGAGACTCGAGATTACTTTGATTCGTCGATGAATACTTGAACATGGATGGCGCCGGCACGGCACGGCACCCGTGGGAAGAGAAAAAAGACTCACGATTTACGAGTCATCGCGTTTTAACGTTTCGACCACCACGGGGGAGCCATTACGAGGGTCGTTTTATCGTTGGGACAGTTTGAGAAATTGCGGCGACGATGACGTTGGACGCCGTGCGAGGATCGATTCGAGTGCAGCCGGTTCGCAATCGACGGCGAAGAGGAAACCGCGACGCGCCTTGCGTTGGAAACCGCCCTAAAATCCTCGATGCAACCGCGATCGCCTCTGTGAGGTCAGCTTGAGAGGAATTAACGCAATGCGCCATTAACACCCGACTCTGATTAAACGGATTGTCGCTCGAATTTCAAGGCGGAGCTGTGCTTTGTGCGGATCAAAGAAGATTTACGTTGTGCTCGACGCGAAAAAATGAGGATTCCCCTTTGAAAGAGGGAAAGATATTCGGTGAAACGTCAGAGAATAATGCTGGAGTAATTGTGGATTTTATTGAGGATGGAACTGAGAAGGTTGGGGGAACAATATCGAGATTGTGTTGAGCCGGGGGGAAATGGGAAGGCTGTATCGTTCATAGAGATTTGTATTTGTCATTAATTGGACCGCGAACCTAATTTATTATTTACTATATTACAACTCTGTTACTTCGAAATCTATCTGAAATTGTAAAACTTAGACAAAACGACTGCAAGACCCGGCGCGAAAAAATACACAAAAAGGAAAATTGCATATTCAGAAAATACACTGCTCAGAAAAATAGGGGACATTTCAAAATAAATATGAAGCGATAAAAGAAGTATTTAATTTTTTTCATTAAATAAGAATATTGACTGTTCAGAAAGGTGTATGGTTACCCAAGGCTGCCAAAACGCCCTATCGCCTCTAATTAACCCTTTGCCCTACAATGACGAGTGACACGCGTGATGCAGTTGATGGAACAGGGAATTTTGAAGCTTTTGAAAAATTCTGAAAGTGAAAATATCAGTGGAAGACGACACGATAAAATTATTTCTATGTTATTAACCGTTTGAGTCCCAAGGAGCGCGATCGCGCTCTTCAGATTTTGTGTCGAAAAGTCCCAGTACTCGGTTGAGACAAGCGCTATCGCGCTGCTTGGTTTTTTTCGACCGTGTTCTTTTAAAAGTCTCTGGGACTCAAACGGTTAATGCTGCGTTAAATTCTAAGATATATCAGGAATCACTGACAACTTCTTATTTTAGAAATTTAATTTTCAATTATTGCGAAGGCAGTCAGAAAAGAAATCGTAGGGCAAGGGTCTAATAAGAATACAATTAGACATTTCCATTCGATCGAACCATCAATGATGAAGAAAATCTTTTGTCATCGATTCATATTCATTTTGAAATACCTTCTAATTTTTGCGAGCAGCGTAATGCCGAAATTGTGGATTGAACTGAAAATGGAGGAGGGCTTGAATATCAGGCAGAATTTATAGCATTCGGAGAAAGGAGCGTTAGGTACGGCAACACAAGCCGGACTTAACCTAACTTAAAGCGCCCTAAGATTCTACGAGGGAGTGCAATCGCCCGTGCAAGGTCGCCCTAAAAGGACTCTGCGCAACGCACCATTTACATCCGACCCGATGGAAAGTAAATTCTCGCTTGCTTTTGAGAAATACCTACGTCCTTTTTCCCCCAAAAAAGGTATCAATAATCCTAAGTATAAAAAGAGCAAATTTTTAAAACAACAAAAGGTATTCCGGGGAAAAAGCTTGACAAATATTTACCGTCATTATTTACATCGTCTAGGGACTGTCAAATTTTTTCGACCGCGGGCCATTGTTTTTTTTTTAAATTTTTACGCGGTACTTTTTTACGTAAAAAGCATACATCGTAATTACTTGAAGGGGTAATTTAATTTTTGATTAATAGATTAGTAAAATATCAGGCTATTTATTTTGAATAAATTTCATTAAAAAATTTCTGCGGTACGGTGCTGAGATATAATTTTACATTTGCAAGAATTAAATGGAGGATGGTCGAAGCTCGTAGAATCTCCGTTCAATTTGTACCCTCCTCCTTCGAGTTAAAAATTGCATCTAAATAAGTAAATATTAATGGAATAATTGTTTATAATGTAGACATTAACGTTTGATTAATTGTTTCCTCCGTTAACGGCAAAATCACTAACGGGGTCTCAGGGAAAATTGAATGTACGCGCAAAAATGGGGTAAATCAGACGAAACCGCCCCAAGATTGTACGCGCGAGTGCTATCGTTTATGCGAGGTCATCCTAAGAGGACTTAACACAATGCGCCATTAACACCCGCCAGATGGGAAATAAATTCTCAGCCGGCTCTGACGCCAAGGAAAATTACTTCTCGATGCTCGAGGATATCCTTCCTCCTTGTTCTCCTTTTCCGTGCACCGTTCTCCAGATTCGGGATCGATCTTTCGTTTATTTTGCGAAATTCTTCTACATCTTGAATCGAACGTTTAAACAAAATATTTCTAGCCAATTATAACTATTTATGGCTATTTATGGCTATTATAACTATTTATATATATAATATTATATATGGCGTTTAACGTGTTAACTCTTTGAGTTTTTTGACCCACCTCGGAAATTTATATTATTATATAACTTTTTTAATAAATATAAACCAACTTTATTCAACCAAACAAGAATATCTGTGCCACATGGGTTATTTTATTTTCTGAATTCCCGTGCCTCAAAGTGTTAAGATAATTCCGTTTGTCCACACCTGCAGTTTATGAAAAATTAGAAAAAAACTCGTTTATTTTTAGAATACCGCGTATTAGAATTTGCAAATTAACTTTTAATTCACCCTGTAACCGCCACAATCTCCACATGTGACTTGAAACAATTTTCTCCTTTTTTCAACTTCTTTGATCACCTAGTTAAATGATTTTGAAGCATTAAACAAGAGAACTCCACAATTATGAAGGTTTTAAAAAAATTGCTAGTTAATGGAGTTAATTGGTAAAAGGAGCGTATCACGAAACGAGACGAGAGACAGGTGACTGTCGTTGGTTGCAAAAGCAGCCGGCGTATTCTTCGTCGAATTCTTCGGCCTCTGGTTCCCGGTGTTCCAGCACGCTTAACCTCCCGTTAGACCGACCGGAAGAGGCCATTGTCTACGAACGGCACTCCGGGAGGACAATCGAGAGCGGAGGAAAAAAGTACTTTCCCGGTGCTCTCAAAACAATGAGGCGTTTACCAGCCGACAACGGGATCCGAGAATGCAGAGTTCAAGCTCAACCGGGATTCGGCAGATTCGCGCCACGGTGCACGCGCGCGTGCTTTCTATTATCTCGGGGATGAAGTTGAATCTGATCTTCTTCTGAATTTAACCGTGTGCTTGAAAGGTGGAAGAGGAACTAATCTTGGAGAAAGTGGTGATCGTGCTGCGGCTGGGGGAGAATTGGGGGTTGGGAGGCTGAGCATGCGAAAAGATAGTGTTGCCTTTAAGTTAGGATGATCAGTAGACAGTGCATTTTTATGCATTTGTGACTGCACTTAACAATGCTAAAATACCAGAAAAATGTGTAGTATAAAGTAATATCTGAAATATTCAAAACATCGTGTTTGGAATATACTTGTATTATTTTTTATTAGCTCTTGACATTTTGTTGACGCTGACCACATCACACGCGGGCAAATGACCGGTTCAGTGACACGGAAATATACAATATTTTGCACTACTAACCCTTTGACTACAAAAGGCGTGTATATACGCCCTCACAAGTATTTCAATATATTTGAAAGGCGTATATATACGCCCTCACCAGTCTTTCAATATATACGAAAGGCGTATATATACGCCCTCACCAGTCTTTCAATATATCCGAAGGGCGTATATACGCGCCCTCACCAGTCTTTCAATATATACGAAGGGCGTATATATACGCCCTTATCAATCTTTCAATATATTCGAAAGGCGTATATATACGCCCTCACCACTCGTTCAATATATAAGAAAGGCGTATATATACGCCCTCACCACTCGTTCAATATATACGCAAGGCGTATATATACGCCCTCACCAGTCTTTCAACATATACGAAGAGCGCATATATACGCCCTCACCAGTCTTTCAATACATACAAAGGGCGTATATGTACATCCTCACAGGTGTTTCAATATATATGAAAGCCGTGTATATACGCCCTCACCAGTCTTTCAATATATACGAGAGGCGTATATATATATATATATATGCCCTTACAAGCCTTTCAATATATACAAACGGCGTATATATACGCCCTCACAAGTCTTTCAATGTATACGAAGGGCGTATATATACGGTCTCACAAGTCCATCGATATATACGAAAGGCGTAAATATACGCCCTCTCTATTTTCCAAGCACATATTTCAATCGGTCTTCGAAAGAAATATCAAACGCGAAAGTCTGCAGTATTTAGTAAATGTAGAATTCGTCGAGAAAGTGTATACGTAGGTGGTTTTTTAATCGCAACATAAATGCTTGTCTCTCAATACTCAAAAATGTCTCCGTCCGCAAAGGGTTGAAGTAAAAATCGAGACGGAGAGCAGGAGAGTAAAAGAAGTAGAAACGAGAAAATAGAGAAAATGAAAGTAGAGGAAGTTCGAGAACATTCGGCGAAGAGGTCATTTCGTCTGCTGCAGTTATTTCGAGAGTGAACCGCGTTGCAAACATGCTTTTATCAAAAATCTTAAAGAGGGGATTCGCGTTATAGAGCGCGGAAGAAGGTTAATCTTCGAAAGGATTAAGAATATCACGAGGATGAACCAAGATGCATACACGCTTCTAATAAAACCCGAAGAAGGAACGTAAGTTTTATATCTCGAGCAAAAAGTGTGCATTTTAGTGGTCGCAGAGGAAGAACAGAGTCTTGAAAGGGTTTAAGGTGCTTTTTTCATTGTAAGACCAACTGCATGGAGCTTTAAAAAGTGAAATTAGTGTTTAAAAGATCTAACGGAATAAAATTCACGCTGTATTGTAGCGAGAAAAGATGACTAAGCTTTTCACCCATGAAAGTCGAAGAAATTCTTTTTGCAATATTATTGTTAAGGTTTTAAGGATCTTTCTACTATTTTAAACTGTTCAAATCCCCTGAGAAATAAACCGTGAATCCGAAAAATACCTACAGCTACTTCCAAAATATCTATTGTTATATCTTCAAAAACAAAGTTTTAATAATAATTTCCTGTTCTTTCTACGCTGCAACAAAGAAGGATACACCGTACGAAAAATCTTTTGCAACAAATTATGAACCGAATGTAACATATTTCTGCAACTAAATCAATGTCAACGACGAACAATTAATCTCGCCATTCGGTGGAACTTTTCCGCGGCAAAACTGGTGAAAGCAACACGCAAAAAGGGACCTAATAATCACGCGTTACACTTGCCGCAGAAAAGTGGCATTATTTCAACAATAAAATGTTGAATGAAACATTCGAAACTTCACGAATTTGGGTTACTCGGGGTGGCGTTTAAAAAAGTTCCCGGGCAGCATCCATCCGGGCGATGCAGCATTCGGAATCGTCACTTATTAAAATTTCCATCCAAACACGCCGAAACTTCTTTCCGCTCGAGCCGGAGTAATTCCAATTATCGTAATAATGGATCCTCGTTCAAACTTTTAAGGATAATTATAACTTTACGCGCTCGGCAGTAATTAAACTCGCTGGAAATAAATCCCGGGTGCGGCCGACGTGTGTACGAGTCCCTGACTTCGAGCATTCTGTACTTCTGCTCGACAATCGAAATGAAATTTCTCCGATGTACCGCGATTCTTTTAGCATCGCTTCCAACGAGCCAATTTCTGAGGGATTTGCGAGTCAGGCTTTTAACAAATCTATGCAGCCTTTTAAAGAAGCTTTGCCTCCTTTCTTTTCATTGTCTCTCTGTAATTACACCTCTCTGTTGTTCTACTATTAATGTCTTTTACTTTATTACATTTTTCGCAATGCCAGTGGTAGCTTGAATAAATTATAAAATCTCTTTGAAAATAAAGTTGGAAAATTTTACTGCAAATACATCGACATTTCTGATGGCCTGAAAAAATTATAAAATTTCTAATGCAAACATAACATTGTTAACTTCTGCTGCAAGTCTTTCAAGATCCGTGATAGCGCAAATAAATTATAAAATTTCTAATGCAGACACAAATTTGGAAAATTTGGCTGCAAATCTTTCATGATCCCTGATAGCGCAAATAAATTATAAAATTCCTAATACAGTCACAAATTTGGAAAATTTTGCTGCAAACCTTTCAAGATCCGTGATAGCCTAAACAAATTATAAAATTTCTAATGCAGACACAAATTTAGAAAATTTAGCTGCAAATCTTTCAACATCCCTGATAGCGTAAATAAATTATAAAATTTCTAATGCAGACACAAAATTGGTAAATTTTGCTGCAAATCTTTCAAGATCCCTGATAGCGCAAATAAATTATAAAATTTCTAATGCAGACATAAATTTGGAAAATTTCGCTGCAAATCTTTCAAGTTCCCTAATAGCCTAAACAAATTATAAAATTTCTAATGCAGACAAAAATTTAGAAAATTTTACTGCGAATAGATCAACATCCCTGATAGCAAAAATAAATTATAAAATTTTTAATGCAGACGTAAATTACGAAAATTTTGCTGCAAAACTTTCAAGATCCATGATAGCTTAAACAAATTGTAAAATTTCTAATGCAGACACAAATTTGGAAAAATCGTCTGAAGATTTTTCAGCATCTCTGATAGTTTCAGTCGCGGCTCAGTATTTCTAATTTAATTGCATCATCCAGAAGATATGAAAGTTTTCTTGACCTGCAATATTCACTGTGCTTTTTAAGGTGCTTTTCGGAAAAGTACGAATTCGAGACTGGAATTGCTATATGAATATCTGGAATACAAAATTATAGCCACCCTCGGTTTTGGAAAATTGAATTTTTGTAAAAACAGTTTGCACAAAAAATAGTTCAGGATTTGTGAAAATCTTTTGCCTTATAATATTTGAATTACCGTAGAATTGCAAAAGATACTGAACTTGACTGCAATTATATAATTCATGTCGTCGACGAGCCACAGTTTTAACCGAGGCTGAGATATTCGTTCCAAGGCGATAAATTTTTCATGTAGGTCTTTTTTGCTGGATGCACATTGTGCATTAAAGAGTTTCGAAATGAAATATGAGACGCTCTCATTACGGCCAAAGATAGAGAGCGATCTGCAAAATGTAAAATTCCAATTTGGGCGTCCGCATACGTAATTTCAAGATAATTTTCTTAATATTGCAAACTTAAATAACAAATCTTTCCATTAATATGTAATGCCAAAAGTTCTCCAGAAAAGACGATGAAAAGATTGAAAATCGTATTTTCTCTGTTTAAGGAAATCACTCAAATACTTTTGACCATTTAGAGTTCCAAGAGCTCATCTCTTTCGCCGTAACCTCCTTTCGAATCTTTATTGCCATAGCTTTATAGATATTTCCCATAGATTCATATATTTCAATCTTTTTCAACCGCAATCCACCATAAAAAAAAACATTTTCCAACCCGATCGGAGGAAAGCGATTGTAAAGTATCGACGTCTCCTGTATTTTCCAAACACCTCTGACCCTGATCTACAATAATACATATAGCAAGGGAAAAATTCCCCGGAGGTGAAAACGCAAAGATTCGGGTTCCCTCTCGCCATTTAGGAATTCAATCCGTCCCTTTCGCCATCATCGTATCCTTCCAAATATTTACTACACGCCATGGAGCCCTGCTTTACAATTTTTCTTCCAGCCCAAATACATTTTACATCGCGATTACTGTTCGAATATTCTCTGCATAATTTTAACGATGATATTCTGCGATAAATGTTTTTAATCGCGACTCAGTGCATCCGTGCACTCGAATTCTGGATCAACTCTGGGAAATCTGAGATAGCTATTGATATCTCCAATTTCATTACACATTTCGAAATGTCAACGATAGTTCACCCATGGCGAAGTTAATATTCTTGATAGTTTCCGTTCCAATTCGGTGCACCCACGCGCTCCAATTCTGGATTATTCGGAGACGCCACTGATATGTCTTATTCTACGGTAAAACCTCGATAAATGCACTGATTTCGGGGGCAAAGCAGTGCTCTTATCGAGCACCGGTGTCGAATCTGTATTTACATTAGGGCTCGAGTCGAGCGCGAATTTAGAAAAAGACAGACAGTAGAAGAGACAGAGGGAGCAAGCAAACGGGAGCTGCTCGAAAGTATCAGCGCGGCATTGCTAATGCAACAATACGCTTGTTTATTTATCAATTTTTCTAAATGTGACTGTTCCCAATGTTTTTTCAGATTTTTCTGATTAAAATGATACCAAACACGATATAGTTTGAATTATTTAAACAGTCAGTAAATTCATTAAACATTAAGTAAATATAATTCAAACTATATTGTGTTTGGTATCATTTTAATCAGAAAAATCTCACAAAGACGTTAGCAAAGATTTAAAAAAAATCGAAAACGAAAACGGCCGACCCTCCAATTAGTATTACTTTTTTATTAGTATTATTTATAATTAGTATTACTTTTAAATAGTGATACTGTTTATGTAAATAGTAAGTAAATTTATTAAACATTATGTAAATACAATTGAAACTATATCGTGTTTGGTATCATTTTAATCGGAAAAATCTCACGGAGACGTTAGCAAAGGTTTCAAAAAAATCGAAAATGAAAACGGCCGACCCTCCAATTAGTATTACATTTTTATTAGTATTACTTTTAAATAGTGATACTATTTATGTAAATAGCAAGTAAATTTATTAAATATTAAGTAAATACAATTGAAACTATATCGTGTTTGGTATTATTTTAATCAGAAAAATCTCACAAAGATGTTAGCAAAGGTTTAAAAAAAATCGAAAGTGAAAAGGTCGACCCTCCAATTAGTATTGCCTCACCGATACACTCGGGTGGTATCATGTTACACTGCTTCCTCGTCGAGCGTCGAAGTTCGCCAAAGGGGAACCCTCAATGTGGAGGGAATACTCATGATGCATTTATCGAGGAAATCTTCTGATGCTTTAATCGAGCTTTTACTGTACTTTGTTTCTCCCACCATCAGCGACAATTTAAAGTAACGATAAAATTCCTAGTGCAAACTCAATTAAAAGACACTCATAAATTGCCTCATAAAGTTTCAACGGTATCTCCAAACTGAAGTATCTATCGGCATCATCGTTAGGGACCTAACTCAAACATAATTCAGACCTAACCGAGACCTAACGCATAGCGATAACTCGGTAAATCATTTCTCTCGTTAAATTCGCACAAAGTCACGTCGATCCCCGGTTATCAGACCGCAAAGAGTCCCGATCATCGTGGATAGATCGATCATTTTCACCGATCGACCGGCGAGGCTCTCAACACCCTCGGTATCTCGGAACTCTTGACAGAGCGAGCCCGATCGACTCGAGGATCGGCCATTTTCGACGAGATGGAGCTCCAAGTATCCTCGGTGAGCCGATTGCACGGTCAGACCCTCTGTTCGTTGGAGATATAGCTTCTAACAATTACGGCAAACCCACCCTTCTCCCTCTCCCACCCCTTGCTCCAACTTTCCATCGCGGGAGCGAGAAGTCATACGATCTTCCAGCTTGGCCGAGTGCCTCTCGAAATTGCAACCGCGTTTAGGATTCGTTTGAGGTGCGCTTAAAGCGACCTGGCGAAATTTGCAAATCATTTCGGCCAACTCGACCCGGCGGGGGTTGGTTTCTTGCGGGGGGGAGATTGATGACGGGGAGAGGCCGACTTTTACACCGGTTTTGGAAAAGTTTGTTTGGATTTGGATTGCAGAGATAGATGGCGCAATTAATATTTACTTTTACAAAACTCGCATAAATTAAAGAACAATCTGAATTTCTTGTGTCATATCCGACACTCGTGTGCATTTATCGGTGATGTAGGATTTCTAACATTTTCTGAAACTTAAACGTTCAGACTTGCCTATTGGCTACCGGCGAATCGGCTGATTTAAGCAATATTGTTTTAACACTAGAACAACCAAACCAGTCAAAATGACTGGTACACAATTCTTTCCAAAAATTCTCCAAGTTTCTAGAAGAGTCTTAGAATAAATATTCTACGTCCATCTTAAAAAAACATAAATCACCGAATCGAGAATCTTTTCCGCCTCTTGATTCCTCCTTTTTCAAAGTACTTATTCAATATTTTGAAATATGATAGATTTAACGCCGGTAGTTCTAGTGTTAAAAAAATTGTTTTCACTTGTTATTTGTGCAGTTATTACGCATTAAAAAATACATATATTATGTACATCTAAAAAGTAATCAAACACTCTCAATAATAAACCTGATAAGCTCTCCACCCATCATCCTTCACTGAAAAAAACGTTAAAAAATTCTCCGCGTTCGACAAACTCCTCGTACCCAAGAAACAAGCGCTACCAGCGGAACCAGTGACGTCACGCGCGCCTTTCCAGCCCGCGACGGTACCACGGGACTTCAGAGGTCCCTCGAGAAGTCTTTCCGGCATCCATTCGTCCATCCAACGTGAAAACAAACCAGCCGAGGGAATCTATTCGAGGCCACAAAGAAAGCTTCCAAGAAAGTGCAGCCTCGGCACCGGGAAAAGCAATCTCTAAAAGCGGTGCGTGTTCGCACACACGGCGCCCAGCCATCCGAGCGTGTAGCTCGGTAAACAAATTGCTCCAAGGAGATCGAGACGCGTGCAACTCGCGCTCTGAAATGCACCTGGTCCTCGTGTTTGGTTGTTGGAGCACCGGAATCGGTTAAACGTGCAACAACATGCGTTTGTTTCGCAGACGCAATGTCATCCCTTTCGCGAGAGAACGAAGGGAGAAGGGGGATGAACGCGGAAAGTTCGTAGGTCGTCAGACATTTTGTCGCGACTTTCGGTCGTCGTCTTTTTGCCGAGGAAGGAATCTGGGTGAAGACAGTTCGGGTTTCGTGCTACTTTGTGTTTTATGATTTCAAATATTGCTGCTTGCAGGGTGACGTTGGAGATTGTAGACGGTGGAACGACGAAGAATTTTTGAGAGAAGAGAGAATGGAGTTTTATCGTTGGCCAACCATGTAATTAGCTTCTGGGGTGTACGAGCAGACGCTGGAACTAGAAATGGCCTGTGCTTTTGACCTTTGGCTGCATCTACCGAAGACTGAAGTAGGTCAATCGTCGATCGGTTATCTTGGTTGTTCAACCAACGATCCAGAATCATTGGCTAATCATCGACGCACTTCGCTCGCTACGAGCTCGAGTGGACCCCGGAATATAGCTGTTTCACCGCAACTTGACTCTGCTTTTTTAAGTGTCTCGTGATAAACTCCAATCCGAGAATTACGCAGTCTACTTAAGCACAGATTATTTCTAAGCGAAGAAATATTTTTTTCATCATTCTATTTCTTATATTAATATTGTGGGCAATTGTTCCCTCGAAATATTTTTTTGCTTCACATCTTTTTATCTTGCTACTCCTTCCCCTTCTTAAGTCCGATTGTCGCACAGTGGAACGAATCGACAATCTAGGTGGAAAACAATAATAACTCGAGAAGCATTGATTTTAGAAAAAAATGTTATTTAATGTTATTTAAAGGTCGACTTCATTCTTTAGAGGAAAATCTATATCTTTCTTTTCAGATTTTCATTCTACAGAAGAAATAAAGAAACTTTTGTATAAGTCATTTTCTTGTTGGACCTGTTTGACCGTCGCCCTAACTTTCGGCAGGTACAACAAAGAAGGGCACAGGTAGACGCACGAAATCTTTGCAGAAATTACTTTTATATAGTCTAAAGAACATATCTGGGAAGTTTCAACCCGGTATCTTTGGGTACTTTTTAGTTATTAAATTTTTAAGTGAACCGTGTACCGCAGAAAATATGATTCCCTTCCACCCAGATCACCCAGCTCGTTCCTCTTTGCTTGTAAACTAACAATAAGAGCAATTAAGTAATAAAAGTGATTTTTAATATTTTTATATTGTATATCCTATATTTATATTTCAGTGTTTATTCCATTAAATTCCGTTTAAAAATCCAACTAAAAATCCCATTTAACACTAAACCTATCAAGCCGGTCAAAATGAACGCTTCACAATTCTTTCGAAAAATTCCTTAAATTGATAGAGGAGCCATAAAGTAAATATTCCACTTCTATCTTATAAAACCTAAGTTAGTTAATCAATCTTCATTTTTCCTTCTTGATTTCTCTTTTTCCAAAGTACTTATTCAGTATATCTAAATTTTAGTAGATATAACGTCGGTAGTTTTAGTGTTAACTTGAACAAGAAGAGCGTCATCCATATTTGGGTGACGTGGCCCCCACGGAAGCATACCCGTCACCCAGATATGGGTGACGCGGCGAAGAACGTGTTAAAACTCCTTTCTAGGTCAGGT
Source organism: Cerceris ruficornis (assembly GCA_963989415.1). Taxonomy (NCBI): domain Eukaryota; kingdom Metazoa; phylum Arthropoda; class Insecta; order Hymenoptera; family Crabronidae; genus Cerceris; species Cerceris ruficornis. The sequence continues at coordinate 31,423,227 of OZ022518.1, forward strand.
TCGCGAAAAATTACGCAACAATTTGTTTTTACAACGCAAAAGGACAACGTTCACGTAACGGCAATTTTTTCCAAACGATAATGGCGTCGGAAAAAAAACGACGACTGCCAATTACGCGCTGCAAAATGACATGGCCCGGGAATAATCGTATTTCCCGCGGTAACGAAGAGCCAGAATCGAAGGGACATCCTTTATACCCGCGGCAACGGAGCAAAGAAGAAATATTTCAACGGGACGGACGCAGTCGCATACGCGGCGATCGATGCCGGCGTACAATTTTTCCAAATAGGTTGGAGAACACGCCGGATAACTCCGAAAGACGCATCCGGAGATTTCCTCTCCGATAATTACGTTGCCATCGAGCGTTTTCGAGGTTAGGTCGCTTCAGACTTCTCAAAATGACGACATTCAGGTTCCAACCGCGTCGAACGAGCATCTCATTCGCTTGTTCAACTTGTAGCGAAGTAAATGTTTTGTTATTAACACTAGAACAACCAAACTAGTCAAAATGAGTGGTACACAATTCTTTTCAAGAATTCTCCAAGTTTCTGGAAGAGTCTTAGAGTAAATATTCTGTGTCCATCTTAACAATAGATTTACGGAAGCCGTCAAATTGACGGGTCCCTACTTGTCTTATAAACATTTCTCTTTATAGAGACGCTATACAGTAGATATTTCACGTGTATTTCATAATATGTACTATAATTACTTAACGAATTACCATTTTTGCAGCTTCATCTCACTTTTTCAAAAGTCCTTACTTAATATATTGCAATTTAACAGATTTCACGCCCGTAAATCTAGTGTTAAAAAACATAAATCACCGAATCGAGAATCTTTTCCGCCTCTTGATGCCTCCTTTTTCAAAGTACTTATTTAATATTTTGATTAATATTTTTCTATTAAAATCACACCTTTATAAAGCAGAAACCTCAAAGACACAGATGGATATATGTATATTCAGCAGAACTTTATATTTTTAAAGCCAATATTTAAATATTGAATATATTAGAAGATTCGTAAATATTGAAAATTAAAAGACATGTAAAATTTCATTGAATTCAATAGCGCCGGTCACCGGTGACCCCCATAGCGGTAAACGTGTTAAAATAAAATTTTCAAATATTTTCGATGGTGTTTTTATAATTTCGTATCAATGTTTCAATTCTCTGAATACTCCGGAATGCGTTGATTTTATTGTTTAATGACGATGAAGGATTCCATCGATTAAAGCGTTAATCAATGGTGACCCTCGTGGCATTCAAACTATTAAGTGGTGATGCACGGACCAATGATCGGTCAATTATTGAGGTTATTCACTTAATCAGAATAATAATGAGCATTCATACTAAATACTTTGACCACGTGCAACAAGATAAATGTTATTTTTTGTCGGGTGCAGGGCACCATGGAAGTTAACACTAGAACTACCAAACCAGCCAAAATGTCTGGAATACAATTTTTTCCAAAAATTCTCCAAGTTTATAGGAGAGTCATAGAGTAGATTTTCTACGTCCATCTCATAAAATATAAACTACCGAATCGATCATCTTTTCCACCTCTTAATTCCACATATTCAAACTACTTATTTAATATATTTAAATATAATAGATTTTAGTTAGATTAAATAAGATTATATAATTAGATGGATAATAGATCATAGTTATATAAATAGATTATAGTTACATCTTGAACACTATTTTCTGAAGCAACAAAAAAACGGCCCCATTTCAATATTCAAATCATGGAGGGAAAAATGGCCGATTTTGAGTTCCACGAAGAAAATAATTATTCTTGGTCGATGACACGATAAAGGTGAAATATTCCATGTTATTTAATTTGTTTTCAATTATTCCACGCATACGGGAACAATCCCATTAATTCGCCTGGCTGACTAAACAAGGCGGAATCCTTGTGTTGCCCTTTAAAACATTCCGGGCCCTCGTTAACGTCCTTTACGCATCGAATTAAGGAAGGAACGGGTGTCACGGAAGCAGCCAGCCAGTTTATTCGGCTCGTCTCGTTTAAACATTCAGCCGGGTCAACGTGACAAACGGGGTCGATGCAACCTGCTAGGATGCAGTTGCAATTTAACCGAGCACCTTACGGCTTAGGCATAAAGGGACTTTCCCAACGCGACAAGGAGAATTCACCGGGAGCTTTTCATCCGCGTGTACGTCGAGAAGAAAAAAGGGCTTCGCCTCTTTCTCTCTCCTCCCTTTCCCTTCCAACTCTTTGTTTCTTTCTTCTTCCCTGGAATTTTCTATCGTTTCTTCCTTCTTCCTCTTCACTCTGCCTTCGATTTCTCCTATAATTCCACTTCTTATATTTCTTCATTCTCTGTCTATTGTTTAACTTTCCATTCTTTCTCGTCGTTTCTTCTCGTTCGCCTCTAATTTATCTTCTTCTGTCTTCCCTTGCTCTATTCTTCCCCTGCCTCTCATTTTGTTTCGCCTTCTTCTCTTCGTTTCTTCTTCGTCTCTGATAATTGCTATTTCTTCCACTATTTCTGTTTTTCTTCTCTGTTCTATTTTCTTCATTCTCTGTCTTCTATTTCATTGTACTTCACTTTCTCTTTCTTCGTTTCTTCTCGCATGACGAAAATGCATGTTCTTCCTCTGTTTCTTTTTCTCTGATAAGTGCTATTTCTTCCACTGCTTCTTTTTATCTTATCTATTCCATTTTCTTCATTCTCCGTCTTCTATTTAATTGTACTTCACTTTCTCTTTCTTTGTTTCTTCTCGCTGGCCGAAAATTCACGTTCTTCCCCTACTTATTTTTCTCTGATAATTGCTATTTCTTCCTCTACTTCTTTTTTCTTCTCTGTTCTATTTTCTTCATTCTCTGTCTTCTATTTCATTGTACTTCACTTACTCTTTCTTCGTTTCTTCTCGCCGAAAATTCATGTTCTTCCTGTGCTTATTTTTCTCTGATAATTGCTATTTCTTCCTCTACTTCTTTTTTTCTTCTCTATTCCATTTTCTTCGTTCTCCGTCTTCTGTTTTATCGTACTTCACTTCCTTTTTCTTTGTTTCTTCTCGCTCGCCGATAATTTATGTTCTTCCTTTTCCCCTTTTTCTTCTGTCTTCCCTTGCTCTATTTCTTCATCCCTGCCTCTCGTTTTGTTTCGCCCTCTCCTCTCCGTTTCTTCTTGGTCTCCGATAATTGCTATTTCTTCCTGTGCTTCCTTTTTTCCTCTACCATTTTTCACTCCATCTCTCTCTCTCTCTCTCTCTTCCACCTTCTCCTCTAGTTTCGTTCCAATTTCTCTCCTCTCCTTGTTTTCCTTCGACACGCGTCACGATATCGCAGCTTAATTGCATCCTCCTTCCAAGTACGGCAAATGAGCGGACTAAGCTGCCAGCCGTCGGCGAATAATTCTATGACTACCCGTTAGATGAGTTTGTCACGCGATCCTGCCATGTTAACGCGTGTTACCCAGCTGAATTACGTTACGAGGCCACGAATTATATCTTCCAGCCCGTTTTCCTGCCCGTTTTCGACAGAGAACTCGGCATGCCTCTTTGATTCACGATCTTCCGATAAAAATTAATGAAGTGCCGATTTCGTGCCATTTATTCCGCTGATGTTTCCTAGCGTGTCTTCCTATCTGCAATCATTTAACGATTTCTATCCTCATCGTGAGAATGCCAAGTCGAAGGAAGTTCTTCGACTATGCGAATGACGAGAAAAAGCGATATTTTTACTTCATTGCTGAAAATGCAATATGAAAGAGGCTGAAAGTATTCATTTCGGTGAACAGTATTACTAAAGAATCGGTTGCTCCGACAGGACGATTAAGAGCCAAGAGCAACAGTGGATTGGACGCGACGGAAACCGCAAGCCGTTTCGACACAATCGGCCACTTGGTCGGTCTTCCAAAAGTAAACATAGCCGAGGGTTTTTATCTCGTTCAATTGCTCTCCCCAGAATCGCTCTTAGCGAATCTTGGCAATGCGCGGGGGCGGAAATAAGAAAAAAACGGGGCGGAGGAAAGAACATATAGGGAGTGGTCGGTTGAAGTGAAATAGAAAAAAATACAATTAAGTTGAGAGACAGGAAGACAAAGAAGTATAGTTGGATGTTTTATCATGTGACTCTGATATATTGCAAGAAACGAATGTCAGTTGAACTGTTATAACCTGATGATGGAGCCAAAATTCGGAGGAAAGATAGATAGTGGACACTCGAAGAGGAATATAATAAAAAAGGAGATATAGTGATACAGAAATTTAGCTAAATAATTAATCTGCTGCCTCTGACATACATATTGCAAGAAGTAGATTTCACTTAGGCGTCTAAAAGTTGACGATGAGGCCCAAAATTCGGAGGAAAGACAGTGGACACTCGAAGAGGAATATAAAAAAAAATTGAGGTAAGGTCATACAGAAATTTAGCTAAATAAATAATCTGTTGCCTCTGCTATACTTATTGTAAGAAGTGAATTTCACTTAGGCGTTTAAAAGTTGATGATGAGGCCCAAAATTTAGAGGAAACACAGACAGGGGAAACTAGAAGAGGAATATAATAAAATTAGAGATAAGATGATACAGAAATTTAGCTAAATAATTAATCTGTTACCTCTGATATACATATTGCAAGAAGAAAATTTCACCCGGGCGTCTAAAAGTTGACATGAGGCCCAAAATTCGGAAGAAAGACAGACAGTGGACACTCGAAGAGGAATATAATAAAAATAGCAATAAGGTGATACAGAAATTTAGGTAAATAATTAATCTGCTGCCTCTGACGTACATATTGCAAGAAGTAGATTTCACTTAGGCGTCTAAAAGTTGACGATAAGGCCCGAAATTCGGACACAATATATACAACGGACACTCGAAGAGGAGTATAAGAAAAATAGAGACAAGTTGATACAGTAATTTAGATAAATGATTGATCTTTCAATTATATTACCCTGCAAGAAGTATTATAAATTCCAAGTGCTCTGCCAAAACTAAACGCCGTCACTCAAGCTGTCCTGCTTGCAATCTATACTTTTAATCACTTCCAAAATCATCGAAAAATCATTCATTATTGTTGCATGGAACGAAGAAATCCCCCATGCAAAACGGCAAGAGATGATTCAATGGATGAGATTTCATGAGAATGTGGAGCGCTTATGAGCCACATCGCGGTTCTTTAGACATCACGGCGCTCGAGAAAAATATGAGAAATTTATTCACGCCGTATATATACGCTTTCGTACATATCAATGGAAACGCCGCAGCGTATGTGTACGCTCTTTGCAGTCGAAGGGTTAAAGAGAGCAGAAAGATACGAAGACGTAGATAGATATACAGGGTGTCCCAGGTTTTAATGCTGAAACTTTGTCAGTATATTCTATTCCACTAAATAAGAAAAATTGTTATGTAAACATAGGTCATATAGAGCTTTATTAAAAAGTTATAACAAAAATACAGAATAGAAGTAAAATATCAGTGTATTTACTACTTGACATCGTCACTTCCATAGTTAATTAATACTCCATTTCAAAATGTCTACCGTTCTTGACAATGCATGATCGACAGCGATCAAAGATCGAATTAATAACTGTGCGAATTTCGTTGTTATTCTGTTTTATTTGCGAAAATTACTTTCAATCTTAAGTGACCACAGATAGTAAACACATAAACACACTGAATGTAAATATTGCTGATCTGTTTGAGCCAATGCTGGCAGTAACAGCAAGTCGGTTACTATTCCTATATTACTTCTGTTCTGTATTTTTGTTATAACTTTTTAATAAACCTCTATGTGACCTATGTTTACATAAAAAAATTCTTATTTACTGCCATAGAATATACTGACAGTTTGAACATGGAACACCCTGTATACAGAGGAACGGAACATCTGACGGAATAGAAATAAATAAATGAAGAAAAAGAGAAGGGGCGAGGTCTAAGGAGCAGATGTAAAAATAAGGAGGATAATAACGAGAAGACTAAAAAATAAAAAAGACAGAGACTAATAGGAAACTACTAAAAGAGAGGCGAGAAAAGAAGTGGAGAACGGCAAAAACGGGAAGCGACGATGGGAAAGACGAAAACAAAGAATCGAAGAGGAAAAGGGATAAAGAAACAAAGAGTTCATCAATGAACAAGAGCACACGTGTGCACGTAAATCCAGCCAAGTATTTATCGGCGTAACCGACATGCTTGGAAACTTCTCCCGCGTTTCCTTTTAAACATTTACGAAGCACCGGACGAGCCTCTTGAACTTGGGTTAAGAATTCGCGAGAGCTCTCCTCGTTTAAAGCTAGATTCACCTCGACGCTAACGGACAGATCGATAAATCGAAAGCGAGAAATTCTCCCAATTTCAAGAAAAAGGAAATAGGAGAAAAGTCGAAGTCAGCCATCCGACGAGAATGGCGAAATCCCGCGGGGAAACTTTCGAATACCCTCCCGTCCATTTTGCATTAAAGTCCGTGGAATTTCCTGATTAAAAATTCGATCGAAACGAAGAGAAGGGAGGGACGGCAACGTTTTTATCGTTGAACGTGTATTAATTAGAGATAAAAGAAGAGAGAAGACGGTAGAGCGAGGCATCGATGCATCACGCTCGATACATTCATAGGTCGAGGGAACTAAATTTCGTTTTATTTGGCAACCTTTCCAGGGCGGAGTTTTCGATACGCCGTATCCCCGATATAAACTGTCACTCGACTTTCAAATCCACGTTGGTTCGACGTCGAAAAAGCTCGCGAAACTTCCAGAGTATCTTCGCCGAGGAAATTTATGAACGTCGATTCAACGACCGGCGCCGAGATTGGCTGAAAATCTGCCGAAACATCGTTCTCATTCGGAAGCCTCGTAATTATTTCACTTTAAAATAATTACAATTAAGCTTTGAAATTATTTCGCTTGTTTATTTAGAGAGATGTGATAGCTTGAGACCTTGGAGTGAATCAAAATTACGGAGAATCCTTGCCGCTCAAAATGTCCGTCGATTGGACGTCGGATGATTGGCTCAAAATCTGCGAAACGCTGCTCTTATTTTCGATTTTTGCAATTGCTTTAATTTATAGGGAATATAATATTATTTATAGGGTATACTTTACTAGTTTCATAAGAATTTATTGGGTTTAACCCATTCACTGCTAGGAAAACTAAGCAAATATTACCTTTGCCTGTTAAAATTTGAGAAGATGACAGAAAGTTTTTAGAACATTACTTTCATTAATCAAAAATATAATCTCGACATTTGTAATGATACGAGGAACATTTTTGTTCCAAAATTTTTATACACGCTCGGCCATTATTGTTAACTTATCAATTCAAACTTATAGTGCAGCCACAAGTATTTCCTACTTGTATAAATATCATAGTTTAATAATTTTCTGCCACTTAAACAATATTCCGAATATAAAAAATGTTTTGTAAATCCTGTTACAAGTATTTCAGAGTGAATTATAAGCACAGGGGAAATGGAACCCCTGTAGAGCGGTCATAGAAGCTCGAAAGCTTCGATAAACACTTCGTAAACTTGTATTTGTTTATCGCAAGGTTCTACTTGCGATCAACTATCGTACAATGCGCCGCATCGCGTGGTCAAATAACAAATAACTCCGATTCGGAGCAGCAGAGCTAAAACAGAGCTGAAGCTCCGGTTAACTGCTCGGCGAAACATGAAGTCTGTGCGTCAGACCATTCTACTTACGTTCAGACACTGTGCGGCAGTGGTCCTCAACCTCCGGGCCGCCCAAGGAACATTAAATTATTTCAATTTTATTTACTGTACTGTATTTTACAAAAAAACGGAATAAACTGGACATAAGCAACACACTTCGGGTGCCATTGTCTCCTATTACCCCCAGATGGAATCGTCTGGTTGCAAAGAAACAAGGTCAGGGTTCTCATTGACTTTTGCGTTCTAACGAGTTAAAATGTTGAATCACTTTATACTCATTTTTTGGTGTAACTGCATGTTATTTTGAGGGTATGTTTAAATGCAATTAAATTAAAATTATTAAATCAAATCAATTTAAAATAGAAACAATCAACGTCCCCCCCTCAGCGGGCCGCGGTAAAATTATCAAACGTTGCCCGTCGAGGAACATTAAATTATTTCAATTTTATTTACTGAGTGTATTTTACAAAATAACGGAATAAACAGGACATAAGCAACACACTTCGGGTGCCATTGTCTCCTATTTCGCCCCGATGGTATCGTCTGGTTGCAAAGAAACAAGCTCAGGGTGCTCATTGATTTTACATTCTCATGAGTTAAAATGTTGAATCAATTTATATTCATTTTTTGGTGTAACTGCATGTTATTTTCAGGGTATGTTTAAATGCAATTAAATTAAAATTATTATATCAAATCAATTTAAAATAGAAACAATCAACGTCCTCCCTTCAGCGGGCCGCGGTAAAATTATCAAACGTTGCCCGTCGAGGAACATTAAATTATTTCAATTTTATTTACTGAGTGTATTTTACAAAATAACGGAATAAACTGGACGTAAGCAACACACTTCGGGTGCCATTGTCTCCTATTTCCCCCAGATGGAATCGTCTGGTTGCAAAGAACAAGCTCAAGATGCTCATTGATTTTGCATTCTCATGAGTTAAAATGTTGAATCACTTTATACTCATTTTTTGGTGCAACTGTATTTTATTTTGAAGGCATATTTAACCCTTTGCGGATGGAGACTTATTTGAGTATTGAGAAATAATCGTTTATTTGGCGATCAAAAACCACCATTATCAGAAAGTCAGAGTGTTAATGTATACAAGTTATAAATTACTATTTGCGCAATCATGTTTCAACATTTATATTTCAATTTTTCACCTGTAACCATGTATACGCACACCGATAATCTATAATCAGATTTTTTCTCAGACCGTATATATGCGTCCATAGTCCTCACAGGGTTAAATACAATTAAATTAAAGTGATTAAATCAAATAACCATCAACGTCCTCCCCTTCAGCAGGCCGCGGTAAAATTATCAAACGTCGACCGGTCCGCGGCGATAAGAAGGTTGGGGTGCACTGCTGTACGGTGCACCATAAACTACGGAGGTCACGTTCTTCAAAACAGAACGTGTTCTTCAACAGCAACGTCAAAGACGCGCAACTTTTGTCTAATCTTCGTCCGAACGTACACTTCTTCTACTTACAACCTCGAAATAATTCCAATCCGAGCAGCACGAGCAAAGAAACTCTCGATATTCCGTTCTACCCAGGACACGATATCCCTATCAGATACTTTCGTTAAAACAGAAGTTCTGAACGGCTCAGGAGCAGCTTCAAAGAGCACTCGAGCTTCGATTAACCCTTCGCCACGGTGCAAAACCCCCGTGCAATTCTCCCGCACCTATTTTCCACCCCGTAACGCCGCGTACCTTCGGGTCAAAGGGTTAAGCTCGCTCGAAAACTGTGCTCAAAAACGGGTTAACAATTATCGCAAGCAGCGCGGCAATACCCTCGGACGCAATTAAAGGAGGAATTCGAGTAAATTTAAAGGAGAACGCGTGCCGCTTCGCGACAGACGTGAGAAATAACGTCCCCTCGGACGTTACGCAACCCTCCCACCCCTTTCTCCTGCCCGCCAACCCCCTCGTTGTCGAGATTGCTCGGGCAAACGCGACTTAATTCCGAAACTCCGTGCACTCGAAGTCAGCCGAAACTGTCTCCTGGACGTTGTGCTCGAGTTAGCCGACGGGGTTTAGGCGAATCCCTCTCGCTGGGGAAGACAGCTTCCCCGAGGAATTACGTAACCACCCCGGCGAAACTAGGCAGACTGTAAGCCCATCAACGGACATCGATGCAAAACCAAAAAAGAACATTTTACGGACACGCACGGTTATTGGTAACTTACACTGACACACGGACATACGGACAGACAGCCACGCACACATATACGACACGACAGAGAAAGCCGGGCGGATATTTGGTGGAAGGATGCCGGTCCTCGATTTCACGGGGAGATCTAATGGCAACTGGAGGGCTGGGGAGGAGAGGGGATGCAAGGGAGGGCGACGGATTAACCCTTTCGCTGCGAGCAGGGTAGCGGTGGAAGATATTCGTGGTTGTTGTAGTTTTCACCCTCTGCGGTCCGAATTATTTTGTCAGTTTTGTAATGAGGTAGACATTAATTTCACAACATTTTCTATCGTTGATTGTTCATTTCTTTTAACCCCTTCGGACCCTGTGCACATTGTAATGTACATAATACTTTTCGTTCTGTATTTTATTACGTATAGGTTTCAAGTTAGTTTCACTTAGTTTCTTTTTATACAAATATTTCTCAGGATCTCCTTGATGTTACAAATCTTGCGTAAGGACCATATGTCCATTAAAATGTACATTTACAAATTATAAATGAATAAATTAATATTTTTGTAAAAAGTATATTGTTGCTTTCATTCACATGAATTAAGGTAATTTTAGTATAAAAATAATTTTTTCTTAGACGAAAAAAAATTCGGGTCTGAAGGGGTTAACCATAGGAATAACTATAGGTACTGACGGATATTTAGGTGATATTGCAAAATTATTGTGAAATTGGAAAGTCGATATTAAATTGTTAGAAAATAAAATGAAGTGGAAAGCTATGTCGGGTGTAGCTCGATATAGGACTGCAAAGGGTTAAGGGCGGCGAAGGGAGAGGGTGAAAGCGGGGTCAGATTCGGCGAACGGATTGACCGCTTTCTCTCTCGAGGCCCCGAATTGTCGCGGAGCGTGGTGGTACGAGTAGGCGGAGGTTTAAGGGTGGGTTGAGTCTTAGTTGGGCGTTGAAGCAGTTTTTTAGTTGGACGTTGGAGTTTTTAGTTGGTAGGAAGAGTTTTAGTTGTGCGTTGAAGCAATTTTGAGTTTTACGTTGCAGTTTTTAGCTGCGTAGCAAGAATTCTAGTTGTGCGTTGAAACTATTTTGAATTGTAAGTTGCAGTTTTGAGTCGAGTCGTAAGAGCTTTAGTTGCGAAGCAATTTTGAGTTGTACATTGGAGTCTTTAGCTGTGTTGCATTACTCTTTAACCATTTCGAGACTAACGGGAAAATATATCCCAAGCTAATGTTCATTTAAACTGCTGGGATATATAATCTTAATATAAAAAGCTGGTGGGATAATATGACCCACTTCAAAATTTCTAAATTTTCATAATTTTCAACAGCAACGTATAATTATCTTGTTGAACAAGCTTATCTTACATCCAAAAGCTTAATAAAAATTTCTTACACCCTGTTTCAAATTAAATATGAAAATCAGTCTCGAAAGGGTTGATTGTGCGTTGAAACACTCCGAATTCTGCGTCATAACTAGTTGTCGATTAAATTGAACGTCAGTCGTCGCGTTGAATCGAACAGCTTGCGCAGCAAAATGTAAATTGTTATTAACAAAAGAAAAGACTCTCCGCGCTAAATTAAACCCACCCCCTTTTGAACATTCTCTGTAGGAGAGTCTTGAGAGCTGCAAAGAACCGATAATTTTCAACAGAAAAATATAATTATCTTGTTGAAAAGCTTATCTTACATCCAAAATATGAATAAAAATTTCTTACACCTTTTTTCAAATTAAATATAAAAATCCATAATCACAAACTCATAATTGTGCGTTGAAACACTACGAATTCTGTGTCATAGCAAGTTGTCGATAAAAATGACCGTCAGTCGTCGCGTTGAATCGAACAGCTTGCGCAGCAAAATGTAAATTGTTATTAACAAAAGAAAAGACTCTCCGCCCTAAATTAAATCCACCCCCTTTTGAACATTCTCTACAGGAGAGTCTTGAGAGTTGCGAAGAACCGTATTGACCGTCGATACAATAAATTCTTTTGGATAAGAATTTTCGAAAAGCGGATAGATCGTACGATGCCTCGAGCGAAAGGGTTGAAAAGGGGTGTTCGAAGATAGAGAAGGAGAATTCGGAAGGAGAGAGGGATTGTGCGGTGAGAGTGCGATCGTTCTGGGAGACTATGGTGGACTCACCCGCCAGCAACCAGGATCATCTGCATGTTGCATGGAGGCGGCCTCTTTGTCGCTTTTTCGCAGAGGGGGCAGTCCGGAGCGGTGAGTCCTCTAGTTTGGCATGCGGTGACAGAATATAGCTATAGAGTGGTAACTAGAGACAGACAGACAGAGACGGACGGAGAAAGAAAGGCCTGCCCTGCTTAAAGTCACGCCGTGATGTTCGAAATTATCGCGGGGATTCAGGGGTAGGCGCCATTTTGGTGAACGACCCTTCGGCGTCGACTTTCCTTCGATTTCGTGTCGTTCGAAGTCTTTGAAACGCTGTACTTAAATTCTTTTGCTATTCGGGAGAATGTCTTCAACGTATTGGGTTGTTTGGAAAGTAATTTCGTTTTTTCCCAACAGAGTTGGGAACAGTATTGGATCAAAATGGAGAATATATAATTCAATAAAATATTTATACACTATAAGAAAATCGCCTTTCATTTTCACCAAAAGAATACGAAATTACTTTGCGAACAACCCGATATAAAGAAATGACCAATTGTGAAGATAGTCATAGAAGTGGAGTAAGCCATTTTTTGTTCATTTCCGAATATTTCGAGTGAAGCAATCATTAGTTAATTAACAGTTCAATTTTGTTATCATTTTGACAAAGTGACTCTTCAGTATTATTGTATGCATCGGTGCAACGCAAAAGAAGTGATGATTTTTCAAACTTTTCGCTGAGACCACTTTCATAATATCGAGCACAATTAATTCCGTCTGGCTGAAGGGACACTCGATACCGTCTACTTAATCCTTCGCAAAAATAATTTCGCATAATTACATACTATCATTCGAGACGATAAATCAGCAATTACCGTAAGTTTACGAGCCCCGACTCCCCAACGGTTGCACAAAACGACGTATAAACTAGACTCGGCGCTGAAGGGTTGAAAGCGCACCCCATCGGAGGGTTGAAACTAGTACCAGTGAAACGTTCGATCGCAATATCGTTATCAAAATAGTCAATCGAACAGTACCCGGCACGAGAAACATCGACGGAGACACTTCGGTCCCGATTCGTGCGTTTATTATCAATATTTATCGCGATTCGAGGCGCGAGCTTCAACCCTCCTGTATTTTTTTTTTTCGTTCACCCCTGCGAACGGCGGCTACGATTGATCGTATATTTTAAGCAGGGCGCTCGAGGAGAAAAAAGATAGATAAATAGTGAGAAAAAAGTTGAAAAATACTCTCTAAGATATGTTCTAACGTAGTAAGAAAGGGCGAAGAAAGTATAGAGATCGCCGAGACGAAATCCAAATGGAAATGGAAGTAAAAGAGAGAAAGAGAAGTACGCTCTGTGTCTACCTAAACGCTCGGGAACCACTCGAGGGACAGGCTGGGGAAATCCTATTTCATCTTGTTTCGGAGTTATTCTCCTCTCTGTTTTCCTTCGAGCTGCTTGTCTTTACAGGAACTCCTCCAAATGGCCACCTTAAGGCGCGATCATACGAATATGCGGGCTTCTAATCGTCGTGAAATGCAATTTCTTACAATTTCGTGCAGCTTCGGGCGGAGCTTTTGAATCTTTGAAACTTAACCCTTTGCACTCCGAGTCATTTTTACTATGAGCTACCAGCCACTCCAGAACTATTTAAAATTGTGCGTGTGCACAGCTGTGGAAAATTGAGAGCCTTGCTTTGTCATTAAGAAAGAAGCGTATACATTTTAAAATTATGTTTTGCAATATAAAAAAATATAAAAATACAGCGAATTTACCTGATAACGGAGTTACCAGCTTTTAATACAGTGGCGCTGCTGCGGCGACAACGGAGTGCAAAGGGTTAAATCTTTGCAAAATACCACTTATAACTGAATAGAATCTTCACATCGAACGTCTCAATTTATTAACACTAGATTTACGGATGTTGATTATAAACCTACTTTTACTAAAGTGAGCCAATTTCACTCATACAAGAAAATTGAAGTTTTTTGCAATGAAAATAGTTCCAAATCAATTTAAATGGAAGATTTATTATTAAAAAATTCATTGGAAACATTATTTCAAAAAATGGATTTATAAAATTATATTATTTCACTAAAAATGATCTGTTCATGCGAGATATATAAATCGAAATGATGGCGGAAGTGGGTAGGTAAGAAAGATAATGTAGCGGAGCAGCGAAAAGAAGTGAAGATGATTGTTTGTATGCGAGGAGAGACAAATTAGAGGATAAATAAATCACGTGCGGCTTGTAAGCCGCAAGTTTCCCAGGTCTGATGTTTGCTATAAATTTCATGCGTTATGCGATTAATTGTTAAATAATTTTATGAGTCAAAGTGGCTCGCAACCGTAAAAATAGGTATACCACATTCGATACTGCGAAATGAAAGGGTCTGCGGGGGAGGGGAATCAACATTTACATATATTTCATTATGTAACTCAAAATATTTAAGTTTTATATATAGTAATCAAATTTTTAACGAGTCAAACTGGCTCAGTCCGTAAATCTATTGTTAATGTAGTTTCTTATTCTTTTGGGCAGCTGCAAATGGTAATTTGGCATTTTTTTGCAGCTCTGGCAGCTTTGTAATACATAAATGTAGATTAGTAGAATTACTGCAAGTAATTTCCGCTTTAATTAACACAGCCGCACGGTTTCTTAACCCTTTTAACAGTAATTTAACACCCTGCGAAACGTATTAGTACTGACTCCTATCGCACAGTGGCCGAAATTAATTTGCCAATATATAATTTACCATTAAATATTTATTTCCATCTAGGACAGCAAATATTGAACAACATTTCGGTCGAATACCCCAAATCATAATCAAATACCGAAACGTTAATTAGTTCAGAAATTACGCGGGAGAATTCTACTTAACCGAGGGCGGTAGAAAATTACAAACGATTGAGGTTTCAAATATTCAAAAGGGCCATTCATAGCTGCTCAGTTTCTCGTAGAAATTCCAAAGACGGTAAAAACTAACTCGAAAACACCGAGAAATAAGATAAATTTTCAAAGTTCCCTCCTTGAATTTCACCAAATCTTTTTTCAACCCCAAAGTGGACCTTCCCGTTTAGGTAATCCTGTGTCAAGGGTGCCGTTGCAACGTCAGATGCTGAAAAAACGTGTGCCGTCGATTTTCAACGCGAGAATGTCTACACGAGTGAATTGGTCGGATACTTTCTTAAGCAAAGAATCTCCGCAGGAATGTCTTGGAACAACAAAGACGAGCCTTGCGTGGAGAACGGGGTGTAATTTTAATCACCGAGGGTAGGCGAGGATATTAAACGGTGTTCTAGTTAAACGATGCTGTTGAATACCAACCTAGATGTTACATAAGGATCGCTCCTGATTCTCTGCTGATCCTCGCGAAAATTAATAACTCAACGTTGCTAGAAATTTTGTATAAAAATGTTACATCCCTCGCAATTCGGTGACCCGCTTTTCCTTTTTCCTCGTCGTTTTTCAAAGAGACGTTAAACCGTGCCCTTTTATTTTTTCCTTCGGAGACTTTTCTTTGCTGTTAAAAGTTCCTTCGAAAAGAGCAACTTCCGATTCACAGGAAAATGCATACGCGAGGCGTAGGAAGTGGAGAGAAAAAATTTTGGCTCTCTTTTGCAGAAAGTTCACATGTTCCGTGGCGTTTCGGAAGTCCCTCGTTCCAGGAAGTCGCGTCGGACGTTTCCTTCGAAACATCGAGATATTCCGACGCGAAAGGAAGAAACATCCTTTGATCTATATTTGTATGACATTTTTCGATCAGTACGATCGGAAGCACACGTTCTGGATATTCGACGCGACGTCAACGAGCCACCCTGCACGATGGATGCTTTGTAATTCGTGGAATGTACTTCAGAGATGGACTCGCGGAACGGAAGTGGTTAAAAGAGGATTTGCACGAACGTCCGGCTTGTTTGACTTTGTTCCCGTGCCTCTAGATTTTTGCACATCGTAGAAAACTTTTCATTTTCTGACTGAATACAATTTTCTAGTTGTTTCTTCAATTACAGAGGAGCAGTTTAGTGGAGTTGATTATAATAAAATGGGAAATTAGAAATTAGTGAGTAATAATAAAATGGAGATAATTTAAAATAAAAATTAGCTCAGATACGCTACTTTCTTTTATTTTTTGAGTGCAAGACTAAGAAGATGCAAACCATTTCACCCTTCACCGTAATTAGACGCATCAAACCCCTTTTATAAGACCCTTTACACTCAAAAAACGACTAAAAAATTTCTACCTTGAACCTAACCAGGACTCTACAGAACGTAAAAATGACCGTGATTCCTTGACAAGGTCAAACAGAGCGCACGTTCGTGCAAACTTCACCCTCCACCATATCTATACCTACCAAACTGTTCTGTAAGACCCTTTACACTCCAAAAAAGACTAAACCCCAAAAATCTCTTCCCAAATCCAACCAGAACTCTACAGAATATAAAAGTGACCTCGATTTCTGGACAAGGTCAAACTGAACGCACGTTCGTTCAAACGTCACCCTCCATCATTTCTGTACCTACCAAATCAGTTTTATAATACCCTTTACACCTCAGAAATGACTAAACCCAAAAAATTTCTTCCTTAAACCTAACCAGGACTCTACAGAACGTAAAAATGTCCTCGACTCGTTGACAAGGTCAAGCAGAACGCACGTTCGTACAAACTTCACCCTTCACGATATCTATACCTACCAAACCCCTTTTATAAGACCCTTTACACCTTCAGAAACGACCAAACCCCAAAATCTGTACTTTAAACCTAACCAGGAGTCTACAGAATATAAAAGTGACCTCGACTCCTTGACAAGGTCAAGCAGAGCGCACTTTCGTACAAACTTCACCCTCCACCATTTCTATACCTACCAAACCCCTTTTGTAGGACCCTTTACACTTCAGAAACCACTAAACCCAAAAAATCTCTACCTTAAACCTAACCAGGACTCTACAGAACATAAAAATGACCGCGATTCCTTGACAAGGTCAAACTGAGCGCACGTTCGCACAAACTTCCCCAAACAATTTCACGCTCCACCGTATTCAGACCCATCAAACTCCTTCCGCAAGACCCTCTACACCCCAAGAAAGGCTGAAACCCAAATATTTCTCCCCCAAACCCAACCAGGACTCTGTCACAGCACAAAAATGACCTCTACTCCTTAACGTTAGATCCACCAAGGCAGTCAAAACGACAAGTGCCTCGTTTATTCCAAAAATTCTCCTACTTTCTAGCTGAGTCATACAGTAGATATTTTACGTCAACCTTGAAAACCACAAATTCCTCGATCAATCGTCTCTTCCCCGCTTAATCCGTCCTCTGCCAAGCTACATATTTGATAAATTCAAGCAAAACAGATACACCACCGCTACCTCTGCCGTCAACAAGGTCAAACGGGACACCCTTCGGCAAAAACTTCCCCAAATATTTCCGTGTCTCGAGTCCACCCCCGAAGTAGGTCCCGTGCATTACAAAGCACCCCGTACGTTCGTGTTACGTGTTAATTTACGTGTACGTGTACGTCGGTTGCGTGCGTATGTGATGTACGTGTCTGCGTAGGTGCGTTTGCGTGTAGATAATAGATATACACATAGGTATAGGTATATATATACGTGTAAATATATATATATATATATACATATATCGAAAGATAGAGAAGAGAAAAGTACAGTGGCTAACTGGCGATGGCCCAGCAGATCGCCGTGGCGGCTCGCACAATTGTACCTTCCCGCATGTTGCGTTTACTACCACCGACCCCCGCGTGTCCCCGTGCGCACGGTCAGCCTAGGACAGAGCCGGTCGTGCGTGTGTATTGTGTGTGCCACTTACTAATATTCTTCACCCACTTAGTCACACCGCGCGCACTTGTCCGTCACAGTGAGTCACGAGGTCCGTGGATGCTCGATAACGCGCGCGCCGAACCCTTTCGTTTCGTCGATTGCACGAGCACAGACGAGTCCACGCTTCGCCGTCGCGAGGACATGCGTGTCGCCGCGACAGGACGACAGACGTCGCGACAGGACGACAGAAGTCGCGAGAGAGACGACAGGCGTCGCGAGAAGACGATAGCCGTCGCGAAAAGACGCTCGTCGGGAAAAGGCGATCGCCGCGAACGACGACGGTGCGAGGGAGAGAAACCGGGGGAGAAAGAAAGAAACGAGGGAGGAGGGGCGGAAAACGGGGTGGAAAGGAGGAACGAAAGAGGGGGAAAGGCGAAGATCGAAGAAAGGGGGAGAGAAGGATGGTAGTCGGAGAGAAAGATCGAGGAACAGGGTGGAAAGCAACGAGGGAGAAAGCGTGATCCCACGGTCGAACGGTCACGCAGTCGCGGATCCCGCGATTCTTGGGAAATCCAAGGGAAAAGTGGTTTATCGAACCGCGCAATCACTGCTCAGCTGATTCGCCGCGGCTCCGGCTCCTACCACGTTCGCGAAAACTCCAAAGTCGGTGGGTACCGAGGCCGGGTGGGTGGAAGGGGGCGAATCGAATCCATTTCGGGACACGATGGATGGCGAGGATGGGACAAAGGGTCGCCGAGCAGGATAGAGAAGAGAGAGGGAGAGAGAAGGAGAGTGAGAAAGGGCCGGCAGGATCTCGACGAACCGAGCCGCCGTCTCCGGGCGAAGTAGACGAGTCCACCTTAAAGAAGGAGCAGCCGCGGCTTTCGCGAAACTGCTAATCGAGCGGCTCGTCGAGGTTGCTCTCTCCCTCTCGATTCAAAGGGAAACGGGACGTACGTGGGCGGACGAAGACGGGGGAGTGGGGAATACCAAAACACGGTGGAAGCGCAGTCCACGGGAGTCACGCAATCGCTTAATTCGATCGTGCCCGGAGCACGAGTTCGTTGCACGTTTTTGCACGGCCCCGATTCCGCGAATTTTGGCGCGCGCAGCGCCGTGGAAAAGTCCGAGGGTGGAAGGGCAACGTGGAAGGTTTCGCGGCGGCGAAAGGAAGCGAACGAAGGAGAAAGAGGGAGAGTCGATCAGGCGAACGAGAAACCACCGCCACGAGGTCCTTCGATCTGCTCGCGGTCGGGGGTGACAGCCACCCCGCGGAAGCACGTTTCTCCTGGCATCGTCACGAGACCACCCCGAGCCTCAACATCTCCTCATTTCCATCCCTCAACGACCGGATACTCGTTCAACGTCCGAGGCAACGGACCCGCGACCGAGAGAACGTACGAAAGGAACTCGGTGGGGTGAGAGACACTCGCGTAGGATCGTTTGAAACGTCGACGCGGGGTGGTTGAGTTTTTCCGCGTACAGTAGACTGGTCCACCTTTCTCCCCGCCTTTCTCTCCAATCGTGCGTCAACCTTTCGTCGAGAACGCTCCTATCGGCGCGAGAGCGCGTAAACCGAGAAACAAAGAATACACACGGTTCGAGACATGGAGCGAAAGGGACTTCAACGAAACGGAGAAAGAGCCGCCTTGATCCGTTCTAAAGGACGAAAACAAAGGCGCGAGGCGTAGAGCGCGCGAGGCGAGGAGAAAGAGCGGCAACGGGGTGAGAGGAAAAAGTGAGAAAAGGTGAAAGAAGACGGACGCGAACGGGGTGAGAGGCGGAGAGCGTTCGAGCACACCGTGGCACCGCACTGTCGCACAGACGTTTCATTCGATCGCACACCGTACGGCCACCGGAAACACGAGAGACACGAGAGGCACGAGACTCGCGAGAGACAGAGAGGAGAGTTCACCTCGTACGACCACGTTTCCCCGAGTTTCGTAGCTTTCTGAATCGTCGAGCCGGACGTGCGTGTCGGAGGCTCTCTCGGATAGCAGAAAAGGACGAAACGACCGCCACCGTGGGAGAGGGGGAGGAGGACGAGGGGGGGAGGGTGGAGGAGAGGCAACCGGAGGGAAGGAGGAAACGGAGACACGCACGGAGAACAAAAGGGAGGGAAAACGGCGAAGAGTGGGAAAGGGGTGAGAGACGGAGGAGCGGGCAGGGAAGCGCGAGACGGAGAGAAGAGCGAACGGACAGGGGTACGGCGGAGGGTGGACGAGAGCAAGGAGGAAAATTGCGAGGGAGAGAGGGAAGAAAGTAAGAGGGCAGCGAGGACGAGGAAAACGAGGCGAGTAGGGAGACGAGAACGAGACCGCGTTTACGCGCCAACGAGAGTCCTCGCCGAGGAGAAACGCGACCCGCGCCTTCGTCGCGTTCAAGCGGCGAAGTGTTTGCGCGCAGAGACGGACACGGAGAGACCGAAAGACGCGCTAAGTTGGACCTGGTGGGACAGAGCGGCAAAGGTACAGTGTGGAGGTGCCAGGCATGGTGCCTGGAACCACCGCGGCATTGCACGGGGGAGCCACGGTCGCTGCAAATCCCTCTCCCTCTCCTTCTTCCTCTCCCCCCATTTTCCCTCCCCCCTCTCACTCTGTCTCTCGCTCTCTCGTGCCCTTCCCACTTCATCCTGCCTCTCCTCCCTCTCGCCCTCTTTGCCCTCTCTCGTCCTCGCTCGTCCTACCCCCGTTCACCCGCTCCCGCCCCGATCGTCCCTGGCTTTTCGCCCCTTGCACGCTTCGGCCCTCCCTCCGACCGTCCCTCTCGCTTCGTCCTTCTCCGTCGTGTCTCGTGCCCTGTGAGCTCCTCTCGCTCTCCTTCGAAGGGAAGGAGACGAGGATAGGAGGGAAGCGGGGAGAGGATCCGAAGAGGGTGGGGTTTCGTTGGGCGGACAACGCGTGTCTGTTGGTGTCCACGGCACACGTTCGCGCGCTCAATCCCCGTTGCGATGGTAGTCGCTCATTCCTCGCCAGCTGGCCCTGTGTTTCAGCGGGCTTGCACGCGCTTGTATGCGCCGAAATAGGTTTGTGCGCGTCCGCGAGTGCGCGCGGATCTATGAACGGGAGGGTGAGACTCGCCGTTCTCGGTCCACCCTCTATTACTCTCTCTCTCTCCCTCTCTCTCTCGCTCTCGCGCTCTCTCGCTCTCGCGCTCTCTCTCTCTCTCACTCTCGCTCGCGCTCTGTCGCTCTCTCTCTCTCGCTCGATCGCGCTCTCTCGCTCTCTCTCTCTCTCTCTCTCTCTCTCTCTCTCTCTCTCTCTCTCTCTCGCTCTCTCGCTCTCTCGCTCTCCCATCGGGGCGCGGAGGGAACCGTGCTCGTGCGTGGGCTTTCGAAGTCGATATCCACCCGCACCGGCGAGTCGCGTATTATCCTCCACCGACACCTTCCAACCTCCTTTCGCGGACACTTCCGCCTATCGATGCGATTTATTCGCCACCGGCGGTGCTCCTGTTACCAGCGACACGAGATACGAGCCGTGGCGAGCTTACGAGCCTACCCCTTCGACCGGGAGAGGCCCGACGACGATGGGGTGGAGGGTGGTCCGGAAGGTCGCGAGGGAGAGGGCCACCGATGAATGGAAGGGCAGCGGGGCGACCGAGCGCGCTACCGGAATTGGACAGGTCCAAAATGGTTGCGTGGTACCGATCGGAGAACTCGGGATTATCTGCTCTGTTCCGTCGCGAAGGCAACGGAAAATAGGGTTAAGTTACACCCGGTTTTTTTGAGTACAGGTAACCCTCCTATAACACGGTAGATAGGTTCCTAGAAAATGCCGTGTTGTGTGAAACCGTGTTGTATGAGACCCAGAGCCAGTACAAAAAGGGGGGTTACGTTCCAAAAACTTATTAAAAACAAATATTTCTTTTACTTCTACAAAAACAACTTAATTTTTATTAAAAATATAAATGTATGTACAACACAAAACAAAAAAAAACAAAAAATATTATTTTAATTTAACGCAACTTTAATTTAATAAATTTCTTCGTCGTCACTGCTACGTATAATCAACCGAGAACGTTTTTTCGGTGGAATGATATCGCCTTCACTTTCAGAACTTTTTTCTTCATTTAAAGTTCTTGCATCTTCTTCCCTCTTAAAAAAATTTGTAATTTTACTTTGCTTGTTGGTTCTTACCAGGTCATTGCAAATTTCTCGGTATGGAGCTAGACAGTTTTGCAGCTCCTCGATTTCCTTATCGTGTTAGAGCGAAACCGTGTTATAGGACGCCGTGTTGTAGGAGGGTTCCCGCAATTTATGAATCGTGTTATAGCAAAACCGTGTTATAAGATGCCGTATTGTAGGAGGGCTACCTGTATTCATATTTTCAGAACCTTGCTAATTGTATTCGCTTCACCTTTTTCCGGAAGGTCAAGAAAGGGACCCACGTACCACGAGACCCCCTAGCAGGAGGGTAATATAGCTGGGCCTCCCAATTTCTTGCCTTCCGTGTCTCAACAGCTATAGACGTATCGTAAATCTAAGAATTCCAGGAACCAGCGTTCGGTTATTTACCTGGCCTAATCACTCATAGCGCATTCGATTTCCACCCCACCAACGTTGAATTTGTCATCGTCGGATGGGTGGAGTTTCAAAACTGAAGTTCACACCTACATGCCTATGAGTGGTTAGGTCAAATCCCTTCCCTAACGAAGGCACCCCCAAGGAAGCTAGGGAAGGGAAAGCGAAAGCCTTAAGAAGGCAAGTTTTCGAAAATATATTCAGATTTTAAGTGTAGGGACTCTATTTCGCGCGTCGAACGATAAAATCTCATATGTAATAACTTTTTTGTTGATGAAAAAATCGAAATTCCTATTTATCCGTAATTTTGTATAGGAAATGTAGTTTTTACAAAAAAATATTCAAGAAAATTGAATAGCATTAAAGTGGTAAAACTGCCGAAAATATGTTATTTTTCAACATATTGTTTAAACAAATGGAGATTTTGCAAAAAAAAATTATGCCGCTAAATTCGTAATGCAAAGGCGCTAATTTCGCCAATTTACGCAAATGCTCTATCTCTCATAGTTTCCAAGATATTCAACGAAATACACTTTTGGCCCTCAACTTTGGGGGCGGTTTTCACCCCTTTAACGTGGACGATTGCCGATATAAAAAAATACGTGTCGAATATTCTAACGAGTACTATATCATACTAAAATTTCATCAAAATCGGCGTGTGGCACCTCGGGATGTTCCCTTGTAAGTTACGCATCGACAAGTGTTCATATCGCGAAGTACAATACTTCGAAAATGACAACCACACCTTGTACATAAGTGTATATAACTGTTAAACATTATCAAGTCAGTTTAGTAAAGACGAAATAATTTACAAAGTTCCTCAATCGTTTCGATATACCAAGTCGGGCGATTCAGTAGTATTCAAAAATTCCCGGTGGTCGAAAGATGCTCTTTGACGGAGGATTTTCCAAGATTTCCCAACTAATCGAATTATTGCATCGGCAGAGAATCGATCACGGCCGGTGACCGAAGTAGACCGACTCTTTCGTCTCGGCGACTCGGAGTTGCTTGTTTTGCGCTGCGAATTGTCGCGCTTGCGAAAGCAATCGTTCCGAACGATCGAAGGAGGAAAGGTAGAGTTTTCGAAAGATCGCGAGAAGAGGAACGAAGAAAATTGCGCCAGTGGAATTGGAAGACTCGGAGAATGGTTCCTCCTCCGTGTCTGCGGTCGGTATCGATGCGAATAAGGGAGCAGGGATTATCTACCAGCCGAAGAGAATTAGATACGTCGATAGATCGAACTCGCACTTGGATGGAGATCGACCGGATGAACGGGCCAGCGTAACGCTTTAATTTCAACGGAGTTGCTCGCTTCATGCCCGGCATTCGAACTATGCTCAAGGATGTTGGCGATTCGAGAGGCTGCCACGGCTGCGAGCTTATCTTTTCGACCTAGAAATTCGGGAAGGAGGTGGAGACGTTTGGAGGATCGGGACGCACGAGAGATAAAGGGAGAGGGAGATGTAGAAACGAATGGAGGGGAAGTCCGGATTATCCTTCCCTTGGGAGTAGGCTGAAGATTTTCGAATTGATCGAATTCCTCTATTAACCCTCCAACACTTTTCCGATCTTCCACGATTCTCAACAGTTTTACGATTGCAACTTGTCACCCCGTTCTTCAACTATTACTTCTTTCATCGGATCACAATTTGTTGACGAGACAAGCATTACCTTGGGAATTTTTTATCTTTTCTGGAAGCCGAAATGTGTGCAAATTCATTGATTATATGATATAATATATATATATATACTTTTGTTCGTTGCTCTCTCGGGTCATTTTTGCACTTTTGCACTTAACCCTTCGCTTCAAACTTTCGTCTAGAGTTATTCAAAGAAAATTTTTGAAAGTAACTTCAAAACTCCAGGGGCGTTTAACGCAACCTAATTCCCCTGTGACATCCTGACGTGGAGAACAATGCTACCGACGAATCGAACGGTTCTAATTTGAAATATCTTTCAAAAAAATCTTCGCCTTCATTTCTCATTTCGATACACTTAACCCTTCGCCTCAAACTTTCGTCTAGACTTATTCAAAGAAAATTTTTAAAAGTAACTTCGAAAAGCCAGGGACGTTTAACCCCTTCGGACCCTGTGCACATTGTAATGTACATAATACTTTTCGTGCTGTATTTTATTACGTATAGGTTTAAACTTAGTTTCACTTAGTTTTTTTTTATACAAATATTTCTCAGGATCTCCTTAATGTTAGAAATTTTGCGTAAGGACTATATCTCGATTAAAATGTACATTTATAAATTATAAATAAATAAATAAATATTTTTGTAAAAAGTATATTGTTGCTTTCATTCACATTAATAAAGTTAATTTTAGTATAAAAATAATTTTTTCTTCAACGAAAAAAAATTCGGGTCTGAAGGGGTTAACGCAACCTTCTTCCACTGTGGCATCCTGACGTGGAGAACAATGCTACCGACGAATCGAACGGTTCTAATTTGGAATATCTTTAGAAAAAATCATCCCCTTTAGCTGTCTACACTTTTATTCTCGCGAAAAAAAAACTACCGATGAATTTGCAGCGCCGGAAAACAGTCGTGCTGCTGCAGTTCAAAACGACGAAGGGCTGCGGAGGTGAAAACGGGGTTGGGTCCGATTCGACCCGAATATTGTAGAGGCCAGTGAATGCGAGACAGCAAACGAGAAATGAATGCCAGATGTGTGAGAGAGACGCGAGCATTTTTTAATTAAGCGCAGGATTAACACTAACCGTACATCCCCTAAAAATTCTGCACAGCTAATGCTCGCAGTGCTGCAAGTGCAACAAATATCAATTAAAATCCATTTTCTAAAGTGCTCGAAATAACTCGGAGACTTAAACTCGGCAAAAGTCAAGCAGGAAAAACTGTTCCAAAGGTTAAACGAAAGCAGAATGATAATGGATCCGTACTTTAATTCCAACGACCCCGAGTTGTTTATTTGAGGGGACGATCTTGGACAATAACGGAGGATCGTCGCGAAACTGTCTGCCATTCGCGATTTCCAATCCTCGGGAGGTTGCCAATGAGGACTATAGTTATTCTGGAATGACACGGAGTCACGTAGCGACAGGCATCGCCTAGTTTCAACGCCGAGGCACTTTGGAAACTCGGCCGTGAGTTCCAAAAGCGTTTATTGTGATTTGTGGGGAGCACCGGCCCCCGAAAATCCAAGTAGAACCGTGAAATTTACGAGTATCGATAATGCCACGACGTATTCGCCGGACTGACCGCTTTGGAAGAACTGTCGTTCAATCGATTTCTTCGGCGATCTTTCAATCTGCGTGTCGCCGATAAGCTTTGCAATAATCTTTCGTCGCCTTCGGGCGCAAAGTACTTTTGGAGAAAGTATAATCATTAGGTTGGCGCATACGAAATGTCGGAATAGGTCTATGCGCTACATTTTGGCCATATTTTGTAAATAGGTAGGCGCAAAATTAATAAATTTATAGTTGAAACAGGTTATTTGGTCTGTACGATCAATATTGGGTGTATTTTTCTTTGGAAGACTCCTAATTTCTATAAAAAAATATACTTTTTTTGTGCAACGTGAGTACTAGTGAAATACGAGGAGTAATCTGATATGAATTTAAACTTGGTAATAATGCTGCTGTTGGAAGTTTTAACATAAACAGAGCATTGGAAGGTAATTCTTAATAAAAAAATCGTACATTGTTGGTTCAAAAAGTGTCGTTCTTCATAATAATGTCCAAATCTATACATGGAAAGCTGAACTTCCTTTTTCCAAGGCGTTGAAAGCATTATTACTAACAGATACACCCAATTCTGTTTTTACACGGACTTTTTTACACGGTTATGATTTAACACGGTCTAGAAAAAAAATTGATTCCGTTTTACACAATTTCATTCGATTTAGCACGATTAAAAAATCTAAAATATTCGTAAAACAAATTTTTTAATTTTATTTGAACTATTGAAGCATATGGAACTAATTCCCCTTTTTCTATGTATGTACGTCATGTCTTTTTTTATATGTTTTTTTACACGGTTTTGTCTGGAACGTATCTACCGTGTAAACAAATTTTAGTTTCGAAAATACTGCGTTCGGTTTCAATTAATCGGCAATTGCCTACTTTATTGCACGACGCAAGACCATGTCAGTCAAACGAGAGCTCAAAAAAATTTCGTGAATTGAAATATGAAATTTTACGGTACCCAATTTATTCATCTGATCTTCCTTCAACGGATTATCAGATTTTTAAACATTTAAACTACTTCATTCCAGAAAAAAAAGTCAGTAATGAAGGTGACCTTAAAAAAGTCGTCTCTAATTTCATTGTTTCTAAAAACTCAGATTTTGTTAAAAATCGTATAAAAGCCCTTGTGGACCTTTGGCAGAAGTATATTGATGTCGTTGGAAATTATTTTGATTTATAAACATTCATTTTGCAAAAACTGTGGCATTTTAATTACACCGTATAAGATCCGACACTTCATATGCACTAGCCTAATATATTTCTTGCATTCGATTTAATTACATTGGGTATATTTCGACGTGAATGACAAATTTACTGGCTGCTGATGAATTCCTGTCTGGCTTTTAAGTTAAAACTGTGAAAGACGTACGATATCGTTGGAAGGTCTTCTTCGATATCAGATTGCTCGGTAAAAGTAGCTTTATTCGAGCAATTTTAATTTCCTTTCTTCCTAAAATTAACGTGGCCTTCGAACGGCAAATTTCAACCAATCCTGGGATCGAAATTCACCGAGGTAATTTTAATTTCAGTTCGAATCACCTGTTACTTAAGAATTTAACGTCAGTGAAGTATTCCAGACTTAACTCAGACACGAACCAGAGCTTTTTTTCAGCGTCGTGGAAGTTTTCCAGACTGCCAGCGACAGTCCTCTCAAACCTGACCGTCTCTTCTTGGATTACAAGTATAATACTATCGTAAGTTCTTCCCATCCTTTCAGAATTCATCTCAATCGCCACAATAATCCCGATTCCATCGTCGCAAGCACACACCATAACGATCCAAGTAACGACGGTCACCCTACAAGTACTTAAAACTCCCCGACAGATTTGCCGCCGACAGAAGTGGATTGCAGGTCAAACTGCAACCACGAAACGCATTAATCATCGTAGCCCACACCCTCGATCCCCTTAACAGTCAACAATTCAGTGTACCGACCGAATTCGCCGAACAAACTCGCACCGGCAGCTTCATAAACCAAACTGAATTTACCGGCCATAAAGAAGGCAAAGCCATACACCTCTCCGTTCCTCGTCCGGTGCACGGTATAGCACTAAAATCAAATTTCCATCGTAACGTCGCTTCTTTCTGCAATTCGGTCCGGTTTAACGTGGGACCAACGAAGCGAACGATCGCGGAAACGATAACTGTTTTAAACGCGCCTCTGTCGGCGTGAATCTAGGCCGCGTCGAAATCTTTTATCTGCACTGACCCAGACCCGATTCGATGCCCTCGGTAATTAGAGGCTGGCTAACCGGCTCGATAGCGGTGTTGTTAAACCACCGAGTACCAGCCGCGCGAGTTTCGACTTACTTTCGAGGGGTGCCAATCCCTCTTTCGTGAAATAATCGATGACTGCAGGTGGAGGAGTTCGATTGGGAGTGTTGCATAGTGGATACGATGATTAAACGTTTCACTACGAAAGGCGTATATATACGTCCGCACAAGTCTTTCAATATATACGAAATGCGTATATATACGTCCTCACAGGTTTTTCAATATATACGAAAGGCGTATATATACGCCCTCACCAGGGTTTCAATATATCCGAAAGGCGTATATATACGCCCTCACCAGTCTTTCAATATATACTTAAGGCGTATATATACGCCCTGACCAGTCTTTCAATATATACTTAAGGCGTATATATACGCCCTCACAAGTCTTTCAATATATACGAAAGGCGTATATATACATATATGCCCTCCCAAGTCTCTCAATATATACGAAAGGCGTATATATACGCCCTCACCAGTCTTTCATTATACGAAAGGCGTAGATATATGCCCTCACAAGTCTTTGAATATATCCGAAAGGCGTATATATACGCCCTCACCAGGCTTTCAATATATACGAAATGTGTAAATATACGCCCTCACCAGTCTTTCAATATATACGAAAGGCGTATATATGCATATATGCCCTCACAAGTCTTTCAATATATACGAAAGGCGTATATATACATATATGCCCTCACAAGTCTTTTAATATATTCGAAAGGCGTACATATACGCCCTCACAAGTCTTTCAATATATGCGAAAGGCGTGAATATACGCCCTCACCAGTCTTTCAATATATACGACAGGCGTATATATACGCCCTCACAAGTACACCAATATATACGAAAGGCGTAAATATACGCCCTCACTCTTTTTCAAGCACATATTATAATTCCTCTTCGAAAAAAAAATATCAGACGCGAAAGTGTGTATAGTGAGGGACCAGAAACAAGGCACTTGAGGGGTAATTTGCTCTGATTCGCCCGATGGATAGGGACATCATTCTCTCTCAGGCATTTTCGATTTTGAAGCGCTATTGGCCGAGAGACCGGTATACTCGTTGCGTCGTCCTGTGAACGACGAAAGGAGTGTTTTGTTTTCGGTTGTCATTCGTCGATCTCAGGTTTCCAGGACCGACATGGCGGGGATAATTAGGCGGTGCGAGATCAATCTCCCCCTCCGTCCCAAGTGCCTTGTTTCTGGTCTCTCACTATAGTATGTAGTAAACATAGAATTCGTCGAGAAAGTAGATACGAATGTAAAGAATGTGATGTAGGTGTATGCGTTGATCCATCCTTTGGAATATATCGCACGGAAATTGATTATTAAATTGTTTCTATTATCCTTTTATTATCTTTATTCCTTCATTATGTTAAAATTGTGTGTCATTGTTACGTTAAAATGAATTTGCTCCTCATTATCAATTTCGGATTTTTTCCTTTATATTTAATTACCCATTATTGCTGAAGGAATCAGCAAAGCGAGTTAAGTAACTGAAAATATCTTAAAAAGCTACTTAACATAAATAAAAAATTGATATTTTTATTTCTTCTTCTTAATTCTATCAACATTCCTACACAATCTGAATTACTCTTGTCTCATCATTCCCGACAGCAGAGCAGAGTTCCATATCGCACACGTTCCTCGTCCAAATTGATTGAACTCGAAACAGCACGGTAGCTAGCCATCGACGGAACCATTTCGGTGATCCCCGCCTTACGAAGGCATCATCCTCAACCCTGATGGCCGATGCATCCTCGTCCTCGCTTAAACGTGCCTCGTAATTTCCAACGCAACTGGGTGTAATGTCATTTGACCCAGCCTAATCGAGTAATCTAGATAACCATCGAGCCCCATGTGCCCCAGTCCTGACCACGTTCGACTGGATAACACTCAGGGTTAACCCTTTTCCTGCGAAGGGAGCGCGAGCGAGTGTGCTCGAAAGAGGAAGCATCTTTCAGTGAGGGGAGAGCACATGTGCACCTTCGAAAAGTGGACAAATGTTTGCAAAGTGATGTTGCTGCTTTGTATTCCGGCTTCAGCTGTGATCATTTTACCTAAAACCTGCCGTTTTAGGTGAGTTTTGAACCTCCGAGGCTATCATGTGCATATGGCGTGGGAAGAATTTTAAATTTCTTTGTGAAACCCTTTTGGGTTGTTGATATATCGTGTGCAAATTCATATCACTTGGAAAAAATTGTAGGTGCACGCATACAACTTTGAAAATTGGACAAATATTGGCAAATTGATGTTATTGCTTTATGTTTCGGTTTCAGCTGTGATCATTTCACCCAGAAACTGCCGTTTTAGGTGAGTTTTGAACCTTTGAGGCTATCAAATGCATGTCGGGTGGGAAAATTTTTAAATTTCATTGTGAAACCTTTTTGGAGTTTTGATATATCGTGTGCATATTCGTATCACTTAGAAAAAATTATAAATTACTTTGTGTTCAATTACTTTTTGTTTATCATCACAAATGGTAAGTCGTCATGGCGGTGTTAGCTCGTAAGAATCGCACAATACTCTGTGTGTTTGGAAGATTTTCATCACGTTAAAAAAAAGGATCAGAGTTATGTCTGGGTGGGGTTACAATATATAGGAGTGTATGGTATATATTCGCGTTAAATTGTGGGAAAGGATATTAAATAAGCTTGGTTATTTGAATGTAAAATAAATCAGACTGCAACATTTTGTTGAGTGCTGTAAAAGGCAGTAAATTGAAGTCTAGCGGATAAAGTTATACTTCCGCGTGGACGTTTATTCGCTATAATTGAATCTCTCGGGGTATTTCGTAAAACAGGGGTTGAAAAATTGTAACATTTAACAGAGCCGAGGTTTCGTTGGTTTTTGCACACGGTTCTAGTCAGTTTTAGTAGTGCAAATTACGAGTGGAGAGTTTTTTGACGGTATGATTTACAGAATAAGGTTTACGAATAAATGAAACTCGTTTCGCGTTAATACATGCGACGGAGAAACCAGAAAATCAGCCCTTTGCGGTCACAACTTTTTTTCCAATTTTTCCTCAGCTAAGGGAAATTAATTTCCTGAATTTTTCCACCGTTGATTTCTCATTTTCACTCATAAATAACATTAACAAAAGGTACTAAAATATGCGTAAATAAAGAAAAGAAATCATGGTCTACTTCCTTTAAAATTACGTCCATAAAAAATTAATTACACTAAACCTGCATCGAATACAGTCCAACAAAAAATCACAAATGGTTAACAAATCGATCAACTGCCTCCACAAACATTTGCTTTAAATCGTATAATATTTTCAACGCAACGGAAAACTTTAAACAGAGCTTTTCATCGACACAAATCTATTAAAAAATCATTCCTACGAACTACAACCCCTAACGATCGACGAAATGGCTCGAAAGCCCTCGAAAAGTCTGAAGAGAGAGGGTGGAAACTGACGAGGGCGCCACCCTATGGAAAGCTCAAGAAGTTTCGCGAATAGAGAGCTTCGAAACGGCCGACAAGTTCCGAGAAGCTTGTTCGAGGAAACTTTTGTACCATACGGCGATGCCTACTTTACCAGCTCGAAAGATTAGGGGTGGAATTCAATAGGGTTCTCTCGAGAGACGTAACACGCTGCCATTGGTAGAGGTAAAATGGAATTTCCGAGCTTCACGCTGAAAAGTAGAACTTTAACGCTTTATCTCTTGTACTTTCTTGTAACCCCTTTTTCCTCTTGCTATACACCTTTCAACCCTTGTTTCTCGCAGAGAAATTCTGACAGAACGGTAGTCGAGAATTTGAAACTCGTTTTTTTCTAAATAAAAGACGGTTATACGCTTAAAAAAATTTCTAAATGCTGGTAAAATTGGAGACATCCTTTGTGGTAGTATTATGGCAGTGAAATAGTACCGCCAGATATTTGAAAAATGGCGGGTAGAGTGCAATTAACCCTGTATGAGCTCTTGCGATTTTAACACTAAACCTACCATGGCGGGCGAATGACTGCTTTCTGATTTTTTCTGAAAATTCCCCAAATTGATTGGGCAGCCATTCAGTAAATATTTTAGGTCTATCGTATAAAACAAAGATTACTTAATTGTTCATCTTTTTCACCTCTTCAAATTTCTTTTTCCAAAGTACTTATTTCGTATATTTCAATACAACAGATATAAAGCCGGTAGGTTTAGTGTTAAGTTGCTATTTTTCAAAGTCAATTGTCTAACCTTGCCAAATATTGCAATTTAATTTTTGCAAATCGTGCAATTCTTTACAATTCAATGATTGAAAATCAAGTTAAATACGTCATTAAAAATTGTACTTTTATCATTTTGTAATGCGCTATCGTGCACCTGATCTTCAGGCACGGTAAATTTGAAGTACAGAGTATTAACATTTAAAAATAATTTAAAAATAAAGTCTGAGGGGTTGAATACCACTTGCCTACTTAAAGATCGCTATTTGGGGATAGTTCGTACTTAGGGGTTGTTATTAATGACAGTACTTATCATTAACTGTACTTTATATGTTATATAAATATGTTTGAATATGTTTGTAAGCAACTTTGAGTAATTCTCTCAGTGTAACAATGTCCACGAACTGTTAGAAATCATTAGAATTTCAATAGATTCATCAAAATAGACTGTACACTAACACCTCCACCAACTAAACAATCACATTCAATTAGTAACAATGTTTAGTCACTGTGCAGGACTGAAAACACTTAAAAGAAAGTGTCATCATCGAGACACATTTCTTAACCCCCTTACAGCCAAAGAGAGCCGTCTCCCAAAAGGCAGAAGACACGTAACAAAACGGGTCTTTGAAAGTCCAGAAATTCTTAATGGGTACGTTAAAAGGTGAAAAGGAGCTTTGGTATTTGTCAAGAATTTCATCTACCTTTTCCACACGGCGGAACCGTCGTCTTTACGTCGGCTAAAGCAAACACAGCAGGGAAGAAGTGAAAATCTATTTAAGCCCCGACTTCTCCTTCAACGCCGTTCGTTGAAGTAGCAGCAGCGGCCGTCGCGAAAGTAACAGTGGTGTGAAACAAAACAAAAAGGAAGAAAAAAAGCGTCCAAGCACTAACGGGAGAAAGGACAAATCGCGTGTTTGTTTTTTTTTTGGTTCTTTTTCTTTTTGCTACTGTCACCGCTTCTTGCGCCGTGGTAACGAACCGCTGTGGCCACCCTGTCCGCCCGGCAGTATCACCAGCGACAACAACAATCTCTGGATCCACCTGGACATCTTCTCCGGATCCCTCCAACCGCTCCCGGAAGGAGCTGTCGGGTCGGACAGTAATCACGGGAAGAAGCTTCCCTGTGCGGACAAGCCGGGGGATGTCCTGCGCAGAGGAGATCCACTGGGAAACTTACTCCTTCGCTGGAATGGAAATTAACCCTTTCGCCAGCTAGGACGACTCTAGTCGTCCGCCTTGGGGCGATGTTTGCAGACGTACGCGAAGTCGTTTGCCTCTGAGCGCTGTTCTTGAATGAGGGATGACTATAGTCGTCCGCCTGTAAGCTCTGTTTGTGCACGGAGAGTGACTATAGTCGCTGGACTATAGAGCCGCGACGGTGAGCGATTTGTATGTAGTGGGGAGATCGTAAGTCGTCGAGCGATCAAATTAACCGGCTTGACTCGTTCACACGTATTTGTTACCGGCTATTGTTATTAGTTGTGTCGGTCACGTGGAGAGATAAGACGAAGTCCACGGGAGTGGGCAATGAAATGAAACGAGAGATAACGGAGAACTATAGAGAAGATAGGGTAATTAGGTTGTACAATTTTACGTCTCTGCACTGCAAGTAGTGCTGATTGTTGGCACTAGAACTGCCGAGCTAGTCGAAATGACTGATTATCAATTTATATATTTGTAGGAGAACAATATAGCAGATATCCCACGTCTGTTTTATGGACGATTTAATGACTGAGTCGATCATATTTTTGACCCGTTTATTTCATTTCTTTCAAAGTGTTTATTTAATCTATTTAACTGTAACGGATTTAACGCTGGTAGTTCTAGTGTTAACACGTTGAACACCATCGGTATTTCGCTAGTTTTAGCATTTTTACCAAAGTGAAATTTTTTTTATCAAAATCGCATCTTTACGAAGTAGAAACCTTAAAGTCTCAAAAAGATGTATAGTCAGCAGAACTTTATCTTTTTAATGCCAATATTAAAATATTAAATGCATTAGAAAATTGATAAATATTACAATTTTACTAAAGTGAAACTTTTTCTATTAAAATCACACCTCTACAAATCAGAAACCTTAAAGGCTCAAAAAGATGTATAGTCAGCAGAACTTTAACTTTTCAGTGCCAATATTTAAATATTGAATGCATTAGAAAATTCGTAAATATTGCAATATTACTAAAGTGAAACTTTCACTATTAAAATCACACCTTAGAAATCAGAAACCTTAAAGGCTCAAAAAGATGTATAGTCAGCATAAGTTTACGCTTTGTAATTCCAATATTTAAATATTTAATGCATTAGAAAATTGGTAAATATTGCAATTTTGCTAAAGTGAAACTTTTTCTATTAAAATCACACCTTTTCAAATCAGAAACCTTAAAGGCTCAAAAAGATGTATAGTCAGCATAAGTTTACGCTTTGTAATCCCAATATTTAAATATTTAATGCATTAGAAAATTGGTAAATATTGCAATTTTGCTAAAGTGAAACTTTTTCTATTAAAATCACACCTTTTCAAATCAGAAACCTTAAAGGCTCAAAAAGATGTATAGTCAGCAGAACTTTACTTTTTTAATTCCAATATTTAAATATTGAATGTATTAGAAAATTCGTAAATATTGCAATTTTACTAAAGTGAAACTTTTTCTATTAAAATCACACCTTTACAAATCAGAAACCTAATAGACACAAAATGATGTATAGTCTGCACGACTTTACCTTTTTAATGCCAATATTTAAATATTGAATGAATTAGAAAATTGATAAATATTACAATTTTACTAAAGTGAAACTTTTTCTATTAAAATCACACCTTTACAAATCAGAAACCTTGAAGGCACAAGAAGATGTATAGTCAGCAGTACTTCACCTTTTTAATGCGAATATTCAAATATTCAATGTACTAGAAAGTTCGTACATATTGCAATTTAAGAGTCGTATGAAATTCCATTGAATTCAATAGCGCCAGTCACCGGTGGCCCCCATGGCATTCAACGTGTTAAGAGCGATTTCTATGTGACTGTAATTGCCTGCAATCTGGCCATTATTTGTACACAAAACGTGAATGCAGCGACTGTATTCACATCTGTTACACGACTTTCTCTATAGAACGATTAACCACTTCCATTGCCGAGTTTCTGCGCGCAGGTGACCGTATTCAGAAAGCGTACAGCGCTACCACTGCGCACCAAGTAGTTATAGTCAGCCATTGTCACTTTCCGTGCGCAAACCGACTACTGCAGCGTTTCCCAAACTATGGTCAGCAGAAGAAATTTAAAGAAAAACACTTGTAATTAACAAATAACCAGATCTTTCACCTATCCATTTATCAAAAATTAAAGCATTAGCACTTTAACACTAGAACTACCAAACGAGTCAAAATCACTGGTACACAATTTCTTCCAAAAATTCTCCAAGTTTATAGAAGAGTCTTGGAATAAATATTCTATGTCCATCTTAAAAAACATAAATCACCGAATCGATTATATTTTGCGCCTCTTAGTCCCTCCTTTTTCAAAGTACTTATTTAATGTTTTGAAATATGATTGATTTAACGCCGGTAGTTCTAGTGTTAAATTTAGTACTTCAAATAATATGATTTATGACTTGTTTGAAGTTTGAAAGTTTGCAGTTCGGGAAACGCTGTGCTAGTCATCTACCACTGAGCGACGTCTCCAAGTTATCATCTCGTTAGTGTCGACGAAATAACGAAATACGATTCACTCTGCATCCTTGAACGAAGCGCTGCGAGGCTTAACAAATTAGTTGCACAATTTCAATGGCATTTAATTGTTATTATGCCCAGGTGGCTGCGACGACTTTCGGCTATGTCCTACTCCGGCAAAAGGGTTAATGGCACACGTGCCTCTAACGTTCTCGTTATGCGACCCTTTACGATCTGATGCACTTTCGACGTGGCTAGTCGAATAATTAGTTCCAGTGGCACTAACAAGGAATGATTCGTAACTAGGGAGTACAACGCATGATGAAACTTTGGGGATGCCTGGAGAGCAATTCGATCAACGATTACGTAATGTTCATTCGTTCCAATAACTATCGCGCCATGAATTGATATTACGTATGCTATCTCCTTGATAAATTAACGCGCTCGTGCCTGATCTCATTGCATCTATTTCAAATGAAAAGGTGCACTTCGGGAAAATTTAATTTATTAATTGCTACATCCAAAGATTAGTCATCATCCTCGACCGGCTTCTGCCTGGATTTTCCCAATTTCAAAGCCACGATTTTACCTGCCGGCTGCAGCAAAAGAACAGAGTTTCAGCTACAATGGATTCTCCGAAACCCAAGCAATGAACCTTCGTCTCCTCAGTTTTAATTAAATTCACTTTCTGTCTTTATGACACTGGTAATATAAACGAATTGCTGATGATTTCGAGTCTGCAGTTGCCGGACAATGTGAAGGTGTTTCCAATTGTCCGAGGGAGATGTAGATTTAACTGACACGGTACAGCAGTGGTCCTTAATATTTTCAGAATCACAGAACACTTACAATTTTCCAAGATTTTTCTCGTAAATAAAACGGTATATATGTATTTTTTATATTGCACGATATAAAAATGTGGAAGAACGAAAATCACAAATGGAGCAGCTTTTATATCAGTTAATAAGAAATTGCACAATCACAAAATAAAATGACGGAAGACTTTCTCTAATTGTAAGCTCAATTAACACCGGTTGAGAACCACCGCTGTAGATGGAAGATTTTTAATTACGTTGATCTAAGAGACGATGAACTCGTCTACGCTTCCGACTTGATTTGGGAGAATTGTCTGTTTAACCCTTTGCGGACGGAGACTTTTTTGAGTGTTAAGAGATAATCGTTTATTTGGCGATCAAAAACTACTTTCTTATAAGAAAGTTCGAGTGTTAATGTATCCGAATTATCCATTACTATTTGCACAATCATATTTCAATGGTTATATTTCAATTTTTCAATTCTAATCGTGTATACATGCCTCGATAAACTATGATCAGAATTTTTCTCAGACCGCATATATGCGTCAGTAGTCCTCAAAGGGTTAAGCACCTATCGACGAAAAGTTATCTAGAATACTTATTTTCCATTTTAGTTAATTTCGTGGAACGTAATGATACGTCAAAATTCCGGGACAAATCTTCGAACGATCTAATTGCGCAATTACGAAGCAAGATTAATCTTGCATCATCTTTTGCAGACGTACGGATGAAGGTACTTTACATTCGATGATTCACCATTCAAAATCTAGACAATGAGAAGGGACGGGTAGAGGTAACAATAAAATGTCGATGAACATCGGGGAAAGCAATGACGATCCATCGAATCATCAGACCGCAAAGGGTTCAGCCGTTGAAACACCAGCGTCTCAATCCCGTGAACTTTATATCTAAACAAATACGAATCCCGATAATTCGCGATTCTCGTTCTGCAAATCCAGCAACACGGAACTCTTAACTTTCAACACAGCGTCGTTGCGTTCCGACACAGAGGTACAATCTACTTGAAGCTACTTCAAACGTATTTTGTTTCGTTCAATGCCTTTATCACGAGCGCCATCATCGCGAGAATTCATCGCGCCCCGATATCGTCGATTATCGACTGTGCCAACAATGCGAGAATCGCGCCGCGACTTCCTTTTCAGAGAACAAACGATTCATCCGCGCAGCTTCGAGTGCCGTTCACGTCGAGGACGTAACGCCGGAGACGTTAAAAGCTCTCGGTTGCATCGCGAAAAAATCACGAACAAATCGAAACGATAGCACCGGATAGCGAGAATAATCGAGGGAACTTTGAGCTTTGATATTCAAAGTCAAATTGACAGTGTGCTTGGCGATAAGTCGCAAAAAACGCGGGCGAGTCGAATCGATATTTTCGGTTGTTGGGAATAATTGAGGGAACTTTGAGCTCGAAGATCAAATTCGCAGGATTCTTGACAGCAAGAGGGTACTTTGAGCTTTGAACTCGGAAAGGAAATTGTAAAGTGAGTTGGTGATTAAGTAAAAGTTCGCTGGCAAGTCGAAGCGGCAGCTTTGGTTGTTGGGAATAATGGAGTTAATTTTGAGCTTTGAGCTCGAAGGTCAAAATCGCAGGATTATTGACAGCGACACGATACTTTGAGCTTTGAACTCGGAAACGAAATTGTAAATTGAGTTAGTGATTAAGTAACAGCTTCGGCTGTTAGAAATAATAGAGGTGACTTTGAGCTAAAAGGTCAAATTCATAGGATTCTTGACAGCGACACGGTAATTTGAGCTTTGAACTCGAAAAACGAGTTGCAACTTGAGGTGGTGGTTAATTGAAAGGTCGCTGGCAAGTCGAGGCGGCAGCTTCGGCTGTTGGGAATAATGGAGGTGACTTTGAGCTTGAAGGTCAAATTCGTAGGAGTTTGGACAGCGAGACAATACTTTGAGCTTTGAACTCGTAAAGCAAGCTGTAAAGCGAGTTGGTGGTTAATTGAAAAGTCACTGGAAAGTCGAAGTTGTAGCATCGGCTGTTGGGAATAATAGAGGTGACTTTGAGCTCGAAGGTCAAATTCGTAGGATTCTTGACAGCGACACGATACTTTGAGCTTTGAACTCGGAAAGCAAGTTGTAAATCGAGTTGGTGGTTAATTGAAAAGTCACTGGCAAGTCGAACCGACAACATCAGCTGTTGGGAATAATTGAGGGAGCTTTGAGCTCGAAGGTCAAATTCATAGGATTCTTGACAGCGACACGATACTTTGAGCTCTGAACTCGGAAAGCGAGTTGCAACTTGAGGTGGTGGTTAATTGAAAAGTCACTGGAAAGTCGAAGTTGTAGCATCGGCTGTTAGGAATAATAGAGAGAAGTTTGAGCTCGAAGGTCAGATTCGCATGATGCTTGACAGCGACACGATACTTTGAGCTTTGAACTCGGAAAGCAAGTTGCAACGCGAGTTGGAGGTAAATTGAAAGGTCGCTGGCAGGTCGAAGCTGCAGATTCGGTTGTTGGGAGTAATGGAGGAACTTTTGAGCTTTGAGCTGGAAGATCAAGTAGCCAGGATCCCTGCAGGCAACTACAATTTTTCACCTCGGAGCTCAAAACTTTCCAACAATGAATTATCTCGCACAAAAATCCCGACCACCACGATAAATACCGAGGAACACCGCGGCTATCACAAATAATCCAACAACTTTGAGTCTACAGCTATAAACTCAAGTTTCCCTAATCCTTAACCCTTTGCGGATGAAGACATTTTTGAATATTCAGAGATAACCATTTATTTGGCGATCCAAAACCACCTTTTTATAGAAAATTAGGCTCTTAATATACATAAATTACAAATTTCTATTTGTGTAATCATATTTCAACGGTTGTATTTCAATTTTTCATCTCTAACCGTGTATACATGCTGCGATAAACTTCTTTATATAGAGAATAAAGAAAAAATTCTGTCTCAGGCCGCATATATGCGTCGCTCATCCTCAAAGGGTTACCGGCAACTCGCAACTTTAAACCTCAAGCTCGAAAATTCCCAAGACCATCTCGCGCAAAAATCCCGAAGAAGTCGAAACAATAGCCAACCCATCGAGAACAATCTACGGTACTTTGAGCCTCGACCCGAATAGCTCCGGTTTAAACCTTCCCGCGGAAAAGAACGTGAAAGTGAGTGATACTTACAGATA
The DNA here is from genome assembly GCA_963989415.1 of Cerceris ruficornis. Classification (NCBI taxonomy): domain Eukaryota; kingdom Metazoa; phylum Arthropoda; class Insecta; order Hymenoptera; family Crabronidae; genus Cerceris; species Cerceris ruficornis. Next base: position 31,462,733 of record OZ022518.1, read on the forward strand.
AAGTGCACTCGCGACGAAGGCAGTCAGTACGAGAGAATACGGCAGACAGACGCTACAAATACCGAGAGTACGAAGCACGACGTTGCTGGCAATAAGCAGAATCACTGAGTCCAACAGGAGGCTCCCAAAAGCCATATCACAGTGCGGCGGACATCTTGAGCGCGATTGCAGAAAGAAATCTTCACGACCACATCGCGGCAACGCGGCTCATAACTATGCACGGAACTCTAAAGCCGAGGAGGAAATTCCGTGCTCGTTCTGGTACGCTGTTGTCTCTTTGTCGTTGAATACTTCAAGAGAATGACCGTGGTCGTGATTTAAATGGCGGACGGTCGTTGAACGATATCTCTACGGCAGCGTTTTTTTCACGGTGATGGACGGCGGTGTTTGGTGCGCGATGGAAGTGGAAATTATTTTTGAAATATCAATTAAAACGCGAGGGATTATAGTTCGGTGACTTATTCATGAAATGTTTGGAGAGGATGATTGAAATATTTCTGAGAAATTGTAAGATAATCGAATTAACTCTTTGAGGCGCGGGAATTCAGAAATAAAATGACCCTTGTTGCACAGACATTTCTTTTTTAACCCCTTCGGACCCTGTGCACATTGTAGTGTACATAATACTTTTCGTGCTGTATTTTATTACGTGTAGGTTTAAACTTAGTTTCACTTAGTTTTTTTTATGCGAATATTTCTCAGAATCTCCTTAATGTTATAAATTTTGGAGTAAGGACCATATGTCCATTAAAATGTACATTTACAAATTATAAATAAAATTTCTAATTATAATTATATTAAATTATATTTTAAAAATTCGGGTCTGAAGGGGTTAACACGTTGAACGCCACCGGTATTTCGCTAGTTTCATCATTTCTACTGAAGTGAAAGTTGTTCTATTAAAATCACATCTTTATAAATCAGAAACTTCAAAGACACAGATTGACATATATTCAGCAGAACTTTATCTTTTTAAGGGCAATATTTAAATGTTGAATATATTACAAAATTCGTAAATATTGCAATTTTAAAGTCATATGAAATTCCATTGTATTTAATAGCGCCGGTCACCGGTGACCCCCATGGCAGTCAACGTGTTAATTGAACAAAATTGTTGTTTTATTTTTGTTACTAAAGTTGTAAAATAATATAAATTTTCAACGTGGTACAAAATATATCGCACCATGCATATTCACGCATCAAAAAGCTACGACACTTTTAATCCCGCCGTGCCTCAAAGAGTTAAGCAGATTTTGTAGCTCTTTTTATGTTCCTTTGAAAATTCTGTGGCTGATTAATTTTATATTGATATTTACGAATTTTAGGTGGCGTTTTACTTCCTGTAGAATTATATTACGGAATTAAAGCTCGATGGTATTATGAATTTTAAGTAACATTTTCGCGCAGCAAGCAAAATTTTGCTGTACAATTGTTCTCTGACAGGTTTTAAACAAATAACTGATCGCGCTTTATCTTCTGTACGGATATAGAACAGCTCGAAATGTTGAGCGGAAGTATCAAAAGTGAAAATGAACCGAATACGTGCAGGATTGTGTTAAGCCGCTGGAATAAAAGCGGATATGTTGTCGTAAATGTGTGCGTCGCACGGATTCGAGGGGTCAAAGTTATAAAATATTGTTGTACCGTGTTTTCTTGCGGCTGCAGTCATCACCGTGACGAGGAACAACGCTATTAATTGAGTCGAGTCATAAATAACTTCTCTCCCCTTCCTTTTCTCCGCGCGTAAATTCACAGTAAATTTCAATCCACGATATCGTTACAATTACTGCTTCGAATTTAATTATTACGGTAATATTTGAAATGTCGCACGGGCCGAACTTTTACCTCTACTTTACTCATCAATTTCTAACGTTTTTTCTTGTTTCAGGAGTAATTTTATTACTTGCAAATAAAAAAGGAAAATTACTGCCTCGTCGAATTTCGATTATGTGAAATCTTTAGCTGTTAGCTTCAATAGGTTCAAATAGGCGCAAGAAACGATGCAAACTCGAAAGAGAAAGGATACAATTTTTAGTAAATTTCATTGGACTTTAGAGACCCCTTCGCAATCGCGCAGCAAAACATTTTCCACTCAATCTCGTTTAAAATTACACCTTCAACTGGCTCTTTACCTCCGAGAGATGCTTACCTGCTCGTGCAAAAACCATCAAGTGGCCTCAGTCGCCCGTGGTTTTCGCGAAAAATAAACATACACGACCCCTGAGAAGTTATTTACGCTTCCACGCAATAAATACCGTAATATCGCAATCGCCTCTGCCACCGAATCATTGATTTTAATGCACAAACAAAAATAAAACCAATTATTCTTCCCAATATTTACACTCGCCTTTCACCGGGTTTTTCAGACCTTTAAAAATTCACTTCAAACTGCAACGAGGTGTCTCGCCTCTTAAAAATAAATTTTGCAATTCCTTTAAAATCGCGACAAAGCTGCAAGAATTTAACGCTAGAACTGCCGCTGTTAAATTTGCTATATTTAATACTAGAACTACCAAACCAGTCAAAATGACTGGTACACAATTTTTTCCAAAAATTCTCTAAGTTTCTGGGGGAGTCATAGAATAGATATTCTACGTCCATCTTATTAAACATAAATTACCGAATCGATCATATTTTCCACCTCTGAATTCCCCTTTTTTCAAAATACTTATTTAATATTTTTAAATATGATAGATTTAACGCCGGTAGTTCTAGTGTTAAATATATTAAATAAGAACTTCCAAAATGACAAATCCAAATGCAAAGAAGACCAGTAAATGTTTTATAAGACGTGAAATATTTAATGTACGACGCTCTTATCACTAGGAATTTTTTTAGAAAGTTAACAACCGGTTATTTCGACTGTCTCGGTAGTTCTAGCGTTAAACGCATTTGTACCACGTCCAATCTACTTTCTGCGATCGCCAAGCGTCCACCTAAAATCACGCAAAGATCGTTCCGATATGTCTGAACCGTGTAAAAATTGCCGCGTCGTTTTATCGCGTTTAAGCTTAATAAGCGTACCATTGAGCGTGATTTAGATCGCGCGAGATATTGCGAAACGACGGACTTTCACGAGGGCCAAGCGCGGCGAAACGGCAGAGAAAGATTAGAACTTTAAGGAGGCCGATTTTTACCGATCAAAGCCGAGCGAAAGTGAACGTTCCGAGCTGTTATCTTTCACACTGATACTTTTTGCCACTGATAATCACTTTGCTGTAACCAGACACTGGACGAATCACGGATGTCTGATAAATCTGAAGATGAGAAGACTGTCAGTTTGTTTACTATGAGGCTCAGTCGATTATCATGCTTTCTCGTTCGTTGAGTTGTTTTAATTTTATTAAGTTGATCACTGGGAATTTTTAATTAGTGGTAATTTAAATTTTGCTGGTGTTAGTCGATGAAAACTGATCCTTGCACTTTTTCAAGCTGCGTTCTTACAATTGATTATGTGTTATCACTAAGAATTGATATTTAAAGTTTACAGTTATCAGCGAATCTCAACCGAGCCGACACAGAGACCTGATCGTTCGACGATTTGTTGCAGCACTTCGTTACGGTGATCTTAACAATGCAATTACTCTTTAGAATTGTAATTAACAGCTTAAAAGTGTTGAAAATCTTCCCATCGAAGCAGATGAATTCAAATTTTGCAGTTAAAACAAAGTTGAACCAGTTCGTGGGACAAATTGTTCCACAATTTCTTTTTTCACTATCGTAGGATAATATTACCGATATAGTCACTCCGAAAATTTGCAGCTAACAATGCAACAACGTTTTAAACGTCCACACTGAATCGGAAATGTTCAAAGTGTCCAATCGTCAGCGAAACATCCGCAAACACAAACCGATCTTTGCCGACCGAAGCCGCGCGGAGGACTGTTCGTTCGGCTGTCTCTCTTTCGCCGATATTACGAAACCAATCGCAGTTGGAAAGCTAGAAACGTGACGGCTCGGCCGACCAATGATGTTCGTTGAAATCTGCATCGAGACAAAACTGTCCGATATTTGTCGAGCGATTATGCGAACGCAGAGCAATCTTGAACCGAAGCCGTGCATAGGGCTCTCTGACCTGCGGCATTTCTTGGAATTACTATAATAGTATTGCCATAATCACTCCGAGGAATTCATAACTGTCTGTGCCAACACCTCGTCGAAGTTCGTAGGAAAACAGCGGCGAATGTCCTTGATATCTGGAGATTACGTAAAGGCACAACCGATCTTCGCTAACTGAAACCGTGCGGAGGAAAGATCGCTGGGTTTTGAGATTTGATTTTGGCAAAAAGAGTCCAGCTGATTGCTAAGATGATTTTACAATTAATTTTGGATATATATTCTGTCAATCCACGTTGCAAAGTGATAAGATTTCCTTGGCAGGATGTCGTTGCGACGACCGAAACCGATCTTCGCCGTGTGGAGGAAAGATCGCCTGGTTTTGGGATCTGATTTTGGTCAAAAGAGTCCTGCTGATTGCTGAGATGGTTTTAGAATTAATTTTGGATATATATTCTGTCTATTCACATCACAAAGTGATAAGCTATCCTTGGCAGGACGTCGTTACGACGTCCGAAACCGATCTTTGCCATGCAGAGGAAAGATCCCTGGGTTTTGAGATCTGACGTTGGTCAAAACAGTCCAGCTGATTGCTAAGATGATTTTACAATTAATTTTTGACATATATTCTGTCAATCCAGGTCACAAAGTGATAAGCTATCCTTGGCAGGATGTCGTCACGACGACCGAAACCGATCTTTGCCCTGTGGAGGAAAGATCGCTGGGTTTCGAGATCTGATGTTGGTCAAAAGAGTCCAGCTGATTGCTAAATTGATTTTACAATTAATTTTAGACATATATTCTGTCAATCCACGTCACAAAGTGATAACCTATCCTTGGCAGGATGCAGTTACGACGACCGAAACCGATCTTTGCCGTGTAGGGGAAAGATCGCTGGGTTTCGAGATCTGATGTTTGTCAAATAGAGTCCAGCCGATGATCAAGATGAATTCACAATCAACAGTGGATCATATTCTGTGAATTCACTTCAAAAAGTAAGAATCTATCCGTGGCAGTGTTTAATTAAGTCGACTGAATCTGATCTTTGGCAATTGGAACCACGATGAGGAAAGATCATGTCGTTTTGAGGTCTCAGATTGGTCGAACAGCTGCAAGGTGATGCACAGACGATGAATTCACAATTCACAGGGGAAGGACGTTCCGTAAATTCGCATCGGAGTGCAAAGTGTCCTTGGTATTGTGCGATTACGCCGACCGAAACCGATCTTTACCAACTGAAGCCGTGCAGAGGACTGACCGTTCCAGCTTGTCTCTTTCCAGTAGAAGAATTCTATCGATATAATCTGTGCGGTCGGCTCAGGAATGCAACCACACACGATGTTCCAAGTATACTCGTGTGCAAAAGTAACAGGGTCTTCGTTGTTTTTCAATTTTCTACGGTTAGCGCTTCGAGTAACATTAGCGCATATTCGCTCACGATAAGTATCTCAAAATGATTTAAGTTTCAATTGAAACATCAACCCTTTGCGGTCGTATTTCATTAAAAACAAAATGTGCAATCAGACTTACAATAAAACAAGTAAAATCTTAGTAGGAATTATAGTTACACCTCAGAAACGTGTTTTTCTTTGCTCTGTTGGCTGAGAGCAGACACACGATGGCAACAGTAAAAGTTCTTTGGTGGCTGAGAGCAAACAAACGACCACTGAGGGTTAAAATACAATTTTGAAAATGTGATCTCCTTCGCTGTTGGTTACAGCTCCTATATTTTAACACTTTGGACTCGCCAAAAGTGGCTGAAGATCGCTAAATGAATTATTTCTCAATATTCAAAACTAGAAGTCCAGACTAGTCTTCTAGAAACCAGAATCAAGACAGTCGAAATGATTGGTTCTTAATTCCTTGAAAAATTCTGGAAGTTTCTAACTTTTCTGCTCCTTCATTTTTCTATAACTATCTTGTTAAATGTAAGGAATTTTATCGTTCGATTTTCTTTCCATCGTTAGGTCTTTTCATTTAATATATTTACTTACTGTATTTGAATATATTGGCTTAATCAGATTAGCTTTAAGGGGTCTTCAAAGGTTTGTAAAAAAATCTAGAAAAATTGCGCAGAGTTGATGTGCGTTTAAATTGGTGGCTATAGAGTCTAAATATTTTAATTTGCTTGGTACTTCAGTTTTCACAGCTCTGTCCTTCTAATTATGACTTACAGTTTTAGGTGAGCTGATTAGGAGCCTCATTCCGCACTAACCCCATTCAAATATAGCTCTTTAATTAAATATAATTAATTAATTTAATATACATTCATATGTTTCTGTGCAATAACTATAGTTTTTGGAAATTAGGAAAAAAATTACGATTAGGAGAACCGGTCATTTATAATAGCTGAAACATTTGAGAAGGATAAGAACCTGATTCTATTTTAGCGAACTCAGAAATGCAAAGATTTTGTTAGATGATGTTCAGCATACATTCATGTGCGTTTCTAAATGGAATTTAGCCATTAGGCGAATCGAAACCGATTCTTTGCCAACTGAAACCTACAAAAGGCTCGTTCTCTCTTTCTTCGAAATTCAATGGAAGAGTCATATTGATATCGTTATCAGGAGTGCGATTGATTCAGGTTTATACCGTGTATTGATAAACAGACGTAAAAGAGAGTTGGCTATTAGTCAAATCAAAACTGGTCTTTACCAATGACAACCTGAAGCCATGCAGTGGATTAATCGTTTCACCCTTCTACTTCTACCGCACCACAGAAAGATTATATCGAGCTAATCGTTACGGTAGACTGGAACATAACAACGAGACGACACTCCAAGCATTTCTAGCGAAGTAAAGGCTGGCTTAAAGTCTCGAATTAAAGCTTGGTAATATCATGAATTTTCAGTGATATTTTTCTACAAAATTTTTCTTTGACCGTTTTAAAAAAAAGTGGCCAAGCTTTAGCTTCTATGCGGGTGTGGACCAGCTGAAAATATTAAGCTGAAGTATCAAAAGTGAAATTGAACTGAATACAAATAGGATTGTAATACTCCGTACATTTCTGGCGACATATAGTACACCCAATTCTGTTTTTACACGGTTTTGATTTAACACGGTCTAGAAAAAAAAATTGATTCCGTTTTTACACGATTTCATTCGATTTAGCACGGTTAAAAAATCTAAAATATTCTAAAAATAGCTTTTTTAATAAATTTATTTCAACTTTTACAGGGTTAAAAGATATGGAACTAATCCCCTTTTTTCTATGTATGTACTTCATGTCTTTTTTTACACGGTTTTGTCTGGAACGTGTCTACCGTGTAAAAACAGAATTAGGTGTATTCCTATTCGACTCTTTTTATCTACATGTAACTCAAGACCAAAAAAGTTTCCTCGTCTGCATATTACAATTTATATTACAACTAACAATATTACTTTATAATTATGCTACTAATTTGTATCCAATTTTACCGAGTCTCTGGAAGACATTTTACATTTTTAAGATCGTTAAACACTCTGTCTCTGTTGGATCTGGGTCAGGTAATTCTCAATATCAATTACAGACGCAGAAATTAAGAAAATGTGGACATTACATTAAAAACGTAGAATACCACTCAGGTAATTATAAGAGATCCTGAATTATTCAGAAACTCCTTCAAACATTCCTCCTCGAAAATCGAGGAAACGGAGAACAACGGTTCTCCAATGTTTACCCGATGAATCCTCCGCGAGGAGAGGGATGAACATTCACGAATAGGAATTGTAAAATGACGGGTATATTTGAATGGCAGAAAAAATGGCAGAATCGGGGACGAAATAATCAACGACAAGGCTGTCTGAGGGGCAGCGTGCGATTTTACAAAGCAAAGACGCTTAAAGGGCTTCAGACAGCTCGTAACCACTGAGAAGATATGCGATGGCCGAATGAATAGACGTGTTAAAAAATGAGTTCGGCCGGAATATGCTTAGGTAACGTTAAATTAGGGTTTCAGTCTCTTCTGTCGTTCGCCTTGGCTGTAAATTAACGAAGCATTGTTATACTTCGCGTCAATCGATGCAACCGTCTCAATTTAGCGTCAACGATCGCCGTTCAAGGGTGCGATGCTTTCTGTGAATGATTATTTACAATATTGTGTAAGAAACAGACCTTATAGCAGGATATTTTTGCAATTTTCAGGCAGAATTTATGATCAATTGATTTGCAAGTTTTCTAAAGTGAAATCGGAACTTAGAATTTTATAATTTTATAATTTAATTTTATTATTTTGGAAAAATTGACAAGTCGGGATGGTAGATTTATAAATGTGCAGGTTGTTCAGAAGTTGATTTACCGTGGTGATAATGAAAATGGAGCCATAATTTTCCAAGAGTTCAAAGTCGTAGTCATGGCAGTCCCCTAGAGATTTTTCTTCACGTTTTCCGGCGTTAAAACTATCATATTTCAATATATTAAATAAGTACTTTGAAAAAGGAGGAATCAAGACTCGGAAAAGATGATCGATTCGACGATTTATGTTTTTTCAGATGGACGTAGAATATTTATTCTATGGCTCTTCTATAAACTTGGAGAATTTTTAGAAAAGTTGTGTACCAGTCGTTTTGACTGGTTTGGTAGTTCTAGTGTTAAATAATCTCTGTTACCCAGTAAATAAAACCTCACTAAAACAAATAAAATACATCCAGCTATAGATCCTCATTCCAGTATAGTGAGGGACCAGAAACAAGGCACTTGAGGGGTAATTTGCTCTGATTCGCCCGACTGATAGCGACATCTCTCTCCCTCACGCAATATCTATAAATATCTATAAAACATCTATAAAACAGATGTTTTATATACATATCTATAAAAAATATTTAATATCTATAAAACAAAGGAGTGTTTTATTGTCGCTTGTCATTCGTCGATCTCAGGTTTCCAGGACCGACATGGCGGGGATAGGCGGTGCGAGAGCAATCTCCCCTTCCTTCCCAAGTGCCTTCTTTCTGGTCTCTCACTATAGTATGTAGAAAACATAGAATTCGTCGAGAAAGTAGATACGAACGCAAAGAATGTGATGTAGGTATATGCGTTGATCCATGCTTTCGAATATATCACACGGAAATTGATTATTAAATTGTTTCTATTATCCTTTGACTATCTTTATTCGTTCATTATGTTAAAATTGTTTGTCATTGTTACGTTAAAATGAATTTGTTCCTCATTATCAATTTCGGATTTTTTCCTTTATATTTAATTACCCATTATTGTTAAAGGAATCGGCAAACTGAGTTATGTAAATTAAAATAGCTTAAAAAGCTACTTAACATAAATAAAAAATAGATATTTTTAATTTATTTCCATTTATTATTTTTTAAATCCTGAAAATGGTATCAAATCTCCGGAAACTGTTTTGGTCACTAGTCACTGGACTGCGCAGAACAGCGACTGACGTGCGTATAATGCGCCGAATAATCTCTCTCGCGCATTTTCGATTTTGACGCGCTATTGGCAAAAAAGACCCGCACATTCGTTGCGTCGTCATATGAACGACGAAAGGAGTGTTTTATTTTCGCTTGTCATTCGTCGATCTCAGGTTTCCAGAACCGACATGGCGGGGATAATTAGGCGGTGCGAGAGCAATCTCCCCCTCCGTCCCAAGTGCCTTCTTTCTGGTCTCTCACTATAACCCTCCCAGTCAAAATCAACGAAAATTCTGCCGCAATAAAAGCACAAAATTAATATGACAGCCGTCCACGCAAGTTCTAAGTAACTCCACAAACTGATTTACCCGAAGTGAGGCAAGTGTCGAGATAACAGCAGCCACAATAAGAAAGAAGTAATTCCAATCAATTTCCCGAAGAATCTACGTTTCGTTCTCGAGTCGATGATCGGTGGCTTTTCGTTCTTTTACCTCGTCTTCCGAGGAGGCTGCCGTTCCATCAGTGACGTCCGGGCGTAAATTAAATCTCGGTCAGGAAGAGCAAATTAAATCCTGCAGGGAAGGCACATACCTCTTTCCCTCTGCTCCTTCTCTTGCTCACTCTCATTCTTCCTCTTCTACTTTTGCTATTATTCGAGAAGTCGGTCATGGGGAAAGTGGATTCTCATAAATCGCGCACGATTCTCGCGATACATGGCATCTATAGTACAACGAACAGACGAGAAAGAGGGATGCTCCACTTTGCCCGTTACAACGTGTATTATCAATCGGAAAACCCTTAAGTTTTCACCTGTCACCTGTCTGCCACTTTAAGTCTTCCTTGTCGCCGGACTGTTGAACATCTAATAAAGCAAAGCACTTGCGCGTCTTTCCACAAATCTCAAACGCTCGATAGACTTTTCTCCGGGTTTCTTTCCCGATGATGTAACGGCAGTTGGCTCGTTCAATTTTGCACGGATCGTTGATCTATCGAGGATTGTTTCCTTGTTGATGCTCCGATCGGTACTGGAGCTCTTTTGTTTCTTTCAGCTCCGATGAACCGCGCGATTTGGCTTGTAATTTTTTTTTCAGTTCGACTAATCTGTTGCGAGTCGTTGACGAGTGAGGTGAAGAGGAAGAAGTTGTTTATATGCGATTATCCGAATTAGAATAATAACTTGGCGATTGGATGAGGGAATTGCGGCGTTAATTTTTATGAATTCGATGTTAAACGGTGAAGATGTTTGGTCAAATACGCAGGAAAGTACTGGTGGCTATTTTTAATTTGTCAATTTTAACCGTTTGAGTGCCGAAGCAGTGAAAATCAACGCAAAAGAAGCGCGATAGCGCTTCGCCGCACTCAAACGGTTAATGGTTAAAATGATTAACATTAAAATGGTTAATTTTCAATTTTTAATCATCGAGTGTGACTTGTTTTATTGCATTGAGACTCTGACAAAGACATTTAATTTAACCGAAGTCTTAAAAATAGTTAGACATTAGAATACTTAACCCCGTAGCCTACAATGACGTGTGAGACACGTGATGCGAGAAATAGAATACAAAATTTTGAAGTTTTCCAATAACTATTGAATTTGAAAATATCAGTCGGTCCAGAGACAGTGAAATAACATCTATAATATTATTATTGTAGTCGATTATACAAAATGTTAAAAATCAGGGAGAAACTTCTCTTTCTGGAATTAATTTTGAGTTATTACCCATGCCGTTAAAATATAAATTGTAAGGCAAGGGGCTAATACTGCCAAGTAGTCAATTTTTTAATAATTTTCAGAAATCCTTAACGCACTATTAAGTCACCTCTGGCGCGACAAAGCTATTTTTGCCTAAAACTCTGATGAAAAAACTTTAGATGAAGTCACTTCTGGCGTGATTTTTTCTAAACAATCGTTTTGTTAATGTGACATTAAACTTTAAATAACTGCAAGTAATTACTTCACACCTAACATGTGATATCAGAACCACAAAAATTAAATCAGAGGTGGCCGAGGGCAAACTAGGAAAACAATTATAGTGCAAAGGGTTAAGTTTCTTTATCAGTGTGTTGGTAGAAGGAACCAAAATAAAACGATATTCCACGGAGATTATAATAAATTTCCATAAAATTCCCGTGGCAATGGAAACGTAAACATAAATTCAAATTCAAGGAACGGAATTTCCCAGAGATCTCGAAATCTTAACGTTTCATTGGCACTGTTCGATGCAAGGATTCCCAAGGATTTTAATGCTGGACATAGAACACGATTTCACAATTAGCATGGGGAATCCTCGTGCGAAGCCTGTTAATTATGCATAGCATAATAACACCTTCGCCACTGTATCCAATTGCAACGCGATCTAATATCACATCCGAAACTACGTGCAGGCATAATCTGCATCGTATAATGTCGCATCCATTAATTCATGCAGTCTGCCTGACATTTCGCGGACAACCTCGACAGAAAGAGTTTCACAGTTCCATGTACATTGTACGGAAATAATATGCTATGACTTCTTAATCAGTGACATAGGGTGTCGTGTAAATTTTGAAATTTTACGGTGGAAGCAAACTTTTAACCAGGTTGATTATGAAGTAAGCTTGAAGAGAGACCATTGTTACCAGGGATTTTATGTACTTTCGGATTGCTTCTTGCGATTTGCAAATCAGTTTTATGTTTAACTCAAGTTATATTTTGTACTTTTTGGTCGTAGAAGCGGAACAATATCTATTCTTCCTTACAAACTACCCCTTTTTTATGCTGCAAACATGTAACTTTGTGGTGGCACGACCTCTATCGAGCACCACCACCACCGGTCTACCGGTCGCCATTAGGCCTACGTCCCTAGTTCAAGGATCGTCCGCTAGATCTCGTGTCCACCGACGGATCGCTCTCGCGAGTTGTCCAACGACGTTCGGTATCTATATATACGATTAATCAACAGATACCATCGTCCCATCCGGGGCACAGCTGCTAATATGCAACTATTCCTTTGAAATCAAACCTGATAAGATTCAAATTTCACATTATTAGCTGAATAAATCAGCGAGCAACTTCAGTTCAATGTTTACAACTTATAGCTTCTACTTTTTCTTCAAATGAAAAGATCAATGTCAATTGTTCTTTAGAAAACCACCCCTTTCTCCCGCTGCAAACGTGCACCAATTCCTCCGAAATCAAACTTAATAAGATATGAAAAGGTCAATGTCAATTGTTCTTTAGAAACTATCCCTTGTTCCCGCTGCAAACGCGCAAAAATTCCTTCGAAATCAAAGATAATAAGATTTAAATTTCACATTATTAGTTGAATAATTCAGTGAGCAACTCCACTTCTATGTTCACAACTTATAGCTCCTACTATTTTTTCATATAAAAATAGCAACACCAGTTGATTTTTAGAATCCACCCCTTTCTCCCGCTGCAAAGTGCACCAATTCCTTCGAAATCAAACTTAATAAGATATGAAAAGATCAATGTCAATTGTTCTTTAGAAAACCACCCTTTTCTCCCGCTGCAAACGTGCAACAATTCCTTCGAAATTAAACCTAATAAGATTCAACTTTCAACATTGTTAGTCGAATAAATCAATAAGCTTTAATGTATATTTAGCTGAACCTGTAGTTTCTACTTCTTTGTCCTACAAACAGAACAATTCCAATCAGCTAGAACACTTTTCCGGAATCCTAGAATCCGAACTCGTCGAAACTCGTCCCGAGATTAATCTCACCCTCTAATTTACGATTCCACGACAAACTCCGCGATCTTACGAAAGAACGAAGAAACTGCCTCGTGTGACTGGACTTTGAATCGCTACCAGTCGCCGTACATAAATCCAAGTTAGAAGGGTGTTCTCCCCCGAAAATAAATGCCTCATCGTTCGTGTTTATCGAACAGTCTAGAGTCCCAATTAACAAAGTTTGCAACTGCTCGAGAATGCCCGATCGATCGAGAAACCGAAGTCACCCTGCTTCGCGATATATATCGCACCCCCTATTCTTATCTTTTGCACGTATAAATAGAGCAGGAGTGCTACAAGAAAACCGAAGGTGCGCCGTGAAACTTCGAGTGTTATGTAAATCTCTGAGACGGCAATGAAATCAAATATGTATGCGGTACAAGATACCATTATTGAAACGACGTTGCAGCGTTTGTTGGAATTTCTTCTCCTCCTTTGCCGGACTCGACGAAGGGTGGGAGAGAAATGTGAATGAGTTCCTTCGAGATGTTCACTCTTAACCCTTACAACACTACTGGCATATTTTATATCCCAAACATTATCGTATAATTTTCATGTTATTAGTGTACAATTTATTTCCATATATTATTTTGTTTACATGCTGAAAATCTGTAAACTCCTGAAATAACAAAAAATATATTTCATTCGCAGTCGTATATTTATTACATTTCCTGTATCACAAAATGTACACAGCTAAAAATTAGTAATTTTCTGAAGAAATAAAATTCAGGGTTGAAAGGGCTAAGCTTGAATTAGAACGGAATACTTTGCGTCGTATTTGAATTATGAAAACGGAGGGGTAGATAAATTGAAATATTTTTCTATAGAATTCAGAATGTCGAAAGGGACATGGTAAGATCGAAGTTGAATTATGTACTTTCAACAATTAAATTTGACAAAATTCTAAAAGTGGAGTCAACGGTTTGGCCTGTGAACGACTATCAATGCTTTAGAAATTAAAGTCTTGTACCTTTTCATGATTATGATTATAAAATATTAATACTTTTAATTAGAAATCAGATTATTGATGTTGATGATTATAAGTTTCTGTTATGTATATTTAAATAGTAAGTACCAATTTCCTAATATCTGAATTATTCTGGAATCCATGCGGCAGAAATGGAGTAGAGTAATTATAATTTTTTTATAATTATTTTTTATAAAATAATTTTTTTATAAAGTACTAATTTCCTAATATCTGAATTATTCTGAAATCCATGCGGCAGAAACGGAGTAGAGTAATCATAATTTTTTTATAAAATATTTTCAATTAACACGTCACTTTAGCACTGTCCTAGACTAGTAGCTATAAATCAGCAATTAAATGAAGCACACTAATATTAAAATTACACTAAACCTGAAATTAAAAATGCCACCTTTCGTTTCAACCCCCAAAACCCCATAATTTCCAACAACCATCCCCCCTCAACGTCTAAATTCTCCCTCCTTACTTCTCATCGGTTAAATTATTAACAACATTCTTCCTCGAGAAAATTTCGCAGCAAACCAACGAAGATATTCTTTTCAATAAAAATTCCTACCTTTCCTCCAACATAAGCGCACGTTACGTCAGAATAAAACTTTTACTGCTAGCTTTCACCTCAATCCCAGAAGTCCCATACGTTTCCATAAGTACTCACCGTTCCGCCACTAAAGTTTCCATATTAAAGTTATTAATAACGGACATTTAAGTCTACTCTCTACACCGTAACCGGAAAATAATCGTGACACCAACTTCCATCTGCATTTCCTTGATCATCAGTATCCATATATTCCATAAAATACATATAAATACACAACGAACAATATGACCGTAGAAAAATATTGATAAACCACCATAAATGCATCTCTTAGAGTAAGCATCACTCGCACGATGCACGACGATCGTCGTGAACTTTATTCGTCGACGCTCTTTCATCGTAAAACTGTCCTCTCGCGTTGAAGACAAGTCAGGACTTACGCTCGATCTTAACAATCAGGGAATTATTCATCTCGGGATACACATACGTGCACATTTGATAGTAAAAAGACAACGCATGCAATGCTTCCGTGAGATTAAGCCAGTGTTTCTCAAACTGGGGACCGTGATGGGGCCTTCTTGGACAGTGGTGGGTAAACTAAGACCCACCAATGATTTTAAAACAATAATATAGGAATTTTCCGTTGCAGAGCTTCAAAAAAATTCATTTAAGACGGTGTTTCTTCTTTGCATAAGCAAAACATTTTTAATCAATTATATTGCCCGCCAAAATTTGATTCTTTGTTGTGGCCCGCTCCTAAAAAAATGCTCCGTCACTGCTCTAGGGGATGGCGAAGGGGCCTTATTTGGAAGTTTGAGCCATCTTTCTTATAATTTTATTCAAAATCTATATATAAATAAATATCGCAGAATATATTATTTCATGTATCTTTCATCTAACGAAATATATAATGAAAAAGGTGGAATATCCTTGGAGCTACTTAAATTTATTTCTGAATTATATTGTTTATTATTCGATGGCCAAACGAATTTCGTCATTCAATGGTGTTAATCGTTATTATTAGGGTTCATTACAAATATAAAAAATTATGATTCCATCCAGCGCTTTTACATTTAAATTTTTAAAAATTCCAAAAGTGGAGTTAATCGATTCGGCCTGTGAATAACTCATTCGACGACTAAGACTTTTCTTTCTGAATAAATAATTGTTTATCAAAAAATCTGGAAAATTGAAAGTCGACCCTCACGCAAGAAATCCTAAAAAAGTTTGAGAAACACTGGATTAAGCGATCATAGAAGTGCGACCCTTCGTGGGACCACATATTTCGGTGGCAAAAGGGGAAAAGAAGGGGATGGGGGATGAAATCTTGAATAGATCATACTGCAAAACACTTATAATTGGGAAGACATTCGATATCAGGGTGAACACATCGCAGGGGGTGAGTCATTTGTCTTTTGCAGGTTTTCGTACCGAGAGAGAACTCGTTTACGTGGAGATTTAACGAATGAAATTAATGAGATTCCTCGAGTCGTTTAAAACTCGATAATGGCGCTTTCGATTTTCGGGTTTTTACCGGTATTTTAGTCGCGGATGTCGAGAGATTTCGTGAAACTAGTTTTCGAAAGAGACAGAAGTAGAATTGCCGTGGCTGCTTTGGACAAGCGACGTCGGATAGATAAGTCTCTCGTCGGATCTGCGAGTGACTTTGTCCGATGGTATTTATATTTCGTTTAAATTGTTATCGACTGTGGCTGACTCGAAATTAAATTAGTTTTACGTACGCGAAATTAGAACTGCCTGGATAAAATTAGTTCCGAGGACAAAGATACCTGTACTTCTGTCTACGAATTTGATTTTCTCTGTCCTCTACAAAGCCGAAATTTTCACTGCGATAATAATAAAGAGGTTTAATGTTTTTACTTGAGTTAGGATAAATAATAAAGTTAAGATAGTACGGAATATTTAGGGAAAGGTATAAATTCTTTGGGAAATTTCAACGTCAATATTAAGTCTGCAGAAAATTAGCTGCAATGGAAAGCTAAATAATTGCAGCTCAACATAGAACTGCAAAGAATTAATAATCATTGCACTTTTATCTCTGTAACAGCTCCGCAGGTAAGAATATCTTCCCTTTGGAATTTAATGTCCTATTCGTAACAGAGACTCGTCATAGTAAATTTGAAATCTTCAAATTTGGAATTTCACCGAAAATTACCAAATTTCCAGGACGAAAAAAATCAATTGACTCAAAATCCCCCAATAAATCAGATCAATAATGCAATTCTCCTCGAAATCGACGTTTTCCCAAAGAAATTTTCTTTTCCGCAGAATTTAAGTTAAGTGTCCACACAAGTTGCAGGGACAACGAGGAATTGAAATTTGGAATCTCACCTAAAATTACCCAAATTCCAAGACGAAAAAAAATCAATTGACTCAAAATCTCCCGATAAATCAGATCAACAATCTAATTCTCCTCGAAATCGACGTTCTTTCAAAGAAATTTTTTTTTTCGTAGAATTTGAGTTAAACTTCCACACAAGTGCAGGGACCCCGAGGAATTGAAATTTGGAATTTCCCCTACAATTACCAAATTTCGAGGACAAAAAAATCAATTGACTCAAAATCTCCCGATAAATCAGATCAATGATGGAATTTTCCTTAAAATCGACGTTTTTCCAAAGAAATTTTCTTTTCCGTAGAATTTGAGTTAAACGTCCACACAAGTTGCAAGGACACCGAGGAACTGAAATTTGGAATTTCATCTAAAAGTACCAAATTTCCAGGACGAAAAAAAAAGCAGTTGACTCTAATTCCGTCTACAAACGAGATCAAGGACATAATTCCGCCTGAAATGGACGTTTCGCCGTGTGAAATGACGAAAATGAACAAGCACCGAGGCGATTGGAATCGTTGTCCTTCCGGCAGGAAGCCGAGGGGGACGTTTTCTCTCTCGGTTCGAGGAACAACGAAGGGTAGGACGTATCCGCAGCGTTTCGATTTCGATTTCCTGCATTTCCTCGCACATTTCTCGCAACGGAAGCCAATTTCTTTCGGGCCCGACACATCGAACAAAGCATTCCGAGGAGGGTGTATCTCGCTGCGAAGAAGAAGAGGACGGCGGCATCTTCGTCGTCGTCGTCGTCTCTTCTCCGCGTAGACATCGATAATTGAGTAGTGCGTGAAAGCATTATAATTATTTTTTTTATATATATATATCCAAGGTGCAAGGCACTCCATTCCATTCCATTCCATTTCATTCCATTGCATCGCATTCCAAGCTTCGATCGAAACATCGAGAGCGATGAGACCCAATGCACCTCGCGTGCCAAGACGCACGATCAATTTATACTTTTTTTTTTACATATTTATCACAAAATATATAATTACATATTTTCTTTTTTTTTATCGTTACGATCAAAATTCATTTTTTCTTATCGCACTTTAACTGTTCTCGCCGCACAGGGACGTCCGTGAGGTGTGCTTAGAATCTGCGATTCTGTCTTGATTCTTTTTTTTTTTTCAATGTTTTTATAGACAGACGTATTTATATACGCATTGTGAACACATATACAGGTACAATGGATACGCTCAGATCGTCGTTTGACTTTCATCGCATTTTTTTTCGTGGCGGGGGCACAACCAGTAAGCGGTCCAACATCGAACATCGCAAGCTTGTGTGTGTTTTTAATGCCTTGTGCTGGTGGATGTGTCGGGGGATGTCGGGGAGGTCTGTGTCCGGCGCCCAAGGTCACGGTGTGGAACATACAAAGCCTCTGTGAACATTGTGCATTCGCTGTCAGTGGAAGCTGCGTGAAACAGAGGAGAACACCATTCGGGAGGGATTGGGGAGAGGGGATGAAAGAGGAGAATACAGAGGGGGTGGAGACAGAGAGGAGGACTCGCCGATGCTCCTTTCCGCTGGGTATAGCGGAGAACGTACAGTAGGCTCGATTAATGACGCGCGGAGGGGGAACCTTCTCCGAAGTGATGGAAGTAGAGTTTACGAAAGTTTCGTACACGAGTTTCTTATCTCATTTGCTCGTTTGGAAAGGGTGCTTGGTATATATGTCATTTATGGAGATGAATGTACGGTTGGTCGATTAGCCTCTTGCCCTATGATTTCGTTTTTGATAGTTTATGTCACAGTTAGATGTAAAGTTGCAGAAGTAAAAAAATTACAGGTGATTTCTTCTGCACCAAGTACTTTGAAATAAAAGTAACGGTATAGAAGCAATTTTAGGATACTGCGTATCGGCAATTTTTTGAATTATTTTCAGAAAATCTCAATTTTGTTTGGACCAGCTTCTATGCTACGAGTGTAACTCGTTATTGTAGAGCAAGGGGTTAAAGGTGAATGGATGAGGCACTCTCTCTCGGGGCTATCGGAGTAGCTCGTTCATCTGGGAGTCATACGTGCATTCGCGCCGCGCCTTCTGACTTACAATTAGATCAGGAATCCCATGAAGAGTGGGCACTTCGTGCACTCGCTATTTATCGAGCATACTGTACCATCGACTCGATTAAAGGCGAATGGATGGAGTACTCGCTCTACACTCCCGGAATGATCGTTCCAGACTCACACGCGCATTCTCTCCTTGCTCTCTGACTCTCATCAAGAATCTAGACATTGCCGAGTGAGCACTTCGTACGCTCGTTATTTATCACCGACTTCGTCCTACCAGCTTTATTAAAGACGAACGAACGGATTACTGCCTCCGCGCCATTCAAACATCCGTTCGTGTCAATCATACGCGAGTGCTCCAAGCTCGCCATCTCATTTACATAACATCTCAGCTGTGCTGGAAGCGTATTTCAACCACTCGTTATTTCCCGTGCTCGCTGTACTGTCCGCTCGATTAAGGACGCAAGAGATCCCCCTCCACGCGTCCACGGTGTCCGTGCACTCTTGTATCCATACATACACGCATTCTCTCGCAGCATTCTGACATTTATCAAAAATCTAGACTATGTGAAGTGGCTATTTGGTATGCTCATCGTTTATCACCCTGACTGTACTACCAGCTCGATTAAAGCCGCAAGAGATCCCCTTCCACGCTTCCACAGTGCTCGTGCACTCTTGTATCCATACGTACACGCATTCTCACCTTGCATTCTGACATTTATCAAAAATCTAGACTGTCCGAAGGGGGAATTTGGTACGTTCATGGTTTATCACGCTGACTGTACTACCAGCTCGATTAAAGGCGCACGAGATCCCCCTCCACGCGCCCACAGTGCCCGTGCACACTTGTATCCATACACACACACATTCTCACCTTTCATTCTGGCATTTATCAAAAACCTAGACTATGTGAAGTGAGAATTTGGTATGCTCATCGTTTATCACCCTGACTGTACTACCAGCTCGATTAAAGACGCACGAGATCCCCCTTCACGTGCCTACGGTACCTGGTATACACTTGCACCCAAAGAGTCACAGTTGCGGTCGACTGACGAGAAAGCAACGCGAGGAGGAATTACTCTGCAAGAACACGTGCAGAATAATAATTCATCCCAAACCTTTCAAGGTAGCCCAAAATGCACCGTAAACCAGCAACAATGCTATAGAAGGCAATTAGTCTAGTTCGCGATGAAAATACGATGCTCGTTTCTTTGTTTCGTATTCTTCCAACTTCCATTCCTAAATCATTGTACCTACAACCTCCAATTTTAGGTGCATTTCGACCCACCGAGGCTTTGGTGAACATATAACGTAGAAAAAATTTTAAATTTCCCATTAGCAAATGGAGATTTGAACTTAAGCCCCACTGATTGGGAATCCTCTACCTCCTCCACCTACCACAGCCGCCACAATGCTCGTTAAAGATTCTCCTCCGATGTACTCAGAAAATCTTTAATGCGCTCTACCCAGCGCGACGCGGTTGCATTAAGGACGTTACTTGAGTATGCACCCCCAACATGATATTTTTGCCCGGTGCTCCCGTAATTGCCTTCTCAAAGCCATCTTCGAAAGTCGACTCTCGCACGATACCTCGAACTCGATATCGCCGCGTCAAAGTGTCCCTCCTCGAAGAACTTGGTTATCAGTCTCCGAGCGAAGATTAATCGCGCCTCCAATAATGGCAATCTCGTCTCGCGAACGAAGGAATTTCGTTGGACTTTGAACGAAGGAAGCATCGAGTAATTGCTCGTAGTCGAATGTAAATCGATAATAAATTTCTATGAAACGGAGCTAGGCGAAACAACGGACAAATACGCGAGTCATCCGGCCATACGTCAGTGTATTTCCCTCAGTCGATGCATTCTCGGTAGCATGATTATTGTATTAGGTGCATGCACGCCTCCACGTTGCATCGCTCTTGCATCATGGCACAGACGTGTCTCGAAAATATGATCGAAATCGTTCGGAGAAAAAGATAACGGCTGGATAGCGACGGAGCATTGCATGAAAGTGTTTCGAGTGTTGCGATTTCGCGCGCGTCGAATATCGAATGAAACTTTGAGCGTCGAGGTACCGGCGAGTCGTTTATAGGGGCGCTGTGTTATGCAAATGTTCCCGGAGCGTATATTCTCGTGCGATATTGTGCTTCGTACGTGTAGAGTGTTTATTTAGCCGTACAACGATGAAAAGGACTTTTGGCTGATGTAATTTAGTTTGTAATTGATGTACGTGCTCATAGCGAGGCGTCGACGATCGAAGGGCAGCCGCGACATTTTTAATTAAAATTAAACGCGAATTAACGCACGTATTATTACGATAATATACGGCGTGCGCGCGCTCGTGCGAGTAACAATTGACAATGAGGGGCCGTGCGCTTAATTATAATTAAGCGTGGATAAATAAAAAATATCTTTTTGATGAAAGTTGCAAATTTGAAATGAGCGAAAGACAGCCTAAAATTTTGATCGGTCATCGAGATCAACGCTAGATCTACCGGCGTTAAATGTGTCACACTTAGATATTAGGAGGACCGGAACGTAATGTCGTTTCTTCGGATATTTTGCTCAAAAAATAATTGATTTTTATCGATCCGGCATTGAAGATTTGTACACTGGATGACAAAAGGTTGTTGATAACGAGGGTGGTTACGTCATTCATTAAAAATACAAACTTGTTACGAATTTATTTGTTTGAATTTAATGTAAAAAAATGATATTAATTTCCGGTTCCTCCAATATACAGGTAAGCCCCGAAGAACACGAGTTTCGAAGAACAAGGGTGGACCTTCCCCGAATTACACGATTTTTCAAGCCACACGATTTTTGAGAAATTCTTTTGTAAAAAAAGAAATTATTATAAACTTATTTCCAAATATGCATTTGTTTGATAAAATAGAGAGTTACGATCAGAGGCAAAATTGTTCAGAATTATAAGGGAATTACAGCTTTTATCACTAAATTTGAAAAATTACGTCTATGAATTCTCAATTCCATTTTAATTGAAATAAATACATATTACATCCACATTACTTTAAATGTATATGTAATACAAGATTTCTTAGAAACGTTTACCAAAATAAATTTAAAAAAATAAAAATTTGTAGCTTATATTTAACAACAAAATTTTAAACTTAACGAATCTTTTATTTTTCCACCTGAAACGGAATCTCGTTTTTTGTAGTCTCGAACGAGACGGTTTCAGAGAACACGGCACGAATTAATCGTGTTCTTCGGGGTTACCTGTGCTGAAGTACTTCGAAAAGACGCGAATCAGGAAGCAAAGAAACGATCGGATAAGTAACTCGTGCGTGACAAAATACGCCTAAAATATCTCCAGTACCGTTTCTCTCCAATTTGGAAAACCCGTCGACCAACGGCATCCATAGATCTAGCGTTAACAACAGACGCGCAAAAATCGTCCATCTTCCTAAAGCATTCAAACACCCCAAACACTCCACCCTAAAGCGTGCATCCCCTACCATCGTGAAGGAGGTTCTCCCCCAGCGTCGATCGAGCCTTATCGCGACTGAGATCCGTCCGTTCGGTAGTCGACGAACGACGAAGGAAAGAGCATCGCCGAGGATCGGTATTCGGCAAGAGGGATGACAGAGAGGGTCGACGAGACATAACGAGCGAAGGGTAGGTAAACAGGCGGGGGGGGGTGAAAGAACGTCAGCCGATCAGCCGGTTACGAACGGCAAAAGGGGGGACAGACAGAGATTTCGAAAAAGAGAAAGAAAGATAGACAGAGATATAGAGAAATAAAGATAGAAAATGGTTCGAGTGGATCGAGAAGATAGACGATGGAGAGAAACTCACCGCTGTCTCGTCTTAACGCGACGATAACGGCGGTAGTCGTTGACGTTAGCGTCGTTGGCGTCGAAGCCCCTACGATGTTTCGGCGGCGATGACATGGCGGCGGGCTTTGTGCCGCTCGAGATCGCGTTGGGATCGGCGATGGTGTTGTTGTTGTTGCCGATGTGCAGGGAGGTAAGTGGCGGCGGGGATGGCGGCAGCTGGGCGGAGGCGAAGCCGGACCGTTCCTCGGCCGAGTGACACCGACAGCCCTCGGGCGCCGATGGGGGCTCGCCGATTACGAGCAGCCGATCCCCGTGGCCGACGTGACCGACGTGGCTCTTTGGCACCGCGTTCAGCTCGTGCCTGCTAACCCTACCGGCTCCCGGGCCACCCATTCAAATCCTCGGTTTGCGCCCGTTCACTCCACCTCTCTCGCTCTGCCTCCGTGGCTGCTCCTGCTCCTTCACCTGCACCCTCGCTCTCACCCTCGCCCTCGCCCTCTTCTTCCGCCTCGCGCCTCTCACCGTGATCGTCCCCTCGGCGAGTCCTCCCGGACCGGTCTCTCTCCACCTATCCTTTCCCTCCGCCCCGTCGAGTCTACTCCGTCTGCTTCGCGTTCTCGTCGTCCACGACGTTGCCCACGGAACCGGCACCTTCGTCGACGGATCCAAGATGACGGACAACCTGCCGCAACGGGTCGTAACCCGGTTCCTCACTCGTCTCGGCCTCATACACGCGCGCCACCGAGATCGCTTCCGCGCTAACCTTCCGCCTCGCGTTCCACCGTTCTCGCCGACCAAGGCTCACGCATCGGCTGCTTGACTCTTCAAACGCGCCCTAACCTTACCCTCGTCCTTCGACCCGCCGCGAGAGATCGTCGCCGTGGGCGAGGAAACGGTGAGATTTGAGATTCCGAAGGACCGTGAGCCTCGTGCCACGGAGAGGAGCTGCTGAGAATCTTTCGAAACGAAGCGTATCGAGGAGGAGGAAATGACGCGCCGGTGGGAAAGAGGTCGCGACCTCGCGGCAACGTGCACGATCGCAACCCACGCCGACGGTTTGTTTCGACACGGTCCTTCCTTCTGTTCCACGATCACGCCGACTCACTGCGCGCACGCCACGAGCGAACTCACCTCTCAAAGTGCGAGGCTGATTACGCTGGACACCGGCTGGTGGCAGCACCGAAGAACGCGACAGGAAAACCAACTTCGAGAAATTGGAGGTGGCTCGTATAGGGGGTAGGAGGCACGAGGGCCTGGAGAGAGGAACGGACGACCTTCCTCTCGATCGAGTACAGAGGGGGATGAGAATGAGCGGGAGTAAACGTCCCTTCGAACCTCGTTGCTGATTTTTTTAGGACCTCGATCGAAGAAACCCTCTTCGCGTCCAAAGTAACGGTGTCGGAGCGAGGCTAAGGTGTCGGAGAGCCGATAAAAACCACGGTTACGAGGAATTTCGAGGGATTCTCGCTCGGAAATGAGCTACGAACGACGGAGAGCATGCGGTCGTTAATTCCATCGTCCTGGTTCACCCGGAGGATCCGTAACCGATGGAAAATCCGAGGGACCATCCGATGGAATGGTCTACTTCCGATATCTACTATTTTTCTATCGAAAGCACCAATAGCAGCTTATCGTGCTCCGTCGACGATAACAGTCATCCGTCCCAATTGGTCGGCGGAGTTGGAGTACTTGGAAACTCCAAGCTCCCTCCTGCCACGCCGCGAAAAGTGACTTAAGCTACCCAGGAAAGCTACACGACTCTCAGTCCCAAGAACAAACGACGCAGGCTAAGACTCGAAAACGGTTCCATTAACGCCTAGTTACACGAGGGAGCAATTAACCACCGTATCCACGCCCTCCACCACCCCCGATCAAAATACACCGCTCTACTTTTGAGAATGGACGCCGGGTGGCAGCACCTGTAGGACGGCACGAGACGTTGTTACGTTGGCAAACAACCGTAACGAAGCGCGTGGAGAGGAAAAATCGACGAGCCCGGTCGACCGTGTAGATAGAAAGCCAATTGGCCGAGATACGGGACGATCTGTTGCAAACGAAGAATGCTAATTAACCTTCGACCCTGTCCGAACGCACGAACTTAACGTGGGCGTCGGTGCACCACGTGGTCGTGCCGATCGAGATGGCTGGATCATTCGATTCCGGTCACTTTTCAGATACCGTCGATACGCTTCGGGCTGTCCACTCGCGAGGAAGGAGAATCAACGGTACCTCGAATAACGGTAAACACTAAGATCGTACTTGTCACTCGTAAAGATCGTTCGTCGAGTGCAATTCGTTCTTTCCTTCCACCCATTTATTAACCCTCGATCCTTTCGACGTGAGAGCACACACCTCACTGTCGCGTTTATCGCGCATTTCGACCTTCCACTCGACCTGACGCACCACGGATACGACGGCACATTGGGAAAGTTTCGCGATTTTCCACCGAGAGACGGGGAAGCGAGGTTCTCCTCTGCGAAGAGAGAGAGAGAGTGGAGAAGAGAGATGTATAGAATGAAAAATAGAGAGAGGTAGAAAGCCGAGAGAAAGAGAGAGAGGAAAGGAGAGAAAGAGACCTTCGGACTCGATGGATCGCCAATCGCTTGGAGGCGTCGGTCACGCCTCCCTCCCGCCCAAATTATTTTTCTGAAGGGTGATCCAACCGCCCGGAAGATGGCAGTGCCGTAGAGCGCCACGAGCGCCCGGTCAATACCAGAAAACGATGAAAGGGTCCAGGGCTTTCATCGGCACGCTAACCTCGATTTTCGAATGCCACGTTTTTTTTTATCGACGGTGCTCTTCGATCCGTTCAATTAACTTTGTCGTTTGTCATACATTCTTTCACTTACTTTCTCAGAAACTCGCGGGGTTCGATGTTTCGAGGTCCTAATGTTGCCGGCGTCGCGTTACCCTCGATTTTCGAATGCAACCCTTTTATTCCCGCCTTTTTACAATCGTTTAACAATTTAAGACTTTAATAACACAACAATTTTGTCGTTTGTCAGAGAAAATTAGCCATTCTTCCACTTATTTTGGTATAGAACAATCGAAACCTGTGAGATTAGATGTTTCAAGGTCCCAACGGTGCCAGCGTCGCATTAGCCTCGATATTCGAATGCAACCCTTTTATTCCCGCCGTTCTACGATCGTTTAACAATTTAGGACTTTAATAACACGACAGATTTGTCGTTTGTCAGAGAAAATTAGCCATTCTTCCACTTATTTTGGTATAGAACAATCGAAACCTGTGAGATTAGATGTTTCAAGGTCCCAACGGTGCCAGCGTCGCGTTAGCCTCGATATTCGAATGCAACCCTTTTATTCCCGCCTTTCAATAATCGTTTAACAATTTAGGAATTTAATAACACGACAGATTTGTCATTTGTCAGAGAAAATTTGTCATTCTTCCACTTATTTTCCTACAGAAGAATCGAAACCTGTGAGATTTGATGTTTCAAGGTCCCAACGGTGCCAGCGTCGCGTTAACCTCGATATTCGAATGCAGCCCTTTTATTCCCGCCGTTCTTCGATCGTTTAAGAATTTAGAATGAAAGTTCTTTCAATCTTCGTTAACTTGAGGCCTCTACTTTTTTCTAATCTCACTAAAATCAGTCTCGATTCAAGGTTCCACCGTCGGCACGCTAACCCCGATTTCCGAATGCTACTTTATTGGCGCCAATCCGCGGTCCTTCGACGACAAATTTATGGACGATCGAAAATTTTAAGTTATTTCCGTCTATTATTAGATACAGAGTTGAAAACACGCGGTGATCACTGTTTCAACCTGTGCTATCGCCAGCACGCTAACCTCGATATTCAAATGCAATTTTATCAGCGGCTCTCTTCAACCGTTTGCCAATACTACTTTAAGCTTTACCATTTACAACGGCAACCACAATCGTAATTGTACTAATTACTATTTCCCGCCATGGTATTCTTAATAAAATAAGACAATAAAGCATCAGAAATTCTCCAAGAGCAATTCACTTTAACACCAGGAAGCACAACCCGAACGATAATTCACCCTTTACGACTCGACGTTATTAACGAAAATAATAAAAAAAATATGAAGTATTAGACTTCCTCCAAGGTACAACAAATTAAAGAAGTAAATCATGAACAATTTCCACGTACACGATCCAAAGCCGAAGGATTAATCTCGAAGGAACGAAAGCTCCATTCTGACCATCGCACAGGGGTTATCGACCTTTCCAAGTCCAATATCTGCCCTTGTTATTGCTTTATTTCGTTCCTACCGTTTCGTCGAAAGACCTAATATCTCCGAGTGCCCAACATCGCGAATTTTTCCTCTTCGTTCGATCATCCCACCGTGATTGCACTGTTTCTCTCCTTTTTTTTTATTATTTTATTCAAAGTTCAAGGGCAATAAATTTCTTACAAAAACGATAGCGCAACATCGAATAGTCATTGAGAGGTGCAAAACTCGATGGAATGAGAGTCTCTCGTGAATGAACACATCAAGTGGCATGATTCTTTCTCTCAATGAGAAAGTTTTATTCGAAAAAAAATTCATTGACGTTGCAACGACGGCGTATCTGGATTCTAATGGAGGGCACCACGCGGAGCGGTATTGATTCCGATTATTTTTGGTTATCAAATAAAACCGGGGGTTCTATTCCCGGCATATTGCACAGGTCGCTGATTTATAAGGGCAAGGATTATCGAATCGAATCACCGATTAATTTTATTGCAGTGATTTGCATAGGGGACGTTCCTTTTTTCGAATTTTGTCGGCTGCATTTTGCAGCAAGAAACGACGACGGTTTATATAAATTGATAGTTATTCTTTTTTTACACGAGGTGCTGATATTTTTGTGGCATTTTAAAATCACGAATTTGGTATGCTGGATTTTTTGTATTTTTTTACGAGGTTTTTTTTTGTCAAAAACGAAAGAAGGGTGGAGAACAACGTGTTTCTTGTGGCTGCAATTGAAAATACAAAGGGTGTTTGATTATATTGTGACAATAAAACGGAAGTTATGGGATCTGATTGGTTAGAACTACTTTTTTAAGTGAAAAGTGTCAACGATTCATCGGATTTGTGATAAGTTCCACTCGGAAGGAATAGAAATAAAGAGGAAACATCGAAACAGCTATTTCATTAAGATGTTGGAAAGAACCATAATCCCGATAATCCGATTCACGAAAGTACTCGAAAGGCGGAACTTTATTCTTCGAATTAACCCACGATCCTGATAACTCGATTCACGAAACCACTCCGAAAACATAACCTCATTCTTCCCACAACTCCGTCGCAAGTAGAACGACCCACTTACAAACAAGTTTCCACGGAGCTTGCTTCTACTTTGCAGTCTTAAAAGTGAAATCCCCCTGTGCTTGCTGACGATTCTTCGAAACTTCCCGCCAAAACTTACTTTCGCTTAAGCCTACGCGGCAAATCATTTTTCGAGTTCGCCGGAAGCGTGCGCCGGCGGGTTATGGTAAAATCGTTATCCCATTTCCTTCAGGCTACGATTCGAACGATCGTTTAAACTTTGAAGCTTATTTCGTGCTCTTTTTTTTATCAGCTTTCAAGTACAGTTTTTTGGATGTCGGATACTCGTTGTTAAACAGAAATTTGTTTAGTTGAATTAAAATTGCAGAAGAAGGATGGAAAGTTAAGCGGAGAAAATACTTTGAAAGTTGCAGAGAAACGTTTTAGAATGATGTTTTGGAAAATTTATATCTCATTGTTTATTCGGATAAGCGACAGTTACACCAGCTATAAATCTGTTTTGATAAATTTACGTCAAGAATGTCAAACTCAAGGGCTAACAGGGGCCCAAGAAAAAGGGTTTAAATTTGTGTAGGATGCAAAAACACATAAACTACAATTTTTATAGAAACGTAGGGGAATTTCGAAAATAAAAGAGAACAAGGACAATGGTAAAATTAATGTCTGTTCCTGCCACTTGACATTTCTGTCCTGACGTGACCCAAGGATAATCGTTGACGGCCGCGAGTTTGACACGATCGGCGTTCGAACCACCAGGTTTTAGGTAAATTACCCTGCGTTCACTTTCTGAAGTGAAAACAGAAAAACTGGCTGAAAAAAATATACTGCACCGTTGCAACACAAATAGGAGAATCCCGGAAGAACAAACACTATCATAACATTTGATCATCCTCTACAACGGTACTCCATCACTCGCCCAAGATCAGATACGATCCACCCAATTTCACGATCATCCACCATCCACCAAATAACCTACCCAAACCCCTGAAGTCTCCATATCCAAAACACAGTCCTAAGAACCACATCACGAACCAATTAACCACCACAGCTCTCCCTCCTCCGTCCATCAGAATCTCAATCACCGAAACAATCTTCGTCATAATCCTTCCGCCATACCGATCGCCTCGAATCAAGCCAAAAAGTCCCTATCCGATCCTCCACCCCGTGGTCTTCTACTCAGCCGAGGTCACGTGACGAGAATTCGGTGAACGGAAGGAGGCAGTATTTACGTGGAACGCGTCAAAGTGGACCCGAAGAGGCTCGAGTTCCGGTAGAAGTTTGCGACGTTTCTTCGCAATTCTTACTGTCACGAATCGACCGGCCGAGATTTACCGATCGAGGAGAGGTTATTCGCGATACTCTGGCTAATTAATACGTGGAAGAAAAATCGAAGCGAAGCGTACCCGTTTCCCAAACGAGGCTAACTCCGGAGGAATGAATGACGCGAGTGGTAGGACGGCGTCGATATGACTGACTCTCTCTCCTGAAGGCAGGTTGCACGAGGTGCCTTATGGCGATCGGGCAGGAGAGCGTATTCGTGGTTGGTCAGCCGCTCTCTCGTACCCTTTCCTGTGCCTTTCTTTCTACCTCCGCCGAGCAAGAGCGTTCGCTTCGCGGAGGACGGCCAACCTGATACAACCCGGCTAACGGACTCGCGTTATTCGCGTGCGTTCGTGTCGTGCACACGCTCCGGAGGAGAACTCATGCGCGCAGGGCTTGCTGTCATTAAGAATTTGTTTTTCTCGCTTATACATAACCGTCGCGTGCTCCTCTCGCGAGCGGGGAATTGGGTCGAACGCTTACTAACAGGGCCATCATCGATTCCCGAACGGGGCTCGCTTTCTCTTAGCTCAGACTTCTGGGGAGATCATCGGGAGGGGTTTCCTGGGCTTTCTCTGTTTTGGTTAGGTCCGAGGTCGGTGGCGGTTAGGTCTGAGTTCGGAGTTGGTTAGGTCCGCGTTCGCTGTCGGTTAGGTCAGAGTTCGGTGTCGGTTAGGTCCGCGTTCGGTGTCGGTTAGGTCCGAGGTCGGAGTCGGTTAACTATGAGGTCGGAGTCGGTTAGGTCCGAGTTCGGAGTCGGTTAGGTCCGAGTTCGGTGTCGGTTAGGTCCGAGTTCAGAGTCGGTTAGGTCCGCGTTCGCTGTCGGTTAGGTCAGAGTTCGGTGTCGGTTAGGTCCGCGTTCGGTGTCGGTTAGGTCCGAGGTCGGAGTCGGTTAACTATGAGGTCGGAGTCGGTTAGGTCCGAGTTCGGAGTCGGTTAGGTCCGCGTTCGGAGTCGGTTAGGTCCGAGTTCAGAGTCGGTTAGGTCCGAGCTCGGTGTCGGTTAGGTCCGAGTTCGATGGCGGTTAGGTCTTCGGGACTTCCTCTTTTAGAGATGATAATTTGAAAAAATTATTGGACGGGGTTTCTTGGGGGATTCTCTGGGTTGGGTTAGGTGATAGGTCGCTCAGCTGATCGACTAAAAATGATTGACTGATCACTGTTCCGATCGAGCAGCAATATAAATAGGAGTATTGCTAATGGACTTTCGTCGAGGTTTATTTTTCCATTTTTTCCTCGAGACAAAACTGGCCCAAACTAGATGTTTCCCTTATGTATTTGTTAAAGTTCACTACTATGTTATGTAATCTTGTGATTGAAAAACATGTATTTATACTCTCGTGCGTAAGGGCATTTGTATTTTCTTTTTGTGAATAAAGTTATTATTATTATTATTATTGCTAATGGGACACTTCGGTATCAGTTCACCCTGCTGAAGCTAGGTGCAATCCTGGCAAAACATCGGAGGTTTTGCAACAATCGACGCGGCTTAACCCTTTCGAGACGGATTTTTGTATTTAATTTGAAACAGGCTGGAACAAGTTTTTATTAATATTTTGGATGTACGATAAGCTTGTTGAACACGATAATTATATGTTGCTGTTGAAAATGATCAAAATTTAGAAATTTGGAAGTGGGGCATTTTAACCCATCTGCTTCTTATATTGGGATTATATATGCCAGCAGGTTAAATGAACATTAGTTTGGGATATATTGTCCGTTATCCTCGAAAGTGTTAAACTCGGAAATTCAAAATCATTGTGCAGTTAACAATGACCGCGAGAGCCTCGAAACCTCAGGTCATAGAGGGTTCCTATTTTGAATGTAATGATTTGGAAAAATTATTGAGAATGGTTTCTGAGGAGTTCGCTGGGTTGGACTGTGTCTGAGCTACACTTGGGTTAGGTCTTCGGGTTATTCTGTTTTTGGATATAATGATTTGGAAAAATTATTGACAATGATTTCTGGGGAGTTCTCTGGGTTTGGCTGTGCTCGAATTAGACGCGGGTTGGGTTTTCGGGATTTTCTGTTTCGGAGATTGTGGTTTGGGGAGATTCTTGGTTTGGGTTACATCTAGATGAAACTTTTAACTCTACCCCTTTGAGGCTTGGGTCTGATGCAACTTTGGGGCTGCTACTGTTTTTAGTGTTGCGATCTACGAAGCTACTCTGAAATATAGCGTGTGAAATAAACGTATGTAATGCACTATATAAAAGAACTTATTATATTATCGGAGACTGATCAGAGATTTTATTTAGAATTGAAAAGAATATTGTGTCGAAGAACTTAACTTTGAAAGGTATTGTGTACATACAAGTGTAAAGTCTGTTCTCAACGCTACTTGCATATGAAACTCGGAGAACTACTAACTTTGCAGTCTATAGTGGACAGAGTCGCAGACTTGTAAATAGTGCAGCGGAGTTCGAGTCCTCTCGTCTCTAACTCTAACAAATGTCTACCATGCGCTATCTATACTACATCCTCTTTGGTTCGGAACCTACATTTTAAGGTTACACCTTCATACCACAGTAATTCACAAATATAAAACTCAAATCCCCCATGCCATCTTAACGTCAAATATCTCCCTCTTTTTTTCGAATCTCTGAGTAACTTTCCCGTCAACGATATGTGACTATCTCAATCCTTAACCCTTTGCCCTACAGTAACGAGTGACACTGAAAATATTAATGAAACGAGACGCGATAATATTATTCCTGTAATATTAATATGCGTTAAATTATACGATGTATCAAGAATCACTAATCAATTTTTATTTTAGCAATTAAATTCCGACTTATTGCGGAGGCAGTTACAAAACAAACCGTAGGGCAAGGGGTTAATTATACATCGTAAGAATCTCAAACGACAGTCCCCCAATTTTTCTCAAAAATTCTTTAATTTCGTAGAAGAGTCATGCAGCAGATATTTTACGTCTATCTCAAAAAAGGTAAATAACCCGATCGATTATCTTTTCCACCCCTTGATTTCTCTTTCTTCCAAGTACTTATTTAACACTAGATTTACGGAAGCCGTCAAATTCACGGGCTCCTTATAAACAATTCTGAAATTTAGAGAGAAATGTTACAGTAAATCTTTCACGTGTATTTTATAATACAATAATTACTTGACGAATTATCATCCTTATCGAATTATCGTCCTTAATTAATATATTGCAATGTAACAGATTTCTCGCCCTTAAACCTAGTGTTAACCCCTTGCCGTGCAATAACGAGTGACACTCGTGACGCGATAAATGCAATATGAAATTTTGAACCTTTTCAAAAACTATTAAATTAAAGATATCACTGCTCACAATATGATCAAATTATTTCTACGCTATTAATACTGCATTATATTAAACGCTATGCCAGAAATCACGGATACATTGTTATCTTAGTAACTAATGCCGAGCTGTTGCGCAATCAATCACCAGAGAAATGGTACTGCAAGGGGTTAATATATCGAAAAATAATAGATATAACGCCGGTACGTCTAGCATTAAATCCATCACCGTTCAAACTATCTATAAATACACCCCATCCCACCAGCAACCTAAAAATGACAAGAACACGAAATCAAAAGCACTCCACTCAACCCCTCGAAACATCATCCCGTCATCCTCCCTAGGGGACAATTGATCGAAAACAGTCCGGCAAAAATCTGGGCCGTTGAGTTGTACGCCATTGAATTTCACCTAGTAAGCACTGGCTCGTATAAAGTAAGCGGCACGCTATAGGTCGTAATCGGCACGTAACAGAAAGTTTACCCCGGGGTCGGGCGTTTGTGGAACGGCGCCCTGCAGGGCGTCGCGAGTCGTGACGCTTCGAAACCGTGCGCCGCATGTCGGCGACCCTATGCTCACCTGTTTAATGCTCCGTGTCCCAGTATTCGAGTTTACCGATGTCATGCACACGATACACCGTGCGTCCATGTCGATATCGATGTCCGCGAAGAGGGTACACGCCGTGTCAAAAATTAATACCAAGTACAACGACCCCGTGATTGCATTTACATCCACCAGCACGTTTTTTTTATGATAAAGTTAGTTCCGCGATTTTCCACAGCTTAATGAGGGACGTTTCCGCGAAGTTGATTTTTTCGTTTTGGTGAAAGTGAAGGAATACTTTTTCCGGTGCTTTCCACCTTTTTTCATGCGGTGGAAGAGAGAGTGGAGCAGGGGTTCTCAAACGGGGTTCTGTCACTTTATTTAGATATTGTTACTTGCTGTTTGTTTATTGTTATATTAACACGTTGACTGCCATGGGGGTCACCGGTGACCGGCGCTATTGAATTCAATAAAATTTCATGTGACTTTTAAATTGCAATATTTACGAATTTTGTAATATATTCAATATTTAAATATTGGCGTTAAAAAGATAAAGTTCTGCTGGATATATATCCATCTGTGTCTTTGAAGTTCCTGCTTTATAAAATTGTGATTTTAATAGAAAAAGTTTTACTTCAGTAGAAATGATGTTCAGTTAAGATGTAGGCGTGTTAACACTTTACCGACCGCTATTGTTTGAGCATTCTACCCATTTTAAAGGATTTGTTTCGGCTTAGATTGCCTAAAGAAAATTACAATCTCTTTGAAAATTACAAATGATTCTCACTGACTCATTAATACACTTCCACTACAATAATAAATAACAAATCAGTTGCCGTGGGAACTGATTAATAAACTAAAAGTCTAAGCGTTGGTGACAAAAAGCCTATTCATAGGCTACCGGTCGGTAAAGGGTTAATATGGTTTGTTGTATCAGTTTACGGGTGTGTCGCGCAAAAATTTTGGAAAATTGAAAGTGTCTCGTGATTCTGCAGAAAAAAGGGGGGAGTGGAAATTGAATGATGCAATTCCTTACGATTAACGAGTTAGTTATAGAAAATGTGGGAGTAGAAGAATTGCAGAGTTATAGAATTTTTCAAAGTAATTAGTAATCAGCCGTTTTGGCTGCCTTGGTATTTCTAGTGATAAGAAGCACAGCTCTGGAGTAAATGGCTGATAGATTAAAATGAAGGGGGTGAAATTGGATAGAGTTAAACCCCTGGAAGTTCCAAAATTTGGGTTTTTGATTTTTGATAAAACTGAGAACAATGGAAGACAGAGTTTTTGGAGCGATATAGCATTTTGATTCGGACCTATTTAATTGCAAGGGAGAAATTCATTTAAAAGTAGGAATAAGTAGATGAATAATGTAAAATACTAAGAGTTTTTAAGCGTGTCTTTACAGCGTTATGCGCGTTGTTAATTTAGATCAATAAATCAGCTTGATGTAGATATCGCGCCGCTGGAAAAGATGGGAAACACATTTTGTCCTCGTTCTACTCCTCGGCTTATCCGCACTCCCCTGACGCACTTTCGCAACTTAATAATTCCTGTTTCCTCGTAGCCCGACAGATCTTCCAATGCGATGCATTTCCGTAAAAAGAGCTTCCCTTTATCGCTGACGGTCTGCTAATTACGTCGATGAAGCTTTCAAGAGTGGTTTCAACCTCTTCGAACGAATTCACGTAGAAAAAACACTTCTTTGCTCGGAGCTACGGGCTTCGTTCTTTCCTGAAGATTCATTAAAATCAGAATATTCCAGCTGACAGTGTTCTTTCTCAAACCGGGAAAAGAAACCACGGTGGATAGAATTGATCAAATTTGCCAGGAATATTGGAACGTAAGATATGGAAAAATGGAATATTGAGATTGGCAAATCGCTCGAGTTTTACAAAACTAAGTCCTTTACAGAGAATTCCAGAAATATCCTCGACAAGTAACAGCGAGATTACTGACGCGCTGTTTCCAGCTTCACGTTCGTTCACCTATCGGAATGCCTGCGATTGGCACGTGCCCCGAAATTCGCGACGTCTGCACAGAACGTCACGTCCAAGTTTCTGCTTTGACCAGCGGCTCGAATAATGCCGTTTGATGTTGTTCTAGCGTTTCAGAACGTAAGAATGTTTGCAGAACAGCAGATATTGTCAATATGGACGAGCGATGCCGAGGAAGTGCAAGTTTCACTTGTTTTGCGGAGATTAAATATTTGCATTAAGAGAGACAGATTGAAATGGGACCCGCTCGGGGCGAAGTCCAAATACGGGAAGGCCCGCTCAGAGAAAAGGCTGCCCAGATTGAGGTTCGCTCAAAAAGAGGACCGCTCAGACTGAGGTTCACTCAAAGAAAGGCCCGCTCAGACTGAGATTCACTCATTGAAAGGCCCGTTCAGACTAAGGTGCGCTCAAAGAAAGGCCCACATAGGTTGAGATATGCTCAAAGAAAGGCCCACGCAGACTGAGGTCCGCTCAAAGAAAGGCCCAGTCAGACTGAGGTTCGCTCAAAGAAAGGCCCGCTCAGACTGAGATTCACTCATTGAAAGGCCCGTTCAGACTAAGGTGCGCTCAAAGAAAGGCCCACGCAGACTGAGGTCCGCTCAAAGAAAGGCCCAGTCAGACTGCGGTTCGCTCAAAGAAATGCCCACTCAAATTGAGGTTCGCTCAAAGAAATACCCGCGCAGACTGAATTTCGCTCAAAGGAAGGTCCACTCAGACTGAGGTTCGCTCAAAGAAAGGCCCGCTCAGACTGAGATTCACTCATTGAAAGGCCCGTTCAGACTAAGGTGCGCTCGAAGAAAGGCCCACGCAGGTTGAGATATGCTCAAAGAAAGGCCCACGCAGACTGAGGTCCGCTCAAAGAAAGGCCCAGTCAGACTGAGGTTCGCTCAAAGAAATGCCCACTCAAATTGAGGTTCGCTCAAAGAAATACCCGCGCAGACTGAATTTCGCTCAAAGGAAGGTCCACTCAGACTGAGGTTCGCTCAAAGAAAGGCCCGCTCAGACTGAGATTCACTCATTGAAAGGCCCGTTCAGACTAAGGTGCGCTCAAAGAACGGCCCGCTCAGACTGAGGTGCGCTCAAAGAAAAGCCTGCTTAGACTGAGGTTCGCTCAAAGAAATACCCGCTCAGACTGAGTTTCGCTCAAAGAAAGGCTCGCTCAGACTGAGGTTCGCTCAAAAAAGGCCCGCTCAGACTGAGGTTCAGTCAGAGAAAGGCCCGCTCAGAGTGAGGCTCACTCAAAGAAAGACCCATTCAGGGTGTGGTCCGTTCAAAGAAAGGCCCACTCAAAGAGGGGCCCGCTCAGGGTGAGGTCCACTCGGCGGAGGATCCGCTTGGGAGAAGAGCCACATGGTGGGAGGTCCGTTTGGATTGGGCCCGCTTATGGGGACCATCCGAGGACCTTGACAACTCAACGAGCAGAGTATCAGAATAGGCTACCTCAAACGAAAACTGTACCTCTAAACTTGACCCTTCCAATCTACAGGCTAGACCAGGAGTAATCTGGAACGTACATTTCTAGCAGCCAACCCAAATAGCACGACCGAAGTTCGTCCAAGCCTAAGGGTCAGAATTCAACCGCAAAGTTCATCGACCAAACGAACTGGGATCGTTCAGTGGCGCCATTCCAGGGCGACGCGTGACGTCGCCGTGACTTCGTCAGCCGACGTAGAGATATCATCCTATCTGCGATTAATATTATAAACGACGAAAGGCTAGCATGCGTAGAGAGAATAAATGCACACGAGTGTATGCTCGTTTTGCTCGGCGCACGGCCGGAGGTGAAAGGGGGAAGGAACATCGCGATTACCTGCAGGCAATCTCCGACCTGGGTCAATACTGCACAGTTCAGTTGCCCCTTTTTCTTAAACGGCTCCCGCGAAATTTCCAACCCGACGCATTCGCTGCTCCGTTTAAATGCACCTAAGGCAGGAAA
This sequence comes from Cerceris ruficornis, assembly GCA_963989415.1. Classification (NCBI taxonomy): domain Eukaryota; kingdom Metazoa; phylum Arthropoda; class Insecta; order Hymenoptera; family Crabronidae; genus Cerceris; species Cerceris ruficornis. Next base: position 31,499,886 of record OZ022518.1, read on the forward strand.
CGACTTAACGGCGGCTTAACACGCGAGACTTTGCGTTGCTCATTTTGGAATTTGAAAAAGATCACGGCGAAACGGCAGGGAGATAAGGTTCAAAGTGAACGGGGAATCGAATTGTAATTGATCGGGAACTCCAGGTATTCAATCAGTCACAAAGTTTAGAATTTTAATTTCGGCTCTGTGCACAGAGCTATGGCGAAGATGGAGTTAAATTCGCAGAGCCATGGCGAAGATGGAATTAAATTCGGAAATCTATGGATAAGGTGGAGTTAAATTCGCAAAGTTATAGCAAAGATGGAGTTAAATTCGGAAATCTGTGGCGAAGGTGGAGTTAAATTCGCAAAGTTATAGCAAAGATGGAGTTAAATTCGAAAAGCTATGGCAAAGATGGAGTTAAATTCGAAAAGCTATGGGGAAGATGGAGTTAAATTCGCAGAGCTATGGCGAAGATGGAGTTAAATTCACAGAGCTATGGCGAAGATGGAGTTAAATTCGCAGAGCTATGGCGAAGATGGAGTTAAATTTGAAAATCTATGGCAAAAATGGAGTTAAATTCGCAGAGCTATGGCGAAGATGGAGTTAAATTCGCAAATCTATGGTCAAGATGGAGTTAAATTTGGAAATCTATGGCGAAGATGGAATTAAATTCGCAGAGCTATGGCGAAGATGGAGTTAAATTTGGAAATCTATGGCGAAGGTGGAGTTAAATTCGCAAAGTTATAGCAAAGATGGAGTTAAATTCGAAAAGCTATGGCAAAGATGGAGTTAAATTCGAAAAGCTATGACGAAGATGGAGTTAAACTCGAAAAGCTATGGAGAAAATGGAGTTAAATTTGCAAATCTATGGCAGAGATGGAGTTAAATTCGCAGAGCTATGGCGAAGATGGAGTTAAATTTGGAAATCTATGGCAAAGATGGAGTTAAATTCGCAGAGCTATGGCGAAGATGGAGTTAAATTCGCAAATCTATGGTCAAGATGGAGTTAAATTTGGAAATCTATGGCAAAGATGGAGTTAAATTCGCAGAGCTATGGCGAAGATGGAGTTAAATTCGCAGAGCTATGGCGAAGATGGCGTTAAATTCGCATTCCCCTTAGGAATTCCCAAGCTTTCAGATAATTTTCTTAAGTGATATCATGATTTTGATTGCTTGAAGTCAATTTCAAAGTGATCAAAAATTCCTCCAGGACTTCATAATATATTCATCAAAGCGTTAATACCTTAGGAAGCCTTTAGGAAACTCGTGACCTTGGGGAGATTTCATCTTGCGATGCGTACAATACGTCGCAACCTGGCTGTCTTGCAAACTGTCTAACACGTACGTCGCCGTCGACGTTGAAGGAAACATCTAGGACAAAGGTTGCAAAGATTCCTGTCAAACATCTAAGAAGTTGCAGCAGCAACGGATAAAGGGCGGAGAATCCTGGTTGTCAGGCTGTCGCCTTGAAGGATCCGTAGCCCGAGGTTACTTAGAAAGTCGAAATTCATAAAGTCATACCTACAGGTCATGAAAATCTCTCGTTTCAAGATCCAAAGAACTTTCACACACTATTTCTTTATTTTAAAAAAACAAAATTACATTCACGAATTTCCCTCTTCTCTAGAAAAGGCAGAATAGAGTTCATCTTGATTATCGGCAGCTAATGAAGGACTCTCGATAAAATAATCGTACCAGGCACAAATAAAAAAAGCATAACTAGCCTCAAATCCAATCGAACTGACTTAAACTCAATAAAAATCGCTTCAAACCCAATCAAACCGCAACGGTAAGCCGTGAAAGTGCCAAGCACAGAGACAACCCCGTTTAAAGAGGAGATCCAGAACGTCTAATTCCATCGGAAGGAACGTCATCCCATTAACCTGAAGTTCCAACCAACAGTTGGATCTCTAAGCGCACAAGATAGTTTCAAAGTGTCCATAGCAAGCCAGAGTCAATTGCAACGACCAACGGGCTTTGTTAATGACCATCGTGACGCGATGGTATCTGACAAATGTAGGTAATTTCACGTTACGATCTAAACGATCGAAGGGAAACTACATTGAAATACCGGGCCTGACTCGGAGAGCTGCCAGGAAGTGCACTCGCCAAATTCCTGACGAAACTGAATGAAACTCGTGGCCGAACGACATTGTGGTCCGATGAGAGTCGTTTGTCGCGATGTGAGCTCTCTCGATTAGCCCATTGGCATCGCAGCTCGAATTCTGTCACCTGAACCTTATCACCGCAATAGTGACACTTACGAGGGTACCATATCGACTGATGAGCACTTAGAATTCTTCACTAACACTGTCTGCTGATAATTAGATTTTTTTAAATATTATTGACGATGGAGTTGAGTTACACTTATTTTCAAATTTCCGATGAAATAATCATGTAGAAAAATATTTTGCAAATTTTTCACAGGATTTATTGGCACCGCAGGTCCGCCAATGAAACGAGATAAAAATTTGCAATTATCGTCCCACGTCTTTGCCAGAAAAAGTATAAATTGAAATTTCTTGGCACATTTTCCGCGATACGCCTCATTCTGTTTTTGCACGGTAGATAGGTTCCAGACGTTCAAGAGAATCAATTTATTAAAAAATTTATTTTAAGAATGTTTTAGATTTTTTAATCGTGCTAAATCGAATGAAATCGTGTAAAAACGGAATCAATTTTTTTTTCTAGGCCGTGTTAAGTCAAAACCGTGTGAAAACAGAATTGGGTTTATAATATACGAGACTCTGCGACAGGTCGACGTGCATTTCCGACTTTCTCATCGCTGCAAATAAAACTGACGATGGAGAAGTTTATCGGTCTTCGTTTTACAGCAGCAAGTCAGATAAAATACGTGAGTTTACTTTCACAATGGACTTTTGTAAGTAACTCCAGAAATATTGAACGACTTCCATAAAAAAATATTGGTTTGCCCTGCCTCAGCTTTTTCTCTGATAACGTTTAGATAAAAATTCTAATTAATTTAACTCATTGCGTCGCCATTCTTTTTCTACTTTTTTTTTACTTAAAATGACAATAGTTCTAATCATCAATTGCTTCATTTTTATTTATTTACAGCTGGTATAACTGCTATTTGGAGTCAAATGGCGATTATAAATTACGACACACATGGAATAACGATTCGATAGAAATCTGCAGCAGAATGCAAAGTATTAATCGCCATAACGTTCACGCTATCGAAATCTCTGCTATTCGGGGCAACGCGGTATCATTAGTACCCTATTTTTATCATATCGACAAATCTGCATGACCATGAATTCTGCAAAATTTCTAAATTCTGCAAAAAAACTCAACAAAAGCCCTTATCATGAAATCTGAACGCCGATATATTTGAAAATTTCCAAATTCCCTAAAAATTCATCGACCGTCGAGGCCAGGGTCGTTTAAGGCGAGATACTCGCAACGGATAATACATTATTCTTATCTCGACGGATAAATCTGTTTACCTTGACACATTTTGCAAATTTCTAAATAACCAACAATCCGGCGGAGGCATATTGCAACCCCTTGATCGCCGTCACGGTTCCGTCGTCACTGTTCCACGTGCAAGATCGTTATCCTGCACTGATAACAGAGTCGACAAAGAGGGCAGCGTTCTTTATCAGTTATCACGGAGCTTTCGGAGCTCGCGTCAGATGGCAGAAGCTTCCCGGGTATGGCGGTATTCACGATTTCAGGGTAAATCCAACTCTCTGCCATTCTATATTCGTCCTGGAGTGCCACGGTAATAGTTGGAAAGGTCAAGAGTCGTGAAAAAATTTTAACTACGAAATAACCGTACAACCCTTCAACGACTTAACGTCCTTTCAATGTAAAAATTTAATTTACCGTATCTTTCGTAATTCCGCCTCGTTTCCGGATAAAGTAACTTTGGGTCAGTTTCATTCTGGATGGGGGTATTATGTTATATTTGATTGGACACGATTGTGTACCTTCTTGTGTCCTGAAGGAGCGGGTATTTTAATTGCACTTGAACTCCAAAGTATAACTGAAATATAGAGGGCGTCCCATATATTAATAATGAACGTCCCATTTGTCAGGAATACTCTAAGTATCATCGTTTCTAGAGAAACAGTGAAAATGTTGCAGGGCAATGCTGTAAGGTTAAAAAGGAGAAGTGGAATGGCGAAATAACTTTTTTAACCCTTTCACTACGACTTTACTTTAAAACTTATCACCGATAAAGTACTATTGGGTAATATTTGTCCCGAGAAAATTTTAAAAATATGGTTTGCGTAGAAATTAATTCTACGTCAGAAATATCTTCTTATAACTCGGTTAATTTCTCTTGGTGTAAAACATAATTTCTCTCAAAATTTAAAAAGTAATATTTATGTAACGTTTCTTGCTTAGAACCTGTATATACCATCAGTAGCGAAAGGGTTAAATCGTATTTTCTTATGGGCTACAATATTTTTTATGGAAATAGACAGCTGTTCGAATATGTTGCAACTGATGTCAAAGTTTAATGACTCACGACAGGAGGAATTTAAACGACTGTCAGACATTGAGCCATATATTACTGTTAATTTCAAGTGCAATTGGACGAGGGTTATTTATAAGAACGACTATATCGTTAATTAGATGTCAGTAATCAAAAGAAAACTGCAATTTTAATTCACGAGAAGCGTTATCGAGCCAATTTTTGACACGGACGAGGTATAGGAGCTTATTTTTGTCTGTTATTTTAATTCCCCGCTGCGCCAATGAACTTTTCAGCAAGCTGTGTTCGAAAGAAGAGGATATCCGCAAGATTGACTTCACGGCGAAGCGAAACGTTCGCGCCTAACTTTATAGCTCAAGGTCACGTCAAGGTCATACCATTTATCTTGGAATGCACATCTGTGTAAACAGAAACAGATGATAGCTACATCAAATAGCAGTTATCCCTTTAGAGTAGCTACTCTCTCAAATTATGAAAAATATTAAGAAAAAACCTTCAGAAGTCAAGCGGACGTTGAAGACACCGTTCAAGAGTTTATTAACACCAGAACGCCAATTTTTTATCAAAATGGAATTAAAAAAGCTAGAAACTTATTGAAAAAACTGTGCAGAATCCAATGGTTGTTATTTCGATGAAAAATATTTATTAGAAAAAACATTATTACAACCTAATAATATTATTTAGCTCTCTGCCATCATTAAAATTAATCTTAAAAAGCGGACATTTCATATGTTACAACCTAATAATATTATTTAGCTCTCTGCCATCATCTCTTTGAAGTCGAAAGGCTGTGATGACTTTGCCAAAGGTCAGCGATTATAACTAAAGTCCGGACTATCCTTTTCAGAGTATACACATTGCAGTTATGTAAAGTTCTACCTTTATCTTGAATTATTGCCCTATGCAACAGCAAAAAAGCTATTGTTATTATCATCCGTCCCTCCGTGTTTCAGAAAACCCTACAAATCTCTCACTTTTTCATCCCCTGCTCTAAGCTTTCTTGGTATCCTTTTAAAAAATTGTTGCGCATGAATTGAAATTCGGTAGAAATGAAATACACCCAATTCTGTTTTTACACAGTTTTGATTTAACACGGCCTAGAAAAAAAATTGATTCCGTTTTTACACGATTTCATTCGATTTAGCACGATTAAAAAATCCAAAATATTCTTAAAATACATTTTTTAATAAATTTATTTTAACAATTTTTTACAGGGTTGAAGGATATGGAACTAATCCCCTTTTTCTATGTATGTACTTCCTGTCTTTTTTACACGGTTTTGTCTGGAACGTATCTACCGTGTAAAAACAGAATTAGGTGTATACGAAAATGACCGTGGCTAATTAGGCATATCCTATACCTCGTCTGTGAATTAGGCTGGCAGAATCACTCGTCGAAAAGCGATTACCTTTTCTTCCGTTCGGGAGATCTCCGTCGACGACGCGGCAACATTCTCATACCGAGGAAGGCGCCCCTCATTCCAGCGTGCATCGTGATTTTTATACGATCATAAAGCGTTTCGCGGCACGAAACAGTGGAAGACTTTGCAGCGAAAGATATCGTAAAGATATCAGCGAAAGATATCGAATATTCGAAGAAAGGAGGATCGCCATGAGACTTCGGCCTTCCTTCGAAGACGACGCATCGTGGAAGCGAAAAAGTCGCGAGGAAAGAATACGAATCGTGTCTTTCAAAGTGTTCACGATACACTGATACTCGAAATTATTTGTATAACTGTACAATTATTTAGAAAACGTGGAGAAAATTCTGTGCAAAATCTACGAACGAGTGTCCTTTGATCAAAGTATCATAATTACAACCAGTCATTATATTTATATTTAAATTTATATTTACTGCTTGGTAGTTCTAGCGTTGATTTTACAAAGTTATATTTTTGAAGATGTAAATATAGTAAAATTATTAAAATATAACTCTTCTGTAAGGATTCACTTCAAACTCCAACGCGGCTCCAACCCGGAAGCCAAGTCCGTTGATAAACAATTTTGCCGCGGAAGCCTCAAAAGTTTTAAACGCTTCTATAAGTTCATTCCTGCATAAAATCATGTTACGTTACTTGTAAGACACTCTTCACAATCGCGCAGAATCATCTCGAGTTGCTAGTTCGCCCAATGAGAAAGATTCGATGTTTATACGATGATCCGGCAATCGTCGAGGAGAGTCACGAAGAAAGTAGAAAATGTCTCTTCTTTCGAGTCCTTGAAGCACGTTTATCCACCCTTTTCGCAAGCTCGAGGAACGCGGAACAACGATCACAAAACATTCACGGTATTTCGGGAGAAAAGTAATTAAGTGCACTCTACTTCCGGCGGAACATTCGCGACGTTGATTCGGCAAACGTTTCTTCAGGAGCGTAGGAAAAACGGTCCGTTATTTTCGCGGTGCACTCGGCCCGTTGATCCACGGAACTCCTCCAGAGCCGTGAGAAGGGTCATAATAATTTTTCCTCGCTAAAATATTCAAAAGAACACCGTGCAAAGTCGATGGAAAACATTTCGAGCTCAACAACGGCCTCTTCTTTCCGCGCAGACCACCGACACTCCGTTTTCACGAGCCTGTTTCGACACCTCCCCGAAAATCTCCGAAAAAAAAGAAAAAAACATTTTTCCACGAAGAAGAGATTTTTCCTCTCAGAGAGGAGTAATTTTACGTGGAAAATGCGAGAAGGTAGGCGATGGAAATTCGAGGGAAAAATTGCAAGAGCGACGGTTCTCACGTTTGGCAGTGGTCTCGGCGAATTGGCTCACGAGACTTTTTCGGTAACTTGAGAAGCATAATTATTGTCTCGGAGTCGCGTGTGACCGGTTCGCGGGGCTCGTCACTGCGTATCATTCATCGGTATACCTTCCCGTAGAGATTTCGTCTTTGCTTCTCCCCCTTTCTTCCGTTTCTATCTATAACTCCGGTCGCCCTTAATTTACCTCCGGTGACACCGCTGGACTAAACGCTCGATCTTTTTCGAATATCCGTGAAACGAGGTTGCCTCGAATTCCGAGTGCTGCGACGCAGTGGAAAGTCTTCGGATTGGTAGCGGTGGTACCGGAAGATTAATGAATAAATATTTCTGCGAGATAGATGCATCGATAGACAGACTGTTAATTATTGGAGAAGGTAGTGAAGAAATTAAATCTTCATAAAAAACGGAAACAACCTTGAATTTTGGAAACCGAGGCCACGTGGTACCATCTTCGAGATGGTAGCGGTGGTACTGGAAGATTGACGAATAAATATTTCTGCGAGATAAATGCATCGACAGGCAGACTGTTAATTGTTGCAGAAGGTAGTGAAGAAATTAAATCTTCATCAAAAACGGAAACAAGCTCGAATTTTTGGTACCGCGGCCACGTGGTACCATCTTCGAGATGGTAGCGGTGGTACCCGAAGATTGGCGAAGAAATATTTCTGCGAGATAGATGCATCGACAGACAGACTGTTAATTATTGCAAAAGGTAGTAAAGAAATCAAATCTTCATCAAAAACGGAAACAAGCTCGAATTTTTGGTACCGCAGCCACGTAGTACCGTTTTCGGATGGTAGCGCTGGTACCGGAAGATTGATGAATAAATATTTTTGCGAGATAGATGCATTGACAGAGAAACTGTTAATTATTGCAGAAGGTAATGAAGAAATCAAATCTTCATAAAAAACGGGAACAACCTTGAATTTTGGGAACCGAGGCTACGTGGTACCATCTTCGAGATGGTAGCGGTGGTACCGGAAGATTGGCGAATAAATATTTCTGCGAGATAGATGCATCGATAGAGAAACTGTTCATTATTGCAGAAAGTAGTAAAGAAATCAAGTCTTTATCGAATACCTACGGAAACAATCTCGAATTTTTGGTATCGCGTTCACGTGGTACCATTTTCGGATGGTAGCGGTGGTACCGGAAGACTGGTGAATTAATCTTCTTGAAAGTTACGTATACGCATAATAGATATTTAAACGATTGAGAGAATGTTGAAGAAAGGCCAGATTTTTCCGAATATACGCAAAATTGCCCGAGTTTGACTTATTAGATGCACACAGCATCTCTGATGGTAGCACTAGTACCGAAAGATTAACGAGTTAATTTTTCCTCGGGGTAAATCCAACTAACTGAGCTATTGATCGTTAAGTCATTAAGAAAATAATGAAGAAATTAAGATTATCTTTCAAATATACGCTAAACTGCCAAAGTCGAAATTATGACGCACACCAGCGGTACCATCTTCGGAACTATAAATATGGCGCCGGAAGATTCCTGAATGAATCGTTAGCACGGTAAATATATCGATACTAGAACGTCAACCAGTCGACGGAATATCAAAGAAACGCCAGATTTTCGACTGTCCACGAGACTGCTCGAGCTTGAATTATTGGACGCACGTGGTACCGTTTTCGAAGTCGGAGCAGATTGCACGATTAATTCGTTGCACTCTACACATATTTATACTAAATGGCCAAGCGGTTAGTAGACTACACCGATGAAACATTACGATGTTCCTCGAACATCTACCAGGCTATTCGTCTTTGAATTATTACCTACGCGTGAAACTATTTTCAGAATAGAAGCGGATTCTTCGATTAACCCGTTTGACTCTAGACACATTGACACAATATTGTCAACCAGCGTGCAATATAGAATCGCAAAGTGAATTTCCACGAAGCTGGCCAGCTTTAACTATTACGCACACGAGATGTCTTTGAAAATAGCAACAGCGGAGCGTTTAACGAATTTTTTGCAAGAGGAAACTATTGTTAACCCCTTGCCGTACTATTTCTTTTGTGACTGACTCCGCAATAATTCAGAATTAAACTGGTAAAATAAAAATTGATCAGTGATTCTTGATATATCATATTATTTAACGTAATATTAATATTATAGAAATAATTCTATCCTGTCAAGTCTCACTGATATCTTCAATTTAATAGATTTTGCAAAATTTGAAAATTTCCTATCCATTTTACCGCATCACGAGTGTCACTCGTTATTGTAAAGGGGTTAAACTCTGCAAAAATGTCAAATTTCTGTCGACGTTGACACTTTGCTTATTTTAGAATGTTTGAGCGTGGTCATTGCTACTGAAATGGAAAAGTAAATGAAAAATAGTATTATCAAAGATTAATTACGACGCGTCAGTCATCAGAGAAATGGCACTGAACTCAACTGAGACTGTAGAGTCAGAAGTGACGCTGAAAAATAGCACGTCACCGTGAGATGACGTTGCAAGTATCAAAGAAAACGTCGTTGAATGAAATTGAGTGTAGAGTGAAAGATAAGGCCAAGGAAACTGTTTGTTCCACCATTTTACAAAACAATCCACGTCAACGCTGTAGAATTTCTTTCCAATATCCTCAGGTCCACAAATTCCCACAGATATCAATTAAAATGTTCCAATCAACACAAAACTCCTACAAATACCCAGCCGAAGTTGCAGAACGAAAAACAACACGAACAAAATCATCCTTTCCACCACTTCACGAAACAAACATTTCCAAATCTCCTTTCCAACATCACGAAGACCACAGAACTCGCACTGAAATCAACATCGACGTCTCAATCATCTCTAGAATCCCACAAAACCTCAGATCCACTTGCAGCATGAAACACAACGCGAAGAAAACCTCAATCTCACACGCAACACTGAATTATCTTCTTCGCAATAACTCCCGACAAATTACACCCAATTCTGTTTTTACACGGTTTTGATTTAACACGGTCCAGAAAAAAAATTGATTCCGTTTTCACACGATTTCATTCGATATGCACGATTAAAGAATCTAAAATATTCTTAAAATAAATTTTTTAATAAATTTATTTTAACTATTTTTTCCAGGGTTGAAGGATATGGAACTAATCCCCTTTTTTCTATGTATGTACTTCCTGTCTTTTTTCACACGGTTTTTTTACACGGTTTTGTCTGGAACGTATCTACCGTGTAAAAACAGAATTATGTGTATACCTTAATTTCTCCAGAAAAAGAAATCATCCAAATCCCTCTCCACCGATTCTTTCGCGGTAAAAGCGGGAGAAGCAAAAGATCAACAATGAGTTCCACCGCGAAGTTGAACACGCAGGTCCGAGTGTGTCGAGAATCGAGAAGAAATCATTCGCAACTGGACAGCTTCGAACGACATCGGCTGAAAGAGGTCCAAAGTCCTCCTCCGCGGGAGTGACCGGCATACGAAAGAAACACCTCGCGAGGAGGGGAAGCCTGGCAATAATGTCTCCGAAATATCACGTGCCCTGGCACGTAATACACGGCTCAATGGAATTCCACGACGACGGAATTAACATTCGCGGAAAGAAATCCGGGCAACTGGGTTAAACGTTTCTCCCGGCTGAAGGTACGATTGTCCGTGAGATAATTGCAGGTGTCGCATTGAACTTTAACGGAGAAAAGTTCCTCGCGGGATAACTCGTCGTTTTCTTTGCGCGAGGAGCGTTCGGTTTGTTGACAGATGGGCCGTTTCTCCAAGCGAATAACTGTCGCGTTGTTTTAGTTGGGTTTCGACTGAAGGAAGCTTCCCGAGGCTGTGTGTTGGCTCTTGCTTCGAGGTTGGAAGTTTCAACGTGCTCTAATTTGTCGTTCCGTTGGGTATTATGGTATTGAGACGCGGTCGAGGATGGATCGAAAGGATTTGGGGTTTTTGAAATTGTTTAAATGATGTAGGAATCGGTTAGGGCGATATTGCTGATTGTTTTACAGCCCAGTGGACGGATAAGTGATATGTGTGTATGCGTGTATGATGTGAATGCGTTATGAAACGTAGATTTTAAGACGTAGTGTAGTTATTTTCAGGTTAGGTTTAACTCTAGTTATAGGTGTTATTTTGATTAAATATAGTTTTAGTTTAGTATATCTGTTTTCTTTTTTTCTTTCCCACGATCGCGTTCCGGAATCCTATAATGATAATAATGATGGGATGTAATGTTATTTCATTGTTTAGTGGCTTTAGTTTTATCCTGAGGTAGGTTATGTGGCGGAAAGTTCTCGATCGAGTTTTATTTGAGTAATTTAATGCGTAATTGAGTCGCTCAGAAGGCAATTCGGTTAAGTCAATTTTCTTGGTATTTTCTGATTTTTGTAAATTTTACCAGACTAAACTTCATTGTATTGAAATTTACAAAACTCAGAAAATACCAAAAAAATGGACTTAACCGCATTGGCTTCTGAGCGACTCAATTATGAGAAGGGTGAAATATAAACTGCGAGGGATGCGATTAAGGAATTAATGATTTTACGAAGAAATTTCCCCAGATTTTCCATCCTTAAATGATTTTTTAAATGGGTGTTTCTTCCTTCGAGTTAGACGCTGAAGAAATATTTCAATTTGCTATGTAAGAAGCCTTCTTTTAGAAATTAAATCTATTATATCTAAATATATTAAACTACTTTAGAAGCAGAGGAATCAAAAGGTGGAAAAGATAATTAATTCAGTAATTTATTTTTTTGTAATTCAGACGGCCTATGGCTTCCCTGTAAACTTGGAGAATTTTTGTAAAAAATGGCGAATCAATTATTTTATCTACCTTGGCATTTCTGGCGTTAAAAGTGTCTATAACCTTTCCGTTGATGCTATTCCAAACAGAAGCGGATCAAAAGCCGAAGTAATATTCCACGATTGCCACGATTGTTCCCTCCCTTTCAATATTTTCCCGATCGTCGAGATAATCGTGCTTTTCCCTCGTTCTCCGTTCGTCGATGAGCTTGTAACTCATCCAAACACGAGAGATTGATTACAGTTTTGGTACGATAGCGATCTCAACTCTCGAAAACACACCGTGAATGTCGTACATTCGACCGAATATACGTATTTAAGTCCTCATTCTGCCATGGTAAAATAATTCAACGTAACCCCATGCCGATCGATTGCTGTCGAGGTTAGTTTCGCCCAGGCAATCTTACTTTCGTCTCCAATTTGCCTGTGGAAAATACCTCGGGCAGAACTAGTTTTGACAGTGATCGATCGATTCGATGATTCTAGGCTTCACTTAAAATTATTTTTTGTCAGTAGCACGGAAATTGTCGCAAATCTTCCTCAAACTCGTTCTTTTGTCGAGAGATCCAGCGATTTTGAGGTTAATGACCCCAGTTTTGGTGATAAATGGGACCAACGATCGATTGGGTCCGCCTTGTTAATCAGGAATAAATTATTCAGAAATTTATAATCTATCGCACTTCAATTTTCCACATCTCCAAACATCTCGAGTCTTTCAAGTCCACCATCTTACGTATCCCCAAATAATTTTTCAAATATCCGACCTATAAACTTTTAAATTTTCGAATTTGGACGCTAAGAAAACCTTCGTCAAAACTTCCATTCAGCAAGACCGAAAAATGGAAAGCCGAAGAAGTAAACCACAGATTTCGCTCCTTTTCCAATCGACTTCACCGCGGGCCCCTCGTTTCGTCGATACGCTCCTGAAATATTTGAATATCCACCGCGCAGCCGGTGGGCGGAGTGAGAGCCAGTATATTTTGGAAACGAAGGTGACGCTTGGCCTGGGAACAGCGAGACGAAACGAAACGGCCGCGGGCGTAACGCCAGAAACTACATTTCCCGTGGTAAATAGGGTAGATGCGCCGTGGCCAGGAGCGCCATTGATAAACGGACGTGATTCGGACGCGTTTCAAGGTTCGCGATTCACGAGAGAGCCTCGTGAATGACCGGCCTCGAGAGCGCCCTTAAATGAGACCCGCAAATCGCCCCTCTCCGTCCAATTCAAATTGGATAATCAATTGCGCGGTGCCCGAGGGAAAACATCTGATTTTTGAAGGTCCTTTGCGGCTGACGAGTTCTGGTTGTTGTTTTTTTATCATTTTTGGCGGTCGAGAATGATGGGAGGTCCTTTTTTAAATTTTTCAGCGTGATTTTAGCGGTTAGGTCTGGGTTAGGTCTCGGTTAGGACTCGGTTAGGTCTGAGCTAATTCTCAGTTAGATCTGAATTTGGTAATTTAAGTGACCGCTGGTCGTTTGGACTTTGATTGATCGAAGTTGCAAGGGTTTAAATTAAGACTGACAGTAATTAGCAGAATATATTTGCGCTACCGTGCACTTAAATCTAGATTAGTTGATATAAATGACCGCAGGCCGTTCAAACTTCAACAGGTCGATGTTTCAAGGGAAGTTTAAAAGAAATTAGAAGCCAATAGATTAATAAAACCACGCGTCAATTTTAAATTTAACACTACGTTAAATAACTTTAACAAATACGATAAATATTTGAATCCCACGAATCGCACACCCAAGCGCAATTAACGGAAGACTCGATTCTCCGAGAAGCGATTATTCGTTCGATTATCCACATATAAATGAGCTCGAATATTAAATTTTGATTACTTCGACGTTCGATATCGCGATGGAAAAAAACAATCGGAGGTTGACTATTCCGGCATAAATTAATATTTCACCCTCGACCTCCCGCGCGCCAATATTGATCAAACGTTCGATTATCCTAACGGCAATTAAACGAAAGATTTCCAGGGAAGATTAGGAAAATTCGAAAATTCAATTGGCAGGTTTATAGCGTCGGTTTAACGTGCAACGAACTCTGAATAAGCCCTTATCATAGCCGAGCATGCTCGTGATTAAACCCACGCAAACACACGCGCTTAACTGCCGGTGGTGCAAAAACGATCGCTTCGTCGCCCTCGGTAAACGCGGGGGTGCGTTGATCATCGCGAAAGGGACACGAGGAAGTACCTGGATTTACCTAAAGTACCTGAAAACTAGATGATAAAACGTCCAAGTGGAATAACCTGCAGAAACGGTCGCAAACGTTGCGAAAGTGCGATTAACCCTTTGCTGTTCGAATTATTTTGTCAAGTTTGTAGCGAGCTAAGTGAAATTAATTGCACACATTTTCTGTCATTGGTTATTCATTTTTTTCATGATAGCAATAACTATAGGTAGTGACGGTTGTTTATGTGATATTACAAAATCATTATGTATTTGAAAATTCGATATTAATGCGTTAGAAAATTAAATGAAGTGAAAAGCTATGTCGAGTATAGCTCGAATTTAATTGGCTCGGCTTTACCCTCAATCGATCCTTTAAAAATAATCATCTTAAAGTTCCTAGAGTGTTTTGTGACAAGTAGTTTATTTTCTATTTCAAAAAATTACAATTATTTTGGACTTTTCTTTATAATAACGTTATTGAGAATAATATCTATTCGCTGAGTACAATTTGTCCCGATTTGGGTCAAATTAAATCTCGATTTGGGTAAAAAAAGATCTCTAGGTCGAATGTAGGTTAAAGGAAACAAAGGAATCGCGTTTGACTTGGCGCGAAATTCAAATTAACTGGATGAAGTAGCTTTGGAATGAGTCGTCGGCTCTGTTTGATTTTTCGTGAAAGCTTCTTTTTGAGGTGATAAAACTTGAAAGAATTCAAGTATTCAATTGAAGTGGTACAATTAAAAAGCGAGATTTCATTCTTCTATGAGAGGTATAACTGGAAATTAATGAAGATGAGATTGCAGAGTTATTGTTAGTACAGTAATCGTTGCTGACGCATGTGAATTTCAACGAATGAAAGTCTCATTCAGTAATTTCCAGTTAGTTTAAAAAATTAAACTTTCCAAGATTCTAATCTGTAAATTTTATCCTCTCAAAAATTCCCTTCGGCTCTCTCCAAGACGATCGTTAACGACCTCAGACTCTAATTAGCCGCAGCCTGCAAACACGCCACGAAAGTCAATTTGCAATCTAACAATCCATCTCCGATATTATTCGAAGTTATTCGACTCTGAAGCCCCAAACTTTCTCCTCGTACTCGACAAAATCAACCGAAAACTCTTCGTTCCCTGAAAAAGGTAATTAACGAAGTCGGTGATTTGTGCTGCTTAACTTTCGCCATGACAGTCGTTGACGACGCAGAGCTTTCGTTAGTTCATCCTGAAAAATGTATCTATAACACGGTTTCACTTTGTTCGAAACCTATTTCCACGTTTCTTCGCGTAATTTCATTAGCAAATCGTCTTCCTTCAGAAAAGGCACCTAGCAGGAATCTCAATGAGCAGAACTTCCTAACTTTCTGTGTTGAAATAATTAACGACGTCTTAATTAACCGAGAACTTAATTCACGTTGCCGATGTAGACTGATTAACAATGTAACAATCTCCGACTCTACAATTATTTATGAAACTCTGCTTCTTCAGTTTACCTAATTTTACTGAAAAACATTCACTTTCCCGCCAAAAACGTAGCGAGCTATAACTTCGACAAGTAGAACTTCCTAACTTTCCATGTTAAAATTCTTGCAAACACAAAACCTTAATTAACACGCACTTTTGCGATTAAATAAATTTGTTTTTAACGTATGTACTTACAATTTTTCAATAGTGTAAAACCATAATTAGCAAGAAAAGGGTGCAGATTTCAATATGCATTAGACAACAAAGCAATCAATTTAATTTTTAAGTAATTATTTTAGCAAACACATTGTCTAACATTTCTTCCGCTAGACGAATTGCAAGCTTCTACATGATCATTTTAATAAAATCTAAATAAATAAAAGTAAATTGTTTTATAAGGAATAAAAATTATAAAATTACATTTTAAATTAAAGGAGTTTAAATTAATTTGTCCGTAGCACTCAAATATATTTATACCTGACTATGTTATGTATTCGCCGTTTTTACTTTCTATATTGCACTAATTTTACTGCAGAAAGAGATTGAATTAAATAAACGTCAGCTTTAATCAAACAGTAAGCTTTTCTTCAACGTGGACGCCCCACGCTATAATAAATGAATTATACATGATATTAAGATGCCTATATTTAAGTCTACAATACATTTTAAAAAATTCTTCGTTTTGCAATGAGAAATGCAAGCAGCCTGAACGGAAAAATCAGCGTGGGTCGTATACGACAAAAACCAATTAATAATCCTCCATTTCCCATCCCCCAATACAATAAAAATTGACTAAATTTCGTCCGTCTTTCCTAACAAAACGCTACAATTCTTTTCCATCTTCCTAATTCCTCGAGAAATCTCACTTTTCCCCAGAAAAGATAACCAGCAGCCACTCAAATCAGCAAAACTAGGTAACTGCCGTTACAGCAACATTTAACGACACCCAGCCTTAATTAAAAAGTGTTGCAAGCACCTCCAATATAAACCAATTAATAATCCACCATTCCCCAATACAATAAAAATTGACTAAACTTCGTCGATCTTTCCTAACAAAAGGCTACAATTCTTTGCCATCCTCCTAACTCCTCGACAAATCTCACTTTTCCCCAGAAAATATAACCAGCAGCCATTCAAATCAGCAAAACTAGGTAACTGCCGTTGCAGCAACATTTAGCGACACCCAGCTTTAATTAACAAAGTGTTGCAAACACCTCCAACAAAAATCAATTAATAACCCAACATTCCCCATCCCCCAATATAATAAAAATTGACTAAATTTCGTCGATCTTTCCCAACAAAAGGCTACAATTCTTTGCCATCCACCTAATACCTCGATAAATCTTCTTCTCCCCAGAAAATATAACTAGCAGCCATTCAAATCAGCAAAACTAGGTAACTGCCGTTACAGCAACATTCAACGACACCCAGCCTTAATTAACAAAGTGTTGCAAACACCTCCAACAAAAACCAATTAATAATCCAGCATCCCCCAATACAATAAAAATTGACTAACCTTCGTCGATCTTTCCTAACAAAAGGCTACAATTCTTTGCCATCCTCCTAACTCCTCGACAAATCTCACTTTTCCCCAGAAAATATAACTAGCAGCCACTCAAATCAGCAAAACTAGGTAACTGCCGTTACAGCAACATTTAACGACACACAGCCTTAATTAACCGAGGGGTGCAAACATGCCGCGAAACCTGATGCATGTCATGGTGGCAGCTGCATTCTGCGCATTCTCTGCGTACCAAATTCCCGTCTAATTCCCATTCCCCGTTGCTGCAACGTCCCTCGCAAGGACGTGGCTCCAGTCCCGAAAGATCTTCCTCCCCGTGGGATCATCCTGATGCGGTTACCGTCCGGTCCTCGTTCCTCGCAACAATAACGGAAACGTCCAAAATTTTGTCAGGTGCGCGCAATGACGTTAACTGCATGCAGTCGTTGCACGATCGATCGCAGGCCGCAGTGCGAAAACTCGGTGGCTCGAAACCGCCGAGAGTTCGTTTTGTTTTTAAAATGTCCGCATTCCGTGAACGACACGAGGTGCTTGCTGCCTCTTTCCCCTTTTTTTTCCTGCATCCCCTACTTTTTACTTCCTTTCTCCCTCTGTTTCCCTCTTTCGCTCTCTTTCTCTCATTCTCTTTCCTATCTCCGTCCCTCTCTCTCTCTCTCTTTCCATCACTCTCTACCTCTTTAGGGAAATTCGTTGGAGAATTCCTCCCTAAAGTCAGCACGAGGATAATTAATCCGGAGATGGCTATGCATTAAGAGGAAGGGACTACATTATCCCAGATGTCCCGAAGATCTCCGAGGAGAAGACTCAAAGGGAAGAGAGACGGGGAGAGAGGAAGCAGGGATCGGTGAGAGATGAAAGGCGCAGAGGAAAAATCAGATAGCGACGATGAGAGGGAGGAAACACCGAGAAACAAGGGAATACGAGTCCGCAAGTAAATAAAGGAAATAAAAGACAGAGGAAATAAGAGACGGTGAAGTGGAGTGGGAGGAAAGGAGACGGAGGTGAGGAAGAAAATAAGAGAGAACGGAGAGAGAGCATTCGTTGTATAATCAGTCGTAATTAGCGTAATACGACGGTTCGAGGGACAGGAGCCTGAAGCAGCCTGTCGCGAGACGATACGAGCCGTAACGACCGCTTTTACGCCCATTCTTTTCCACGTTTCCTCGTCCTCCACGGAAGCTTCATCGGCGAGCGCAAACTCCAAGTCTTCCAGAGTCTTCTACCTTTTATTGTTCGCCTTTGCAATTAGTTTCGAAGACAATTTCTCCAATTGTCCGCGAGGTAGACGCTCCAGCTTCGATTAAACTTCTTCTCGGACGAATTCTCCGAAGATTTGCCTCGTTCGCCTCGGTTTTCATGAAGTTTCCAACTACGTACAGCTGGCGCCGTTAATGGCGCGTGGTGGGGATACCATCTCCGCTCTGTCTAGGTTGTACATCGCGGTTTTCTTTGATTCTTTAAGTCTTCGGACTACAATAACGTGTGACGCGGAAAATGGAATAGAAAAGGAAGTTTTCCGGGAAGTATTCAATTGAAAATATCAGTCGGCCGTGTGACGAAAGTATTTCTATGCTATTAATATTGCGCTCAATTATATGAAATACCAGAAGTCAGAAAGAAATTTCGATTTCTACAATTAATTCTGAGTTACTGCATGCAGTCAATATAAAAATTGTAGGGTAAAGGGTGAATATCAGTGTTTTGTTATTAATCGGATGCTAATTAGTGCCTAATTAGGTAACGTTTGCAGCTGATCGGTTTATGCTGTTTGATCCTTGTTCAGCAATTTCGGTTTTGCCAAGGGGATGCGGTAATTACAATACCTTTATTCAACTGTTTATTATTAATATTCACGTTTTGATTATACAAACCGAATTACTATTCACGTTTTGATTATACAAACCGAATTACTATTCACTTTTTGATTATAAAAACCGAAAGATTTGGTAAACCGAGCGAATCAACTTTCTTTTGTTCAAAGATTAATAAATAAACTGCAAAAACATATCTCGCAGTCTTCTATTGACAAAAATTAATAACCAAATAAAAAATTTCCAATTTTATTGCCCTAGAATTTAAATAATGCATAATCAAACATTTTGTAACAAAGTGTTTTTGCCGTTCATTATACACGCATAAATAAAAATAAAAATGATCTCTAACATGAGTTATTTCGTGTATAAAGATGCGAATGATGCGCATAATCGTTTTAACAATTGTAAACGTTACCGAGAATCATTAAGGTCATTCGGAACACGTGAAACGCAAGGAAAAATCTGATAACAGCGAACGGTGTTATTTCGTATTTGCATCTCCTCTCCACGGTCCATTATCTATCACCGTTTCAGGGTAAATTGTACTCGCGACTTCAGAGGAATAATTACTCCACGATGGCAGCTATTATCCCGACGTCTGTCCGCGTCTTTGTTCTCGCTCCAGCGGCATTTTATCCACCACTTTATCTCCCATTGAAGTGCTCTCGTCTCTCCGCTTATGAAGATCAATTTTTCCCGGAAGTAACGCGGCTCCTGCAGCCCTTCTTCCATCTATTCGCATCCGGGAAGGTGATCGAATAAAACCGTCTTTTTATATACGTATGTACACCAGAGACGATTCTAACTTTCTTCGTTGCAACTTTAAGTTTAAGAGGGCGCAGCGTGACACTGATGCGCGCACGAAAATGGCCCTTTCTAACGACTCTTTTGAAGCTACAAATTCAAAGTTTCTGTACTTTGCGAAATTTCAAGATTCATACATTTAATCATAGAAATCAGCGATACATCAATTCTCTCCGTTAGTGGAGAAATAGACAAACATTTCGAAAACTTCGAAGGGGTGATCTATGCTGCTCACAGAAATTAGAGGACGTTTCAAGATGACAGAAAGGATTTGATTTTTTC
Organism: Cerceris ruficornis; assembly: GCA_963989415.1. Lineage (NCBI taxonomy): Eukaryota > Metazoa > Arthropoda > Insecta > Hymenoptera > Crabronidae > Cerceris > Cerceris ruficornis. Next base: position 31,519,890 of record OZ022518.1, read on the forward strand.
AATTAACAGTGGAATTACAAAGATAGTAAACATGACTAGTTGCTAATTTTTCAAAAATCACTAAAATCTATAGAAGTGTCGCACAGTAGATATTCCCTCTTAGAAGTAATGAAAAGGGATGAAAAATGGACTCATACCACTTTGAAAAATAACGGTTCATATGTTGCGAGTAGAGGAAATTGAATGTGACGATGCGGGTACATTAGCTGAGATGGCTGAGCTCAGTTACATGCAGTACGTCTTATTTCGTACGCCTGAATAGCCTATGTGCCATGTAACTGAGCTAAGTGGAGAAAACCTACTCGTCTGACTGTGTCTACGGTGCCATATTCCACTTCGTCGAGTGTACGTGTGAGAAGAACGAATGCAGGAGGAGAGGCAGGATAAATGCGATGAGAATGAACGAAGGATGTTTAGGGTGTAATGAGGAAAAAGTCGAGAGAGCCCAGCGAGGGTTGTGTCAGCATGCGTATCGGCGTGGAACAGTGTGGACTTAGAGTAGATATTAGAGTATTCAAGCTAGCTTTTTGTCGCGCTGTCTTAACGTTGTTTTAGGCTCTGCTTTTGGTGTTTCATATTGTTATTGCCCTTAAATGTGTTTAGGCTGTAATTTGCTAATTTGCAGATTCGTTTTAATAGAAAATAATCCGTAATAAATCACTGTGATGCTTCTTAACTTGGAAACGAATTTGGCCCAAAACTGAGAAGTATAGGAGGGATGAATATTTTCCATATTTGACTGCCGCTGTCATTAGATGTGTTTTGGCTGTCATTTGCTAATTTTCAGATTCGTTTTAATAGAAAATAATCCGTAATAAATCATTGCAATACCTCTTAACTTGGAAACGAATTTTGCACAACCCTGAGGAGTAGAAGCGGGATGAATATTTTCCATATTTTTCTGCCGCTGTCATTAAATGTATTTAGGCTTTAATTTGCTAATTCGCAGATTCGTTTTAATAGAAATTAATCCACAATAAATCACTGTGATGCTTCTTAACTTGGAAACGAATTTGGCCCAAAACTTAGGAGTAGAAGAGGGATGAATAATTTCCATATTTTTCTGCCGCTGTCATTGAATGGCTTTAGGCTGTAATTTGCTGATTTGCAGATTCTTTTTAATAGAAATTAATCCACAATAAATCACTGTGATGCTTCTTAACTTGGAAATGAATTTGGCCCAAAACTTAGAAGTAGAAGAGGGATGAATATTTTTCATATTTTTTTGCCGTTGTCACTAACTGTATTCAGGCTGCAATTTGCTAATTCACAGATTCGTGTTAATGGAAATTAATCCGTAATAAATCATTGTGGTGCTTCTTAACTTGGAAACGAATTTTACCCAAAACTTAGAACTAGAAGAGGGATGAATATTTTCCATATTTTTCTGCCGCTGTCATTAAATGTCTTTAGGTTGTAATTTACCAATTTGCAGATGTATATTTGTTGTAGTAAAAATAATCGCTAATAAGTAAATCATGACAGTTCTTCGTAACTTAGAGAGAATTTTGCCCAATCCATACAGCTAGAGAAATTTTGAACATATACCGTTCCCCTTTTTGGAAAACTGCTGACTTTTCGAAGTTCGACAGCTAAATATTTTACATTTTATTTAGAAATATTTCCAGGTAGCTTTATTCTTTATTTTTCGAGATAGATTTATTACTTATTTTCGTGGTTTATTTATTCAGACAGGCGATTCTGTTTGATCGCAGAATCCATGGTTATATATAACCACAGAAATACGTCACACACATATCCCATTTATCGTTAAAAAAATAAACAAGCATTTCTACGAGCTGAAAGGGCAAACTTTTACATCCGACGATCGTTCTGATTACTCTGAGAACCATCGCTCGATTTCGGGCGAACAAAAGGGCGGTAGAGCAACAATACGCGCGCGGAGGTGTGTTCGTAAATGCAGTAAGTGGAAGTAGGAGCATTGCACGGGCGACAGGCGGAAAACGCGCGCATTCTTGATTACCCAATCGAAAAACTGTCTCTGTGCGATGCGATACCTCCTCTTCTTCCTGCAATCTTCTTTTCGAGCATTGCCTTTTCAACCTGACATCACTTTTTCAAGAACTTCGCTCCATGCTTCGATCTGATTATCTTTCCTTCGTGTGTAGATAAAGGTTGTACTCAAAAGGGCGGACGAAACGAAGAGAATAAGGGTTTTCTTATCGTCTCAGTGCCAATGAAACACCAACGACAGAGAAAAATGGTAGAAACGGCTCGAGGAGAGACACAAAAGGGAAACTAACAAAGAACGGCTCAAGGAGTGAGAACCAAAAATGGCCAATAAGAAGAAAAAACGAGGATATAGAAAGAGGCTGGAAAATGAGAAGAAAAGAAAGAAATATATAAATATCGACAGACAAGTTAGATAGCGAAGCTTGAAGACATATCTAAAAGAAGAAAGCGCGGAAACATAAAGCGACAAACAGGAAACGAGAAAATTAAAAAAAAAACGGGACAGAATAAAGAAACAAGCAGGAAAGTGGGCCAAAACGAAAGAAGAAAATAAAAGTCAGCAGGCAAAGCAGTCGGGTGACAAAGCCTGAAGAAATCTCTGAAAGGAGAAACCAATAGAAAGTAAGGCAAGAAGCAGGAAACGAGAGGATCCCAGAACACAGAACGGAAGAAGGAAAGAAGCCGCAAAGTGAGCCAAGCCGAAGGAAGAAAATAAAAATCAGCAGGCGGAGCACTTAGGCGGCAAAGCTCGAAGAAACATCTGAGAGGAGAGGTAGGACATAAGGCAAGAAGTAGGAAATAAGAAAATACAAAAAGAAAAGTGAACAGAGTGAAGGAAGAAACCGTGGAGCAAGGCAAAACGAAAGAAGAAAGCAAGAGTGAACGGCGAACGGAGGGAAAAAAAATAAGCAAAAGAGGAAAGAACGAAGGAGGAAGAGATGAAGAGGAGAAGAAAAGAAGAGAGAGGGAGAGGAGTTGCAAGGAGGGCAAAAAGCGGGGCAGAGGGATATGTCGCAATGCGTCTTGACGTCACGGGGACGTCGTTGGTGGGATTCGCTGGTGGATGTCGGCAGGGGTGGGTTAGCGCAGGACGAGAGAGGGAGGCTCGGATGCACGTGCACCCGGTGCATCGCGCCGAGACGCTGCTGCACCGCGACATCTGTCGAGGGAATTCGCAAAGCTTATCAACGATACGCTTACTCGCTGATAAGACCGATTTTTCCTATTCGCTGAACCGTGCGAAAGGACAGCAGTTTTCGTTCGCGACTTATCGGGGGGAAAAAAAGAGCCGTGAGTTATCGTTTTTCGTGCGAATAGTCGCGCTGCAAATCTGCTACGCGATTCGCCGTTTATTTGAACGTTACGAGTTTCATTTTTGCCGTGTTATTTGCACGTAGATTGTCACCTTCATCGGTGCTTAACTTTGTTTCGAAAAAACGTCTATTCTGTACAAAAAAAATCTCTGTTTTTGCTTCGATACTTTGGACTTTAATTGTCTTTAAAGAATAGATAAAGAATAGATAAAGATAAAGTCAATCTTTTGACTTTAATTGATCAACTTTTCTTAACACTAGAACTACCGGCGTTAAATCTGTTATATTTAAATATATTAAATAAGTACTTTGAAAAAGGGGTGTTCAGAGGTGGAAAAGATGATCGATTCGGTAATTTATGTTTTATGAGATGGACGTAGAATATTAATTCTATGGCTCTCCTATAATCTTGGAGAATTTTTGGAAAAAATGTGTAACAGTTATTTTGACTGGTTTGGTAGTTCTAGTGTTAATTCCTCGCCCCACGGAAACGAGTCGCATTCGCAATGCGGTAAATGGGATGGGAAATTTGCAGATTTTGCAAAAACTAACAAATTGAAAATGTCGGTGAGACATGACACGGTCGTACTATTTCTATAATATTAACCCTTTGCACTCCGTTGTCGCCGCGGCGGCGACATTGTAATAGAAGCTGATAACTCCGTGGTAAATCCGGTGTATTTTTATATTTTTTTATATTGTAAAACATAGTTTTAACATCTGCACGCTTCTTTTTAATGACAGAGCAAGATTTTGAATTTTCCACAAATGTGCACTCGCACAATTGTAAATAGTCCTGGAGTAAGTAGCAGCTCGTAGTAAAAATGATCGGAGTGCAAAGGGTTAACACGTTCCCTATAACAACGAGCGACACTCGTGATGCGGTTGCAGTAACAGGAAATTTTGAAGCTTCGCAAAAATTGTCAAATTGAAAATATCAGTGGACCACGACACGGTAATATTATCCCTTTGTTGTTAACATTGCTTTAAATTCTGAGATATATCAGGAATCACTGCCATATTTTTATTTTAGCAATTTAATTCTCAATTAGTGCGGAGGCAGTCACAAAAGAACTCGTAGGGCAAGGGGTTAACTCGTTGAACACCACTGGTATTTCGCTGGTTTCATCATTTTTACTAAAGTGAAACTTCTCTTAAAATCAGATCTTTACAAAGCAGAAAGTTCAAAGACACAAAAAGGTGTATAGCCAGCAGGACTTTACATTTTGAATGCCAATATTTAAATATTAAATGTATTAGAAAATTCGCAAATGTTACAATATAAAAATCGTATGAAAATTCATTGAATTCCATAGCGCCGGTCACCGGTGACCCCCAGGGCATTCAACGTTTTAAAATTACGTTAAATTATACGGTACGTCAAGGATCACAGATCAATTTTTAATTTAGCAATTTAATTCTGAATTATTGCTGTGGCAGTCAGAAAATAAATCGTAGGTCAAGGGGTCAAAATTTTATCTTTGGATGAGATATATAAATTACAATAGACTCATATAAATTCGGTCCGAGTCATTAGCCATCTCGTTTATTCCCAGTTATCTGACTAAAATGAAATTTAACGTCTGTCTTTTACCCTGTAAATATAACATCAATTCTTCTCAATAAATTCCATAAAGGGACACAATTTTTCATTCGTCGCTTGTTGAAAAAAATGAGAGCCATCGTTTCTGATAAAGACATCGTTGTTTCGCTTACATCTGCGAAATATATATCCGTCAATTTAAGTGCTAATTGTTATTTGCAGTATTTACATCACAAATACTGTCGCGCGTCCACTAATTCGTTTACCTTTATCACTGAAATTTGTCTACATCATGGGGTTCCTGCACGAAAGTGCATCCCAGCCGATGTAAACAAATTAAAAGGACAGAAATTAGTTCTGAACTCGATGGGAAATTTTCATCAACGGAATTCCTGCTTCCCTCTAATTCGAGGCTGGGATAAACGGTAGACCGATTATGATCATAAAGGATTTACACAACGTTTAATACAGCGAGGCATCGATAATTCGACCTGGCTTGTCCCTGAGCACCAATAATTTCGGTTTACGAACGACGGGTTATTTTGGGCACGGAGTATATTTAGCTTCCCTTTGTCACAAAAGGTGGAATAATTTGCGCGCTTAACATTATCCCGCTGGCTTACTGGCATTCCGCTTTGATGTTTCAAGGAATCCTCTTACGAAACGTAAGTAATCTCAAAAATGTCACATTATTAATAAATATCTTATTTACGACGGAGAGGTAAAGAGTGGAGTAGGTGGGGGCAGAGTCTTCAGTTTTCGAAATTTTCTTTTTAAATCGTTTAACGCTTAACCCTTTTTATATTTTTATATCGTCGTTAGCAATATTCCTGACGACGTTTATCATGCGATTTTTATTTAGTTTTATCATATGATATTAGTAATTTTATTACAAACAATTGAAAATCCACAAATTTATGATTTATATTAAGTGTTCGATGTCTAACTGTGACTGCATCTCGATTCTTTTTCTTTGTCACTATTGTTTACAATAGAAAACCTTTTTCATTAGACGACCTTTTCATTTTTCTTAGCCATTTTAGATAAATATTATTGGTACAATTTTCAACAATTAGTGAAATGCATTTGTTCTTAATTTAATCAATTTTTCCAGTCGGCACTAAAAGGGTTAAAGTACCTAGGCGGACGGAATGATTGGTTTAGGAATTTTTTCGAAATTTTCTCAAATTGATAGGGAAGCTATGAAATAAACGTGAAGAGGACGATAAAGTGAAGTTTAAGTTTCATCGAAGACGCTGTTGATACCGAAGGAATGAATGCGTTTGAAATTGAATATTTTTCAGAAACTAGAAAGTCCAGTTTAAAGCAATATTTTTACGTTTACTGGAAAACGTACAAATGCAGGGACTCGGTTTTATGAGTTTCTCTAATTGGCGGAATGTTTTTCGCGGCGAAATTTCTTCATATTTTTTGTTTACTTAATGAAAATCAATTCCGACATGTTTTTCATTCCGGTTCGCTAGACGAAAAACAGAATTATTTTATTTCACGTCCCGGTGACGAAACGGAAAGATGTTTTAAACCTCAAACGATCATTTTTGCACACCAAAATTAATTTGCCATTCGACATAAGCTACCTTTCCTTTTTAAAATTTTAGAGAATTATTTTCAAATTTCGCAAAACCTAACAAACTGGAGATATCACTGAGACGCGACACGATAAAATTAATGTCTATAGTACTAATATTATATTAAATTATACAATATGTCAAAAATCACCGAATAATTTTTATTTCAGCTATTTCCGAATTCAACATTCCGACCCAACAATTGGTAAGGGGTGCATCATATTCCACAATTGTGCCCATAATTATGAAAGTAGTCCAAGTCAAAATTTAAAAAAAATTAGTTTATTTATTATCAGTTATTTCACACCATATTATTTTAAACTAAGTTAATTCAATGTAATTTTCACGATATTGTCAAAATTGAACCATTAGATAGTGGTTGTTACTTCAACATTATATGGAATGCATTTAGTGTTAAATATGAAAGTGGTCTAAGGTAAAAAATTTTTAAAAATTGAGTTTATCAGTTATTACAAATCAGCCGACGATGATAATGATAACGATGGTAACACATTCTTTGAACGAGAAACGCAAATTCACACTTGTGAATTTGTGAAAAACGAACCGCTACATTGTGTTAGCCATTTTTCTATTACATGGAATGCATTTAGTTTTATTTTGAAAGTGCATTAATTCAGTTGAGCTCTTCCGAAATAATTATCGCGGAAAAATAATTTTTATATTTTACAACTACGTCAACAGATGGCGCTTAAAGTAAGCTAATGACAACGTACTTATTATGTGAATATGTTAATAATTCGGATATAAAGAAAAAAAATATACGAAAATATTAAATTACTTCCATTATGCACCACCACTAGACCAGTAACGAAAGAAAAACATAAAGATATGTGTTTACCACCCTACATCCCTCCAGTTTTTCAGGAACATTTTAAGAATCACAAAACTCATAATAATAAAAGTCTAAAATGATAAAAAAGGATTACTTTCCAAAAATACTTAATAAATGTTCATCAATTATTCCATTAAAATTATTGTTTCTAATAAAACTCGTAGTTCTTTATTGCTTTAAGTCATTCAGTTCATTTTGAAAATGATCTAAGTCAATTCAAACTTTAAAAACATTTTCGTATGAGATTAATAAGACTAATAAAATTCTAAATTAAAATGTTGCATAATATAAAAATATTTTTTAACTTATTCAAATGTAATCCATTAAATATCTCAAAACAAGAAAATATGACTTAGACCACTTTCATAATTATCGGCCCAGTTGATTCATCGGAAACCAAAATTCCCCGAAAAAAACGGTACGGCAAGCGGTTAAGTGACCTTCATAAAAGAAAATATTAATTGTGCCACATACGATCCAACAACTGGTAAAGGATGAATCACATTCCACAGTTGATACGACATAATCGAAAACTCCCCGAAAGAAAACGTACAGCAAGCGGTTAAGTGACCTTCATAAAAGAAAATATTAATTGTGCCACATACGACCCAACAACTGGTAAAGGATGAATCATATTCCACAGTTGATACATCAGAAACCTAAATTCCCCGGACGAAAACGTTCAACGTCTCATAATCCCTCACCTATCCCCGACTTCGTAGATGCAAGTCGAAGATCGAGTAAATCTTCGTCGGCCTCGTTCGTCCAACGTTTCATTTCCGTTAATCTCGTCCCGGGCTTAATATCCCGTGCGAGGCTCGTGGAAGCGTGCGCCGAAAAAGCGATCCGAATGAATTATTGTCATCCTAGACGAGGGCCAAGAACTACCGTGAGTTTAGCGCCTCTATGGAATTACGATCCTAGGCATTCGGCTCGAACGATAATAGCGAGCGTTCTCTCCCAGCCAAGATCGATGATCTTCGCGTATCCCCGCAGCACCGGAACTTCCGGCAAAGCGAGAGGTTTAACGAGAATTTAAGCCGAGGAGAGGTCGTTCATCGCGACCTTAAAAGAGAGACCCGGCTATTTCTGTCCTGTCCTTTCCTTTCGGCATAAACGTCCGAGATGAAAAGTTTGCGGAGCTTCTTTCTTCCCTTACTCTTCTCACGACCTCCTTTCGCCCCGCTCGCGAATTGAGGTTAGGCTTACCGCGCGCCTTGTCGGAACGCTCTATGATTGAGAGTCGTCGCAGATTTCAAGGCGATGCAATTTCTTTGATCTTCGCGAATATGCGGATAACGGGGTACTAAAAAGTAGTTGGGCGTTTTTTGAGAATATTTAGAAATTGAATTTTAATCTGGGGTGTCTTTGTAGACTAGTTGGTGTTTTGGATTCTAGGGGCGTATTTTGGGGGAAATGTTTAACGGGTGGCTAATCCTCATCCCTTAAACCGCTCCTTAAACCCTTGTACGATAACGAGTGAAACTTGTGATGCGGTGGATTGAGTAGAAAATTTGCAAGTTTTGCAAAATCTACGGAATTGAAAGTATCAGACGCGACACAGTAAAATTGTTTCTATGATATTGATATTACGTTAAATTATACGGTATGTCAAGAATTACTGGTAAATTTTTATTTTAACAATTTAATTCTGAATTTTCGCGGAGGTACTGGCAAAATAAATCGTACGGCAAGGGATTAACGTTAACCGGACCTCACGAGGTCAAATGACCGGTTCAATGTAATGAAAATATGCCATTTTTTGTATCATTAATTAAAGGTTATTTTTTACGTTGTTTCCTATATTAAATTGACATTTTTTTAAAAATATAATCGTTACTTCATAACCGGTTAAATTATGAAACTACGGTCAGGATTGGTATAAGTAAAATACCGCACAGTGGTCGATTTCATCGAAATCCTGGCTAAAGTCTCAAAACGTACTCCGATTTAGACAAAACATTACACATTAAAATTATTTGGGTCGCTGACTATGAATCTGAAATAAAAATTTCCAAAAACAAAATGACGGATACAATATGGCGGACACGGGTATCAAAAAATTGATGGTTCAGCGCCAAAATCAGTATTCTGATATTTTTTGGGTCGCTGATTACGAATCTAAAGTCAAAATTTAAAAAATCAAACCGGTATGCCGGTACCGTTAGCGAATTAAATTAAATTTCATATGACTTTTAATTTGTAATATTTACGAATGTTCTAATACATTCAATGTTTAAATATTTCAATCTAAAAGGTAAAATCCTGTGGACCATACAGCTATATGCGTTTTTAAGATTTCTTCCTTGTAAAAATGTGATTTTAATAGAAAAATGTTCACTGTAGAGGAAGTAATGAAACTAACGAAATACCGGTGGTGTTCGAGTGTTAATCGTTTCATTAGTAAAAAGATATACTGGATGCGGCCAAATATGTACAAGAGGGCACGAGGTGATGCCTTATGAAAAAATAAGTACGAAATATGCAATCAAATTTCTTCATTTAAGACTTAGTTTTCGAGAAAATCGAGTTTGAAGATGCAAATTGTAAATACATACATAAACAAATCATTTTTGTACAATTTCTCTTATGCAGCTAAATTCTCTGTTAAACAGACAGTGAAAAGAGAAATTATATTAACTAAAAATGCATTTTCAGCTCTCAGCTTTTAGATAGATTTAATCCATGGCAGTTGGAATTAAATTTTATCTTTTGGGTGGAAGCAGAAATAAAGAAGGAAAGCAGGGATGCAACGTGGGTTCTAAATTTAGATGATGTACTTTCTGACTTTAACGTTAATCTGTGCCTTAAAAAGAATCACACTAAATTATCTGGTGCCTTTCTCGATCCATAGTCTATTTGCAATTTTAAAAAAACACAGACTTCTCTTAATTCTTCCTTACGGTAAAATTATTGAGAGTAATATATGAGCCGTTCAAGTGATTAACTCCACTTTTTAAATTTTTCTAAATTTAAGCCTCAAAGCACTTGATTGAATCCTAACTTTTTATGTTTAGAATAAATTTTCGTAATAATAACGATTAACACCATTAAATGACGAAGTTTGTTTGGCCATCGAATAATAAATAATTGAATTCAGAAGACAATCTAATTAATTCCAAGGCTATTCCACCTTATTCATTTTATACTTCGTTAGAGGAAAGATTATATATTCTACAATACTTATTTGTATTTATATTTTGAAGGGAATCTTGAAAAGGAGTGTATACTATTTCATAACGTTTCTTCATTTTAGGTTTTATGGAGTTAATCGATTTGACAAGTGAATGGCTCGTATATTGACTGTGTACTATTTGTCTCGATTTCAATCAAACTAAATCTCGATTTGGCTTAAAAAATACCCCAGGGCCTGACGAAGGTTAAGTCCCATAGTTTTCATTATCTCAATTATCGAAAATAGATTTCATTACGAGTCAGAACTCGCATGCGTTTAAATTTAATCGACAAATAAATCGTTCGTTAAATTCATACCTCCCGCGCAACAAATGCTGCGAATGGAACAATCGCGGAAGTACCAAAGTAAAATACTTTAATCCCTCAATTCGGTAACTTCATGCCGACGATACGAGAAAGATTATTCTCGAAAATGATACAATTGTTTTAGCCAAGTACTTACATAGCGTTCCGACGTTCGCAGTGCAAAGTAAAAATATATTGCGCCGTAGCAAAAAGAACCGGCCGCTTCGTGGACAAATTGTCTATGCTCTTTTCAGAGAAGCTGCTTTTACGTTTTTGTCCTCTCGTAATTGGCCTCCTTCCCGCATGTCAATTGCCACTCGCATTTCGGTCTAATTTCAAGAAAAGAAACACATGTTCCGTGGCCAATTAAAAAAAACAACTACGAAACGATCGTAACAAGAGTATCGCCCCTTAAGCGCCATATACCTCCAAAAGATCAACGAGCACTTATCACCGCTTCGTTAACCATTAATCGCAGCTTCCATAGATTCTCCCTTCTTATTAATGACTCTCACGATGCTATACCTCCGCGAAAACAAGCCTGTGCAATTATCATACGGCTCCATCGGCCGCGTGAAATCCCTGAGATACATTCGCGTTCTGAAAGACCTGCAGAAATTCATAAATACGTAATGGTGCATCGATCGTCGCTGAACATGGCGCTGGAATTTCAAAGGGAGCGGGAAAAAAAACCTCGAGGCTTACGTCTAAACGCGAATTCCAGGCTGTTGCGAGTTGACAAACGTCTCGGCATTTCCGGCGAATAAGTTGGCAATTGTTCGAACAGCTTTCAGAGTATTTCGTGCAACGAGCAACGCGATTCGATTTCACGATTTAACCTAAAACGCGCACAAAACGGCGAGGCGTCGGAGGCGAAAGAAAGAAGAGGGACAAACCGTAGCGCCATGCTCGGACTTGTTTGCGCGCGGATAATACAGAATCACGGAGAACAATTAGTTTACCGAACGCATTGCGGATCAGCGCTTCCGTTTGTTTCGCTCAACGACCGACAGATGGCTCCACCCACGCCACCCACGAGGGGCCGATACACGTGTACTCTGATGAGGAAGGTTCTCAACTTACGGATTCGCGGATTGTTAACACCAAAAATACCGACGTTATATCTATTATGTTTAACGCTAGAACTACCAAACCAGTAAAAATGACTGGAACACAATTTTTTCCAGAAATTCTCCAAGATTATAGGAGAGTCATAGAATAGAAATTCTACGTCCGTCTCATAAAACATAAATTACCGAATCGATCATCTTTTCCACCAATGAATTTTCCTTTTTTCAAAGGACTTATTTAATGTATTTAAATATAACAGATTTAACGCCGGTAGTTCTAGGGTTAAATAAACTCAATAAACTCTTTGGTAAAAGAGGAATCGAGTAGTTAAAAAAATTATCAATTAAGTCGCTTAGGTTTTACGAGATAAACGTGGAATACTTAGTGTGCGGATGTCCTATCACTTTGGGAAATTTTTAGAAAAAGTTACCGGGGTCTTTGGAAACGGAAATTACTGTGATAGCAATTGTTAACTAATATAGAAATATTAACGCTAGAATTTCCGGCGTCAAATCTATTGTATTCAACTATACCGAATAAGTACTTTGGAAAAAGAGGAATCAGGTCAAAATTTTGAGTAAGTAAACAATTTCTATCAATTTGGGGAATTTTTCGAAAAAATTGAGATTCGGTCTTTTCGACCGCCTTAGTAGTTGTACTGTGAACGGAAAAATTTGCGAAGAAAACAATTTATTCAGATATAGTAACGGTGATGATCGGACCGTCACTTAATATGACATTTCTCCTACGTAAAATATATATTTAAACTATAGCACGTCGTTTATTTGAAAAATAATCGCTAAAGACGATATATAAATTTACATACCGCACAATTTGACAGACATATCTACCTAACACGATTGTGATCTACGTAATCAGAAAAGGAAGTCGATGTCAGGCCCAGAATCGAAGGTTTAAACTTCTAACCGTTGACCCTTAGTTCAGATCTCCCATCAGCTCTGTGAAATTCCTCCTATTTAATTATTCAATGTATCACAGCCTCCGTATTTCAAAACCCACCTAAAGCATCCTAGACGAAGTACCCACAGCCCTAAAAGCCATTAAAAAAGATTAAAAAATTAAAAATTGACAGTACAAGCATGAAACACTGACACCATAGAAATAAAATTCATCGAGCCATTCATCAACGTTCCTACAGAAATAACGTGACAGCAAACAGCGAGCAATTATTCGATCTGAAAAGATTCGCAAATCGTTCCGTCGGGAACCGGAAGGTTGAGAATCGCTGTTGCGCGTTGCGCGGAGCATAGGGGTGGTCTGGCATCAATGCAGCGAATTTATAATTCACCCTTTGCCGCCGGAAGATTTATTTCCCGTAATCCTTGCCCCGCAAACACATTATTCCGCGTACATTTGTAAATCCACGTTGAACGCGAAACGTTTAAAATCGTCGCAATTCGGCGCGTGAATATTTATCTACCTCCCTCGTGTAAATAAATGACAGTACGCATGTAAATTCACGATGAATGCCTAACACGAGTTTCACTCTCGACTCATTCAACCCATTTACTCTTGACTATCTTATTATCAATTTTCATCGCAAGAAAGTATGGAAAATTGCAATTCAACTTGCAGTCTCGTCGACGATCAATCGCGTGGCGCATAGGAATTATCGAATTCGAATTCCCGTGAAGTTTGACGCTTTGACGCAACGCGGAAGCTTTTTATGCAGTTAATTCGACAATTCAGGTACTGCAAAATGGGGTAGTTCCTCGGAGGAATTCTAGGACACTACGTACGTCGGTGTATGTTCTCTCTTTCCCCCCTCTCAACCTCCCCTCCTTCTCTCTTCCACCCCACTCTTCCTCTTTTACCTTTTCTCCCTTTCTCTCTTTCACCTTTGCCCCCACTATCCGCCTCTTCTCCCTCTTTCCCTCACAATCTACCCCTCTCTCCTCCGTCCGCCCTCTCGTTCTCTTTCACCCTCCCTCGCTCTCTCTCTCCTCATTTCTCACCCTCTCGCTTCCTCCCTCATTCTCTCCCCCTGCGCTCGTTTCCCCACGCTTCAACCCTACCGCCTGGCGCACACGTTCCATCGATTCATCGCGAAAATCATGAATGAACGTAATCCCTTCGATGCGGAGCATTCAGTTTAGTTTCTCGCCCGGCAACCTCTACCGCAACTTAACGGAATCGGCCATCGATACCGATCCTTTTCTCCCATCGGCGGGGTCTTTGTTTGGAAGACTCTCGCCTGTCATGCTTCCACGAAATTCCGTGAAAGGTTACACGGGTTGTCGTGTAACTGGTAGAATCGGATAAGGGCTGATTCCGTGCGAGAAGAGAAGTGGAAAATGGAGAAGGGAAGTTTTTCATTGGACTTCATTATCGGAAAGGTCGAGCTTGGGAATTCATGGACATGATTTTCGACAGTTTTTAAGTTATTATATAGTAGGGGGACCGGAAAGTAATGCCGCTTCTGCAGATATTTTATATATGAAAAAATAAAATAACTCAATAATCAAGTTATCTAAAAACAATTAAGACATTTAAATTCATATATAATTAACACTTTACCGACTGGTGGCCTATAAATAGGCTTTTTGTCACCAACGCTTAGACTTTTAGTTTATTAATTGGTTCCCACGGCAATCACTAATTTGTTATTTATTATTGTAGTGAAACTGTGTTAAGGAATCGATGAGAAGCATTTGTAATTTTCAGAGAGATTGTAATTTTCTTTAGGCAATCTAAGCCGAAACAAATCCTTTAAAGTGGGTAGAATGCTCAAACAATAGCGCTCGGTAAAGTGTTAATATTATATAATTAATTATCAAACTTATTTAAATTAGTTAATTCTTATTAAAAAATCTATTTTATTCTATTAAATAATTAATAATTATTTTTAAATTATAAAAAAAATTATACTCCTTATCTACTACCCCCCCTTCCCCCCATTAAAAATACTTGCCTATATTACTATATTGCCTATATTGGTCCCCTGATAATGTAATAGCATATCTAAAAGGGCCTCTATGATTCTTTGTGACTTTGAGGTAATCTAAAACACATCTGAGCTTCTGTTCTTCAAAGTCAATCTTGTTACTTTGCCAAATATCACAATTTAGTCGTTGAAAGTCATGAAATTATATAATTTTTAAGGTGCTGGAAGCATGAATTATTTTTTTTAAATTTCTGCTCGTAAGAGAAGTTGGAGAAGGCTACTCGATAAAGAAGGTCGGAAACGTACGACGATGTTTCTGGAACACGGCGAGTTTAACTTATTCAGGACTGATTTAAATGACCTTCGATTGCGGCCGTTAGACGGCGAGGAAGTAAATTTAGGTAACCCTACGGGACTGGAGAACTTGTGGCGTCAGCGTGAAATTTCTTGGTCTCGTTCAGGGTACCGGTGCAGATTAATGTTGAAGATTACGGTAAAATAGTAGCGCAAAGAGTCGATTCATTACCTTAACCTCAAAGAATATTATTGTAGTGCCGAAAAATATTGATAGTTCCGCTTTAAGCACGACGAAGGTCTGCGAGGGTGAAAGCGGGATTGGGTCCTGCTCAGGCTAGAAGGCTGACCGTTTTCTCCCTCAAGGCCCAAATATTCTAGTGTTAGTGAGTGCGAGTGCGAGAGAGTCAGTAGTTGTGTGAGAAAGATGAATGTGTAATAGGATTCGATTAAATAAGACTAAGGAGGGTGAGGACAGAATTTGAATGACTAATGTGTAGGCGTGGATGAAACTAAGTGGTGGATGTTGGCAGAATCCGTAATGATTTTAAATAGCTAACAATAACAAACATACACGCACTAATGATTAATATATAATAAATAAATAGTGTATATATTGTGTAAATATGATTATAATAGTGTGGCGGCACGACCTATCGAGCACCGCCATCGATCTACCGGTCGCCATGACGCTTAGTTCAAGGATCCTCCGCCAGATCTCGTGTCCACCGATGGATCGCTCTCGCGAGTTGTTCAACGACGATCGGTATCTATATATACGATCGATCAACAGATACCATCGTCCCATCCGGGGCACAGCGTCTAGGACAGGGCCTTGTTCGGGTCAGCCCTACTGACGAGTCCACGAACAGGCCCAAAGAGAAACGCAGCGCGGAAAGCTTGGATTCGAAAATTTTGAATTTGGAATTCACATCACCTCTGTAAAATTTCTTCTGCTCGGTGTCCTAAGTTAAATTAGATATAACAATTAGAAGCCAAAATACAGAACAAAACAGTCATACGATGACGAGTTATGTTCCTATTCCAGCTCCAGCAGATTCAGACGTGTTTACTAGTCAGACCTCTGCAGAGCTCACTTTACAACTTTCTCTTCGCTTGTTTCAAATTTTATTTGAATTTCAAACTTCTGAAAGTGCAACGTATGCACCACTTTGAAAAAATATCAGATTTTACCACCCACTCAGTATTTCAAACTTCGAATTTCCATCTCCGTTGCCGCCATAAAACCACCGAAAGCTATTCGGCGAGAAAGCTCAATGTAATTCTTCAAGTAAAATTGGATGCTCCGTTGCTTAACGTGCGGTGTTAAAATTGATACGATTTCGATATTACAGATATTTATTTTTCAAAATTGACACTTCTTTTGTGCGGTTGTATCGAAAATAAATAAATTTTAACTGGCATTTGAAAAAGGCAAAATGAAGTAGTTTTATGATCCACAGACTAACAGCTCGTTAATGCTAGACTAAAACAAATGAAAATTCGTCTTACCATTTCTCTTGCTTTATTTTTCATACATTGTAGTCTATATTAAAAAACTTTTTTCTACAGTTTCCCGTTGGTACTCAAACCTAAAGTAGTTTGAGCGCCATGGTGGCTACGGAGTTAAATCCACCGCCCTCTGGGAGATCTATCATCTCCGGAATATTTTTCCTAAGTGATATCATAGCTTTGGTGTTTCGAAACCCATCTACAACTAACTTACAACCGCACATCCTAGGGGAAATGTCTGTACTGGTTAAAGTCAAAGTGTAGAGCGAACAAACGACCCTGAACTGAAAGAAGTCCATGAGACACCGTAGTGACTAGAGACTTAAAGTCTCAGAACTTCAATTAGTGGGTCCGAGGTCAAATTCCAATCACCTCTAACAGATTTTTCCTCAATTATTATTCAATATATCGCAGCCACGGGGATTTGGAAGCTTCATATAAAAATTCCGCTTCTATTCATCAAAGTCAATTTTTGAACATTGCCAAATATTACAATTTAATTATTAAAATTCAAGAAATTCTTTACAATTCGGTGTTTTAAGCAAATCAAAATAACTGGTTCCCGATCTTTCCCAAAAATTCTCCAAGTTTATAGGACAGCCTTAGAGGAAATACTCTACGTGGTTCCTTCAATCTGATAAAACACAGATTACCAAATGAAATGGTCTTTTCCCCTCTTGATTCCTCTTTTTCCGAAGTACTTATTTAACATATTGAAAAATAATATATTTAACGCCAATGATTCGTTAAAAATCAAGTTAAATCCATTACTTAAAATTGGATTTTAATCATTTTCTAATGCGCCACCGTGCAACTCATCTTCAGATACCACGAAGAATTCGGACTATAGTGAGTTAACGAAATTCCTTAATTAAAAAGTGCTACTGTTATACAAATTAATAAAATCCAATTCCACCACGCCATGGTACCGGTTAGTGTTAATCCAAAAAGAATTAAACCCAAATACAACATACAACATATTAACAACGTAATCTACATCCCAACCAGTGTTAGGGTTCGCAGATAATCTACGAGTTTCATCACCGTGCTAAAATGCCGGTCGAAATTGAATTGAAGTAAGTCAGAACCGTGTCACGCGTCGAGTCTCGTAATTTCAGTGCTGTTTCATTCATCGTGAAGACAAAGGGACGGAATCAGAGAGGGGACAAAGCGTCGGAGAGGAAAGTCGAGAAAGACGATGAAGGAAGAGGCCGAGAAAGAGAGAGGTAAAACTCAAGCTAAATACCGGCAAACGATGTCCTTGTTTCGTCTAACAGATATCGCTGGTGTGCGCAGTTGAACAGGATATTTTCACGGGAACGATCGCAGTTAGCTACTCACAGTTGGATAGAAGAGACCTATCGATGTTTGTACCTAAAACCGGAGGTGGATATTCATCCAATTATCAGACGGCATCCTCCTTGCCAATTTCCGCGATCATATTTCCAAGATTACGCACGCGAAGATCGACGACAATCTTGTTTCTGCTGTTCGATGGACGATGTATTACGTGTACAATGTAGTTTGGGTGAAATGACAAATTTTCGATTTTGCTCTTCATGCATTTAGCTGTTGGAGTCATTTTGACGCTAGAACTACTGACTTTATATATGTTTTTTTTAATACACTGAGTAAATATTTTGGAAAATAAGAATTAAGGGGCGAAGGGCATGGAATATTTACTGTGTGGCTCCCCTATCGATTAGGGGAATTTTTAGAAAAAATTTATACGTATTTTAGCACTGGAAATTATTATTACAAGATACAGCAATTGTTAAGTGTTTAAGTACCGACTTCATATAGAAAAAAACTTTTCCCATGAACTTCATTTCTTTTTTGTGCCCCTCTTGTGCATTGCTGACGAATGTATTTATTTATTTCATAGTATTAAAATGCTATCATGAATACTGTCCAATGGGCTAATGCCCTATTAAGTTTCAAACGAAAGGAGTGGCAATTAACAAGCAAATATAAATTCTCAGTGACACTGTAATTACATTAATCATTGCCTCATCTCTGATTCTATTCACTGATTCAACATCTCTAATCTTTTGCATTATTACATCATTTCTCATATTTTCATTTCTCATATTTCACATATTTAAAGGCAAAATAAAATTAATTCCCTGCTCAAAATGGTGTTATTAATATCCGTCAATGAGCCTTCGTCGAACTAATTTTCAAACGCGACGAAAAATCGGCTGACAGAGGGTTAAAGACGATAATGGAATTAAAATTCTATTCCTAGCCGCAGGAGATGCGGACGTAGCTCGACAGACCGGCACAGAATCCGTCTTCGCCACTTTTTCCGTTGATAGACAGGCACGGAGTTACCGTTGCTTTTTCCCCTTTCAAACGTCGCCAACGTCGATATTCCGAGTTAGCAGCGTCGCAAATATGCAAACGCAACTTCCCTCAACATGCAAATACTAAATGTCGTTCGGCCGAGTTTACCGTCTGCGAGAAGACACGAAATTCGATTGCGTTCACTTTAGAATTCGCGACGCATTAAAATTACCCGCTTCGTCGGTACTTCGTTATTACAATTCGTAATGTCTTTGCAATACCCTTCTTGCGTCACTTTTGAGCTGAGTTAATTTACTTTGCATATATACAAAAGTCCAGAGAGCTTTGGAAATAATTGTGCAACTCCAAAGTTTCCAGAATTACTTTAAATAACACTTGTCTACAGAATTGAACTTTTTTTTGCCCAAGGAATATTTATACTCAATTTTATAGACTTTGTGGAGCTGAACTCGAATATGAAATTTGTTTCCTCCATCAGGATCCATTTTTGAGAAAATCACAGATAAGCAATACTGTTTCAAGTTTAAGATTATACGACTTATTAAATATAAAAGTGCCAGTCACAAAAAATCTTACATGACAGAGACAAACCGATTACATATCTGAATTTACGTCAAAAAATACTATTAGAATTACGTATTAAAGCTTTCGTGCCAAAATAAATATGTTAGTTCTCTTCTAGTACTTTCCATTGACCCTTTGCGGTCGTATTTCATTAAAAACCATATATGTAATCGCACTTAAGACTAGAACTACCGGCATTAAATCTCTTATATTTAAATATATTAAATAAGTGCTTTAAAACAAAGAGAATTAAGAGTTGGAAAAGATGATCGATTCGGTAATTTATGTTTTTTGAGATGGACGAATAATATGTATTCTATGACTCTTCTATAAACTTGAAGAATTTTTGCAAAAAATTGTGTACCAGTCATTTTGACTGATTTGGTAGTTCTGGTGTTAAAATACAGCTACGTAAGAATTATATATACCTCAGAAGTATGTTGATTCTTTGCTTTGGGGGCTGAGACTAGACATACGATGGCAACGGTGAAAGTACTTTGCTGTCTGAGAGTAGACGTACGACCACTAAGAGTTTGATACCACTGTAAGGATGAATTACCAAGTTGCCCACAAACTGAGAGGTGCTTGGTGATTCTGAATCTCGTCTTCGAAATTATACACGCACTAATAGGTGAAAATGCTCGAACCCGATCACGGAGCACTGATTCCTCGTCGAGTGTCGAGGGCAAACTGATAGCGAGGCGAGCATCGAAACGACTTGTTATTGTTAGAGGACCAAGGAGACGAATACCTGGAAGGTGCGATCGCCGAGGACCGCCGAGTTTGTTTTGATAACACGCCGCGGTCTTCGTACCCGTCGGCCAGTGAAGTGGAAATAATCGCTCTGACTGCTCGTATAGTTAATCTTGATATTGTAAATGCAATTGAACTATATCGTTTATATACACTACCGTGCATAAGTATTTGGACACTTCCTCATTGTTAGAAATGCGTGAAATATTCTTTAAGTAAAATGCACTAACATAGTTTTGGCTTCCGATCTTGTCTCAGATAACCATATAGGGTTTAAAAATATCGATGAACTTAATATTTGACATCATTTATTATAAATGAAAAAACAACAACTGAAATCGGTCGAAAATTGATCTTATGGAGACACCTGAAGTCATTGCCTTTTAGCGCTTATAAACTGAGGAATGAAATTCTGGTATGAAATTCAGGAAGAAACAATGAAAAAACTTATTGCCAGACAGCCGCTAGTAGTGGCTGCTGTTATCGGCCAAAGAGGCGGTCATATAGATGAACGCAATATTTAATAATTTTTAATCTTTTAATGCAAATATTATTACAATATATTACATCCTGAATCTTCCATACTGTAGTAACATTTATTGCTATTAATTATATCTAAAAATCTCGAAATATAATAAAGATATAAACAGCTTAATAAGATCGTATTGAGTGTCCAAATACTTATGCACGGTAGTGTATGTGAACAAATGTTAAAAATATAGTACTTTGTTTAACCGTTTGAGTGCAACGAAGCGCTGTCGCGCTTCTTTTGTGTTGATTTTCAATTCTTCAGCACTCAAACGGTTAATGTAGCATTATTGTCGGAAAGTAACTCATAAAGAATAAATGTATTTGTAAGTGCTGCAAGCTACATATATAATACTAGCGCGGTCTTGCTGAGATATTTGAATTCCTTAGCCGAAAACAAAAGTCGCGTTGCAAATTCCAGTTATGGTATGCAGTAAATTTTCCACTTGTATCTTATAAAACCTAACTTACTTAATTGATTATCTCCTGCACCTTTTGTTTTCTCCTTTCTATAGTACTTATTTAATATATTCAAATATAATAGCTACAACGACGGTAGTTAATCGATTTGACTAGTGAGTAGCTCAATTGCGAAACACCATCTAGTGCTATTCAAATACTCTGCACACTTTCTAAAAATCCTATCAACTCTAAATTCCTTATTTACAAACATTCTGCCAAACCCTCAGCCATCCACCTCTCGCGCAACGAATCCGGATAGAACACCCTCAATAAAAAAATATGAAACGCAATCCCCCTCGCTAAAAAACATAAATCCTCTCCGTCAAATGCATTAAAACTACCGATCCGTCGCGAAACACCAAACTAACAGCGAAACCGTACCGATTACAACCTCGTTCCGACGTTTAAATAACCCGCGCTATTTAAAAAGAAAACGAGCAGGCTGCATACTCCCGCGAGTCACCCTCGACAAAGTGCATTTCCTCGCGCGTTATTTATAAATGGTAAATAA
This sequence comes from Cerceris ruficornis, assembly GCA_963989415.1. Classification (NCBI taxonomy): domain Eukaryota; kingdom Metazoa; phylum Arthropoda; class Insecta; order Hymenoptera; family Crabronidae; genus Cerceris; species Cerceris ruficornis. The sequence goes on from OZ022518.1 coordinate 31,541,549, forward strand.
GCATAAATATTTATAAACGAGCATACATATTAATGCGGAAACAGTCGCCCCGGCAACGGCGTCATTGGTTAACAGAAGCGTGGAAATAGACGAGTCGTTCGATCGCGATCCCGTGCGCGAATTCGCTCGGGAAGATCAAAAGGCCCGAGCCGACGTCCCGCGATGAATACCCTTGCGTTCCTTCGGGATTTTCCCGGGCGGAGAGGATGCCGACAGAAAGGGAATAATCGACGAGAAACGAGATTACGACCTGGAAAAGTTTCCCTCCCCGACGATGCATTAGATGATCATCGTGTTTGTATCGGCGCCGCTGCCCTTCCGAGAGGGAAATCCGATGGAAATTGGAGGCAGAGGGAGAAGAAAAATGAGAATTTGGAATGGACATTTTGGAAAAATGTCCTACATCGAATGTAATGTGTTCCGAACAAACGTTCAGGGGTTGTGGATTGTGAATGGGGAAATTGAGTAGTAGGTGGAGGGTAGTGAACTTGGGGGTGGAACGTTTATTGGGAATTTGAGGGGTTGTTACTGATTGCCACTTTGTTTGTTCGTTTGTCTTGCACTTTTTGAATTCAACTGTGATTATTTTGCATTGGACCTACTACTTTTAGTGGGTTTAGAACCACCGTGGTTGACATTTTAAATGATAATTTAGGACAAAATTTTCAGAGTTGAGGATGGATTTGAAATTGGACCCACTGGTCATCGATTCGAGCCTTTATCTCCGTATCCCAAACAGCCCCATTGCCACTTGGTGCCTTCAACCCTATATTCTCCATCGTCCCTTCCATTTTTTTCATGCACCCTACGATACCTCCCCTATTCAAGATCCATCCGACATTGTAAATCGTAGACAAAATGGTCTCAGTTGATTCACACGATTTGGCATCCCGAATTCCGCCGGTTTTAGATCAAAACACGTTTCCAAATAATGTAGATTCAGGATACCATGTAGCCAACGATGTATTCTACTCTCCACGAGGCTTAATCAGGATGTCTAAGACGATTGTCGGATGCAGGGCACGTCAGTTCCGCAACAGCGTGTGTACTTAACGCCGTCCAAGTTGCCTCTGACAAGCTGCTTTGTCTAAGACCTTCTAAGACTATTTTGTCGGAGGCAGTGAACGTCTAGCTCAACCTCTTCGATTCAAACGTTCGCGAACTCTCCGAATTCTCGCCTCTCGTTACGCCGGCGCTACTTGCCCACGCCATCGTGAAAATTAATGGGGCGATGGATTCCCATTTGAGGCGCGTGACGTCAGAATTTCTAAGGCGTATTTTATTTTAAGACACTTCTAGGTCTACGTTGATGAGCATCTTTAAATTTGAGTAGATTCTAAACCACCGACTGTGAGACTACCATATATAAAGAGGAATCTTCTAACTCGGATGGAAGAGGGCTGAATTTGACCTTGAAGAGAGTCTTTTTCCTTTTCACGACAATAACACTTAAATAAATGTATTGTGGGAATTTTAAAAATCCCGCGCGGATCTCTCTAGATTCATATAGATGAATCCAGTGTAAGGCAAAGACAGACGAAAGACGAACACGTGGGTAGACCAGTAGACGAGTAGACGCGTAGACGCGTAGACGCGTAGACAAGTAGACGAGTAGACGCGTAGACGAGTAGACCAGTAGACGCGTAGACGCGCAGACGAGTAGACGCGTAGACGCGTAGATGCGTAGATGAGTAGATGATTAGACGAGTAGATCAGTAGACGCGTAGACACGCTGCCGAGTAGATGCGTAGATCAGTAGATGAGTAGACCAGTAAACGCGTAGACGCGTAGACCAGTAGACGCGTAGACCAGTAGACGCGTAGACGCGTAGACACGTTGCCGAGTAGACGCGTAGACGCGTATACGCGTAGACAAGTAGACGCGTAGACCAGTAGACGCGTAGACCAATAGACGCGTAGACCAGTAGACTCGCAGACGCGTAGACGCGTAGACGATTAGACGCGTGGACGCGTATATGAGTAGATCAGTAGGCGAGTAGACCAGTAGACGCATAGGCACGTAGCCGAGTATACGCGTAGTCGCGTAGAAGAGTAGACAAGTAGACGAGTAAACGAATAGACGTACAGACGATTAGGCGAGAATAACAAGCAGATGAATATACGCGACTTGACAAACGATTGTATATTTATTAGTAAAAGTAAAAGCCTGAGTGTGTGCGTTCGAGTTATTTCCATAAATTTGTGTTTCCACTTGTACTTTGTATGTTTAATATGCACTAGTAACAAATATCCTACACTATTGACCAATATATGCAGGAATTAACAGGTTGAATCCGCCCGCTAGACTTCTCCTTCTATCCGAGTACCGTAGCTCTCAATCCAAACTTATCTCGATCTGCAGAAACAGCGAATTTCTCCAACGAGACAAGATCACAGAAATTAGTGTAATCGCAGATAGAGGCTTCTTTCGTCCGGCTATCAAAACTTTGCCGAAGTAGCAAGGCTGCCTTGCCCCAGGTGGCAAAGTGGTTCCGGAAAGGAGAGGAACGACGACTAAGAAAACCAATTCTCGCGACTCCACTACCGGCAGACACGTTTTTCCACGGGCAGAGGGTGAGAAAAAGTTCGTCTGGACATCGGGCAGCCGGAGTTTCGAAAGTCGTTGGTAGCCGAAACGGAAAAAGGAAGGAAAAGGACGAGGTGCGACGCGGCAACGGGGCAAATCGATCGCCGTGCTTTCGATTGGGCAATTTATAGAGCGGTTTGCCAGTCGTACTGCGGTCAAATTTGGCACGAGGATTTTCGACGGTCACGGTTACCTCAGAACGAGGGACCTACTCGATTGGCAGCGTTTCAGCACGTGCGATTCCTCCGCGGACGATCCGTGCACGTATGCGAGCATGTGCGAACGAATGGCTCTATTTGGGAGCGATTCTTGAAGTGGAGACGATGCTTTAAAAGTCTTCAAGTGAAGAAATAACGATGTGCGAATTTTTTCGCAATAAACATTGTAAAAAACGTATCTTAAAACGATAATTAAACATCTTAGGCCAGTGTTTAAGAACGTGCGATTCCTTCGCGGACCAGACAATAAATGTGATAGAAATTTTCAAGTTTTGCAAAATCTTCGAAATTGAAAATATCAAGGAGACGAGACACGACAAAATTATTTCTAATATTAATATTACGTTCGATTACACGATGTATCAAGTATCACTGGAAAATCTTTATTTTAGGAATTTAATTCCGAATTATTGCAGAGGCGGTCAGAGATGAAATCGTGGAGTAAGGGGATAATTCTAATATCATCGTCGAAGAAATACTGTCGCTGCCTCGTTCTAGAAGAAAACCGTCGAAACGAGCGCAAATCGTGTGTCATGCACGTCGAGGTCCGTTCCGGAATGGCAGTGCTCGGTGTACAGTTTGGAAAAGATCCAAGGGAATATTGAAATGCCAGAACGTTCCTAGTTCCGAGCGATCAGCGCGAATAATTGCTTTATATTCTCCGTTCCGATGGCAACGTCACGATTTTTACATCCCGCGAGTAACAAACGAGACGGTTTTATCATCGTGAAAGTGCAATCGGTTCACGTTTAGGATCGATCTCTGCCAAGATTTCTCTTTCTGCCTTTCGCAGTAAAATACACACTGGCAGTCTACGAATAATGAAAAGATAAAATTGTAGGAGAGTGCAGTGAAATGTAACTTTCGTATTTTGCCACGGTGTGCGGTCGATTCGAGGTCAAGTTTTTCACACAGTGTCGCGCAAAATTTGACGGTTCTCGTGTTTAAAATAATTTCTATACCGTAATAATAACATACTGTAGTAGGTGGCTGAGATAATAATCCAGTTATAGACATTCATAAATTATTAAAAGAAACAATACAACATTAAGGACTTAGAAACATTAATACTATTTATTTAAGAAAACTGTTAATAATATTAACTTTAACCATTTGTGGTCCGAATTATTTCGTGAATTTTGCAGTGAGCTAAATAGAATTAATTTCACATTTTCTATCGTTTGTTATTCAGTTTTTTTCAATAATAGCAATAACTATAGGTAATTATGGATATTTAGGCGATATTATGAAATCATTATGAAATTGGAATATCGATATCAAGCCTTTGGAAAATTAACTGAAATTAAGAGCTATGTCGAGTATAGTTCGACATAGGGCTGCAAAGGGTTAAACTAACTAAAATAAGAAAACACCCGTAAACATAAATGACATAAAACATCCTAAAATTCGAAAACAACGATTAAATAAAAGTGAATACTATGACAATTACCAGCGCATGAAACGTAAAACGAATTAACCGTGTTGCAGGAACGCTTGAATTTCCCGCCTAAATCGCTTATCTCGAAGATTGGCCGCCAGAAAAGTTCTAAATGCACCCGACGTGGCCGAATCAACGAAAAAAATCTTACATTCACCGGTCCCTCGTCACGCGAAACTCCAACGGTTTCCATCCAAACGCGATCTCGCGATATAAAAATTCTCCACCCCCTTCGCCCGTTCCAACCCCATCGCCATTGCCGACGGTGACACGAAATTTACAGGAGTAATGCGACACCGCAAAACGTTTACGACTCGACGGGATGGAAAGTTTGCGAAAGCAGCAGGCGAAGAGGACGAAAATATAAAGTGAGGAACAACTCGATTCCACGATAACCGGCGATAAGGGCCTAGGATCGACGATTTATGCAAACGAGCCTCGAAGAGCTAATGTCGAAGTGCTCTTTGGGTTATTTGGCGGGAAAAACGAAACAAAGAGAAAGAGGGAAGGAGCGGACAGACAGAGAAGCGAAAAGACAGAAAATAGAGCGACGGAGTAGATAAACGTGAGATATAGAGTCGTGGAGAAACGAAAATGCAGGAAGAGAAAGATATATGAAATCGGAAGAATAAATTCTTTGTGGGCAACTAGAAAAAAAATGTTATATAGTTATAAGAAATTGAAGTATACAAAGAGCTAAGACCAGTGATATATAAACGGATAACGATACAGAGAATGCCACAAAAAAACAATCACACAGAAAGAGCAAAATTAAAATATTAGGTTGGTAGGAAATTAATGTCGGTTTTCAAACTTTATCTTCAAAATACACATGTTGAGAATGGGAATAACTTTTTTTAATCAAAATAAGTTCCATTTCAATTTACAGATTTTTGCAAATGAAAAACAAGTTTTTTAATAAATTTTTTTTCTAAAATAATATAAGAAGGCAAACCGATTACAATTAACGGCTATCTCAAAATTAAGCGCTAAAGTTTGAAAACTCGAAAACCGACATTAATTTCTTACCAACCTAATACAATTATCCCTCAATTTACACGGGTACTTTACACAATCTCCCTTTTATACGGTTTTCAAAGTAGCAGATTCAAACAAAAAATGTTAAAAGTAAACATCTTTGCTGCCAGCATATTTCCACGGTGCAGGATTTCGATTTGCATGGTACTCCCATGAACCGATGCAAATCGGGGGATGATTGTTACAGAACCATTAACCCCTTGCCCTACGATTTCTTTTGTGACTGCCTCCGCTATAATTCAGAATTAAATTGCTAAAATAAAAATTGATCAGTGATTCTTGATATATCGCATAATTTAACACTAGAACTACCAGCGTTAAACCTATCATATTTCAAAATATTAAATACGTACTTTGAAAAAGGAGGAATCAAGAGGCGAAAACGATAACTGATTCGGTGACTTATGTTTTTTAAGATGGACGTAGAATATTTATTCTAAGACTCTTCTATAAGCTTGGCGAATTTTTTGAAAAAATTGTGTCCCAGTCATTTTGACTGGTTTGCTAGTTCTAGTGTTAACGTAACATTAATATTATAGAAATAATATTACCGCGTCGCGTCCCAGTAATATTTTCAGTTTTTATTTTCAGTCACTTTTGCAAAATTTGAAAATCTCCTATCCCATTTACCTCATCACAAGTGTCACTCGTTATTATAGGGCAAGGGGTTAACCTTCATCAGCCCTTAAACTCGTGGTCTACATTCTATTGCAAAAACGAGATTTCTCTACTTTTTCTTCATAATATCTATTTTGAGAATAATATATAATTACAGTGTGCAATTTTTCTCAACTTGGGTCAAATTAAATCCCAATTTTGGGTGAAAAAGGCCACAGGAATGGATGAAGGTTAAAAAATGGCGAATAAAGAAGGGAGGAAGAGGAAACAGCGACACAGCCAGCATCGTCTAAGAAACCCCTCAAGACTGCAATTACGCAACTAGCTAAGGAAAAGCTTGTAATAATAAGATACGTGCGAAAAGGTGCACGAGAGGGTTGGTATCGCACGCGAGAGCTATGGCGAGCAACCCGCCAGCAACACGTGGCAGGTTATAATGCCTGGAAACATTTCGCTCGATCGTCGAAGACCGAGGAGAGATTTGGCAACCGAGGGGCGATTTGGCAAGCTCCTCGGGACGTCCCGGAACCCCGACGGACCTTCGAAACCTCCTTTCTTGGGGGTTAAGGCCGAGGAGACGTAGAAAAGTGGGGGACAGCTCGGTAATTCGATTAGTCCTCCAACGTTCCGACCTTCGTCGTGCTCTTAGACGCCAGGGTACTTTGAGTTTTTGAGTGCAAAGGCAGTTATAGCGATTTTCATGGCTCTGTTGTTGTTCTTGGGAATTTTTTGAATTTAATACTAAATCTACCGGCGTTAAATCTATCATATTTAAGAATATTAAATAAGTATTTTGAAAAAAGGGGAATTCAGAGGTGGAAAACTTGATTGATTCGGCAATTTATGTTTTATAAGATGGACGTAGAATATCTATTCTATGACTCTCATATAAATTTGGAGAATTTTTGGAAAAAATTGTGTACCAGTCACTTTGACTGGTATGGTAAATCTAGTGTTAATACTAAACCTACCGGATTTATATCTGTTATGGTGAAATATACGAAATAAGTACTTTGGAAAAAGAGATTTGAAGTGGTGAAAAAGATGGTCAGTTAAGTAATTTTTGTTTTGTATAATAGACCTAAAATATTTACTGAATGGCTGCCCAATCGATTTGGGGAATTTTTAGAAAAAAACAGAAACCGGTCATTTGACCGCCATGGCAGGTTTAGTGTTAAGTACTATGGTAATTTCGATGGGGAGGGAAAATTTTAGGGGATGGCGAACCATCTCGTTGACTTATTTTTGATACTTTAATTAATTATCGCCATTTTCCTGTCTCTGTTTCTGTCTTTGGGAATTTTTTGAATTTAAGTACTCTGGTAATTTCGATGAGGAGGGAAAATTTTGGAAGATGGCGAACCATCTCGGTTGACTCATTTTTGATACTTCAATTTAAAAAGAAACAGAAGTATGTGACAAATTTAGTTATTGTATCGTATTAATGAGTAACTTGCTGTTACCTCTTGTCTGCCGATGTTTTATCCACCTGTAGACGCCGTTTTGTAAAGAAGTAACGAAAAAATTACAAATTGTCAGGAAAAAAATGTTACAAAAATTTTAAAATGTCAAACGACAGGAATTTAGAAAATACGGCTGAATCTAGCAAAAAATTTCCTAAGCTGACATCACTGCTATAATTTGCCAAGTAATTACATAATTTACAATGTCCAGGTACGCTATTGTAAAAAGTGCTCTTTTATTCAGGAAAGAAAGATGATTTTTGGAATTCTTAAATGACAAAGAATCGTAGGGTGTGCAAAAATCCTTTTTACAGCAGCATAACCTAACCTTATTGAGTACCAGTACCCAAAAGAGAAGTGGGTCGCTAAAACATGTCTACTGGGTCACTTTGTAACCCGCGACTCCGTAGTTCACCATACCTGCTATAGAACCACCGATTTAACACTGTGCCGGCCGCTGTCACGTACGAGTGACTTCTCTTCGCCAACTGTTATCGGCCGCTATCACGTACGCGTGACTTCTTTTCTCCAGCGCTGATGTTTTTTCCGATCATTCCGATATTTGTATAGATAAACATATTGATGCAAAGGAGCAATTGATAAATAGAGAAGAATGGCTTCCACTGTTTTCTCCTCCCAATTTGCCAGATTGTCTTTTGTACAAACGACTGCGTAAATATCATCGTTGGAGAGCAGTAGAACCTGCGTGTAACTCGCCGGCCGGCAAAGTGTTAAAATAACAAATAAGCAAAAATCGTCAAGAGATCGTGAAGATTCTAAGTCGGACCTTTCAATTTTGAGTGGGAGTTTTCAACTCCAACTATCGTTACCACTTTTCATTCAAACTTTTGTCGAGGATTCATGCCAACGGTTTTTAACCGTACATCAATTAACGGCGAAGAATCTGCGTGTTTAGGAGCCTCTCAGTTTTCCGTGCCTTCCTTGTTTCCCCTCGAATCTGCTTCCATGGTCGATATCAGGGGAGGTATTAACGACGGCATTCAAATCGTGCACGATTGATAGCGCTCGGTATTCAGATACGCTCCATAGTACGCGTGAAGTCTGATCGTGCAAGATTGATGCGGATAGTTCCCTGATATATTAACGAAGAGAGAGAAAGCGAGAGAGGAAGTTTCACGGAACTTCGAAGCTGATAACTTTCTTAACCTTTGCCGTGCATATTTTTCAGACCACCAATTTCCTTGTCTTTTTACCAAGTAATTGGCTGGAAATCTTGGGAAATGACTTTATCAATCTGGAAAGATTAAATTGTGAAAGTAACGGAGAAAGCTCGTTAATTCCGACGGAATAAAATCATCGAGCTCTCGACGTCCGCTCTTCGAGTCCCGTCGAAGGAAATCGCTGCGTTCGAAAGAAATCGAACGGATGGCTCGAGAACGACCCTCGAGGACGTCGCTGTTTGTCAAACCTATCTGCGTGTTCGACAACTCCGACGGTTGTCTACATTCAAATCCATTTAAGGACACTTTGTCGCGTCTTACTCGATCGCCAACGCTGCTCGAGAACTCGAGAGTCATCTTAATCCACTTCTGAAGGCTGCGCGCGGGAACAACGGAGTTTTCGAAGCTTCTTTCCCGCGACTCATCGACGACGGGGTTGGATATTTGTGTTATTGTTTCACAGGGAATAAATTAGTCGAGAAATCGGTACTATGATTAATCACCGTATATCGAATTATTCATAAGCACTTTTATCATCGTCAGTAATAGCGTATGTTTAATTTGCAACTGTCGAAAATAGTTTGGCGAACAACAGATAGCATTTTGCACGGATATCTATCGATTAGGCTAATTAAAAATATCCAAAAGCAGTAGCCATCACTTTTAAAATCTCTAAATTTCAGTCATCTATAATCTCTAGTTTTATCCGTAGTAATAATTTGGACAGGTATCTGTTGATAAGGTCAAATAAAAATATAAAAAAACAGTAGCAAACATTCTTAACCCCTTGCCCTACGGTTTGTTTTGTAACTGCCTCCGCAATAATTCCGAATTTAATTGGTGAAATAAAAATTGATTAGTGATTCTTGATATATCGTATAGTTTAACGTAATATTAATATTACGGGAATAATATTATCGCAGCGCCTCATTAATATTTTTAATTTGATAGGAAATGCAAAACTTGAAAATTTCCTCATCACGAGTGTCACTCGTTATTGTAAAGCCTGGACTCGACTTTATAAAACGCATTTTCTAAAATAATAGTAATGATAACAATAATATAATAATATCAATTTCTGTTGTAAAACAACATTTTATTGAGGCCCCCTGTGTCTATATATTTTGCAAATTAATTAACCCCTTGCCTTACAGTAACGTGTGACACTCGTGACGGTGTAATTCAAATACGAAATTTTCAATTTTTCCAAAAACTATTAAATTGACAATATCAATCAGTCACGAGGCGATCACATTGTTTGCAGAATATTAACATTGCGTTCAATTGTATCAAAATGTCAGAAACCAGAAAGAAAATTTTGAATTCAAGAATTAATTTTGAGTTATTGCACGCACAGTCAAAATAGAATACGTAACGCAAGGGGCTAAGGAGTTGTTGGTAGATATCAAAAAATTATTGGAGTGTAAAGGGTAAAAATCTAAATTTTATCCCCCTATTCTCATCTCCAAGAAATTTTGCTAAACTCAACGTCCCTCCAGAAACAAAGTCGAAATCTCAAATCGAATTGGGCAGCAGCTCGTCGTTTCAGAAAGCACTCTGAAAGAGACACGAATTTTCCAAAACTTCGGGCGAAACTGCCAGATTACAAAGAGAGGGGAATTTTAATGAAAACGATCGTAAAGTTCGCATAATAGTCACGCAGGCAGGATCTCCGCGGTTGATATCGGCATCGCGTGAAATATTCCTCGACAGATATACGTGCGATATTTTCCAAGAGTGGGATACATCACTCCGGCATATCTTACTCGGTGCACCGAAAATTCTCCGGATTATGGCATACCTCTCTTCGAGGGCAGGATCGATACGCGGTGCTGGGAATTTCGTTCGGATGTCTGTTCCTTCGAAATTTCTTGCAGCTCCTCCGCAAGATGCACGACTACTCGTCGAATTTACAGGAGCCGAGCGAAAGACGTACCGGCTGCTCTGCCTGGGTGTAACGTAAATTTGTTATGATATATTTTTAAAATTCTACCTAAAGGAAGTCGCACCGTTTAAATATTCCAAGGAGCGTAAATTCCTGATGCGTTATCTGAAATTAAGGGTACGGCGAACGCGATTAAACATTGCACACAATTTTCTGGGCAGCGAGTCGTGCTCGTTGGGGTACAGGGCGATTCATAACAGGTGCGATCTGATTCAGTCGTGGACGAAGTATTTTTAGAATTTTTTGCAAGGTTGCGATGCATTTGATTCTATTTCGTTGGTGTGAGTGACTTTTATTGGGATCGAACGCAATTTTTAAAGACGCCAGTCATGCTCGTTGAGATACAGAGCGCTTCATAATTCGCGGACCTTGCTTTAGAAGGGGACAAAGTATTTTTACAATTTTTTGCAAAGTTGCGATGCATTTGATTCTATTTCGTAGATGCGAATGACTTTTATTGGGGTCGAACGCAATTTTTAAAGGCACGAGTCATGCTTGTTGGGGTACAGAGCGCTTCATAATTCGCGGACCTTGCTTTAGAAGTGGACAAAGTATTTTTACAATTTTTTGCAAAGTTGCGATGCATTTGATTCTATTTCGTAGATGTGAATGACTTTTATTGGGGTCGAACGCAATTTTTGAAGGCACGAGTCATGCTTGTTGGGGTACAGGGCGCTTCATAACTCGCGGACTTTGTTTTAAAAGTGGACAAAGTATTTTTACAATTTTTCGCAATATGTATTTGATGCATTTGATTCTATTTCGTAGATGTGAATGGATTTTACTGCGATCGAACTCGATTTTTAAAGACACTGGTCATACTTGTTGAGGTACAGAGCGCTTCATATTGCGCGGACTTTGTTTTAAAAGTGGACAAAGTATTTTTAAGAGGCTTTTCAAGATTACAATGTACTCGATATTATTTCATTGGCATAAATAGAATTAAGTTCGACGTCTCTTTCATACAAATACTTCGTTCATTTGTACAGCATCCTCAAAAGGTCCGCTCGGCTTAAAGTAAGCCCGTACTCATTCAATTATAAATTCCGTCGATCTCTAAAAAATTCCAGACGTCTGACCCAGGCTATAAAAATGGTTTATAAAAGATCAAAGCAATTACAATGATCATCCAAAGTTACAAAACTATTCATAAACTAATCCTCTAAAAATTATCTTTAACTATTTAAATTTTCCTAAATTTAGTGCAGTGCAAGAATGGAAAACAATCAGTTATACCTCGCAAAAATAGAGAAGTCCTCTGGCCTGTGGTTTGTTCTGATTCACCTGACGGATAAAGACATCCCTCCTTTTGCTGTCATTTTCAATTCTAACGCGCTATTGGTCGACAGAGTCGCTCATTCGTCACGTTGTCATGGGAACGACGAATGTTTCATTCTCGTTTGTCATTCGTCCATCTCAGGCTTCCAGGAGCGACATGGTGGGGATGGGCGGTGCGAGCGACACTCTCCCCTCACTCCGTGCCTCATCCCGCGAGACTTCTCCACTTTTGCGAGGTATAGACGAGTCAAAAGATGCATAAATTCAGCCGGCCGCTATGAACGAGCCTGTACATTCGCTTACACAAGACTCACAGCCGATACTCAATAGCGTTTATATTCTTTCCCGCGGGAGGTAGGCCGCACAAAGTAGGTATCCTTCGGACAAATATTGACGCGATGCCGCGTATCGCGTGGTTCTAGTTACCTGATACGACCCGTTTAAACGTTTCTTCGCGAGCATCACGGAGGAATTCACCTCCCTCTCCTTAGCTCACTGAATAATCGAGGAAGTACACAGCGTAAAAACCCGAGCACTGCGGTAAATATCGTTTGCTGCACGACGAAGATTTCTAAACATTCCTACATGTTCTCACAAACTAGTAAAGTAGAAAGTAACATTGTAAATTATTGTCAAATTTCAGCCATGCTCACAGAAGTACAAGAAGCTTTATCGTAGTTTTTTGTCAGTTGGTTTTTCTAAATTGGGTCATTCTTATCCCAAGTTTCTTCCTCCCCGAGATACGTCCCTCTTCGATTTTGCCCTTATTGCATACTTAGGGAATATATATTTTTATTATACATATTTTTATAATTTTATATACAGGGTCGTTCAAAAGAAGCACACGAAGCTATTTTCCTAAGGGGGTAGTTCAAATATCGAGTTCATTTTCATTTTAAAATAAATGGCACGAAGCAGGAAGCTAATCTTTTAGAGTGCAACAAGTTTTATCGAAATGTCTGTCAGGGGGGGGGGGGGGGGCATAGGGGTGGAAGATTTTTTTTTGATTGGATGAATATTAGGGAGTTGTTATAAGGAAGGATTTTATCGAACGGAATGAAGTGTAGTTGAAGCGTGTTCGTTTTATTGCAACAGTTTTCGTTAGGATTCAGTGGGCAAGTTAAAAGTTTCGTACCAGGATTCGGTTTCGTTCTAAGACGTCTGAATTATTACCTCTTCCAGCGCAAAGTCCATTGTACTCTCATACCACGGTTGATAGTTCCAGGCTTTTAGTTATCGAGTAAATCATTATTTATTAACCCAAAGTTCTTCCATCGCCCGAGACTCCAACGATTCTCTTTCCCTCTTTCTCTTTTCGTCCTATTTTCTTCTCCCTCTCCCCCTGCTCCTCTTGCTACCGTCAGCTTCTTTCTCTGTCCTTCTGTAAATGTTTTCCCCACTATTTTACCCTATCTTCTTCACTCCTCATCCCTCTGGCTTTTGTTATCTAACCGTCTCTCTGTTTCTTGTTTGCCCCCTTCTCTCTCACTCTCTCCCTCTCTTTAACTATGTGAAGTACAAAATTCCACAGAAACATTATCATTATTTAAAAGCAGCAGAATGGGGCAATTTATGTTACTTTTGCAATCGAATTTTCAGAATTTGTAAGTTGGTTTGGAAAAAATCCACCGTGCAAGTTGGTTATGAAAAAAGATAGGAAATTTTCCGTACCGCTGTACCTCAAAGAGTAACTTTAGCTTTTAGAGGCGGGTCAAAATATATCCCACCATGCATAAAACGCTAAGCAAAAAATGCGACAGTTTTTAACCCAACTAACCCAACAGAGTTACCCCTTTAAACGATCCTGGCAGCTGTAGCTACCACTCGCTCGAGTTATCCTAAACACTTCCTGGCAGCACAATTTACCATGTTTTGCACAAATAATTGCCACTAACTGAAAAAATGCAAATTTTGCCACTATATTTGGCAAAATGCACCATAAAGAGATACACTTTTCGGTATTTTGTAAATACATTGGAAAGAAAAGCTTCTTCACTTAAGTGGGTAAACCCATCTAACTTCCTCTACCTCCCCTATGTCCTTTCCTCCCCCACTTCATCCCAAACTCTGCAACTTCCCGTTCCAAAATGATCCTCATAAATATCTCAAACTCTCTATTATCTCACAACCACCGAGAACGTTCACGCGACTCCAAGAGAACCTCTCCAACCCCCTTCTCGCCCCTATCCAGCAGCACAAAAACCAAAAGAATCTCCCACCCACCCCCTGCGTTTACATGTCCAAAAACTTCAAGCGCAAAGTGGCCAAAGAAAATGCAACTCGACGTAACTTTATCGTCCATTCTCCCGACGAAAAGCCGAGGGGTTTGTCGCGGGGGCTCGCAGGGCGCACAGGGGGTGGAAATCCGAGAGAACTGGGGCAAACGCGGCCGTTCGTATCGGCGGTACGGGAACCAACCCCGAAAGACTTACCCGGGGTGAGCCATTCGCCGCTGGGGTGGGAAAAAAAGGACACCCCCTGCTCTATACTCCGGCGTGACCCGAAAACCACCCTCCATCCTCTGTAAAAGGAACATCGGAGAACGCGAGCTATCTCTCGGCGGCCGCGAAGGAAACCCGAAACGAAGTCGTCGACGCCGGCATCGTTCCTGGGCTATTGAATTATTTACAGGCTCGAGTCGGACGCCATTGACGCGAAACACGTACGAGAATCCTCTTCCTGGACGTAACTATGCGACCGTGCAGACACGAAGGGAAGATGTCCGTGGAATTCGGCCGGGTGTTCCTGCTTTACGAGGCGGAGAGGGATTCGCGGGCCTCGATACTTTCAGGATTCGTGAAACAGTCGAAGATGGTGGTGGGCAGAGAAAGAGAGAGAGAGAGAGAGAGAGAGAGAGAATGAGTGACCGAGTGAGAGAATGATCGAGACAGAGAGAACATGAGTGACCGAGTAAGAGAATGATTGAGACAGAAATAGAGATAGAGAATAGGTGACTGCATGAGAAAAACAGTGAGAGAGAGAAAGAGGGACTAAGTGACTGATAACGAGTGAGAGAATGATTAAGACAGAAATAGAGATAGAGAATGAGCGACTGAGTGAGAGAAAGAGTGAGAGAGAGAGAGAGAGAGAGAGAGAGAGAGAGAGAGAGAGAGAGAGAGAGAGTGAGAGAGAAAGATTGAAACAGACATAAAGATGGAGATTGCCTGACTGAGTGAGAGAAAGAGGGAAGAAGTGACCGAGTAAGAGAAAGATTGAGACAGAGAGAAAATAAGTGGCCAAGTATGAGAATGATTGAGATAGAAATAGAGATAGAGAATGAGTGACTGAATGAGAGAAACAATGAGAGAGAGAGAGAGGGACTAAGTGACTGATAACGAGTGACAGAATGATTGAGACAGAAATAGAGATAGAGAGTGAGTGACTGAATGAGAGAAAGAGTGAGAGAGAGAGAGAGAAAGGGGGTCTAAGTGACTGACAATGAGTGAGAGAATGATTGTGACAGAGACAGAGATAGAAAATGAGTGACTGCGTGAGAGAAAAAGTAAGAGAGAGAGAGAGAGAAAGAGGGAATAAGTGAGCGAGTGAGAGAAAGATTGAGACAAAAATAGAGATGGAGATTGACTGACTGAGTGAGAGAAAGAGCGAACAAGTGACCGGGTAAGAGAAAGATTGAGACTGAAAGAGAAATAACAGAATGAGTGGCTGCGTGAGAGAAAGAGAGACTAAGTGACCGAGTAAGGAAAAGATTGAGACAGAAAGAGAAATAAGGGAATGAGTGACTAAGTGAGAGGAAGAGGGAATAAGTGACGGAGTGAGAGAAAGATTGAGACAGAAACAGAGGTAGAGAATGAGCGACTGAGAGAAAGCGGGAGAGAGGCCGAGAGAGAAGATGAGAAGGTGAATTGGGTATTGACAGAGAGAGCAGAGACAGATGAGGGAGTCGGTGAAACGGAGGAGCCGAGAGACAGGGGGCGGTTCGTGTTGCGGAGCAGAGATAAATTCCTAAAGCGACCAGATGTTCTTGTAAACCTCTGTATCGAGATGCACCACCCAAAATTGAAATTCTCTTGCGGAAACTTGCAAATTTATCCCTGTGAATATCTCTGTCCTTTTCTCACTTCGAAATAAGTAGTTCTTGCACTCTTTTCAACCTTCCGACTTATCTGAACTTTTTTAAAAACTGGCGAGGCGACGAGGAACACTACATTTGAATTTCAATTGGATCTAAACGAGCATATCTCGGTAGCCCTAAATGTATCGATATAAAAAAGCGAACGAAATTATTAAAAGGATGACAGCAACTGAAAAGGAAGATGAAGTAAGACGAAAATTTCACTGTGAAAGTCACGCGTCTACATTTTATGAAATACTTCAGCCGAAAGACCGGCGGACGGAAAGATGAAAAGATAAAGAGATACGGAATAAAAGCGGGAAAAAAGTGAAAAGACAGAGCAAAGGAAGGAAAGAGACAGCAAGCGAGATATCCGAACGTGGAGCGTCGTTATTATTCATAACGTCTGCACCGAGAAACGTGGTATTTCCACTCTTTGATGATCGCTGAGATGAAATTTATACCATCGTTTTCCATTCACTTTGTGCTACCGCGAGCACCGTACCATGGAACTCCCCTCGCTTAAATCCTCGCTAATTTCATCCTGCCCCCTTTATTTTTCATAAACTACCGATACGACGCTTGTCGCGCCGATTTCGACCCACGAATCCCGTCCCAGTAACGAATCCTTGCATTTGCCCGACATTCCGCCGACTCGTGCTACTTCCGTTGACTCATTCTACTTAAAGCCGCCGAAGCATTTCCTCTACTTCCAACGAGCGACTAATCCCGCCTGACTCTGCTACAAATTATACATTCATCGCTGTTTACTCTTGCTTTACGTCTTACGTCAAACGAGATGTTTCCCTTATGTATTTGTTAAAGTTCACTACTATGTTATGAAATCTTTGTGATTGAAAAACATGTATTTATACTCTCGTGCGTAAGGGCATTTGTATTTTCTTTTTGTGAATAAAGTTATTATTATCTCGACGTCTTACGTCGCTGCCACAGTACATCAAACAGCAATAATATTCCATATTTTCAAGCTAAGTGTTACAAATTTTTATAAATAACCGATCCTCAACGACGCCTAAATAAAATCTTCTATTCCTACGATCAGAAACACGTTAATCGTCCATAATTCAATGTCCGGCGCCTCTCATCCTCTATAAATCAAATTTTCTTTAATCCGCCACCCCCGCAGCTTTCCCCACCCTCGAATCATCGACGATAAATCAAAGCTGGTCATCGGACGCCGAAACTGTTCTCCAAAATGTCGCCGTTGACGTGCCGTAATTTCGCGGACCATTATCTCTCAGTCTGCATGTCTGGCTCGGTGCAGACTAGCGGGAACACGATTAAAAAAAATCGGCTAATAGCGCCGCATCGGCGACCAAGCGCGAGAGGCGATCTGCTCGGTAAAAATAGACCGTCCAGGGGTCAATCGTAAGGGCAGGTATAAAAATCGATCGGACAGAAGGATTTCGGACTGGAGTGCGGTCAGATTATGTTCTCGGGGGATTACTCGGAGAAAAAGAAGAAGTTGCAGAGGGGGAGGGGGTGGCGCGTTGCAACGACCGACAACGCGCTGCCACCGCCGCCTATGCAGTCTATTAAACATAGATAGGAGTACCGCATTGCCGTGAATCGGCGTGGGGAAGTGTTAGGGGTTCGCTGCGCCGCTCTCTCTCCCCCTCTCTCTGTTGCTTTCCCTCTCGCTCTCTCGCACTCTCTGGCTCTCTGCTTCTCTCTGATTTTCTCTCGTTCTCTCTCTTTCTCCCGTCTCTCTCAAGCTTTCTCTTTATCTCTCTCTCGCACTCTCTGGCTCTCTGGTTCTCTCTGATTTTCTCCCGTTCTCTCTCTTCCCCCGACTCTCTCAAGCTCTCTCTTTAAAACTCTCTCTCTCGCACTCTCCGGCTCTCTGGTTCTCTCTGATTTTCTCTCGCTCACTCTCTACCCCCGACCCTCTCAAGCTCTCTCTTTAACTCTCTCTCTCTCTCTTGCACTCTCTGGCTCTCTGGTTCTCTCAGATTTTTTCTCGTTCTCTCCCTTCCACCGACTCTTTAAAGCTCTCTCTTTAACACTCTCTCTCTCTCTCTCTCTCTCTCTCTCTCTCTCTCTCTCTCTCTCTCTCTCACTCGCACTCTCTGGCTCTTTGGTTCTCTCTGATTTTCTCTTGTTCCCTTTCTTCCTCCGACTCTCTCGCACTCTCTCTTTAACTCTCTCTCTCTCTCTCGCACTCTCTGGCTCTCTGGTTCGCTCTGATTTTCTCTCGCTCACACTCTACCCCCGACTCTCTCAAGCTCTCTCTTTAACTCTCTCTCTCTCTTGCACTCTCTGGCTCTCTGGTTCTCTCAGATTTTTTCTCGTTCTCTCCCTTAAACCGACTCTCTAAAGCTCTCTCTTTAACACGCACACTCTCTCTCTCTCTCTCTCTCTCTCTCTCTCTCGCACTCTCTGGCTCTCTGCTTCTCTCTAATTTTCTCTCGTTCTCTCTCTTCCTCCGACTCTCTCAATCTCCCTCTTTAACTCTCTCTCTATCTATTTTTCTCGCTCGCTCCCTGTTTAACTCTCTCTCTCTCCAACTCTTTCTCCGAATTTTTCTCCAACTCTGTTTCCAACTTTCTCTCCATCTCTCTCTCCATCTCTCTCTGTAAATCTCTTTTTCCAACTCTCTCCCTCTCTCTGTAACTCTCTAACTTTCCCTCTAGCTCACTCTGCAACCCTCTCTATAACTCTCTCTCTAACTCTCTAACTCTCTCTCTATCCATCTATCTATTTCTCTCTTTCTAACTCCCTCTGTGTCTATTTATCATTCTCTCTAACTCTCTCTCTGTGCCCATACATCGTTCTCTGCAATTCTCTCTGTGTCTATTCATCGTTCTCTCTAACTCTCTCTCTGTGTCTATTCATCGTTCTCTCTAACTCTCTCTATGTCTATTCATCGTTCTCTCTACCTATCTCTGTGCCTATTCATCGTTCTCTCTAACTCTCTCTGTGTCTATTCATCGTTCTCTCTAACTCTCGCTCTGTCTATTTATCTTTCTCTCTAGCTCTCTCTGCGTCTATTTATCGTCCTCTCTAACTCTCTATCCACCTATTTATCTCTCTCTGGGCCTCTCTCCGTCCCCTCCACCCCCGCTCTCCCCAGAGTCCTCCCTCTCCCGCCCTTCATAAGCACGCGGCAACCTACGATCACGGAGTGGCACAGACACTGTACAGCCTGTACAGAACGTGCAGAACCTGCACGTCCTATAGCAGGGATGAACAAACTGCAGCCCCAGGTCAGATGCGCGAGTTTCTCTCAGTGGCTATACTTGCAGGTATACCTGTTCGCTCACCTCTGCGACATACCAGCCGGACGTTCAGTCGATGACATTCCGCCCGTGTTTGCGCCGCATCAGCAAACGTCCGAACGCCGTTTTCCAACGTCAACCATAGCCCCTGCCTTTAGATACCGTAGCCACCATACACGTGCAAACACGTATGAACGTATTACGGCACGGAGAACTAACCCCGCAATTCGGTTGCGGAATACGCGTGAAGGAGGATTCGAGAAACTGGGACGTGGTGTACCTGTTTTTTTTGCAGGCGAAGGGGTGTAAAATGCAACGGAGGAAAAAGTTCGATGGGGTAACAATGTTTGTCGTTTTGCGACGTGGTAAATAGAACGTTGCACTATTTGTGGAGGAGTTGTAGTTTTTGTTTTGAGTGGTAGAGAATTTTGTTTGCTTGCGTTCATGCGTTTTTTACGCTTTTCGTGCGCAAGGTAATGGAGTTTGGTGTTTAATTATTTGCGCTATAATTGTTTTCGTAGTTTGTTCGGCGTTAATTCTGACATTATTTTTCTCGTTTTGATATATCAACTAAGTTGTAAAAGGCAAGGTACTTTTTAACGTGTACGTTTAATTATTTGAGTGAGAGAGTTTGCTACCGATCTGTCAGGCAAAAAAAACAGTGTTTTTGTTTCAATGCGAGAAAATTTAGTTACAAAAATCCTTCTAATTGGGAAAAGTATACCTCAGCCGTGATAGACTGCCCAAGTTTGAATGCTTCATAATGAATAACACTCCAAATATGCTATCAGACACATAAAAAAAACATTTCTGCTCGCTTTATCTAATACTTCAGATTTTTTCTTATATTAACGTAGAACTGACTTTAGAATTTTAAGAAAAAAAAACCCTTTTCATCAAGAGGGGTCTTTAACCCCTTGCCCTACGACTTACATTGTAACTGCATCTGCAATAATTCAGGTTTAAATTGCCAAAATAAAAATTGATCGGTAATTCTTAATATATCGTATAATTCACCGTACTATTGGCATTATAGAAATAATTTTCTCGCGTTGCGTCTCATTAATATTTTTAACTTCATAGGTTTTGCAAAACATGAAAATTCATTATCTCATTTATCGCATCACGAGTGTCACTCGTTATCGTAGGACAAGGGATTAAGAGTTCTAAGAAAGAATTGTAAGAGATAAAACCCCATTACAAAGGGTCGATGAATAAATATTTTTACATTTACAGTTTAAACTTAAGAGATATCAAGAATAATTGGGCATTTTCAAATGAGTAGGCGAATTTTTTCGCAACCTGATAAGAACTTTTGAGACGAGGTCGGCAGCCTTTAATATAGAGTTATCGGGAGTCAATTTCCTTCCGGTCTGTGCTTCGATAAGTTGATACGTGATTGTAAGGGAGTTGAGCCAGTGGTTAGAAAGTTGCAGCACTACATCGAAGCAGATGGCTATCATTTCGAGCTCGTTTTACGAGCTAACAATCATAAATTTCCGAGCTGTTATAGCTCCGAATGACCTTGTATTATAGGTCATTGAGCTTCCCTCGAAAACCACTGTGTCGGAAGAAAAAACGTATTTACCTGCTCGATAAATATGAAGGTGACCTTGACGCTTCGTTTGAGAAAACATTGCCAACATCGTTTAACTATTTGAGGCACAGCCGGATTAAAAGTGCCCCACCTTTTCGATGGGGGGATATTTTTTGTCCCACCTCGAAGATTTATATTATTTTATAACTTTATTAATAAAAGTAAACCAACTTTGTTCGATTAAAAAAAAATGTCCGAGCAGCATGAGACATTTTATTTTCTGAATTCCCATGCCTCAAGGAGTTAAGAAATAAACGATTTTAAGAAATATTCCTGAGACAGCAATTTTTATCTTTTTTATGTAAATCGATAACATTTATGGCACTAACAATATTTGCACTTTCTTCATTGCTGTACAAGTTAATCTATTATTTAAAAATTTGTATTGTCGGATGGGAATTTATTGGAAATTATCCCAACTCTTTGCAGACAGAGGTAGCTTTTCAACAAATTCATTAAACAAAGGAGCCTATTGATTTGGTACAAAAAGAGGAATGTATTTGTTCACGTTTACGCATCGTGTAAATTTTATGAACGAGAGTCATGCATCGCGGAATTAAGTACGTTTATCTTCGACGATAACACCCTATTCTAATTAATGTTGCATTCGACTGCGCTAAGTGGAATAAGATAACAGTGCGAATAATTTATGGACGGTATAGAAGCAAAATAAACAATGAGTATTTATACTCGGCAAATATCGTGCCTTTCCCTGTCAATCTCTGCGCGTACTCGTTTAACGAAGATATCGAAAATACGGTGAAATGAAAAATTTCACCTGCAGCTTTTTTATATTGTACAAAAAATGAAAACTTTTAAGTTTGCTGTAAAAATTGAATAAAGGGGAAATTATTAAAAATATCTCCGTAGGAAATTAATCAATGGACTGTAATTTCCGTATTAAAATTAACTTGCAACTGCAGCCAAGGCATTTCAAAGTAGGTGTCGGCAATCATTGCATAATTACATATTAGCAAATATTTTCGGCGAAAAAGAACACCAAGTAAAAAATAAATCACTACAAGAATCTACATTTTGCACAGCAGAAAAAAAATATCAGAGAAATATTAATGTTAAGAAATAGGAAAATTTGCAAACAATTTAAAACAATGATCTCCAGCTGACTACCGTCGTAGATCCAACATTGAAACAGCAATTCCAATTTTAATCCATCTTGAAAATAATCTTCGATCCTCCCCTTCGATAAAAAATCCTCGTAGCTCCAAGCATAATCTCCCATTAAACTTTCACCATCCCCCAGGAAGATTCTTTGCGGCCTGCAAGAGCCACGTCTTTTCATTGCGCTGCACCCTCGCCTAACTTCACCCCTTTCCCTTATCCACGTGTTTATCCGTTCGCTCGCGTCCATGACACGCTTCAAAGTCAACATTTCGTTAGTTGTCTATTTTGAAATGAAACATAATCGCCGCCCCGAGCAAACTTTGCATCCCCTACGATTTCTGCCGGGAACACGGCCACGCTCGTGCAAATAAAGGGGGAAAAAATCGACTCTGCAATCGAAAAAGTGTCGTCAAAGGCGCCAAAAGTTACGGTTAAATAGTCGAGAAAATTCGTTTTTAATTATCCGAAAGAAGTAGAGCTTACCGTGGCATTGAGAAAACGCTGTTTTCTACGGCACTGAAGATAAGAGGTAGAAAGTAGAAGAAATTCGATCGGAGTTATTTTAAAAAAAACAGAATCTACTTTGCACTTGAGAAAACGACACTTTCAACGGCATCGAAGATAAGAGGTACAAAGTAGAGTAAATTCGATCGAGTATATCTGAAAAGAACGATCTTTAGAACGCATTTCCGTCGATGCGCGATATTAATCAGAAATTACTGTAAAAAGTTAACGCGGAAAACTCTGGCAAAAAAAGATCCATCGAAGTTGATGTAAAATCCTCGTAAAAAGGACGCCTCCTCACGTGACTCCCGGCACATTGCGTGCCTCGCGCCAGCCGACCGTCTAATCTCCACCGAAATCTTTTTAATTTTTTTTCATCGCAACATTGCGCCAGCTTTTCTGCACATTTTAGCAGTTTTTAGTGTCGCCTGACACGCGACGCGTAGTCATGAATGAAACTATTGCCGCTGATGTTTCTACGTCACAATTTCAGGCCCTGCTTCCTCCCACCTTTGCAACTCCGCTTAAATAACAACATTAATTGCTTCAACGTCGCTGTAATTGTCTGCATTTTCTCCAATCGCCTCGAAAAATCTCCAATTATTTACGAGGGTGTTCGGAGGTGAGAAAGTAAAAGAAGGGTGCGCAGGAGTCGTCGTATTTTTAGAAATGATAAATTCCAAATGCAGAAACACGCCGTGCAATTATAGAGCTCGCGCCTCGAGAAGGATTAAGGGTCGTTTCGCATTACGCGACACGATACGACGCGGCACGTCATTACACGGGAAAATATTCCCGCACGGTATCGATATGGCTTTATCGTTGGCTGCCGTGACAGGCTAATGCGAATACGAGCATATAAATACCGTGCGAGAATATTTTATCCCCGTCGCGTAACGTCGATCGACCCTCGAGGTGCAAGACCGCCGGGCGTTTTGCAACTTTGGCCCGTGCTGCAGTACGGGAAACGTTTCGTAATCTGTCCAACGCTGTGTTTCACGCTATAAGTGACGGGCGCAATATACGGTAGGTTTTTTTTTTTATATATTTAAATTATGGGAATTTATTACATTTTAAGGTGGTGTAACGTTGAACCTGTTGCGGAATTTGAGGTGGCTGAGTTTTTTTTTGCTACCCGGATTACCGAGGTGTGAAATTTCTGTTTTGAATTATTATTTGAGGATAATCTGGTTTTGAAAGGTTCAGTTGATAGCTATTTTTGGAAAAATGTGCAAATTATTGACTTTTAAGTAGCTTCATCGCTGAAATTGTTGCGAGAGTGAAGGTGATTGAGTTTTGAGTTTTTCAGTTACTCTAATTGCCGAGCTGCGAAATTTCTATTTTGAATTCCGATTTGAGGATAATGTGGTTTTGAAAGGTTCAGTTGATAGCTATTTTTGGAAAAATGTGCAAATTATTGACTTTTAAGTAGCTTTATCGCTGACACTGTTGCGGGAGTTAAGATGGCTGAGTTTTGGTTTGTTTGGCTACTCGGATTAACGAGCTGCGAAGTTTCTATTTTGAATTCCGATTTGAGGATAATATAATTTTGAAAGGTTCAATTTAAACCTGTTTTTGGAAAAATGTGCAAACTATTAGCTTTTAAGTAGCTTTATCGCTGAAACTGTTACGGAAATGAAGGTGGCTGAGTTTTGAGTTTTTCAGTTACTCGAATTACCGAGTTGCGAAATTGCTATTTTGAAATCTGATTTGGGGATAATATAATTTTGGAAGGTTCAATCGTTTCTATTTTTAGGAAAGTGTGCAAAATGTTGACTTTTAAATAGTTTCATGGCTGAAACTGTTCCGGAAGTTAAGGCGGCTGAGATTTGGTTTGTTTGACTACTCGGATTACCGAGCTGCGAAATTTCTACTTTGAATTCTGATTTGAGGATAATATAATTTTGTAAGGTTTAATTGGAACCTATTTTTGGAGAAATGTGCACTCTATTAAGCTTTTAAGTTGCTTTGTCGCTGAAACCGTTCCGGAAGTTAAGGTGGCTGAGTTTTGATTTTTTCAGTTACTCGAATTACCAAGTTGCGAAATTTCTATTTTGAAATCTGGTTTGAGGATAATATAATTTTGAAAGGTTCAATTGTACCTAATTTTGGAAAAATGTACGAACTATTGACTTTTAAGTAGCTTTATCGCTGAAACCGTTCCGAAAGTTAAGGTGACTGACTTTTGGTTTTTTCAGTTACTCGAATTACCAAGTTGCGAAATTTCTATTTTGAAATTTGATTTGGGGATAATATAATTTTGGAAGGTTCAATTGTACCTAATTTTGGAAAAATGTGCGAATTATTGACTTCTAAGTAGCTTCATCGCTGAAACTGTTCCGGGAGTTAAGATGGCTGAGTTTCGGTTTGTTTGGCTACTCGGATGGCAGAGTTCCGAAATTCCTATTTTTGACTGCAGTTTGAAGATGCCGTAACTTTAAGAGGTTCCATTGGGACCTATTTTTGGAGAAATGACTCCCCACAGCGACGCAAGTCGACAGGAGGAAAAATGAGGTTTGATTCAATTTTTTTCAATTTTTTACTTAAGCAACTTCCATGTATAGGGGAAGATATCTCAATCGAGCGGGTATAGACATTGTCCCAATGGGATTCGGGGTCTGGAGCGAAGTTTGCTCGTGAAATCTACCGGGGCTGGGTAGAATTTTATTCGGATAACAGATAGCAGATGGAAAGGAAGGATAAAATTTGATTCGAGAAGAAATCTATACGAATAAGAATTTGTTTGAACAGGATAGATGTCGAATTGACGATTTATTCATCATTCCAAGTATTTGTATAGCACCGATAGATTTTAATGAAAGTTGACACTGTACCTTAATACTTCTTGGTCAAATCCACGAAGATCTAACTTTCCTGAGCAACACCTTCTCCTGATATATGAACCAAGCTGCAATAATTAAAAAAACGCTATCCGAATCTAAACCAGCTGTCAGACTTAACAAACAGGCAAGCCTAAATCAACAATCCAGCCCTCCTCAGAATACCCTGCAAAAGTCAAACACCGACTACAATACTTCAACAACCGACATTCAAACAGAAGCTAGTACCGAATCTCGACTCTCAATTAAATCTAAAAAAAAACTCCAAACGCAACGTCAATGAAAAACCTCAACGAAAGTGCAATCGATCAAAGAACAATATCCAAATTAACCCTTTGCCTTACGTTCACTTTTGTCACTGCCTCCGCAACAATTCAAAATTAACACTTTGCGGATTGAGATTTTTTTGAATATTGAGAAATACTTAATCATTTGTTTGGCATTAAAAAACTACCTTTTTATCAGAAAGTCAGAGTGTTGATGTATAGAAATTATAAATTACTATTTGGGTAATCATATTTCAACAGTTATATTTCAATTTTTCAACTCTAACCGTGTATACATACACCGATAAACTATAATCAGATTTTTTCTCAGGCCGCATATATGCGTCCGTCGTCCTCAAAGGGTTAATTTGCTAAAATAAAAATATATTAGTGATTCCTGATATATTTTAGAATTTAACGTAATATTATAAACTATAATCAGATTTTTTCTCAGGCAGCATATATGCGTCCGTCGTCCTCAAACTGTTAAATTGCTAAAATAAAAATGTATTAGTGATTCCTGATATATTTTAGAATTTAACGTAATATTAATAACATAGAAGCAATATTATCGTCTCGTGTCCCACTGGAATTTTCAATTAGATAATTTTTGAGAAGCTTCAAAATTTTCTCTTCCATCAACCGCATCACGAGTGTCACTCGTTGTAGGTCAAAGGGTTAAAACTATTCTCAAAATTACTCCCAGCATTACTCTCATTGCTCAACTTTTCCTTCTCGATCTCTTTGATTATTATTCAACATCGCCAGCGCGGTCGAATCAACGCGTGCCACCCTCTCTCGTCATCTCCGTCTTTTTTCTCACCCTCGGCGCATTTTTGCACCCCGCAAAGACACAGCTATGCCTCTTCCTTCGTTCATTTTTCGTCGGACCCTCTCCGCGGTGATAAAACTCGCTTTTTTCCCTCGCCTCGACGCCTCTGGAGCATTTACACGGCTTTCTTTCACTTTTTTCCAGCTGCCTCGACCTCCCTCCGCTAAACGAACCACCGGCGATTGTTTAACGTTGCGATTCTTTTCAGAATTCTACGTTCGCGCGCCGCTCTCCGAGGGGAATTGCGAATTCTACGTGAATTCGTTGATATCGTCGCGCACTCGTCCGGGTGTTGCGAATGCAACGAATAGAAATTCACCTCGTCATTTGCAGCGTCTTTGGAATTTCTTTTTTTTTTCAGTCGAATTTCGTTCACGTTCCAAACGTTTCTCCTCGCGCTCTCTCGTTTCATTCGTAGAAAGGGAGACGCTTTAGCTATGGAACGACGGCGTCTGGAGGGCATTGCATCTTTGTGGTCTGGAAAGTAAGTCGATCGAAGGATTCGAGGGAAGAATGTAACGAGTTCGCATTCACGGAGGCTTCTTTTCAAAACGGGAATGTGTGCGATGTAAATTGCTGGCGAAATGAAGTAGAATCGGCGAGCTTTAAAGACCGTTCGACGAAGGAAATTAAAAGTTTCAGGTTTAAAGTAAAGGAATTTTCTTGGCTAGTCGTGGACATTGTAAGCAGAAATACGACTATTTGAAAAGGATAAAATTCTCGATTTAAGAATTAAATCTTTAAACTCGGATTAACAGAAAATTCCCAATTGACACAAAGTTCGGTTGAATAATAAGACAGAAAGGAAACTTTTGCGATTAAAAGGGACTTGTACCCAGTAACTTGTAACCTTAACCGTTTGCCCACCGATTACAACTTTGACTGCGTGTGCAAGAATTCAGAATCAATTAATTAATAAAACCGAAAAAACTGTGCCCATTGCACTATACTTGTTCTCCTAATTCGCTCTCGTCAACTCTGATTTAATTTTTGTGATTTTGAAATCACAAGTTAGATATGAAGTAATTGCTTGCAGTTATTTAAAGTTTGATGCTATATTAACAATACGATTGTTCAGAAAAAATCGCACCAGAAAAACTCACGCCAGAGGTGACTTCAGTGTTTTAGCGAAGAATAGTTTTGTCACGCCAGAGGTGACTTCATAGTGCAAAGGGTTGAATTCCTATAGAAAATGAACACACGATCCTTGCACCTCCTCGAACACAATTAATTATTATTACTATTACTCCAACTCACCGTGAAACTCTCTAACCCCCACTATCGGACATACCAAGCAGAATGTTTGCACAATACAATTACAGCACCACCTATTTATTCAACGACTCACAGTGCCAGTCCGTAATGCACGTGTGGAAGTGCATAGAATAGGCCAGTCACACGAAGCATTCATCCGCTGTGTGTATAATGCAACGACTATACGCCTACTGCAGCGATACGAGTTTGTTTTGCATCTGTGCAACCCCGTGGTTATTTAGCATCGGTGTGGGTCATTGTTTATATGGTATATATGTAACGCAATTGCACAGGGCGGTGTAATATCCATGCAATGCAGTCATACGTGTACGTGGGAGTACGTAACGCATCGAATGGACACTCTTGCGAGGGATTATTTAACGTGTGCGTGCCACGCCAAATAGACTGTTTAGTGTACATTTATGCTGCACTGTTTGCTCCGCGTGCGTGTGTGCGAATGACAGTGATGTCATTCTCGAGCCGTCATCGGCGACGTAATGCAAGATTGATGTTGGCAAAGCCTCGCGAATTAATTGGAGGAAATTGCATCGGAAATTTTCTTTTGGGGTTGATCTCGTGCGCTGCAGTCGAGAGGAAGTAAAGTGGATGGGGGAGCTTTGCGAAAGAGAGGAAGGGTGGAATGTTTTTATGTACTTTCTGTAAATTAAATTAAGTTTGGTGCGATTTTAACACGTTTACTGCCTATATATGCATTTAAAGGAACTCCTTTTGCCTGGGCCGGCGGATGTCCTTCTGTTCCTAGGAAAGGGTGAAGATGTAGATTATAATATGCTGGAACGGTAAGAAGGCAGGAAAGGCAGCTGAGGGGTAATTTGCTCTGCAATTTCAAGCATTTTCGATTTTGACGCGCTATTGGCAAGAGAGACCCGCACATTCGTTGCGTCGTCATGTGAACGACGAAAGTAGTGTTTTATTTTCGGTTGTCATTCGTCGATCTCAGATTTCCTGGACCGACATGGCGGGGATAGTCGGTGCGAGAGCAATCTCCCCTTCCGTCTCAGCTGCCTTCTTACCGTTCCAACACTTTATCTGTTGATCGATCGTATATATAGATACCGAACATCGTTGGACAACTCGCGAGAGCGATCCATCGGTGGACGCGAGATCTAGCGGACGATCCTTGAACTAGGGACGTGTGCGTAATGGCGACCGGTAGATCGGTGGTGGTGCTCGATAGGTCGTGCCGCCACAAAGTTTTAAGAGTGTTTTTCTATTACAGTATGATTGCTTTTTGTAATCGATCGGTAGAGAAAAACTCCCTCCACTTCTGGGTGTATCTGGAAGGGAGAGGATGCTGCCCCGAGAAGGGCTGCGACGGTGAATGCGAAGTTGGGTCAGTTTCGACCAGCAGGCCAACCGTTTTCTCCCTCAAGGCCCCTGCCTTTCGAAAAGATAGCAAATGCGATAAATAACCATGGCAATGTGTCAATATTGTCGCATTAACAAGAAACAGCAAGTTCCAATTTCCTCAGAAAGATGTAACTTGACTGTCCTCCTTCGAGATTCTCAAGCTACTAAATATTTGTCAGCTTATCTCGAGCATGTTTGTCATTAGGTCGCTCAAAGCACGGGAAAAATCGATCCACCGTCTTAGAAGTCGGAGAGCGGTGCTAGACACACGTAGACAGGGATGTTTAGACGTCGAAGAGCACTCTTCTTTGAACGATTCCTGCCACTAGAATCCGGCTACAGGGAATTTTACCCCCTCTCGGATCTTCCTCGTCGACCGTCGGATTCTCGTTACGTTTACTGTCGAAACGAAAATACGAAAGAGCGAGAAAAACAATAAAAAAAGAGGAAGAGAAAGGAGGCTAATGATAAAAGTGGAGGTCTCTTCGAATTAACCCCTTGCCCTGCGATTTGTTTTGTGATTGCCTCCGCTACAATTCAGAGTTTAATTGTTAAAATAAAATAAAAAATTGATTCAACGTAATATTAATATCATAGAAATAATATTATCGCGTCGCGTCCCAATAATATTTTCAGTTTGATCAGTTTTGCAAAACTTCAAAATTTCCTATCCCATTTACCTCATCGCGAGTGTCACTCGTTATTATAGGGCAAAGGGGTTAACGCGAAACGATCTTTGGTCTAATTGTGAGCACCTGTTGCAGTGAAATGTCGGTTGGCAACGGGAGGTCGAGGGAAGAAAGTATGTAAGAGCAAATGTACATTCCGAGGTTATTTGTTTTTTGGCCCCTCGCTCGTTTCCCCGCGGCGGTCAGGGAGGTTTTCACCTTAACAGGTGGGCCAGCCTGTCGAGCGCCGCCATTTCCTGGGATGCTTGCCAATTGCAGCGCGATAGAACCGATATTTCGTCTTGCGTTTTGAAGTTTTGCCATTATGTCAGAAGCTGGAGAGCCAAACCGATCGTTCCGGGTTTTATTGATCATGTGTTTGGTGACTGAGCATGCCATTAGGACCGAATATCGGCGTTTTTGCTTTCTGTGTCGCGAGGTCCGTCAGCATTACGGATATATTGGGATATGTCGTCGTTTCCGGTGTCCTAGGATGGGAGGATGAGATTGGAGGATGAGATTGGAGGATAGTGCTGGGTCATACTGTGGGAGGATAGGATAGGACAACGATCGGCGATCTAGAGAAACACTCCTAAAACTTTGTGGCGGCACGACCTATCGAGCCCCTCCACCGATCTACCGGTCGCCATTACGCACACGTCCCTAGTTCAAGGATCGTCCGCTAGACTTCGTATCCACCGATGGATCGCTCTCGCAAGTTGTTCAACGATGTTCGGTATCTATATATACGATCGATCAACAGATAAAGTGGTGCAACGGTAAGAAGGCAGCTGAGACGGAAGGGGAGATTGCTCTCGCACTGCCTATCCTCGCCATGTCGGTCCTGGAAATACTGCGATCGACGAATGACAACCGAAAATAAAACACTGCTTTCGTCGGTCACATGACGACGCAACGAATGTTGCGGGTCTCTCTTGCCAATAGCGCGTTAAAATCAAAAGTGCGTGCGGGAGAGGGGGGATGCCCCTATCCGTCGGGCGAATCAGAGCAAATTGCCTCTCAGCTGCCTTCTATCGTTCCAGCATTATACCATCGTTCCATCCGGGGTACAGTGTCTAGGGCAGGGCCTGTGTTCGGTGGGCAGCCCTACTGACGAGTCCACGAACAGGCCCAGGACGAAGTTTATCACCTTCCGCTAAAAAGACTCAGAAACATTCACAAACCTCTGCCGTTGCGATCAATATATCATACTGGAGCAGGAAGTGTTGCGGCGCGACATAATAAAACAACTCATGGTGTATAAAAATAAGCGATTCTATTTGAACAGAGGTCGGCCAATCCGACAGCTCACAGACAAGTGACATATTATTATAAACATTCGCATCTCATTGCTATCGCTCTAGCAACCGATAACATAAAGAGGGGAGACCGTTTGTTTACTCATAATAATTATAACAATTAAAAGCCAAAATACAGAACAGATAGTCATACGATGGCGAGTATGTTCCTATTTCAACCCAAGGAGATTCAGACGTTACTAGTCAGACAGGCGGAGCTCGCCTTACAACTTTCTTCGCTGGTTTCAAATTTTATTTGAATTTTAAACTTGTGAAAGTGTAGTGTACGCACCACTTTGAAAAAATATCAGATTTTACCACCCACTCACTATTTCAAAGTTCGAACTTCCATCCCGCCATAAAACCCCCGAAAGCTATTTGGCGAGAAAGCTCGATGTAATTCCCCAAATAAAACTGGATGCTCCGTTGCTCGACGTGCGGTGTGAAAATTGGTACGATTTCGATATTACCGATATTTATTTTTCAAAATTGACGTTCATTTTGTGCGGCTGCATCAGAAATAAATTAATTTTAACTGGAATTTTAAAAAAGGCAAAATGGAGTACTTTTATGATCCACAGACTAATAGCTCGTTAATTCCTGACTAAAATAAATGAAAATTCGTCTTACCATTTCTCTTGCTTTATTTTTCATCCATTGTAGCCTATATTAAAAAACTTTTCCTACAGTTCCCCGTCGGTACTCAAACCTAAAGTAGTGTGAGCTCCATGGTGGCCATGGAGTATACGTGTATAGTGCTATATTCTATTAATTATAATAATAACTTTATTCACAAAAAGAAAATACAAATGCCCTTACGCACTAGAGTATAGATACATGTTTTTCAATCACAAAGATTACATAACATAGTAGTGAACTTTAACAAATACATAAGGGAAATATCTCGTTTCGGCCAGTTTTGTCTCGAGAAAAAAAATTTCAGGAAAAATAAACCTCGACGAATTTTTTTTTTTTGGCTTATAATAATAACTTTATTCACAAAAAAAAAAAATACAAAATTCTATTAATTGAATACAAAGTTACCAATATCCTCTTCTACAAATCCCCACCCTCTACAATATGTCGTAAGACACCAGGTGCCCGTTAAATAATTACAGTTCTGAGATTTACAGAGCCAAGGAATTGATTTGTCTCTATGGTATGCGCCATTTTGCCGTACACGAAATTCCCGTGGAAGGATTCGCCCCGTCCTCTATTAATATTTCTCCGGCATCGGCACAACTGCGCCACGAGTGGCCGTACCTCTGATTACTGCTATAAATACAGGGTTCGTTAACTAAATTACTCGAGCGCCTAATTACACGTCCCACTTGTCACATAATCACGGTGGAAGGAGATGCGAAGTGAAACGAAGAATAGTAGGTCATCTCATTAAATTCTCGTCGCGAAAGTAAGACCGATTCTGCTGGTCGAAGAATCATCGTTCTCGCATAATTTCGCGAACGCAACGTCCCTCGAGCAGCTCGCTCGAGTTTCATCGGGGACCTCGTTCTCGCGCGGATTCAACGGCGCACGTTTGAACGAAAAGGAAAGGTGAAAACGAACGAAATTTCTCGCACGATCAAATTTCGTGATGTCCGTCGCTTTAATTAATTCTCACACTTTTCGCTTTCGGACGCGCCGATTCTCCCGAGAATTCAAGGACACTTGTTGGAGCGCTGAAAGATATATTCTTTCGAGGTTTTGAGGCTTTCGCGGCCATTGTATAGATATATTCTTTGTTTGGGAAGCTATTTGGTCTTAAAAAATTCAATATTTTTTGACGCGGTTGATAAGTATTTTCCAACTGGATAAGATTTATGCATATTATCGTTAAATTGGAATGTGCAGAGTGTTTAAAAAAATTTATGTGCATTTTGACGGACGATAACTATTAACACTAGAACTACCAACCGGTCAAAATGACCAGTACACAATTTTTTTCCAAAAATTCTCCAAGTTTATAGAAAACTCAGAGTAAATATTCTACGGCCATTCAGATTCCTCTTTTTTTTAAAGTACTTATTTAATATGATAGACTATAATAGATTTAACGTCGGTAGTTCTAGTGTTAATGGTCACTCCATTCAGATTTAACCCTGGAACTGCCAGGGCCGTCAAATGAGTGGTCCCCAATTTTTTCGAAAAACGTCTCTTTCACCTCGTGATTCCTCTTTCCAAAGTACTTCTTCAATATACTTCAATATAATGATAATTTTGCCATTAACCCTTTGACTACAAAAGGCGTATATATGCGCCCTCACAAGTCCATCAATATGTACGAAAGACGTAAATATACGCCCTCTCTCTTTTCCAAGCACATATTTAAATCTGTCTTCAAAAAGAAAATCAGACGCGAAAGTGTTTAGTATTTAGTAAACAAACAATTCGTCGAGAAAGTAGATACGAATGCAAATAATGTTATGTAGGTTTATGCGTTGATTCATGTTTTATAATAAATCACACGGAAAATGATTATTAAATTGTTTCTATTATCCTTTTACTATCTTTATTCGCTCATTATGTTAAATTTGTTTGTCGTTGTTACGTTAAAATGAATTTGCTCCTCATTCTCAATTTCGGAATTTTTCCTTTATATTTAATTACCCATTACTGTTGAAGGAATCAGCAGACTGAGTTAAGTAAATTAAAATAGCTTAAAAAGCTAATCAACATAAATAAAAAATGGATATTTCTAATTTATTTGCAATTTATATTTTTTAAATATCCGGGTACTGTTTTGGTCACTCGGCACTGGACTGCGCAGAACAGAGACTGACGTGCGCATAATGCGCAGTCCCTATTAACACTTTATCTACCGCTCATTCTTCTGAACATTATGCACGAGTGTATTTACCTTCTTGCAAAGCTCTATAGCATTCAAATTAAAATGTGAAGAAATACTCATTATGTCGTTTTAATTTCAATTGTTCCGATGCAGCGTAAGTTTATTTTATTATCATCTGCAATAACAGATTAATAGACTGTCGGCCAATGAGTAATGATAAACAGAAAGCCTATTAACACTAGAACTACCAAGACAGTCAAAATGACTGGTTCGTAATTTTTTATAAAAATTCTCCAAGTTTATAGGGGAGCCATAGAGTAGATATTCTACGCCCATCTTATTAAACATAAATTACTGAATTCATCTTCTTTTCCAGCTTTTGATTATTTTTCATCTAAAATACTTATTTAATATATTTAAATATAATATATTTAACGCCGGTAGTTCTAGTGTTAATAGGCTTCCGGTAGATGAATTGTTAATGGACTACTCCGAGATCGCGCCGCAGTAAAATGATTAATCTATAATACTTCTTAACCCTTTTAGTGCCGGACGACGATATATCGTCGTTATCAATAGTCCTGACGCCGGGCATCGTGGGATTATTATTTAACTTTCTCACACTATATTAGCAATTTTATGACAGATAATTGAAAATATACAATTTATGCTTTATATTGCGGTTTCTATATGAAACTATGGCCAATGACAATTTTTTTTATTAGCTACTACATTTGTCATTAAATCAATCAATTTTTTCGGTCGGCACTAAAAGGGTTAAAGTCAAATTATTTGATTATAGATACCCTCGGTCTAAACTGTGAACTACTAAAATTTGATTCTTTCCAAACTTGAATCCTCTCTGCAAGATTAGAGCTTAGAGATTACTAAATAATAGAAAAATTACAAACAGGGGGTAAGGGGATGGTTGTTCCACAACGAATCTAAAGATGCACTTCCGCCAGGTGCACCTCCGTGGAATTTCACTTGCAATCTCCACATTTTCTCCTCGATCCCGTTAAATTTCCCGCGCGCTAATAAATAACATGACGTTCTCATTGTACGCGTCACCCGCATCGCTGCAGCCTCCGCGCGAAACGCCGGAGGATTAAAGGGAAGCACGTCGGATGGAAGAGTTTGCATAGTCGCGCTGGTGCAGTTATCGGTGATATTTGCAAGCAATTTGCGCCCCCGGCTCAAATTCATCCCCCGGTGTCTCGCGACGAGCAATATCCGAGCAATTCTCCCTCGGGGGGCATCGACGTAAGAGAAACGTGACGTTAATTCGCGAGAGCGGATCCGACGATCGACGGCACGCGGAACGAACGCGCCCTCGCAGCTGCGCCGCGCGTCCGCTTTTGTTTATCGGATACACGTCGTCCCGCGACCGCGATTGCGAATTATTGATCGCAATAATAGAATGATTAACGCGTCGATTGCCACACCGAGCTTCGTGAGCCGTCGGGATTTGCGAGGGATAGAATTCGCACGAGCAGCGCGAAAAGAATGGCGGAGGGGTCCGCGAGGCGCGAATTGGGGCCTGATTTAACGCCTTCGAGGCTAACCTGACAATATATCCCAAACTCATGTTCATTTAACCCTTTAGCTACTGGAATGTATTCATAAATCTGTCTGTCTGAACGCAAAAAAAAAAGTTGTGCAAATACACAATATATAGATAAAATATTCATAATAATATATTCTTTTACAAAATATCCCTATAAATAAAGAAATTAAAACTCATACACACTTATAATACTCATACAAACTTATAATAACAAAATAGCAAATT
Organism: Cerceris ruficornis; assembly: GCA_963989415.1. Classification (NCBI taxonomy): domain Eukaryota; kingdom Metazoa; phylum Arthropoda; class Insecta; order Hymenoptera; family Crabronidae; genus Cerceris; species Cerceris ruficornis. The sequence continues at coordinate 31,576,957 of OZ022518.1, forward strand.
GAAACGTAACAAACTACGTACCCTTTAGCTACTGGTATCTATTCATAAATGTCTTTGTCTAAACGCAAAAAAAGAGTTGTACAAATACACAATATATAGGTAAAATATTCATAATAAAATATTTTTTTACAAAACACCCCTATAAGTAAAGAAATTAAAACTCATGCATACTTATAATACTCATACAAATTTATAATAACAAAATAGCCAATTGAAACGTAACATTTTCATTTCATCAAAAATTTTTTTTGGTGTGATAAATTTTCTAACATTCACCTATACAAAGTCCCACTTTGCATTCAGCGCACCAAGTTGTAACATATTTCCGTTTTTTTTCACCTCGTTATCGAAATTTTGTCGATGAAACAAATGAAAGTCGATAAGCGACGCCCGTTTCCAGCATAATTCATCAAGTCATTGACGACGGCCGTATCTCATGAAAATTTCGCTCTGAAGTCTATGGACGACAGCCGTAGTTAAAGGGTTAAACTGCTTACTAAATTGAAGTTTCTCTAAAAAAAACTGTCATTGATGAAGGTGACAATTTCAAACGCGACACCCTGTGTATGGCGTTCGCAGCTAAAGGGTCAATAGTAGCTCATGGTGGCGCGATTAATAGGGGCTCTCGTTCGTTTCTCGCGCTATTATTAATCGGATATCAATGGGAGCATCGTCCCACTTGGAGTTTTATTCTGAAGAGGAGCGCGTAGACGCGTTCACGATTTTCCCGTGTGCTCGTCTCGTCTCCGACCTTTTCACATCCACCGTAAAGTCTTCCGAGCGAACATTTCGCACGTTAAATGCCATCAAGGTCACAGACGATCATCCTTTCTGCATTGAATGACAGACACCCATCGATCGACATGGCAGAACTGAACGAAATTGCGCGGAACTCTCGAGTTTTTGTTCATATTATTGTAGGATTCAGACGGTAGGAAAAACTAAGGCATTCGCGCAAATAAATCACTTAGTTATATGTGGTATCGAGAATCGAGGTATAGTGAGGGACCAGAAACAAGGCACCTGAGGGGTAATTTGCTCTGATTCGCCCGACGGATAGGGACATCCCTCTCCCTCACGCATTTTCGATTTTGACGCGCTGCTGGCAAGAGATATCCGCAACGACGAAAAGAGTGTTTTACTTTCGGTTGTCATTCGTCGATCTCAGGTTTCCAGGAACGACATAGCGGAGATAGGCGGCGCGAGAGCAATCTCCCCTCCCGTCCCAAGTGCCTTGTTTCTGGTCCCTCACTTTATGGCCTCATCGCGGCCGCCTAGGCGGTTATTTAGGCGGCTGTTTATAAGATACGTGCTGCTGAGGCCCTACGATGTTTATGTTTAAGAAATGTGTGTACGTATGAATGAGTGCATGGATGTGAGACCAAACAATTCACTTCACGATTATATTCATTTTCTATTAGCATTTAGTATATAGCTTTAGATAATAAACTTTGTTTTACTTATATTATATCATCTAATATACAACCAATCAACATATATATTAGAGAAAAATATTAGAATACAAAACAGAAAATAACTGCGCACCGAATAGCACGTGTCGCTACAGGATTCTCTCTCTTTCGACTGCCACGCAGCGCCGCGTAGCGGGCCTTATCTTTTCCCACACCATACAACCACCATGTAAGCATACATACACACCCAGTACCATACGGTAGCGCTATAAGTCACTAAACGCCGTCGCCGCATTACTTTTCTTAGGTGTTTGCACCTTAACCTAACACCGTAGTCTGACTTTGCCACTAGAATTACCAGCGTTACATCTATTTTATTTAAATATACCGAGCACGTACTTTGGAAAAGGAGGAATTGGAAGGTGCAAAATATGATTAATTAAGTAATTTAGGTTTTAGAAGACAGAAGTGGAATATTTTCTGCGTGGCTCCTCTATTTTGGGGAAATTTTAGAACAAACTCGAAACCGAGAATTTTTATCGTCTTTATCGTTGAATTATATTTAATCAATGATGTAATCATTCCAAATTTTTATGTCGATTTGCTGTCATAGAAAATCTAGGCGACCGTGAATTAACAAAAATTTGCTAATTCCGCTTAGACATATCGTGCAACACTGTACTCATCCGAAGTAGACATTCCCCATAATTAGGATGCAACTACCACCATAAACGCCGTATCCTGTTAACACTAGAACTACCGGCATTGAATCTATTGTATTGCAGATTTTAAATAATTACTTTGAGAACGTAGGAATTAAGATGTGGAACAGATAATTGACTCGGCAATTTATATTTTATGAGATAGACATTAAATATTCACACTATGACTCTTCTATAAGCTCAGACTTTTTGGAAAAAATTGGGAACCAGTCATTTTGACTGGTTTGGTAGTTCTAGTGTTAATTACACTTTTGCACAGCAATTTTTGCACTTTTCTGAAATTACCGGATAATTTTCTACACTTTCACCTAAAATCTAACAACGACGCGATTTCGCCGGACAAAAAGTTAAATCGTAGAATCATGCCGAAGACGTCAACAGAAATTACGCCGCCGAAAAACCCGGCCAAAAGAAGAACCACTGTCCTTCAGAATCGCTGAATAAAAGGACGAGCGGATAACGAACAAAAAGGGCGGCAGAACAATCGCGCGAAGCTGTTTTCGTCCGAAGGAACGGGAATCTGGGAGGAGTTTGAAAAATGTCCCGGCACAAAAAGCAGGGAGGAGGTTCGAAAGAAGCCATCGACGAGCCAGCTGCCTTTTAGCGGACACCAAATCGTCCCGTTCTCATCGCGGACCGAATAATCGCGGTCTAAAAATCCCGGGAAGGTCGATGGGAACTGGGACGGACTACTTTTAGGCAGATTGATCCTACTTCGTGACGTGCTTCACGATCGGCAACTTTGGATTTCAGCGCCGTCGTCGAAACGTAACTTTAACCCTTTTCCATACGATTTCTTTTTGTGATGTGCACAGAATAACAAGAATAAAAATTTATTAAGAGACTACCGATGATTTGTGCATGATTCAAAATCAGACTGGCACGTAAATGATGTCGTTATACCTGAATCTTTTCAACTTAGGGGCTTTTCAAAAAGAGAAGTCTGTTAGATCGATATAATTCGGTAAACTGGAATTGCTACTCTAAAATAATGATGACTCTGTGACTAAATCATGAACTTCTGATTTCCTGTAATGAATCCATTGCACTGATTAATTTTAACTAATGTTGTAACTGAATAGGTGCATAGAAGTCTACGATTAAGGGTATAAAACAGCACAGCAACTATCTTTTCGCGTGCAGAAATATTGAACGTAATAAAATGAACATTCTGTGTTAAAATAATGTAAAGATAGCAAATGCTGATCGTGTTTCAGCCCGAAATGCGTCCCAGAAATCGGTTTTCCATTTTTCCGACATCGTTGCACCATATCAAAAAATATAAAAAAAATTGAGCATAGTGATGGTAACATCAGGTAGTTACTATAAAAATCTAAAAATTGTACCCTGAAGATTTCACCGCGAAATCTACATTTTTCCAATTTTTTTTTCATTTCTGATTTTTTACGCATAGCACTTGCAACGTAAAAATCTTTAAAAAATCCCTAATATGTTCAATCATGTTTAGAATATGTCAGAATTTTTTCGAAAATTTTACACATCATTAAGTGGGAAAAATTAGGCAAAAACTGGTTTTTCGAATTTACCCCATAACTACCCTCCCTGTCAAGCTATCGGATTAAAAAATTTTGTACAATGGTTTCTTATGGTCACCTATCGAATGACCCATCGTGGAATAAAATAGTTTAACCACCTTATCCTGCTAGACCCTTTGTAAAGCCCTTATAATTAAGATAATGAATATAATGAAGTAAATTTAATGAAAGTTGCTCCTCCAGGATCGAATTTCAAATATTAATTTTTCAACATTTTCCCAGAATAGTAACAAATTTTACTTTAAACGAAAGAAACGACGAGAACAAAGTATTCTTAAAGGCTGAACGAGAAGAAAAAAATTATGCTAAGGGATGCGTGGAAAGGTAGAGAAAAAAGATTAAAGAATACTCCCGATATTGTTCTGCATGATATGAGCTCTTTGAACGTAATTACGCGTCGAAGTTAATTGCAGCAATTACTCGGGGAAAGCGCGTGAAAAATTGATTCGAACCCCTCCGTGAAATCCCAGAGCGAATAATCGTGACGCTTGCATTTGTAAGCGTATCATTACGCTATAGTTACACACTGTCATAATCGTTGCAAACGTGCCAATTTCACGGATTACTAATTTCTCCAGCTCGCAAATCAGTGACTCGTTTGTCGGATAAAAGTAACGCGGATTTTACACCGACGGGAATTTCGTGACGCAAGTCTTTTCCGAGTTCTAGCAAAAATTTATTGCCTTCCTGGAACGCTTTTTAATACTTGGAATTATATACCTTAGAATTCGATGTACTTTTGTAATTTATGGTGAGGTCTTTTACTTCAGGAATGATATGTTTGAGATTGTAAGATGGCATTTAAGTTCACTTTTTTTTTAAATGTGTACATCGTAACTGTGAAATTTAAATGTGAATTTTTAACATTTAACAATGGAGAATGTAAGAGACCCGATAACTAAAAATTCTACATTGATATTAAGGGTATTGTTAACGTCGGGTGAATGTCACGCCGACATTTTAGTCCACCTTCTCTAAACAATTCGCCGATACTCGGAGCTGAATGCACCTTAAAAATGCGAAGTTTTAACATTTAACGAGATACAATCGAGGCTCAATAATACCTAGAAATTTTATAAATGGGTACCAAGATAAATTATAGCTCACATTTGAAAAAATTTATATTTGTCATATAATAAAAGATAATTCGAAAATATCACTAATTAAGAACTTCTTTAAACTTTAAATCTACATCAAGAATTTCACCAATGCCTGAATATTCAACCGACCTTCTGGCTCCTCTTTCCAAAACAAATCTTTGCTACCCACCAAAGCTAAATAAACGTCTACTACAAATCAAATTAAAAGAGAACTAAATCATTAATCTGTGCTATTAAACAATGCAATCAGAAAGCCAGTTAGAGAACTTCTTCCAAAATATCACCAAGAATTTCACCAACGCCTGAATATTCAGCCGACATTTTGGTTCCTCTTTCCAAAACAAATCTTTGCTCCCCACCAAAGCTAAATAAACTTCTGCAACAAATCGAATTAAAATAGAACTAAATTATTACTCTGTGCTATTAAACAATCCAATTAGAAAGCCACTCAGAAAACGTCTTCCAAAATATCACCAAGAATTTCACCAACGCCCCAACACGAAGCCATTTTGGTCCTCCAACTAACCCCCGAAACTATTCGATCAGCGATGAACTGCATGCGGCCCGATATTAATTTGCATCCGGTCGACCGATATGTAATTAGCTGACCGTTGATTTACAAAACCGCACAGGATGCACGCATACCGTAGCACCGTACTTTCGCCCGGGATTCTCGATGCAGCGCCAATATTAATTTACCACAGCGGTTGTCAACGCGAACCGAAGCCAATCAGCCTGAGAACGGTGACGGAAAAAAAAGTCCAGAGGCTGGGAAGGGGATGGAAAAAGTCACACGCGCAGCCGAGTTTCCGTTCACCGGGTAAATGCGCATCCCCCTGTTGCCCCGGTGCATCGAGGAGATTTTTAACGCGGTGCACGATGCGTTCGGGTGGAAAGGGGATGGTTATTTGTGCGTGGGGTTGGACGTGCGTTGGTTTAGAATAATTAAGTGAATCTTGAGGGTGTGGGGAGAAGTCTGTGATTGGTTTGAGACGAGGATGAGAAATTGCTTGAGACAATGAGAGTGGAAGGAGTAAGATTGATTCTGTCGAATTATTGATCCTATCGATTTATTAATCCTGTTTGATTCTTGATCCTATCTGATTACTGATCGTATCTAATTATTTATGGTATCCGATTATCGATTTTATGTAGTTGTTGATCCCATCTGATTATTGATTCTATCAATTTATTGGTGCTGTTTGATTATTGATCCTATCTGGTTATTGATCGTATCTAATGATTGATGGTATCCGATTATCGATTTCATCTAGTTGTTGATCGCATCTGATTATTGAACGTATCTAATTATTTATGGTATCTGATTATTGATTCCATCTAATTGTTGATCCCATCTAATTATTGATGCTATATGATTATAGATTCTGTCTGACTATTGATCCTATCTGATTATTGATCCTATTAGATTGTTGATCCTATCTTATTATTAAACGTATCTAATTATTTATAATATCTGATTATTGATTCCATCTAGTTATTGATCCCATCTAATTATTGATGCTACATGATTATAGATTCTGTCTGATTCTTGATCCTGTCTGATTATTGATCCCATCTGATTAGTGATCCTATCTGATTATTGATTCTGTCTGATTATCGATCCTGCCTGACTACTGATCCTCTCTGACTACTGATCATGTCTGATTACTGATGCTACTTAATTCCTGACCAACTGAAGGTGATATATTTCTATGATCGAAGATTGTCTACTTCAGCGAGTACAGGTGTACCTATAATTTTGCATATTGGCGCCGTTTGCAAATAATAAATCCTCCAACTACCTTGGCAATTTTAGTTTTAAACGGAACCCATAAGAAGCACAGAGAAAAGAGCCGAAAAACTGATTGCAGAGCGAGGGAAACCGCCTCGTCGATAATAGAGAGGAGTTATTTATTGCAAAAGCACGAAAGCAGAGCTCTGCAACGAAACGACACGAGGTCGTCGCTGTCACGCGATTAAAATACAAGCAAGGAAATTTTCACCGGTGGCCCAACATCGAGCCGTCTTTCAAGCTCTTTCTTTCCGGGCGCATCCGGGGGTGAAATATAGTCTGCCATGCCATAAATCACAGGGACTTTTGGCACCGCGAAGTATTCGCCGAGGATATCCAACGTATGCCACTTTCTCATGCTACAACGCTTGCCACTCGTCCGGGCTATGAATACGTTCCTCGAGGTCGAACAGGAGAGAACCACCGTTGCTTCTTTCCACACGTTCGAGTTGGATAATGGCCGATGATACTTCTTATTCCGGCATTTCTTCAGTTGAAAGGGTAATGCTGAATTTTTTACATGAATTTTTCGAAGGACGGTGACGTTGTTTTAGGTAATTCTGCATCTATTTGAGTTTCGACGGAATCTGTTAACCGTGAAGGCTAAGGTTGTTCCTCTGCACAGATTAGAGGGGGAAAATGGCCGATGGTAGTTCTACTTGTGCATTTCTTGGGTTCAGAGGGTTATATTGAATTCTCAATATAAATTATTTGAGTCGCGGGATGTTCTGTTTGATTGATTTTGCAGTCTATCCAAATTCCGATAGAATTTCGACCGCGAGAAAGATTGCTACCATTTCCTTCGATATCTTTGACTCAGAAAATGACCCATGTCACTTCTCATCCGTAAACCATCTTTTTAAACGAAACGGTAACATCTCCATTAAACTATATAACTCGCTTTTTAAAGAAACATGGAGCCAAAACGTTGAGTAAAACTGCTGGATTAATTCACTTAAAAATAATTCGCATAGCGTTCTCCAAAGACGAAGAAAGCAGAGAAGAAAAGATAGGAAAGTTGCGTCGAAAAATGTATGCAAAATCGATACAGGGTGGCTGAAGAATATTAAAAAATGTTAGGCTAAGGAATTTCGAGTTAAAACGCGAGAGCATTATAAAGTTGATATTTGACCCCTTTGCGCTTCAAGTGCTCGCTGGCGTTGGCTTCGAGGATCTTTTTCTTTCTCCCTCGTAACGTCGAGTTGTTTGGCTTTGTTGTTCATTGAAATACCGACTCCACTCTTTGTATGCGTTTTAATATTCTGCCTCTTACGATACCGTGCTATCCTTTCTGCAAAGTCGGATTTCGGCGGAATTCTTTTGCAAATATGCACGGATCACGAACGCTCGATGCAATGCACTTGCAACTGCATGTTTCACGTAATGCACGATTTAAGACTGGAAGATCGGTGATATTTTTGGAGGACATTTCTTTAATATCAAAGTGTTCGACGCCATCTTGAAGTCTTTTAATCGATACCGATCTCATCCACTTCTCTCCATCCTCATTTCGTGTCATTCAATATCTTTGTCTCCGTTTTCTTTGTTATCCCTTCTGCCTTCAGTTTTCTTGCAATTTCTTCGACAATCGAGCATTACCTTCCCCGAGGAAAATGGGTCGATAAAGTATCGCATTAAACCTTTGCATTACCAACGCCAAATGGGATCGCTTGGAATATTCTTATGCTTTTGTTCCAGGATGTTGAAAAAATGATTTTCTAAGTAACAAACGTTTTACTTGCTTGTGGTTTTGACCCGTTTACATTTTCATATTTCTTAGGAACTTCCATAAAATTAATAGTGTAATACGGTTCCGAATTTAATCGAAGGTTTCAAATTTTCATGAATAGACGCCTCGTAAAATGTTTCGATCGTGGCGTCGTTAACTCGCAAACCATGCCGTTATCTACATTAATAAATTTGCAACTAATCATCTGACGCGGAAATATACGCATTAACATCCAAGTCAAACCTTCAACCCCAATTCTTCTTCAGTAATAAAGACATACTGCATTATTTTTGTATCCATAAACTAACTGCAAAATAATTTCGTACGATTACATATGCAGACCGTAGAGGTAAAATAAAATCAAAAATTCCAGTCCTGTTGGATTATTTTTGTATCTATAAACTAACTGCAAAATAATTATGTACGATTACATATGCAGACCGTAGAGGTAAAATAAAATCAAAAATTCCAGTCCTGTTGGATTATTTTTGTATATATAAACTAACTACAAAATAATTTCGTACGAATAGATGTGCGGGGCACAAAGTCAACAGCCAGGTCAAACCTTCAACACCAATAGTTCTTCAGTAATAAAGACATACTGCATTATTTTTGTATCCATAAACTAACTGCAAAATAATTTCGTACGATTACATATGCAGACCGTAGAGTTGAAATAAAATCAAAAATTTCAGACCTGTTAGATTATTTTGGTATCTATAAACTAACTGCAAAATAATTATGTACGATTACATATGCAGACCGTAGAATTAAAATAAAATCTAAAATTCCAGACCTATGGAATTATTTTTGTATCCATAAACTAACTGCAAAATAATTTCGCACGAATACATATGCAGAGCACAAAGTTAACAGCCAGGTCAAACCGTCAATACCAATTGTTCTTCAGTAATAAAAACATATTGCATTATTTTTGCATCCATAAACTAAGTGCAAAATAATTTCGTACGACTACATATGCAGACCGTAGAATTAAAATAAAATCTAAAATTCCAGACCTATTGTATTATTTTTGCATCCATAAACTAACTGCAAAATAATTTCTTACGACAGCATATGCAGACCGTAGAGTTAAAATAAAATAAAAAATTCATGACCTATTGCATTATTTTTGTATCCATAAACTAACTGCAAAATAATTTCTTACGACAGCATATGCAGACCGTACAGTTAAAATAAAATAAAAAATTCATGACCTATTGCATTATTTTTGTATCCATAAACTAACTGCAAAATAATTTCGCACGACTGCCTATGCAGAGCACAAAGTTAGCAGCCAGGTGAAATCTCCAACCCCAAACGTTCTCCAATTACCAAAACCTCGGGCGTTCCACTCGATCGTCTTCAGGTCGTTGACCCCGTCAATTTTCACCCCGAGTTGGCTCTCGAAACAGCGAAGAAGCGAGAAAAAAGGGGTAGAATTGAAGTCGAGTTTTAATAACTCGCTTCCACGATCATTCCACGGTGGGTGATTCGAGAATCGAGGAAACCAGACGTAAAAGTAAAGACCGCACTCGACCGTTCGCCGATCGTACTTCCGGCTGGGTGGCCAGCGGAAAAACGGGTTTGGGATTTCTGGTAGAAAACGATTCTACGCGCAACAAGAGCCGGAACGATCCTCTATTTTCCCCATCGAGGAATTTATGTACGATGACAAAGGAATCGCGAGAGCAACGTTTTTCCTGCGTTTGCCGATTCGAAGAAAAGAACGTCATCGTGGATTTTCTCTTCTGCTCGTCGTCTCTTTCTTATTCGGGGAATAAAAGGAATGCCGCTTAACCGCTTTGAGTCTGAGCCTCTTACTAGAAATAACGTTACCTTGTACTGTAACGGTGTCTTTACTGTGAAATATTAACGTTGCGTCTGCGGACGCTCGTGGGAATTGGAATTTTTACTAAAATATTCGAAAAAAAGGCGTCTAACCCAAGGAGCTATTTGATTTATCCGCTAAATATTTTTATATCAGGAAATTTCGTGCATTTTAATATACGGCCTAATTTGGTGCACGAAATTAATTATTATCTTTAAATATTCTGAAAAAATTGCTTTATATTGATACTTTTAAATAAATAAATATGAAAAGATTAAATAGGTAAATAAAAAAATTGTATCAAGTCAACGGAAGAAGTTTCTCCATATGAAATCGGCACTTAAAAGATTTTTAATTGCTATATGTTATAACAATCATTTCGCTGCGAAATTCTCCACTTATTTTTTCGAAAAATTTCCCAAATTGACACGGGAGCCATACAGCAAATATTTAACCTCTATCTCATAAAACCTAAGTTACTTAATGGATCATCTCCTCCACCTCTTCATTCCCCTTTTTCCAAAGCACTAATTCGATATATTTAACACTGAGTTTACGGAAGCCGTCAGATAGACGTATTCATACTTTTTTTGTAAGCATTTCTCAAATAAACAGAGAAGCCGTACAGTAGATATTTCACGTGATTATTTTACTTAAAAATTAAAATTTAAAAAAAATAATTAAAAATTACTTAACGAATTATCAGCTTTGCCGCTTGATCCCTCTTTTTCCAAAGTCTATATTTAATATATCGCAGTGTAACAGATTTCACTCCCGTAAATCTAGTGTTAAATATAACAAATATAACGCCGCCATAAATTCGGAAATATTGATTAAAAAATTAATAATTGCAATATATATCTCATAACAAGAATCTTCATCGCCATAAACCCCGCTAATTTCCGTTTTCCAATCAACGTCTCTCAAAATTCCTTCTACCAAGTGGTCGTCCATCCAAGAAATTCAACGCTACAATTTCTACATTTAAAAATGACATCTCAAAGAAAGTTTGAGATCTTAAGTCGTTGATGAAAAAGTAGCAAGTCCAAGTTGCAGACGTTTACGAGGCAAGGGAGCCGCTTTTAAACGCGACGAGTGTGATAATTGGGCGCGCAAAAGCGTCGCGATTTCCGCGGCGCGTGTCGCGCTTCAAACCGCAGGAGAGGAAGAGCCGAGAGGTTGAATAAGAAAATTTCAACCGTCGTTTCTCGTCTTTAGATGCTCGAAGGTGTGCACTTAAAAGCGCCTTTACACCCAAAGATGGCCTTAAAAACTGAACTCCTCTCGACTCTCTCTCTCTCTCTCTCTCTCTCTCTCTCTCTCAGCTTTATCTCGCGCTAAGCGGTTTTAAGTGTCGCGATCTTAAGCGGACGCGACTCCTATTTCCTGCCCTCTACTCCTCTCTGCTCTTCGCTTTATCGCGAGAAAACACATCCGAACTCTGCGCGACTCTTTTCACCTGACGTTTATCCACTCTTGCTCAATGTAGGCCTTTTTATCTGAAATATATCGCTTTTTAAAAAAAAGTATCGCTGATAATGTCTGCCTTTTAAGTACCTTAGTGGTCCTTGGCGAGTTGGAAGAGCGGAGAACAGAAAAGGGAAACGTTCAAAGCTGAAAGACTTGTAACGCTGGTGGAAAAACATCAGGAGAATCGGACAACTCGAGTCAGACCAGGTTCCCACGTCTCAGTTAAATATTTTTCTACGTTATTCTACTTTATCCGTCTCCTTTGCTAATTAGGAGAGTGAAGAGCGGAAGAGGGTAAAGGTGAAAGGAGGGGGAAGTGTAATCCTGGTGGGAGGACATCAGGAGAATCGGACAACTAGAGTCAGACTGAGCTGCAACGACCCAGTTGTCCTTCCTTGGGATGCGAACTGCAACTAAATAGCGGAAGATTATCCTGCTGCTTTCTACTGTATTTGTAGCGAACAACTACAATCTTTATAGAGTCAGATTTTACTTATTTTTCCTCTCGTAAATACTATGAATTAATGAATTGTTTTCCTTAGAACTTTTCTTCTGCACCTCTACATTGAAGTATCCTTAAACCTTTTATTTCGTTGGTCTATTCCTGCTCCACGCTGGATAAGAACATCATAGACGAGCACAAAAAAGATATTAACCCTTTGAAGACTGCGGACGCATATATGTAGTCTGAGAAAAAATTTGATTACATTTTATCGGGTCATGTATACACGGTTAGAATTAAAAAATTATAATATAACTGTTAAAATACGATTCTGCTAATAATAATTTATAATTCGCATACATTAACATTCTCACTTTCTGATAGAAACATGGTTTTTGATCGCCAAATAAATTATTATCTCTCAATACTGAAAAAAGTCTCCGGCCGCAGAGGGTTAAATTCCAAAATTTCTGAATCTCGACACCCTATTCGTCGTCAACCCAGCTCAAATTCACACACTGTCTCTCTATAGGTCTCTCCTCACCCGAAAAATCGCAATTAAAATGTAAAACATCGCCCTCTCCCTGTATCTCAACCCCAAAACAAACCCCCTCGACCTCTCATCGTGTGTCACTTTTTACGGCTCTTTTATTCCCTCCTTACGCCTCGTAAATTCTTCCCTCTTGAATCTTTCCTTTTTTTCCCCGTCTTCCCATCCTTCTCCACGCAACTTTCCGTCATACTCCCGTGGAACTTTGATCAACGAGGGTCTCTCGATATTATCTCCTCCAGCAACCCCCAGCATCCCCCTTTCCATGAACGGGACTACCCCTACTTGTGCCTACGCGTGCGTACGTGAACGCAACCGAAGAGAGGGAGAGAGGCAGACGCCCTCAGAAAGAGAGAAGCAGAGACACAGACAGGCTGAGTAAAAAAGACGGGCAGAGAGAGAGGAGAGCGAGAGAATATCGGACTGAGTAAGAGAGGAAGAGACAGAAAGCGGGAGAGCAGCTGAGACAAACTAGAAAACGGAGAGACAAGCTGAGAAAGAGTACAAAACAGAGAGAGAGAGAGAGAGAGAGAGAGAGAGAGAGAGAGAGAGAGAGAGAGAGAGAGAGAGCGAAACAAACTGAGTAAGAGACGAAGAGACAGAGAGCGAGAGAGAAGCTGAGAAATGCTGGGAAAAAGAGAGAGAAGCTAAGAAACAGTACAAAACAGAGGGGGAGAAAGAAACAAACAGACTGAGTAAGAGAGGAAGAGACAGAGACCGAGAAAGAAGCTGAGAAATACTGGGAAACAGAGAGAGAGATGCTGAGAAATAGTACAAAACAGAGGGGGAGAGAGAAACAAACAGACTGAGTAAGAGAGGAAGAGACAGAGAGCGAGAAAGAAGCTGAGAAATACTGGGAAACAGAGAGAGAAGCTGAGAACGAGTACAAAACAGAGAGGGAGAGACGGAAAGCCAGAGAGGAGCTGAGAACTACTGGGAAACAAATAGAGAAGCTGAGAAAGAGTACAAAACAGAGAGGGAGAGAGAAGCAAACAGACTGAGTAAGAGAGAAAGAGACAGAAAGCGAGAGAGAAGCTGAGAAATACTGGGAAACAGAGAGAGAGATGCTGAGAAAGAGTACAAAACAGAGAGGGAGAGAGAAACAATCAGACTGAGTAAGAGAGGAAGAGATGGAGAGCGAGAAAGAAGCTGAGAAATACTGGGAAACAGAGAGAGAGAGAGAGAGAGAGAGAGAGAGAGAGAGAGAGAGAGAGATGCTGAGAAATAGTACAAAACAGAGGGGGAGAGAGAAACAAACAGATTGAGTAAGAGAGGAAGAGACAGAGAGCGAGAAAGAAGCTGGGAAATACTGGGAAACAGAGAGAGAGATGCTGAGAAAGAGTGCAAAACAGAGAGGGAGAGACGGAAAGCCAGAGGGAAGCTGAGAACTACTGGGAAAGAGAGAGAGTAGCTGAGAAAGAGTACAAAACAGAGAGGGAGAGAGAAACAATCAGACTGAGTAAGAGAGGAAGAGATGGAGAGCGAGAAAGAAGCTGAGAACTACTGGGACCCAGAGAGAGAAGCTGAGAACGAGTACAAAACAGAGAGGGAGAGACGGAAAGCCAGAGAGGAGCTGAGAACTACTGGGAAACAGAGACAGAAGCTGAGAAAGAATACAAAACAGAGAGGGAGAGAGAATCAAACAGACTGAGTAAGAGAGAAAGAGACAGAAAGCGAGAGAGAAGCTGAGAAATGCTGAGAAACAGAGAGAGAAGCTGAGAAAGAGTACAAAACAGAGGGGGAGAGAGAAACAAACAGACTGAGTAAGAGGGGAAGACACGGAGAGCGAAAAAGAAACTGGGAAATACTGGGAAACAGAGAGAGAAGCTGAGAAAGAGTACAAAACAGAGAGTGAGAGAGAGGGAGGAGCTGAGAGAGAGGGCAAAACAGAAAGAGAGAGAAAGCGAGCGGCAAAAAGAGAAACAGAAAGAGAGACAGAGTGGGAGCGAAGGAGAAAGAGGCGTGCACTCGCGGCGAGGAGAAATGGCCCGCGGTCAGTTTGATCGAGCACGTTCGATGTATCGATGTTAAGGGAAATAAATGATAATCAAAGGAAACTGGCGGTCATTGATTTTGTTCCCAGCCGTCAGAGCCGGGAGCTTCCCGATGCTCGGCCGTTCGGAAGATAAAGGGGAGAACTTTCGCGGAAGATACACGGCGAATCGGAAGCGACGATTATCCGGATCGCTGCATGCTTCGAGATGGCTATTATTTAACGCGCTGGTCTCGGAGAATCATCGTGACGTAGTGTCTGACGTATTAAATTGATTTTTTCCTCTCATTAAACGCTAATTTTGCACGGTGGTGAGTTTTTCATTTTATGCTGGCTTAATGGGTGGCCTTTTTGAATTCTTCATTCTCGAGTCTTTATTGCATAGGGTGATGGAGAAAGTTTGAATTGTTTGAGTAGTAACTAGTTTGGGAGGAAATTAGTTTGAGTAGATGCTCATTACCGATCAAATTAAAAGTACCTAGGCAAATTTGACTTTAATTTCGAATTAATTTTTGGTTAACTTCAGTTTTCTGAAATCAAATTCATTTGCGACAGTAGATCCAACTAAGTAGACAGGCTTTATGCAAATGCAACATTGTTAACAGCTAATTAATTTACTTACACTGCAAATCAACCGAAGTATTCGATACTAAATTTCCTTGTAACAAATTCTCCCTCATTTTAACCTCTTGACGCCCTTGGCCACATATGTGGACATTTAGGTTTTTATAATTATAATTGCTATCATTAATAAAAAGAATACAAATTTGATAATAAATTATTCGCTACAGAATCTCTCGACAAAAAAAATAAAAATCTTATGGTTTGACTGCACTGATTGCTATTTCCGGTGTACAATTAGGGATATGAAAGTAGCTAATATAAAAAAAAAGTCGTCCCTGAAGAGGTTAAAAGCAAAACGGCATTTCTTTTCGCTTTGCCTGATATAAAATGTAACTCCGCAGAAATTGTTTTCGCCAAAAAGCACGGTGCCCCATCGTTTTACACTTAAAATTCGCGCCCAAAGGCATCCAATACAACCCATGAATTCCATCAGATGCGAGCAAAACAAACGACGGCCATCGGAAGAGCAAATTCCCGAGAATATCTCACCGTCAACGATATTTCTCCGATTTCCGTGATCATTTAACGAACCCTCCGAACACAATCCAGCCGACAGCCGCGCTCAGATTGAATCGAACCCCCAACTTTTCCTTTCAATTGCCACGGAGAACGCAGTATCGCGGCATAATGCATCGTCTTCCGCGATTGTTTCTCAAAGGCTCTTCGGAAATTAGTGAATTAAATTCCCGCCCCGAAGACAAACGTGACGAATATAATAACGAGCATTGAGAAGAACGCAATTAGTCGCGCGCCAGGGAAGAAAGCTCGAACGCATCGTCGACTCTGCTTCGTGGGAATTAATTTGTGAAGCACGAACGCCGCTAACGAAACGCGCCGGATCGTTTGTCTCTCGGTTACGTATTTGTTTCAAAGTGCGCCGCTTCTTCGTCGAAATAATTCACGTTCGTGCAGGAGAACGTTACTCTCGAAGCAACTGGAACGCTGACCGCGTTAACGGAAACGTAGCTTCATTGCGCTGTCACGACGGGGAAGCCTTAAAAAAAAGTTGCTGATGATGTTGCCGTCACGCGGGCAACAATGCCATCGCAATGTGCTTCGTACGCGCGGTGATCGTTTTTAGAAATCTGGCTGAACGGAAGTGAAAAATTTCAAGTCGTTTGCGTTTCGTCGCAATGCGTGTTCACGAAGCTCTAAGTACTTGGGTAATAATAAACAAACGCTGCTTGAAAATTCTAAATGGATCGGGTCGAAGTTAACCCCTTCAAACCCGAATTCTTTTCTTTCGCCTAAGAAAAATTATTTTTATATTGAGATTAACTTAATTCATATACACAGAGAAAAAACAGATGTCGTTGCAGACGTTATTTTTTCATATTAGACGATCACTGGTAGATACATTAGGTGTTGAAACTAAGTTTAAACCTATACATAATAAGATACAGCACGAAAAGTATTATGTATATTATAATGTGCACAGGGTCCGAAGGGGTTAACCCTTCGTAGGACAGGACTAACAAGTAGGACAGGAAAATGTCCACCGAGAACAGCAGAGTTTTGGGTAGAGATGCGTTCTTATGAAAACATTTCAATAATCATAGGTAAATTGTAGATAATTATAGATATATTATTCAGAGCGCTTACATGCGCCCTCTATGTCAAAAAACCAAACTGTGTTGAGCGCTTGTATGCGCCCTCCGTGTCAGAAAACCGAACTGTGTTGAGCGCTTGTATGCGCCCTCCGTGTCAGAAAACCGAACTGTGTTGAGCGCTTATATGCGCTCTCCGTGTCACAGGAGCCAAATTTCTGAACGCGTATATGCGCTCACAGTAGCCAAACGGTTAATAGAAAATTGGCTAAGAGCCGGAAGAAACATTAGGGACTTTAGTGTGAATTTTAAAGGATCGGTTGAACGTTAATGGCAAGCAGAGGGACACTCTAACTACTCGGAGGTCATAGTGAATTAATGAAAGGTCAAGTGAGTCTATACGAAAGGGACAAATGCAAAGTCTTGGTCTTACAATTAACCCCTTGCCCTACGACTTCTTTTGTGACTGCCTCCGCAATCATTGAAAACATTGCTAAAATAAAAATTCGCCTGTGATTCCTGATATATCTTAGAACTTAACGGAATATTAATAACATAGAAATAATTTTATCGTGTAGTGTTCCACTGACATTTTCAATTTGATAATTTTCGAGAAGCTTCAAAATTTCCTATTCCGTCTAGCGCACACGAGTGTCACTCGTGACGCGATTAATAGGATAGGAAATTTTCAGGTTTTGCAAAATCGGTGAAATTGAAAATATTAATGAGACGCAACGCGATAACATTATTTCTATAATACGAATATTACGTTAAATTATACGATATATGAAGAATTACTGATCAATTTCTATTTTAGTAATTTAAAGCTGAATTATTGCAGATGCAGTTACACAGTAAGTCGTAGGGCAAGGGGTTAATGCGATTGAATTTTAATTGCTATCATCTACGACAAATTGTTCGTTAATATAATAAATAACTTCGCTAATTCAAACCTCAAGTATGTCTGTTGATGTTAAACCAAATAATTCTAGTCGTCGAAGCCAAAGTATAGTAACAATTAAATATAGATTAATATAGATAAATGTAGAAATATAAATTAAATAAATATAGACTAAGAGATAAAGCTGGCACGAAAGGAGACACTGAGGAAAAAATTAGCATTCGTAGAAATTACATTTGCAACGCAAAATATGAAGGATTTATCCTGTAATGGCAGAGAATCTAAAAGTTTCTCGAAGATGAAGAGCGAGGGAAAAGTGTATCTTGAAAATCAAATAGAAAGTAACTTTTCTCCCCGAGTTTCAGTTCGTCAACGGAGACCAAGATCGAAACGGCAATTGCAATTCGTCATATTGCAGCGTATGCTCCAAGCCGGCTGATTTCCAGCATGAACGATGACGAACTTTCCATCGTATTGCCGCACTCGCGTTTACAGTGTTTGCCAGCCAACGGTGTTATCTATCATTCCTCGGACAGATTTCACTTGACTAGCAATTTCGCGTAATTCTGTTCTAATCTCGTCATGGTGCTATTAACCAGCAATAACGAGGCAGAACGAGAGGCTCGGAGGGCCGCTCGTGATCAAGCAGTTTACGGTTACAAAAATATGCAAATTTTGTCACTGCGAGTTGCTTCCAGTGAGATTTATTTTTTGGAGAAATTTGCCATGCAAAATAAATAGCAATTTAACCCCTTGCCCTAAGATTTGTTTTGTGATTGTCTTCACAATGATTCAGAATTTAATTGCTAAAATAAAAATTGATCGGCGATTATTCATATATCGTATAATTTAATGTAATGTTAATATTACAAGGGTAATATTATCGCCTCGCCCCTCATTAATATTTTCAAGTTCATAGGTTTTGCAAAACCTGAAAATTTCCTGTCGCATTTATCTGATCACGAGTGTCACTCGTTATTGTAGGGCAAGGGGTTAAAGGATATGTGCGATAAGCGATGAAGTTGCTGCGAGATAATTTTTCTAATTTGTTTATCAGTTTATAAATTTGAACCTTCGTCAGTCTCTGGGCCTTCTTTGATTCGAATCGAGACGAGAATTAAGGACAAAAATTTGATTCGAAGAAGACAAAGCGTTACTTTAAAGAGCATCGGAAAAGAAATGGAAATTTTCTAATTTGTTTATCAATTTATAAAATTGAACCGTTGTCAGTCCCTGGGCCTTCTTTGATTCGAATCGAGACGAGAATTAAGGTAAAAAATTTGATTCGAAGTAAACAAAGCGTTACTTCAAAGTGCATCGGAAAAGAAATGGAAATTTTCTAATTTGTTTATCAATTTATAAATTTGAACCTTCGTGAGTTCCTGGGACTTCTCAGATTCGAATCGAGACGAGAATTAAGGACAAAAATTTGATTCGAAGAAGACAAAGCGTTACTTTAAAGAGCATCGGCAAAGAAATGGAAATTTTATAATTTGTTTATCAATTTATAAATTTGAACCTTCGTCAGTTCCTGGGGCCTTCTTTGATTCGAATCAAGACGAGAATTAAAAACAAAAATTTGATTCGAAGAAGACAAAGCGTTACTTTCAAGAGCATCGGAAAAGAAATGGAAATTTTCTAATTTGTTTATCAATTTATAAATTTGAACCTTCGTCAGTCCCTGGGCCTTCTTTTATTCGAATCAAGACGAGAATTAAAAACAAAATTTTGATTCGAAGAAGACAGAGCGTTACTTTAAAGAGCATCGGAAAAGAAATGGAAAATTTCAGCGACCTTCGTAGATCTAGCAGTGAATTAAAAATGACGTTTGAAAATTTCAGGTATCCTTGCGCCTTCGTTAGCCTGACATCGTTTCCTACATTTCATTATTTGTATTGGCAAAGCACACCTCGAATGCGAAACACTGTTTTTGTATCACGGTAGGTACAAAGAGGGAGCAGTTATACATTTAGGTCAAACACTAGGCATTACTCGAGGAGAGTCGAGCGGTTGGTATACTAACCTGCCGTCCAATTTCGAGACAAGGGGTCTGGTTAATACACTAACCGTAAGTGTCAGTTACCCCAATTAGCTGTTTGGTTAATGCTGGTATCGCTTATCGAATCGCTGATAGTTTATTAATAACCCTAGTTTCTTAAGGCTCATGAATAAATACATCAAGATAATCTTTGTTATGTTGAGATAACATATAGCGAAGAACCGTTGGAATTATATATTCGTATTTGTTTATTTCATATTTCGGTTTCATCTGCTATGGTTAATTTCGCCTTGGACCTGCTGCTTTAGGTGGGCTCCGAACCACCGAGGTTATGGTGTACATATCAAATAGAAAAAATTGAAAATTTCCAAGTGACTCTATGTCGTTTTACCCACCATAGTTCCACAACTCCTATGGTTATATCGACAAGGAGCTACTGTTTCAGGTGGACTTCGAACCACCGAGGCTATGGTGCACATACCGCATAGAAGAAATTGAGACTTTTCCCAGTGGCTCTATCTCCTTTTACCTACCATGGCTCCGTAACTCCTATGGTTATTTCGCCAATGACCTACTGTTTCAAGTGGTTTCGAACCACCGAGGCTATGGTGCACATATTAAATAGAAAAAATTGAAAATTTCCCAGTGGCTCTATCTCCTTTTCCCCACCATAGCTCCATAACTCCTATGGTTACTTCGCCAATAACCTACTGTTTTAAGTGGTTTCGAACCACCGAGGCTATGGTGAACATATCACATAGGAAAAATTGAAAATTTCCCAGTGGCTCTATCTCCTTTTGCCCACCATAGCTCCATAACTCCTATGGTTATTTCGCCTAGGGCCCACTGTTTCAGGTAGACTCCGAACCACCGAGGCTATGGCGTTGATATCGCATAAAAAGAATTGAAACTTTCACAGATTTTTTTATAACGATAAACAGTCTCACCGGGGATATTTCGACTTCAAGGAATAAAGACTGGACGATAAGTAAACATTGCGGGTAGAGCAGTATCGAAGCGTTCGACCTTGCTGCCCCGGAAAGTCATTAACAATGAGTCGGGCCTAACCGTGTATATTGAAATTAGACAACTGTATCTCCCTCGACCTATGAAGATTGCCAATAGATTTTCATCATGGAATGCAATATTCCGTATTTAAACAATTATTCTTCTTCGCAACAAATATCTTCGCAGTTATTTGCTTACGAATGCAAAGGTGTGAATGCACGCTAATACACAATGGTACCGTGTGATTTTTTTTTACCGTGTGACATTATCTAAAAAACTTTGGACGCAGAAGAATGGCCAAAACAGTGTGAAACAGTTTAGTGAATAGACTGTCGCAAATCTTCACCGTGCTATCGAGCAGGAAATCAGCTAGAACTCTCCATTATGCTGTGTACTTCAACAAAGAATGTTTCCCCAGAGAGCAATAACCACTCTCTGGAGGTGAAATACAACACACAGCACTGCATTATGAATAAAATAAAAAATGTAATAAATTATCGGCGCATTAAGCTTAAATATAATATACATAAAGTCGGTAGGTATAGTGCTACATGCACAGGACTCTCAGAATTCGAGTCCTGATAACTTATCGACAGTCAAAAAGAGAAACTAGAAAAACGACTCACAACCAGATCTCCTGCCAAGCCACACATCCCCGGAAGTGTTATGGTCGAGTAAAGCACGAGAAAAATAACTCTCACCAGGAAAATAAAAGCCAAGCGGAAGTAAAAAGTATTCCTGGCAAGGAGCTGTATCTGTATTTTTATCGAGTCATTGGCAAAAATCTCTGGCAGACGTGTTATTCTCGCACAATTCAATTGTATCTGGAGTAAGGGGTGAAGGTTATGACAGAAAAGTCCTAGCACTTCGAGTGGCCGAGAATAATTGAATTATCGTTTGTAGATATTTTACTAGCCGCGGATAGAGGTCGCAGGAGGGACGACGCAGATGTACTTAACGTTAGTAAGTATTTATGTCCTACGCACTTGAAGATGGCGTTACACGACTATGCTCGTTTACCGTAATTCGTATTTGATTTACCTTCAAGATGATATGTTTTTCGTCGTACGTATTCTCCTTAGTCACAGTGTCGAAGTAAGGTCACGGAGGTTGCGGCAAAGATCGGATGCTTAGACTTCCGAATGGCTGGAAGGAGTGGAAATCCCTCCTGCATCTGCATGCCGTTGTAGATGTCCCGGATGAAATCATTAGCAACAGAGATGCAGTGTAAGATGCAGAAGCTGACTGCAAGATGCCAATTGACTGCACACCGCACGACGCAATTTATTTCGGAACGCGCACACAACACTTAACGCTGTCAACCGGTGTTAAACGCTGTCACGACGACACTGCAATGCGAGCAACTGCTTTGAAAGCACGTGACGTCCGAGGCTGAGCGTGATTGGCTGGCGCTCTTGATACCACGTGCGGTTCAAGTGCCTCCGATTGGACCGTTTGCTAGGCCTATTGAGAATTTGGACGCGCAATTTTGTGGACTACGAATTTCTCTACTAAATTCTTTAATAAAGATTAGTCTAGCGGTGCGGAATTAAAGAGTATCACTTTTACAGGGCTGATGCTTCATATTAAAATGTGTTTTCCCATTCCTTTCTGAGTTTCTATCGTCTTTTCACCATGTGACAGTACTTAACACTTTGAGCCCATTGGAATATATTGTTCAACGTGTCTGATCGTTCATATAAGTCACTTTTACACTAAATTGTTGCTTAACAAGTATCTTCGCTTACTGTGAGTACTGTCGCCGATCTATTAACACTAGACTTACGGGCGCGAAATCTGTTACATTGCAAAAGAATTAAATAAGGACTTTGGAAAAAGGGGGATCAAGCGGCAAAGATGGTAATTCGTTAAGTCATCATTGTATTCTAAAATACAGTGCAATATCTACTGTACAGCTTCTTTGTAAATTTGACAAATGTTTATAAAACAAGTTGGAACCCGTCAATTTGACGGATTCCGTAAATCTAGTGTTAACTACTGTTGGCGATCTTGTCGTCCTCCGTCGCCGAAGAATACAGAATTAGTAGACGCGTGTTTGTATTTCTGAGAAACTTTCCATCATTTCGAAATAAGCGAAACGTGGCTTACCAGTTCTTTTAAAACCTTTAACGGATCCAAACTAATTCAATTTTGTATTAATCTGTAGCACTAACTTCTACTGATTAAACATTATTTTTTGCCAACTGCCAACACCACGTCGACTGCAAAGCACCGATCGTCAAATAATAAATAAAAGGATGAATACAAAGGATGAATATCGATTGCTGGAATCTAACGTCTAAAAATTTGCACCAGTCGAATCCCCGAGGTTTCACCTAGCGACGAGAATAACGCGTAGCTTGCGACGTAATGCACCATCCGGTCGTTAATTAACGCTCCTGCCTCTTAAAATACGTGCTTGTTCCTGTTCGGATAGAGAGCCGAAAAAAAATATCCGTGCCGGCGGAAGCTGAAGTGCCGAAAGAAAAGCGCGGGCTGAAACGAAGCGTCGTCGCGCGAAAGCATCGAATTTCGCGACGAACGGCGAAACATCCAGCTCTTTTCTTTCCCGTTCGTTCTCCTTTTCTCCCCGCCACTTATTTCCTCCTCCTTCTTTATTCCCACGCCACGGCGTAATTTCGAGGAGTCCTCCGCGTTATATTAAATCATCGTTCCATTGCGTCTCTAATTAGAGACGAGAAATTTCATGCGGAAATCTCGAGAGCTTAATTCGACGATAAACGTGTAATCTCTCGCGGCTTTACGTCCTGTTCGACGATTACCCGAGGAAAAAGGGCGAGGACGATAATAAATTGCTCGAGCGTTTCCTGCAATCGCAATGGCGATTGTGCTTTTTATGCGTCCTGAAGCGAATGCGTGCCCGATCGAGAGCTTTCACGAGGGAAAAACACGTAAACGTTAAGGTAGTTGTCGTGCAATGGGCATAGTGTCAGAAAATTCTAAATTTTAGAATACTCATTGAGGACATTATAATACAATTATCCTTAAAATTTTAAATCGATTGACCTCCTCTAATTCGAGATAAACTTAATTAAAGTTCGGGTCATTAGCATGGAGAGTATATGCGCTATGTAGTGGTTCTACCACTTTATTAATTCTAATAAAAAAACTAACAGTCAGAAACTTTCAAAAAACTAACAATTCATAAATGTTTTTGTTCTGAATTAGACAAAAAAACAACAAATATATTGACCTTCCCGTTATTGAGTTATAATAATGCAAAAATTAAAAATCGTGGAAAAAAGCACACGCGGGCAAATCGAACAGAAACAACTTAGCAACGCTGTACTGTACATACATTGAGTGTGTATACACTGAAGCGCTGTATCCAGTAAACAAGCCCAGTATGTCCAACTGTGTGGCATAAACGACGTTGCCAAATTGCGAGACGTGAAAATGTTTCATAGTGTTTGTGTATACATATATATGAGATTTGTATGTGTATGTTGTCACGGGTACAGTATTGAAACAAAGGTGATCGTTCATATCGCTACTCGCTCCTATACTCTTACCACGCACATGATCCAAAAACTATTGACGATATTGTACCACGGCAACGTCCTTAAGGTGAAACATGTTTCATTGCATTTTAACCCTTTGCACTCGAGAGCTGACTCTCACTCACCACTTGGTTTGATGCGGAAACTCTATGCACGGCAATGACAATTTATGTTTAGTTTCTTTGAACTGGGTTCCTAAGCTCTTTGTGTATAATCTTATGAAGTGTAGAATGACACCTCTTTAACCCCTTGCCGTACAATAACGAGTGATACTCGTGACGCGATAAATGTAATAGTAAATTTTGAATCGTTCCAAAAATTATTAAATTAAAAATATCGTTGGTTCAGGATAAAATAAAATGAATTCTATGGTATTTAATATTACGTTAAGTCTTACGCTATATCAGAAATCAGGGATAGATTGTTATTTCAGCAATTAATTCAGAGGTATTGCACATTCGGTCACAAAAGAAATGGTACTGCAAAGGGTTAAATAGAGGTAAGATTTTCTTATCTGAAATTAGTCCACAATCACGAACATGACTGCATTTTCGGCATTAGTCCGAGCTTGACAGTCGTGGCAGAAGGACTATTAGAGTTAAAGTTTTCGATTCCTAACAGGAGTTAGGAAGGATCGCAAAGTCTGCTCTCAAACAAATAATCCCGGCAAAAGACATCAAACAACATACTATTGTGATACTTGTCCCGACAAACCAGGCGTGCATCTCGGCAATTGTTATATAAAATGTCATACAAAGCAAAATTACAAAGATTAATGTTTAAGAAAATATCTTCGTAAAGGTGTGAAGATACACAAAATGTTAAAATATCAAAGTTTTATACATTAATTTGTATGTAAATTCACCAAAAATGCTGCGAAACGTCTCGAGTTGCTGGTCCGTCCGCGCGAAAAAGTCCTCGAGTGCAAAGGGTTAACACGTTGAATGCCATGGGGGTCACCGATGACCGGCGCTGTTGAATTCAATATAATTTCATATGACTTTTAAATTATAATATTTACGAATTTGTTAATTCAATTAATATTCACTCGTGGTTCTCAAAAAATTAAAGTCCTGCTTTCTATGTATCTCTTTGTGTCTTTAAAGTTTCTGCTTTGCAAAGATGTGATTTTAATAGAAATCTTTCACTTCGGTAGAAATGAAGAATCTAGCGAATTACCGGTGGCATTGAACGTGTTGAATTTTTTTTTAATTTTCCTATTCAATGTAGACTTTTCTTGCAGGGCTGTTTAAATTGTGCACATAATAAATAGAAAGAAGATAGAAAATTATTGGGAAATTGGAAAGTTGTTTTAGCGTTAGATAATTTGAATTATCTGACTGATTGACAAATTGATACGTGGAAGGATTGAATACAGCTCGGTATAGAAATTCCAAAGGTTAAAGGTGCGAATAAAATAAGTTTTATCGATGTTTCATAGTGCACCGAGGAAATTTCCATATCGCGAAATTCACGTTTCTGTGTTCCGCGGGAGAACGTTTTTGATTGACGTTCAGGCGTGGAACTTTCTTTTATTCTTACTGCTAAAAAAAACATTCGCAATTTGATGTGAAAAACGAGCGATATTAATATAGCCAATTTGTCATTAATAACCTCGGAGAACGTGAAATGTTTTGACCTCGCTCAATTACGAAGAATTAATTACGAAAGGAAGAAATACCGTATTCGTAATAACTGCTCTTACAAAAAAGTCATTTTTACGGAGAACTTTCAACTCGAATTATAACGTAGCAGTTATCAAATTAGAAAAGAAAATTGCTGCAACTCAATCCTCGCAGAAACGAAGACAAAGTAAAAAATAGAATGCAAAGTTTAATTATCAAACGAATTATAAATAAAACAAACACATTTAAAATACAACAGCTATTCTCAAGATAAAAACCGTGACCTGACCAGAATTCTCTCTCTGCAAATCGCAACGGAACAATTCTCAAATTAAAGTTAGAAAATTGCAATAACACGATCTTCAAGCGAGCATAATTTTCCCAAAGAAGATATGAAAAATAAAGCGTAAGATATTCGCCATCTTTGAAGAAGTTCGAAATTAAGACAGGCACGTCCGAGATTGCCATCTCGTCTCGAAATGGAAGTTGAAAGATCGAAGGAGAGAAGGGAGTTCTATCCGCGTCGATGATGGGAAGGTCGTTTGAGAAGTTCCGCGTCGAATTGCCATCCTTCGATTCACATCCGTGACCAGCTTTCCAGGATTTCGTAACGGTCTCCTCTTTCCGCAGAATTCCACCCCGCGGCCTCGAGTAGACTCGTTAGCCCTTTCGCAAATTGCGGTCAATTTTCTTCGCGAATTCGGACGACGTCGAGATCCTCCCTCGATCGATCGGTATCCTTCCTCTTCGAGAATCGAAAGACCTTTTCGCCGAATTTCATGCAAATCTAAGAAAGATTCCGATGGTATCTTCAGCCTCTGTCGAGAGGCTTCCACGATTTTAATCCAAATCTCCAATTGGATTTGAATTTTTGCCGATTTTCGTTCGATTTTCAATGGATTTTGTACTTAAAACAAATTGGATTTTAGATTTTTCGTTCTCTCTGTTTAACGCGAGAACTACCGGCGCTATATGTATTATATTTAAATATAACAAATAAGTGCCTTGGAAAGAAATAAATTGAGAGGAAGAAAAGATAATTAATTAAGTAATTTAGGTTTTATGAGACTGTAGTGAAATATTTTCTTGACGGCTCCCCTATCGGTTTGGGGAATTTTTGAAAAAATTGAGAGCCGATAATATTAGCCACCTTGGTGGTTTTAGTGTTGACTCTAGAAAATAGTATAGTATTTTTTGCCGATTTTCGGTCAATTTTCAATGGATTTTTTGCTTAAAACAAATTGGATTCTAGATTTTTCGTTTAACGCTAGAACTACCGGCGTTATATCTATTATATTTAAATATAACGAATAAGTGTCTTGGAAAGAGATAATTTGAGAGGCAAAAAAGATAATTAATTACTTAATTTAGGTTTTATGAGACAGAAATGAAATATTTACTTGACGGCTGCTTTAACGGTTTGGAGAATTTTTTGAAAAAATTGAAAAACGATAATATTTGCCACCTTGGTGATTTTAGTGTTGACTCTAGAAAACAGTACAGTATTTTCTGCCGATTTTTGTTAGCTCGTTAGCCGATTCTTTCTCTTAATTGGGTCAACTATTACATCGTTGTTAATCCTTTCTTCTAAACCGATTCGTCGATCTCAAGTAATTGAAAATGGCTCTTCGTAAATTCCATCGCGATCATTAAAGCTGCTTCTTCTCGTCGAAAAAGCTCGAAATGCAACCGCATTTTCTGGAATCCTCCCAAAAAAAAAAGAAGATCGCATTATCCGTCCCATTTAATTCCATTTTTACAATTCCACATCGGTGCTCGTACTCCTCGTGCTATTTTCGCGCAAAAGCCCGCGAGATTGTAGAAATTGTTTCGTCGGTCACTTTAATTCCGTCGTAAGGATATTTTTTTAATACGTTATCGATTTCACCTAAAAGCGCTTCGACCGTCGCCGCTCCTCTCCTTCGCTTTTTTCGTCCGGCTGACCGTTATTTTAAACCGTCGATCGAATATCGGATTAATATAGTCGAGGCGTTTTATTGGAATTCGATGTTGACAATAATTTCGTTTAGAAAATTCAACCGGTAATTCAATTTTCCATGGCAACGCATCGGCAATTGGTGAATTTTAATTGCAGAAGTGTCATTGCCAAAAGGTGGAGGAAACTTTTGAGAAAACACAATTTTTATCGACTCTATACTTTTGGGAGGAAGACTCTTTAATATCGGAATAGAAAAAGTAGAAAAAAGACTACTCACTTAGGCGAGGAAAATGGCGGGAAGAAGTAGCGACTGAAAGAGAGGGAAGTAGGAGTTGCGCTGAGATCGTAAAGATATTTAGAAGAGTCTATTAAATCTGTTGAGAAAATTGACGTCTAAGAGGAGTCATAAAGGCTTCGCCGACCGGAGAAAGAGCCGAGTCAAACGATCCTGTTAAATATGAATGCGCCATTATAGATTCAAGCAGACAGTAAACTGAAGTTACGCGCATGGAAAGTGTTTCCGCGTTCAAATCTTCGCGCGTTATCGTCGCCAATGGCCAAAGTCCAGTACTTTTTCTCATCGTATTAACTATAATACAGGCACATATACTTAACAAATATACTTTTTTCCGCTGCACTTTTTCTATGTCATTAAGCAATACGCGATAACAGCGACTAACAAGTTAAAGTTTAAAAAAATATTTCCATAAAGGAATTAGCCTCTTGCCATGCAATTTCTACTTTGACTGAGTGTGCAATAACTTTGCATTAACTCTAGAAATCAAAATTTCTCTGTGATTTTTGATATTTCGTACAACTGAACGCAATATTCGTAGTTCGTTCGTCTCGTGACCGACTGATATTTCCAATTTAATAGTTTTTGGAAAACTTCCAATTTTTCTGTTCCATTTGCTGCGTCACGAGTGTGAGAGTTTATTGCAGGCTAAGGAATTAAGTAAAAATTCAAATATACGAATAGTTCAAAGCGACTGAAAAACGACCCAATTTCGCCCTTCGATCCGAATGCGAAACGATTTGCTGTTCCACCGTTAAATAACGGAAAATTGCTATTTCGCACGAAACCAGGTTTATCTCCGTCGCTGTTATTCCTCGCCCTTATAATTACCTTGAAATAAAACTAGTAATCTGCATCTAGTCTCGTTCTCTCGGAGCTCTAGGAACTACAAATTGAACATTCATCGTGCGCCAACTAAAAAGAAATTTAAATTCCCAATTACAGTGGCGTGCGATACAAACGGTCGCCTCGTTTCATTGGCGGAGGGTTAAATCTTTGCAGCCTAATTTTTTTTCCAGTTTGAAAAATTAGGTGAAAGATGGTACATCATTAAATGTTAATAGCTGGATTTTAAGTAACACATTTCGATTCATCTCACATTTTCTTGGCAGGGAAGCTTATTTATTTAATTATGTGGCCTTCATTTTATGGTTGTTAGCACTTTACGAAAGTTTTGATCTAAAATTTCGATCAAAATTTGAATTAAATTCTAAAGTTCTTGAAGTCTTAACACTAGAACTACCGGCGTTAAAACTGTCATATTTTAAAATATTAAATAAGTACTTTGAAAAAGGAGGAATCGAGAGGCGAGAAAGACAATGGATTCGGTGATTTATGTATTTTAAGATGGACAGAGAATATTTATTATAAGACTCTTCTATAAATTTGGAGAATTTTTGGAAAAAATTGTGTACCAGTCATTTTGACTGGTTTGGTAGTTCTAGTGTTAACATGTTTTATTTAAACGATCGAAAATTTAATTAAACTTAAGTTAAATTATATCAAGTTCTGCTGCATTACTTTTGCAATCCTTATTATTATAATAAAAATTACCGAGTGCAATTTGTATTTCTCCGATTATTTTCTGATTTCTTGCGACTTACGTTGCACGTTTGAAGAAAACTTGTAATAATAAAGAAGTTGAAGTCGACACAGTAGTTCCACAATTTTTGGCCCACTTATTTATGAAATTTCATACTTTCTGAATGAAATATAATAATTGACAGAGGCAAAACGGTTACAATAGAAACTAGAAACACAGACGTACGCTGTGTTACCTCAAAGTCAAGAGGAGTTACAGAGGGTTAATGTCGTTATGCTAATCCGCCGAGGCCGATTAATCGGCGCGTTAAACTCTGCGGAAGATCGGGCTACGTTGAGTCGATCAAACTTCCTCGTCGTTGAATCGATTATCGCTTCGATTTATAGCCTATTTTCCGCGACAAGCGAGACAATCCAAAGCAATTCTTTTTAAATCCAACATCACGAAAATCGTCATACGATTAAAAGTATCGTTTCGAACGAAGAGAAAACTGATGGAAGAATTTGTCGAGCGATGATTATTCAAGAATTGAAGACAGAAGCTTCGAAGATGTATTTTTATAAAATTTTGTAATTGCGGAAAACCACGAACGAGCGAAAAGCAAGAGGGGAAAAGCGAATAATAATTGTATTCGATGATGCAACTACAACTGAGGTGCTTTTGTTCCTTTGTAGTCGCATGTGACAGTGGAGAACAGTGGAGAACGCTTCGAGACACTTTATGCGAGATTCTCGAAGTATTCTACCTTTTCCTCCGTCGAATCGGAACTCCGACAAAAGCCAGCCACTCGCTGAGCCGAGTTTTGCATTTTAAATGGGAGAAAAATCGTCGTACTTTGCATTTCGTTGTAACTAATTCAAACGAGCGCAACTTTCCCGCGAAAACATCCCGTAAATCGAGTCCCCGAACTATCGGTAATAACTTCTCGAAAAATCCATCGCGCATAAGAACGAGGCGAGATCAATTTTACGGCTGCGTAACGGCGGACTCAAAATTGCGAAAAATTCCCCGCAACGCGACGGCAATTTTGACGAACAAAAGAACGACTTCCGCCAAAGCGAGATGAAGTTCGCGCCTAAAACGCAATTTCCAATTTGCGCGAAATTCGAGCTTGCAAATTAGACTCTTGGATTTTACAATTTAACGAATATTTGCGCACGGAAATTATTAAATAAGAAATTGAGTCTTCTGGTGCTCCTTTTACAATTAATTGAAAATATTTGAAGATATCGTGGATAAGTATTTTCCAGGAAAAGAAGAACATTGATCGATTTGGCGATTTGCATTTTGCAGGATAACTCTAGAAAATCAAAGGGATAATACCATTATGATGTAACACTATATAACATCATAACTATAAATTTGTGTGCTTTTTCAAATAAATGAGAGAGAGGCCATTTAGACTTGATAAACCGAGCACGAAGTCAATATTTAACAATACCAGATTCCAACCCTCCAAGTTCTATACCTGCAAACTCTGAAACTTTAAAACAAAAAGCTCGACCAAGCTTGACACCTAGCCTTCTCATTGTTTTTCATTCTGATATGATATCACAAATATAAAATTGTACGACTTTTCAAAAAAATAATCTAACAGTAAGTCAATCTGTATCAATTCAAAATTCTACCCTTCGAAATTCTAAATGTCCAAGCTCTCAAACTTTAGAACAAAAAATGCTACAAAGTTTGACACCTAGCTTTCTCACAGTTTTTTATTGTGATATAACACCACAAATATAAAATTGTGTGACTTTTCAAAAAAATAATCTAACAGTAAGTCAATCTTTATCAATTCCAAATTCCACCCTTCCGAATTCTAAATATCCAAGCTCTCAAACTTTAGAACAAAAAATGCTACAAAGTCTGACACCTAGCTTTCTCACAATTTTTTATTGTGATATAACACAACAAATATAAAATTGTATGACTTTTGAAAAAAATATTTTAGCGCTAAGTCAATCTGTATCAATTCCAGATTCCACCCTTCCAAATCCTAAATGTGCAAACTCTCAAACTTTCGAACAAAAAAATCAACCAAGTCGGACACCTAGCCTTCTCACAGTTTTGCATTATGATACATCACCACAAATATAAAATTGTGTGATTTTTCAAAAAAAACAATCTAGCACTGAGTCAATCTGTATCAATTCCAGATTCCACCCTTGCAAATCCTAAATTTCCAAACTCTCAAACTTGAACACAAAATAATTTTACCCCCTCTACAATCCACACCCAGTCTTGTCAAAGTGTCAAAAGACAGTGAACCGCGTGATACATGGCCCAACTATTGACATCATCCCGATAAGGGATTAAAAAAACTAATCCACTGCTAAGTCAATCTTTATCAATTCCAGATTCCACCCTTGCAAATCTTAAATGTCCAAACTCTCAAACTTGAACACAAAATAATTTCACCCCCTCTGCAATCCACCCCCAGTCTTATCAAAGTGTCAAAAGACAGTGAACCGCGTGACACATGGCCCAACTATTGACATCGTCCCGATAACGGAGACATCCCTCGAGAGATATCCATTAGACCAGCAGCCAGCACGAGGTGCAACCTGTAACACCTCCAGCGCGATCTCATTAAACGGGCCTCTTTGTCCTGTCCTTCTCTCCGGCATATGAGGCGATACCAGTTTAAGGGATCGTGTGGCCACTGTCCACACTAGGTTTGAATCTCTCAGCCGTAGTATCGGAGCACAACGGTCTGATACATCGTCTCGTGAATCCTAGGAGGGCTAAACACTGTCTAGCAGCTTGATAGACGATCATCCGTCTAGAACGGGGTGGAGGTATCTGGATTAGTTATCCAACTCGTGTTGCACGACGTGGTCGAAACTTGAACGCATGTGCTCAGACACGTTGCGAGGGTATAACTTGTGGTTTACGCTTGTAGGAGTCTGTTAAGGACAACCTGTCTTCGGTTCGATGCCGTGTTGGAGGATGAGCCACCTTGCATTGTCCCTAATCTACTGAATCACCCGTAGCAGAATCGAGCTGATGAGATATTATGGAGAAGAGACCTGCTATATTTTAAGGGCTGGAGACAAATATGAGATTTCGTGTCTCTTGGGGTGGGGAATTTTTAATTGGGAACGGAATTAATTGCGAGGAGTAACGAGTCATTGAAAGAAGTTCTTACCGGTTGGGGTGAGAAGGTGTCGCGAGTTTTGAGTTTCTGATTATCATGTTATGTAATCGAGGAAAGTCGAAGAAATTACAGCGTTGCGTAATTTTATAGGTATAATGATTAGTATAAAAATCAAGAATTCACAGGAGACGACCAGGGGGTTTTGCGTACAAATCAGGCGGATTTTGGGTACCAACCCTTGTGTAGATTCGAGAGTAGCACTGGTGCAGCGCAATTTTTGAGACGATGAGGGCGTAGCATAGAAAAATAGGCAATGAACAGATAAATATAATTGAACTACACTAAAATATATTTAGCGTGGTTGGCATAGAGACCTGAGTAAAGTGCTCTAATCTATTATTTTAAATAGTGAGCCATTTTTTCCCGCTCCCCTATATTGTTTCTATATTCCTTATATTCCCTGTATCTCTTATTTCCCAATTCTCCTTATTTTCCTCAATTCTCCTCAATTCCTCAATTTTCTGACTTTCCTTATCTTTTCTCACCCCTTCTCATCCTTCCTGTCTCATCTTTATATAATCTGTGGCGGCACGGCCTATATCGAGCACCGCCGCCGATCTACCGGTCGCCATTACGCTTACGCTCCTAGTTCCAGGATCGTCCGCTAGACTTCGTGTCCACCGATGGATCGCTCTCGCGAGTTGTTCAACGACGATCGGTATCTATATATACGATTGAACGACAGATAAAGTGGTGGAACGGTAAGAAGGCAGCTGAGACGGAAGGGGAGATTGCTCTCGCAATGTCGGTCCTGGGGAAATCTGAGATCGACGAATGACAACCGAAAATAAAACAAACACTACTTTCGTCGTTCACATGACAATGCAACGAATGTGCGGGCCTCTCTTGCCCAATAGCGCGTCAAAATCGAAAATGCGTGAGGGAGAGGGATGTCCTATCTGTCCGGCGAATCAGAGCAAAAATTACCCCTCAGCTGTGCGCTGCCTTCTTACCGTTCCAGTATTATAACATTGTCCCATCCGGGGCACAGCGTCTAGAGCAGAGAGGGCCTTGTTCGGTCAGCCCTACTGACGAGTCCACGAACTGGCCCAGGACGAAACGCAGCGCGCTAATCTACACCTTTACCCCTTTCCTAGGAACGGAAGGACTTCCACTGGCCCAGGCACCGTTGGTCCCTTCAAATCCTACAAATTTCGTTAGCTCCTCCGCGATCGAACATAGAGTGCCGCCAATGAGAACTACCCCACGATGTCCAATCACTAACACCTTGGTTGGAGCGTCCCTCGCCCCAGTGAAAACCATCTGCCAATCCAAACACGGAAGCCACAAAGCAAAAACCACCCCCGCGAAGATCGAATGCAAAAATCACTGTACACCCCCGTGATTTTCTCATCGGCACCGTGCCTCTGTTTGCTCTCGGTGCAAGGTAAACCCTCCTTTCTCTCTCGGGGCTAAAGTGTAGGCGGTTTGAATCGTGGCGGGAAAGGGAAACGCGGAGGGTGGTGTTTGCACGCGGTGGGCTTGAAAGTGCCGGAACGCCGAGCTACGCGGCGCTGTTGATGGGACCGTATCAACGGTGGAACGACGATGGAAACAGGGGATGGGGAAAAAAAACAGCGGGCCGCGTCGATCGTTGGAAACGCGGACGAAAGTGAAACAAAGAACGACCCGTCGACGAGCGCCGCCGGAGTTTCGTGGATAGACAATAACGGCGATGATAAGCGCGAGGATTCCATGGATTCCATAGACAACGAGGCGACATCGAAAGATCCTGAAAAGCTTCTTTGTTCACGGGAACAAAGCTAAAGCCGGGTTTACATGGCGCGCGAACCACGATTGTGATCCGAGCAGTCGATCGTGATTCACGCGTGGTCGAGGCGGAGAATTCAAATTTCGGAGTTTAAGGACGTTTCGAAGAGTCAACGGGAAAGCCTCGACGAGACTTTGGGGAGCAGAGGAACGTTCTTAACGTCGTTAGATAAATCGAGCGAGGCAGATCCCGTCGGGGAAGTTTTGCAATTTTGTGGAAGTTACGGGCTGCTTTGAATTTCGACGGGCTGGATTAAAATTGGGTTACTCGAGATTTCAAATTGCGGCGCTAACGCTCGTTATTCCTGTTGTGATGTATTATAATTGCAACTTTCGGTTCTAGACATATTTTCTTTAAAAATCAAGGACGATTAGGGGGAGTTAATGGCTGTTGCAATTTTGGCGGGTTCGATTAAAATTGGGTTACACGAAATTTAAAATTGCAACTTTCATTTCTAGGCATTTTTTTTAACTCAAAGGCGACTAAGGGCAGTTATAAGCTGCTTTGAATTTTGGCGGGATGGATTAAAATTGAATTACGCGAGATTTTGAATTTCGACATTAACTCTCATTATTTCGGTGGTATTGTATTATAATTGCAACTTAAGCTTCTAGACATATTTTTCTAAAACTCGAGGACGATTAGGGGGAGTTAAAGGCTGGTTTGAATTTTGGCGGGTATGATTAAAATTGAATTAAGCGTGATTTGAATTTCGACGCTAACGCTCATGATTCGTGTTGTGTTGTACTATAATTGCAACTTTCGCTGCTAGACATTTTTTTTAAACTCAAATACGATTAGGGTCTGTTACGGGTGGCTTTAAATTTTGGCGGGATGAATTCAAATTGGGTTATGCGAGATTTCGAATTGC
Source organism: Cerceris ruficornis (assembly GCA_963989415.1). Taxonomy (NCBI): domain Eukaryota; kingdom Metazoa; phylum Arthropoda; class Insecta; order Hymenoptera; family Crabronidae; genus Cerceris; species Cerceris ruficornis. The sequence goes on from OZ022518.1 coordinate 31,612,352, forward strand.
GGCGCTAACGCTCATTATTCGTGTTGTGTTATATTGTAATTGCAACTTTATTTCTAAACTTATTTGTCGTCGAATCTCAAAGACGCTTAGGCAGCCCAATTTATTAGATTGCTTAAGTTTTAAATAAATAATCTAACAGCGCTCTAATCAGTCTTGAAGACAGCCAAACAGCTAGGAATTTCTAAGAGAATCTCTTCTGGCGTTATTGGAAACTGGCTTAAAACCAGGTTTGCACCAATTTCAGGTTATGCAACGCGTCGGACTACCGCTATCCTTCGAGTAGCGCATCGTGGTTCACGCATGGCTGAAACCACATATTACAAGAACCCTTGAAAACCTTTAAGCCAGCTTATTTCCATATATTTTCACCTTCGACAAGCTAAACGCATTAAAATCAATCCTGACGATATTGAAATTTCATAAAACTTTCCCCTCGTTTCAGCCATTACTCTTAATTCCATCGAAATATGAAAATCCCAATTACATGCTTACAGCTGCAACAGCATGGAATCTCAACGATATTTATACACACTTCATCGATTACCAATTTGCAACACATATTATTTCGACGAGTGGAACATGCAATATTTATACAACTTTCGAGCAGCTTTTCAAGTGCAATTCAAAGTGCTCCCGCTGTGACATTAGTTACCGAGCAATCATTAAAGTTTATTTAACACAAATTCAGCGTTTTAATGAAAACACAAGTATCGCGTCAAACATACAGAGAGCGGAAATCATCGTAGAATCGATGCACCAGTCGAACAGAACGAAACGCAGGATTAACCTTCAGCCGCTTTTAAAAAAAATACCCCAAAGTCCCTAAGGTCTTTATCTACTTAAACCACTCTCTATTGTGAAAACAAGATATTTTCAAACTTTTAAAAATGCGCAAGAATGATGCTAATTGGAAGAATGATACTAATTGTAAGAACGATACTAATTGGTAATTAAATTAACGCAGGATAAACCTTCATCCGCTTTTAAAAAAGTTACACCAAAGTCCCTAAGGTCTTTATCTACTTAATCCACTTTCTACTGTGAAAACAAGATATTTTCAAACTTTTAAAAAATGCGCAAGAATGATGCTAATTCTAAGAATGATACTAATTGTAAGAACGATACTAATTGTTAATTAAATTAACGCAGGATTAACCTTCATTCGCTTTTCAAAAAAGAAATTACACCAAAATCCCTAAGGTCTTAATCTATTTAATCCACTTTCTATTGTGAAAACAAGCTATTTTAAATCTTTTAAAAAATGCGCAAGAATGATGCTAATTGGAAGAATGATTCTAAAGCTACCAACAGTAGTACCAACTAGTTTTCCTTAGTGAATTTCTGCAAAGCAGCAAAAGATGCTGCTACCAAACTATTAACACATTGAAGACGGATGACGTGAATTCACGTTTTTTATTTTTCAACCGTTGCAGACGGGTGACGTTAATTCACGTTATTTGAAATTTCAAGCAACACCGTATAAAAAAATGCAATTATAAGTAAATAAAACAATACAACGAAGAATTCTTGTTAGAAACAAAGATGTAATGAAGGTGTGTGCATTATATAGTCGAATAATAAAGAAACGTTATATTCAATTCAGTGTTATATATTATTATTCAGTGTTACTCTATAATTTCAACAAAATATGCGAGAATTCAGGCATGCTTATCGTCACATACCGTCTTCAATGTGTTAACAACGCGCCTCTGCCATTTCCTACGTCAAACCAAACCAGAAAAAAAACACTTATTCTACTTAAAGCCAAAGTTGGACAGTGTCGGGAAGTTGGAAGAGAAAGATCTCTTTGTCGTGCTACAATTTACTTCCCTTTTCGGAGCAAACGCTTATCACGAAGCTGTTGTCGCCTAACCGAGTTCCAAGCTCGCACTTTATGCTGGTATATCGATAAACGAGCCGTATAGAGGATGTGCTAAAATTAATGGCCCGCTCTTTGTCGACTGAAATGAGCAAAAAAAGATACGGCGAACGTGGCTTTCGCGATCGAGCGTTTGAAAGTTGGAGGAGGGAAATTTTCAAGAAGCAAATTTATTTCATCGTGAAAGATACTCGTTGCGCTTCTTCACCTTTGTTCGACGTATATCGATTCGTTCTTTCACGTAAATCTTAACCCTTTGCACTCCGAGGAATTTTTACTATGAGCTACCAGCTACTCCAGAACTATTTACACGGTGCGAGTACACATCTGTAGAAAATTGGAAATCTTGCTTTGACATTAAATAAGAATTTTAATAAATAAATAAATATAAATAGATAAATATTTAAAATTATGTTTTACAATATAAAAAAAATATAAAAACCCACTGGATGTATCTGACAATTATCTGATAATTCTATTACAATGTCGCCGCTGCGGCGACAACGGAGTGCAAAAGGTTAAAGATGATAAGATTTACAAATCGACTCTGCTAAAATGTCAAGATCAAGCTGCATAACAAAATATATTTGTTCTCTTCTCCACTTTACAAAGAAATATATCAGATATTTAATACACTGTGCTCCGATCTATTTTTGTAATCAATGTCCAGTTAACTGAAGTTAGTTGACAAAATTTCTCTATTAAGCTTATTTAAATTTCTTATTATGACAAATATTAAAAGATACTTCGGTGAAGAATACGAAGTCGTCGAATTAAAACTTATCGTCGCATCGACAGATCTACTAAACCTCGTCGTAACACGGCGAATAGTTACCACAAATAAAGCCAAACACAAAAAACAGGTTTAAATAATTTCTCCGCAAAACAGCGAGAAGCCACTTGTCGAGGAACCAATTCCACAAAAAAGTTCTCGCGCTGGTTTAAAAAGAAATAAAAAACGAGAGACTCATTTGGAAATTTAACACGTTTGTTTTATCCTCGAAGCAGGAGAAACAGAGCGTTCTCCAACGGGGAGAATTTCTTTCGCGGAATTTCAGTACACCCTGTATAGAGGAAACGGGCGGAGATGCTTGATCTCGTTGCGGATCCTGATGGCGTAATTGCAAGTAATTTATCGCGTTACCGCGGCAGACTGCAGAGGCCCCATGAGATAGGAGCGCAGGCTGAAGGTAAGAAAAATGCGGCGAAATTCAGCGGAACTTCACCGCCGACAATATACGTCCTGGTAGCATTTTGAAAAATAGCAAATACGAATCCAATCCCCGCAAATTGGCGGGTGCGTTTCCGGGTGCTCCCTGGCGGAATGTTTCTCTTATTGGCCGCAGGAATCGTCAACGATTCTTTAATTAGCGCCGAAAATCACCTAAATTCTGTTCTTCAATTAGCGCCAAAAATCACCCAAATTCTGTTCTTCCATTCGTGTCAAAAATCACCTAAACTCTGGTCTTCAATGCGCGCTGAAATTCACCTAAATTCTGTATTTAAATTCGCACCGAAAATCGCCTGAATGCTGTTTTTAAATTCGCGCAGAAAATTATTTAAATTCTCTTCTTCAATTCGCGCCTAAAATCACCTAAATTCTGTTCTTCAATTCGCGCCGAAAATCGCCTAAATTTTGTATTTAAATTCGCACCGAAAATCACCTAAATTCTGTTTTTAAATTCGCGCCGAAAATCTCCTAACTTTTGTTCTTCAATTCGCGCCGAAAATCACCTAAGTTCTGTTCTTCAATTAGCGCCGAAAATTACCTAAATTCTGTTTTTCAATTCGCGCCGAAAATCACCTAAATTCTGTCTTTCAATTCGCGCCGAAAATCACCCAAATTCTATTCTTCAATTCGGACCGAAAATCAGCTAAATTCTGTGTCGAGTAAATTGCGAGATAACTCTCTGGAAATTACAAGAATGTGAATTTTAATAGTATCAATTTTTACAAAATTATTGCCAGCATCTGCAAGGCCTTTCCATTCGATTTTTTTTCAACATTCCGCCCATCAATGGGTGTTACTTTCAAACTCTAAATTCTCCGGTTTCCGCCAAAGAGGCAGCTCCAAGAGGTCAGCCTCCCTGCGAATTATTTCGCTTCCCAAGAAAAGCCCTGCTAGCAAAATCGTTCTCCAGCTATATCGTCAAATTCTGCTGACACCCTCGCGCAAGCTACCCCCCAAATTGATTCTGAAAGCACCTCTATGAAAGATCCAGCGATAAAACGCATCACCATGGAAAAAAAAGCCCGCAGTTTCCCATCCGAGAGCTCGCCACCAATCGTTTACGCTCTCGTCGTGCGAAAACGCCAAATTCCAAGATTCCATCGATACCAGAGAGAAACATAAGCTACAGCTGACTACTAATCGCGCTCTGGTCGCGCGAAAACGCGAAGTTCGAAGGTTCTACGAGTACTGCAAACTACGAAGGATTCTAACGAACTACGGCAATAAATATAAAAATAACTCACTGATTTAGAGTCCGATCGTTGCTGCCGGTAGTAGCAGATCCCTGAACCCCGGAAGCGGCGGCGGCAGCGGAGCCCGAATCGTGATGTCTTCTCTCCTTGTGGACGATGCCCATCAACTTCATCCACGGATTGTTGGCCGCATGGGCGCCCATGCCGCCGCTTTGCCACATTGCGCTCGCCAGTCTCGCTCCTTGTCAAGGAGCCCTTCCTGGGCTCCGACGATTCCTCCTCTAGCCTCCCGGAGAGAGCTCCTTTCTCTTCGACCTCCTTCACGTCCTCCTCTCGGTCTCTCCAGAGAGAACCGTCCTCGAAATCTCCTTCCGTTAGTTCGTCTCTCCTGGTTTCCACCTCGCTCTTCCTTCTCTCCGTCTCGTTCCACCTTCTATCTTCGCCCTGCTTCACCTTCCGCCCTTCCTCGACTTTAGTCCCAATGACCTTCTCTCTCCCGGAATCACCACGATCGCTCCAAACACGCGAATGCCCGTCGAAGACGATGTCTCTGAGGTAGGACCAGTCTCCGGGGAAAGAGAGAAAGTCGTCCTTCCTCCACGAAGCGGAAAGAACGCCCTTCGAGGCTAGGGCTTCATGTCCGTACGCGGACTCCGTTGGGCGAAGGGCCGATGGACTCGCGACGAGGATGATCCGCGAGGACAAACGGGTCCTCGGGTGGCTGCCTGGCCCTGGGTAGGTGCGAGGTGCCTTGCACGGCCCCGTAGGCTCCCTGGCCCGGCCCTCGAGCACCTCCACCATCTAATCCTTAGTTTCGTCACAAGGCTTCTCCGGCCCCGCACCCATTGACACTCTTCCCAGACTTCGATGAGGACACGAGGACGGAGGTAGATGGATGGGTCACAGCCGATGCTCCTCGAAGCGCCGTTTTGACCAACGTTTGGCTTCTTCGACTAGTCACTTTCCGTCAGATCTATTCTTTCTACTTGGATCACGTCTTGCTCCGTTTCTCCTCTTCCTCTGGTGAAAGGAACGCTCCGGATGGTTCCGGTTAACCGGGAGAAGCGGAGGATCGCTGGATCTAGCTCGGAATGTTGGAGTTACAGCCGATGCTCCTCGAAGCGCCGTTTTGACCAACGTTTGGCTTCTTCGATTAGTCACTTTCCGTCACCATCCATCTATTCTTTCTACTTGGATCACGTCTTCCTCCGTTTTTCCTCTTCCTCTGGTGAAACGAACGCTCCAGATGGTTCCGGTTAACCGGGAGAAGCGGAGGATCGCTGGATCTAGCTTGGAATGTTGATGTTACGGGTGATGATCCTTGAATTGCTGCTTTGACGAACGTTCGCTCTTCCGGTTTGGTCTTCCTGTCTGATCTACACTTTCTACTCGGATCACCTCCTCTTCCGTTCCTCCGCTGGGAAATCCTCCTTTTCCTCTGGTGAAACGAATGCACAGAACGGTTACGGCTAACTGAGAGAAGCGGAGGATCGCTGAGTTTAACTTGGAATGGCGCGGTTATGGTTGATCTCGCTACTGACGCGACTACTGCCGGAAGTCGACGATTTGGCGGACGTGGAAGCTTATGGACGTTTGGAACATTCGCGAGGTGGCCCAAGTGCGAACGGTTGGACGGTTTAGTTTTGTTGGGTTGTTGGAACGTTTTGAGAAGATTTTTTCATCGTTTGTTCCTGGGTTATAGAAATATGAACGTTACGAGGGAGGGGAACAGAATTTTAATGAAGCGGCGACGCTGTTTATTAAGAGCCTGAAGAGTTTTTAGTAAAATTGTAAATACTGTGTAAATTGGCCTTCATGAGACGAATTTTCGTGGTGGGCCGTCAAGTATTAAAAAAATAAGTAATTAAAAATGAGGAGGCACGTGTGGGTACGTTTTGAACGTCTTAGATGTACTCCAACTATTTAATTATCCCCCATCCACCCCTTACAAAAAATCACACCGAAGTCCCTAAGACCTATTCTCACTCACAGCCTAATTTCTATTAACACTAGATTTACGGGCGTTAAATCGGCCACACTTAAATATATTAAATAAATGCTTTGAAAAAAGAGGGTTCAACGGGTAAATACGAAGATCGGTTAAGTAATTTGTATATTATAAGATACAAGTGAAATATTGACTGTACCACGTCTCTATGAATTTGGAAACCGTTTTTAAAAAAGTAGGAATCCGTCAATTTGACGGCTTCCGTAAATCTAGTGTTAAAAAAACAAGATTTTTTTTCTTTTCAATAACTTTGATAAGAATAATATGTATCCAGTCTGAACAATTTGTCTGAATTTGGGTGCAAAACTCCAGTCTGTTGAAAGAACTCAAAGCGCAGTCTCAAACAGCAAACGTCACAAAAAGTCCTCTATCACCTAATTCCCCTAATTTGCATCAAAACAAAAATGATTTTCCCACTTCAAAATCCACAGAACCTGATCGGTGCTTAAATTTACCCCATTCACCCCACATTCACCAATTTTTTTCGACACTCCTCACACCTAAACCATCCACCTACTCTATCACTCTTCCCCAACGCAACCTCCCTTATTTTCCACCCCTTCGACAAGAACAAAGAGACCATCGTAAAAAACGAACACCAAAAAGGATAAAGATCGCGAGACGAAAGACGTACACCCCGATGGAAGATTCCTCCAGCAAGGAGTCGCGTGGCACTCGTTCGCTAAGAAGATGATTCGCGAAACGAGGCTCGAGATTATCCTCGAAACAATGGCTCCTCCCAGCCCCTGTTTCGGCGCTGACAATGAGAGTGGCTACGCTTATTTACGTAAGATCGCTCGTTACGAGATAGAGCCGACGGGATACAAAGAAGAGGCTATTGGCCCCTCGTAAGGGGGTATCCGTGGAAATCTTCTCCCCGGTGAAAGAGCCTCTTTAAACGAGATTCTCGGGACCCTCGAATATACACCCACGAGCGAGACTAATCACTTTCGCGTTTACATAGCGCGAAAATTGGATGGGAAGCGAAAGAAGTTCCGTGGGGATGGCTCGAGGGAAAATGGGATAACGTGACTGATGCGAGAGCGATTGAAAAATGTCATTGGCATGGCTGGGGGTAGGATGCGACTATTGGATGTTTCGTGATAGTTGGACCTACTTTTGGTGGGTTGGAGAAATATGGGTTGCCTTTGGAATTTTTAGTTTAACCCTTTGCGGATGGAGACTTTGTCGAATATTGAGTAATAATTATTTATTTGGCGATCAAAATCCACCTTTTTATCAGAAAGTTAGAGTGTCAATGTGTAGAAGTTATAAATTACTATTTGGGTAATCATATTTTAACGGTTATACATCAATTTTTCAACTCTGACCGTGTATACATGCACCGGTACACTATAATTAGATTTTTTCTCAGGCCGCATATATACGCCCGTCGTCCTCACATGGTTAACCCGTTGCCGTAGGATTTCTCTCGTGACTGCAATAATTCTGAATTAAACTGATAACCCTTTGACTACGAAAGGCGTACATATATGCCCTCTCAAGTCCATAGAAGGCGTAAATATACGCCTGGCATACTTTCCAGTTCTTCGTAGTTAATATAAAAGGTATACAAAAATCGAGTCGATTGAAATAATTAAATATTCGGGACTGAAAGAGTTAAGATGTGTTAGCATAAATAAAAACAGATATTTTAATTTATTTGCAATTATTATTTTTTAAATCCTAAAAATGGTATCAAATATCCGGCTACTGCTTTGGTCACTGGTCACTGGGCTGCGCAGAGCAGCGACTGACGTGCGCATAATGCGCAGTCCCTATTGATGGACTACTCCGAGATCGCGCCGCAGTCAAAGGGTTAAAATAAAAATTGATCGGTGATTCCTTATATATCGTAAGTAATTTTGTCCTGTCGCGTCTGAAAAACTAAAGACAAAAATTATGTTAAAATGAAATTGTTCCTCATTATCAATTTCGAAATTTTTCCTTCATATTTAATTACCCATTATTGTTAAAGAAATCAGAAAACTGAGTTAAGTGAATTAAAATAGCTTAAAAAGCTACTTAACATAAATCAAAAATTGATATTTGTAATTTATTTGCAATTATGATTTTTTAAATCCTAATAATGGTATCAAATCTCCGGCTACTATTTGGTCGCTAGTTAGTGGACTGCGCAAAGGGTTAAAATAAAAATTGATCGGTGATTCCTTATATATCGTAAGTAATTTTGTCCTGTCGCGTCTGAAAAACTAAAGAGAAAAATTCTGGGGACTACGTTGAAGAATGTTATCCCGAACCATCATATTTTTTGTTAAAAATTGCTCAACTTTCCAGCGCTGCATTTCAGTCTGAAACTTCTGAAAAGAAGTATACAAGGCGAATTAATAGCTAAGAACGTCTAAATTGACAAAAACGGGCAGATCTCGAAAACAAGGACGAACGCGATACACGTTGGTGCAAACTTGAATAAACATTTTCGCATACATTCCCAAACTGGGTCGTATACATTATGAAACATCCTGTACATATGTAGATCCGGTTCGGAAGAAAGGAACAAATATTCAACGTGCCAAAAATTCTGCGGAATATTACCATCCCAAGGAAAAAACAATCCGCAGCTCCTTCGAACCAAAGCGGGGAGACTTTCGGCAAGCAATAAACAACGAACAAACTAAATCGGCATTTCTCAATCTTCGAGTCGCAGCTCGAGTTTAGGGCCCGTTAAAATTTCTATGGGCCGCAAGAACAACCGAGTCTTTGAATTATTATTATTGTTCCCTTGTTGATCCTGCCGACTGTTTTCATTTATGTTACAACAATTCCCAGAAGCTTAAATAATATTAACCCTTAACGAACGAATGCTGACATATTCGTGACATTATAAATATTCCAAGAAAATCAATTGCCGCCATATCTGTTCTATTTTATATAATAATAATGTATTTGTAAAAATAATTCTATATTTTTTCTATTTTGTATGAATAAATTGTGAATCTATAAAAAATAAATTTGTGGATGCACACAAATCTACACATAACACACATACATCTATTCTTTTATTTCAACCCCCATTATTTTTCTGTAATTTTCGCTTCAGTATCTTTTTGTATCGACATATCTGTTCGTATACTACCTATTATTAATGAAAATTTCTATAAATTGCATTCAAAACGAAATTAATTATGCGCTGTTTCTCGCTCTAGTAATACAGCAATTAAATTGTTAAAATTCCGTCAATCTACCGGCCATTGTTCTGGAAAAATGCATTTGCAAAAAATGCAAAAAATGTATTTTCATATCCCAAAATATCGAGTCTGCAGTATTCCGTCATGTGATGACGAAGTTTTCGTCGCAACGTGTGACGTCAGGGTGTCGTCACGTCTTATAGGCTGTGCCCTTCCGACGACAGTCAGTCGATTATTAATCCTCTTGCCCCATTTAATTAATTACATCCAATTAACTATTTATAAACGAAAGACTTTTATTTAATTCTGGCACTGCTACAAGTCGCGGGTCAACGAAGATTGAGAAACGATGAAGTAAATGTCGTTCAAGCAAAAAATAAGACTCCGGAATTTTCCGAGGACGAAAGAGACGATGGATTCTGAACAGTTGCACGAAAATGGCGGTCTTTGGGAATCGGAAAGCGAAAGATACACGGAGTGGCGGATCGATCGAGCCTATTCGGATGCTCGAAATCGCAACGATCGCCCGGTAAACCGAGGAACGCATTTAGCCTCTGAGGTTTCGACGAGCGAATCCATGCATACGAACTGACCCACTGGCACACACGTTTCATAGGGGAGGACAGACGCTTGCATGGATGCATCCGACGATGCACGAGAGCCTCGAATACCGGCTATCGATTCCCCTCGAAAAGATCCGCAAATTGGCGCGATAATATCCAAGGTCTTCCGTCGGAGACGGGCAAACGAGCTTTCGGTGTACACTCTGTCGAATAAATACGGGGAATTGGTAATTTACAACTGTCGCGGTGTCGTCCACTTGGAATTCCTTCCAAACCGGAAATATTGTAGACGCTACACCTAATTCTGTTTTTACACGATAGATACGTTCCCAAAGAATACGTGTAAAATAATTCGTGTAAAAAAATGTATTGCATCTAGGGAAAAATAGAACATTTTTTCCACTCCTGAGAAATCAGCAAAAATAATACAATAAACTATGAGTGTTGATGTTAGGATCTTAAACATTATATTTCATAAACATTGCACATCATACAAAGTAAATTATCATTTGAAATTATAAATTGTCCGGGTGTTAACTCTTTGAGGACTACTGACGCATATATACGGTCTGAGAAAAAATTTGGTTGCAGTTTATCGCGGCACGCGTTATTAGATTAGAATTAAAAAATTGAAATATAACCGTTGAAGCATGATTCTGCAAATAATAATGTGTAATTCGTGTACATTAACGTTCGAACTTTCTGATAAAAAATTGGTTATTTGAATGATTCGATGATGAAAAATCTGATAGAAATAATGAGAGCCAAATAAATGATTATCTCTCGACACTGAATAAAATCTGCGTCCGCAAAGGGCACTGCAATCACGATGGAATAGGAAATTTTGAAGCTTTTCGAAAATGACGAAATTGAAAATGTCAGTGGAACACCACACGATAAAACGATTTCTATGTTAATAATATTCCTTTAAGTTCTGAGATATATCAGGAATCACCGGCAAATATTTATTTTAGCAATTAAATTTTCAATTATTGCGGAGGCAGGCACAAAAGAATTCGCAGGGCAAGGGGTTAATTGTCTGACAATGCCATTTTGTAGCATCACGAGACATTGAGATGTTCTGCTTTAAGTTACCGTTAAGAGAGGAAGACGAGACGGAGAAATTTACGATTTGACGTTACGGTGGATGAAAAAGAGACACTTGAAAGAAAAGTGGCTATCGAAGCGTACGGTTTCACGCGTGGTCTGAGAAAGTCCGCCAGTTTGGTCTATCGTGCGATACTGGAGCAAAATCCACCCCTATAGCACTAAAAGATAATACGAGTAGTCCATCCGCTTTCATCCCCTTTTGCTTTAACCGCTAGATACAATAAATAATTCAGAATAAACAATCAACTCTATTCTCATTGTAGACCCGTGGAATAAGAATTCAACGATACGTTAAATCGAAATTGACAGCAGACTTTCGAGTAGGAAATAAGCTGCCAAATTTCACGTACTATAAAACCCAGAATTTCCCTCGTCCTTGCGATCCTCTTGGCCAAGAAGAACGTCGGCGACGACGCGGTCGTCGAGACGAAAACACGGCACACGACCGTGGCACAAATTCGCTCGGAAATTCGTGGAGCGTAAAGTAAAAAGGGCTCCGCGAAGGGTAAAGGGTACGGATAGGTAGGAAGTCGGGCTATTTTTGTCGAGGGAGAACGAGGGAGAGAGAGCGGCAGCCTCAAACGAGACGCGAGGGTATTACGCGAAAACGGGACGGCGAATTAAAGAGGTCATCGCCGTTGACGGAAGCACCGAATTGTCCCGCGTGGCAGATAGTAACCGAGTTACCATCGGGGGAAATTAATTCGTTCCTCCGCGAAACGAATGTCGCGTCTGCTGGACGTAAATCAAGCGAGTCTACCCGCCCGGAGGGAGAACGCGAATTAAAAGCGAATTTACGAGAGTCCCCTCGCTTTTTACGGGACCCTCGAACCGCGATTGCCGTGAAGCCGCGGAGGAATTTTCAATCGGAAGGAAAGAAAGGGGAGAGATAGGAATTTCGACGTGGGAAACGAGATATCGATTGGATCTTTGAGCCTTTGGGTGCCTCTTCTTTGTGTCATTGTCTTTGAATTAGTGCCTTTCGCTGTCTTGCCGTGTCGGTTCGTAAGTCTCGTAATCTCCTGGTCCCTTGATCTCTGTCGTTTATTCTTTCAGTTTTCCATCGCCTTCCTTCCCAGCTTAGATTCCCAGGCTGTCAGTCCCGGTATTCCTAACCATTCACCCTTCGCGCTCTTAAACTCTCAGCGCGTTATTCTGCCACTGCCGCAGTCTCTCATTCACCTAGTTTCTTAATCTTTCAGCCTCGCAGTTGCTTAATCGCTTAGTCTCTCGGTCTCTCAATCGTAGTCTGACAATCTCTCAGTCGCCCAGTCACTCAGTCACTCAGTCTCTCAGTCTCACCTAATCTCTCTAAGTCTCTCTCAGTGTCTCTCATTCTCTCTCAATCTCTCTCAGTCACTCAGTCTTTCAGTCACTCAGTCTCTCAGTCTCTCAGTCTCTCAGTCTTTCAGTCACTCAGTCTTTCAGTCACTCAGTCTTTCAGTGTCTCAGACTCTCAGCGACTCAGTCTTTCAGTGCCTCAGTTTGTCAGTGTCTCAGTCTTTCAGTCTCTCAATCTTTGAGTCACTCAGTTTCTCAGTGTTTCAGACTTTCAGTGTCTCAGTCTTTCAGTCCCTCAGTCTCTCAGTCACTCAGTCTCTCAGTCACTCAGTCTCTCAGTCACTCAATCTCTCAATCTCTCAGTCTTTAAGTCTCTCAGTCTTTCAGTCTCTCAGTCTTTCAGTCTCTCAGTCTTTCAGTCATTCAGTCTTTCAGTCACTCAGTCTTTCAGTGACTCAGTCTTTCAGTGTCGCAGACTCTCAGTGACTCAGTCTGTCAGTGTCTCAGTCTTTCAGTCACTCAGTTTCTCAGTGTTTCAGACTTTCAGTGTCTCAGTCTTTCAGTCCCTCAGTCTCTCAGTCACTCAGTCTCTCAGTCACTCAATCTTTCAATCTCTCAGTCTTTGAGTCTCTCAGTCTTTCAGTCACTCAGTCTTTCAGTCACTCAGTCTTTCAGTCACTCAATCTTTGAGTCTCTCAGTCTTTCAGTGTCTTAGTCTTTCAGTCTCTCAATCTCTCGGTCTCTCGGTATTTCAATCTTTCAGTCATTAAGTATCTCAATCTCAATCTCAGAGTCTTTCAGTCTTTTAGTCTCTCAATCTTTGAGTCTCTCAGTCTCTCAGTCTCTCAGTCTCACAGTTTCACAGTATCACAGTCTCGCAGTCTCACAGTCTCGCAGTCTCTCAGTCTGTCAGTGTCTCGGTCTCTCTGCATCTCGATCCTGAGTCCCGCAATCTCACAGTTTCACAGTTTCAAAGCCTCACAGTCTCTCAGAACCTCGGTCCTTCGTCCTCTCTGTATTTCTTTCTAAAAAATTACTAATATCACAAACTTTCCAACCGGCACGATCTCACGCCACAAAAAGAGAACCACTTCGACGATCGTTCGTACGAGGAAGAGTCTCCCAGGAAGTTTGGTCCGCTTGGAGAAATAAAATCATTTTCTATCGGGACCAACTCGCGCAAACTCTACGGTGAAACTTCGCGTACCCAACAGACACAGAGGTCGAGCTTCCTCCTTTTCTTTGCCTCGAAGGAACCATACATTTTTCTAACGTAATACGTAACCCGAGACTCTCTTCGTGAAAAGTACTCCCCATTCCGTGCACCTTTTGTCGCTTTAAGACCTGCCTATTACAGTACTTCCATAACAGTTCGATCTTTTGCCCTTCCTAGGCTTTAATTAACTAAAATTGACTTAAGTATCTGCAGTTTTTCGAATTGACAAGCCAACTTCTCACAGTTGCAAAGAATTCTCAACAGTTCTCTTCGATCACTTATAAAAACAATCGTCTGGAACCAGAACTATTGATAACCAATAACCTTAACATTTTCTTCGATACCCAAACATTTCACACGACCCACAGAGCGAATAAACGTCGAACGTTAAACATCAAATCGTCTTCTCTCCCTTAAAAAAATCGACGCACCCACGCGTACCTTTTTCCTCAAAATCACCAATCCGAACGACAGTCCGCGATCGAACAGGACTACACAAAAAGGCAAACAAACCCATCGGCTCGCATCAAAGGACAAAACTATTCTACGATCCGCGAATCGTCGCGCACTCGGGCCAAACGTGAATCGAGGGTCGCGACCTCGTTTCTCTCCTACCCCTCGTCTCACCTTTCTCACGGATCAACGCACTCGCCGAGCAGATAATCCACCAGCCGCGCTAAGAACGGTACAGCACTGGCACTCTTAATTCCACCGAGCAACTTAAAGGAGACCACCCGACTGCGGGGGGTTGTTCGAATCTCACTTCTTCCTCTTCGTCGTCCTTCAGCCACCGTCGCGACGACGCGAGCGCATCTTGCCGGCCGCGAGGAATTATCGAGACTCGACGATCGACCGCGAGAATCTCACCACGGAACTCTTTTCTCCTCCTCTTCCTCTTTCACTTCCTCCTTCCTTCACTTCCTCCTTCCTTCACTTCCTCCTTCCTTCACTTCCTCCTTCTTTCACTTCCTCCTTCTTTCACTTCCTCCTTTCACTTCGTCTCCTCCCGCTTTCGTTCCCTTCCTCGACTCCTCTTCGGTTCCACCACCCCCGCGTCCACCAGATTTTCACGTTCACCTTTTTCCTCGACTGAATTTACTGGCCGGAAGCCAGCCACACGGTCGTTGTTCTCCACGAGGAGCCGACGAAACGATCTACGAGCTCGACCTTGCTCCTCGACGCGGTTACGATCGACATCTCTGCGAGGATCGTGAGAGAGCAATTTATTATTGACGCCGTCGAGGACGCGATAATTGGAGCACGAGTCCCGTGACTTTTCGCTTCGACGAGCACAACCCCGTGCGAGCGGAACGATTTCCCGGGGGACGAGAGAGAGAGCGGCGAGAAAAATCGGTAAGGGATAAACGGGAAAGTTCGTCGGGCTGACTCGCGGTGTCTTTTCGGCGACCTTCCGCGGACGGGATTTTTTTCGATTTTTCGCCGAGTTTGGAGGAGCAGAGTGGGATTGAATATCGATGGCGACGATTTTGAGGACATTTTTGAACTTTTGGATCGTTTCGGATTGTTTATTATATGAAAATGGGTGGATGTAATGAAGAATTTGAATTTTTTTGGGAAATGTTTCAGAGATTTGGAGCAAGATGTGTTTTATGTTTGCAGTGTTTAGGTGGATTTTAGTATTGCTGTCTGCTATCTTAACTCTTTCGTTACGAGTTTCGACTATAGTCGGCATCCACGCGACGAACTGTGCGTATTTCGCCGCGTTTGGAGGAGCAGAGAGGGATTGTATATCGATGGCGACGATTTTGAGGACATTTTTGAACTTTTGGATCGGTTTGGATTATTCATTATATGAAAATGGGTGGATGTAATGAAGAATTTGAATTTCTTTGGGAAATGTTTCAGAGATTTGGAGCAAGATGTGTTTTATGTTTGCAGTGTTTAGGTGGATTTTAGTATTGCTGTCTGCTATCTTAACTCTTTCGTTACGAGTTCCGACTATAGTCGGCATCCACGCGACGAACTGTGCGTATTTCGCCGCGTTTGGAGGAGCAGAGAGGGATTGTATATCGATGTCGACGATTTTGAGGACATTTTTGAACTTTTGGATCGGTTTGGATTATTCATTATATGAAAATGGGTGGATGTAATGAAGAATTTGAATTTCTTTGGGAAATGTTTCAGAGATTTGGAGCAAGATGTGTTTTATGTTTGCAGTGTTTAGGTGGATTTTAGTATTGCTGTCTGCTATCTTAACTCTTTCGTTACGAGTTCCGACTATAGTCGGCATCCACGCGACGAACTGTGCGTACGAGCGCCGACTGTAGTCGGCATCGAATTATACCGCACCTCGAAAGCAGTGGTCCTCAACCCCCGGTACCGGTCAGTGGATCAAATGGTCCCGGACCGACCAAGGAGAATTAAATTATTTCCGTTTTATTTACTGTGGTGTATTTTACAAAACAACGGAATAAACTGGACGTAAGCAACACACTTCGGATGTCATTGTCTCCTGTTAAATACCCCCAGATGGAACCGTCTCGTTGCAAAGAAAGCAGATGAAAGTTTCACTAACAATAAGTTAAAATTTTAAATCGCTTTATGTTAATTTTTTGGTGTAACTGTATTTTATTTTGAAGGCATGTTTAAACACAATTAAATTAAAATTATTAAATCAGAACAATGTGAAATATAAACAATCAACGTCCCCCCCTCAGCGGGTCGCGGTGAAATTATCAAACGTTGACCGGTCCGCGGCGATAAAAAGGTTGAGGAGCACTGCTTTAAAGTATCTCTTGTTTATATTGACCCATATAGGATTAATCCAACTCAAAGTACATTTTGTCCGTCGAGACGAGCTGCTGTTTCTTTTTATTCGACAGTGGAATATTTGTGCGATAAGGAAGTGTTGCAATAAAAAATCTTTTTTGAAATGCGCACATTTTTTCGACGCGGTGTCGCGATCAGTGACAAAAGGGTTAATAGCATTCTCAAGTATTCTAATAAAATGACGATTTGGTTAATAACTGTAGATGTTTAACGCTGTTGTGACGTTGAACGCCACGGGGGTCACCAGTGACCGGCGCTATTCAATTCAATGAAACTTCTTACAACTTTAAAACAACGGAATTCACGAATTCGCTGCTATATTCAATATTTAACTGCTGCTATTAAAAACGTAAAGTACTACTTAAGATAAAACTATTGTTACCTTTAACATTTCTGCTCTATAAAGATACGGTTTTAATAGAACAAGCCTCACTTCAGTAGAAGCAGTGAAACTAGCGAAATATCGGTGGCATTCAACGTGTTAAAGAAGTTATTAAGTGGTAGAAGACACGGTAAGTTCCGCCTTTATAGCGTCAAGGTGAGTTTCAGCATCGATTTCTGCTATTTTGACAAAATATTTGAGCATCCTAGTAAAATGAGGGTTCGATTCCTCGTTGTAGACCGCTCAAAATGTTTGACGGAATCATTGAGCGGTAGAAGAAGCAATAACATCTATCTTTATAGCGTCCAAGTGAGTTTAGATATGGATATGTGAAATTTCTAGGAATTCTTAACCTTCCTAATGGCATAAGAGACTGTTTATTGTACATAGCCAAGTTAAAACGCGTCGCGAAAGGTTTGTGGGATTCATTGAGCGCTCGAAAGTAAGGTAAATAGTCCGTGTAAACCCGTGTCCCATTTAACTTTGTTTCCGAGTTTCAGAGGGATCTGTGACGTAATATTGCCGAATCGAAGGACAATTCGGGAAATCCGAGCTGCAGCTGTGCCTCTTGTCGAAAAACCGATAACAAAAATTCCCCAAACACGGACAATTGCCGGGCACGTTGACCGTTTACTTAATTTTTAACCGTTTGAATGCCAGAGGTCTTTGCAAAAACCAAATCGAAAATTGTCAAGCAGCGAAATCGCGCTTCTTTCCTTTTGCATGGAAGAATGCAACAAAGTAAAATTTCGACGTTTTCCTGCTTATAAGTGGTAAATATTGTCGTTTCGTCTCGCAATTAACACGTGAATGCTATAACATCCATTTTCATCGTAATGTAGAATAACATGAATGCTATAGCTTTCGTGTCATGCAAATGTTAACGCCAATTGTAATTCATTTAATTTTATATAACCTTAATTTATTGTAATTATTATGCAGCTTAAAGTGATGGCCAAGTGATTCATTGAGTATTTTCATATTATTTTATTTTTTCTCTATGTAGTTAGAAGTGTAAGTTAGAAGTGTAATACTTGACTGACTATTTTTGTAGCTCGCTGAAATTTTTATTGCCCGCGAACGTGTTAAAGATATTGTTTATATTATACCTATACTGTCGTAATCAGAAGAAATTAATGAAATATTTTTCTTATTCGTGCAAAAAGTCCCTTTAATTCTATAGGTCGATCAGCTTTGCACTTTTCAGGGCTGAACAGAAGAAGCGCGATCGCGCTGCTCAGCAGTCAAACGGTTAACACGTTGACTGCCATGGGGGTCACCGGTGACCGGCGCTGTTCAATTCAATGGAATTTCATGTGGCTTTTGAATTGTGATATTTACGAATTTTTTAATATAATCAATATTTTAATATTGACGTTAAAAAGATAAACTTCCAGTGAATATATATCCCTTCTTGTCTTTGAAGTTTCCGCTTTATAAAGATGTGCTTTTAACTCTTTGCGGGCGAAGACTTTTTTGCATATTGAGAGATAATAATTTATTTGGCGTTCAAAAACTACCTTTTTATCAGAAAGTCAGAGTGTTGATGTATAGAAGTTATAAATTACTATTTGTGTAATCATATTTCAACGGTTATATTTCAATTTTTCAAGTCTAACCGTGTATACAGGCACCGATAAACTATGATAAAGTTTTTTCTCAGGCCGCATATATGCGTCCGCCGTCCTCAAAGGGTTAACAGATGAAGTTTCACTTCGGTAGAAATGAAGAAAGTAGCTAAATACCGGTGGCGTTCAACGTGTTAAGCGTCGAATCAATTTCGAAAGCTGAGAAATAAATATTCTACGTTCTACAGGACACCCTGTATCTTGAAAACCCCCGCGAGGCAGTGCATGATCCTGGTTCGCAACGAAACTGTTCAACTTCCGGCCATGAACACGCAACCCAACCTCTTCCTGTGCTACGGCGTACCTTCCGCTGCTTCTCGTTCCCTCCGCTAATACCCTGCAACCATTCGAAACTAACCTAAAACCCTGCCACCTAAGTGAACGAATTCTACTTAAATCTCAGACCGTAAAAAAAACCATCGATCCAAAAATTCCACGTGCAATCGTCGCTTTGCAGAATGACGAATCGAGAGGAGAAGAAGAAAATTCGATGGAAAGAGTCTCACACGAGTATTTCCGGTTTACAGCGAGACCAATATGGCAAGTTTCGCGTAATATTTCTCGCGCGAGAGGAACGCCGCCGTGAAAAAGCGGAAAGAGAAGAAATAGAGAGGAAAAAGGGGTTGTAAAGAAGGTAGAATCGTAATTTCAGCAGCGAGAATACGCTCTTGGGCCGCGATGCTCGGTGTTGCAGTAAAGTATTCTCGAAGAATTTATAAGGGAAGAAAAAGAAGAGTGGAAAGGGGTTGGAGAACGAGAAGGGGGCAGACGAAGACGGAATTTCAAAGGGTGAGAGTCGTTGGGGAAGAGATAGGACCGGTTGCTGTTTGTTTTTATAATTTTCCGCTTCGATCATCCAGCCCGAGGCCCACGATCTTGGATGAACTTCGACCCGTCAAAGAGACGATAACGTCCTACATGGAAATTCCGTTCGTTATGGAAATTTCTCTAATCCGAATGTCCCAGCGGGCGAACGGAATATTACCTCGTGTAATATTAACGTTCTGCCTACTCGAGCTCTATTACAAGAAACGTTTACTGTCGGTCGTAAAGAGAAGAATTTTTCGGGCTAATTCGATATCGAGTCGAATACAAAATTTATGCTATCGAATCGTAAAAATATAAGAGTAACGGTAGCGGAAAATTTGAGAGGATATCTGCCAGGGGAACAAGTGAAATTTTCTCTCTGATTCTTTGCCTGATTAAGTGGAAAGATACCTGTTTTAGAAATTATATTCTTAGAAGATTAGATCTTAGGTATGTAGATCGTAGAAATTATAACCTTTTGTAGAAATTAGAAATTAGTCCAATAATAAATATAGTCATTTCGGTAGCCACCTAAAACAGTAGGTCCCAGGCAAAATAATCGTGGCAACTAGGGACCTACGATGGCTAAGGAGGGAGAGACTCCTAATGATTGGGGTCAGATTTAAAACCTACTCGGCTCTGTGAAGTTAGAAGTTTTTCCAATGTGATATAAATATAGTCATTTCGATAGCCACCTAAAACAGTAGGTCCCAGGCAAAATAATCGTAGGAACTAGGGGCCTTCGATCGCTAAGGAGGGAGAGACTCCTAATTAGTGGGTCAGATTTAAAACCTACTCGCCTCTGTGAAGTTAGAAGTTTTTCCAATGCGATATAAATACGGTAAGCTCGATAGCCACCTAAAACAGTAGGTTCTAGGCGACATAATTATAGCAACTAGGAACCCACGATGGCTAAAGACTTAAATACTCCTAACCAGTGAGGCCAAATTTAAAAGGTCTTAACCTCTGAGAAATTAGAAATTCGTCCAATGTGATATAAATATAGTCATTTCGGCATCGACCTAAAAAAGTAGCTCGCAGGCAAAATAATCGTAACTAGGGGCCTACGATGGCTAAGGACGTAGGGTCCCCTAATCAGTGGAGTCAGATCTGAAACCTCTTAACCTCTGAGAAATTAGAAATTTGTCCAATGCGATATAAATACATAAAGTTCAATAACCACCTCATAATGAAGTTCTTAGGCAAAATAATCGTAGCAACTAGGGGCCTACGATGACTAAGAAGGTGGAGACTTCTGATTAGTGGGGTCAGATTTAAAACCTCCCCACCTCTGGGAAATTAGAAATTAGTTCAATGCGATATAAATATAGCTATTTCGGTAACCACCTAAAATAGTAGCTCCGAGGAAAAGTAATCATAGCAACTAGGGACCTACAATGGCTAAAGACGTAGGGTCCCCTAATCAGTGGAGTCAGATCTGAAACCTCTTAACCTCTGAGAAATTAGAAATTTGTCCAATGCGATATAAATACATAAAGTTCAATAACCACCTAATAATAAAGTTCTTAGGCAAAATAATCGTAGCAACTAGGGGCCTACGATGACTAAGGACGTAGGGTCCCCTAATCAGTGGAGTCAGATTTAAAACCTCTTGACCACTGTGAAGTTAGAAATTTGTCCAATGCGATATAAATACATAAAGTTCAATAGCCACCTAATAAGGTAGCTCTTAGGCAAAATAATCGTAGCAACTAGGGTCCTACGATGGCTAAGGACGTAGGGTCCCCTAATCAGTGGGGTCAGACTTAAAATCTTCCCACCTCTGGAAAATTAGAAATTCGCCCAATGCGATATAAACACGGTAAGTTCGATAGCCACCTAAAACAGTAACTTCTAGGGCACAGCTGTCGAAGCCGAAACACGAACCGACTACAGCGATCGTAGGAAAACGATCAAAGAGTTCCCTAGATCCGAAAAGGGCGCTTGCCGCGCGCCGGAATTGATATTTCCGTCGCATTTTGCGCGAGCTGAAGCGAAAGGCCGATCAGGTTTCGCAAGGAGGAAAGAAAGATTCGCAATTAGCTGGCGTTTCGCGGACGATTGTCGCTTTTATGTACGGCCGAGAGCGTGTCTGGCATCGCCGATAGAAACGCCACAGGTCGTCATCTAACGTCCTTGGAGGGAGAGACGCGGATGGGGAAAGAGAGAAAGGGATGAGAATAAAGAGATCGAAGCACGGGGTGGAAGATGCGGCTGCCAAATGAAGAACCACGTGTTGGAACGACGAGTCGTTGATGGTCTCGAGATGTTACCCTTGCGCGAAAGAAGGGGGATGACTCTTGTTTACGACGGAACGATTTGGATCCGTGAATTTAAGATTCTTTTTACTGGTGAACCACTGTGTTCATAATTTTGACTGTTGCGCGTCTCACGATCGATTGTCCGATCGTGTAAATTGATTTTAAGAATCGTGATCAAATTATGGTGATTTTAGAAAGTAATCATCCGATTCTGAAAAGTCTCTGAACGTTGCTGTTGAGTTTAACTTTAGCTCGATTTGAAAGCTGGCGAGGAACGTGGGTTTTTCGAATGCTATCGTAAAGGGTCTTTCAAATTGCGCGTTTTTTTAAATCTTTAACACTAGAACTACCAAACCAGTCAAAATGACTGGTACACAATTTTTTCCAAAAATTCTTCAAACATATAAGAGAGTCATAGAATAGATATTCTCCGCCCATCTCATGAAACATAAATTACAAAACCGATCACCGTTTCCACCCCTTAATTTTCCTTGTTTCAAAGCACTTATTTAATGTATTTAAATATAATAGATTTAACGCCAGTAGTTCTAGTGTTAAAAAGTAGTGGAAGTGCAAGAGGTGGTCATATGGCAGATACTGTTTTCCGCATATAAATGACATAACAGATACTTTAATTATCAATAAAAAGTATAATGAAATCAAAGCAACTTGTGTGTTTTATCTAAGATTTAACACTAGAACAATCGGCGGTAAATCTGTTATATTTAAATATATTAAATTAGTACTTTGAAAAAAGGGGAGTTCAGAGGTGGAAAAGATGATCGATTCGGTAATTTATGTTTTTTAAGATTGACACAGAATATCTATTCTATGACTGTCCTATAATCTTGGAGAATTTTTGGAAAAAATTGTACACCAGTCATTTAGACTGGTTTGGTAGTTCTAGTGTGAAAAAAAACCGCGCGATTCGAAAGACCCTATAGATAAGAGAAGCACGAAGGTGTGAAAACAGTCACGTAAAGGGGTCAGGGGTGCAATGTCCCACAGTTGCAGCTTCGGTCCCACAAACAACCCCGTAAACTGCCACCATCCTCCACAAATGACTGCAGAATTGGAAAAACAAGGGCACTGACCACGATCAAACACTTTAATGGCACTGTTCAGGATATCTAATAAATCTCCACTTCAAACATCCGCCGAGGAACGACGTCTTCGAAGCAGCATCGTCGCCTCAAACTTCCCCATTTTTTCGCAAGCACCGCCTCGATCTTTCGAAGCTCCCTTAAAATTGAAAAAGTCGACTGAAATCGAAGCAGCAAGGGAAACCGGAAACAATACGGACAAGATGTCGGACAACACCAAAATTCCCACGATATTCGACCTCCTTCGTTCTCGCGTCGATCGGATGTCACAGAGGACTTTGAAGATATCACGAGAAACGGAAAAAAAGCAACGGGGTAAAAGGGGAACCGAAGGAATATTTATGAAAAAGAGACTCCACGCAGATCCCCTCGTAGTTTCAGAGTGGCGCAACGTCCTCGAGCAAAGCGTACGCGATATTACCGCAACAAAATGCTGCAGGCTATCAAAACCACCGAGCAGGTCGTTCTTTGTGCCACTTCGATGTTTCCACGTACCGCGTGCCCTTTTGTCCCTCCCTTAATCCGCACGCACGACTGCAGCCATTTCCCGAAATCTTTCAATACGACACGTCACTTTGAAACCCACCCTCCTTTGTATCCTTATTAAAATAACCACTAATTAATCTCAGCGTCTCATTAGCAGCCACCATTCGTCCCTGCCTCGTTGTCAAGCGTTCTCGAACGAACAATTCTACTTTCATCCGCCTCGAACGATTCTTTCATCCCTTAAGGGGGGATTCCTATTTAAAGTGTTGAAAAATCGTGTTTTTTTAGGAATTTTTATTAAGGAAACCATTAGATAAATCTTTATCATAATTCACACGTATAGTTATTATGTATTCAGTGAACTACAGTTCAATTTTTAATCGATTATCTTGAAAATTATGGCTTTCACGTCGTTTGAGGTGGGACGCCTCCTGAAAATTCCCGGTCGCTGGCCGACACGATAACTGATCTTCAAGTTGTTTGAAACAAAAAATTCAAATGGCAATTTACTCCTTATGAACGTAGTTCTGGTATGAACTACGGACAATTTTTTTTTCCAAAAACTAAAGAAACTGCGACGACTGGAAAAAAAATTTTGTTTTTTCGCAAGAAATTTCGTCACACTTTTGTTTATGAAACAAAAAGTTGTGCATGTATATGTTTTTTCGTAGTTCACACTGAAGACAGATGTTTTTTTCGAGAATTGTGCCAAATTTGAAGGCAATCGACTGAATAGTTCCGGAGATATCATGTCGGCAGCACAGAGAAAACCCGTTTCGAGAAAAACGCGTTTGAAGTTTTACGTACAGTTTTCATTCCAGGAACCAGCGTTCGGCTGTTTACCTGGCCTAATCACTCATAGAGCATTCAATTTCCACCCCACCAACTTTGAATTTGACACCGACGGATGGGTGGAGTCTCAAAGTCAAAATCAAAGACTATATACCTGCTACACTAAACAGGAACCTCTCGGGTATTGCCCGCTCGCTATCTCAGCATACGTGCGCGCCGAGTTCGTTATTGAGTCATAACTTTGTCAATTCAACGAATTTCGGATTGAAATTTTGCACATTGTTTCTCAAGAGTATGAACTACAATAACAATAATAATAAAAAAAAACAAATTTTTGAAGCCATGAAATGGGAATCCCCCCTTAACCGAAACAGGGCCGATAGTTCACCCCCTGCTGCTCGTCGTTCAAAGTTTACTTTGATATTTAAAAATGAGAAAAAAAAAAGGAATACCAGGATTGCCGCGAAACGAGGGAAAATAGAAAAAAAGTGTAAATTCACCGAGGGTAATCGCGTCGCGGCGCGTGAAATACGAAGAGCGAGGAAAGAGCACGGCCGGCTGGCAGAGGCCGCGCACGAAAGGACGCACGATGCGATTCAGCTATGGCAATAAATAGCCGTCGCGAGGTATCGATTGCGAGAAGGGGAATATACACGTGTATAGCGGCCGTAATCGCGGCTCGCGTGGAAATCGTCGAAGTCGAGCCACCCTCGAGAGCGAAGAAGTCCGAGGAAAGGAAGCCTCCGACGCGGTGCGCCGCGACGATCAACTTTCCCGCATCGATGTCGAATTCCAGGTGGACGGGATCGTTCGTCGATAATCGCGAGCCTGGTATCCGTGTATCCGCACACCACGTGTAGCTTTTGCACGTCGAACTTTCACGGAGCGGCGCGAACGTCGAAGACGATCGACCGGAAACGTTCTCCAGGGACGGTCGCAGGATTCGAGGATTTTTGCAATTTTTTTTTGCACCACACCGCGTCGAATGTCGCGGCAAACGGAAAGAGAGAGAAGGTTCGACGAGGTTTCGGAGATGGTTGCACTATCGACGCGAAAAAACTGCACCTTTTGCTTTAAACCGTCGTATTGGGTTGGCAACTAATTGATTGCCGATTTTGACGAGAGATGGTTTTAGCACTTTTTTTTTCTTCGACATGTTCGAAGCACTTAATCTATAGTTTTCTTGTTGTTTGAACTTCCACCTTTCATTAGTAAAAAAATCGCATCGATGAGTCATTTAGTTTTGTTTTTATCCCAATTTGAAAATGGAAGAACAAACCGCGCATTTCAGACATATTTTATTGTATTATTTCCGAAAAAGGAACGCATCCCAAGCATACAAGAAGTTATGTGCCGTATATGGGAATGAAGTCTTGAAAGATAGGCAGGGTCAAAATTGGTTTTTCCAAATTTCATTCGGGTCATTTTTCACTCCGAATTGCGCAACGATCTGGCCGTCCAGTTACAGTTGATGAGAGTCATATCAAGGCTATTATCGATTCAGATCGTCATACCACAACACGTGAGATTGCAAAGAAGCTCAATGTACCGCATACATGCATTAAAAGAAATGAAAACAGTTTCGCTATGTTAAAAATCTCAATTTATGGGTCCCTCATTAGCTTAACACTAGAACTACCAAACCAGTCAAAATGACTGGTGCACAATTTTTTCCACAAATTCTCTAAGTTTATAGGAGACTCAGAATAGATATTCTACGTCCATCTTATAAAACATAAATTACACAATCGATCATATTTTCCACCTCTTAATTCCTCTTTTTTCAAAATACTTGCTTAATATTTTTAAGTATGGTAGATTTAACGCCGGTAGTTCTAGTGTTAAGGAAATTCCTTCTTATATAAAATCGGCAATCACTTAGTTTCCAACCCAATACAATGGAGAATATTCCGAGGGTACTGTGGAGATTTAACGACGAGAGACGAGGAGTTTCACGTTCACCGCGGACGTTTGAGAGAACGGCATGCCACGGGAAATGCATGCGGACCACGTCGGTCAAACACGAGCATCGAACTTGGACGTACCCATCGCCGACACCACGGCACGATTGCAGCCAATGAGATCGCGCGATCTCAGCCGCATTGGCGGTGCGTGAGAGAGCTCGCGGGCAAGAGGCACACGCGGCACCGCCGTTTCGAGCTCCTACCAAGATCGAACCGTTTCTCTTTCTCCCTCTCTCTCCCTCTTTCCTCTCTCTTTCCGTCCTTCTCTCGTTTCCTTCTCGAACGTTTACACCAATTTGCCACCCGATCGCGTCCACTGGCCACCGCGAGATTTCCTTTCAAAGAAGCACGTCCCGTTTTTCTCAGGCTTCTTTCGTCGCTCCACTCTCGACTCGGTGGAGGATCGTCCCGGCTCGAGATGTTCGTCGAACGCTCGTCGCTCGTTCGACGAATTCTACTTTCTTCTCCTTCGGTCGCTCCGTTCCGCGCTCCCCTTTCTTTTCTTCCTTTGATTCTCTGGCGGCTTCGCCGTGTAATTTTCCCGGCTCGCTGACGAGCCAAGAAAGCACCGGAAGGGCGGACTTCACCGTGACCGTCTTCCGCGGTGAGCTAACATTGACATTGGCATTGCCGTTTCGCGCCTCGGAGTTTCGCCGGCTCGCTCCTCCGCCCTGGTTCGACCGTCGAGGAACCGATCGTTTGCACCACGTTCCAACCGGTCTCCTCTCGTCCTCCGTGGTTCGACTGGCCCGAAGAAACGGTCGAACGACCAGAAGAAACGAGCGGCGAAGGGACGGGGCGAATACGCGAGATCGTCAGCGCCGCTTCTCTCTCGTCGAAGAAATCGGTATTTCCACCTGCACCGGGGTCACGCGGCTGCCGATCTCCCGGAGGGACCGGGACGTGCACCGATTCGCCTCGACTCGCTCCAACTCGCCTCGATTCTCCTCGCTGCTACAAATCCAGTTTCGTCCGTGGAATGCGTCGTTTCCCTGCTTTCCCTCCTCTTCGGGCCCTCTCGCGTCCGTGGGCCTCCCGACGGACCGGCGGGGAGGAAAGACAGACTGTTTCGGCGAGAAACGAGACGCGTCGCGAGCGGAAAAACGCGGCGAGAGGCTCGCGTGCCTCGACCGACGAACGACCGACGACGGCGGGTCCGCGTTAACCGCGAGGGCGACGAAGAGAGGGGCGGGGGTGGGTATAAGGAAAAAGGCACCCCGACTTAAAAGAAAAGGCGGGCGGCCACGAGACTCCCGCGCGGAGCCCAACGTTTCGCCTCACTGCCGGGCTCACTGCAGGCTCTGACGCACCAGCCTGCCAGCCTGCCACCCCCCTGCACTCCGCCACCTCCGGACGAGTGTATCCCCTTCCGAGCACCCCTTACTGCCCCCTGCCACCCCTTCGTGCCCCTTTGCCGCCCACCTTCCTTCCTTCCTTCCTACCCTTGCCACCTGACTCTCTCCTTCTCTCCGTCCATCCCTGTCCGTCTCTCTCTCTCTCTCTCTCACCCCCTCTCGTGCTCCAGCCTTCTCTCACCGGCAGCCTGCAACGCTGCCTGCATGCCTGCTCGGTCCGACCGATCTCCCCGATCTACTCGGTCCGCTCGCTCCCGCGAGATCGCGCGCCCTGGCCGGCTAAAGCAGTGGAAAATTTACTTGGCACCTGAGACGGAAGGGGAGATTGCTCTCGCATCGCCTATCCCCACCATGTCGGTCCTGGAAACCTCAGATCGACGAATGACAACCAATAATAAAACCCTACTTTCGTCGTTCACATGAGGACGCAACGAATGTGCGGTTATCTCGACCAATAGCGCGTCAAAATGGAAAATGCGTGAGTGAGAGGAATGTCCCTATCCGTCGGGCGAATCGGAGCAAATTACCTCTGAGGTGCCAAGTAAATTTTCCACTGCTTTACCTGCTACGCTTAACGAGCGCCCGTACCTACTCGCGAGCGTTCCTCCCCTGCGCTCGACCCCCAAAACCGGGTCCTAGCCTCCCCTTGCCGATTCTTCGCCACCCCCCCCTGCCAGACAGCGCCGGTTCTCTCGCGGTTCTCTCCTCGCGCGATCAAACGCGAAGGGCTTCGTGGCTGTGTACCGCACAGGCGCGCACGTACACTACTGCGCCCCCGTGGCCCTCCGACCCTCTTCCCGATGCCGCCTCTCGCGCTGTACCCTAGGCGCACACGCGCACCTAAGCCGCGCGGTCTGCCGTGCCAGCGGCCGGGCCACCGGCGCACACCTGCGCCCTCCTCCCTCCCCTCGCGGCCCTCCAATCCCCACTTAGGCTACCTACCCCCCCTACTCAGATTTCTCTCCCTCCTTTTCCCTCTCCGCCAGCCCCTCGGACTTTTTCCTCGCCGGGTTTATCGCTTTGCTTTGTCTCTTCCCGCGTTTCTTCTTTCCCACCTTCCGCGACCTCCTCGTATTCGTCTTCCTCCCTCTCGCTTTGATTCTCCACTCGCCTTCACTTCCGCCGCCCCGCGTCCCTCTTTGCGTCTTCCTCCGCGTTGTCGAACGTATCGCTCTCTAGGTTTTAACCGTTTGCGTACCAGAGGGTTTTGAAAAAACACGATCGAAAAAAACCAAAGAGCGCGATAGCGCTCCTTCGATTACGTGTCGAAAAAAGCCGAAGAGCGCGATAGCGCTCCTTCGATTACGTGTCGAAAAAAGCCGAAGAGCGCGATAGCGCTCCTTCGATTACGTGTCGAAAAAAGCCGAAGAGCGCGATAGCACTCCTCCGATTATGTGTCGAAAAAAAAAAAAATTTCAGGTGGGCCGTCACTTGTCTGTTTCGGCCAAATGCCCTGGCTTTTCTCGACACAAAATCTGAAGAGCGCGAAAGTGGCTCGTGGTACGCAAACGGTTAAGGGGGGCAGTCCCTTTACAATTTTCAAAAAATCAATTTTTTTTTCGTGCATATTTCGAAAGTATGATATGTTGAAAGTATACTATATAAAGGAGAAATAAAAAATTGAAATATTAACAAAGTTATGGCAAATAATCGGGAGCGCGGCACAGCATGCTGTAAAGTAGGGACTCAGGTAATCCGAGCGGTTCGGTTGGAACTTCAAACGCGATTATCTCGAAACTGTATTTTTAAAAACTGCTCGTGTTGTAGGTCGAAAAGTTATCAATCGATTTGGCTGAAATTTTTCCACGATTTTTACTACAACATTGCCGGAAGGATGTACCTAAAATTTTTAAGTTATAGCGTAAATAAATATATTTTAAGGGGTAAAAACTGTCGAGAAAATGGTCAAAAAAGTTACCTTTTTATTAAAACGCCGACATAACTTTCAATTCTATGCTTTTTTATATTTTTTTAGGTTTATCCTTCCCCTACACTTGTCTATAATCGGAAAATATTTTCGTTTTTTATTTCACATCAATATCAAAAATCGTACAGGTGCAGCAGTTTGCGGTGTCTTGCGAAAGGCGCCGATAGAAAAAATTCGGAACGCCGCCATTTTGTGGAAAGAAAAAAAAGAAAAAATGTTTTCTAAAACTAGACATATGCAATAAAATGATATAAAAATTTCAAAAGGATTCGATAATTTTATCACCTTCAAAAAAATTCAGAAAAAAAGACTAATTTCCTTGCGTTTAAATGGACTGCCCCCTTAAACGTTTGCTTATTCTACTTTGCCTTTGCCCTCTTCGTCTTTCCTCTCGCTCCTCGTGCAATTGCAACCCCTACGTCGCGCCAGTTGCTCTCTCCTTTTCCGTCATCTTCGTTCGATTGATCCTTTTCTTTCGCCTCTTCCAGCGCACTTTCCTTCTCGCGAGATTCATCGGCTTATCCGCTCCTCTCCGCCCCTGCCCTTCTCCTCTTTCCGTTTTTTTACTCCTATGCAAATCGTCCCGCCGTTCCTCCGCCTCGAATACGTTGCACCCTACACGCGAACCTTCGGTTACTTCGCCCTCCCGTTTCTCCTTTCGCTCGTCGTTCTCCTCTCTCCTCGATAGCTACCTCAACCCACCCTTCCTCCTCCTTCCAGCCGTCCCTCGCTTTCTCGCCTTTCCACCTGCACCTCCGTCGATTCTTCGTTTTTTTTTTTTCGACAAGCCTCTCTCTCTGTCTTCTTTGCTCGCCCTGTGGCTCTCTCACCCTCGTCGGCGCGCCTGACCTTTCGTTTTCTCCTTTCCCTCTTCGTTCCCTCTCCTTTCTCGACCCGCATACGGCTCCTCTCGTTCCCGGCTTGTTTGCTCCGCTTTGCTTTCTTTCTGGCGCTCGAGAACAACGAATGCGCGCCCCGGCGTTCCGCGGCTCTCTTTTCGACTCGACCCCGCAATGCCGCGGCACTTGCCTCGTTGCGGCCGTAACTACCCCTATTAGCATCGTCGACGTTATACTCCTCCCACGTACCTCGCAATCGTTACTGATAGCGCTGCTTTTTAATTGACGCAGCTACGATATTGCCCTTAATTGTCCCCGCGGCAGAGGCCGACATAATTTCGCGCTCGCTCCCTTCCCTCTCGTTCTTCCTCTCTCGGTCGCAGATACTCCTCTTGCCACGTATCTTTCCTCTCTTTGGTCTTCTCTTCCTGTATTTTCGAGATTTTCCCTCCTCCGCGGCTGCAATTATTCTCGTGATTTTACTTCTTTGGCGGCTCGTTCCTGCGCTTTCCCTCTCGGTGCGTCTCTCTCTCCTTCTGTCTCTGTTAACCCCTTCAGACCCGAATTTTTAAATTATAATTTAATATAATTATAATTATAATTTTTATTTATAATTTGTAAATGTACATTTTAATGGAAATATGGTGCTTACGCAAAATATGTAACATTGGGGAGTTCCTGAGAAATATTTGTGTAAAAAAACTAAGTGAAACTAAATTTAAATCTATACGTAATAAAATGCAACACGAAAAGTATTATGTACATTACAATGTGCACAAGGTCCGAAGGGGTTAACACTCTTTCGGCTCTTTATTTCTCTCCTCCGATCTTTTTTCAATTTTTCCTCCTTCGCCTCTGTAATTCTTGTATTTCTTTCTCTTCGGTAGCTACGTCCTACGCTTCCCCTCTCCTTTCAGCCCTCTTTCTCCCTCCGGCACCTCTCTCTCTCTCTCCCTCTCTTTCCTCCTTTATTTCCTCTTTCCCTATCCTTCCTCAATTTTCTCCTCTCACCCTCTATAATCCTCGCACTTTTCCTTCTTTGGCAGCTCGTTCGTGCGCTTTCCCTCTCATTGCATCTCTCTCCCTCTTTCTCTGGTACCACTCTTTCGACTCTTTAATTTCCCTCGCCCGATCTTTTTTCAATTTTCCCTCCTCCGCCTCTGTAATTCTTGTATTTCTCTCTATTCGGCAGCTACTTCCTACGCTTTCCCCCTCCTTTTATCCCTCTTCCTCCCTCTGACACCTCTCTCTCCCTCTCTTTCCTCCCTTTATTTCCTCTTTCCGTATCTTTCCTCAATTTTCTCCCCTCACCCTCTATAACCCTCGTACTTTTCTTTCATTGGCAGCTCGTTCCTACGCTTTCCTTCTCGTTTCGTCTCTCTCTACCTCTTTCTCTGGTAGCACTCTTTGCTCTCTTTAATTTCTCTCGTCCGATCTTTCCTCAATTTTCCCTCCTTCGCCTCTGTAATTCTTGTATTTCTCTCTCTTCAGCAGCTACTTCCTACGCTTCCCCCTCCTTTTATCCCTCTTTCTCCCTCTGGCACCTTTCTCTCTCCCTCTCTTTCCTCCTTTATTTCGTCTTTCCCCATCTTTCCTCGATTTCCCCCCTCACCCTCTATAATTCTCGCGCTTTTCTTTCTTCGCCAGCTCGTTCCAGCGCTTTTTGTATCCTCTCGCGAAGCGCCGGATGATTCTGCGATTTCGAGCGGATTCACCGTGAGCGATCACGCGAGAGACCGGGATAATTAATCTCGACGCTAATTGTGAGCGCGGCTGAATCGAAACGTTCGATCCACCGATCGGAATTAACGATAGACTCGAGAGACGCGATCGGTAGAATTGAATCCGATCGAGGTTCTAAGCAGAATTCCCGCGATAGTAGCTCAAAAAAGCGTCGAGTCTTTTTTTCTCGATCGATCTTTTCAAAAATTGCCATATTTTTCCACCACGAAATTTATCGAGGCCGTTACGTCTCACTTGGAGAAGAAGCCTTAACATCGAAGTAACGATATTTTCATCTTATCACCGTAAAACGATCCTCTGAGACCTGGAGTTTCAACGAGACGTCGACTCGTTACCGTCGCACCAGAAATATTTGTCTTTCGCGATGAATTTGTAATTCTCCGCTGAAATACCGCGCCATGTCGAACTCCACTGACTTGTCATACATCCCTTTCGAGATGACCCCATAAATTCTCCTCGCTGAAACTGAAACCGTCTGGTTGCACTCGTTTTGGCACGAATTCGCGCGAGTGCAAAGGTAATTCCTATTTGTAAATAAAATAGCTTCAACGTTTCCAGGTCGGAAAAAAAGTTACGCCGATGCTGTCTTAGATTCTCGGCGTGAGGTTGGTGTAGGGTCTGCTCGAATAATAAACCATGGACGAAATTCCCTTGCAAGCGAGTTATCTGCTTTGTTCTGCTCCATATTCGGGCTTTAGCTGATATGGTAATTTCGCCGGGAAGCTGCAATTTTATATGGGCTTCGAACCGTCGGATACGATATTAGCCGTTATATTTGAAAGTGGTACAAGTCCCTTTCTTCTCTTGTTGAGATATTTGTGAGCTCGCGTGGAAGCTTCTGTGCTATAACGTCTAGCAGTTGAATCTTTTTGGATTAAATCGCGAGGGTATTTCATGCTATTTGCTCTGCCGCTTGAAACGCGAAAAGAAGCTACCTATGTTTAGCTAAAACTAACTTAAACACAGTTCTCTCAGAAATAGAGTTGCACCACTTTCAAAAATAACGGCTCATATATTAACTCTCCGGCTAAAACTAACTTTAACGCGGTTTTCTCAAACACGGACTTGTTCCACTTTCGAAAATAACGGCTCACGCGCTAACTCTTTGAGGCGCAAGATTTTGAGGGAAAAAATGGATTCTGGTTGCGCAGAAAAATTATTTTTATGTAACCCTCTGCACTTGGGAATTATCTGCACTTTCTATCTACTTGATGGTGAGAAATATAAATAATTGTGGAAAGTTTGGCGTAACTTTGCATCCTGCGTTGCCAAAACAAATTTCCATGCCAACTGGTTGAGATTTCCAGTTAAATAAATTAAAGTACAAAATGATTACATCAATGAGAAATGCAAAGCAAAACAATAAACAACACAGGAATAACGGCCTCCGATGCAGCCACCGTCGGAAATTCCCAAGATCAAAGGAACGCAACATTCATCACGGAAACGGAAATCGCAAGAAATTCGATAGACCATGTTCCTTTCGCAAATCCAAGGTAAACGTTCCCCGACGTCATTCGTCTTTCCATCTCGCACGTTTAACCCAACATGATCGATACTTATTCGTTCGGGGGCGCGAGGTGGAGAAGAAAAAAAAGCGGAAGTGGCGGAATCTCGCGAGAGACGGCGCGGAATTACTAAACATGGTTTAGCTGGAAATAGTTGGTTAAATTGAGCGAATATTTTCCTCAGTCGGGTAGATTGAAAAACTGCAGGCGTAAGGAACTTAACGAATGGCTCGCCTCGCTTCCCGACCAACTCGCACGGTGGCTATTGCACTTGGTGTTCCCCGATGCAGTTGCTTAACACGTTGAGTGCCACGCCGATTCTGAAGGAAGTCCCCGCCAGGCCACGCGCGCCGCATAGATGCGCTATGTTGCACGCTGTCAGCCACCGGTGACTGACGCGGCCGAAACGGAAAGTCCAGTGTCAGCCACCGATGGCTGACGCGGCGCTCAACGTGTTAATTACCTTAGCCTACGTCATTTTTGTTTACCATTAGCCACCGACTGATTCTTATAGGTTTATGGACTTCTTATCGTCGTCCTGAACACGAATCCGCCAACGGAATTTTTTCTATCACCCTCTGTTTTCGAGGGGGCTTTGCAATCTGTGCGTTTATCGAGGTTTTACTTGTACCACCCCAGTTATGATGAAATTATGTTCTCCATCCGGATACCAAATCCTATCCGGAATAATTTCGATGAATATGTGGCGGTACGACCTCTACCGAGCACTACCTCCACCGATCTACCGGTCGCCATTATGCCTAAGCCTCTAGTTCCAGGATCGTCCGCTAGATCCTCGTGTCCACCGATGGATCG
This sequence comes from Cerceris ruficornis, assembly GCA_963989415.1. Taxonomy (NCBI): domain Eukaryota; kingdom Metazoa; phylum Arthropoda; class Insecta; order Hymenoptera; family Crabronidae; genus Cerceris; species Cerceris ruficornis. The sequence continues at coordinate 31,646,383 of OZ022518.1, forward strand.
CTCTCGCGAGTTGTTCAACGACGATCGGTATCTATATATACGATCGATCAACAGATACCATCGTCCCATCCTTTACTCCATTGCTAGGAAGCCTTTAATCCTGTACTCTATTTTCTACCACACAGGTTTTTGAAACTTTCCCGTGCCAACACACTTTTTCACCAATCATAGTGCCCTTACATCAATTGGTAACACCAGACACACCTCCATTGGTTGATAAGTGGGCCCTCGCTCACAGGCGCTTCCCACCGAGTCGCTGGCACTACGTGTGGAAGATCTCAGTCTCCCACATTCCTAGTGCAACAGGCGCCTCGACTCAGTCATTAATAAAAAAAAAAAAAAAAGAAAATACCATTGTCCCAGGACGAAACGCAACGCGCTAATCAACACCTTTACCCTTTTCCTAGGAATAGAAGGACTTCCACCGGCCCAGGACTGCGGTTCCTTCACATAAATACTGTTAAGTCTCACACCCTCAATATGCTGGGGTTTATTACATGCACCAAAGGCCACTATTTCCGAAATATTAATTAATTTCTGGGCACACTGAAGGCCGCCTTCGGGCCTTCGGTGGGCCTAATTGATGAACCATTCTCGCTGGCGAGTTTATATTAATTTGCTCCTTTGTTCATGGATTTGAATAGTGATTGCCTTATAATGGTCCCGGGGGCATCGGCAAAGCAAGCGGGCCCCTGGGTCCGGTCATTGTTTCGAGCGGACCGCGACCCTTAGACCGGAAAGACGCGCTCAGATCCAGGGCATCCCCACCACCCCTTCTTTACCCTTACTTAGTCGAAGATGGAGGAGTTGGATTCGGAAAAACCCCCTTGAACGGAGACGTCAGTGGACCCACGAAATATCAGGCCCTCCTGATTGGTCAGGAAGGGAAGAGTGGGAGAGTGCAGTGACGCCTCTCAACACATAAAAGAGCAAGTGTTCGCCCATAACATCACATTCTTAAAACATTCCTAACACAACATAACACTTTGACACAAGTGTGTGGTGTGGCACCGCTTGATGGTAGCCATAGTTTGCTACCCAAGTGCCACACCCTCACAACACACACTTAACCAGTTAATTGTGGAGTTTAGTTTTAAAAATCTCTAAATTGAAAATTTTTAAAAAAATTTAAAACAAGATTTGCTGTCAGTAAATTGTAGCTTTTGAGAGAGGTGAAAAGTGTTTATTAATTAGTGCAAGTATTTCTTTTTTCCTCCATTTGTGTATTTTCGTATCTTTAATAGCAAGTGCTGTGGTCGCTTTCCCTCAGACTTTTAGTTTAGACGACTGAATGTAAATTTGAATAATTTTCTGATTTGAAATTCTATCTGCAATTCCAGGAGATTGAACGTTTTACGAGAGTCCGAAAATTCTATCGTTGAGTCGTCCAAGTATTTCCTTCCTACCTCATTCGTCTAGGATTTGCAGTTTAAGGTGGATCATTGCTAGCGAAACTCTAGTATAAATATCACCGGGGGAAAATGTCCCAAAGGCGATAGGGATTCGAACTCCGACCCGATCCTTTATCCCCGTAGCCACCATAGTCCGCTTTGAGTTAGCTTTGTAATTAGTTGGTCCCCGGTTTCCGGAATAAAAGTGCTTCCCGTCCACCAAAAAATAGTTAAGTCAGAGTTACTTAAATCGAGCTTCGTCGCAGTTGTGCCAACTTCCACAGCACAGCTTTGTAATATTCAAAACTTTTTACAAAACTATGAAATTGCATCGGAATATGTTACGCAGGGAAAGACAAATGTATTTTTATCTCGGACCGTGGCATCGCCGATTGCCAGAGCGGAATAAAATCCGTACAAATGCTCCGGAATGTTTCCATTTTCAATGTTGAGTCCTAAAAGCTGGAAAGTTTGGTAAAATCCAACTTCCATGCTTCGCGATAAGTGAGAATTAAATTAAAAAATAAATATTAATTATACAAATAGAGATAGAAGATAAAGGGAATCCAAAATCGATTTTTGAACCAAAAAATCTGAAAAAATTCTAAAGTATGTACACCATTGGGTATAATGTCTGTGATTTTTTTCAGAATTTTCTATCAAGCCGAACGGGAGATATCGAGCATAAACTGTAAAATACGTTTCACTCTGTAACTACCCCTACGGCAGGGGTAGCGGGTTCATACTTTGCAGGAAGGGTTTTTGAAAAGAGCCCTATCGAATGGTATGCCTCACGATTAATTATCTTTAGGGGCACTTTTTCCATCCTTATTCGGCTAGGCCCTTTATCCCCTCGCGTCTCAATAAAACTTTCAATTTGTCAGGTTTGCAAAATTTGCAAATTTCCTACCCCATTTACGGCACCACGAGTGTCCCTCGTTATTGCAGGACAAGTTAACGCAGATCAAGTTGTTAAAACTTCGCATCATCCTTGCAGCATGGCCCAACGGTTGGCAAACCGCTGATAATATCGTTTACAATGTACAACGTAACCTAATGACCTAAGAATGACACTCACCAAAGTAATTCACCGGATTGAACGACGATAAAGCTTGAGTAGATCGGGTAACTTAATGTCCCCGGATATTTTACTCACCGAAACTTGGAAGCGTATCAAAGGGGGGTATTGCGCATCTGCAAGATTTATGAGATTGCACAGGAGGGTTGCAGTTTCGAAAATATCTTCGAAGACCTCGAGAAATGTGTTCCGCAATGCTGCTCCGACGAGTTCGCCTTCTGCGGTGATATCGATGTGCCACGGCTAAAGTATTCTTTAGTATTCTGTCTTAATGCCTCTTTAACGCATCGAGCGTCTTCGAGGGTCATGGATGGCTGCAATCGATGAAATTCTTTTACAATTTTGCGGCAATTGTACTCTGGAAAGCATGGAATCAAAATGTGCAAAAGATTATGTATATCGTAATTTATATTTTATAAAATAGCCGTGAAATATCAACTGTATGGTTTCCCTATGAAAGAAAATTTTGAGAAAAAATGTTGGACCAGTCATTTCGAGTGCCTCGGTAGTTCCAACGTTAAATATGTTAACACTAGAACTACCAAACCAGTCAAATTGACTGGTACACAATTTTTTCCAAAAATTCTCCAAGTTTATAGAAGAGTCTTAGAATAAATATTCTGTGTCAATCTTAAAAAACATAAATCATCCAATCGATTAGCTTTTCCGCCTCTTGGTCCCTCCTTTTTCAAAGTACTTATTTAATATTTTGAAATAAGATAGATTTGACGCCGGTTGTTCTAGTGTTAAACAAGAATTTAGGAGAAGAGCGATCACGTGGCAAATAAGATAATCGGTTAAATAAATTGCGTGTTACAAGAAACAAGCGAAACATCTACTGTACTGGTTATTAACTGGTTATTTAACCATCGAAAATCTCATTGGGTATCCTAAGCTGAAACCTCGTCGTTCGTCCCGAGCAATTAAATCGGTCAAAGACTAATTAAAGTCGAACGAAAGAAGGTAAATCGAAGTCTCACGAAACGAGGTCCTCCGCGTTCTCCAGTGTCAGAAATCCCGGTGAACCGTATTATTCCATTCTTCTACAGGTGCTCGATTATCGTTACTCTCGCGGAAAATATCGAGAGAGGAGTCATCCAGGTGTGCAGAAGGGAAGGGACCTCCTTGTCGACCCCGGCAATTTGCCCCAGCGGATTTTCGAGATCGACCAACGACAGACTCGATGGCGAATCACAAGCAATTCCCAGTTACCGGAGGGAGGATTGTAATTTCCGGAGAACGAAGCATTAATGCGGGAGGGCTACTTCCACGGAGACGTAGGTGCCCATTATTCGGACGGTTTCGAATAAATATTTATCTAAGACTGTTCGCCAAGTTTGTTCGACCCTTCTCGAATTATTCGGGGGTTAATTATTCTGTTCGCCATGTTCGAGGAATTTTCACGGGGCTGCGCAGAAAGTATGTGATTCTTTCAATCATTGCAATTTTGCATTTTGCTCTGGGAGAATTTATGTCTTTAGACGTTGCCAGAATTATTATTGAGGCGTTGCGAGAATTATTTTTGATATACTGCGAGAATTTTTTTTTGGAGGCAAATGGGAGAACTGTTTTTGAGACACTGCGAGATTTTTTTTGGATGCACTGGGAGAATTACTTTTGAGGCGTTGCGAGAATTATTTTTGAGGCACTGCGAGAACTTTTGTTTTGAGGCATTGCGAGAATAATTATTTTTGAGGCATTGCGAGAATTATTTTTGAGACATTGCAAGAATTATTTTTGAGGCATTGCGAGAATTATTTTTGAGGCATAGCGAGAATTTTTGTTTTGAGACACTGCGACAATTATTTTTGATAGACTTCGATTATTTTTTTTTGGAGGCATTGGGAGAATTATTTCTAAGGCGTTGCGGGAATTATTTTTGAGGCGTTGTGAGAATTATTTTTGAGGCATTGCGAGAATTTTTGTTTTGAGACACTGGGATAATTATTTTTGAGGCATTACGAGACTTTCTGTTTTGAGACATTGCGAGAATTGTTTTTGAGACCTTGCGAGAATTATTTTTGAGGCGTTGCGAGAATTATTTTTGAGGCATTGCGAAAATTATTTATGAGGCGTTGGGACAATTATTTTTGAGGCACTACGAGAACTTTTGCTTTGAGGCATTGCGAGAATTATTTATGAGGCGTTGGGACAATTATTTTTGAAGCACTACGAGAACTTTTGCTTTGAGGCATTGCGAGAATTATTTTTGAGGCATTGCGAGAATGTTTGTTTTGAGACATTGCGAGAATTATTTTTGCGGCGTTGCAAAAATTTTTGTTTTGAGACATTGCGAGAATTATTTTTTTGGCATTGTGAGAACTATTTTTAAGGCGTTGCGACAATTATTTTTGAGGCACTGCGAGAACTTTTGTTTTGAGGCATTGCGAGAATTATTTTTGAGGCATTCTGAGAAATTTTTGAAGCATTGTGAGCACTTTTTGGCTCGTGTAGTTTTGCCGAAGGTGAAAATTTGGACTGCTGATGACTCAAAAGAGGGTGAAATTGGTGGAAAGGGAAGAATGCCATTTTGGAGAACGCATTGGATCACGCCATAAGTAATGCGGTTTTGCCAATTCACTCTTTGACCCAGAACGTAAAAGCTTCTATTGTACCACTATTGAAAATTGAAAATAAAGGCTGCAGCATATCAACAAAAATGGCGATGAAAAATATTTTGTGTAAAATTTATTTACTTTGCAGAATAAATAGCTGGCATTGTCAACTGGAGCTGTAAAAATTAAGATTTTATTTTGACTCGTCAATAATACGTGAAATGAAAATAGAAAATTAATTGCAAAATATTAATATCTTTAATGATAAATGTTGAAAATTGTGAAGTATTGACGAGATAAGAAAATATGAAGCGATCTATTGGAAATCGTGATTTTCAAAACTGCAAATACAGTTGAAGGAATCGATCCAGACGATGTCGATAATAAGTTCATTTGCTGTCTGCACCTCACGGATTTCTCGGCACTAAAAGAAAGCCATTATTCCTTAACGTTATTGGAACAAAATTATGTCGAACACTGGTCCGTCGCAATGATGTTAATCTAATTACAATTTATTCCGTTCGTTCAAACAGGATAAAGAGCTTTCGTGTGCGACTGCAAATGTACCCCTTTCGATCTTTACTTCCATTAATTCTGTTTCACCCTCTTTGATCGACAATTTCAGGATTATAAACAAATTGACCAGCGATGAATTACAAGTTAACTTCTTTGAATTATTTATTAATGAACATTTTCAAGATGGAATCGGCATTATGTCATTACCACGCTAATATACTTTCATTTACATTTTTAATCACCCTTTCCTATATTTATTACATTCCGTGGAATATCATTTTGCAAAGGAAGAATCCTTTACATTAAAACTCCGAAGTAGACGATCATGAATCGCCCTTCACGGAGAAATCTTTGTAATTCGGTTCAACTTGAAAAAGAAGCGTTCGCTTAAAATAATGAAGTCTTGCCTCCCCCCTTTAGATCACAGATTTTAATTTAATTCAGTTCTCCTCGATCGATATTTCTATCTGTTCGAATTCAATTGACATTCCAAACGTCGTCGAGAATATCTTATGACTTTCAGTCTTCCCCGATGAAATTATTCCCCCAATTGACGATTTTTCTTAATACTTCTTATCAAGTGGCCGCGAATACGAGCGATTAATACACAATTAAGCTGCTTCATTAATTTTGCAGGATTTTTAAAAGGAGATAAAAATATTCTGAAAGGGAAATGTCCATTATAAACATGTAATCTCATTCGTCCGAATGGAAATGAAATCAGAATAATTACTGTATCGTACGGGTTTCTCGTGGATGCAATGGAAACGGCAGTGGTAGTTTTCCACAACGAAGTTAAAGAAGAAAGATCGATATATCGTACAATATATTATACGTCATGAAAAATCAGTACCTTTCTGAAACGCTTTCATCCGGGCTTCGTAGAAGTACAACGCGTCAAAGTGCTTCCATCGAACGAGGCCATCGTACGCCGTATCACGATGAGTAATTTTTAAATAAAACATAACGTTCTACTCGATAAAACACCTGCAGGAGTTGGCAAACATATTGTGCTACTCCTTCGGGAATTGCCAGATGTAAACTCCTATTTTTAAATTGCATTAATTTACATTATAATTCTTTTTAATATAGAATTTAGTTTTAATTATTATGCGGATAAAAGTAGCGTTCTACTCCGGGAGTTGGCCAACACATTGTGCTACTCCTGCGGGAATTGCCAGATGTAAGCTCCTATTTTTAAATCACTGTAATTTAGATTTCAATTCTATTTATTGTAGAATTAAGTTCTAATTATTACGCGGATAAAATGTAGCGTTCTACTCCAGGAATTGACAAACACACTGTGCCACTCTTTCAAGAATTGCCAGATGCAAATTCTTAATTTAAGTTAAGTCAATTTGAAATACAATTTTCTTCATTACGCAGTTTCGTTTTAATTATTATTCAAATAAAATGTAACGTTCTACTCGAGGAAGCAGTTCCAGGAGTTGGCAAACACATTGTGCTACTCCTTCGGGAATTGCCAGACGTAAACTCCTATTTTTAAATTACTTTAATTTAGATTTCAATTCTTTTTATTATAGAATTTAGTTTTAACTTTTACGCGGATAAAATGTAGCGTTCTACTCCAGGAGTTGTCAAACACACTATGCCACTCTTTCAGGAATTGCAACATGCAAATTCTTAGTTTTAATTTACGTCAATTTAGAAACCGCGTTAGATATTTTTGAAACACCCTGTAAAATTCCGCGCCAATCTAACCCTCTATAAAAAAGCTGTAGAGTTGCGGTGGCTGAAGGGTTGGTTTCCTAATTGCTGCGCTCGAATTGAAAATTCCGACCGCCCGGAGTAATTTGTGCTAAATTGCTATTTGATATTATGAAATTTCTATTTTAAAGCATTCGTTGGCTTAGAAGCTACCTAAACCTGTAATTTCAAAGTGAAATTCCCATAGAAATTAAAAACCGAAAAATGCAGGAGAAAAAAAGAAACCGCTAATTTTATGATCTGTTGCAATTTTATTCGCAAGCTTAATAAACTCTTCTTGCGATAAAATTCCTGCAAGTGAAATTCTTTCGTTACTTGAAATGCTATTATTACTTTTTAATGAGCTATCGTACATATAATTCTCAAGTGCGACAAAAAAATCGGGTTACAGAGATTTACCTCTACAGCTGTGAATAGAAAGCGGAGTGTTTTAGAACTCTTATCAATTTTCTCGAGTCACGAGGGAATCGCCTTTAATTCATTCTACGATGTGATTAAACCTTGGAAAACATCGTTTGCCCCTTGGAATTACTTAACGCGATATCCGACCTGTGCAGGACATTCTTCCCAGATTTAATTTCTCTCCGCGATAACTGCACCGGCGAACGAAATATTTAAATTTCCCCATCCACTTTCCATTTCTCTTATTCTACAACTTATTGACATTACAAGTGAAAAATGACATCGTTCCAAATTTAAATAAAAATATCACTCCATAACCTGCAATTGTAAAATATCTCCAGCAAATTTTCCCACATTAATTTCAATTAGAAAACCGGAAAATACTTTCTCCCGCGATTTAAAATTCTCTCTTTAATCCCCGAACAAAGAGTACTTTTTTCTGACAAAAAAGATCAGCCTGCAAGCGATCAACTTGGAAGTTACGATTGCACGAAGCTCACCGCGATAGTTTAAAACGACTAAATCCGTGACAATAATTCACCGTTGCGATTGATTATCCCTAGAGTTTCCACTATTTTTAAGCTCGGTATCGACAGCCTCTACACAGGTAAGAGACCGGAATGATTTGGTCCAGTTAATACGCGCTGAGCCGACCATTCACGATGGAGATAACAAAAAATAACTCTCGCTCGATACCGCAGCTGCCGGTGCATGTGAGTACTCACAATAAATACCAGCACCGCCGCGATTATTATTCGCCCGTAATTCCCCGAGCAGAGGTCTCACGTGCTTCCCTCGAGTTTAAGACGATTAAAGCAATTTAACGCGAGGTCCTTGATTTCGTTGAATTATAGCGAGAGAATCCTTAATAGATATCTGGTGGAAAGGTGAAAGAGAAAAATACATCGGGGATTATGGTGCATATGGAGTTTGAGGATTGGACTACCAATTGGTGGGCCTCTGTTCAAATCGCTGTAGATTTTTCTTCAATTGTTATTTAGTATAACAGTATAGGTGATTTGGACCACCTAAAACAGTGGGTCCTAGGCGAAATAAATACAGTAAAACCTCGATAAATGCATCATGACTATCCCCTCCACATAGGGGGATCCCCCTTGGCGAACCACGATGTTCGACGAGGGAGCAGTGTAACATGATACCACCCGAGTGTATCGGTTGGGTGAGAGTTTTTATTTTCGGTTGCATTTATTGAAACCTTTGATAACGTATTTATGGGATTTTTCTGATTAAAATGATACCAAACACGATATACTTTGAATTATATTTACTTAATATTTAATAAATTTACTTACTATTTACATAATTCGAACATACCGTGTTTGGTATCATTTTAATCAGAAAAGTCTCAAAAAACATGCGGAAAAGTTACATTTAGAAAAATTAATAAATAAACAAGTTTATTGTTGCATTAGCAATGCCTCACCGATACTTTCGAGCAGCTCACTTTGTTTGCTTGCTCTCTCTGTCTCTTCTACTGTCCGTCCTTTTCTAAGCTCGCGCTCGGCTCGAGCCCTAATGTAAACACAGATGCGGCACCGGAACTCGATGAGAGCCCTGCTTTGCCCCTGAAATCTGTGCATTTATCGAGGTTTTACTGTATAGGATTTAAAGCTGAAAGAATGCGAAACAAAAAGAGGAACAATCCATCGCGGACTATGGTGGGTATGGAGTTGAAGGATTGGACCACCAATTGGTGAGCCTCTGTTCAAATCTGCCGCCCTTTCGAGATTTTTCTTCGATTGTTATTAAAATAACACAGCCTCGGTGGTTTGGACCACCTAAAACACTGCTAAAACACTGGGTCCTAGGCGAAATAAATATAGCAATTAAAGCTGAAAGGTTACGAAACGAAAAGAGGAACAATCCATCGCGGAATGTGGTGTGAATAGAGATAAAGGGTCGGCCTACCAATTGGTGGACCTCTGTTCAAATCTGAGGCCCTTTCAATATATTTCTTCGATTTTTATTAAAATAACACAGCATAGGTGGTTTGGACCACCTGAAACAGTGGGCCCTAGGTGAAATAAATATAGCAATTAAAGCTGAAAGGTTACGAAACAAAGAGAGGTACAATCGCGGACTGTGGTAAGTACGGAGTTGAAAGCTAGGGCTACCAATTGGTGGGCCTCTGTACAAATCGCTATTAACCATAGATTTTTTTAAAATTCTTATTTAATATAACATAGCAGGTGGTTTCGAAACCATCGAAAACCAGGAAACCAATAAATCCTGAGCGGAGTCACCGTGCCAGTTAAAGCCGAAAGATACAAAAGTGACGCAGACGCATGCTCCGGCGGCATAATTCTAGTTACGTCTACGTGTATGTTAATCAGAATGCATAGGTATGTCGTCTCGTCGTGGCCTCAGTTATAGCCACTGCATTTTACGTGCATCATGGAAAACCGCGCGTCAGTTGCTGACACTGCACATGTATTCCGGACGACACGAGACACGACACCCTAAACACTGAACGAGGATTCCCCACTTACAAAGGCAGGTCATGACCCGTCAACCTGCTTTTTCGGCGAAACTTGGCTTAAATCGTACAAGCTAATGGATATAAAGAGTCTGTGGACCATCAGAGGTTTCTGGCCGGCCATTTTTTGAAATTGTTTTAAATGTTCAGGTCCAGCGGCTGCCAAAACGGGTCGACCTTATTTTCGAATGTAGAGGTCATTGAAACTAAGCGTAACATTCATTGCAGAATTCCTCTCGATTTAATCATTCTAATGAATAGCTGTAATTGTTCTTTTATAGTATATTTCATGGGAATGATTCGCTAATGAGAGTGAGTTGAAGTAGCGATTTAGATGCATAGAAAAAAAGGTCTTTGAAAGCGATGACAATTTAAAACTTGAACTACCGGCATTGTATCTATTATATTTAAATATATTGAAAAAGGTGATCAATTAATTCGAGTTTTATAAGGAATATTTACGGTATGGCTCCCTCGTCAATTCGGGAAATTTGTAGAAACAATTTTGATTTTATAGGTTTCGTAGTTTTAATGTTGAAATCAGTCCCAAAATCCAAGCTGAGAATCCAAGCCTTTATCCCTGTCATCGCCGTAATCACTTTGAGCGCGCAACTGAGATTAGCGAGGAAGCCTTGTCATGTACCAGCACCTACGGTGTCACATTAAATTTCGCTTGCTATTCAACGGCACAGGGTCAACAGTTTATATAGGAATTTCTGTCAAATCGAAGACAGGTCGCTCAACGCTACTGCATTTCTAAAATATTTAAGATAAGAACTTCTTCGCTTCTCTGGCCGACTCGAGTATTCCTTTTCTGCATCCAGAAAGCGCATTTTAGTTGAAACGCGCCGCAGGGAGGAAAGCTCTTTCGCTATTGTTGACGCTCATCCTGCGCTACCGAGTTTCTGCGATTTATCGATGTGTTAATCGACTATTTGTGACAATAACTTTGAAACGTTCCGCGCTAAAGGAGCTCAGAAATAAAAAAAACTCAGAATTAACGAAAATCAGATTAATTTGTACTGCGTTGCGTGGAAACCGCGCTACAAGAAACTCAGAATAAATAACAGATTAATTCGTGTCGCGTTATGTGGAAACCGCGCTGCAAGAAATTCAGAATTAACACGAATAAGATGAATTCGAGGCGCATTAAATCGAAACCGCGCTACAAGAAGCTCAGAATTAATACAAAACACATTAATTCGTACCGCATTATACAGAAACCACTGCCGCGCTGTAAGAAACTCGGAATTAATACAAATCAGGTTAATTCGTACTGCTTTTTATGGAAGCCGCGCTACAAGAAACTCAGAATGAAGAAATTTCCAAATGATTCGTACCGCGTTACATGGAAACCGCATTACAGAAGGGTTAACTGCAACAAGCCAGGCATACACTTTAAAAGCACAAAAGGTCAAAGATCCTCCTATCGGCGGAGGATATTGCCGTTTCATTCGCTCAATGATCGGCCAAGAGCACACCAGGATGGCTAACAAATTAATTATATCATTTATTTTATTCGAATATATAGATATTTATATATATAAATATACATGCAGCAGTCGTGAAGGAAATTCATTTAATGTGTCTGCACTTATATACACATATAGACTGACAATAGTGAAATAATAGGAGCGACAATGAAAATCACTTTTATGTACCTTTTTCATGGTTCCATATTGCGAGGTTTCACACAGACTGCTACAATACATCATTCTTTTCTTTTTTTTTTTTTGAGAATGTATTTCGACAATATTCGAAACGTCCAAAAGTTATTTCGGGGTGTTACCTTCGTACCGGCCATAAAGACATATGTATAAAATTTCGAATTAATTCAAATAGAAACAATTTCCGTATAAACGTAGTCCAGACCTGCTTACCTTGCAATATCCTTACCGAATACCTCGTCACTGTTGGCTTATTCAGAAACTAGATACACAATACGGCCTTTTTCGGTATTATACTGATAACAATAGGAAATACAATACAACGTTGTCGACAATTGCATTAAATTTCATGATGCGTGAGAAGGAAAAGAAAAAAAAAAGAAGAACGTTATGAGATATTTCTGAGATCAATAGTCTTGCACGGAGTCGTAATTATTGTAGGGAGGGGGTTCTGGACGACCTTCCGGAATTCTATACTTTTCTTCGACTTCTTGGTCATTGTCGTCCTCGTATTTTACAGCGGTGAAGTATGAACCAGACGTTGAGAAGGTGTTAGTGTAATCGGGATAATCTGAAAGAAATGCACCTTTTTAAAATTCATTCCTCGATCATTCACTGCTCCTCCTATTAAAGTCAACGTCGCAAATTCACTGCAATTAACCCCTTGCCCTACGATTTCCTTTGTAACTGCTTTTAATTCAGAATTAAATTACTAAAACCACAATTTATCAGTGATTCCCGGTATACCGCATAATTTAACGTAGTGTTAACATGCTAGAAGTAATTTTATCGTGTCGCGTCTCATTGATATTTTCAATTTCATAGATTTAGCAAAACTTGAAACTCATTGGTGTCTTCAATTTGATAGGTTCAGCAAAATCATAGTCACTCGATATTGTGGAGCAACGGGTTAAAATTTGCGATCGTAAACAACTAAATGTTCGCAAAATTACAGCCTTTCGACTGCCTCGGTAGTTCTAGCGTTAAAAGAGTCATCAAAGCGATAAAAGGAAGCTCACCATCCAAAGGTTCCTCTTTGATTCGAATCTCTTTCGTGTCTTCGTCCTGACGATCACCCCGATCCTTTCTGTCTCTACGCTCACGATCGCGATCGCGCTTGTCCCTCTTACGATCCCTATCGCGATCACGATCGTTACTCCTCGATCGTCTTCTCTTACGATCTCGGTCGCGATCGCGATCACGATCTCTCCTGTCCCGTGGTCTCTCCTCTCTCTGAATCTCCTCGATATCGGGATCGGGCAGACGATCGCGGCTACGCCTGCGTTTCCGGTCGCGCGACCTGCTTCTCGTTCGTTTTTTACGGTCGCGCGATCTTCTGCGCTCTCTGTCCAGGCGGTCGCGATCTCTGAAAGTCGGAAGAAAGATAGTGTTACGTACGAGCTTGTAAATTGCAGGAATTTTGACGTTAAACGTCGCACTGGAATGATTTCTGGTAATAATGATACAGTAAAAGCAACTGCTAAGAGTCTTAGAATAATTGGAAATTGTTTCGAGAACCATTTGAAAGGTATAAGTCGAGCAAACTGCAGCTTACAAGCTGCTCATCAAAATCAGCGTTCTTTTAATTTCACCCAGGTCCTATTGTCGGAACTTACCCTATCAATATTATACATTGTTCACAAAAGTTAGGGGATATTTCGAAAGTCAGGTTGCCTTATCAGTCTTAGGTGACCACACACGCATGTCTTCCATTCAATTTCTTTTTATCGTCGCACAGTTATTTCGAAATACCCGCCCAATGTTTGCAACTATACAAAGGGTGATTTCGCTTCCAACGTACCTGTCTCTATCGAGGCGTCCGGTATTCTCCCTCTCCCGCTCCAAACGATACCGTTCTCGTTCTCTTTCGTTATCTTCACGACCGGAGTGTTTAATGTTAACGTCAGGACCTCCTCTACGAGTTCCACCGAGTCCACCGCCAAGCCTCCGTGGCAGCCATCCCTTCACGGTCCTTGCTCGTTCAACATCGACCAACACTCTGCGACCATCTATTTTCTTACCATCCGCATGCTTATACGCAGCTAAAAGTATCGATGCAAAATTACCATGGATTCTTCCATCGATTCCCTACTATTTAATATATGTGTGTATACGTATATATGTATATATATGTATACTAATGAGACTTCTATATCCCAGGGAAGTGGATCAGAGGGTGGCGGACGAGAAAACTCTAAAAAGACTTTCGATCTCGTTACGTTCAAAGTGACGTTACAATCCCGAGGTAGAAGCTGCTTTCAAAAACAAGTGCAGCGATAAGTACCGAGCGGAATTTTGTTTTCTATCATCTTTTTTTTCCGCGTGCTCTACACGCTTGATAAACCAGCGAAAAGTACTGCGAAAAAAAAGGTACGAGAACGTGTCGAGAGTATGCAATTAACGAGGCACGAAAAGGAGACAATTAAGTTCCGGGTAGCGAAAGTTATACTCGCTAAGTACCTACGCACAAATTCTCATCGAAAGTGTCTCTATCAATCGTTACAAATTGGTGCTATGTCTCAAAGGAATGATATCCAAACTAATGACTCGTATATATATATATATTTTTTTGTTAGAGATATAATCAGGATCGTAAGGTATCGGCGGCACATGTTATTCCTGACTACGCGCGTATTGTATAACGCACGTTATTTTATAAAGTAAAATGCCAGGGTACAGAGACAGAGAGTGTGAGAGAGAGAGAGAGAGGGGGGAAGAGAGACGCGGCAGAATTATCGTGATAACAAATCGCCGTTCAATATCCGCATGATCGCCGTTCTCCAAACGGGCGACGGTGTTTCGTGTTAATCGAAGCGTAGAAGAGCAACGGGGCGCGAAAGCAATTAGCCTGACGTTTAACGAACGCGTCCGTGTCTCGAAAATGAAAGGGGAGTCGCGGGGACATAGACCACGTTCGTACGTTCGGCCTTGCGTCATTTTACCGTATAAAACGACGGACTACGTTATAAACGTGGCACAGTAATCAGCAATAAAATGTACACGGATTTTCACGTTACCTTAAAGCTACGTTTGTAAATGTCGAAAAAAGTATAGCAGATACAAAAAATACCTACCGCGGCTACTTACGTACGGAAGTTAACACAAAGCTTAGAGGTACTTTTAATCGTGAAATGAACTTGTAAGAGACTCGCGATCATAGAGTAGGCCAGCGCTAGTATGCTATTCATTGGGAAGGTGCCCAGTCTTCGTACGTTCGTTCAATCTCCGGAAGAAGTTTACTTTGCGTTTACCTGGTGCGCTTTTTCTTACGTTTCATTTTACTTACAACCAAACCGTGCGCATTTGTGTAAAATAATTTATACTTTACGTTACACTGTTTCTCTAAATGGTACGCACTGAGCGTAACGCGTGCTTTCTTACTTTTCTTTGTTTGTCTTTTTTTTTTTTTCTTCGAATATTACATATACTTGAATGGTAGATATATATATGTGTATAAAGAGAGAGAGAGAGAGAAAGAGACAGAGGAAATCTTGAGAAACAATTGGTTTTCTACGTGAACGTATCATTAATCTCGCGTATTCTGTACCGTTTCGTTGATAATACAAGAATGAAAAAGTCGAGGCAAAAAGTCTTAGGACAAATTAGTATTCTATATCGAAATTGATATGTTCAAGGACTTGAATTTGTAAATTATCGATGGAAGTTAAAATGATTGCGATGACCTTTCCGTGTACAAGATGGTATCTAGCTAAAAGTAGTCGTTATAATAGTTCGGTAAGACGAAAAAGCAGCGAGACAAAATAAGATGCTTGAGATAACGATAAACGATTAGTTTGGAGCATGCATTTTGGTACTAGACCTAACGAGAAAACAGTTTCGTAGCAGAGTCCATACGGCGCCCGATTAGAGTTCGCACTTGGTACGCGTTATCGCACTGATCGTTAATTAATTAGTGTTAAAACCTACACGAATAACGTAATGTGCCCGTGCGACGTTAAAACGGGCGATGAAACCAAGATGCGTCAAAGTACGACGTGTTACCCAAAAGACATGTGGAATTTTGACGGTTATCGTTGAACGAACGATGCGGTTAAATATCGGCCGGATGTCCCAAACGTTTCTTTCCTACGTGTCGTTTCGATCGAATGCGTGAACTACCATTTTTGCTTATCGATGCAGACGCAAATAACTAACTGCTTGCGGAGCGTGTGTCCCTGAACCTCTCTTCTAAGTAAGCCCACCAATCAATTTCAATGTAGAATGCTAACTTTGGCGAACCGCGCGATTAAAAAAATAAAAGAGATTTCGTCCCAAGGTGTGCGTCAATTATGGATTCCTGGCAACATCCAGCACTTTAAGAGTGCGGCCGTAATAAAAACTTTCGACTGCCCGAGAGGGCGTAATATACAAACCGCAAGTTTAACAAAATCAGACAAGATAAATAGGGTAAGCATAGACGCTAACAAACTTTGTTGTATGTTGGATCTTACCACACATACAAACCTATCATATCAGGCAGGTTCAGGGATTTTGCATGGAATAGTGAACGGCACTAGTTGCCGGCAGCGGCCACCACGCTGTACCAAGAACAAGATAAAAACTGCATTAATCAAGACAGCCAATATCGTTTTTTTCAGTTGATTCGTTTTACCATATATGCATTTACAGAATGGTATTCCTGCATGGATGTATGGCGGGACCCCCCGTACCGTCTGGTTTAGTACCAATGAAAATGGGTAGCCTAAACTATAGCCCTGCCCCATTATATCTAGCTGGAAGTGACGCTAAGTAGAGTGAAATTCCAGACTATGGACTCACTGAGGCTCTCGAGAAAGGTATTACGTTTCTTGGCTGCTACTTACAGTGCATGTCTCTTTCGTGTTCGTATTCGATGAAAGCATATCCTCTGGGCTTGCCATTTATAGTATTGTGAATTACCACTATCTGAAAGAAATACTCGTTTGGTACCGATGTAATAGTTTCGTGGCTAGTGGACGTTTTACAATAAAAACAAAACCAATCGGTATTTTTATCTGTAGCTGTACCAATTTCGATAGCTTACCTTTTTCACGGGACCGTATACTTCAAATTCTCTTCTAAGTTTTGACTCGGAAGTATCGTAGTTCTGAAATAACATAATTATCGATATAACATACGTATAGTAATATATTTACATTAATATATTGTTAAGAACCACCACTTACAATTCGAGCTACAAATAAAGTCTTGAAAGGGTCTGCGGTCACGTTCGGTATTCCAGCTGGATCCCATACCGCGATCTCTTGCTCGAGCTTATACGCTACTTGCTCCGCGCGTTCTCTTCTTCTACGTTCCAGTCGTTCTTCTCTGGTCTCCACTCGAACCGGTGGCGGTGTGTCCTTTGGATCCTACGAATAATCATTTTTATTAAACATGCGGCACACAAGTGGATCAATGTAAGTACTCCATAATCTCAACCTTCCAACTTTATTACATATCTGGCAAAAAATTCAGTGAATATTAAATATAAATGAGCAAAGTGGAATTTGAAGTTACCTCAAAATACTTGAGAAAAGTTCCAACGCCGATATAGCCTCCATTCTTCTTTTCATGCGGGAGTTTGCTAACGGGTGGCAAATATGGTATCGGATCGCGCGGTGCAAAAAGCGCTAGCAAATTCGGCGGTAGAAACTGCGTCATTTTTTCAGGTACAAGGCGAACGTAACAATTCACGGATTTCACTCGACGAACAACATTAACGGGGCAAACGGCATCTTCATGACTCGAACACCATTACAAAATGGCGACGATGTTGCTATCAGGCTGCCGTTGGAGAAGCCCAGGGGGTGTAAACTTCCATGTTAAAAATTTAGACCGCAGATGAGATGCCACCTAGCCGAGAATCTGAGATTTAGAACTAATAATTACATATGGGCCATGTATTATATACAATAATGTAGCAAATTATGCTATATATTTTCTACATACAGCGCTACAACTTGCAAATATTAAAGTAGCGTGAAAGTATGCCGAACATAGTTCCTCTATTATGAAATTCCAAAGACGCCACGTGCAGCCACTTATTACGTAATTAAGTTACAATTTTTGTTCAAATTATCGACGTTGATATTCAAATGAGTTGGAATACTGTTTAATCTAAACTTTGGCCGACAATTCGTTTAAAAGTATACATTATAGAGGACAGTCTACTAGAGAACAAATAATTTTTTGTATTTTTTTCGGAACATTTTGTTTAGCCCGCTATGTCGAAAAGTTGACCACCCTGACGATCATAACTCGTGTAGAGATGGCGCAGATACTATATCACGAGTGATTCAAAGATTAACACAAAACATTGTATTTAATTGTCCAAATTATTTAAAAACACTTGTCCAAAACTGTCTCTTTACGTCACTGACACTTCAAAAAATGTGGTATCTACTTGTTAAAATTAATGAAAAACACTTGAAGGTAACTGTCACTTGAAGTCACTAAGGCTTCCACAAAACATTGTATTTAATTGTTAAAATTATATAAAATCACTTTTAATTAATCGTTTAAGTAGTTCAGTATTATTGCACACATGCACTAATAGTCGTTATTGATAGTCAGAAGTGACTAGATATTGATATGTAAGTCCAAAAGTAAAATAAAAGTTGAACTATTAACCATAAACGGCAGGTTGCAGTCTGCGCAGGCGCCGTGTTCCGCGAGCCGCCGTAGTAGGCGCGTCACGAGGCTATACAAGTAAGTAGTGCGCATGCGTGAGAAAAATCCCACGCCTGGCATCACTGATACAAGGAGGTCATTCGCCGCGCGGCTCCCCTGCAGGAAATTGCGCTCGGACGGAATGGATCGAACAACGGGACGACATCAGGAATTACGACGCAGTTATTGATACCAGTCACCTCTAACTTGGATGAACGCCTATTTGTGCATGCTTGCTACGATACTAGTGTTTAAACATTAAATAAATAATTAGTTAAATAAATTTCGCGGAGTGATTGAACCATAAACTGACAGTGATTTAAAATAATTTTGACAATTAAATACAACGTTTTCCGGAGGTTCTGGTGACCTGTGGAAGGATCAAGAATGTAAAGTGACAGGTGAGTGGAAGTGTTTTTAAATAATTTGGAGAATTAAATACGACGTTCTGTGGAAGTGTCAATGACATAAAGTGATAGATTAATGGAAGCGGTTTTAAACAAGTTGGACAATTAAGTCCAATGTTTTGGGGAAGTGGTAATAACAAAATGACAATTCCCGACAAGTGTTTATAAGCAATCGTCAAAAATTAATAACACATTGCACGTATATTATTAGCAATGAATTTCTGCAGACGTTATTAAATCACTTTTTCATTCCTGAAACTCCCAACCGTCGTGGCATAATACTTTCACCTTCGTATACTCCATAACGTCAATTGTTAACTAAATTTCTCCAGAAGCATCCGAATTGTTATTCATTTGTTATTTCGACTTACGCTGACCTTGGTTGTGCATGTGAAAATTTTAAACAAACGCAATATACCAAAATATACTTTAAACGAGAAGTGACTTAATTTCTTTGCACTTATGTGTGGTCTGCAGTCCGAGTGTAGAATAATACTTGTGCATATTATTCTACAAAGACCAGAATAACAGAATACTACGTTAGAAACTGAACTCTGCTTTCTGTAGCTCGTTAGGGAAAATGTATTGTCCATATTAATTAGTTATCTAATAGCCAATCTTTCACTTCAAGAAAAGTTGGTTGCCAAATAAGCATTTAGCTTTAAGATAAGTTAGTTCCCAGAAGTATCTCTTTAATATTGTAATAAACAATTCGTTCATCACAATGATTTCTTGTTTACAGGTTAATAATAATTATCATTATAGTTTAGTAATAAATTAGTGTTAGACTAACAATATTTAAGTGTCTGTATCTTCTCATGTACGATGTTAAAAGAATAATTGATTATATTTCCTTCCCTTTACTCCCTTCACGCTTAATTCATGGTCTGCTTTCATAAAGATCATTCGCTATTTCTTTGTATTTACAGCAGTCACGGATGCAGAATGAAAATTTCACAATAGACTCGTAAGATTTTACAGTTTAGGGAAAGTAATTAAGAATTTAGAACAAGTAAACATCGTAAAGGGAGATCGTCGGCATTTGGCGATCGTGTATTTCTCTCTTTCCGCGAAATAATACGAGATAGAGTAGAGCCAACGATTTCGTTGATTTACTTTCTCTTCGAATAGAATCTATAAATTTTAATAGTTTAGCTTATTGACTGTATCCTCCGATTTCCTCGTCACCTTGAAGACTTGTCGGAGCTGCGGTAGCAACGAACTTTTGTTTTGTTTACAATTCTTGGAACGCTGCCTCGGCTCTTGTTATGATAGCCATGCTCGCCTCGTCGTTCAAGGTGAAGCCTCGAGCGGCCGGCGACGCACGATATTTAAATATTTTGTATCATTTAATTTACCACTCCCGGAATAGTTTAAGGCCGAAACGAATTTTGACTTTACACAGTTACGACAGCAGTCATTATTTATAACAATCTTATTTAGTTTCAATAAAGGCCGCCCGCTGTGTTAAACAATGTTTCTCGCTAAATTGTTACGTTACGAAAAGCAGAAAATTGGTAATTTTTTCATTGAAATTATACAAATAATACACACGAAGTCCCAGGCAAAACAATCGTACCTGTCGATGCCGAATTATAGAACAAACACGACGTGTAGTGACCTCTATTTGTTTTTGCAACAATAGGAAGTAGTTTCTCTACTTTATCCTGTCATAATGTAACAGAAGTTAGGTTATGGGTGAAGAGGAGAAGAAGGAGCACGAATAATCTTCAATAATATGTTTGAAACTATTACAATTATTTTATTAAGTCTAACTATATGGAGATAGAATTAATGTATAATTCGAAACTTGTATTTTACAACGAATTTGACTTCGCCAGTTCTTGGTTCCTATTTTACCTGCTTCCTCTATGGTGTCTTCGCAGTGCATGCAATCTTGACGTTCTTCTATTATACTGCTAAGCCTCGATCATTATTATAGCGGTGTTTTACCAAATTTTTCTTTTTCTTTCCAAGACAAATGAGAGCATTCAAATAGAAGACAAAAGTTGGTAAGCGCGCCGAATTTCAAATTTTTATACAACGCGGCGACTAACGCCTTCTATCGTTTCCTACAGATACTAAATTCTTCGATAATACCGCCTCCTGCCAGTATTAACATGAAACATGTATCGAAACTTCATAATATAATATATATTATTATCGTGTAATATATATTTCGTATAATTTTTGATAATATTGCTGTCATTTAAGCTTGGTTCCTCCGGTTACGGCTCTGCCAACTTAACAATAGCTGCACATCGTAAGAAAGGAACAATCAATAATTGTCAGAAAAAATTTTTTTTTCACAGCATCGCCTATATTCGCAAGACAATTTCAGTTGATCTTAATACGTCTCCTAATTCTTCCGCAATCAATTTCACAGCTACGTGACGTCCCAACTTTCTTACCTGGCCCCTCGCAAATATGTGACAGTTGCGCATTACCAATATCCGATAATTGCACCTAATTATGTCACACACAGATAGATTATATTATAAAACAATAAAATAGATGCATAATGTTACTGGTTTTCCAATAATTACATTCTTTTAAAATGCTGTGTTTTATATCAATATTGATAACTGGTTGTATGCAATGATCTTAGCTGTGGTGTCAAATTTTCGTTCGAAACTCTGGTAGCGAAAGGGTTAAGAATAAACATAAATATTTACATAATAAATTTTACTCACGTGAAAATTTCTGTTTCGATGAAATCTACGAGATGACGCTACCTGCAACGAAAATCAACGCATCGTTGAATGAAAATCAATGCCTTGCATGAAACATCAGTGGTTCAAATTTTCAGGAAGCTAATTATCGCAAATGCATCGACTGAAATTTGAATATTTTAAGAGATAAAATCGTATTTTATTTTTGGATAGCTATTGATATATTTTAAACATTCAAAAGTCTGCGAGGTGGCGCCAGTTGTGCATAAAATTGCCCATCGAAGCGACGCCAAGCGGCGGAAGTGTAGACTGTGCAATTCGTTTCGCACGCTGTTCGGTAAACATACAATTTCTCGCAATAATTTAAATCTTTTCGTGTAAATCGTGTATGTTCTTCGAAAGTTACGGACATCCGGCCAGGGTTGCAGAAACGGTGAGCGATACGACTGTCATTTACTTAAACGCATGATTACGCAACTTAGAAAATGCAAAGTCAAACTTTTAGAAAACGCATGGTTAACCGCATGGCCGCCATGACGCCATGTCCGTTTATTTGGAATCGGCGCATATAAATCATGATTAACGTTTCGAAAAGTAGGCTAAATGTAACCACATTTGAAAGGATTTCATAATTTTATGAGTTTCACGGTATCTATTTCAAGAATTATTTTACTTTGTCATATGTCTATCTACATGTTTAACAAACGTGTAGGAAAGTACTTTTCTAGCCAGTTTTCCGGTATATTTGACAGATTCGATTATCGAATACACTTCGACCGATTCATTTTCTTTAAATTAAATAAGTTTAATACATTTTACAATACAGTAGTATAACACAAAAGCATTTTTCTAACAAGTTTGACGATGTACTTAATAGATTCAATTATTGAACACACTTAGTACAATTTTCTTCATTTCCCTTACGTTCATTTACTATCAGGAAATTTTTGACATCGATGACTTTTCTCCACGCGTTTTAATCTGCTAAAAAACTTGCTTTTATCGTCGTACATGCGTGTAAATATTTAAAATATAGTTTTAAAATACAACGAACAGGCTGTACGTATCTCGTTCAGCCATTGCAAGATGCAATACAGGCATACATTAACGATTATTCGAGTTTTATAAAGAGCAGCGAATTATGCAAACGTGATAGCGAAATGATAACGATACACTACACAAGTATATTACGCAGCAGTGTTTCTCAGTTCACGTACATCACTGCTCCTCAATGTGACATTCATTTTTCCTCGAAAGTTCATCGGTGTTACTTAAAAATTGTATCTTTCATATCTACATCATTTTTAGAATATAAATTCATTCGCAACACATTGATATATTTTATATAGTGTCATAGACGCTTGAATATTTTTATATTTTGTAACTTTCGCACCCGAAATGTAAATTTCGTATCAGGAAATGAAAAAAAAATGGTAACCGTTGAGAGGAAAGAGTAACAGCCGAGGATATCCTGATAAGATATGCAAGTTACACATCGCTACAATGTATGCAACTGTTTCCGTGGATGCTAACCACTTTTTATCGGCTACAAAGATTCATCTATTTTTTCAAATGTATTATTTTGAAGTTATTTTCTGTTTGAGGCAGAGGCTCTGAAAATTCCGCTCCCTTTAGAATCTTTTAGATTGCTCACAGACCCTTTAACCCCTTACCCCTCACATTTCTTTTATTGAATGCGCAATAACAGCAGCTTGAGAAATACTGCTACAAGGGCGTTTAAAAAATCGCGCGTTTTAGATGCAGATGGAAATATACGTCTTCCGATGGAACGGCGAAGCTTATTCTAAAGCTCATTTAAACCATTGCACCTCGAAATTCTGTAGTATCTCTGTTAGCCCCGTTATTCAACCCGAAATATATACGTTTCAACATTTACCATTGAAATAGCAACAAAGTGCAGGGAAAGATTTTAGATGAGAGGGAATTGCACTTGGAATTACCACTCAAGCGTCTTGTATTTCAATTTAAGACTCTATCCACTTAACTCCGTTATAATTCTGTCATCCAAATCGAGTATCAAATGCCGAGTCTTCTAAGAAGCCTTTATCATCGAACGAACGAAACTTTGCGTGTAGATATACATTCGTTGCATCAACGCCGTGACGCAACAAATCAAATAAGCACAATAAATCATTCTTCGGATATACTTTTCATAATTTTGTAAACTAATCCCGTCGATAGTTATGCTGAATTTTATATTACAATTTGTTTTTCAACGCCATAGAAATTTTTTGCATCATTAGTCAACTTTCAATGTATCGAGGGAAAAGTAGACCCCAACTGCACAAAAAAATTATTTCCATTTAAATGCAACAAAATTCGGTTATTTATATCAGCTTGAGTTTCGTAATTTTTAAATTTTTAAGTGGGTTTAAAAAAACCTATTATTCAAGTTGGATATTAAAAAAGGCTGGACATTTCCCATATCGCTGTGCTTCAAAGAGCTAAAGATTCAAACTGGGAGCTTGCAGGTCCGAGTTCAAATTCCCCTGACCTTTAAAAGGCATCTTTTTAATTAATTAATTTACCATAACCTCGATAGTTCGAAGCCCACCTAAAACTTAAGACTGCGCCTTGCAGTCAAAGTCACTGTAACGATTAAAGCCGCAAAGGACAGAAAAGGAAAAAAGACTGAACATTAAACACATAGTATTACTGTTACGCAGGAAACCTAACTACAATGTAGCCGTACTTTAATTATCTCCCAGTCCTATAATATGCCGCTCTCTCTACTTTACATAACCTCAATTTCAATCTTTATAGAAATAAGAGGTCCACCGTCGGGTGGGGAGGGCACACGCGTAAATTACGTAAATGTAATTAGAATGCAGGCAGAAAACGCGCGCGTATTTCTGTAATACGCCGGAGCCGCGGCGAACGCTGAAATAATGCGAAATGGATTTGACTTTCGTGGAGTGTTCGGCGGTGCCGTATGCGCACTCACGTACCGCGCTCACGCGTTCCGAATAAAGAACACGCTCACGGGGCTATGCCTACAACGTACGATACCACATAGAAATATATAGGGTGTCTCCTTTTGGATCGTAAAAAGTCTTTCTCCAAAAAATAGTTTCCAAAGCCCTTGAAATTTTTGTCCATCGTAATTCCTCTGGAACATTTAAATACACCGCTGGATGACGCACGTGTTCTCGGCATTTTTTTAAATAATATTTAGACAAGAATGACTACCGAACAAGGTTCACCGCGACTTTCCTTTATATTAGCCCTTTGCGGCGCACTCCGGCGAGAAACCATCGCGAAGATATGGCGCGATATTTGCTTGGCGGTCGTTAAAACTTGCTGGCGTGCGTCATTTATACCGCAGCACAAGTTCGACCGAAGCGCATTGCTAACAAATTCTGTGAGGTCTGCTGGAGCGCCTTTTGCGTGCATCGATGGGCCTGCAAGAGCGTATATATACGCCTTTCGTATATACCGTTGGATCAATGTGAACGTATGTACATATACGCCTCTCCTATGCATAGGTGGATTCTGTGACAGCGTGTATATACCGTTGATCAGTAGAGCGAATATATACGCCTCTCGTATCTAGATGTGGATTCTGTGAGAGCGTATATATACACCTTTCGCATATATTGATGGATCTGCAGGAGCGTGTATATACGCCCTTCGTATATACCGTTGGATCAATATGAACGTATATATACGCCCTTCGTATATACTGTTGGATCAATATGAACGTATATATACGCTTCTCCTATGCATAGGTGGATTTTGGGAGAGCGTGTATATACGCCTTTCATATGTACCGTTGGATCAATATGAACGTACATATACGCCTCTCCTATGCATAGGTGGATTCTGTGACAGCGTATATATACGCTTTTCGTATACAACGTTGATCAGTAGAGCGAATACATACGCCTCTCGTATGTAGAGGTGGAGTCTGTGAGAGCGTACATATACGCCCTTCGCATTCAAAGGGTTAGTCGTCGAAGATTTAGGAGAGTTCTTCGTAACGTTCGCGCTGCGCGAACGTTCAAACTATCTTTGTATTTTTTCGTAATATTCTACATCCATGTTACTTAATTTGGAGGCGAATAGTTGAAGTTAAGAATTGCTGATTTAGGAATACGTTTTCAAAGCTGTTGCATAGATCATTTACGGGGAGTGTCCATGGATTTTTGAAATCTACAAAAATATTGTGTGTAGCGTTTTTCTGGTTTGACCGATCCAAATACGGCCACCTACGGGTTCGGCCCGGGTTTAGCCTCGGTATCCGCTAAACTCCTACATCCACGCGCATGTACCGACTCGAGCATTGATTCGTATCGTTCCGATGCTTCCGTGGGACATTCTTCCAGGGAGAATGAATCGTACAGCTTTCGACTTTAACAACGTTTCGTTGAAGATGCATTACATTTCTTTACACCGGCGTATACATCTCATAAATATAATTTCCCAAGGTCATTTGAAAATCTCATTATTTGAGAATCCAATCTCTGTCCCCCTGGTTGCTGCAGCCTCCTATTGTCAGCATCGTAACTCACGCGTCGTGCTATTTCTTCCCTGTCAACGTATCGTTCCTTGGCGAATCCGAAGAGTGGACGAAGGGACAAAGAAAGCCTACAAAGGACAGAGCATCGGAATTGTAATAGCGGGGAAGCTGGTGGCCTCAAAGTGGCTCCGGATACCCAGCACTCCCGCAGACTATAGAACATCAATAACCCTACGAATCAATGCTTGCAAGCGTACCGTGTATACACATAGCGCGCGTCAAAGTGTGGCGTGTGACGCAGCATTTCCCAATCCCCTGGACTCTTTACGGGCTGCTTCATCGTTTGCCTAACCGTCGCGTGACCTGGTGCGAACGATGGGTCGTTCGTACGTGTATGTAATAATCGTTGAGTCGATGAGCTTCATTTGGCTGCTACAATCGTTTGACCCGAAAGAATTTCCCGCTCTTTTAGCAATCTGAAGTATTGATATTAAGAATGATGGATTACTGAGTGATTCGGAAAACTTCAGGATATGAGCTCCTTAATTTATTATATGTACGAGAAATCACGGCTACGATCAGTTTAATCGCCGACAGGTTACTTTTGACACTCACCAACGGGAATTCATTATGTGGCAAGTGTACGATGACAATAAATGCGTGCCCACGTGCACCGGTTTCATGGAATTTTCCACGTTCCCTGATAATTCAGGTGTCCTTGTATCCGAAGCTAGCCTCTACACTTAGGAAGGAATGATAATTGAATGTTCTATCGATGGAATATTGGCTCATGACAAACGAGATTATGAATTTTTCATCTTTCTGTGATTAAAACAATTGGGTCGTAGGCTTTGAGATCGATGTCGTTTTAAGGTACGACGATCGACGTCGATGGAAAATTGTCATATAGATTTCATTCAGTACGCGATATCGTTTCGGTATTTTTCACGCCCGACTAATTACCGTAACATTTCAAATGACGAAACAGTCCGGCAAACTTGTTTTCCACGCTTGCATGTGCATTGGCACTGCGCATAGATAACGGAGCTTCGCAGGCTTTAATAGTGTCCCCCATGCACCGATGACTTCATCGATGACTTCATAGAAAACGGATCGAGTATCTTCGCAATCGCTCGCGAACGGCTCGTTTTATTTCATTTGTCTTCGGCCGACATTCCGAGCGAATAATGCAAATGTAATGTAATAAAAGAATCTCATCCGGAACACGTTTCTGGAAAATCTGAAGATTCTCGACTCACGATTCCACGAGATAGCATCGATTAACGTACCGGGTGGCTCGAAACGAAACGGTTTTAGACTTCGCCAGTCCGTCGGCTCTTTTTTGTATACAATTCGACATTTAACCTTTTGGCTGCGGCACACTTCAACGAGAAACCATCGGAAAGATGCGATGCGACATTTGTGTGACGGCAGTTATAGCTGGCTGACGCGCGTCATTTATCCTGCAACAAACCTGCGACTGAAGCGCATTAATAACAGAATTCTGTGATATCTGTCAGAGAGCATTTCATAAGTATCGATGCATCTGCGAGCACGTATATATACGCCTTTCGCACATACCGGTGGATCTGCAAGAGCATATATATACGCCTTTCGTATATATTCATCGCTGAATCTGTAGAAGCGTATATATACGCCATCCGCACGAATCGATGGATCTCAGAGAACGTATATATACGTCTTTGGTGGTCAAAGGGTTAATTTGTCCCGACTCTAGCCAAATTGTACACAGTGTGTGCATCTTATTCTCAATAAAGTTGTTTAGGACTTTAGTTAGAGTGATCCATTAAAGTTATCTATACACGTCTATGACGACCGTCGCAATTGAATTCGTAATTGTAAAACCAAACTTATTACAAGCTTGTAATACTAATCGCGACAATCTCCTCCGAAATTAGTTTTGACCGCATCTTCTTTCGTAAAGCTAGTTACCGAGTGATAAATTACATCGCGTGTTCCGTTCTCCACGAATCACCCTGTACAGCGTGTCGCAGCGGTAGCGCGTATCCAGTTGGGAAACCCTGGTGCAATTCTATTGGCAGCTGCACCGAAACCGCGTTCCGATATTCACCGCGAGTATTGGCACGTTGGCACGCATCGTGCGCCGGCATTCTCGCGTAGCCCGAGCAAAGGCAACGGAGAAAGACGGACGGAGAAGCGGTTATGCGTATTCGTGGCGCGACCGCCGTTGAATATCGGAACGCACCCTCGCTGCACGAGCGATTCGGCTCGATCGCGTTCGGACGAGGACGCGTCTCTGTCGCCGAGTCGTCGAATTTGTCGTGCACATACGGGACTGATTGTAAGCATACTTTTCGGAGAGAGAAAAAGAGAGGAGAAAGAGAGAGAGAGATGAGGAGAATATGCCCGTTTCCCGGCGGCCATGTTGCTTTAGCGTGATGTCACGGCGTGGCCTACTTCCGAGCACACTCCACGTGCGAGGGTCGTCGACCCTGGTCTCCTCTAGCCCCCTTTTGCCCCCTTTTGCCCCCTTTTGGCCCCTTTTGCCTAGTCGCGCGCTAGTCGCTGCGCTAGCTAGTTGCGCTCCGAACACCGGACCGTCACGGAGAGACCCGAAGATCTACGAAGTCCTACGAACCGGTACGAAACGCACTTTACGCCACCGCGGGTCCTCCCTCGGTGAGCCGTGCGCTAGGCGCTAGCCAGGACTCCTCGGTGAATCTCGACTCTTTTCGGCTCTGTTCGCCTCTATCGAAATCCATCGCCGATTGATTCTCCTTTCCCACTTCCTACTTTTTTCGCGCACCGCGGTGCTATTCCAGCTGGAGGATCTGCGGTTGCGCAGGGCCTCGTTGAACGCGGGAGAGCTTTTGGGGGATACTGTTTGCGCCTTTAACGAGGAAACAGGGGAAACGGGTCATTCGGTGATTTTGTAATTGGGGAATATAGTTTAGCGGTGGAATTAATTTGGTTCAGTAGGTCAACGAGGAAGGTTGAAGAAATTATGCAGAAAATATCTGTTTTTATTTCTGCTGCGATTTGAGAATTCCAACTCGGTCTAATTGGGAGTCTATGCCTCCATCTCCTTGTCTTCCTTGCCGATTTGTTATGGTTTCGCCTACTGTTTTAGGTGGACTCGAACCACCGAGATTAATAGATATACGTATGGCATAGAAAAAATTGTTAATTTCTCAGAGGAGGCGGGGAATTTGAATTCAGGTCGGCTGATCGTCATGCCCGAGCCTTTACCTCGTTACCCGCCGTAACTCCTGTTCTTTTGTATTTCGGATTCGACAGCTGCGATCGTTTTGCCTAGGACCAACATCTTTAGGTACTTTCGGCTGCTTTCGATCCCTCTTTACATTCCAAGTTGCTCGCGCGAAGCTATATCATTAGCGATTGCTGTTTATACCTAGCATGTCACACCTTCTAATCATTCTTAGTTATTTCCACGTGGCTTTGTTCACCTTTCTTTCGTTGTTATACACGAAGCGTACACCGAGTATATATACCTAGGATCATTTTCTTCGTGCAGAAACATAACTCTGCTCTAATATACTCGCTGTATTGCCGCGACATGATTTATGACTTGAAACGAGGGCCAGCACCGCTGCTGGTAAATCGAGGGAAACTTTGAAATAAGAAAAAGAAACTCCCGATGCGATTTCAGCCGTCGTCGGTTCGCGGATGTTCTTACTTATTATATTTGCAGTGCAATCTGGAAAATGGAATCTGGACAGGCGACTGGCTAATTTTTTTTACGAGATCCCATCACGAAAATGCAGACTGATATTGTGTCCTCTGGTTTAAGCTCGTTTTTGAGAAGTCTAAGATAATTTTCACTCTGTCAGATTTTTTACTTTAGTTTTCCCGTGAAAGTTTGAAATTTTCATTGTTCAATTTCTTCATTATTTCTTGCGGATTTAAGTGACATATGAGTTAAGTCCATTTTTCGGTAATTTCTAATTTTTGTAAACTTTAATAGAATGAAGTTTTTTCCATTAAAATTTACAAAAATCAGAGAATGTCAAGAAATGGACTTAACCGCATTGGCTTCTGACGAATCACATGTTAGTCATAAGAGATGATTTAAAAAAAATGGACCATCTTTTTATTTCGATAAAATCTGCAATCGATGTGATGAAAGTAACCGAAACTTTGTTAGAGAGAAATTTTCCTTGTTAACACATTGAAGACGGCATGCGATGAAAAGCATATATTCTGAATTTCCGCATATTTTGTTAAAATTATAGAATAACACTGAATAATAATATATAACACTGAATTGAATATAACGGTTCTTTATTATTCGACTATATAATGCACACACCTTCGTCACATGTTTGTTTCTAACAACAATTCTTCGTTGCAATGTTTTATTGACTTATAACTGCAGTTTTTTATACGCCGTTGCCTGAAATTTCAAATAACGTGAATAAACGTCACCCGTCTCCAACGGCTGAAAAAGAAAAAACGTGAATTCACGTCATCCGTCTTCAACGTGTTTACGGTACAACAATGTTTATTTTGAAAGTGGCACAAGTCACTCTGCGTAATGAAAAATGGTGATTTTGCAACGGTTACACAAAATCATTTATATTAAAAAAATATAAGTATTCAAGGTAACAAATATAGGTGAAGCTTCTCGAAAATTGCTACCAATATCTTTAACCCTTTGCGCTCCGTATTATATTACTAACTTTTCGTCAGATAAGCAAATATAATCTCGGAAAAATGTCTACCGTTGATTATTCATTTTTACTTAATACTAGGAACAATTGTAGGTACCGTGGGATATTTATGTTAAGATGCAGTTATTGTTGATTTCGAAAAGTCGATAATTATTAAATGAAGTGCTAAACGCCATAGAAAGCTGTGTCGAGTGTAGCTCGACATAGGAGTGCAAAGGGTTAAGCATGTTAAAACGCAAACTCTTAAATATCTTGATTTAAAAAGAAAGTGATTTATGCCAGTTTCAAAATAAACGGCACAAACAGCCCCAGGAGTGGCAGGTATTTTATTTCCGAGCCACTAATTCGATGTACGAACCTTTAAATTTACCTTTAGCGTGTACCTGAAATTCCATGTGTTCTGCTGGAACAATTTCCACGTGGGCGGATAAGGCCAGCAGAGGCATTGTTTATACACACCTGCGTTCTCATCTACTAGAGCAACTTGCATAACAGAAGCACAAACGAAGCCAGAGAGCACAGCAATCCAACCATATCCATTGTTCCTATCTCAAAACTCGCCCCAGCAGCATTTCCCAATCTTAAAACCATTCTTACCTCCGTGATTTGTCTCGATTTCTTTCTCCTCTTTTTGCGAGGTGTCATTTTACATGAATATACAGTCAGGTAGAATGAACGATGAAACGACGGTACGAACGATGATAATACAAAAATCCACGGCGAAACAGCAGAAAAACAATAATCCCTAATGCATCGCAACATTAACATTTCCATTCACACCCAAGATAATCTCAGACCGTTACCTTGTAACACCAAAGCTATCCGGAGAGCGGCTGAAATCTTTCGAGCATTCTTCTCCCCCAAATCGCTCCTTTGTTGCGTGACTGAGAGGTACAGTTAGGAGGTTCAGTTGCGAGTATCCAACCTTACGTATCTCCACGTATTTACTTTGGATACATACACAGTCACTGGCACATATCTACAGGAATACACGTGCGGTTGTTTCTTCCTTTTTTTTCCACGGCTCTACGACGGATTTCAACGGTCGTACACAGTTGACGCTCGACCGTCCACTTTTCCCAGCGAGCGGAAGAATCCCGAAGGGGGTCAATGTTCGATTTACGACGCTACTTTCAATCTTACTCGGCGCTCCTCTTTTTGCCGCTGCCCTTTTTAGGTATAATTTATTCCTCCTCGCCGGACGGGTTCCTACGTCGTCTTTGGATTTTGTAATCGTTTAATTAGAAACTCTCGTCCGACTTTCCGACCGCTTTCGTCCGCGGCGGATAAAACTTTTCCGTTGCGAAAATCTAACGAAACGGGCACCCGATGTGAGGGGCATTTTTTCCTGGTTCGTTTTTGCGCCCGTTTAATTGAGAAGCATCGGTGGAGGGCGTGGGAATATTTTTCAAAGAGGAACCTTCGTCTACGATGGTTTTCAGGGAAGTTATTTCTCGTAGCCATCTCGAAATTTAATTTAGCCCGCGACTCGTCTTCGTGCCTCTATATTTAAATCGTTTCGCTCTTCACGAGTGGAGCGAAAAAATGCTCTATTAAACTGCGCACCGAAAACTTGCGATTTTCGAGAGTAACGCAAACAGAAGCAATTTCATTGGAGTACGCAAACACGCGACCTGTCACGGCGACTCGCCGATCTGTCTTCATTTGTCATTCGGCTAGATGGAGAAATTAGACAGAAAGAGGGTAGGAGATATTGAGACAGAGAAACTCTGATGTAGGGGATTCTCGAGTAAAGAAATTCTGGCGTAGGGAATTTCCGCGGGACAAAAATTCTGACGTTTAGGATTTCTAAGCCAGAAAAATTCTCACGCAGAGAATTTCTAAGGCAAGGTATGCTGAAATAAAGAAATTCTGACGTATGGAATTTCTAAGGTAGAGAAATTTTGACGTTTCGGATTTCTAAGACAGAGAAATTCTCACGCAGAGAATTTCTAAGGCAAAGGTATTCTGAGATAAAGAAATTCTAACGTATGAAATTTCTAAGACATAGAAATTTTGACGTTTCGGATTTCTAAGACAGAGAAATTCTCACGCAGAGTATTTCTAAGGCAAAGGTTTTCTGAGATAAAGAAATTATAACGTATGAAATTTCTAAGGCAGAGAAATTCTGACGTTTAGGATTTCTAAGACAGAGAAATTCTCACGCAGAGAATTTCTAAGGCAAAGGTATTCTGAGATAAAGAAATTATAACGTATGAAATTTCTAAGGCAGAGAAATTCTGACGTTTAGGATTTCTAAGACAGAGAAATTTTTGCATTTAGGATTTCTATGCCAGAGAAATTCTCACGCAGAGAATTTCTGAGGCAAAGGAATTCTGAAATAAAGAAATTCTAACGTATGGAATTTCTAAGGCAGAGAATTTCTGAGGCAAAGGAATTCTGAAATAAAGAAATTCTAACGTATGGAATTTCTAAGGCAGAGAAATTTTGACCTTTAGGATTTCTAAGCCAGAGAAATTCTCACGCAGAGAATTTCTAAAACAAAGGTATTCTGAGATAAAGAAATTCTAACGTATAGAATTTCTAAGGCAGAGAAATTTTGACATTTAGGATTTCTAAGACAGAGAAATTCTCACGCAGAGAATTTCTAAGGCAAAGGTATCCTAAAATAAAGAAGTTCTAACGTATGGAATTTCTAAGGCAAACACACCGAAGTAAAGAAATTACTTAATTTCTCCGGTATAACGAAGCAACACTTTCAGCGCATGCGCAACTCGCAGTAGCAGATACAGAACTTAAAAATGCAGAGGAAATTGCGAGAGTGGAAAAAGG
The DNA here is from genome assembly GCA_963989415.1 of Cerceris ruficornis. NCBI lineage: Eukaryota > Metazoa > Arthropoda > Insecta > Hymenoptera > Crabronidae > Cerceris > Cerceris ruficornis. The sequence goes on from OZ022518.1 coordinate 31,679,890, forward strand.
CGCAAGGTATGGCTAAATCTATCAAGTTTTGCATAATGAAAAGATAAAACGTGTCACGTTCTATCAATAGAAAGCTGATACCTTCGTTCTTTGTCCTTCGTTATGTCAAGGAGGGCGTTTTTTCCATGTGATCGTGGATATATCTCGACGTCTATAGAATACCAGTCTGCATTGCATGCGTAGACGTCGGCTGTAAAAAATATTTCCACATATCCACGGTAATCAATTAGGCATACAAGAATCGCACATAACGATTTAGGCCAGTGGTCGGCAAATCGCGACTCTTTAGCGACCTGAGCGCTCCTCGGCCAGTCGGCCACAACAAATTTTGTCAATAAATAACATTATTATTATATCTGGTTGTATTTAGTGTTTAGTAGCTAGTTTAAACCAACTCTGAAAAGCATGGATCTTGACAAGTTCTTGAAAAGAAATTTTAATCGTCCTTTTAATCGACATTTTAAAATTTTAATCCACAAATCGCAACAGATTTTTGGCGCTTTTGACTAATGAGTTTGCCGACCACTGATTTAGGCCATAAGGGACATTAACGTGTTACTTTCCCTCCTACTTTTTCATTTTTAAACATCTGCGCAAAGACATCCCTACAATAAAATCTCAAAATTCGAACAATTTTACACCCTCAAAAATTAGCTACCAATGCATCCCAACTTCTCAGCATTTCCACAGCGTTCCTTTGCACAGAAACTTCCCCAATTCGAGAACTCCTCTCGAAAAGCTTCTCCAACCCGATATGCCCAACTCAAAATTTATTCCACCAAAAATCTCAACCCTCAAAAAGTCTGAAAATTCCTTCCTCCGAATTGCTCGAAACAAAAGCTACCCACCGCGAGAGCCCCTACAGACGTCCTCGAGCCAGACTGCGGTTAATCGTCGTCTATTTTAAAGTACCGCCGATAAATATTATCCGTGAAAGGAGCGCAAATAGACCTTCGAAATTCCGTGGAGCGAGCCAGAAATATCCGGAGTCTCCAGGGGGTGGGTTTTTTTCGTGGCGTCCGGCCCGTTAATAATTAGTATCGAGCCGCGCGATGCAGAATAAGAGGAGAAAGGCGTGGTGGGTCGCGAGATGTGCCAGCAACGGGCGCAAAACGGGTGCAACGTCGATGCAGGGACAGACAGGGGCTGCAACGGGCCGAATACTCGGTGAGGCGAGGTTGCAGTCGAGGACGAGCATACCCGAAGCAACTGAATTTTCAATAGTGGGGTTGGATCGATGGAAGGGTTGACCCAGTGACCCGAAAGCCGCTGCGGCGGTTAGTTTACGAACTGCAGCCTCGATCGATGCCGATGCACTAGATATTCAGCCGCAATTAAATTTCTTTTACGCCATCTATGATCAATTTATATTTGTACTTGTGTTTATATATTTTGGGATTAGCTTCTAAGATCATTTTACGTAGGGGAAGGTTTTAGATGATTTTCGAGCCAGTGCAGTGTGTAATTTGGCCGATCTAGCTGGATAAAAGTGCATTTTCGTCGTAATGGTCCATATGTATACAATTTTATTGTAAATTAATATTAGAATGTCCATGTAAACAGAAAATGTAATAATTATTCCAAAACATACTCTGCAGTAATTAATTAACGGGCCTCAAAGTTGCACTTTCCGTACATTGCTTTTACACGCTTGAATCATGCCCTAGGCATTTTCGACAATTGTTTCGTAACGGTAGGTGAGAATGGTATTTGTGTATATGCATTGTTATCTTCATTTCTTTGTGATATGTTCTCAATTTTTTACTTTTCCAAACGATCTTTTATTACCATTTTAATCCCCTCTAACAATTAACATGTTATTTAAGTTCTATTCCGAAAGGTATGTAGACTTTTAACTTAGAGTGCTATTTATTACGCTTTTGCAATTTTGTGTGTTCAAAGCTGAAGGTATAAACAATTGAAAATGCGAAGTGCCATTGCAGACAAATGACGACATCTACCTTTTTTTTATTATTTTATTCCGCGCGGCTCGGCATTACGGTTCCGTTTTGGCAAAGTTATTTACATTTTGACACAGTGTAATGTTTGTTACACTTTTGCAACTTTGTGTGTTCAAAGCTGAAGGTATGAACAATTGAAACAGCGAAGAGCCATTGCATACAAATGACTTGAAGGGAAAGTGATGGCAAAAATAGAAAATAAGTACGAGTTTCCGTTTGGACCCTGAATCACGTTTAGAAATATTTGGTGTTTTTATCTTACAGAGTTAAGTCGATAGCCAACAATACGTTAAATGACAATTTAGAAAAGACCGTTTCAAATCGGGTAACTAATCGAGAGTCGCAGCCTGTAACACCATACCTACGATAATCCCTCGGTAAATCTTCGACTAGCATCATAGTCAATTAATTTCCGCGAGCATTGCATTCACGGATGGATATCGCAAATGGTGAGCGGAAAATGTGGGGGCAATGTTTGGAGGAACGTACGGTTTAATTAAGAGCAGCGATCGTCGAATGCGGTTTCCATTTGCCGTCTGTGTTTGGGACGAAAGGTTTGATTATAACGCATTACCGTTGATTTGAATTGTAGAGGAAATTAGTTGCCGAATTAACTACTGTTTAGCGACAGAATAGCTTTTAATGGAGAGCATGATAGGAGATTTTTTTATTTCTGACAAAGAATTGTAGCAATTGTCGATATCAGAAATTTTGGCGATTAGAATTTCTAAGCCAGAGACACTCTCGCGCAGAGCATTTCTAAGGCAAAGGTATTCTGAGATAAAGAAATTCTAACGTATGGAATTTCTAAGGCAGAGAAATTTTGACGTTTGGGATTTCTAAGCCAGAGAAATTCTGACGTTTAGGATTTCTAAGCCAGAGAAATTCTCACGCAGAGAATTTCTAAGGCAAAGGTATTTTGAAATAAAGAAATTCTGACGTTTAGAATTTCTAAGCCAGAGAAACTCTCACGCAGAGAATTTCTAAGGCAAAGGTATTTTGAAATAAAGAAATTCTGACGTTTAGGATTTCTAAGACAGAGAAATTCTCACGCAGAGAATTTCTAAGGCAAAGGTATTTTGAAATAAAGAAATTCTGACGTTTAGAATTTCTAAGCCAGAGAAACTCTCACGCAGAGAATTTCTAAGGCAAAGGTATTTTGAAATAAAGAAATTCTGACGTTTAGGATTTCTAAGACAGAGAAATTCTGACGTTCAGGATTTCTAAGCCAGAGAAATTCTCACGCAGAGAATTTCTAAGGCAAAGGTATTCTGAGATAAAGAAATTCTAAATGTAGAGGAAATTAGTTGCCGAATTAACTACTGTTTAGCGACAGAATAGCTTTTAATGGAGAGCGTGATAGGAGATTTTTTTATTTCTGACAAAGAATTGCAGCAATTGTCGATATCAGGGCTGGTGATTATCAGGATATTCAACGTGACGAACTAGAGTGCAGTTTGAAATAAACTGAGACGGGAATAGTTTCCGGTGTTTATATTTTTAAGTCGGACGTAGCAAATGAAGTATAGCGAAGAATGAATATTCGATATCGATTGCTTCGGTCGCAGCGAGGTAATATTTGCTATTTGTAACGTCAACAGTAATTTAATACATTACCGCGATGATTGATAATTGCAGAAATGAGCAAATGTAATGAAATATCAGTCAAAATGTTTCCTTCTCTGTACTCAGCATTATAATAGAGGAATTACATCGAGTCTTTCATTTTGCGCGGTTTTTTTAAATCTAATAAAACACAATTTGCTTTGATTTCTAAATACTTGTTATTACTTATAGATAAAAAGTATTTATAAATCAAAGCAAATTCTGTGTTTTATTATAGATTTAAGAAAATCCCGCGCAATTTGAAAGTCCCTATAGATACATCCAAGTAATCAAAGTCTTTTGAAATAGCAAAATCCTTCAACTTTTGACGTTGCTCCAATAAAATGTTAAAAATCAGTTTCTTTCGATTAAGCTGGTGCATTCGATGAAATTTTCGCGAATGCTCGAAAATCATTGGCCGTATCGGAATGCATCGCGCGAAGGGTCATTAAACGGGGCTTTAAACGTCAATTAATACGAACGATAAGTCCGAGTAAGCGAGAGGCATCGTTTGTAAAATGAAATGGAACAAACCATCAAGATCGAGGTTGCATCGAGAGCGAGAAACTCGTTCTTACACAACCGCAACGATTGCACTTGTTTTCACGAGGCAGGTAAAAGTTTGTTTAGTCTGTAAAGAGGAGAAGCTCTCGGCGCGTAGCCGAATACATTTCGTCCTGTTAACAGTCCCATATTTTATGGTTAATATTCGGTGGAGTTTCACGTGCCAAAGCAGCATACGAGGATGTAGTACTCACGAGCTGCATGGAACTATGGAAATTACTGTGCTCGAATTACTCTGCTTCTACGTTTCTGTGCTTTAGAATCTCTACCTCTCCGCTTCTCTTGATCCTTCTCTCGATTTGTCTAATTCTCCATCTTTCTCTAGTTCTATCTATTTTTCTCTCTTTCTCTCTGCTTTTCCCTCTCTCCATTTCTTTCTCAATTTTTCTCTATTACTTCCTTTCTCTCAATTACTCCTTCAGTCTTTCTCTATTTATAACTGTACTCTTTCTTCCCCTCTATTTCTCCCTTTCTCTCAATTTCTTTCTCAGTCTTTCCTTAATTCTAGCTGCACTCTTTCTTCCCCTCTATTTCTCCCTCTATCTCTCTTTCTCTCCCTCTCTTTCTCTCTCCATTCCTGTCTCAATTTTTCTCTATTTCTCCCTTTCTCTCAATTTCTTTCTCAGTCTTTCCCTATTTCTAACTGTACTCTTTCTTTCTCTCTACTTCTCCCTTTCTCTCAATTTCTTTCTCAGTCTTCCCCTATTTCTAATTGTACTCTTTCTTCCCCTCAATTTCCCCCTCTGTCTCTCTTTCTCTCTCTCTCTCTCTTTCTCAATGTTTCTCTATTTCTCCCTTTCTCTCAATTTCCCCTTCAGTCTTTCCCTACTTCTATCTGTACTCATTATTTCCCTCTATTTCTCCCTTTCTCTCAGTTTCTCCCTCAATCTTTCCCTATTTCTAACTGTACTCTATCTTTCCCTCTATTTCTCCCTCTATCTCTCTTTCTCTCCATTTCTCCACCTTTTTATTTGTCTCTCGCCCACTTTCCTCGCGGTATTTTTTATAAATTATTTCAATTGGCCCCGAAAGAAAATTTAAGAAAGCCGAGTGAACCAGAACTTGCTTCCAACACGAAATTGACTTCGGATAACGTTAAATTACCCCCAGGACCTACCTATTCGGTGTGCACTCGACCCAAAGAAGATCCCACGATAGAACCGTGGCTCTGGAGATCTCTAAATTACCTCCACAATTCGTCGGCCATTACAGTAGATCGTTACACCACGAAATTCAGGGTGCATCCAACCCAAGGAGGCTACTGCGGTAAAATCGTAGGTCCAGATGTTCCAAAATTACCGTCAGCATAGATTGACCATTACAATATATCGTTGTACAACGACTTCTGGCTTGTATTCAGCCTGGAGTGAACCCTGCCAGGGAATCGCGGCTGCCTGTCTTCTCGAAATTATCCACGGAATACGTTGATCAGCGAAATGCAACCTTAAATCACGAAATTCCTCGGACATTTAACTTGCGAAGCCAAAAAGTGCCGTTTTTCGAACAATGTTTTGCCTGGGGATAATACTTCGTTCGATGATTTCCGATCCAACTAAAATTGTGCATCGTAGGCGAAGAATTTTTCGAAGTCACCCGTAATTCCATTTAGTTGAACCCATCTGCGTCCGTAAGCGGAATATTCCGCGGATGACGATCGACTTATATCTACCGGTCGCGGAATATTCCGCTCTGTGCAATGGAAAACTGCTGGGCGCGGAAATGCACGGTACTGTGAGTCTTCTGCAGTATTTGGAGCTATGATGCAAATGGGTTAAGAATTAAATTGGAATTTTTGGCAAAGTTGAAGAACAGAAACTTAGCTTTTGACTTGTACCGATTTTTATCCATTCAACGAGGCGACATTACGATATGTATCGATATGTATCGAGGCGATACATATGTAGCACATAACGTCAAGAGCTGCCGTTGCGCAGCGGTAACGTTCCGAGTTCGCACAGAAAAGACTAGGGTTCGAATCTCATCGTGGGTAATTGCAATTTTTTTTTTTCGAATTTAAATCTTTTAACTACTTATATTTCACATGTAGAGATGTATATTGAATTCTGATGCAACTTAAATAAAACATAACACTCTAAAATTCTCACTACACGTAAGAACGGTAAGTGTCAGAAAAAAAGGCACAAAGGACAAAAGATAAAAATGATATACGCAGACTTTGTCGATCGTACTTGAAAACATAACAAGTATAGTGTCAAAATCATGTGTAATAAATCATTTCCGCTAAACCCATAGTTGTTAGTGCAAAAATCATCCATGACTTTATTACAAACTCCTATAAAATAATACTTTTTAGGCTTATAAAATACATAAATCCTATAAAATACATTTCTAATTCAACAAGCCGCATTCCATCGACAATATTTCGTGTGCACCGAGCCTAAGAAGGATCCTGGAAAAGAAGCACGCGTAGCAGAATTCCGCCGAGAAGGCGCAGAGCCCCGGTTGGGGTGAGCCTCTGCTCGATTCCCCTCTCCCCATTGAAATCTCGCTCCCTTCGCCTCCTGGTCCCTCTATAGAACCTTCACCCTGCGCTATTTGTCCCCTTCCAGGAGGCAGGTGGTATCAGGGGGGAGAGAAGGAGAAGAGGCTACGCCTAGGGACACGGTTCCGAGAGGGCAAGAGAGAGAGAGGAGAAGAAAAAGGAAAGAGACGAAGACAGGGAAGAGCAACGACAGGGGTCGAATTACAATAAACTTTTATTTTCGTAAACAAAATGATCTTACGGTGGAACGGATGAAAATAACGAGAAGGGGAGCTTGTTTTTGCTGCAACTTTCTGCCATCGAAACGAGCAAAATATGTCCCCCTTTCCGTAGGAAAAACAAATTTCCCTGGCGATCGTTACTCGCTCGATTGACACAGAGAGGCGGTGCTGCAAATCTGGAAAGCTTAACCCTTTGCAGTCCTATGTCGACCTATACTCGACATAGCTTTTCTCTTCATTTTATTTTCTAACGATTTAATATCGACTCTCCAATTTCATAATGATTTTGTAATATCACCTAAATATCCGTCTGTATCTATGGTTATTGATGTAATTTTAAAAAATGAATAACCAATGATGGAAAATGTGAAATTAATTTCATTTAGCTCGCTACAAAATTGAGAAAATAATTCGGACCGCAAAGAGTTAACCCTCTCGCTGCGAACAGCGCCTTCAGGCGCTCAACTATAGACGCTTCCCCTGAGCGAACAGCGCCTATAGGCGCCGTGCATTTGTTTTGCATTTTGTTATTATATCATACAAAGAAAGATTATTAACCCTTTCACTGCGGCGGAGCTGCCGTTAACCCTCTGAGGACGACAGACGCATATATGCGGCTGGAGAAAAAATTTGATTACAGTTTATCGGTGCATGTATACACCGTTAGAGTTGAAAAATGAAAATATAACCGTTGAAATGTTATTACGCAAATAGCAATTTATAACTTCTATACATTAACACTATTCCTACCGACACTTCACGTATACCTTTTCCTACCGCGACCGGTGAATTTGTCAAATGATAATTTTTTCCCAGAAAATGAGCAGTAAAAAAAGAAGTGAATATTGAAAAATGTATTATAACGTGAATGTATTATACGTATATTTGAGGAAAAGTCGTGAAGTTTAACCCTTTGCGGACGGAGACTTTTTTGAATATTGAGAAATAATCATTTGTTTGGCGTTAAAAAACAATCTTTTTATCAGAAAGTCAGAGTGTTGATGTATAGAAATTGTTAATTACTATTTGAGTAATCATATTTCAACAGTTATATTTTAGTTTTTCAACTCTAACCGTGTATACATACACCGATAAACTATAATCACCGTCGTCCCCAAAGGGTTAAAGGCGATTCAATTACGTTGTATATAGGAAATTCTAATCGAAATTTTAAAAACGGTTATTTGACCGGTCGTGGTAGGAATAGTGTTAACACTCTGACTTTTTGATAAAAAGATGGTTATCGATCGCCAAATAAATGATTATTTCTCAATATTCCAAAAGGTCTCCGCCCGCAGAGGGTTAAAATCGACGGCGATTTCGAAATTTAACGAGGCATATCCGGAAACCGATCGGATCGACGAGGAAGATTTATTCCAATTTCCTGTAATGCCGATGATAACGGCGCTGAAGTGCTCACCGATGAAATTCCGTGGGAAGTTTCACGGTTAATGAAACGTATTTAGCAAGATAATTGCCAAGGTGAAATATATCGGGAATTGACGATCTATTTTTAGATGATAAGGGTTGCATTTATAGAGCGGCAGACAGTCGCGGAGGCGATAGAGAACTTCTTTGTTCGCCGTGAATCACCGTTTCTTGGTAGAGCACGGATCTAAAATAGATCACGGAAGTGTGTTACTCTCGATCGAATCGGCGGAGATTAAACGCACAAAGAGTGATGAAAAAGCGGACATTTTCAGCAGTATTCGTCGAATGCTATTTATATTTTTCTTGCAATAAGTCTAGTATAAAATACAGCTGTCTTTTTTGCGGATATTTGCAATATTGCTGGGGAGTTGGGAATTATTGCAAACGTTTCAAAAAGGTAGCAAAGAAACCTCTGTTACGGCGATTTCCAAAATTTTCATTGGTTTAAAATTAATTAGGGATCGATTAACCCTTTCTCTATCGCTCACTTCTTCGATAACTCGCAGAATGGTAACTTGACAATTAAAATATTAAGTAGCTAGGTCAAAGCAGTCTATTTAATTTTATTTTATTGTCATTAGCTTCAATTGCTAGCTTATCGGTCTGCGAGCCTTAACCCTTTGCGGTCCGAATTATTTTGTCGATTTTGTAGTAAGCAAAATGAAATTAATTCCACATCAATTAGCTCTGTCAAAGCAGTCTATTTAATTTTATTTTATTGTCATTAGCTTCAATTGCTAGCTTATCGGTCTGCGGTCTTAACCCTTTGCAGTCCGAATTACTTTGTCGATTTTGTAGTAAGCTAAATGAAATTAATTCCACATAATTTTCTTTAGTTGGTTATTCATCTTTTTTTAATGGTAACAATAACTATAGGTACTGACGAATATTTAGGTGATATTATAAAATCATTATGAAACTGGAAAGTCGATGTTAAATCCTTAGAAAATAAAATGGAGTGAAAAGCTATGTCGAACTATACTCTCCATATCTTTTCACATCATTTTATTTTCTAACGATTTAATATCTACTTTTCAAATTCATAATGACTCTGTAATATCACCTAACATCCGTCAGTATCTATAGTTATTGCTATAATTTTTAAAGAATGGATATCCAACGATAGAAAACGTGAAATTAATTTCATTCAGCTCGCTACAAAATGGAGAAAATAATTCGGACCGCAAAGGGTTAACGGAACAAAGTCCAACGAATATTATCAACTATTAATTAACACTCACCGAATGGCGACTCGAATATGAAACAAAGAAACGTCCTTGCATTTTCCTCGGGGGTATTTAACCCTTTCCGCTCGAAACGACACGCCCAATATCCTCGTGGAAGACAGAACCGACGGAAAAGTAAGACGGAATGCCCTGCAACGAGCTCGGCGAAAGGGGACGATGGAGGGATGGAGGGGGATCCCCGAGAAAGGGGAGAGGAGAGAGCTCTCCCGGAGGGTCGAGGGTGAAGAGAGGGGGTTAAGGGTGCGAGAAGCCGAGGGAGGGAGAGAAGGAGAGGAGAGAAACCAGGGCGCAAGTATTGATCCTACCGGGTGGTTGACACATTTACCAAAAGCTTCGCGTGGTCTAGTTTCGAGGCGAGGTCGCGAAAGGAGTGGCGAGGAAAATTAACGGCTACCTTTTCCGCCTTTTATTCGCGGACTGCGTGACTTGGATTACAATAGCTTTATCATTTACGGCCGGGTTAATTAATTTCATTGAAATGAGATGCGTTTGGGGTGGCTGGGGTTGTAAATGATTTCAGCTAGCGAGAATTTAACACTAAACCTACCGGCTTTATATTTGTTATATTGAAATATACGAAATAGGTAGTTTAAAAAAAGAGATTTAAAGAGGTGAAAAATATGGTCAGTTAAGTAATTTTTGTTTCATACGATAGACCTATGATATTTACTGAATGGCTGCCCAATCAATTTGGGGAATTTTTAGAAAAAATCAGAAAGCGGTCAATTTACCGCCATGGTAGGTTTAGTGTTAATTCGATGGAGGAAAGTAGTTCATAGCGATGCAACGAGCGATATTCAAAATACTCCAAATTTGGAAATAAAGCTGGGAGTACAAATTAAGAGTGACGAATTCAAATTAGCACTTATGGAGGATTTATCTCATTAACGCTGAACGTATAGTCCGATAACTGAAAGATGGCCATTTCGTTTTTGGAATTCCCAAACCCAGTCTTCTAAAATAAAAACTCCGCAGAGCCGTTTATTTTTGAGGCTGGATTTGGGAATTTCAAAAACGAAATGGCGCGAATAGGCGGCTAAAAGCGAGAGGTTACGCTGCTCGGAGGCCAACTTAGAGTTTTCGCACTATAGCGACACTTTATGGGTACTTATTCTTACCGTAGCAGATCTTGTGGCTGGTTATTTATTTATTTATTCTTTTTAACGGGCAAATTGCCTTTTAGTACACATTGAGAAGCACCATTAACCCCTTGCCCTACGATTTCTATTGCGACTGCCTCTGCAATAATTGAGAATTAAATTGATAAGATAACAATATGTTAGGGATACCTGATATATTTTAGAATTTAACGCAATATTAATAACATAGAAATCATATTATCGTGTCATGTTTCACTGATATTCTCAATTTGGTGATTTTTGAGAAGCTTCAAAATTTCCTGTTCCATCAACCGCATCACGAGTGTCACTCGTTATTGTGCGGCAAGGGGTTAATGACAAAGCAAGATTTTCAATTTTCAATAGCTCATAGTAAAAATTACTCCGAGTGCAAAGGGTTAACATAGGAAACAACGTACAAAACAGTCTTCACTCAATATGTACTACAAAAAATTATATATTTCCATTTCACTGAGCCGGTTATTTGACCGGTTACGGCACGGTTGGTGTTAATTAAATTAAATTTCTCTGCTAGGAGACTTTGTCACGCATTTATTAGAGAAATTACCAATTTCTTTTGAGTAAAGAAATGCAAGAAATTTGGCACCGTTTCACTTTCAACCCATCAAGGCCCAAAGTTGCGTTAACGCAACATTTCACTTCTAATTTTTTTTCGGGAATTAATTTAATTTATATTTTAACCTATGTGATAGTAAAAGAACATACCAAAGGTTTAATTTATGCGCTTTTGCTCACTAATTGTTCATCGCCTTAAGTCCTACAATTTCTGAAACTTTAGAGAAACTTAAAAAAAAATGTATAACATTTATATCTACTTTTATATAATCTTATAACAAATAAATAGTCGCATTTAAAATATTTCGGTTACTCCAATGCTTGGTCCTTAATGGGTTAATTCAGCCTAGAGATTCTCCTGCTCCCGTTTCTCAAACACGTGTAACCCATATAGAGAGAAAGATACACAAAAGAACTTTTCCCTCGCGAAATTGCCTGCTATACTTTACAGCGAGCCGTTGCCGCGATTCCACTCTCAAATCCTAGAGATGTCTCTCTCGCTTACGTAATCCTTCCTTCGCCTCGGAACTTTGGAAGCGCGACGCGCCCCAGAAAAGCGCGACCCAATTCCACGACGCGGAGAAACGCTCCGGGTAGGATATTCGCCGATAAAGCGGCTGGCACTGCGGCAATAAAAGCTTCGCGGGATGCTTTTCCCACGGAGCTGCATGGAATTTCAGGGACTTTGAATTATGGGATGGCCGGATACAGAAGTGCGAGGAAAAAAAAGGCCTGGAGAAATGGAATTGGTGATCTCATACGGGAAAATCCTGCAGCCCGAACTCGGGAACGGTGCCAAATGGGTCAGAGCTCGTATCGAGCTGGTATAGCGGCTACGGCGTTGTACCGCTGACCTCAGCGCCTCTTGCTCCCCGTTGCTTTTGCTGTCCCTCGTTCCACCCTTCTCCCCCTCTTTCATCCCCCCTTTCACCCCCCCCCATCTCTCTCCTCTCTCGTGCTCTTCTCTGGCTGTCTCTCTCCTCTCTCGTGCTCTTTTCCGCTCCGTCTTTCCTCTCTCGCGCTCTTCTCCGCTCTGCCGTCTCTCTCTCGCGCTCTTCCGTCGCTGTCTCTTTCCTCTCTCGTGCTCTTTTCCGCTCTGTCTTTCCTCTCTCGCGCTCTTCTCCGCTCTGACTTTCCTCTCTCGCGCTCTTCTCCGCTCTGCCTTTTCTCTCTCATGCTCTTCTCTCGATCTCTCCTCTCTCGTGCTCTTCTCCACTCTGCCTTTTCTCTCTCATGCTCTTCTCTCGATCTCGCCTCTCTCGTGCTCTTCTTGCTGTCTCTTTCCTCTCTCGTGCTCTTTTCCGCTCTGGCTTTCCTCTCTCGCGCTCTTCTCCGCTCTGTCTTTTCTCTCTCGTTCTCTTCTCTCGATCCCTCTCTCTCGTGCTCTTCTCTCGCTGTCTCTTTCCTCTCTCGCGCTCTTCTGCGCTCTGCCTTTCCTCTCTCGCTCTCCTCTCCGCTCTGTATTTTCTCTCTCATGCGCTTCTCTCGATCTCTCCTCTCTCGTGTTCTCTCTTTCCTCTCTCCTGCTATACTCTCTTTCCTCGATATTTCTCTCGCTATCTGCTCTCTCTCTCTCTCTCTCTCTCTCTCTCTCTCTCGCTCTCTGTCTGTCTGTCCCTCTCTCTCTCTCTCTCTCTCTCGCTCTCTGTCCGCTGTCCCTCCCCACGTGCGCGTGTGCGTGCAGCTATTAAGCACGACCGCCTGCACGGATGTGTGCGCGTTTCTATCTCTCCTCCCGTCTTTCCGTCTCTATTTGCCCCCCCCCCCCCCCCCCTGCTCTTTGCTCCCATCCCCTAGATGGCGATCTAGAGCGATTCTAGAGCGAGGCCGCCGACGGAGACAGAGTATTCCACGGATCTGCTGCAGCTCTCGCGTCCCTTGTCACGGCCTCTGTCCCATTGTTCCGGGAACAGTAGCGAGGCACATATAAAGGGAGTAGAGTTTTATTTAACGTTTTTTAATAAAATAACTGAAACTAGCTGAAGGCAGGATCGTCGGGCAATGCGATAAAGTTGAGAGCAACGGCGTTACCATCATCCAGGTACAGCAAGTGCCATTAATATAGCGCGTCGGGGATTTCCACCCTTCTATGCTCCAAGCTGCAGTTGCTTCTGAAAAATTGCTCTCTTCGTGAAAATTGTCTTGGCCGTAGCTCGATAGGCCTCGCGATTCTTTCTGAGGCTGACAATGAGAGAGAACGACAAGGGTACAGTCAGATCGATAAATGGCGAGCAGGTCGGGTACCCCCTCCGTGCGAATGAGTCGTCGGTCTGCCAGTTTGATGGCAGGTACCTTCGCCACGTGGAGGGGGACTCTATTGGCTTCTGGGGCTTTAAATAAAACACTTTGTTTATGACTAATGAAATAGATTTTATTCTATATAATATAAACCCAGACTTTGTTCTATATGTATACGAAGAGAAGAGTCTTCTCGCTACGAGTGAAAGTCACAGGGTGAGAAATTCTAAAAGTATTTGGCGAGCGTCTAAAGCCTCTTTTTGGTCTTAACATAAAACAGACTGTACAGTTGCATAGCCTGCAACCTGTTAAGCATTCCAAACAGAAATATAGCAGGTGATTTTTGTATGTTCACTTGTACTCTGTAAAATAGGAAACCAACACCCTCGACCTCCTCTTCATCTGTCGATCTTTCCCTATTTGTATCTATACTCCTTCTTTCCCTCTACTTCTTCCTCTATTTCTCCATCTCTCCATTTCTGCTTCTCTCTATTTGTCTCTCTCCAACTTTCCTCCCGGCTTTTTTTGCAAATCATTCCAATTGGCCCCAAAAGAAAATTTAAGAAACCAGCACTTGCTTCCAACACGAAATTGACTTCGAATAACGTTCGGAGCTCACTGTACTTGTTATTACTATGCGAACTATTTAACGCTAATACTACCAAGGTATAGTGAGGGACCAGAAACAAGGCACTTGGGACGGAAGGGGAGATTCCTCTCGCTCCGCCTATCCCGCCATGTCGGTCCTGGAAACCTGAGATCGACGAATGACAATCGAAAATAAAACACTCCTTTCATCGTTCACGTGACGACGCAACAAATGTGCGGTTCTCACTTGCCAATAGCGCGTCAAAATGGAAAATGCGTGAGGGAGAGGGACGCCCCTATCCGTCGGGCGAATCAGAGCAAATTACCCCTCAAGTGCCTTGTTTCTGGTCCCTCACTATAGCAAAAACCAAATTGTTTCTAAAAATTTCCCAAATTGGTACCGGAAGTTATCGTCGGACGACGTCACTGGCAATTGTCAGGGCCTTTTCAGTAGATATGCGCGGAATCGCAGCGACCATTCGTAAAAGCCTGACAGGAGAAATTATTTCGAGTGAATCGTGACATCTTCGTCAGATAGAATTTAAGATCCGCGCAGTACACTTCGCTCTCTATAGCCGCAATATCGCTGGCAGTGGAGACAAGCCAACAACCTCGGCAAAGCCGATCGGTTTTGGTCGACTGACTCTCTCGATCGGTACAATGGTGTGCAAGAAAGTACCGTACAAAGAAACCCGGCGAGCTTACGTCACGCCGTAGAAAAGCGCAGGACGTAGCCTTCGATTTGTTCTCTTACGGAGACTGATCGAGACATGCAGAGTCTTATAAAGAGAAAAACGGATGCAGGGGACAAAGAAATACATGGAGCAAAGATTGCCAATCTTTTCGAATTGCTGATCGGATCGAGTATCCGCAAGGTACATACATGCGAACCAATTCTTTTGCCGTTCCATAGTTACACATACTCCCCTGCTTTTCCTCGGTTGCACAAGCTGTTTTGTTAATCTCAGACATCATAAATACACCTGTTACCTTCGTTCGCGATAAACAAAGCACCCGGTATATGTTTCGACAACAGTGGCCTCCCAAACAACCCTACCTTGATACCGATACCTACCGCTCTATCTGCCAATCTCACCGAAACCGATAGCAATCGTTCAAGCCTCGGAAAGAGAACTATCTACTGCAAATACGCGGCTTCAGGTTGAGTTACATCACATTTTAGCGCTTTATCATTGTTTTGCTACAGCAAGCACGTCAAACTTATATACTAATGCGGGTTAAATAAATAAATTATAAATTTAATCGGGCCACGAAAAACGAAAGACTTCAATTTTTATAGATAATAAATAAAAATTCAATTTTTAAGCCTATAGATTGTAAGTTAATTTTGAAGATAAAAAAAGACCGTGACAACGATCAAATGAATGTTTTCCTGACACTGGACATTTCCTTGCCGTATACTATTAAAATTCACGTTCCTCCAATTTTCAAACAATCATTTTGTAATTTATTCGTCACAGAAGAAAGCTAACTCCGTTAGAACTTAAGGGATGTGCGGCGCGAATTAAAGAATCATTCGCAATTCTCGCGGCTGATAGAGAAACGTTGCGCCAGTTGCAGGCAGCGAGTTATACGAGCTTGACCCACTGTGCTATACCTCGCAAAAATAGAGAAGCCCTGGCCTGTGATTTGTTTTTTTCCACCTGACCGATAGAGACATCCCCGTTCTGACGTCATTTTCAATTCTAACGCGTTATTGGCCGAAAGACCTGCACATTCGTTGCGTCGTCATGGGAACGACGAAAGAAGTGTTTTGTTTTCGCTTGTGATTCGTCGCTCTCAGGTTTCCACGGCCGACATGGTGGGGATAGACGGTGCGAGCAACACTCTCCCCTTACCCCGTTCTTCATACCACGCGCCTTCTTTCCCTTTTGGCTATGATACAGCCCAAATATACAAAATAAGTCCTCTGGCCTCTGGTTTGCTCTGATTCGCCTGACGGATAGAGACATCCCTCGTTCTGACGTCATTTTCGATTCTAACGCGTGACTGGCTTAACACGTTGAGTGCCACGCCGATTCTGAAGAAAGTCCCCGCCAGGCCACGCGCGCCGCTTAGATGCGCTATGTTGCACGCTGTCAGCCACCGGTGACTGACGCGGCCTAAACGGAAAGTCCAATGTCAGCCACCGATGGCTGACGCGGCACTCAACGTGTTAAAGAGCCGCACATTTGTTGCGTCGTCATGGGAACGACGAAGGAAGTGTTTTGTTTTCGGTTGTCATTGGTCGATCTCAGGTTTCCAGGACCGATATGGTGGGGATAGGCGGTGCGAGCAATATTCTCCCCTTACCCCGTACCTCGTACCGCGAGACTTCTCTGTTTTTGCGAGCTTTAGGTGAATTTCGAGCAACCTAGGCCAAGCGTATCGCATCCTTAGCGTCTCCTACCGCAAAATAGGGAGGAGAGACCGACAAGGGAGAATCGTTTGATCGATACTCGGTGCCTCGTCACCGTCCTTGCCCGCCCGGTCCTATAAATAGGACAAGTGACAATTACAGAACGGTCTATCGTGCCTCGTTACTCCGCGGACGAGCCCGCAAGAGCGAGAGACGCACGTCGGTTTACGGGCATCCTCTCCGATGGATCGAAATGTTCAATGACATCGTCCAACAATCGCACGGTTCTGTTAACCGGCGGCTGGAAAGTAATGTAGGTCATGGTATAGTTCTACGTAACGCTTAACCTCTATTTTCTTTTTTTACACGCCGCGATCCAGGGCCGAGTGAGGATTCTTCCGTCTGTTCTAGGTTAAACACTTTTATCTCGCCGAGGAACGCGGCTCCCGCGAATACCTCGAGAGTGCGAGAGCTAGCCGCGGACACGGGGGACGTCCGCGCCGGAGACAAATGAGAAACGTCAGTGCCGACTGAAATTGGGGCCGATTCGCAGTGCGCGATACGATTCAATTACAGCTTGTCACGATACGCTACGACTCGGCGACAATAGGACGGCCGGATTAGATATTCTTTTGTGTGTAGAAAAATACAGGTTGAAGGTAAAATCATAAGTGCTGGCGGTTCGAAAGAGGCTTTTTCGCACTTAATTCTATTACGAGATACTTCCGCCATTCTCCGAAGTGGCATGAAACAAAAAGTTAATGAAAATATCGCATGTCCTGGAACGTGGAGTGTCACGTTCAATTTTTCACCCTGCGCATACTCCGTTCCGTCGCGCAACACGTCACGAAAATGGAATGAAATTATTTTAGACGTGTCTGCTCGCCTAAAGCTCCAGGGTACTGTCTGCTCGTTAAATGGCGCGCGATGACGTTTCCCCTCCACGTGACCGCCCACGTGACCGCCCACGTGGTCCCCTGCGCGCGCACGCATCTCGATTCCTTGCCGCTGAGACACTAGTACGTCCGCTGCCCGTTATTCGAGCTAATCGTACAGTCAGCTCCATTAACCATCCCTTCCACTCTGCCACGGTGTCCGCCCGGGCAATTTCTCTGACGTTTTTTCGCTCCTCTTCGTCTCGATGGCACGGGGAGGGGGCATCTCCTGCTGCGAACCATTTATCAAGCTCACTGTACGTGTCACGTGGAAAAAATCACTCGAGACTCGATAGCAAGCGGATTCTAGTACAGACCCACTGTTTAGAAGCTCTAAGCTCCATTCTCTTGCCGTCACGTCGAGTGGCGAACAAACGGGAATACAAGCAGATAAGAGTCGTACGCTAATTGTAAGACATTTCCGTTTCTAAGGTCGACCCGCGTTTCAAGCTGTGTCTTCGCACGATAGATGATAGTTGATAGATGATAGTAATGGCACTATTAGATGATAGTTTGAAAAAAGGTTCGAAAAGTGACGGGAGCTTTGACACTAGAATCATCGGGGTCAAATGTATTACAGATAGTCACCATAGCCTTCGAATGCTTTTACACGGTATTTCCGTGTAAACCAGCCAATGCAAGTAAGATGAGCGTGTCGATGCAAATATTTTCTATCGGAATTTTCCTTCAATTTGCGTAACGAGACTCGAGGAGTTGCAGTTCAGTCAGGGATCAACAGACACCAGTTGAGTTTTGAAACTGGCGAGCCACAGTGCGCGAATAATCGGCCGATGGGAGTAACCTCTGCATCCCACATTGTTATCTCTGTTTGTCGTACGCGTGTGTAATCGTGCGGAAGATAATTTCCGGATAATTTTCCCCGATATTGTTGTGCAATCGTATCTCAGTCGTTGTATCAGACGGGAGAGAATAATTAAGCGTGCGACAGTATCGATACGAACAATAGCGGGATTAAATTTTCACGATTTTTCCATTCTTTTCTTGATAGTAGCTTAATCCTGGAATTTCGAGTTTAATCTTTAATTGAGAGTTGGTCGGAGGTACTTAAACGTACCAGATAAGTATATTGCAAGTAAATTGTTGATGTTATAAATATATGTCTAATAAAACTTAAGATATCGTAACAGAAATATAGAAAATCAAAGGAATTGCACTGCCAGAAATTAGAATATTTCTATTGCCACATTTAATAAAATAAGAAATTTCATAATTAAGTCGCAGATAATCAAAGGAATTGCACCGCCACAAATTAGAATATTTCTATTATCACATTTAATAAAATAAAAAATCTGTTAATTGAGTCGCAGATAATCAAAGGAATTGCATCGCCAGAAATTAGAATATTTCTATTATCATATTTCACAAAATAAAAATATCTTATAATATAGTTGGAGAAAATCGCAGGAGTTGCACCGACCGAAATTAGAATATTTCTATTATCATATTTAATAAAATAAAAAATTTCATAATAGAGTCGCAGAGAATCAAAGGAATTGCATCGCCAGAAATTAGAATATTTCTATTATCATCATTTAAAAAAATAAAAAATCTCGAACTAGAATCGCAGAGAATCAAAGGAATTGCACCGCCACAAATTAGAATATTTCTGTTATCACATTTAATAAAATTAAAAATCTCGCAACAGAACCGTAGAGAATCGAAGGAATTGCACCGCCACAAATTAGAATATTTCTATTATCACATTTAATAAAATAAAAAATCTCATAATATAGTCGCAGAAAACCAAAGGAATTGCACCGCCAGAAATCGGAATATTTCTGTTATCACATTTAATAAAATAAAAAATCTCATAATTAAGTCGCAGAGAATCAAAGAAATTGCACCGCCAGAAATTAGAATATCTCTTGTAAAATATTGGCCTCTTATTCGGACTATTACGATGCATTTTAGTATTAATAAATTACATTAGAATGTTGGCAAGTTTTCTCTGCATCAGTAAGGCCAAATAACAGTCCCACAAGTGACTGCAGTTGCAGAGAACGCGTTAAAGTACGCGTTCCTGGCAAATGTCAGAGTGCTGCCCTATAAGAGTCGATCCGCATTATCTGATACGACCTACCGGGTCATGGTAAAATAATGTCGTGTGTATGTGCACAGCCATATCGATGATATATTTCATGGCGGATTCTAACAGCTCTCTGAAGGTTCAGTGTCTCCGAGTCCAAGTAGAATTCAAGTCTCCGTAGCATAATTAATATTGGAATTGTTCCATTTAACGCTAAAACTACCAAGGCAAAGTGGCCAGTTCCCATTTTTTTCGAAAAATTGCTCAAATTTGTAGGAAAGTCATGAAGAAAATAATCCACTTATATTTTATAAAACCCAAATTACTTAACACGTTGAATGCCTTGGGGGTCACCGGTGACCGGCGCTATTAAATTCACTGAAATTTCATATGACTTTTAAATTGTAATATTTACGAATTTTCTAATACATTCAGTATTTAAATATTATTATTAAAAAGGTCCTGCTGACTATACACCTATTTGCGACTTTAAGGTTTCTCTTTTGCAAAGCGATTTTAATAGAAAAAGTTTCATTTTAGTAAAAATGATAAAACTAGCGAAACACCGGTGACATTCAATGTGTTAATCGATTGAGTTTTTCAACTCTGACTTCTCTTTTTCCAAGGTAGATATTCAGAATACTTAAATGTGCGCAACTTGTCTCGATTTGGTTTAAATTAAAGTTCGATTTGAGTAAAAAAAACGTCAGGGACTAATGAAGGTCAACACGGCTACAGGAGTGAGCGTAATGATAATAACAGTCATTCGCGATGGCGCGGATAAAAGTACCATAATATTAGTAGAGTTTTTGTACATCATTTTTCTAAGTAATTACGTTGAATGTTTAAGTGGCAGGAAATTCCTGCGTGGAAAATCCTCGCTGCACGAGGAATTATAAAGTTACAGAGACGAGTAAAGTCGTCTTACCAGCGGCAGAGACGTTCTCCAACGAGTTAAATCGTTACGTCGGTTAGCCGGTTAAACATAGTAAAGCAACGAAAGTCTCCAGAAGCTGGTACCCCGCTGTCTTAATGAAGTCTCTCCTAGTTCTCACAGCTAATAAAGCATGCTAAAACATTGCAAAATATTCGAATGCAACGTTCCGTGTCATCGTGTCGTCCCTGATTAACAGACTAAATATTTAAACTATTCGGCGGTTTTGGAACATGAAGTTTTTTCGAGCGAATCCTCCTCGAGTCCTGCATTCCATAATTCATAAAAAAACATCACCTAGGAAATTTCCTCCGTTGTATATAAGAAATCAGAAATTCAGAATGTGTTAGAAAATTCAGAAATTCAGAATGTGTAGGAAAATTCAGAAATTCAGAATGTGTTAGAAAATTCAGAAATTCAGAATGCGTTAGAAAATTCAGAATGTGTTAAAAAATTCAGAAATTCAGAATGTGTTAGAAAATTCAGAGACCAACGCGTAGATATTGACTGAATTAACAAATTCAGAAATATTACAATTTAAAAGTACTATGAAATTTCATCGGATTCAGTAGTGCCGCTCACCGCTGATCCCCATGGCATTCAACGTGTTAAAGACCGTGAAATTCTTTACAGTTCAATGTTTAAAAGTCAGGTTAAATCCATCATTAACACTAGCTTTACCGAGATTTCTTATATACCTATCTCTACCGACACGGGACAATAGATGGACGACACAGAATTTCAAAAAAGCCCAAGTTCCCCGATAACCAGCGAGCCTCGAAAAAGTGCCGAAAAAAAGAAACCACGGACGAAGAGATAGCCGAAAACGTAGGCGGAAGAACGGCAGAAGCCGTTGGAGAGCTCTCGTGTTTGGCGTTACGGTACTCGATGGACAAAAAGAAATCGTGACGAGGGCGATAGCGCAACACGAGCGTTCCG
Organism: Cerceris ruficornis; assembly: GCA_963989415.1. NCBI lineage: Eukaryota > Metazoa > Arthropoda > Insecta > Hymenoptera > Crabronidae > Cerceris > Cerceris ruficornis. Next base: position 31,701,156 of record OZ022518.1, read on the forward strand.
GCTAGAACGAGGTGAAAACAGCAGCGAAGAGAGATAGAAAGGCAGAAAGGCAAAGGGCCGTTCGAGTTGGACGGCTCGTCGAATACAGCACGTGTCCCCTGCCACGTGCCCAAAGGTCGTTGCTCCCTTATACCGGATTTTATTTGATTTCCCGTCTCCCCTCGTTCCTCCATTTCCCTTCATTTCCCTCCTTCGCCTTCTTCACCCTCTTTCACCTAACTAAAGCCACGGCGAAGCGACGAGACTCGCAGGAAATGTATCGATCCGAGATCCATCCCGGGAAAGGTAATCCTACGGTGTCTTAACGACTACTTTCTTCTTCGTTCTTCGGCGGGTGACTACCTGTTGTGCCGATAGGGCGTGTATGGTGTAATGGATGGGTGCTCCTGGCTTGCAGCTTGATGGAATTTTCTCCTTTATCTTATTTGTTTGTTTATTTATCCATTTACTTGCGTTTATCGGCATTTCATGCGCAAGGGAACGGAAAGAAACAATAACCGGAAACACGGAGAAAATAATGTGTGAAGGTAAAGATAAGAATACTTAGAACTAGAACTACCGGCTTTATATCTATGATATTTAAATGTACCGAGTAAGTATCGTGAAAGGAGAGAAGTTCTGAGGTGAAAAGGTCGAGCAATTAAGTTATTTAACACTAGAATTATCGGCGTTAAATCTGTTATATTTAACACTAGAACTACCAAACCAGTCAAACTGACTGGTGCACAATTTTTTCCAAAAATTCTCAAAGTTTATAGGAGAGTCGTACGGGAAATATTCTACGTCAAACTCAAAAAGCATAAATAACCGAATTGACCATATTTTCCGCCTCTTGATTCCTCTTTTCTTAAAGTACTTACTTAATATATTGAAATATAATAGATTTAACGCCGGTAGATCTAGTGTTAAATATATTAAATAAGTCCTTCGAAAAAAGGAAAAGTCAGTGGTGGAAAAGATGACCGATTCGGTAATTTATGTTTTATATAATCTTGGAGAATTTTTGGAAAAAATTGTGTACCAGTCATTTTGACTGGTTTGGTGGTTCTAGTGTTAAGTTTTATGAGATAGAAGTGGGAATAATTTCAGCAGTTTTTCAAAAAAATGGGAAACTGCCTTGGAAGTTTTAGTGTGAAATAAACTGTAACACAGCTTGTTGAGCCGTTATTTGTGAAAGTGACAAAAATTTATTTTTGAGAAAAAAGTGTTCTGTTTCTAAAGTACTTATTTAACCCATTTGCATCACAGCTCTAAATACGGCAGAAGGCCCACAGTACCGTGCAATTCCGCGCGCAGCAGTTTAACATTGTACAGGGCGGAATATTCCGCTTACGGATGAATTGGGTTAACATATGTAAATAATATAGATTTAATGCCGGAAGTTGCAGTATCTTTTCTCCATATTGGGAACAGTTAGTCTCAATTAATTCCAGAATGCACCTAATGAATTCTCGAAAGAATTTATTATGTGAGCGATAATTATATATTTTAATTGATAATTTTGTTGTTTCCGCGAATCACGCAATATTCGTTAGCTCGCAACTTTTAATCTATTTCATGATACACGGCGATTCTTGTAAGAAGGAAAGAAATTTTTGGAAAAAATGTTGCGCAAGATCGAAAGTCTGCCATTCGCGGAAACGGTATCCGCTGCGGGAAGAAACGTTCGTCTTCGATCGGGAAGTTACGTAAATCGGTGGCTCGCGTTGATTAATAACGAAGAAAGTCCCATTGTCCTCGATGGTGTCGAAATCAGGCTGTACCCTCGATAACGATCGTGCCCAATTAAGTCTCGAGGAAATAAGTGCGCGTTATTAGATATTACAATTGGAATTGGAGCGAGGAAATTGAAGCAGACGATTATAACGTCGGATAAGTAGAAAATTGTAACGGAATTTTACGAGAATGATAATCCTCCTGCCGATGGTTCTTATATTTATTGGAATATTCGTTTTTTCATATTCAGGATTCTACGAAATAGTGGGTCAAAATTTGATCAAACGGTATCAAACTACTCGAGGTAAATAAATTTCCTCTACTAGAATTCTGCTTCTGCGTTAACCCATTTGCATCATACCTCTAAATACGGCCCACAGTAAATAAGACCCTAAATAACCTCTAAATAAGACCCACAGTACCGTGCATTTCCGCGCGCGACAGATTAACATTCTACACGGCGGAATATTCCGCGGTTGGTGGATTAAAAACGGTCGTCATCCTCGGAATCTTCCGCTTACGGATGGAAATAGGTTGAAATAATAAATCCTCTTTTACTTGAGACAAATTCTGTTGCAAATCCCGGAATAGCTGAATATCAAAAAGAAAAATTGTCCATCCTAATGCAAAAGTGACTTTAGCACTTCAAATTACCAAAAGAGCGGGTCGTTCTTTCAAAAAACAAATGCAACAGCCAAGCGCGACTCATCGGCAAGAACTTTTGCTACAGATATTAAATCAGTCAGGACAATCCCTCTAGTTGTTGAAAACAATTAAAAATACGGTCAGAAAGTGCCAAGAAATTAACGGTACTATGAGCAACGAAGCTTCGGTCCTCGAGTTGAGAATTACGGGAGCGATAATACATAATACTCGGCTGTCGGTGAATCACTGTTTCCTAATAGACGTCTGCCTAAAATAGGTCAAGGGACGTTGCTTCGCTCTGTAAACCATCGAGTATAAAGTACGCCAGGGTTTCATGAAAACGGAGCCGCAATAAAGATCGACGGATTTCCACGGCGCTCATCGAAGTCCGATTCCATTTTCACGAAATAAATCGCGCGAAACAAAGAGCCGTCGTGCATAGTTTCTCAGGACATTTAACCCTCCACGTGGAGAATGCCGAATTCAATCGGCATTGGATATTATTTCCTTCCGTTTCGAGCAGCTCAGACTTCCAGAGCTACGAATAACATTAATGTCTTTGTCATGTTAGTACTTTTCCTCGATGCTGAAATCTTAATGTCGCCAGATATTCAAAATAGTAACATAGGCGCGAAAATTCGAACTTACTCTCTTCACCTAAAGGGTCTTTCAAATTGCGCGGTTTTTTTAAATCTTTAATAAAACACATCGAGACGCGGTAAGTGGACCAGGATATTTTGAAGCTTTCCAAAAACTGTTAAATTGGAAATATCAGTCGGTCACGAGACGATTTAATTACCTCTGTACTATTAATATCGCGTTCGTTTATACGAGATATCAGGAATCAGAGAGAAATTCTTATTTGCGGAATTAATTCGGTGTTATTGCGCGCGCAGTCAAAATAGAAATTGTAGGGCAAGTGGTTAACCTCTTGACCTACGATTGCTTCTGTGACTGCGTTATAATTCGCTCTTTACAATTTGACAAAATTAAATCTCGACTCGACTCAAAAAAGAGCTCAAAAACTGACAAAAGTTAATGTCAACACGTTGAACGCCACCGGTATTTCACTAGATACGTAATTCTTACTAAAGTAATCAATTTTTCTATTAAAATTGCATCTTTACAAAGCAGAAACCTTAAAGACACATATAGATGTGTAGTCAGCAAAATTTTACTTTCTTAATGCCAATATTTAAAAATTGAATGTATTAGAAAATTCGTAAATATTCCAATTTAAAAGTCACATGAAATTTCATTGAATTCAATAGCGCCGGTCCCCGGTGACCCCCTTGGCATTCAACGTGTTAACCAGAAAACTCTTCGACTCGACAAATTTGTAGAAATTCTTTATATCACTCGCTGTCCCCCGCCGCGACCGTCACTCCTTATCGCGGAGCGAGCGGTTGACGACGAGCGATTTCAATTTTCCTTGATTTTTTCTCAACTCCTCCGAATGAAGAGCCGCGGTTATGTAATTGGAAGTAAATTTACGGCGCGAACAATTCCGAAAGCAGGCCGTGAACACCGTCGGCGAGCCGTGGAGAGCCCGAGCACTGCAATCGCCACGTAAACCAACCGCTATTAATAGGAACCAGCCGCACCTATTTATCTTGCATAGGAGAGTCAAGTGCAGCTGGCTAACAGACCGCTATGCGCGCCCAACGACGAATCTCGCCTTCGAGGCTCCCGAGCCAATGGAACTTTACCTTTCGTATATTATCGATAAAATATATCACTCGGTGGTCGCTCCACGCATTTTCGACCTCTTTACGCAGAGCTGTGGATGTTTTAGGTGTTCGACGGTCGATCTTTTCCCAATTGAGACTAAAACCACCGGCGTTAGATGTGTTATATTTAAATATATTCACACTAGAACTACCAACCGGGCAAAATGACCGGTAGACAATTTTTGGAAAAAATTCTCCAGGTTTATAGAAAATTCGTAGAATAAATATTCTACGTCCATGTCGAAGAACATAAATCACCGAATCGATCATCTTTTGCGCCTCTCGATTCCTCTTTTTTTCAAAGTACTCATTTAATATTTTGAAAAAAGATAGATTTAACGCCGGTAGTTCTAGTGTTAAAATCGCATTTTTATAGAATAGAAATGTTAAAAGTAAGAATAGTTGTGCACTCGGTAATACTTCACTTTTCTACCAGCAATATTTTAACCCTTAACCAACGAGCGCATTTTTCTAGAACACTGACCAGTAGATCGACGGAATTTTAACAAATTAAGTGCTTTATCACAAGAGCGAGAAAAAGTGCACAATTAATATCGCTTTTATTGGATTTTATTGAAATTTTCAGTAATAATAGGTACTATTAGTACTGAAAACTAGGTACTATTAGTACTAGTGTTAAATAAGCACTTTGGGAAGAGTGAAATCAAGAGGTGAAAAAGATGGTCGATTCGGTAATCGAGGCTTTGCGGAAGAAACCATAAAAGAATATAGATGTGGAGAATTTTTATAGAAAATTAGGAAGCAGTCATTTCCAATTTGAGCCATTTTCATTTTCCATTTCCACTGGCTTGGTATTTAGCTCTAATGTTAAAAATTTGACAAATCTGTACGAATTGTGGTTACAAGGAACTTGTTTTTGGTATCTGATGTTTAGCCCATTTGCATCAGTAAGCGGGTGACGATAGTCTTATGTCACCAACCGCGGAATATTCCGCCCTGTGCGAAGTTAAACTGCTGCGCGTGGAAATGCACGGTACTGCAGATCTTCTGCCGCATTTAAATCTATGATGCAAATGGATTAATATTATGACGTGGCTTGCTTTTTTAGTCTCCAGGTATTTCATTTTCGTACTTTGCTTTCTAACGAAGTGTCTTTATATGAAAAATCTGTTTTCTTTATATTCGTCTACGCTTCGAATAAGCAATATTTCGTTGCGCAGCATCGCGCGCATTTATTCAAAAGCCCGTCGCAGCGAAAGTCTAATGACTGCGCAGAACGATGCGCGGAATGCTGAATATCCGTCGGCGCGCCGCGCAGGATGCGAGTCCCAAGCTCAAATCAACATTGTAAGACTTTCATCTAAAAAGAAACGAACGTCGGCGCAATTAGTTCGGCGAGTGTTCGCAAGAACGGCACTAATTGGTAGCTGCTTTATCGCTCGAACGAGAGATATCCGTGGTTTCTTGATTGTTTAGCTTCACGGTGCAGGAAACAAGCGGGCGATAGTAGACGCGAGACGTTTTCTCGACGGAGAGACGCGTACAACCGTACAATTTAATCGTATGCTCAAATAGAGGCGTAACATTTTCTATTATACTCGTACACGTGCTTCCTCAGATAAGATAAAGAGGTGACATATTTTTTTTTTCGGTAAGGGTGTCGGACGAAAATCAGTTTATCGCGAATCGTTTCCAGGTAATGTACTTCTCCTTATCGATCTATCTCTCGCGATGGGATTGACATTTTGAGAGAAAATGAGCTCGAGGAGCGACACGTTTACGAGATATTCTTTCGCGAACGTGGATTTATGGAGTTCTACTTGTGGATAATCTCTTTCTACGGCCGAGATTTTCTTTCACGAGTGAGCTCTAGCGTAATTTGGAGAGAGCACATTCACGTTGTATTATTCCCCCTTCTTGTCGGACAAGGCCCCGCTGAACTCGAAGCGTTGAATGACAGAGAAGAGTGGAAATGAGTATTTTAATAGTGCTGATTTTAGTTGAAAAGCATAGCAAAGAATGCAATGCTCTTCTATTCAATTCTGACTCAAAATTCAATGAAAAGCGCTCAGCAGGAAGTACCTTGGAAAGAAACGTTTACAGCGCCCGACACTATCGAAGCCGTTAAACAGCGACGGACGATTACATTGACATCGCGGTATCCACTTTTCCGTTTCATTCGTCACGGTATTCGAGTTAAATAGGCGGTTCCGGCGCGCGCCGTCGGTAGGTGGCTGTGGCGGCGACGAAGGTAAAGGCTGGGACACGTGATCGGTGGGCCCGATTTCAAGTCCCCCTCACCTATGAGAAATTCCAAATTTGTCCTATACGATATGCGTATCACGGCCTCCGTGGGTCGGATCCACCTATCAGTGGGTCCTAGGCGACACGGCTATAGCAATTCGAGGGTTTAAGGAGGTAAAGGCTGGGACTCTCAATGATTGGGACCGATGTCAAATTCCCTGTCACCCCTGAGAAATTAAAAAATTGTCCTTTGTCATATGCATATCACAGTCTCGGTGGTTCAGGCCCACCTAAATAGTGGGTCCTAGATGACACGAATATAGCAGTTCGAGGGCTTAAGGAGATAACAGCTGGGACTCTCAATGATTGGAACCGATTTCAAATTCCCCGTCACCCCTGAGAAATTAAAAATTTTCCTATGCGATATGTATATCGCAGCCTCGGTGGCTGGGACCCACCTAAATAGTGGGCCCTAGATGACACGAATATAGCAGTTCGAGAGCTTAAGGAGGTAAAGGCTGAGACTCTCAATGACTGGGACCAATTTCAAATTCCCCGTCACCCCTGAGAAATTAAAAAATTTTCCTATGTCATATGCATATCACAGCCTCGGTGGCTAGGACCCACCTAAACAGTGGGTCCCAGGTGACACGACTATAACAGCTAGAGGGCTTATACTGGGTTAGGAACTAAAAGGCGTGAGTCTCAATCACTGGGACCGATTTCAAATCCCCCGTCACCCCTAGAAAATTAAAAAAATGTCCTATGCCGTATGCATATCACAGCCTCACTTGTTTAGAACCCACCTAAAACAGTAGCTCTTAGACAAAATTACCATAGCTGTCGAAGTCAAGATACAAAATAGCAACGTCGCTAAAAAACACCGAGGCAGGGGTTCCAACCCGTCGAACGCGAAGGAATCGGCGAGCAGGGTTCCCCGTTAACTTCCGCGTGAAGGTGCACGAGGCAGGCCTCTCCATGCGAGAAGTTCGGGTTTTACGCTCCAGCATAAAAGAGAGAACGTGGAAAGAGTCTGTCGACGCCTATGTATCCGGACGGACGTAGATACCACGTGTCCTACCCTCGCGTGACTGGGTACACTGGGTGTACCGGGGAGCACGTGGCCCCCCACTATGTCTCCTCCGTTTCTTTTCTCGGTCCTTTTGCCCGCGACGAAGAAGGACGGTTGCTCGCTCTCGGATCGGAAAGGAGGATCGCTCGAAGGAGAGAAAGACCGGGCGGACGGGAAGGAGAAAGCTCAGGGAGAGAGATAGGAAATGAAAGGTTGAGTGAGAGCAATCCGAAGGTAAGAGACGTCGAGAAGGAGAGAGAGAAATTGGGGAGGAAAGGAAAGAAATTGCTAGAAAGGAAGAGAGACGCGCGGCAGAAGGTACTTAGAGCGAGTGCTCGCAAAAGGGAATGGAACTCGAGAGACAGTGCACCGGTGAGTCCCACGAAAGGAAGGGGTATAGGAGAGAGAGCGAGAGAGAGAAAGGACGGTGTGGATGGAGACTAAGAGAGAAAAGGAGAGAGAAAACGGAAGCAAAGGGGACGGAGAACGAAGGCGAGGTTGGTGGGGTCGATAGTTGGCCGAGTTGCCGAGAGAGCCGGTTGTGTAACAAAGGAACGAACCGAGTAACAAGAATCCCAAGGTGCGCTCCTCGACTCGGCCCGATTCGGCTTCCCCGAATGTGGCATTTGCCTGATAAATCGGTCAACGCGAACTAGTCGCCATTCGCGTCGTTCCCGCCCAAATTCGAATCGATCGATGATCGAATGTTCTCGCGTCTCATTGGTCATCACCGGTACACCTAAAACCGAGATCGTCGAATCGAAGCGCAGCGTTTTTAATCCTTTCGCTGTTATTCGTCCAAGCGCGAAGTTGCATCGTTTATTGTACGTTCGAGCTGCGTGTTGGCGCGATTTTTTGACTGCGTTAACTCGCATCGTCTACTTCGTTGCTTGAAAACGCCCCTGCAGTAAGTGGAACGAGTTCGTTTTTTTCCCTGCCTTCTCTTATTGACCCGAGGGATCTTTCTTATTGTACACACGGTTAGAGCTTTCTACTAACGAAGTGTCCAATTAATATGGTTCACTGTAGCAAAGTATAATGAGCTGGAAGTCCTCCAACTAACGTATCTCCGATGGCGCGAGTGTTGAGAAAAGATTGCAGATATTTCTCGCTTGGAAATGGCTGAATAACAAAATATCGAAGAGAGCCCCGGTAATGGAGTTTTCTCTCGAACGATCGGTTAGGGGGAACCACCACGGTGGCGGGTAAACCCCATAGGATTAAAGTGTACGTTCTCGAAAGAGAAGCCACCGCATCAGAATGGGGGTGCGTTCCCTTGAGACACCATAGACTACCGAAATGCCCCTACGATAGTGACTACTTTCGTCTATTCATCGTCAAGTGGAGCTGGCTGGCTACTTTTTTCAAACTACTTTGCAGCCAACGGGAAATGAAGATTTTGTTGCAATTATCGCCAGAGTAGTCGAGCATTAACACCATGGGGGCATTAACACCTTAATGTCATGGGGGTCACCGGTGACCGGCGCTCTTGAATTCGCTGAAATTTCTTATGATTTTTAAATTGCAATATTCACGGATATGCTGATATATCCAGTATTAACCTTTAGCGAACGAATGCCGCCATATTCGCGACACTACAAATATTCCAAGAAAATCGAATGCCGCCATATTTGCGACATTACAAATATTCTAAGAAAATAAAATGCCGCCATACAGGCGGCATGGCGTGATACCTGTACTAAAATACCTGGTATTAACATAAGAGACTATTGGGAGAAGTACCACACTCAAAAAATATATAATTGTTTACTTTTTTGCTTTTTTTACGAATGCCGCCATACTGGCGGCATGACATTATAATTGCACTAAAATACCTGGTATTCACATAGGGGACTATTGGAAGAAATACCACACTCTAAAAATATATAAGTAAATATTTACTTTTTTACTTTTTTTACGAATGCCGCCATATAGGCGGCATGACGTCATACTTGTGCTGAAGCACCTGATATTCATATAGGGGACTATTCGGGAAAGTACCACGCCCAAAAAATATATAAGTAATTGTTTAATTTTTTACTTACACTTTCTATTTTATATAAATATATTGTGAATCCATAAAAAATAAATGTATAAATCTATACAAATCTATACATTACATACATACATCTATTCGTTTATTTCAACCTGCATTATTTTTCTGTAATTTTCCCTTCAGTATCTTTTTGTATGGACGTATGTAGTAATATACTAGCTATTATTACGGAAAATTTCCATAAAATCCAGAAAAACCGATATTAATTATGCACTTTTTCTCGCACTTGTGATAAAGCACTTAATTTATTAAAATTCCGTGGATCTACTGGTCATTGTTCTAGAAAAATGCACTCGTTCGTTAAGGGTTAAAATATTGCTGATAGAAAAGTGAAGTATTACCGAGTACACACATATTCTTACTTTTATCATTTCTATTCTATAAAGATGCAATTTTAATAGAAACAGTTTCGGTTCTGTGGAAATGATGAAACTAGCGAAATATGGGTGGCATTTACCGTTTTAATATTTCAGACTAAACATCGACATTCCGAATCCATTGTTACGCTTCTGAGACCAGCAAAGAAAGATTGAAATGACGAACTTTTGGTTCGTCTGTCCAGCGGCAAAACTTCGCTCTCATAGAAAAAGTCTCACGGAAAGAAGTATCTAAAAAATATCGCGAAACTTTCCAATTAAAAACGTCGCCCGCCCAAAAGTTTCTCCAAGGCATCTTCCAAGTCAGTTCGACGAAAGAACTGAAAACAAGCGGTTATCTCGATACGCCTGCTCTTCGATGCAGCAGTTCCGCGTTTTTTCCGCTTCTGCCGGTTTTCCTTCGCGACAGGACAAACATTCATCGGACTTTATTATCCGTCGAAGATATCGCGGCTTGCCGTTTCAACGGCTTTCCGTATCTTTTCATGCTCTCCGGACACGCGAGGAGTCCACGTGACTCTTCTTGCCTACTTACGAGTCGCTGCAGTTGCAACAGCGAATGCAATTCCCTCGGAGATCGTCTTCCGAAGTTGCGCGAAGTCAGGCTGCCCGCGTTGCGTGTTTTCGAGGCGTTCGGTGTTGCGAAATTGAATTATCTTCGCCGAGTTCCATGATTTTGAAAAACTTGAAATAGAAAAATTCAAAATTCGAAATTCGCGCGGCTGGGAGTATTTTTTAACAGCAGGTTTCGCGTCTTGAAACATCGCAATGTTGCAGAATTGCAAATTTTGAAATCGACGACGTAGACAAATTTGCGAAATTTCGAATCGCGCTCAATGTTGCACAATTGTGAAATTTTGAAAACCTCGGTATAAAAGGAGTTCAGAAATTTCAAATCGCACGGTACTAAGAATTTATAAGAATTTGGAATTCGCTACGTAGACAAATTTGAGAAATTTCGAATCGCGCTCGGTGTTGCACAATTGTGAAATTTTGAGAACCTCGGTATAAAGAAGTTCAGAAATTTCAAATCGCACAGTACTACGAATTTATAAGAATTCGGAATTCGCTACGTAGACAAATTTGAGAAGTTTCGAATCGCGCACGGTGTTGCACAATTGTGAAATTTTGAAAACCTCGGTATAAAAGGAGTTCAGAAATTCGAAATCGCACGGTACTACGAAATTATAAGAATTCGGAATTCGCTACGTAGAGAAATTCGAGAAATTTGGAATCGTACAAGGTTGCACGTTTGCAAAAATTTCAATTCGTAATGCAGACAAATTGCAGCAGTTTACAATCATCCGATGTTCCCCGGTCGCAGGATATTTCAAGTTTCCACGTAGAAAAAATTAGAAATTCTAAAAAACTCTTTGTAGACGAATCACAGGAGTAACACTTTTACATCGTTGCATTTTAATTCACTCTACGCTCCTGAAGTTGCTCCATTCGATCGTCGCAACAATGCTGACACGCACCGATGGCCGAGTTAGCAACCGGATACTCGCGAAGCTAACGAAAGCGAAAACGGCAGGCTGTTCAGCATCGAACATACCGCAATATCTTCAAGTTCAATGATGCAATTAATGAATAAAATTCCATCAATCTAGATATCCCAAATTCTGTCTTTCCATCTCAAATTACAACTGCAAAAAAACAAATAAGCTAATAATCAACCCAAGAACATTACGTTCTGAGAAAATCAAACCCTTTGCACTCCGTTGTCGCCGCAGCGGCAACATTTTATTACAAGCTGATAATTCCGTTGTCAGGTAAATCCGGTGTATTTTTATATTTTCTTATGCACTCAAACCTGTTTCTGTGCGGTTTTTTTTGTGCGATTTGTTTTGTGCGGTATATGAAAATTTCAGTCAAATTGAAACATAATTGTCAATTTTGATAGCCCATCTGAATAAAAAAATCGTTGAAAAATATAAATCTTGCTTACGATCCGTCAGTCAGAGCGTAACTTCAGAAACTGTGCTTCCTTTCCTTCGAACATCTCGAATTTTCGAAACCAACGGGAAAAGAAATCGCGCAAAGGGAAAGTCGAAAAAAAAGAACTGAAACGAAAGGGAAACCGAGAAGAGGAAATGAGAAAAAAAGACGTGGACGAAGGAAAGACTGCAAAGTTAAACGAGCAAAAGGGGCAAAGAGATACTAAAACGTATAAAAGGAAGAGCGAGGAAAAGCGAGATGCAGCGGAAGCGTTCCGGCGAAGCGAGAGGAAAAAAAGAGGAGAAAAGGGCTGCGAAGTCCGAAGTCGAGGAAAGGCTTCGCTCAACTTCCACGAGTTTTGCTTACGTAAGCACACGTACGCAGATAAGAAGAGGCTTATCTGAGGAACGCGCTACGCGAGCCAGCTCGAACGACACAAAAGTACGCCTATCAAATCACAACGGTGCGCCGAACGCGTCTCTTCGACCTCGACATTTTGCGGTTTTTCGTAGTCGTAAAATCGAGGAGAGAATGGACGATTTTGAGACATTTAAAAAAAAAGAGTACGATAAATATCAACGGCGATGAGAAGAGCATCGAAATGTGGTTGGGAACGAAATTTTCTGGACGTTTATTGATAAAGAAATAGGGGTTGATTTACCGCCATGTTTGATGGCGTTTGAAGGTGGATTACGTCGGGTAGAATTTTTTTTCGGTTGAATTCTGTGCGTACTTTTAACACTGGAACCGTCAGACCAGTCAAAATGGCTGGCACACAATATTTTTCAAAAATTCTCCAAGTTTATAGGACAATCATAGAATAAATATTCTACGTCCATTTCATAAAACATAAGTTACCGAATCGGTCATTTTTTCCATCCCTTAATTCTCCTTGTATCAAAGTACTTATTTAATATATTTAAATATAGTAAATTTAGCGCCGGTAATTGTAGTGTTAATGATAGAAAGAAATTACTAATTGAGAATTTGGGTATTTCTGTATGAAAGTGTACAGTTAAGCTTGCGCAAGCTTGATAAAACACGTTTGTCTTTGTTGGAAATACACTTTTCCTCCACCTTCTTTTGCGAGGAAAGTTTACACTTTTTAAAAGCACTGCAAAAATTCTCGCGCATGAATAAAAAAATTGCATGTAAAGGAGCAGAAGTTTGTATAAACCACTCGTTGCAGGTTGAAATTTATTTCTTCGTCTATCTTGTTTTACGACGGTTGCAAACTTCGTAGAATATTCTTCGTCAATTTGCAGCATAATTGCACAAAATTATCGTTTGAAAAATTAGTTGCGTATTTTACTTTGAGTTGCTCCACTTTGTGCAAACATGAGGACGTGTATTTGTCGTTGCACAATGTAGATAATTTCTTCGCCTGCTCTCTTTTACAATGGTTGCAAAAATTATAGAATACTCTTCGTCAATTTGCGACATAATTGCACAAAATTACCGTTGGAAAAATTAGTTACGTGTTTTCACTTGGAGTGGCCCCATTTTGTGCAAACCAGGCAAAGAGTGCTTTTCGCTGCACATTGCAGTTTATTTCTTCCTTTTCCGCCTTCAGCGAGAAAAATGTCCATTTTTTAAAAGAATAGCAAAAACCCTCGCCCACGAAAGCACAAATCACACGTAAAAGGTGTACAAATTTCCATAAACTTTGCAGCGTGCGGTTGTCGTTGCACTTGAAAGATTAATTCGTCTGCCGCGTTTCAACCTAGAATCGCAGCAAGGTTTTTGTAACAATCCGCCGTAAGTTTTCAACTAAAGCAGCGGAATATCGTCGCGTGCAAAGCCACCCACACCTTAGTAACGGTGTAAAAAGTTTGCGCAAACGTTGCAATTCGTGTTCTTCGCTGCACGTAAAAACTTATTTACTTGTCTACCGTGTTTTACGATAATTACGGAAACTTTTTTTTTTCACCGCGTTACAAAAATATCACGCTGCACCGAAGGTGTCCCATGCTCGATAGACTCGACCCAGCTATCGATCCTCGAAGCCATTACTAAAATTACTTCGTCCGAATGAATTAATACTCGTAAAACACCGTACCTACTCCGGTTGATCTACTTACGAGGCACTCGTTGCAAACGCAACGGCAACGAAAGACGATAATTAACAAGCAGCAGCGAGGAATCGATACCTGCTGCGAAGGTATCCATCTCATCATTACCGCGGGTAATCCCCGGCTTGCAATTACACCGACAACAGGAAGCAAAAACCAGTAATTGTGCCGGGGAATAATTCTGCTCCCAGATTAATCTACTTTGCAAGTTTGCAAGTAATTTTAAACCCCTTTAAGCGAGTTTAGCTGTTAGTTTGAAAGACTAGGAGAAGTCGATAGGATTGTACTGTAGGCTGTGGTGGTTATGGATTAGAGGGTGTAGAGTCAACTGAGAGACTTTACGTTTGGAAAGTTCAGTTTTATGGAATTGCGGAATTTGGAACTATAAAATGTTACGGAATTGTGGGGTGTTGAGACTTCTAACGTAGACAGTTTTGAAGAAATTTGGAATCGCTCTGTCTTAGGGAATTGTGGGACCAGGAATTGCGCTGTATTGAATAATTTCACGTTTCTGAAATTCCTTGCCAGTAATTTAAATCCCTTAAAGCGAGTTTAGCTGTTAGTTTGAAAGACTAGGAGAAGTCGATAGGAATTGTAGTGTAGGCTATGGTGGTTATGAATTGCTGAGTGCAGAGTCAATTTGAAGACTTTACGTTTGGAAAGTTCAGTTTTATGGAATTGCGGAATTTGGAACTATAAAATGTTACGGAATTGTGGGATGTTGAGACTTCTAACGTAGACAGTTTTGAAGAAATTTGGAATCGCTCTGCCTTAGGGAATTGTGCGACTAGGAATTGCGCCGTATTGAATAATGTCACGTTTCTGAAATTCCTTGCCTTTTCGATAGAAGTTGCACTGTGGGCTATGGTGGTTATGGATTACAGAGTGTAGATTTAGTTGGGTGACTTTACGTTTGGAAAGTCCATTTTTAGGGAATTGCGGAATTTGGAACTCTGAAATATTCCAGAACTGGGGAATGTTAAGACGTCTAACGCAGACACTTTTTTAGGAATTTGGAATCGCTCTGTCTTAGGGAATTGTGAGACCAGGAATTGCGCCGCATTGAATACTTTCACGTTTCTGAAATTCCTAATGTAGAATCATTTGAAAAATGAGAAAACTCTCTTTCTGAAAGAGTTACACTACTCGGAATCGCTCCACTTTGAATCGTTCCACGTTTCTCAATTCCTAATATAGAAAAATTCGAAAAATCAGAAAACTCTCTTTCTGAGAGAGTTACGCTACTCAGAACCGCTCCACTCTGAATCATTCCACGTGTTTGAAATTCCTAACATAGAAAAATTCGAAAAATCAGAAAACTCTCCTTCCGAGAGAGTTGCACTGCTCGGAATCGCGCAATCTTGTTCATCCGCTCAACTTTAAATCCCCACCACAGAAAAATCTAACAAATTCGAAAACTCTCTCTCGGCAAATCCCTCAACATTGCAAACCGCAACAATTCCAAACGCCCAGCGGAAAAAATACGCTTCAGCTTTTATTCCACCCCAGCATTTTCATTCGATCAATATGACTCCGCGTCACCTAATCTTCGGATGGAGCTTGAAAAAAATCCGAACGAGGCGTTTTATCACGAATAAAAATATGCCTTCGGCGAAAGCACATCGTCTCGGCAAATCTTCGGCTAGAATTTACTTTCGTTCCGTAGTAAATCGGTGTTCGCAAAAAGGCAGGATTTTTTTTACAGCGAACGTTCGAGAGGCAAAGAGAAACTCGTCTTTTTGCCGGTAACGATCGTTACGTGTCCTTTGGGCGGATACATATAAACGCGAACACACGCAAATGCAAGAGAGTCTGTCCGGGCAAAGTATATACGGCACGGTGTATTTATCAGACTCGGATAATCTTTAATTTTTCTCGTAGCTTTTAACTCGCGTCATGGTCGTTTCATCGCGAACCGCGATCCATTGTGTTGCAAAAGAAGGATCGTTATGCAACGGCACCGTGATAGACGGCCTCTACGGTGTTTATTAACCGGAGGAAGCCGGGGAAACGAAATTTCCGTGAATTTCAGATTAAATTGATCCCGGCGTACCTGCGAGATTAATTATTGGTTTCGCAGCTGTGTCAAGGACACGGCCTCAAAATTTCCTCGGGTTTAGCTATTGCGATGGAGTTCGAGGTGACTTGATTTATAGAAAGTACACTTTTTTTATATAAAACTATGAATTTGTGGTGAAGGATGGATGGTATGGTATTTAGAAGGTGAAGTATGCGATAGTAATTGGTTCTGTGACGCGAACTTGTATCTTTGTAACGTATAATTAAATTGTGCTTTAGGATCAACTAATTTTTTGGTCGTTCAAATTGATATATCTTTTGGTATGTAAATTAATTTAATATTGCTGTTTTTCTGTGTTTCTTCCATTCGCTGTGGATGCCACGATATATAATGTAATTCGTTGATGATTTGGAAGATAAAATATATCTTCTGCCTTCATCATCACCTGATTTACAACATACTTCAACGACATCTGCCATCGTAAACAGCTACCTGAAGAGATTCGACAGTCATACATCACCGCGCAGATGACACCCGATAAAAGAAGTAGTTCTTTATCGCATCTCGATCGACTGACTGTGACAAACACGCTATCGCTCTCGTAGTATCGCAGGAACGATATAACAATGTCCACTTCCACCCACTAAATGATACATTACAACCCCCAAATGCCGTTTCCGTCATTTTTTCACCGCCACCCTTACATTTGCTCTGGCAGAAACCGTATAAAAAAATTGGCAAAGCGAAGACAATCAATCGAACCTCTAGAATAGCAGCATTAACCACTTGCGCTATAAAGACGTGCCACGCACGTCGAGATGCTTTTGTTCCAAAACCGAAAGCGACGTGTATACCACGTCGATAGGCATTTAGCGCAGAAACAAAAGCGACGTGTGTGGCACGTCGGCTAACAGTTCAACCGTTCATTATTCGTGGAGCGCGGCACAGCTACCGAAAGTTAACTCGTGGAGCGCAGCACGGCTACCGAAAGTTAAATCGTAGCGCAAGTGGTTAATGATTTCCTAAATACAAAATACCCTCATATGCGCCTATCTGATTTTTTCAGCGCCATCCTTACATTAACTCTGGCAGAAAAGCGTGTAAAAAAATTGGCAAAGCGGAGACAGTCTATCGAACCTCTAGATTCGCAGAATTAATTATTTCCTAAATGCAAAATACCCTCAAATACATCTACTTGGTTCCGTCATTTTTTTCACCACCACTCCTACATTCACTCTGGTAGAAAAACGTGTAAAAAAATTGGCAAAGCGAAGACACTCTATCGAACCTCTAAATTCGCAGAATTAATTATTTCCTAAATGCAAAATTGCCTGCAAGCTGCTAAGCTCCCGATTTGAAGCCATAGTGGGTAAGATAGAGGCGATCACTGAGCTCGAGGTCAAATCTTCCATCACCTTTGGCAAATTTTCAATATTTCCTACGTGATAGTTACACCATAGTCTCGGAATCCGCCAAAAACAGCAGGTCTTAGGCGAAATGACCATACAGGTTGAGGCCTACAGGCAGAAGGTAAAGTCTTGGACCGCAATTACTAGGCTCAAATTTTGATCCCTCATCACCTTTATGAAATTTTTCCTAAATAATTACTCAACCCGTTGCCCTCGTATGTCACGCCAGAGGTGACAACAAACCGAAAATAAATCGCGTGCAAAGGATTACCACATCACAACCACGCTGGTTCCTCGCCCACCTAAAACAGTAGGCTCTAATCCAAATAACCGCAGCACTTTCAGCCGAAACATACAAAAAAGCAGCTTCTATCATCTAAAACCCCAATACCCAAAAAGCATCCATCTATTCCTACAGTTTCTCACTCCAACCCTGAAAATTGACGGTCGACATACTTATCATCTACCCCGACACAAAATCACCTAAAAATTCAAAAATCATCTACCGTCGTACATTTCTATTAACACTAGAACTACCGGCGTTAAATCTATCATATTTAAAAATATGAAATAAGTATTTTGAAAAAAGGGGAATTAAGAGGTGGAAAACTTTATCTATTCGGTGATTTATGTTTTATAAGATGGACGTAGAATATCTATTCTATGACTCTCATATAAATCTGGAGAAAATTGTATACCAGTCATTTTGACTGGTATGGTGAATCTAGTGTTAAAACGACACCCTGTAAAAAGTCCTATCTTCTCTCATCCCGATGAACTACAATAATTGTAAGAAATAGGCCGCGCAGCTCGGGCCCGGCGGGCGTTGATCGCGTACCACGAGGTAGGCCGATCCAATTGGGGTTCGAATAGCCCAACATGGTGCGGCCTCCCCTTTGAGTTGCCCGTTGCGATCAATACTCACGATGGCAAAGCCAAGCGAGACTACCGACTTTGCCGGAGCTCCTCTTCCTACAGCCGAGCTCTGTCCTTGAGTAGAATAATTTCGCCTTGCGAGCTCCAACATCGCGTCTTCTTTCGTCGCCTCTTCCGTCTCAGCCGTCCATGCGAGCGACGACGGAGAGTGCGAGTTAATCGCTGCATCGATTGTGCAATTTCGAGGAAACCGCGTGCACAAGGTGATTCCAAGACATCGACGAGGTATGATCGTGGCTCTAGGATTTCCTCGAACCTTCGTACGCGAGGAGGAAGAAAATTCCTACTATTTTTGCACCATGGAATAGCGAGATTGGCGGGATTTTATCGCGGATTTTTCCTCGTTCGACGGTTTTCCGTGGCTTTCGGTATTCGAGATTGTAAGGCTGCTTCGAGGAGAGGAAGGAATTGGTTGGAGATGTTTCGAGGGGGAGATTTGGTGGTGCGGTGTTTATTTTTGGTGGTCGAGGTTGCTTTGAGTGGGACTCATGGCTTTGGATGGCCGGAGAATTAACTCTGAGAGATTAACTCAGAGAGAAGAAACTTTCTCCGTCTTAGAGAAGAAGTCAAAGCTCTATCTCATATCGGGTCGCTCAGAAGCCAATGCGGTTAAGTCAATTTTTTTTTATATTTTCTGATTTTTGCGAATTGCAATAAAATAAACTCCATTCTATTAAAATTTACAAAAAGCAGAAAATATGAAAAAAAATTGACTTAACCACTTCGCTTGGACTTCCACTGGACTTAAAATAAACTTCATTCTATTACAATTTACAAAAAGCAGAAAATATAAAAAAAATTGACTTAACCACTTCGCTTGGACTTCCACTGGACTTAAAATAAACTTCATTCTACTAAAATTTACAAAAAGCAGAAAATATACAAAATTGACTTAACCGCATTGGCTTCCGAGTGATTCAATGCATCCAGGATTCAGCCAACTAACTTTATCAAAATCCCGCAAGCCAAATAATAACGATCGGAGAACCACGAAGATTATTTAATCATCCCCTTATTATCCTCCTCCCAAATTACAAAGAGAAGACAGATTGAAAAAAATCCTACACCTTTAACCAATTCTTCATTTAATACCTTGAAACACGCACCTTTCTTTCTTGCGGAGTGTTCGCGAATAAACGGATTATTTGCACGAAATGCCGGGTCAGACAGACACCTGGCACGTCGATGCAAGCTGCGAAGAACTCGGCGAGCATTTCGGGCCAGCCTGATTTTAAAGTAGTCTCTTTCCAAAGGTGTAATATTTTAAACGACGAGTTCTTTTGCAACGTTCGCCTGACTCGCGGGCAAACTCGTAAAGCGTTCTACCTGGGAGGCATATCCCGCGATGTAACGCTAAACGAGCTGGAAGATGTCGTAGAAACGTAGAAACAACAAAGTCTGATGGTACTTAGGAACGTTTAAGTAGATACGACGTTTATGGTGAGTGAAATAGAGAGGAGGTCGTCGGCGGCTTCGTACGCGCTTGAGTTTTAACTCCGTAACACTAAGCGGTTAATTAAATACGTGAAATGAGTAGGCAGAAACTCGTAAACTCTCTGATTTGAGTTTGCGAGGGAGGACCGAAGGGACGAGAGAAGCCTGCAGCTGAGAAATTCAGAGCTATGTGCCGAGGACGTTCGAGTAGATCAGAGCGTACGTGGTAAGACATAGTAACGAACTACGGAGTGAGTTCTACCCGGATAATTTACTTTTTGCAATTAAATTTCTAAATTAATCCTACACTGTGCGAAGTGAAGAAACTAAAAATCGCAAAAATTCCGGAACGACAAAAAACTTACAATTTTACAAATACCTGCAGGCTACTGTAAACTAGATAGAAGGTGTAAAGGAATAATCAAAGTTTCCTTCGACGCTAGAACAATTACCAACGATACATTGAACAACAACTTAAAACAACGTTAATCAATATTTTGCAGTCTGATAAATATATTTTGAAACGAGCAAAAACAGCTCGTTCCCATTTCAAAGTTTTCGTCGAAGACTCGCGTGTCCGGCGATAAAAATGAGCGTCACCTTCGTGCACTTCTTCCGCCGTTACTTTTGAGCAAAATTTCATTGAGAAAAACGCAAAGCCTCCTGCAACGGGCCGCTACATAAGGCACATCTGGAACCGTGCACGAAAACTCGTACGTACAGCTGCGTGGATTGCGTCACTGTTAATATCGGATACCCGGCTCACCTACTCGTAATCGCGACAAGGAAGAGGAAGCAGTACTTCGGTCTCCGATGACCTTTCTCTTTCCGTCGATTATCATCGAGCGTGCGCATATGCGTCCAAGAACGCAGAATCGCTCAAACGACACGCGTATTGCTTATTTTCCCCCCTCTCTCTCTCCATCTCCCCTCTTTTCATCGCTCGTCCCTCTTTTCTTGCACAACGCACCTACCCGTCGTTCTCGGCCTCCTTGCCTCGTCTTCGTCCTCTACAATCTTCTTAGAAAAGAGAGATCGAGACCCAAAAAAAAAAAAGAACCTGGAAATTTTAACCCTTTGCCCAAGAAACGACGGACACCGAAGATTCTCGACGATTCTCCGTCTACGCTCCGATGCTTCAAACTCGGCGCTCCGGCGACAAACTACTTTGCGTGATTGAACGAGACGAAAATCCCAACGTTTCAGCGCGAGACGGAAAATTCCCGCGTGTAAGTGTCCTCCTTGACGAACGACACGAAGTTTGTCCTCGTTCTTTCTTGCTATTGAAAAAACTAAAGATCGACGTTTTCAAAACTTGCTCTGCGCTACAGAAACGTAAATGAATACATAGAAGTACATGGTGAAAGGGAGAGGGGGGAAGGGAAGAGAGAATTTACACAGGAAGCTCTCGGAAGCACACCGGCACGCAGCGCGTAGCACGCAGACGAACGCAATTACCTCCGTGCGACATTAGAGACGCGATAGGTGGATTATACGTACGGCTCGCTCGTTTCGCAGAGTGCACGGAGAGGGCACGTGAGCGATACGCACGCACACACGATGCGCGAGAGCGCGGCTGTGTGCGTGCGCGGGCACAATCGACACACGAGCGCGAGACGAGGGACAAAGAAAGAGCCCTAGCGACCAGCAATGCGGCAACGGTGAGCGCCTGCGCGCCACACTATGTGAGTCAAGGACGACACGTGCGGCTCCGAACGACCTACTTATATCCCCGTTGCTTCGTGCACGATCGGCTCGCCGCACGAACCTTCCCGAGCGTGGAAATAGGACGACCGACTCGAGTCCCGATGTTCCATCGAGCCACCCCTCTCTCCCCCGGCCCCCCCTTGCACACCCCTCCCTCCTCCCACCACCCCGTGCCGCCCCACCCGTGCGACCTTCGTTAATCGACTGGCGGCTCTATACGCTCGGCACCGTTCTTTCGGCGTTTAATGCTCGAATCGCCGCGATCGTTTCTACCCGGGCGAATTTTTTTTTCGATCGAATCTCCGGAACGATCGATCGGTTGTCGCGCATTGGGCACGAAACGTGCTACAGGTCTCACCATTATGCCGGACGAAGTAATCGATACGTCGAGCGTCACGGCATTTTCACGATAAGTTGTTTTCGAATCGTGCGAGATCTCGCGCGCGAGAACCGTCCGATGGAACGTTGCGCGTTACGTAACAATGACGATCGAGTGCGCGTCTATGGTCGAGTCGATCGCTGGGGGACGTGCGTGACGTCGACGCATGGGGCGTTGTTTTTTGGAAGAAAGAGTGCAATTCTATCGTAAGCGATCCGCTGTGGTTACACGTACGCGCGCACATGTGGATTCTCGACGTGTATACACTCGTGAGCATCCCGAGTATCCCAGGGAGACGACGAAATCTCTATGGCCGGGAGCATCACGGCGCCCTAAATGCGGGAACCGGGGAGGATCGATAGAAAAATGGGTCAAAGGTTCGACGGCGCCTTGGACGTGTAAGTAACGGTGCGGTAGCGGCGCGGTAGCCTCGTTACTTTTACCGGCGATCGCCGGCTCGCTGGCGACTGGTACCAGAAAAAGAGACAAACGTATAACGAGAAGCACGGTGCGGATATTTATCGTCGTTTTGCGCATAGCGGCAACGGGGTACTCCGTGCGCTCCGGTATCCACCCCCTCGTGCGCATACGTATTCGAACGCGTCGTAACGTGTATACACGTATATACATACGGCAGAGGCGCGCGCGATGGCCCTTTGGACTCGGAACGTCGAGAGTCCAAAGCAGTGGGTATATAAAGGCTGCCTTGATTCGTCAGTTTTCTTCCCACCGGCGGCATAAGTAGCGCGCTTCCGCGCGGGTTGCGGCCAGTTCCTGTTCGACCGTCGTACGACCGTACCGAGCACGCTCGTGTGCGGAGAGAGCGTTTTAACACACATACGCGCAAAAGATACGTCGCGATGTCTCCCCCCTTCTCGATCCCGTGTAATACCAGCACGCTCACGAAGAAATACGCGAGCTTTCCGTGCATACACGTGCGCGCCGGCTATATACGTGTAGCAATATCCTCGTCGGGCATGGTCGTGTGTAAATTCAAAGTGTCTCCCTTGCGCGGCTCTGTGTGTGTTCATGTGCGCGTGCGCGCGTGTACGATGTGCCATGGATAGTGAACGTCGCCGCGGGAATTAGTGGTGCGCGGTCGACCAATCGCGGGCCAAGTAGCAACGGCGTTTCGCCAATGAGAGAACAGGAGGGTTCGCGAGTGCGCGCGCCGCCGTTTCCACCGGATGCTCGAGCGAGACCGGTGGTGGGGATGGACTGAGAGTGCGGCACAGGCTACGCGCTCGAGCGCATCCTCGTTCGTCGCAGCTCGCCTTCGGAGTCGGTCGTGTTTCGCGCTCCACTCTCCTCTCGGACTGCCTTCCCGAACTCGAGCAGAGTGAGAGATAGATCGTTCGCCAGAATCTCGTACGCCATCGTGGTGTTATCGTCATGCTCTCGACGTTCGTTCGTTCGTTCCGTCGGTTACGACGCACCGCGGTTCAGTTCCGATCCGGCCGCGTTTTGTGCCTCGTCGTTCCTGAAACTTGAAACCGATCGGGAAATAGTATCGTACGCGATTCTCCGTGTCGCGCGATCTTTTACGATTTTACCGTGCGAGGCACGGCGCGATCAGCAGTCGTTCGCGTGCGTGGCGTTGGGTCAGCTTGGAGACCAAGCGCTACCGGAAGCTTCGAATTTCGCCCGTCGTCTGTGGGACCACGCGGTCGTCCGAGACCGTTCACCGTTGTGCCTTGCTTTTATCGTCTGTTTTAACGTGTTTTTCGTGATCCGACAACATATCTCGCGTATTATCTCACAAAAGCTCTTTAAAAATTAGAATTAATATCTAAAACACCACTCGTTATCGTCTTGGCCTATTTTCCATCGTCGTTGCGCGACCTCGGTGTCTCGAGAATTTGAAATTCAAATTCCCATGCATAGCGTCCTCGCGGAAATTCGCAACGACATTACGATATTCCAGATACCTCGTTCTATTCCACGGTATCGCGAAAATCCGTCGTTTTCGACCCTAGCGTCTCCAACGATCGTAGATCTCGAGGCGCGCAATTGTGTGTCCCTTCTCCTGCGCGCACGGAGAGTGGCGAACTCCGCTCGGTGCCAGCGCGGCAGAAACGATCGTGAGATTTCCGTCTTCGAGCACGGGTAACCGCAAAAATTCGCGTGAAACTCCAGGGAAGAAAGTCCAACGCAACAACGGAAGAAAAAGGTAGACCTCGACACGGGACGACGCACGGTGGACGCGGATTCCCCGGCATGGAAGGATCTATCGTTTGCAAAAGAGAAAAAGGAAAAAAAAAAAGGAAATGGAAGAAAACGTTGCACATACGTTGCGCGCGGTGTCGTGTCCGTGTTCCGCTGGTCTCTCTCTTGCTCCTTCTCAGTGGGTAAAGATGGCGGTCCCGTCGTTCGTTGGTTCGTCGGTTCGTTCGTTCGTTCGTTGAGAGTGGTGAGAGGGGCAACTGTGACGCAACCCATCGTCACGTGATCGAACCGTGGCTCCGCTCTCGCTGGGCCAGTGTGTGATCTAACGTTTGTTACGGCAGTTGGTGGAGGATACGCATCGAGCCGAGTGTCCAACGAGAGAAGAGAAGAGAGAGTCGTCGTTTTTCGATCCGTGTGCCGTGGAACTCTGCCTCTCGACGAAGTAACGGCGCCTCGTTCTCTCGAGATCGGTCTCTCTCTCTCTCTTTCTCTCTGTTTTTTTTCTCTGTTTCTCTTTCTCCTCTCGGTCGCTAGGTCAGTGGGGGTGAGAAACTGACTTGGCTCTGTGCAACGACAGTCAGTCTTTTTCTCTCTCCTATCGGCTCAGTGGCACATCCTTTGACGTCATCGATCGAGCAACAGCGTTTCCCATGGGACCATCGGGATCGTCGACGTGCAATTTTCGGTTTTATGCGAGCGCAGCCGTGAAGAGACGATTTGAAAAATGAGCGTACGCCGCGAGATGGACGGGGAGAGAGTGAACGAAGTGGAATTGGATCGCCCGTTAAACTGGAACGCGGGCTCAGCAGTGAAAACCGTGTTCCCCCAGCTGTAACATAATTTGTTAAGAGGCTCTGGGATCACGGAAAACACTGCGCGAGTTACTGACCGTTTCTACGAACGCAAACCACCGACGCAACGTCCTCCATAGCTTTTCTTTGGCCAGCTGCGTTTACTGGCGGACGCAGGCGCGTACGTAGATACTTTCCCGCTCGTTTGAAACGTAAATTGACCAGCCGCCCGTGCTCGTTCGCCCGTCGACCGGAAAATTTCATTCCCAAAATAAATCTCGTCGATCCGAATCGGGCCGACGGGGGAAGGGGAGGAGAAACTGGTTCGAGCGTTCCGCTTTTTTTTTCTTTCGCGTACGTGTTTCCGGTCTTGTTCGGAACTTTCCGATACCTTGCTTCGTGGCGGTGTATCGCGTTCGCTTAGCCCTATTCCCCTTTAACTCTCTCGCGGCGACCTCGTTGCGCGGTACCGTAACGATGCGCGCTTTAATTCCTCGTCGGGATGTTTTTTTCAGCCATTATTCAAATGAACGAAAGTAATTTTAGTTGGGATTTGTAACGTACGATGGAACGAACTAGGAATTAAAATCGACCGAGTTAAATTTTGCTCAGTTTGTTCCACCGAGGACTTACTCGAGCGAGCTTTGCTAAATCGGGGAAGTTGTTACTTTGTCGCAACTCGAAGGGGCTCGAGAAAATCGCGGTTTGCGTGGAACTTTGTTGCAAAGTTTCGCAGCATCGACGGAATTGCGGATTGTTAGTATAATGGACATTGTAAATACAGAGTGTCGACCTTCGAAACGTTCGAAATGTAAGTTCGATTCGTCGTTGAAACATCAATTAAAGCGATATTTGTTGTAATCGTAACACCTGTTTATCTGTTGACATTTTAAATTAAGTTACTATATGGACTTCGATATTTAGGATGTAAGTTTCATTCTCCTTCGATATATGTTGCATGTCTTTGTTATTTGCAGAGGGATCGGCATTTTTCATTTCTTTTGTGTCGTTACACCAACAAACTCTCGATCTTTTGAGACAACTATAGAAAATTCAGCGAAGACGACACGTACATTGTCGTTTAAGGGAATTAACCTTTTCGCTGCTGAATAATTCCAACGAATAGGCCGTGCGTGCACGGACTATTCTACTAGCTAATCTACCGCCCAAGATCCGGCTATTTCTTTCTTTCTTCGTGAAATTAAATTTACAGATGGTGATGTTTTACGAGATTGCTATTCCACCGTTTTTATATTTTCGATATTAACTACATCGTGTAACTTTTATTAACGTTAAACCACTATTTTCTCATTGTCCAACATCGTGGCGTTTCGTTACCTGCTAAACTTTTATCGTTAGAAATAAAAAATAATACAAATAAATTCCGATATAGATCGAATCTGGCAGACGATGCATTTCTTTCGTTGTTGGTCACCGCGGTGCACAATGAACTCTGCTTAAAAAGGAAAATTAATTCAAATTTAGCAATCTTGATCATCGGTGACCATCGTAACCCACAGAAGAAGCAGGTACTTTCTCGTCAACCAAAATTTTCTTGTTCCAGAAGAAAATATTCCATGGATGGCGAACCACTCACTCGCGGGTCACAAAGTGACCCACGACACACATTTCAGTGACCCACTTCTCTTTTATTTCAATTCTTTTTCATAACCTGGGCCCGACAAGCGGGTTCAACTTGAATTTTGAATCATTTTCTCTTTCACAGTTCTACGTTTTGTAACCCACTTCTGCCTTTTTCCAAATTGACATCGGAAAGGACCCAGTCAATCCAGAAGATTCTTAATCATCTCTTTCAGCTCTTGATTTCTCTTTTTCCAAAGTACTCTTGCAGTACAAGTAACCCCCGAACTAGAGATTTGTATTTTTTTGAATTCATTTTAGTAAACACTTCTAAGAAATCTTGTATTGCTTAATCCAAACTCATAACTCGCTATTTTATCAAACGGATGCATATTTGGAAATAATTTTATATTAATTTTTTTTTCAAAAGAATTAATAAAAAATTGTGTAGCTTGAAATCGTGTAATTCGGGGGAAGGTACCCTTGTTCTTCGAAACTCGTGTTCTTCAAGTGCCGAAATGCACATTTAGAAGTAATTTTGAAACAATTTATTTTTTTTCAAAAGAATTACTCAAAAATCGTGTAGCTTAAAACCGTGTAATTTGAGGGAAAGTACCCATGTTCTTCGAAACTCGTGTTCCTCAAGTACCGAAATGCACATTTGGAAACAATTTTAGATCAATTTATTTTTTTTCAAAAGAATTGCTCAATAATCGTGTAGCTTGAAACCGTGTTCTTCGTGAACAACCTGTATATTTAAATATAATATTTCATTATATTTAACATATAATTATAAAATTAATTAGGCAAACACTGCCTCGATCCAAAGCAAAGGTGTCCAACCTTCCAGCTTCTCTGGACCACATTGAAACAAAACGAGTAGTTTCAAGCCCCACAGAAAATACACCAACAAACACCTTGTATCATCGTTAATGGTATTTTTAGTCGCAGTTTCATCAAGATTGCAAGTTACAATTTTTCCTTGGTCCCCGCGCACAGTCCTGTACCGCGAATTGGACAAGCCTGAGTCAGCCGAGCGTCGTTCTCCAGATGTCCGGCTCTCTACAAAATAATCCAACATCTTATTACGTGGACTTGTTTCTCTCTAGTGGTAGCCGTTATTGCGAGGAGATCGAGCGGAGAAGTGTGTGCACCTGCTACATCGAGCACGATCCCTCTTTGAAACGGTTGTAGCGTCGTGTATCGGTCGGCGGTAGGAGTCGCTCGATCGCGGTCGCCGTTGCAAAGCAGCGACTTTGTAATTGCCGTGCAAGATCCCCGGCTAGACAGCGCCGTTCACCTCGAGCCTTCTACTATACTTTCTAAAAGCCGCTTACTTTCGTAACGTGGCAAATACCGTCGGCCTCGTACCGCGCGTACTCCGTCATCGCCGCTTACCGTCATGTGTTACGCAGACGGGTATCTTTCTCGCTCTTGGTCAATGTTTCTCGCAATTTTTTACTGTCACTTACAATATCTCTCTTTCCTCGAGTTCTCTCAAATTTCCGAGTTTTCTTTCCCTCAGTCTGCCAAGTTTTCCGTGCTTCTCTCTTTCTCTTGAGCCCTCTGAATTTTTTTCACTTTTCTCTCTTAACACGTTGCACGCCGGTCCCGCGATAATGCGGGATTTCAGATATATGAGCGTAGATTTTACCGAGCAATATCAGTCATAGTATTCTGTCACGAGGAAAATGGTAAAGTAATGCATTTAAATGTTATATTGATTTAAATGGCAACAGTATCAAATTGAACACTAAACCTACCATGGCGGTCAAATGACCGCTTTCTGATTTTTTCTAAAAATTCCCCAAATTGATTGGGCTGCCATTCAGCAAATATTTTAGGTCTATCGCATAAAACAAAAATTACTTAACTGATCATATTTTACACCTCTTCAAATCTCTTTTTCCAATGCACTTATTTCGTGTATTTCAACATAACAGATATAAAGCTGGTAAGTTTAGTGTTAACAAATATCGCGGCTGATATTTGACCGGCGTGCAATGTGTTAAGTTCACTATTTTTTAAATCTCTCTTTCTCTCTCGAGACTTCTCAATTTTTGAATTTTTCCCTCTCACGTTCACAATTTTTTTGTACTTCTCTTTCAACTGTCAACACTTCCCTCTAATTTTTGCTGTTTTTCTCTTTCTCCCTCCCTCTTTCAGCTGTCAACGCTTCCCGCAAATTTTTGCCGTATTTCTCAATTCCTGCCTATCCGACTGTACTCTCTATTTTCGCAGAGTTTTCTGCCTCTCTGGCTGAAAGTCGTCATTTCCCGCAGCAAGTGTCCACAAGAGAGTAACCTGGTACTCTGCCAAGATCTTTGTTCCCTTTTCTTTGATGCTTTACAGGTGCGCGCCCGTTGCTTCTCAGAAGACAATTATTTCTGCCATCTGGCGACTTTGAGGTCTCCCTGGTCCCACTGTCGTTGCAGATAGTCCAGCGTGGGATGGTTCCAATGGAGGCAGAGATCATGGACCACCCTTATGTAGCAAAGATACTTCTAAACCTGTTCTCTCAGTCGTTAGGTGGACTCGGTTGCGATTTCGTGCAAACCGGTACCATTCCACGTTGTCGCGCCAGGGCTATTCGGCTGTTTACGTTCCATTTCCATTGACTCTTCATGCCAGCACGAAATATTGTTGTAAACTCTACGCTGGATGTAGAGATAAGGGTTGACATTTTCAATTAGCGGGACCAAATTTAGATCCTCGTTGCTTTTGGCAGATATTTTCTAAATTATTTTTCAACATATACAAACCATTGAAATAAGTATTTGAAATTTACTCAACCCATCGCTACGATTTTTATTTTGACTGCGCGCGATATAACTCAGAATTCAATCCTGAAATTAAAATTTCTCTCAGATTTCTCATATTTCGTATAATTGAACGCGATATTCACCCATTTGCATCATAGCTGTAAAGGCGGAAGACCCACAGTACCGTGCATTTCCGCGAGCAGCAGTTTAACATTGCAGAGGGCGGAATTATCTGCGGCTGGTGGATAAAAGACGATCGTCATCCGCGGACTCTCAATTAACCCTTTGCGGACGGAGACATTTTTCAATATTGAGAGGTAGCCATTCATTTTGCGATCCAAAGCACCTTTTTATCAGCAAGTTATACTGTTAATACATAT
This sequence comes from Cerceris ruficornis, assembly GCA_963989415.1. Lineage (NCBI taxonomy): Eukaryota > Metazoa > Arthropoda > Insecta > Hymenoptera > Crabronidae > Cerceris > Cerceris ruficornis. The sequence continues at coordinate 31,730,532 of OZ022518.1, forward strand.
ACATTATAAATGATTACTTATTTAATCATATTTCAACGGTTGTATTTCAATTATTCAACTCTAACTGTATATACAAGCGGCTATAAACTATAATTAAATTTTTTAGGACGCATATATGCGTCGCTAGTGCTCAAAGGGTAAACGAGCCCGAGTTCAAATTCCTGCTAAATTACTCAAAATCATTGTTGGACCTTCAATTTTTTTCCAAAAATTCTCCAAGTTTATAGGAGAGTCATAGGATAGATATTCTGCGTCCATCTTATAAAACATAAATTGCCGAATCGATCATCTCTTCCATCTCTTAATTCCCCTTCTTTCAAAATACTTATTTTATATTTTTAAATATGATAGATTTAACGCCGGTAGTTCTAGCGTTAAGAGCCGTAAAGGCGGTTAAGGCGGTTAAAACTGTATTTCGTAGGTGAAATTGCCATGGTGCTTACATCCAATAACAGAAAAAAAATATATTGTCGCAGCGTAGTACTTGTACGCTTGTTTGGCGCTGAATCGTCGCGAAAAAGCCGTAAAGACAGTGGCCGATAATGTATATACTTTCGCAAAGTATATAAGTACATATGGGTATATATATATTTCTATACGTTACGTCGTATAATGCGAATCGATTCTCGATACATTATCGAGCAAAGGCACAACGTCGCAGTAACTCTTGTAGCAGGAAAACGGGTTTGCCGATTAGAGAGAATTTTATTCGCGGATTAATAGAATTCATCCACGTTGCGGCACCTAATCGAGGAAACGCGCTATGGTGGCCGTGAGATTAGTCTCAGTCCTTCGAATTACATTTGAAAGAGCTTAATCAATGAAAAGTTAGCCGAATCGATTGATTTTTGGTGATAGAAGTGAAACAGCTTCGGCCGAAATATGAGCCTTTCACAGGCCAAATGGATTAATTTTTTCAAGTTTTGTCAAAGCAGTAGACTGAATGGCAATCTTTTCTGTTTATAATAAATTTCCTGATAAACGACGCTTAACAGCATTAATTAAAAAAATTGTTTGGCCACCAAGAAGTAATAGAATTCAAAAGTCATTTTAATTAGCACGTTGGGCACGACGTCAGTCCCTGGGGACTGACAGTGGACTTTTCGTTTGGGCGGCGTTTATTCGTGGGACTGACAGCAATCTTTTTGTTTTGACGACATTGGTGCATGGGACCGGTATGCGCCATTGTCAACGTTATAAAATAAATGTTGTAATTTAGCTAAAAAATTGACTCAACAGGCCGATACCTTTTGTAATCTCTATAAATCCATACCACATATTTGCCTAGAACGTTCTAACAAACTTCGTTAAAATTGCAACATTTATTTAATATTCTTGATAATGGTGCGTACCGGTCCCATGCACCAATGTCGTAAAAACAGAAAGTTTGATGTCAGTCCCACGGATCAACGTTGCCGAAAGGAAAAGTCCACTGTCAGTCCCCAGGGACCGACGTCGCGCTCAACGCGTTAACTCCAAGGCTATTCCACCTTATTCATTTTATACTTCGTTAGAAGAAAGCTACATGCAATTGTACATTCTCCAATATTTCCTCGTTTTTACATTTTGCAGGGAATTTTGAAAAAGAGTGTATACTACCTTATCACATTTCTTCAATTTAGATTTTACAGAATTAATCGATTTGGCTAGTGGCTTATTTAAAGTACAATTTTTTGAGGTTAGAACGACGGTCGCCCGCTCCAGCAATGCAATCGAATTTTAATTACTTTTTAATCGCCTCCAAGAAACGTCTATCACCTAACGCACGTATCGTAGCTTCGATAACACGAAACTTATCTGAAATTGCTAGTCTGCAGTAGCATAGACTACGTAACAGATTCTAAAGTAGATCATCGCACCGTTTTGCACAACAAACATATTACAAAAGTAGAGACAACTCGACGCGTCATTTTAGCGGAAATTCGAAGCAAACGGCTAATTTCTCTCAGCCAAGTAATTTTACAAATTGCCCATAACTGTTTGGCGTTTTCCACCTGCGCGTATTTACCGTGAAGTTTGCCCATTTGTCTCTCGTCTCTCATCTTAAGCGTGACACGTACGTACGACGAAAACAAATATCGTAAGACGTTAGGAGCTGAACCGTCTTACGAAACACGGCATAATGACCTTTAAAGGAATTTTAAAGACTGGCTAAGTGTACGTTCGGTGATTACACTCTGCCGTACGACGAGGGAAAAGGTTGTAGAGACACTTAAGCCCGCGTTTGTAAATACACGGACGCCTTCCCTTTCGAGAACGAAGAAATTCGAGAGACCCCGGAGTCCTTTCCCTCCGACAGCGGTGAATTTATGTTCCAACGTTTTTTCAGTCGATCGATTCGACAAATTAGCAGAAGACGCATGGCAGGAAGATTGAAGATATCTTCGTATCTCAACAATCCTGTTACAAGTTTTCGCGCGGGTATGGAAGTCATATTTAAATATCTTTTTATGGCTCGAAGCGCTCTCGGAGGATGTGTTGCATAAAGAGGTCGATTGAAAGTCTGGAAAGATCGTTGAATTATTTTACGTGGTGCTTTCTGCAAGGGAGTAAAGTTAATGTTTCCAATACACCTCGAGTAGATCTTTTGCAACTTTTTCGGAAATTGTACCAGCTGGAATCCAGACGCGCGACAACTCGGACTTCCGATCGATGAACCTGAATTCAAATTCCTCGTCACCTCTGGGAAATTTGCAATTTTTTCTATGCGATCTGCCTACCGTAGCCTTGGTGGTACGGAACCACCTAAAATTCCAAGTCCAAGATGAAATCCTTGAGCTATGGGAGCCAGAGTTCAAACTTCCCTCATCCCTGAGAAATTTTCAATTTTTCCTACGCGAAATGTACACCATAACCTCCCTAGTTTTGAAGCACCTAAAATTATGGGCCTAGGGCCCCAAAAATTCATCCAAACCTCTCCAATCTTCGATCGAACACCAAACAAAACCTAAGAGCTCTAACACTCCCAAGTAAAAAGTCCGCGCATCGAAGGGCTCCTTTGCGTCATCCGTGCGCACTTTGCACGGAAGATTGTTGCGCAGGAGCACGCAGGAACATTCGTGGGGGACGTAATCGTAAATAACACAGAGCCGGAGGAGCGTGCAACGACCAACCGAGGAAAATAAGCCGCATGGAGCGAAAGAGAAAGAAGCGGAGAGACGGAAAGAGGCTCGCGGAGGGGCATCGAGAGAGGTAAGTTTGGAAAGTCACGAGTCCCCGTGCGGAAAGGAGAGACCAGGAGTACAGGATGGAGTGATATATTGTGCGCGCTTGACGCGCGTCTCCTCGTATTAGTGCACGTAAGTACGAACGTGCGCGAATGTGCGCGCAAAGAGGAAAGGGAAGTGGGACTGGATTGCCTTGTGCCAGTTCGCGCGTACGCACCGCTATCGAGATTGTACTCTCGATAGTTTGCTGCGCTCTTGTAAAATCTCCAGGATTTCTTCCCTGCGGGAACATTCGCATCGACCTCCGACGCGGATCTTAACCCCTTGCGATACAATAACGAGCGAGACTCGGCGCCGAGAAGTTGGAACGATGGAAACCTCAGATTTTCGAAAAATTCTTTGCTTATGCAAATTCATCGTGATACTTCCATCGAACGATCTACGCGGAGCTCTCTCGTTCGGTGGAAACAAATTGCAGCGAACAAAACATTGAAACTGCACGTCCAGAGGGAGGGGCGGAGCGTGTAAAAGAGAGAGCGATTATAGTCGCCCGTCGGATGTGAATGGCACTTTGGAGGGCGAATATAATCGCTCTTCGTGCGTGAATGGTACTTTGGAGGGCGACTATAATCGTTTCTGGTATGTGAGTGATACTTTGCAGGGCGAATATAGTCGCTCATCGTATGTGAGTGGTACTTTGGAGAGCTAATATAATTGCCCGTTGTATGCGAATGGTACTTTGGAGAACGACTATAGTCGTTCATGGTATGTGAATGATACTTTGAAGGGCGACTATAATCGTTCATGGTCGGTGAATGATACTTTACCGGGCGACTATAGTCGCTCATCGTATATGAATGATAGTTTGGAGAGCGAATATAGTCGCTGATCGTATGTGAGTGGTACTTTCGAGAACGACTATAGTCGCTCATCGTATATGAATGATACTTTGCAGAACGACTATCATCGTTCATGGTAGGTGAATGATACTTTGCAGGGCGACTATAGTCGCTCATCGTATATGAATGAAACTTTGGAGAGCGAATATAGTCGCTCATCTCATGTGAGTGGTACTTTGGAGAGCGAATATAGTCGCTCATCGTATGTGAGTAGTACTTTGGAGAACGACTATAGTCGCCCGTCGTATGTGAATGATACTTTGGAGAGCGACTATAGTCAGACTTGATTTCATGTTTCATATTATCAATTGTAGTTTACAGATTTTTCCATTGTTGTTTTTAAACGGTTTCAATAATAAGTTAGAATAATACTGTGCCAAGTTTTCGGCTGCCCTTTGATGTTAACGACCTTAACGCGGCTGCGTACGATTTGTTATTGTCGATGAAACGATTTAAATGAGAAGAGCCAGTGAAGTTTAATTACAATAATAGCAATATCACGGAGAATTTGTCTCCAGAAAAAAAATAATAGCCATAAATATACTGACGCTCTATTTTTTGACATTTCAGGTTATTTCGTTGAAACGCACATACCGTTTCGCCATTTTCCAAGGCATTATCGTACACATCGTTTCCCAGAGCAAATACAAAAGCCGACGTCACGAAGAGTTAAAATCTGATTCTCCCGGTACGACACAATATTATTCTACACCATTGACGTGACTGTCTCGTCGATTGTCGTGACAGTTAACGTGATTACGAAAATATAAGTAACACGTAACAATATTTTACCACGTCGACGTGACACGACACGGCAAAATATCCTCCCATTTCAACCTTCTGCTTTTATCGTTGGTTATTGTAACGAGCCAGCTTGAACCCATAAACCCTGGCGTTCCGTGTTCGATTATTGTAAATCACACATCGCACATCGGTGTAACGAGACCTGCACCGAAGTTTCTCGATGAACAGCGATGCCAGGTCTTCTTTAACTTTTAAAATGAGCACAGATTCTCGATATTTCTTTCATAGACTGCAATCATTTTCTAGAAAAATTGACTATCAAGTGCTGACTATGCCCTAGCATACGAAAGTTTCTCAATTCACTCAAGTTCGATTAATCCGAAATTGCAACCGATGATTCATTTAGCTCCATCTCAAAAGGAACAGAGATTACAAATTCTTCTTCCATAGACAGCAAAAATTTGTTTTAACCCTCTGAGGACGACGGACGCATATATGCAGTCTGAGAAAAAATCTGATTATAGTTTCACGGTTCACCTATACATGGTTAGATATGAAAAGTAGAAATATAACCGCCGTAAATATTAATTTATAACTTTTATACGTTAACACTCTGACTTTCTGATAAAAATAAGAATATTTCTCAATATTCAAAAAAGTCTCAGTCCGCAAAGTGTTAAAACTATCAGCTACTGCCTATGCAGTAGCACAGGTACGTTTCTCAATTCACTAAAGTGCAATCTGAAATTGCAATCGATGATATGCAATGGACGTAGGTTTGCAATCGAAAAGGTGCTCGTTATCGATGACACGACCCAGGCAGATTTGCCAATGTATCGCCAATCGGCAAATAGGTCAAAGGGGCCCGTGCTCCTCTCCGCCAGCAAGAAGGCACGGGACCGTGGGACTTGATAGGGCTCAGGGAACGCCATCTTCTAGAAGGCATCGCATTGCGTCCATCTTTCGTATAGTAACCGAAGCGTTTCCATTTCCATTTGGGATTGCACGATTGGCTCGGATTCCATCCGGCGCGCTGTCTAATTTTACTCGTTGGCCTCGAATCCTCTCGCCATGCCTCATCGCTCGGTAGGTATAGAGGTATACCTGAATCCGAGAAACGATGCCTCGATCCAACGCGGTCGACTCTATGGACTCGTCATTGGCCCTTGCGAGTCTTTTTCCTTCAAGATCGATGAGACGTTGCACAATCTCCTTCCTGCTTCTTCCGCGAAAGTATTCGGGGGACCGGAAAGTAAAGTTGTTTTTTTAAATGAAATTCAAACAAATAAATTTGTCAAAAGTTTTTATTTTTACTGAATGATGTAATCACCCTCGTTATCAAGCACCTTTTGTCATCTAGGGTGCAAATTTTCAATGCCGGATCGATAAACAATAATTGGTTTTTGAGCAAAATATCAGCAAAATAAGATTTAAAGGCAAAAAGCAGCTGTTTCGCTTTAACATTGGAAATTGTTGCACAAGAGTCAGTTACCGTTTGCAAATCATTCTTGCAATCGATAAAGCAATCGAGGAAACGATCGCATCGAGCAGGCGCAATCAATCTTACGTTGTTTCCTCGTAAATTCTTCGTCCTCTTCCTCCTCCATCTTCGCCGCTAAAACGCGTCAAGGCTGACGCGAAGCCTGGCGAATATGTCTCGGCTTTCCTTCATTGCAAACTCTTTCCTTGTAATACAATGTATCAAATTTCCTCCTATCGTTCTTCACTTCAACCTTAAAGTTCAAATCGTAGACTGCCCTCAATTTTTTCGATCTTTGCTAGTATAATCGGACGTATTAATTAAATACTTGTCAAAAATACCAGCGTAGAGAGAAAATTAATTGATTCGGCGATACAGTATATAGTCCAACAACCGAAAGATGGCTAGCGAGCGGCGAAACCTCTCGTTTTCAAATGCCTATTCCCGCCAATTCATTTTTGAAATTCCCAAACCTAGTTTTCTAAAGTAAACACTCCGCATAGTCGTTTACTTTAAGAGGCTGAGTTTGGGGATTCCTAAAACGAAATAGTGGGAATAGACAATTGAAAGGGAGAGGCTCCGCCCCTCCCTAGCCATCTTTCTGTTGTCGGCCTATACCTAAGACAGTAGATCGACGAAATGACGACGTTAGTCGAGAGCTATGGTGGATAAGGAGCTCAAGGCTCGGATTTCCAATCGTTGGACCCGAGTTTAAGCTCTATGTCCTAAATTATCAATTAAAATATCATAGCCTCGAAGGTTCGGAAGCCACCTAAAATGGTAGGTTTTAGTCGAAGTGACCACTTCGCTGTTAGAACCGAAAAATAGAAAATAGAATTGAACTTATGGCAAGTAAGAAAGTAAAGGCTCAAAATCGCAATAAATGGACCCGAGTCCAAACTTTTTTTTTCTCAAATTATTAATTAACACTTTACCGGTCGCTCATTTATCGCATCAGCGTTACATTGCCGCCGGCGAGTTTCACGCAGGTTCTACTGTTCGCCAACGGTGATATTTCCGCAGTCGTTTGCAAAAAAGGCAATCTGGTAAATTGTGAGGAGAAAACTGTGGAAACCATTGTTCCTTTGCATCAATATGTTTACCTATACAAATATCGCAATGATCGGAATAAAGCATCATCGCTGGCGAAAAGAAATCACGCGCACGTGATAGCGGCCGAGAACAGTTGGCGAAGAGAAGTCACGCTTACGTGACAGCGGCCGGCAAAGTGTTAATATCGATGCTAGAGCCTCGGTGATGCCAAAGCCACCTACAGCAGTTGGTTCTGAGCGGAATGACTACAGAGATTAAAACCGAAAGATACAAGAGAAACGAAATAGAATATTTGTACTATACCTTTGAAAATTTACCGATTATAATGCGAAATATCGGCAGCCTTAATTCTACGGCACTGAAACTTAACGGGTTAAACGACAGTGCGAATGCGTCACCGTTGAAAACCGGTATAGATACTCGTGGCGTTCCGTGGACTCTGAGAAGCGTAATTACGTTACTATTTACGTGTTTATATTTCTATGAAATATCGCGCAACCGACCTTTAACCTTTCACCGATGCTCGGCTTACATACGATCGCTTATTCGGCCATTGTTAGACGGAGACTGACGAGTTTCCCACGTTATGTTTTCCCTATCGATTTACTTAACTGCGAACTGGAGAACTTGACTTTGTTTCGCGATGAAAAACTCGCATGGTGTCTACGTTTGTCTGAAGATCACGATAAAGGAGTCTGGCGAACGCTTGTCCAGCCTATGGTGTCTGCTGTATAGGTCCTTGGCCTTTAAATTGTCTTTAACACTAGAACTACCAAACCAGTCGAATGACTGGCACACAATTTTTGCCAAAAAGTCTTCAAGTTTATAAGAGAGTTATAAATAAATAAATATTAATAATATTTTTAATATTACTATTAATATTATTAATGATATCATAATATTATAATATAATTAGTAATATTAAATATTAATAATAATAGTATAATATTAATAATATTATTAGTAATATTAAATATTAATAATAATAGTATAATATTAATAATATTATTAGTAATATTAAATATTAATAATAATAGTATAATATTAATAATATTATTAGTAATATTAACCTTTTGAGTCCCAAGGAGCGCGATCGCGCTCTTCAGATTTTGTGTCGAAAAGTCCCAGTACTCGGTTGGGACAAGCGCTATCGCGCTGCTCGGGTTTTTTCGACCGTGTTTTTCTAAAAGCCTCTGGGACTCAAATGGTTAAATATTAATAATATTAATAATATTATTCAAAATATTTAATATTAATAATAACACTGTAATATTAATAATATTATAAAAACATAAAGTAAATATTCCACTTCTATCTTATAAAACCTAAATTAGTTAATTAATGATCTTCTTCACCTCTTGATTTTTCTGTTTCCAAAGTACTTGTTCAGTATATCTAAATTTTAGCAAATATAACGTCGGTAGGTTTAGTGTTAAACTTTACAAATATGTAACTTGCCTAAAATGAAATTTGACAGATTCGAAATCAAATTTTTCAAATATCTAACTCATTGAAAATTAAATTTTAAATGATGAATTTTTCTGGAATTAAATGGAAATTGAAAGAGAATTTAAGGCACGTCCTCCTTCTAAATTGTTTATTACATGTAAATTCTGTGCTTCGATTCCCTTCAATTAAACACATTAGTATACATCATTGCCGGATTTGTGGTAAATACATAACAAACGCGAGAACAGCTCTGTCGATCGAAAACTTTTTGTTCGCGACCCACTGTTTGTAGTATCAACAGTTTTTTACTGCAAACAATGTTCTCCGTTCTTCATTGTGCTTCCATTGAGGCGCGCAGTATGTTTGTAAATTTGAAACGTGCCGCTCGTGGGAATTAAGGGGGTTAAACTATCCGCCAGCTAATCGCATTAGCCTTCGCGAAAGGGGGTTAACTCCCTTCTAGGTGTATCGAATAATCTATGGCAGCGATACCTCGTTACGTAACCCGTCACTTTTGCGATTCAAATTAACGCGCCAAATGCGAGTCTTACTTCCGCCACTTTACTCTTTTCAAATTCTGTAATTAAAATAATCATTGAAAATCCAAGACTTATATTATGGAGTTAAATCCAACATATTTCCAGCGGCAATTTTCCTTCGAATTAAATTTCAGTTTTGATTGCAATTTTTACTAATTATTTATAGAAGAACTCTCTCTCGTTTATTAATCTCTCTTCGTTAAGATTTATTCGGTTAAAGCGGTACAAAAAAACAATGCCAATTATTGAAACAAGCTATACTTCATTTCTAAATGAAACTGACAAAAAATAATAGGGAAAGATGTTGCATGATTTATCGATCACTGTCTTCCTTTACTCTGCTCTTTTTACAGCTGCATCGATGCACCTGCAAAGTACACTTGTGTTTCTTTTATTAAACATAACGATGCTCGTTTCTTGCGTTAAACCGTTCTTTTCATTGTTCTGCTCACGCAAGCACGCAGACAAAGTCAATCTAACTGTCCTGCCCTTTTTAAAGTAAAGCTAACAAAAGATAACGTGGAAGTGATAGGATCCAGAGTATAGTCAAAGGTCAAACTACGTCCTAAAAGGGAGATTCGGCGACTGACTAAGACAGTCACATGAATAATTGCTCTACCAAGAAACATTAGGGGAAATGTAAAACTCCTGGAGCATCTGCACATTCCCTGACCTTGAAAGTGCACAGTCTACAACTCTCTCATCGCTGTCAAGCGTTTTTGGCAGTCTCGGATGACCGTGCATCCTTACAGCCTACCGAGCAGTCAATCTGTGACACTCTCGTTCAGTTTGACACGCTTCCGTTCATCCCCACCATCCAATCACTTGCTACTCGATCACGATAATTGGCTTTCCATTTCATTTGCACGATTAAACGCCTCTCTTCAATTTGTCCTTTGCTTTCCTGATGTTCCTCTTCGATCAAAAAATATTGCATCCGCCGTTTACTTTCTGATTTCTGTTTCAACTGCCTACCACGAGCGTTACACTTCTCTCCAGTGCATGTGGATTTTTTTTAAAGAAAATAAAAGAGGCGGGTCACATTTCTAATACTTCAGGCGATGAATTTATTCATTATAATAGGGTAAAAGAAAAAAAATGATTTTTTTTACATCAGTGCAAAGTTACATCTTGTAACTTTGCCTGTAACAGCTTGTAAGTTACACTCTGCCTGCGCACTGGTACATATATGTCCCATTACTCTTATAAAGATTATGACAAAATTAATTCTGATTTGATACACATGTGTTTGCAATTTCTTCCGCATTCTTCAAGATGCTCCTGAAATTAAAAACAGCTATTGGAACCTATAAGACTGCTGGAACATCTTTATCCCAGTTTGAAAGACGGGTGGGATATGTATGTGCCACCTCTTTTTGAAAGAACTAAGTAATTTGAATTGGCAACATAAAAATATTCAAAAGAGAGCTAATAAAATACAAACTGAAAAACTTACCGGCTCATTTCGTCTATATACCGTAACCACTTTTTGAAAACTATCTACAAATGTTACCGCGCTGATATTTCACACTTCACGGACTTTTTGACAGCAACAAATTGTGGTATTAGATTTTAAGGAACGTAACAATAGAGGCCTATTCACAATGAAGCAATGTGCAAGAAATTTTAGTCGATTGATAGTTAGCATCTACATTAAACATGACTGGGATATATGTGTCCCAACAGTCTCGAAAGGGTTAACGCTGGTCCCTTGCACTTTCTCGATCCAAATGTTGGTCACCCTACACGACTACGTAGAATATATAGACAAGTATTTCCCCGCACGGCATCGCGTCCAAATTTTTCAGACTCTGCGCCAATGCCATGGATGACATCATTGCAAAACCGACGAGGGACGAGGCAGAGGGGCATCCGCAAAGATCGTGGATCATCGCGGGGCAGAGAGGGAGAGGTGGAGCGAAACGACGAAAGAGAGAAGGAGAGAGGGCACGCAGAAAAGAGAGGGGAGAGCGAGATGAAAAAGGGCGTGAGGAAAGGAGGTGGAGGAGGAAGAGACGCCGTCGGGGGAGGCAGTTTGCCGAAGAGCGAACGAGAGGGACGAAGGACGGAAGAAAGGAGAGGAGACAACGGCCGAAGCTGCGTCGCAGAAAAATTGTTGGGTGGAGAGAGACGAAACGAGAAAAGGGGAGAGACGGACCGCTGAAGAGAGACGATCCGACCGAGAGAAGGAGAGAGATGGATTGATAGAACGAAGGAGAGAGGAGAACGGAGCCGTGATATAAGCATGAGAATCCAGCGGTGGGGCGAGCCGGGCAACCAGGCCTTGAAGAAGCAAAAGAGAACAAAAAGCGCCGGGGCTTCGACTATGCGATTCGTATTGCCACTTCATAAAGTTTCCACGAAAATCAGCCACGAAGCTTCCTCGCTGCAATCGCAAATCTTTCTACCGTCTCTGTCCCGCGATCCCTGATAAGTGTTCTTTCTAACCTCGCTGCCCTACATTCTTTTCACCGATGGTTTTTCGGTAACCTCTGAAGTTACGATGGAAACTGATATTCATCTATGGGCGAAAGACAAAGCGACGAAGTTTGTGGTAAAAGATAAAGGGAAAATTGAGGGCTTATTTTTCGCATATGAAAGATATATTCCGCGATTGGAACACCGAACGAAATGGAATAGAGGTTCGCGTTAGCGATCGCATGCTTACGTGCGCGCGCATGTGTGTAGATACGCTCATAGAATGGTTACGTAAGCACGAAAAACTTGTTCCATCAAAGGGGCCTCCGAGAGCCACGATACCAGCGCGAGAATATTTATAAACATAGCAAACGATACAAATTTTCGGGGGAATATTATCGTCGATGGGTCGAAAAGTTGTTTTCTTTCGAATTACGAATGAGGCACGTAACGCGCTTCACGTTCGCACATTGAACGTTCGCTGCTGCGTCGCCTAACAGCCGAGCCTCTTTTTTCCCGCTGTCGCGCATCTGGTAGTCGTTTCCATTTTCATTCAAATGACGAAACAGAGGGACAGTAACGTTTCGTTGCTGGATTTAACGAATCTTGATGAGTGTAATTCTCATTAAAGGCTTTGACAGGAGCGTTAGTAGAACGAGGAACGATAGAAAAACAAATGTGAGATGGGCGAGGCAAGAGGAACGGAAAACTGGGACCCGGACATTTATCGCGGGGAACTCGCTTCTCTCTCTCTCCCTCTCTTTCTCTCTCTCTCTCTCTCTCTCGTCCCACTCTTTCATACACTCTGTACGTGCGTGTCTAGAAATCGCGTTGCGTAACTGCGACATCAATTATTAAGCGGGCTTCGAGTACGTTCGGCTCGAGTTGGCGCGAGCCTGATGTTCTTCTCAATGCCGACCTTCCTTCGATGACTCGCTTTGTCTTCTCGCGCGTTCATCGAAGATCGAGACTGCAATCAACCTTCCGTTAACCCTTCGTTCATTCGTCCCATTTCACGGAAGCATTATTGTCACCGATAATTTAAACTTAAAAGATTCGTCTTCTTAACACTAGAACTACCGGCGCTAAATCTATTATATTTCAATATATTAAATAAGTACTTTGAGAAAAGAAATAAGTACTTTTGAGTTGGACATAGAATATTTCTCCTATGATTCTCCAATAAATTTTGAGAATTTTTGGAAACAATTGTGTACCAGTCACTTTGATTGGTTTGGCAGTTCTAGTGCTAAATGCATCATGAGACGTAGGTACATCGATATTTTTGGTACAAAGCACCTCAGTGGGGCAAATTTCACGATGGTTTAAATTTTAATTATCTTTAACCAGTAGTGGCTACAAACTTGAAACACATCCATCATGAAATAACGCGAAATCGTTTTCCTTTCTACGTTTTGTATCTAATCCTCTCAAATTTTGATTGATCGATTATAAAACGCGGAAGAAATACATTTTCAGCTCCCTCGAGGACTCTCCCCTCGAACGAGTTTTACTTTTTACCTTAACGTGGCAAAGATTGCAGGCAGTTTTAAACGCCCGCAGAATTTTCTCGCTTCTACCACAAACACTAGAACTTAACAGCCCGTGAATTCGTAAAAATCGATCGAAAAATTGACATCGATCAAAATCACTGTCCTCGATAGCGTCAAATATATGACCAAAATTTATAATTATCGTAGAAAATTGCCTCTCCGAAGGAACCGTCGGTGAAAAATTGGTATTCTAAAAGCGCAGAACAAAATGGATGAAAGTAAAAACCCAGGTGTCTCGGAGAAGAAGAGTGAATCAGTGATGGGAGGGCGTTTCCTCTTAACGGCGTGTCGGAGAAGCGGGATTTTATGGCGCGTAGTTGTAGGAGGTTTTCGTTCCTCGACGAAAACCCACCCCGTGGAACTTTCACCCTCGTAGCATGCCCGGACGATTGGAGTCTCTCAAAGATGGCTGCCTGGCCAGGCAGGAGGTCAGCGGGTGTGCGGTAGACCACGCCCTACACGCGTTCTAAACCCGAGCTTTCCACGAGGACGAGTTAGCTGTGAGAGCCACCACCGAGAGCTAGCTCCCAAGGGCGCCTCAAGGACGAACGGCGATATTCCTTCGGGAAGAGCGAGAAAGCGGATAGAGCCGAACGAGCTCGGCTCCGCTCGACTCGACTCGGGTGAGCTCGGGTCGGCTCGGCTCGGCTCTTCTTCCCGGAAATTGGGCGAATGTACGGTGACGCCAATTGCGCTACTTACGACACTTATGCTTTTTTTCTCCCTCTCTTTCTCTCCTTCTGTTATCTCTCTTTATCTCTCTGGCTTACTATCGCTCTTACCGACGGTGTAATTCCCCTTCTTTCCTCCTTTGTTCGAACTTCTTTCTCTCTCGCTCTAACGGGGCTTTTTTTTGCTTCCACTTCGCGAGGAATCTGTATGCCGATACTCGTGCCACGTATTTGTTTATTTCCGTTCTTCCCGAATGGATAAATCATTTTGCTCGTGGTGTTTTTTGTGTAAGTCATAGAACCCATTCGTGAGGTAAAAGTGAAACTGCGCGATAGGCGTGCGCGCTGTCGTAAATTCAGTTGCGATGAATAAGCGGTTTTTAATTAATCGTCTAGGTGATACGGGTTGAGGAGACAATTAATGTGTGTGAGCGAATAAATAGAGATATATGCAGTTGTAGCATGAATTTAACACGGTAGAGCGAAATAATTTGTGGTCGTATAAATTCCCAACTAACGAGACTTACGATTAGTCCGTATCGACAGATACAGGGTGTTTCATAACACGCGTAGTTTCCAACGGGAGGGAAATTTAAAGCTACCAAGGTAGCGAAAATAACCAGTTCCCAATTTTTTCGAAAAATTCCCCAAACTGGTACCGGAGCCGTCAAGCAAATATTCCACTTCCATTTTATAAAATCTAAATAACTTAATTAATTATCTTTTCCACCTCTTGATTTCTCTTTTTCCAAATTACTCATTCGGTATATTTAAATGTAATAGATTTATAGCTGATAGCTCTAGAGTTGAAACGTGCAGAAATTTTAAAAAAATCATATTAACATATAATTTACTTTGCTCTCACTTTAACAAGTTAATATACCTAGTGTGAAAAAATTGCTAGGAGGTAGGTCTATGCACATGTGCAACTTTGTGCGCGTAAATGGAGAGATCGTCTCTGCAGTTGGAAAATTAAGTAGGTTTTTGGTGCAAGCATTTTCCGAGCAGAATCGATCGCCCCGTTTTACTGGCCTAATTACCGTCCAACGTTCCAACGGCGAAGCTCGCACTTCCGTTCTCGTAAATTCTCAGCCTCTACCACGTCATACGATGTGAAAGATGTCCCCCGCCGTGCTAATAAATTTCCTGCGGTATTCCGCATGATTTACACGGAACATGAACTTACTGAAAGTGTCTTTATCCAATGACAAAATTATCGTTGACGTCGATAAACGAATAGACGCAAATAAAACATGAAATTCGGCACGCCGAAGCTTAATTTCCGGTGTACGTTTCGTGACATCGGTGCTCGTAATTAGTTTCCTGTATTCAATTATATTGAACTAAAGATTTTCTATAGTTTTCTAGGCTCAATTATATTTAATTGAAACGGCGTATCGTGTGCGATAGTAATTTACAGGTTCAACCGTGCACTTTGACAAGAATCTGCATTTTCAAGCGGGTCTAAAACCACGGAGGTTTGGGTGTATAAAGGTATCACGCGAGAAAAATTTCCCAGAGGCGATGGTGATTCGAACTCGGACCCACTATTTTAAAGTCTTTATCCCCGGCGATACCACAGCTCCACTGTGTTCTACTGTTTTACATTAAATTACCCACGAAAACGAATTGAGACAATCTTCATCTTGAGTTTCTTTTTTTTACCAACGAAATTCCATCGAATCTTCCTGACAAAACGTGTCAAGTAAACCAGTTCCACGACGTGGAAGTAACGACAGAATTTTCTGTTCTCCACGAAACAATTCAACTCGGTCTCTATCTTCGATTGAAACTCATAACCCAATGCCAATACCACCTATCGAGATTTATCTTTCCACTTCACGTCTCTCCGATTTATTCTCACGGCTGACGTAATCCGTTGCTCGTCAAGTACACCTCTAGAATTTCGTCGGTTCCCGCTGAAAGAGCTTCTCTCATCCAGCACGTGCGTAATCACTTTGTCCTCACCATCTACCGTTCGATTATATATCCACTACGGGCTCTCTCCTCGCCACACGATTATTCCTTATCGTTAAAAACCCCTCAGTGATTACGTAACGCACAATAATGCGCCGATTATTGTGCACGAGGCAAAAGGTCCCCCCCTCCCCCCGTTTTTTTACGTAGACCCACGGTATATACAGGCTGTCGAGAGGAGAAGGAAGAAAAACGAAGAATGGCGGTTGACGAGGAGCAAGGCTACCGGGAGGGGTCGCGAGGAGAGAGGCAAAGATGGCAGGGAAGACGACGACGAAGGGGATACAGGAGGTGGAAGAGGAGAAGGCGGTGGTGGAGGAGGAAGAGGAGGTATTTCCGTTGTTGCATCGTCTATCCATTTGGCAGGTTTGTCCGAGGGCATGCGCGCGACATGTGCCCACCTACCTACTTACCTACCTGCATGCTAGTTTGCCTGACTGCTTGCCTGGCTGTTTGGTTGCCCGGTTGCCTGCCTGGCTGCCTGCCTACCGGTTTGCCTTGATCCCTTGAATAGCCAGGAGGTGGGTTGGTAGGTAGGTTGGTAGGTAGGTAGGTAGGTAGGTTGGTAGATAGGTAGGTACGTCTTTCTTACGTAAGCGCTCCGCTAGAGAGCGAGTTATCGCGGCAGGGTTGAGGCGGACAATTCTAGATGGAGAGAGAGGAGAAGAGATTTCGAGAGATCCGACGAATCCCTCTTGAGGGGAACGAGCTCCGCGGTCCTGGGATTCGGGTGTAACCGACGCCCGACATGCGAGATGATTTGGGGACGCAAGTAGGGTGTTCGTGGAGCTAATAATTCAAAGTGGAGAAGTAACGTCGGAAGGTACGAGGAAAATGATCATCTTAACGCTAAAACTACCGAGACTGTTGCGATAGACTCCAAATTTCTTCTAAACATTCCCTAAATTGATAGGAGAGCCGTACGGTGGATATTTCACGCCTATCTTGTAAACTATCGATTGCGGTGTCGATAATCTTTTTCACCATTGATTCCTCGTTTTCCGAAGAGCTCATTCGGTATATCTGAATGTGATAGATATAACAATAGTTCCAGTATTAAAAAAGTCCTCGCCACCTCGTGCCACTAAAACAAACTCCTACCGCCATGTATCGTTACAATTGTAATTAACCAGGTAGCTGTGATTGACGAGTATACTCGTCACGGCAAAATGACCATATTTTGCATCTCAACGAATATACTCGTCATGGCGAGATGATTCTATTTTGTGTCATGACGAGTATACTCGTCATAACGAAATGACCGTATTGTGTGTCATGACGAGTATACTCGTAATGGCGAAGTGACCGCATTTTGTGTTATGACGAGTATACTCGCTACGGCGAAATGACCGCATTTTGTGTCATGACGAGTATACTCGTCATGGCGAAATGACCGTATTGTGTGTCACGACGAGTATACTCGTCATGGCGAGATGACCGTATTTTGTGTCACGACGAGTATACTCGTCATGCGTGAAATTTAGTTACCATTGATCATTTGAAATATAACTTTCGTGAAAACTGGAATATATTCGTAAATTTCAAGATGTTTACAATATTTCGAGGTCGACACGAAATACAACGAAGAAATAAAAAGTGTAAATAATTTGAGATAGATTCATGCATCCCCGTATCCACTGGCTGGAACTGGAGCGACACGTATAGGTGCGCGCTCTCAAAAGAGGTCGCCACAGTTAACTGGTTAAAACTCCCGAGCTACTCGGTTCAAGCGAAGCTGCCGCCGAGATGAATTAATTAACAAGTGTATTCTTCGAGATATCGAGAGTCGAGAGACAAAGATTGCATTCAGAACAATGTTTAACAAGATACGAGTAGAAGAAAGGAGAGTCTAGAAGAGACTGAGCTGGAGAAAAGAGACTCGTGTCTGTTTATCTGCGGACCGTTTTAATTTTATAATAAAGGACCCATTCTTATATTAAAATATCACCTGGCGAATATCCGACTTCTTACCTCTTACAATTTACCCCAGGTATATTTGAATCTCTCATAAATCTCCCATAAACTTTCGAGACTCCGATCTTTCATAGATAGACCAATCCATCGCAACGCTGACCAGGCCTGTCGCCATTTTACCCATTTTCATCCATAAGCGAAATATTCCGCGGATGATGATCGTCTTTTATCACCAACCGCGGAATATTCCGCCCTGTACAATGTTAAACCGCTGCGCACGGAAATGCACGGTACTGCGGGTCTTCTGCCGTATTTAGAGCTACGATGAAAATGGGTTAAAAGCAATTTAGCAAGTACCCGTGACTCCCCGGAAAAAAAGAGGATACGAGAGCTGTCTGAAAAATGAAGCGAGTGTAACATTCAACCCCGTGGTGTCGGTCGTTCGAGTTGATTCAGTAAATTTGCGCGTCCGTTTCGTAGATGCGCTGGCCCAGTTTATCGGGAAGCATAGAGATGTTGGGGGAAACGCGGAGAGGCTCGAGGGGATCGTATATCTGTGTCACTGCACACGCGCTCTACTCGGGATACGTTTAGTAGCGCTGCTTCTTGGCCCGCTCGCAAAACGCGCAGATCCGCGAAATTCTCGAGCTGCAACATCGAGATATCGGTAACAGATGCCCGGCAGTCTTTGAAATACACGAAAATAAAGAGTTACGCGTCGGACTTCATCGACTGGGAGCTTATGAAAAATGCGTTACGTAAATGGACGCTTCAATTGTAGATACCCCATAGTGTCGAGTCATTCGATGAATATCCGTTTCATCGTTTCGTAATAATTTAGCTGCTTCGTTTATAAGCGTGTTATATTTTTATTTTCATCTGGTCAGAATTTTTCTTTCAGTCGGATGACGTGACTCGTTTCGATTCTTTCATTTTTTTCTAGTTTGCACGATATCGCGATGCTCCTCGAATTTTATGAGAATGGATTTTAACGTTAAACCTACCAAGACGGTTGAAACGAACGGTTCCCGATTTATTTTTTACAAATTCTTCAAATTTGTGCATGCAGCAAATATTCCACATCTATCTTACAAACCCTGAATTATTTAATTAATCATCTTTTTCACCTCGTAAATTCTCCTTTTCCAAGTTATATATTTAATATATTTAACACTAGAACTACCGACGTTAAATCTATTATAGTCTATCATATTAAATAAGTACTTTGAAAAAAGAGTTCTTTGACATGGACGCAGAATATTTATTCTATGAGTTTTCTATAAACTTGGAGAATTTTTGGAAAAAATTGTGTACCGGTCATTTTGACCGGTTGGTAGTTCTAGTGTTAAATACAATAGGTATAACACCGGGAGTTTTGGCGCTAAAGAAATTATATACCGCGTCCAGCTAACTTCATAACTTTAAAACATTCCATTGCAAGATAAAATTCCAAACAAATGTTACACAGTCACATATTTTTCCAACAGCTACAGAATATTCGCAATATTTTTTCCAGTTGCAACTTTCCTAAGCAACATTTCGAATTTTGTATTGCAACGGAAAGTAAGGCGACATAGTTAGACGGCACACCCTGTATATCGCTGTTTACAACGAATAAAATTCGCAATCAATCGCTACTACGATAAGCTTTAAAAAAAAAGAGAGACATCGCTCGTAAAAAGTGGCATTTTCCTCGTGAGTTCTGGCAGAGCATATTTTTCCGCAGCCCAGAGCCGAGAGGCGCAATTGCGGAGGTTAGAGTCACTGGTGCGCGTATATCTACGATCATAGCGCTTCCTGCGCATGTATGCGGCTGCCCTACATTTCGGAAAGTACGCCTACCGTCGCGTTATTTTATGAACTAGGTCGGATGGCTCGCCCGTATAGTTTCGCGCAATCGCGATTCCGCCGACGGGCGAGCAGCCCCTGCATCGCGTTAAACTTTCATGGAGATCCGCCACAAATTATATCGTCGTGCCTCGCTGCGAGAAAACCCGCGCGTTTCGAAAGGACCGATCGCCTTGGCGAGATGGCGCTTCGGTAGCGTGTACCAGACATTATCTTCTGTTTCATTGATGCGCAAACATCTTTAGGAGCGAAAAACAAATTGAGTAGCCAATATAATTCATTAATCCCTTAGCCTACGACTTTTGACACCCGTGGCGCGGTAAATGGAACAGGAAAGTTTCAATTTTGGGAAACGTATGGAATTGAAAAAATCGATGAGACGCGACACGATAACATTATTTCTGTAATATTAATGTTACGTTGAATTATAAGATGTACTAAGAATCACTGATCAATTTTTATTTTAGTTATTTAACTCTAATTTATTGCGGAGGCAGTCACAAGAGAAGTCGTAGGGCAAGGGGTTAAATATTTGAATTTCTATGGGAAATCTTCCATATGCAGCAAATTTGGCGACACACTGACATCGAAAATTTCTATATCAATATTTCTAAGTCTGCGGTGGATCATAATTTGCCCACCACTGTGTTATATCAAATTTTTTCATTTCGATTTAACGCAGCATGAAAGATTTCCGGTGAATTGATAGTAGCCGTTTTAGAAGCGATCTTTTTAGCTTGAATATTTGTAGGTTAACTTAGACCTTCGATTCTAACGCGTGAAAAAAAGTCATTGTTAAATGTCTATAGAAGCAAGAGGATAAGCGCACAGTTTTCCTGGCTCCTCTTCATCAGCGGTCCTCTCTCTTTCTCTCTAATAAACCCGTTAGCTCTCAATTTCTATTTCGTGGACAGAAAATCGATGACCGTTGTCATGATTCTCCGCGAAGGCTATAATATTATTAACGGTCACGGGTCGTTTCCACGCTTTCTACATCTCTCGTGATCTCATTCCTTGGTAACTTTAATTTCCATCTCGATATCTGCCTCGTGTTCAGACACCGTGTCTCTAGGGACGTTATTAAATCGAATCATAATTATTTAAGAGATTAACATTCGATGTACCAGCGTCCTTGTTATTCGCAACGGAACCATAACTGAAAATAACAGCACACCCAATTCCGTTTTTCCAAAATTTCATTCGATTTAGCACGATTAAAAAATCTAAAATATTCTTTAAATAAATTATTTAATAAGTTTATATAACTCTTTTTTACGGGGTTGAAGAATATGTTTTTTCTATGTATGTACTTCATGTCTTTTTTACACAGTGTTGATTTAACACGGTCTAGAAAAAAAAAATTGCTTCCGTTTTTACACGATTTCAATCAACTTAGCACGATTAAAAAATCTAAAATATTCTTAAAATAAATTTTTTAATAAAATATAACTATTTTTTACAGGGTTCAAGGATATGAAACTAATCCCCTTTTTTCTGTGTATGTATTTATGTATTTTTTTACACGGTTTCGTCTGGAACGTATCTGCCGTGTAAAAACAGAATTAGGTGTGTTCTAATCCTTTCGAGGAAATTGGTTACCTTCGAACTCTAAGTTCACAGAGTTACGTCGTCTCTGCAGTTAGCGAGGCATTTGTTTGCGGATCTGAGAAATGAATTTTCAGCGCTGTCTATGCAGCACACACCCATGTGTGCACATAGTCGTGCACGCAATAAGCGGCCGTTCTTGCGTAAGAGTAAGGCTGCTTTAACCAGATTTCGTTCTTTTTGACTTTTCGAAACGATTAGACGTCGTTGCGCATGGCAGAGTACACGTAGCGAAATAATTGCCGAGGGAAATACGTTTTGTGCATGTACGATATTGCTGGTGGATGCATTGTTGCAACGAAATTAACCTCTTAATATCGAATCAGGATAATTTGCGACGTACAGTTTCAACGCTGCGCTCGGTGCATCTGGTGAATTTACTGGCGGACTTGCATTTTTTTGCGCAAAGTTCGAAGTTCTTCGCCTTTGACTCCTTTGTAGGAAATAAGTAAATAATTATATCGCAGGATTGTGCGAAATTTTCATTATGCAATGTCCATTACGAAGAAGGTTCTTATTGCATTCCGTTCGGCTCTCCGTGGAATGTCTTGACTGCATTTCTTCGATGGAACGAGCTAATGAATTTATTACAGCGATCTTCGCTTTGCAATTACTTTTTGCTTTATTTACTTCATGCCAGAGTGGATATTAAAAAGTTTGGAGATACAGATACATGGAAATAAAAGTATGGCAATCAATGGGTTACTTGTTTTTCGAATTTACTTGATTTTAAGTTTTCATATTTCGGAGATATTAAATTGCACCTAGCTGAGTTCCGGCCGAGAGGATGAAATTTCTGAAATTTTAGTTTCATCCGCTCCTACGGTGCGTTATTAAAGCATAACTTCAACAGTTATACTTAACCGTGCAGCCGGTTTGCGCGCGCGCTTTTTGAACTTCCGGAATTGCAGAATGTGGAATTGTGTGTTCTCGGTATCGTCGCAGAAAAATGTAGTTGCTCGAACTTCAAGGAAAACGTCTCTCGTTCAATTTTAACGGTACTCGTGCCAATTATTGTTAATTGATAATAATAATTCGCATCACGATATCAAAATTGTACCTGATGTAATTATCGCTCGAACAATTCTTATGAATAATTCATCGGCGGTTTACATAACAGATAGGCGAACATAATGCATACAAATATTCATACTAGCTTACTGTCGGAATTTCAAAAGATCTTACGAAGATGCCTTCTTGATTTTTAAAATCATCTAGGACCATCCTAGAAGAATTTCGAACCTCGTAGGATATGGGTATACGTATCCACAGGAAAAATAAAAATTGCCCAGAGGTGTTGATTCGAAACTTGGGCTAACTGAGAATACGAGACCTTATCTACTTGCCCAGCCCAGACTCTCCGTTTCTTTTGCATCTTTCACCTACAACTGCTGTAGTCATCTTTCCTAAGACCTACAGAATTAGGTGAATTTCAAACTAGCTATTAAACAGGAAAAATTGAAAATTGCCCAGAGGTGTCGATTCAAAACTCGGGCTGATTGAGAGTCTGAGCCCTTATCTACTAGCGCAGCATTGCTCTTCCATTGGTTTTACAGTCTATCAGTTCCTTCTGCTATTGTCAATTTACCTAACACCTTCAGATTTAGGTGAATTCAGAACCACCGCCACACAGGAAAAATTGAAAACTGCTCAGAGGTGTCGATTCGAAACTCGGGCTGACTGAGAATCTGAGCCCTTATCTACTTGCCCAGCCCAGCTTCTCTACATCCTTTAAATATTTCACCTGCAACTGCGATAGTTATTTTTCCTAAGACCTACAGAAATAGGTGAATTTCGAACCACCTATCACACAGGAAAAATCGAAAGTTGCCCAGAGGTGATGGAGGATTCAAGCTAGAATCGATTGGGAGTCCGAGTCCTTATCTACTTGCCCGCCGTAGCTCCCCAAACCTTGTATTTCAAGTCGTACAAACGTAAAGCTCGAAAATTGTATCCATCTCCGTGCCCCATGATTTCAATGAGTACCACTGTTACAGAGCGATCATGCGCGGTCCTCTTCCACCTCCGCTTTGGCTCCGTGGTCGTCTTCGCCCACGTTCCCTCCTGCTAGTTGCGTAACGCTGCAGAGTCATGCGATAGGATATCATAGCCAAAAGGGAAAGAAGGCGCTCGGTATGAGGCACGGGGCAAGGAGATAGTGTCGCTCGCACCGCCTATCCCCATCATATCGGTCCTGGACACTTGAGATCGACTAATGACAACCGAAAACGTAACACATCTTTCGTCGTTCCCATGACGACGCAACGAATGTGCGACTCTTTCGGCCAATAACGCGTTAGAATCGTAAGTGACGTCAGAACGACAGTTGTCTCCATCTGTCGGGCGAATCAGAACAAACCAGAGGCCAGAGGACTTCTCGTATCTTTTCGGGCAATAGGCCAGTCACGCGTTGGAATCGAAAATGACGTCAGAACGAGAGTCGTCTCCATCCGTCGGGCGAAGCAGAACAAAACAGAGGCCAGAGGACTTCTCTTGTCTTTGCGGACGGTAGATCTGCCGCGTTGCTGCGATTCGCAAGAAGAACGAGGAGAACTCCGGGAATATCGCGAGAGGAAAGAGAAAGACGGGAAATCCAGCACGGCAGAGAGGGCCAGGGGGGAGAGAAGATGGCTCCCCGCGGTCAGAGAGGACGGGTAGGAGGGAAAGAGGGCGGGGAGGAGAGACGAGTCAGCCTTGAAAGACGACTCGAGCGGCTTCGTCACGAGTTTCGTGTACGAATGCCGATTCGCATGTAATACTTTTTCTTTTTCGATCCTTCCTGCGGAACACTGTTATCGTCCGTGAAGTTCCGTGTCGATCGATGATTTATCGATCGGCGCTATTGTCTCATCGTGTCGCCCGATGTTATCATCGGGACGGCGATCGATCTTGATTTTGCGCAATGCGCGTACGCACATTATCGCGTGTGGGTATCGTCGTGCTGCGATGAAGATACTGCGTGTGTTTTCAATGCGCGCGACAGATAGAAAAGTACGTGTTTTCAGCGTTGAAACTTACAGAGTTATATCTATTGTATGTAAATGGATCGTGTGAGAGCTTCGGAGAAAGAGAGATCAAGGAGCGAAGATGGCGAATTAACACTAGAACTGCCGACGTTACATCTATTATTTTTCAATATATTAAATGAATACTTTGAAAAAAGAGGAATGACGAGGCGGAAAAGATGATCGGCCGATAAGTCCGGTGTATTTTTATATTTCTTTATATTGTAAACCATAATTTTAAAATATGTACGATTCTTTTTTAACCTCTTGCTGTATCATTTCAATTGTGACTGAATGCGCAATAATTCAGAATTAATTACTGAAATAACAATCTATCCGTGATTTCTGATAGAGTGTATAACTTAACGCAATATTAACACTAGAACTGCCGGCGTTAAGTCTATGATATTTCGATATATTAAATAAGAACTTTGAAAAAAGAGGAATGAAGAGGCGGAAAAGGTGATCGATTCGGTGATTTATGTTTTTTGAGATGGACGTAGAATATTTATTCTATGATTGTCCTATGAAGTTGGAGAATTTTTTGAAAAAATTGTGTACCAATCATTTTGACAGGTTTGGTAGTTCTAGTGTTAACACTTTATCTACCGCTCATTCTTCTCAACATTATGCACGAGTGTTTATATCTACTTGCAAAGCTCTACAACATTGAAATTAAAATATGAAGAAATACTCATTATGTCGTTTTAATTTCAGTTGTTTCGAGGCAGCGCAACTTTATTTTATTACCATCTGTAATAACAGATTAATAGACTGTCGGCCAATGAGCATTGATAAACAGAAAGCCTATTAATAGGCTTCCGGTAAATGAAGTGTTAAGTAATTTAGGTTTCATGAAATAGAAGTGGAGTGTTTACTGCGTGGCAACTTGGAGAATTTTTTGAAAAATGTTACGAACCTGTCATTTTGAAATTTTTCTGTGTTATTTGTATCGTAGCCTACGTGGATTGGGACCCATTCGAAACAGTGGGTCCTAGGTGAAACGACCGTAGCAATTTGCGACTATGGAGGGGTAAGAGTCACCCCTGAGAAATTTTGAATTTCTCCTGCATGATATTTGGGTCATTCCCTCGATGATTCGACATCCACCCACAACGGTTAGGTCCTCAGCTAAATAACCATAGCAATTGAGTCCAAATTATGCAAAACAGACCATTTCTACTTGCGCTTTCGTTCGAGATTTTTACTATTAGGGGGACCGCAAAGTAACGTCGTTTTTTACATTAAATTCAAACAAATAAATTTGTAACAAGTTTTTAATTTTAATGTATGATGTTAACACCTTCGTTATCAACAACCTTTTGTCATCCAGTGTGCAAATTTTCAATGCCGGATCGATAAAAGTCAATTAGTTTTTGAGCAAAATATCTGGAGAAACGACATTACTTTCCGGTCCTCCTAATATATGAAACCTTTGAAAGATCGCACTCGAATTGAAGAACTTGCATGAGTCAGTGGTACATGTACTTGCTCACCGATTTAATGCAGTACGCGAGCGATATCTGTCGTAATATCGGCGAGAAAAAGGGAACAGCTCGAAGGAAATACACGATGTGCATGGTAAAAAGTGTGAAAGATAATATTGTGCAAAAAAAGCCGAGGCAAAATGCAATCGATGCGACACGTGCAGGATAATTTTCGCCGGAGTTGCTAAATCGCGCGACTTCTGACGGGGGCGAGCGGATAACAAAAAGTAAGCGGTTTTTCTGCAACGCGTTCCTACAGCAACATTTCCGTCGCGTAAATCGCGACTGTCGACTCTTTTCCGTGCAAGCTTCTTTATATTCTTCCGAACGACTTAGCTGCCGCATGAACAGATATCCCATGGATAACAGCCGATCACAGTTATTTAAATAAATAAGCAAGCAAACCTCCTCGACATGTCAGCCAATCGATAAAAGAGTCGCTCAGAAGCCAATGCATTTAAGTACATTTTTTTACATTTTCTCATTTTTGTAAATTTTAATAGAAGGATGTTTGTTCCATTAAAATTTTCAAAATTAGAAAATATGAAGAAATGGACTTAACCGCATTGGCTTCTGACAACGAGTCACTCAAAAAACACTGAATATCCACGCCGCTTTGTTGATTAACGTTCTGACTCTAAGGTACCAAAGGCACATGTCGATTTTTGAAAACCTTTTTACAGCGAAATAGAGATTAATTTTGCTCGTAGAACGTGCCTACAAAGTTTCGAGTCGATCGGTCAACTTTTTCTTTGAACTCAATCTTTTCTAAAATTTGGACTTATCTACGCTTTTGGCAAAACAGGTGTCTAATTATTCGCCGAGTAGAACACGTGTTCCAAATTTGAACAAAATCGGTGACCCCAGGTCTGATCCTCCCCTTGTGAGGAAAGCGAAAAGAAATATTTCCCTATACAAAGCGAAGTCTAGTTACAAGTCTATTTACAAAAAAACGAACTGTTTGGTCCTTCTAATCGCGCACAGTGCGCATGTCAGTCAGTGGATAAATAACTCTGAGTAAACCGAAAAGAAATATTTCTTTTTACAAAGCGAAACGTCCATTTCCAAAAAAAAGAAATGTTTGCTCCTCCTAATAGCGCACAGTGCGCATGTCAGTCAGTCGATACATAACACCGAGTAAACCGAAAAGAAATATTTCTTTTTACAAAGCGAAACATCTATTTACAAAAAAAATGGTTGCTCCTTCTAACCACGCACAGTGCGCATGTCAGTCAGTGGATAAATAACACCGAGTAAATCGAAAAGAAATTTTTCTTTTTACAAAGCGAAACGTCCATTTCCAAAAAAAAAGAAATGTTTGTTCCTCCTAATCGCGTACAGTGCGCATGTCAGTCAATGGTTAAATAATACTGAGTAAATCGAAAAGAAGTATTTCTTTTTACAAAGCGAAACGTCCATTTACAAAAAAAAGACATGTCTATTCCTCCTAATCGCGCACAGTGCGCATGTCAGTCAGTCGGTAAATAACACCGAGCAAACCGAAAAGAAATATTTCTTTTTACAAAGCGAAACGTCTATTTACAAAAAACAAATGTTTGTTCCTTGTAATCGCGCACAGTGCGCATGTCAGTCAGTCGTTAAATAACACCGAGTAAATCGAAAAGAAATATTTCTTTTTACAAAGCGAAACGTCCATTTCCAAAAAAAAAGAAATGTTTGTTCCTCCTAATCGCGCACAGTGCGCATGTCCTCGACTGCGAGGCGTGACAAACTCTCCATTATTCCCAACGAATAACATCCAAAATATCCCTCCAAACGATAAAAAACCATTTCCTCTCCCTTTACCCAACACCCGCGAACTTCTCGCGCGTAAGAACGTTCTCCACCACGGACTCGCATCACGGCAACGCAACCTCCCAGAACCATTGATATCATTCCGGCATAGTTACCGCGCGGGTGTGACGCGCGTCCTAAAAATCTCGATTTCTCGCGGAAAACTGTGTCGCCCAGAAACAGCAGAAAAAGCCCTGAAACGGAGGAGCACGACCAGCGAGTAAAGGGGGATAGACCGAGGAAGCCCGCGAAAGTAGAACAGAGTTCGGTGAGAGGCGAACGGTAGAGGAAGAAGCGGGGAGAAGAAGCGAGAAACGCGCGACCTACGTGTTGTATAGAGTTTGGAGGGGACGTGGCTGTGTAGGGGGAAAGAAAAGGAAGGGAAAAGAAAAGGAAAGGAGAGGAAGAAAGGAGAGACGGAAAGGAAAGAAGGAAGGGAAGGAAAGCTCTTGAACGAGGAGGGTAGTCGGTAGTTGGAGCTCTCGCGGTAGGCCTCGATCGATGCTGTTGCCATGGATACAGGGGGCAGTACCGCTCTGCTCTACTACTGATTATTTATGTCAAGGATCCCCCCCTGCTTCGAGGCTCGAAACGCCAACTCAAACCGGCAAACGCAAACTACCCCAACGTGAGATAGCCGAGGAGAGAGGAACCGCTCAATCTGCCAACTCGCCCGGCTACGCGACGCTGCTGACTCGAGTGCCTGTGGAACCGAGCTTGGCTTTGATCGTGCTTCTTCCTTTTAACACTAGAACTACCGGCGTTAAATCTAGTATATTTCAATAAATTAAATAAGTACTTTTAAACCACGTCAATTAAGAGATAGAAATACTGATCGATTCGATGATTTAGGTTTTTTTCAGGTGGACGTAGAATATTTATTCTATGACTCCCCTACAAACTTGGAGAATTTTTGGAAAAAATTGTGTACCAGTCATTTTGACTGGTTTGGTAGTTCTAGTGTTAATCACTCAATTATCTACCGGATATGTTACATTTTATTTTAGGCCGGGGAAAAATATTTTCGACCTCGGGCACTAAGGTGGAATATTGGCACTGCTATTTGAAACTTTGCAAGTGAACGTTATGTGGGGTGGTTTCTACGACTCTGGAGGGTTTCAACCCCTTGCGGTGAAATGACGAGTCTAACTCGTCATTCGTTTTCACGACGTAATGACGAGCTACACTTGACATGTGACTAAAGTTATTGTTGAATATGATGATAATTAACCGCTTGAGTCCCAAGGAGCGCGACTGCGCTTCTCAGATTTTGGGTCGAAAAGTCCCAGTACTCGGTTGAGATAAGCGCTATCGCGCTGCTCGGGTTTCTTCGACCGTGTTCTTTTAACCTGTTAACCGGAGAATTAACTTTTGTTCGACTCGTTTCAAACTGGAGACTTTTTTCTTCGCAGTGAGAAATAATATTATCACACCTAAAGTACCACGCTAGAATTTAATGGAAAAGAATAACGTAAAACTTAATGCGTTCAACATACCATATTTAAAAATTGCCACGACGAAAAACATCGTCATACGCATTAGAGTTGTCTTCCTGGTATGACGAAATATTACGTCCTACCCGGTTAACAGGTTAAAAGCCTCTGGGACTCAATCGGTTAAATTAGGTAACAATATCGTGTAGACAACGATATGCATAAATTATGAAATGAAACGTGGTTTTTGTAAATAAAAACTAAGTAAGTGGTTATTTTAGGCAAAAGTTACATCGTTAAATCGTACCGGAAGGGGTTAATCTTGCTGTACTATAACGAGTGACACTCGTGATGCGGTTGATGGAACAGGAAGTATTGAAGCTTCTTAAAAATGATCAAATTGAGAATATCAGTGGAGCACGACACGATAATGCGATTTCTATGTAATTAACACTTTACCGACCAGTAGCCTATGAATAGGTTTTTTGTCACTAACGCTTCTAGACTTTTAGTTTATTAATCGGTTCCCACGGCAATCACTAATTTGCTATTTAGTATTGTAGTGGAACTGTGTTAACCGTTTGAGTGCCACGCAGCGCGATCGCGCTGTTCGCGTACTGTGGTGAACTGTGTCGCGATTTTTGGTCACGATCGTCAATTCGCAACGCGGTTGGTTCGTAATTACTATTTTTTTTTCAAATAATCGCAAACCACCTGCATAAATGAGCTGTTTTTATTGAATTTACTTCTATACGAAAAAAAAGAGCAGCGTGATCGCGTCGATCGGCATTTCTTGCAAATAAATGAAGGAAGCGCTATCGCGCTGCATGGCACAATCCGACACGGATTCTTATAAAACCCTGGCACTAAAACGGTTGAGGAGTCGATGAGAAGCATTTGTTATTTTCAAAGAGATTGTAACTTTCTTCAAGCAATCTAAGCCAAAATAAATCTTTCAAAGTGGGTAGGATGCTCAAACAATAGCGATCGGTAAAGTGTTAATATTGCATTAAATTTTAAAATATATCAGGAATCACTAACATGTTTTTATTTTAGCAATTTGATTGTCAATTATTGCGGAGGCAGTCGCAAAAGAAGTCGTAGGGGGTTAATACGTTTGCTGTCTACGGAAATGTTAGAATTATGGCGTTTTTAGATGGTCTAATGACTTTTCCGACAACCTGTACCAATGAATGTAGGTTACGATGAGTGTGTGGTTTATGAAACGAAGAAAAGGTAAAAAGCCAGTGCAATTAACGTAAGAGATATCCTCTTGTTGGAAAAGATCGAAGTAGAGTATGATCCATTAATGTGTCCCACAAGTAAAAATATTCCATGGCCAAATTAATTTGGGGAACGTTAAAATAGAATGTAGAGCAGGTCAACTATTTATCCGCGAACTATATCTTGAGAATTAACGAGAGATTCTCACGAAACTCGATCGTTCGGTGTATTTGCGGCAAATGAACTTCGTTTCGGCTACAGTTTACAAACTGTCGGACACTTGTCACCAGTTTTCGACCGAGTAAGGTAAAATTGAATGGCGAAAATGTAAAATTTGAACGGGATATTTTCCTTGCTCTCACTAATATAAATGTAGCAATTAATACGATTAAGGGCTCTCTAATTTCTTTCAAACTACACACTTTACACTACGTATTTTTCGTCAAGATGCGGAATATACGCGCGTAAGGATTAAAAAAAATTGAAACCTTTGGAAATGTCTTGCGCGGTAACTAGGTTAAATGCAAACGCGTTCGCAGCTTCTTGGAAACTCGCATTTAACGATCTTCAAACATTCGTGCATGAAGCACCGAAATAAATTCAGAAATATTTTTCACGCTCCTGGAATCGCTTAAGGTCCCATTCTAGAAGTAAAAAGAAAGTATAAAATTGCAAATAGATGGTAGGATTTACCAAAAGTGCGGCGGGAAATACGGAGTCGAAGTCTCGAACGGCGGTGATTCTACGTCTAAGTGCCTACAATCTAAAACTGTACTTTCTAGGCGAAATGACCATAGCAATTGGAGCCGAAAAATGGAATCTCAATTGAATCTGGGTACCATAGCCTCGGTGGTTCGGAACCACCTAAAACAGTGGGTCCTAAGCAAAATAATCATATATAGGAGTTATGGGGCTATGGTGGGTGAGAAGATAGAGGGTCGGACCCGCAATGAAGTGGGCCCGAGTTCAAATCACCAGTCACCTCTGGGAAATTTCAAATTTTTCCTATGTGATATGCATATCATAGCCTCGGTGGTTCGGAACCACCTAAAACTGAAAGTCCTAGGCGAAATGATCATAGCAGTTATCAGGGGACTGTGGTGGTTGAAAAGATGGAGGCTCGGACTCGGAATCACCTTCGTTTCTGATCCAAAGGTGGTTTGGAACCACCTAAAATTGTAAGTTCAGGGAGAAATGACCATAAGTGTTGTGGAACTATGATGGGTCAGGAGATAGAGAGGGTTCGGACTCGTCATCGGTGGGCCCAAGTTCAAGTCCCCGTCACCTCTGCAAAATTTGCAATTTTTCCCACGTGATATTTTTATCATAGTCTCGGTGGTTCCCTCGCCCACTTAAAACTGTAGGTCCCGAACTAAGAAGCCAAAAAATACAAAACAATCAAATTCCCCGTCACCTCTGCGAAATTTTCCGTTTTTCCCACGTAATATTTTTATCATAGTCTCGGTGGTTCCTTCACCCACTTAAACCAGTAGATCGTGGACTAAGTAGCCACAAGAATTGAAGTCAAAAAACACAAAACAATCAAATTCCCTGTCACCTCTGCCAAATTTTCCCGTTTTTTCCACTTAAAACTCTTATCATAGTCTCGGTGGTTCCCTCGCCCACTTAAACAGTGGGCCCTGGGCTAAATAGCCACAGAAATTGATGCCAAAAAATACAAAATAATCAAATTCCCCGTCACCTCTGCGAAATGTTCCATTTTTCCCTCGTGATATTTTTATTATAGTCTCGGTGGTTCCCTCGCCCACCTAAACAGTAGGTCCCGGGCTAAGTAGCCACAGGAAATGAAGTCGAAAAATACAAAACAATCAAATTCCCCGTCACCTCTGCGAAATTATTAATTTTTCCCATGTGATATTTTTATCATAGTCTCGGTGGTTTCTTGGCCAATTAAAACAGTCGGTCCCGGGTTAAGTAGCCACAGGAATTGAAGCCGAAAAATACAAACTATTCAAATTCCCCATCACCTCTGCGAAATTATTAATTTTTCCCACGTGACATTTTTATCATAGTCTCGGTGGTTCCCTCGCCAATTAAAACAGTGGGTCCCGGGCTAAATAGCCACAGCAATTGAAGCCAACAAATACAAAGCAATCAAATTCCCCGTCACCTCTGCAAAATTTTCCATTTTTCCCTCGTAATATTTTTATCATAGTCTCGGTGGTTCCCTCTCCCACCTAAACAGTAGGTCCCGAACTAAGTAGCCACAAGAATTGAAGCCGAAAAATACAAGATAACCAAATTCCCTATCACCCCTACGAAATTATTAATTTTTCCCACGTAATATTGTTATCATAGTCTCGGTGGTTCCCTCGCCCACCTAAACAGTAAGTCCCGAACTAAGTAGCCACAGGAATTGAAGCCGAAAAATACAAAACGATTAATTTGCCTAATTGGCAAGCATACATGGAGTATTGCTATTCGAGAATGAAAAGTTGGTACTTGAATCATGGCCATCGCAGAGGGACGAGTGACAAGAGCTTCGGGGTTACTTGAGGGTTCTTTTCAGAGTGAGCGGAACATGGAGGAAGACTCGCGAAGCGAGGGAGTTCCTGCTCCCATTGGGAAGGGTGCTTTCGACCCAGTTTCACCCTCGCAAGGTGGTGGCACCGTCACGAACAATCGATACTGCGCCTAAGGGCCGTGCTACATGCTTTATCAATGCGAACGCTATCGCTCTATACTGCGCAAAAGCGAGAATCGAGGCTATAGTGGCGACGAAGAGAGCCTTCGACTTTTACCCTGCTCACAAAAATTCGGGGATATTTCAAAACTATCGGAATATCTGCTCGTTTCCTTATCTTCGAAGTGCACATCCTGCAATTCTCTATCGCTGTTATAGGGTTTTGAGAGCCATGGGTCACCATGCACTCTTACACTCTGCTGAACAGTAAAGTGACGTTGTCGTTCAGTTTGACATGCTTCTCTTCCCCCCACCGATACGTAGCTACTCAATTAAGATAATTGAGTTTATACATCATTTGCATTAATCGAACAACTTTCTTTAACTTTTTATTTGCTTGCCGTTGTTATTGTTTAACAACAGGTTTACGTGCATTTCTTATATAGCTGCTTCTGCGGATATGCGTCAGGTTTTAGAGTTAGGTATACTGCGCAGAGAATATCAAAAGTGGAAAACTTAGAAGAACACGAATTTAAATATATATTTGTTTCGTTAGTGTTTAGGAAGCTAAATTAAGTGCTTCTTTAATTTTATCGTTTCATAGTCATTTTGAAAAATCAGCTAATTTTTGTGAGCAGTCGAAATAGTGAAACCCATGTTTCTACCTAAATTGGTATCAAATTTTACAATAAGTATATATTTGACACCGAAATTTTAGGTATTGATGTAAGTTTTAGGCATTAAAGTCACCATCGGAGGTTAAAATTCAAAACACAATGATAAATAACAAAGGTGAGAATTAAGGGGTCTGAGAAATGTTACGAGTTTTTGCTGCAGTAAGTTCTTTGTTATCGTTCTACTTTTTCCGCTGAATGTGTACCTGGTAAAAGTGAAATTGAATATTGTGTTAAAGAAATGTTGTTTACGTTCGCGAAGCTAGCTGCGTGTGAAAGTGTAACACGATTTACGACGTGGACGTATAGTTCTTTGACTAGAAACTTTCATACACCTTTGTATATTTTTCCTTGAATTAATCCGATAATCTTTGTGAAACTTCTTTGTTCATTCGTGTCAAGTATCGATGCATTACACTTAATTTAAATTTGTTTCATATATAGCTTTTATAATGCAATATTCAATGATAAAATATGTTCAGGATATGAAGTAACGATTTTCACTGTCGATGGTACTTATTGGGGGAAAGATAATAACTTGAAATTCGCGTTAAAGAAATTCGCGAAATTACGTTAAGAATTATCGTTTTTATATGGATTATTTAGTCACCAATACACTGACCTGCTCGCATGCACGAAAAGATAGAAACGTCCTTGCGCGTAAAAACATCGACATGCAATGACAACATAGATTGCTTTGCGTCATAGCATCGCAAGTAAATTTCAGATCTAGCTTGGACGAATATTTTCTATGGAAATAGACAAGCCTCCACTTGCTGTGCTATTTGTTACTATTTTTCTGTATTACTAAATTTAATTTTCTAATTAAACGATACTCCTTTAACCTAAATTTGCCCACAGAATCTCCGTTTTATATTGAATCTTAACATTAAAACTCAAAATGACCGATACAGAATTTTTTCCTAAGAACTCCCCAAATTGACAGGGGAACCATGCAAGAAACATTCCACTTCTATCGTATAAAAGCTCAATTACTTAATTGATCATCCTTTTCAGCTCTTGGTTTCCCTTTTCCCAAAGCACTCATTCAGTATATTTAAATATAATAGATATGACGCCCGTAGTTCTAGCGTTAATAATACGAGAACTCGAGACAAACCTCTTACTTC
Source organism: Cerceris ruficornis (assembly GCA_963989415.1). Taxonomy (NCBI): domain Eukaryota; kingdom Metazoa; phylum Arthropoda; class Insecta; order Hymenoptera; family Crabronidae; genus Cerceris; species Cerceris ruficornis. Next base: position 31,765,240 of record OZ022518.1, read on the forward strand.
TATATTAGAAGCATTAATTACAGTGAAAGTCCCTGAATCGATAGATCGTTTTCCCCGACGTTAATGTCTCCTTGATTCATAAATAATGGATGTGCAATTATTCCCCCGAGTAATATACACTTTCGAAAGTGGAAGCATACAGATCAGAAGTTAAAACGAGAGCAAATTTGTAACAAGAGGCATTACTTACCCAGCGGCTTCTAAATTCTCGAATTCTTAATTTTGCTGAAAATTTCGATGAAAACGTAAATCCATTTAACACTAGAACTACCGGCGTTAAATCTGTTATATACGATTATAATAAAGTACCTTCGAAAAAGAGGTGAGATGGACGATTAACAGATTGAATGACACAGGGTCACCGGCGACCCGGCGCTATGAATTCAATGAAATTTTAAATTACTTTTAAATTGTATTGTTTACGAATTTGTTAATTCAGTCCATATTTGCGCGCTGGTCGCAAAAAGGTCTATATATCGCATTGTGTCTTTAAAGTTTCTGCTTTGTAAAGATGTGATCTTAACAAAGGTTTACTTCAGTAGAAATGAAGAAACTAGGAAAATACCGGTGGCATTCAGTGTTCAGTAATTTAGATTTTGTAAGACAGAAGTGAAATATTTCCTGCCTGGCTGCTCCGTCAATTTGGCGAATTTTTCGAAAAAATTGGAAACCGGTCATTTCGATCCCCTTGGTAGTTCTAGTATTAAAAATTGAATAACGGAATTAGTGTAAAATATGTCAAAGAAGTTTTACGCGATCGACGTACGTTTCTCTGGAAGAATTAGGGTTAAACACGTTACAACGCAAATCGTAAATATCTCGATCTAACAAGAAAGTGATCTATGCCACGTTAGAAATAAATGGCTCGTAATACGGCTGAAGCGTACGATATTGCAAATATATGCTTATTAGTATAAATGTACCGTCTTCTTTTAATTAGAATACGGACAGAACTTTCCGCTGGACCTAATATGTGCCATTGAACATTGTTGCACGCAGAAGATCCACGTCCTCCGATATTCTTCTTAATCGTCTTTATTCTATAGACGTACATTAGTTTAGCTACAGTCAACATCTTTCACTACCTCACACATTTCCGACCTTAACTTATACGTACCTCACTATCAAATTAATAACTAACGATTATTACCTTTTTAATATTTACACAGTATATTATTATTATTATCATTATCATTAGTCGATCGTATATAATACAGTTGCATTGCTTTGCTGTCAGCGGCTGTGCTAGGTAAACACCTCAATGCATGATAATCTACTCTGACGATTCTATCCTCATTTTTTTTTTAATTCTTCTCTCAATCGTCTCACTTCGTATTTCTCAAAAAATCGTCCGATCGTTAAAGGGGGGAAAAAAATGGTATAAGGAACTCAATAAAACGCGATCATGGATAAATTGTCCATAATTAAATTATCCAGAATCGTTTTCGCGCGAAACATGATGAAAAGCAATGAGAAAATAACGAGACTTGTTCACAGCTTCATTACGACGATTAAATCGTAATTACGAGAGATTTCGTAGGTTTATCGAATGACGAGAAATAATAAACTAGCGATTTATGTAACACGGATCCTAAACTCTTCTCCTCGGAAGAGATCACTTTCTGCGAGACACTTCGAAAGGGGTCGTCTAAATGAGAAATTACGATGTATCAAGTAACACGTCGAACGATTACGGTACGACACGTGATGTGTTAATTATTCTTTAAATTGTTCAATTAGCATAACAATTGTCAATTTCTCAAGGTGTGCCCGCTCGTTCGAACCTTCGCGCACGCGTTATTCTTCTTTTCGGTGTTATCCTACACGTCGATAATGGTTTTTCTAAGCTCGATGACTTCTTTTTCTTTAATCGTACAAAATATTTAATAGTCCACGGAATTACGGTAATTTATGCGAGATAATCTTTGATGTGAAGTAGATAGTTTTTTTTTTCAAATAGGGTCACTTTTTAAATGCTAAGTCACAAGAGGAAAGATGTTAATGGAATTAAAGCTGGGCATAGTTGTAAAGTGAGAACGTATAGACGCGATTCTCTGTCGAGCACTTTAAGAGACGTTAAGTAATTTCTGATTCTCGTTCTTCTCGAGCGCCGCAACGTGATCGGGCTTCTCGCCTCGCGCGTAGCGTTCCCACATCTTCTTGTACAACATTTCCATCCCCATTGCGTACAGCTTGCAACTGAACAGGGGACTTTCAGATCTTGCCTTCCATACCTTGGCTCTCGTCGCCTTTAAGCTGCAAATGAGAAACATCGACAAATTAATGGTGTTGCTGTTAATTGACATCCTGCGGACGGAAACTTTTCTGCGTATTGGAAGATAACAAGTTGATTTTATATCAGAAGCTGTCTATTCGTCAGAAATCCAAAGAATTGAAAAACTATTAAATCGAATATATCGAATTACTTCTATGCTACTAATATTGCGCTAAGTTATATGCTATATCGGAAATCACTGAGAATTTTTCGATTCAGAAGTAACTTCTAAGCTGTCGAGCATTCGGTCGGAAAAGAAATAGTGGAATATGCTATCGAAGGCTTCGATCGTATTTAACACTAGCACTACCAACCGGTCAAAATGACCGGTACACAATTTTTTTCAAAAATTCTCCAAGTTTATAGAAAACTCATAGAATAAATATTCTACGTCCATGTTAAAGAACATAAATCACCGAATCGATCATCTTTTCCGCCTCTCAGTTCCTCTTTTTTCAAAGTACTTATTTAATATTATACAGGTAGCCCTCCTACAACACGGCATCTTATAACACGGTTTCGCTATAACACGATTCATAAATTGCGGGAACCCTCCTACAACACGGTGTCCTATAACACGGTTTCGCTCTAACACGATAAGGAAATCGAGGAGCTGCAAAACTCTCTAGCTCCATACCGAGAAATTTGCAATGACCTGGTAAGAACCAGCAAGCAAAGTAAAGTTACAAATTTTTTCAGGAGGGAAGAAGATGCAAGAACATTAAATGAAGAAGAAAGTTCTGAAAGTGAAGGCGATATCATTCCACCGAAAAAACGTTCTCGGTTGATTATACTTAGCATTGACGACGAAGAAATTTATTAAATTAAAGTTGCGTTAAATTAAAATAATATTTTTTGTTTTTTATGTTTTGTGTTGTACATACATTTATATTTTTGTAATAAAAATTGAAGTTGTTTATGTAGAAGTAAAAAATGTATTTGTTTTTAATAAGTTTTTGGAACGTAACCCCCCTTTTTGTACTGGCTCTGGGTCTCATACAACACGGTTTCACACAACACGGCATTTTCTAGGAACCTATCTACCGTGTTATAGGAGGGTTACCTGTATTTCGAAATATGATAGATTTATTAGCCGGTAGTTCTAGTGTTAATTAGAGTCCGAGTCCAAATCTCCGCCAGCTCTGGCAGATCTTTCCTCGCGTATACATCCATAGCAACGTTAACAATGCGAAAGAAAGAAGATACTCACTATTCCCTGTCAGTACCCAGACGAACAGCGATGTCTTGATACTCTTGTCTCGTTCGTGCAACCAAATCGGGGCATCCCAACGTGTTCAACTGACTAGCGGCGACGCGAGAAGCCAACGTTTCCCCAGGAAGCGTCACTACCGGTGTTCCGGTCCACAAAACGTCCATGCTGGTCGTGTGACCATTGCATAGGGGCGTGTCCAAGCAAACATCGGCTAGCTGGCCTCGTCTAACGTGTTCCTCTTTGGCAGCGACGTTGCTGAAGAGAATTCTACCAGGAGTCAGACCTAACTGTTGCGCCGTTGCCTGAAGATTCGGCTCGCCAACGGCTGGGAAGCGCAGCAACCAAAGAACCGAATTTGGCACGTGTTTCAGAATCTGAAATGCGAAAGGGGATTTTGTCGAGACGATGTACGAACACAACTTGATTTTAATCTGCATATGAAGATACGAGGAAGTAACACTTTAAATGCCAGCGGTATTTCGCAAGTTTCGCCACTTCTGCCGAAGCGAAACTTTTTATTTAACCAGGTTGCATCCGCGAGCGTAATATTGCGCTACAATGTTAAACCAAATAATACTTTTGAGGATTTCGCGGCCAAATTGGTAATCATTTGACTTGGTTTCCGGGTTGGAGCCGTGTTGAGAGTTGGAATGAATCCGACGTTTCGCTAACATTGCAGTTGGCGAAACGTCGGATTTATTCCAACTCTCAACGCGGCTCCAACCTGGAAGCCAAGTCAAATGTTAAACCAGTACGAGCAGAAATGCGCGGTACTACTGGTCGTCTGCCGTGATACACTCAGCAGCTCTTTGTCTTTTTAACGCGATATTTAAACACCGACGATATTTAAATATATAAATATTTAAATATTTAAACACCGAAGATATTTAAATACCGAATGCATTGGCAAATTCGGAAATATTACGATCGAAAAGTCATGCGAAATTTCATCGAATTCAAAAGCGCCGGTCACCGATGACCCTCGTGGCATTCGACGTGTCAACGAGAAGTTTTCGAGTCATTGCAGGTAAACGGGACAATTATATCTTGGAGAGCAGAGATCAGAAAAAGGCTCTACTTACGTGTGCCCACATGTGAAGAGTGAGCGGGTCGATCTTATATAACTGATTGAAATTGCAGTAGACTACAGCATCTTCCGGTAGACCGTACTGTTGTCTCGTTGTGATCACAATATTTTGAGGCACTTCTTCACCCGTAGCTGTTTTATTGTTCACTTGTGTGGTGGCCATGCCGTTCTGAACTACGACCCCATTTACGGACATCTGACACTGTCCGGAAGCTATCATCGTTTCTATGGGCGTGGTAGTTTGTAGCTCAGCGACTTTTAATGAGATCTCTACGGGCTTGTTTTTAGCATCGGGTACCACCACCTCGCGAATCTCCTTGACCAATGTGTTCTCGATCATTGGAGATAAATCGGTAGCGTTTATCACGGCTACGTTGTCGGCTACTTTGCCCTTCATGTTAAGTTTGTCCGTCAGGATTAAACGTTCTTTCAGATGCGGGAACATTTGTCTGAAAGATGAAAGGTTCCTCTTAACAAAATTTTAACGAACAAAGAAACGTGCAGTGAAATTCGAAAAATGACAAGCTACTAGCTGCTCCAATTGCTCGGATGCTCGATAATATAAAACTCTCCGATGTAAAAATTTAATCTCAAACGGCAAAATAACATCTAAGTTAACTCAAGAGGTGGCATATGAACAGTAGCTAGAATTGTTCAAATCTTGTTACACCAGGATGATGATATAATTCAACGCAGCTCACGCTAAATACAAATCAGTCACGAAAGCAAGACTTACTTATGATCTCCGATGAAGTACGTGTGCGGCATGTAAGCGAGTTTTTCACTGTATTGACTAGCAAGTTCCAACGGCGACGTAACCTCGTCCGTAATTAAGTAATCCATAAAGCTGGCACCCGACGTTCCCGGATAGCCGAGCCACATAACTTGAATCGGCGCCGGTCTCAGGGCGAATATTTCGTTTCTGGCACCTTTCGTGTAACCGTTCATGTTCACCAGAATGTGTATGCCGTCTGCGTTGATACGATCAGCGGCTTTACCGTTGCACGGTATTTGCGAGAGATCAATGAAGTGCTCAGTTTCTCTGGCGATCTTCGCACGGAAAGTCGTGCCATCGTCGGCGCTCAGCGCGTAGCAGTAAATCTCGACGCTCTGCCGATCGTGAAGACCGGGAATCGATTGCATAAGATGACTAGTAGGATGATTTCCAAAGTCCGACGACACGTAGCCGATCTTCAAGCGTGCGCTGACTTCGCGCGGATATTTGTAGGGTTGCTTGTGCAAAACGTGTATCTGCGCAGAAATGAGATGAATTTTTAGATCAGAGATATGGTGGACATCGAGTTAGGGGCTTGGACTGCCGGGAAAACGAGGACGAGTGTCGATGATCGGATTTATTTGTTACTGTGCCGTAAGCTGCTTTAACCCTTTGCCCTACAATAACGAGTGCCACTCGTGGAGCGATAAATGGGATAGGAAATTTTCAAGATTACAAATTCTATCAAATTGAAAACATCGGCGAAACGCGACACGGCAAAATTAATTCTATAATATTAATGTTACGTTAAGTTATACGATATATCAAGAATCACTGATCAATTTTTATTTTACCAATTTAATTCCGAATCATTGTCGGTCACAAAAGAAATTGTAGGTCAAGAGGTTAACGATATCGCTTGAAAAATTGTGTCTGTTGGTATCACCGAGCTATCTCGTTCGGTAGAAACGACTGACAGTGAAGAAAACACAAACTGAAAGTTCCGGGAGAAATGCTCGTAGCAGCGAAAGGGTTGAACAGTGAGGCCGAATTTTAAATGCAACACTTCGGTGGATTTAGAGTCAAGGCTTGGACTCTGAATCCATCTGAATCTGCGGTTACCAGTTAAAATTGAAGAAGACAAAAAAGTTTCGGATTATTTAAAGGACAATTCCCTCGTAGCAGCAGAAACGTACCTTTTCGATGCAAAGATTCGCGTGTCTGGCGGCGATGGCTTTTCTGAACTCGTGAGACAACGGATAGAGCATGGAGTGATGCGGATGAACGCTTGGTAATCTGTTCTTGTCCAATTGCTCGGCAACGATCGATACTAATTTCTTCATTCTCGCCTCATAATCCGTCCAGTCGCACACTATTTGCAGACAGTGTGCCAAGTTGCAGTAAGCGTCCGGAAAGTCCGGCTTGAGTTTCAGTGCCGTTCTATAGGACTGAATCGCTTCAGGAATGTTCCCGGAATCTTTGTGAATCGAAGCTAAATTGGAATGAGCATCGGCGAAAGCTGGATTAATTTGGATTGCCCTCGTGTAACATTGAAGAGCTCCCTGAATGTCTTGCATCTCCTTCAAGGTATTGCCCATATTCGAATAAGCGTCCGCGAATGTCGGCTGAATGCGAATGGCCTCTTTGTAATGCATAAGCGCTTCATTTAGCTTTCCTTGCTGTTGCAACACGGAAGCGAGATTACTGTGTGCGGCTGCAAACTCGGGGAATACTTCGAGTGCTTTCAAATACAAACGAGTCGCCTCCTCGATGTATCCCTGCTCGCGTTTTATATTGGCCTGAAACATACGTCGTATTTTGTCGTCAAAGTAACTGCTACAAGTCTGTCGAGACGTTGAAGAGTAGCAAGATCTGCCTTTTAACACGTTGAATGCCATGGGAGTCATCGGTGACCGGCGCTGTTGAATTCGATGCAGTATCTCATGAATTTTAAATTGCGATATTCACGGATATGCTAATATATTCAATATTAAAATATTGCTGTTGGAAAAGTGAAGTATAACTCGGTACATAACTATTCTTACTTTTAGCTTTTCTAGTCCCAGAGATGTGATTTTAATAGAAACAGCTTCGGTTCGGAGGAAATGATGAAAGTAGCGAAATACGAGTGGCATTCAACGTGTTAGATCGTTTTTTACGTTCAACTTTGACTTTTAATCGTGATTTACGTACCAGATTATTAAGGGAATCGGCATGCGTGGGGCAAAGCCGAAGAGCGGTATTGTAGCAATCTTCGGCTTCGACCACCTGACCCTTTTCCTTGAGCGCGTTCGCCAGATTGCAATACGCATCTGGGAAATTCGGTTGCAGTTCAATGGCACGGCGGTAAGTATCGATCGCCAGGTCGATGAGCCTGCAAATTAATCGAACGATTATCTCCATTTCTCCTTGAGCATGCTAAGAACGTAGAAACGTAGACTCTAATCGTATTTCTACGTGTATCGTTAGCTTTTGACCAGTCCTGTACTCACCCCTGCTCATAATAGACGCACGCCAAGTTTCCGTGCACGACAGCATTGTTGGGGCTGAGATTCAATGCACGTAGATAAGCAGCAACAGCTCTGTCAAGGACAAACGGAAAATCCCCACATTAGTAATCTCTACAATGCAAAAACACTCGTGATATCCAATATAAAAACAGACATATAAGACGATAAACCTTTATTTGATGGAAAATTATTCGAAGCGTACATTACATCCTCGAGTTTCGAAGATATTGCCGACACACCTCGAGCGCTTAACAATCGTCAGCTCCGACTTTCTTATTTTAAAAATCATAGATAATAATCAAAGGAATAACGTATCGACAGTACGAAAATGAAAGAACGAAGCACAGAATTGTACGCAACGTACAATGTCGCAGCAAATGAAAAGCACACCTCGAGTCCAACGAGAAAACGGCAACTGAGGGGTTAATTTACGCGACACACCCGCGAAACATCGAAGGAAATCTGCGAGAGCACGTGTAACATCCTATACTGACAGCTTGTACACATATACATATACAGAAGCCTTGGGAACACAGAGGAATAAAACTATGAGCTTTCCAATGAACCTTTTAACACCGTGCTTTATCCAAGAGATGCATCCGGGTGTCGTGGATCGCGAAAGTGCACCTTCTAACTGCACGAGCAACGAGGGTGCGATCGTAGTCGAGGGAGAGATCACCGTGTACACGACAACGCACTGGCAGTCCATTCCTCCTCCATTTCGATCTCGATAGATCAAATTTGATTGAAATGCAAGCAACGACGGGGAAAAAGAAAGAGAAGGAGGATCGTCGGAAGAATTAATTCGATGGAAGGAGAGAGACGCGAGAGAAGATGGTTCCCTTCGAAAAGGCGCTTTTCCGCGAGGAACCGTTTTTGGCAAAACCCGGTATCAAAGTACGTGCGCGGCCCTCCCACGAGGAGGACTAAAGGGTTTCTCTCGCTCTCTCCTTCCCTCTCTCTCTCTCTTTCTCTGCCGTGGGGGCGGGGCGATTCTTGGAATCGATAGTAGTCGAGAGTTTCTCCCGCTATTGTGCGTAACGACCAAGATAACCTCTTTTGGATACCGAATATGCGTAAATAGAGATCGAGTAGGAGTAAAACGCCTACTTGAGGCTGTTGCCAAGGAATTTCTTCGTTCACGGCGCCAAGAAAAATGTATAGTTCGGACGAGGGGGTGAGAGATTCTAGGGACGAGAGAAAGTACGGTCGATCGCGCGTGCTTTTCAGAATGATCGAGATTCTTCCGTGGAAATTGAGATTTTTGTACAGAGAGACTTGGAAGCTTTTGGTTGAAGTCGGATATTTTTTTTATTGTAATACTTCTCTGTCTTCACGTGATATTGATTTTCGAAGATGAGTCTTCCGGAGTAAGTGAGACTTGGGGCGAATTGAAATGTTCTCGGGTTTCTTAAGGATCTCTGGAGCTCACTGAGGTACCGAACGCCAGGATCTCTCGAATAAGCGCGTCTAAAGTCGGAGGACGATGAACTTGAAAGGACGTTGTATGAATATCGATTTGGTGTACGGTGTTTACACGTTGGCTCATGCGCTGTGACTGTTTTCCCCTAGCAAACCCCATCGGACGATGAGACGCATCGAGTTTTACGTCGTCGAGGACGAAACGTTTTTACGACTGTTTACTCGGCCAGAATTATTTACTCTTCTCCTATATCCATGACGAATATCACAGTTTTTACGTTAACCCTTTACAGCATGATTCTTTTTTCGTGGAGAAAAAAGAATTATTGGATATATTAAATAATAAAGTGAATCTAAGCAATGCTAATACTAGCTGCACCGACGATTAATTTAATATATTTGAACCCCTTGTCTTACGATTTCTATTTTGATAGCGTACGTAGTAACTCAAAATTATTTGCAGAAATACACATTTCTCTCGGATTTTTAACATTTGGTATAATTGACTGCAGTATTAATATTATAGAAATTATTTAGTCGTCTCGCGACCGACTGATATTTTCAATTTGATAGTCATAGGAAAACTTGAACATTTTGTATTTTATTTATCGCGTCACGTGTGTCACACGTTATTGCAGGGTAAGGGGTTAAAATGCGAAATAAATCGGTTTGAAAAAAAAACGAGGGAGGCAAAGTACTTGAACGTGTGCAAATTACAAGTGAGAATTACTTCTCAAAATGTCTCAATGAGCTGAGTCGCCGGGAGACATCAAGCAAGATCGAATGTTTTAATTTTGAAAAAGAACGATAGATTGTTATTTAATACCGAAAGTACCAAACCAGTCGAAATGACTGGTACACAATTTGTTCCAAAAGTTCTCCAAGTTTATAAGAGAGTCAAAAAATGTTCTAAGTCCATCTCATAAAATATAAATTACCGAATCGAACATCTTCCACCACTGAACCCCTTTCCCTACAATTTCTTTTACTCGTTAACTCGGAATTAATTGTTGAAATAATAATTTATCTCTGATTTCCGACATACCGTGTAACTTAACGCAATATTCACCCCCGTAATCCGTAAGCGGAATATTCCGCCCTGTACAATGCTAAACTGCTGCGCGCGGAAGCGCATGGTACTACTGGTCTTCTGCCGTATTTAGAGCTATAATGCAATTGGGTTAACGGCATAAAACTAATTTCAACGTCGCCTGACCCACTGATATTTTCAATTGGACAATTTCCGGAAAACTTCAAAATTTCCTATTCCATTTACCGCGTCGCGAGTGCCACGCGTTATTGTAGGGCAAGATGTTAATTTCCCTTGTTTCAAAATATTTATTTAATACATTTAAATACAGTAAAGTTCACGCCGGTAGTTCTAGCGTTAATTTAAGTGAATTTTGCAAAAGAAAATATTAATTGCGGCACAAACGATCCACGACAGCGGGTTAAAGTGTACGGGAGACTGCAGAAGGATGCAACGATGCAATTTTGTACGAAAAACCAAAAAAAATTTGTATGACCCTTTACTCACAGCCGATGTATAGATTGACATCGATGGAATAACTTTTAAGTCAGTTCTTTTAGCACAGACTTTAAGACCGACGTCAATGCAGGAATACAGACGACGGTTGATCAAACTGTGCATGCTCTCTCCGATTTACGTTAATAATTTTGTAAATACAAATTTTTTATTTTTTTTACTTTGAACACTTTGTACCTTGAGTCAGGTAGATTTCGTTTGGGTTCATTTTTGAAAGAAAAAACCGATCGAGGAAAAAACCTTACCTTGGGGGACTCGAACCTGGGACTTAGGAGTTTAGCGAATTACGAAGCTGACGCTTTTACGTTGAGCTACGGCGCCGGTTCGAGTTAAACGATAGAAGAATAACCTTTTTTTGAAATTCTCGCCGCGATGACTGCATATTTCAGTTTGTACGCGAAGTGTCAAGAGATTTTAAAGCTAATTGTGTCTGTGATTGTAAAATTTGTACAAGTAAGAAATTTGAACAAATTAATTTTACAAAATCACCATTTTTCATTACCGTAAAGGGATTTGTGCCACTTTTAAAATAAACGGCTCACGTGGTGAAATTTAAAAATATTGAATATTTTTATCATTATAAGTGATTAAAAATTAAACAATGTAGCAGAGTAAATATTTTTCTCATTGGACAGAACTCTGGGTCCAGCCCAAAACAAATTTGTACATCGCGAAACGAAGAGCAAGTGACTGTGCCTTTTTTATTATTCTCCTTTGGCAGGGTAAACGTAATTGTTTAAACTTTCATTAACGAAATATACGAAGCTTTGCACAACGCCGTAAAATATTTCTTTGTCTAGGATTCTTGTAATCGTAATTGGTATTGCGAAAGCACATAAGTACAATTAAGAACAATATTCCATCGATTACAATTTTACCAGATTCAACCCTTTGATGATAATATTCGAAAATCGGGGAATTTTCTGCTCCAAGTATCGATATTGCTTGCATATCGATCGGATTAGACATTCATATCACAGATGACACTGTTTGCTCCAATTGATACCGGAGTGGTATCAATTTCTGGTTAAATCGATACACAAAATATTGTCAATATCCTGTCCGTCGAAATGCCTACAAGCTCGAGTAAATATTAACAATCTCGCGTTACTTTATCAGTTTCGTAATAAGCTCAGATTACTTCTTCCATGTAGCGCATAAATCAGTCTCTGAGCTTGTGAACTACCACCAACTACAAGCTTAATCCTTTGCTCTCCGCCGACAATGAACGACATACAATGATACTGCGCATTACAAAATTATAAAAATACAATTTTATCTCATGGATTTAACTCGTTTCTTAGCACGTTGAATGCCACGGGGATCACCGGTAACCTGCGATATTCAATTCAATGAAATTCTTTACGATTTTCAAACAAAAACATTCACGAATTCGCTACTATATTCAAAGTTAAATGTTGCTATTAAAAAAGTAAAGTACTGCTTAATATACAGCTATTGTTACTTCTAACACTTTTGCTCTATCAAAATACTGTTTTAACACGCTGAATGCCACCGGTATTTCGCTAGTTTCTTCATTTCTACCGAAGTGAAACTTTTTCTATTAAAATCACTTTTTCGCAGAGCAGAAACATCAAAGACAAAAAGAGATATACAGACAGCAGGACTTTACCTTTTTGAGACCAGCTCGTAAATATTGGCTGAATTAACAAATTCGTAAATATTACAATTTAAAAGTCATACGAAATTTTATTGAATTCAATAGCGCCGGGTGACCGGTGACCCCCGTGGCATTCAACGTGTTAATTGATCATCCTTCTCACCTCTTAATACGTCTTTTCTTATCTCAGTGATATGCCACACCATGCCAAACGTATTAATTACCAAATTCGTTTATATTACAATTTAAAAGTCATATGAAATTTCATTGAATTTAATAGCGCCGTTCACCGTTGACCCCCATAGCATTCAACGTGTTAAACATCGAATTGTAAATAACCTCGTGGCTTTTGCGAAATAAATTGTAATACCTGGTCAAAGCTGAGCAATTAACATTGCAGAATAGAAACGCAGATGTGTCCTGCGCTGCCTCAAAGTCGCAGTGGCTCATAGAGGTTTAACCGCGTTACACGAGAGTCTACCTTGCAAGAAAGTCCTTGGAGGACAAAGGATCAAGAAACCCCTATAAATCCTCCAGTTCAATGATCGTCTTACCTATCAAAGATTCTAGCTTCCTTCAGGACGTTACCAAGGTTGATGTAAGCGTCGAGGAAATTGGGATCCAATGCGACCGCCTTCTCAAAGTGATGAATCGCCAGCCATATCTCACCCTGGGCATTGAAGACGCATCCAAGGTTGCTCCAGGCTACCGCGAAATCCGGCCTTGTTTCGATCGCCTTTAGATAGCATGCCTAAAGCACAAAAGCCATGTTAAAGGTGATACTCGCGTACTCTAATGGACGCGCCGCGCGCTTTGCCCGACCTCTCCTCGCCGCGCCGCAGCTTTCACACTTCACCTTCCTCGATAACCTCAGAGAAAAAGATTTATTTCTTCGCCTTCGTCCTCCCTCTGTCTCTTCCTTTTTTTGCCCATTATTTTCCTGCGTTCACGACCATTCGATCGGTATCCGTTACATGTATCTTATCCGCCCCAGAGGTGTTAAAAATTCATTGTGAATTTGAGACCAATAGGGGGATGAAATCATCCGCGCGAAAGAATCAATCGTGACGTACTCGTAAAGACGATTAGATTCGTGATAAATGCGAACACTATTGGCACAATTACATAGAAATCTTGACTCGATGACTTTGCAAGCTTACATCTTAAGTTTCCAAAGCTACATCAAAGATCGAGTCACACAGCGGAGCACGCTAATCGTTAAGTTCGCGATTTACCTTGAAATTTGTAAAGTTCGAAGTAAAAAGAGAAAGAAACGGGGGCCGGAGAAAGCGAAGATCCTTTTGTGAATCGTGTGTAACGTGTACTGGGGGACAGGATATGGCGTCAGACCAGGAATTGGGGTGTTAAGGTGCGCGCTAGAAACGTCATCGTGGAGAACGAGCAACACGGTTCATCATTTCTCCCTGGTATACATCGATTCTCCGGAATGCGTCCGGTGGACTCGACGATACGCAGGGTTGTCTCATTGTACGCCGTTCGCCTCGTAAATTCGGCCAATTATCCGTTTCTCCTCGTCGATGCGGAGGACGCTTGAAAATACGTTAAAAATGCGCCGTGTATGCGTGCACGAAAACGTCGTCAGACCCTTGTTCTCACGACAATACGTACAGCACGAAGCGTACGGTGTTCTATTCTCTCTCTGTCTCTCTTGGTTCAGCATATCTATGAAATTTCAAAAGACTCTCTCACTCCCCGTTTGTAATCTTGTTCTGACGACGCTCCTAAAGGTCAAGCAGGGATGTGCATCGCGCGTGCCGAGAGGCGGGCTGCATCATTTATTAAAAAACAGAGTAAATCCGTACCTAAACAATAAGTAAAAAGGGCATTTACAGTCGGCCGATCTCCATGTGTCGGGATGCGGAGAACAGTGGGCGAAAAGCTTCTCGGTGGGATTTCGAGTGTTACGGGAACACCGAAGAATCGGAGAACAGAGGCGAAGTTGGATCGATCGTTAATACGTTCTCCTGCAATCGTCGAGATCGAGGCACGAGGGAGAACGAATCGAAAGCAAACGTGTCAGCGGGATCGTTGACGAACGACGAAGAACCGTTGAGCTTTGACGGATTAGAATTGACAATGTCGCGATACCCTCTTCCGAGATCCAACTCTCGATCTGACGGAAGGAACGGGATCGATTGGATCTGACGGATGTTCAGAGATCGGCCTTGGGAATTACTTTACCTGCAGAGTACCCTTCGGTAGGTTGACGGTAGGTACGGCTCGCAAGCTCTCATAATAAACTTAGACCGAGAGACAGTGTGTTACTGAATAACCAGATTCAGATTCACCCTTTGACGAAGGAACCCATGGTAACCGACCAATCACATTGCTCTCCGACTTCCCCTCCTAGAGTTGATCATCCCATCCACAACAACAAGACAGCTGCGTTAATGTCTCTTCACTTGATACTCTTCGCCTCAACTTTTGTCTTTTTTTTTGTTAAATACGTATATAGAAGAACCTAGTCGTGCGTGCCGCTGAAAGACACGCTTCGCCGAGCTCGTCAGCCACCACGCGTTAGTTGAAGCGCAAAAGAGCAGGTACTCTTTGCTCGTTGAATCGTATAGGCATCTTTTCATATTCTTTTTTTTGAGGAGAAAACGCGTCGTGGAGCAACGCGAGATAAGTTCTGAGACTAGTGGCCATGTTGCTTGTGAATTTTAGTCTTCGTTTTGCGTCTACGATGAATCGGACGACGTCGATGGTGGCGAAACGCGCTGAGCGAAAAACGGAACGAGCGTACTAGCGAGCACTCAAGAGCGGCAGGAAATTCAGTGGAAAGCCTTTCTCTTTGCTGCGTTAATTGTACCGATAAGTAACACGTATCTGCAGAGAGTACAGAGACGTTTTAATCTTACGATGATAATCTGGAACACGTGCAGAGCTGCTATTCGTGTATTTGTAATTCAAAGTTCCTCTCGTCGGGCTATCAGTACTATCTGCATTCGTTTATTTATCGGTTATCGCCGCGCCGCGCTGCAGAAAGCAGACCACTTGACTCGTTTTAAATCTGGCGCGTCCGTTAAGTCCGTTTTACTTTCTTCAGCAACGAAACTCTTGGGAGTCCCGAGAAATCCCGTGAGTTTCCAAAGATTACGGAACAAGCGAGGAACCTCGTGGATGAATTTTCTTGGAGGATTCCCGTGAAAGTCGGTTTCAAATGGTGAAAAAGGCATGGCAGTCAAGTGATCTCGCGCAAACACCACTATACACACAAGATCTCGTCATTCTCAAGAGTCAAAGAGTAGTGGTCGGAAAGAAAAGGTCGCTTTTGGGCCACATCGTTATATGTAACGTATTGGTGTATACCTAAAGTAAATGCACATTCAGAATGGTCTAGATAATCAAGTGAGATAATTGCTTAGTTGCTAATAGTCGCGCGCTGCTGATCCTATTTTGTAGCCTGTCGTGCTTGCACAAAATAGTAGGATTCCGGCTCATTTTTTTCACTCTCACTCGACTGAAAAAGAAAAAAAAAATTGGCATTTCGCTGTGCAATAGGATCGGCAATTGCGATGAGACTTGCGGCAACACCGTTAACAGTTCTGCCACTCCCGTTTACACGACGTAACGGTGTTACCGCAAAACGCGCCGTGCCAAGAGAGGATTGGAGATTTCCCATGCTGTATGTAATTCCAGCCGTTTTTGTACTAAAACATTCTCGAACCGCGTTTGATGTCATCGAGACGGACATAGAGATACGGTTTTCTTTCGATCAACCGGAAGATATTCTCGGCGGCATGCACAGACACCAAATGCGGCTTTGTAAATTGGTCAGATAGAGAAAACGCGCGCGATATTACGATCTGCTATAAAAATTGTCTGCCGGTGTGCCTCTTCTCTGTTAATTGCACCGCTTCGAATTTTGATGGCAGATCATCGCACGCCGCGCATCGTCAATCTTTTACCGCAAAGAGAGAAAGCTTTCCACCGGAATAATGCGGATAGTAATGCATTCCTGGCCACTCCGCAAAGCAGCCGGCTAGTGCTCGTGCACATCCTACGAAATGCATTTGTACCTTGTCAATAAAAGATAAAAAAGAAGGGGAATGTAACGCAACGCAGGCGCCTTGGCAAGGATAGACTTCCTGTAGTTTGACTGCGGTACCAATGCATACGAATATGTGCCTTTGTCACGTTGGATTAATGTACAATAGGGCGATTGACAAGTAAGACCTACCTTCGCTTCGTCAAGTCTTGCTAATGCTTTCAAAAGATTACCAAGATCACTCCTCACGCAGTAAAGATCCTGAAACGAAAGACCGGTATGAGGTTCAAGTTCAACCGAGGTCGCGCGATTTCTCACGAAAGAAACTTCCGCGAGATGCGTACTTTGTGCGATTTTGAACTTCGAGTAATCGAATCGAACTGAAACTTGTTGCAGGACTGACAGTTTAGATTTGTTTGACTTTAACTCTGCGCTCGAGAGGCAATTCTCAGTCGCCAGAGTTCCATGCGGCAACTCGATTTTATGCTAGATTTCGTGACCTCCGATTAACCCCTTGGCCTACGATTTCTCTTGTGACTGCCTTCGTAATAATTGCAAATTAAATTGCTAATATAAGAATATGTTAGTGATTCCTGATATATTTTAGAATTTAACGCAATATTAATAACATAGAAGTAATATTATCGTGTTGTGTTCCACTGGAATTATTCATTTGATCGTTTTTGAGAAGCTTCAAAATTTCCTGTTCGATCAACCGCACCACGAGAGACACTCGTTGTTGCAGGGCAAAGGGCTAATAAGGCGATATTGATTCGCGAATAGATTCGTTGGCTCTTTACGTTTTTTCTTAAAAAGCCACAAAGTGGAGACAAGATATTTAACACGCTGAATGCCATGGGGGTCATCGGTGACCGGCGCCATTGATTTCAATGAATTTTCATATCACTTTTAACCCATTCACTGCCAGGAAAACTAAGGAAATATTACCTTTGCTTGTTAAAATTTGAGAAGAGGACAGAAAGTTTTTAGAACATTGGCTTCATTAATCAAAAATATAACCTCGACATTTGAAATGATACAAAGAACATTTTTGTTGTAAAATTTCTATACACGCTCGGCCATTATTATTAACTTAGTAATTTAAACTTATGGTGCAGCTACGAGATATCTCGTAGTTGGCAGTCAATGGGTTAAATTGTAATATATACGAATTTGCCGATTCAATCAATGCCTACGTTTTGGCCTCAAAAAGGTCCCATATATCTCTTGGTGTCTTTAAAGTTTCTGCTTTGTAAAGATGTGATTGTTGGTTTTCTATGTTTCTACGAACATATTGTATTTGAACGTACAAAAATCAACTGATATATTTTCTTCTTAGAATGCTTAAGAGGTTGCAGCTGCATAGCTATGCAGTCTGTTTTATGTTAAAACCGAAAAGGGTCCTTAGACCCTCGCTGAATTCTTTTAGACCTCACTCTGTGACTTTAGAGAGAAGACGTACCCTCTTCATATATTCGTATAATAAAGTCTTGGTCTATTCCATTAGTTTATAAAGAAAGTGTCATTATTTAAAGCCCTAAATATCAATAGCGATTTTAACCCTCTACAGTCCGAATTTTTTGTGGCATCTGAAGATCAGTTGCACGATAGCACATTAGAAAATGATAAAAGTACTGTTATAAATGATATATTTAACTAGATTTTGAAACACTGAATTGCAAAGCATTTCATGATCTTTAAGAACTCAATTGTAATATTTGGAAAAGTTAAAAAATTGAATTTGAAGAATAAAAGCTTAGATTTGTCTTGTGTTACTTCAAAGTTACACGGGCCCATAGAGGGTTAATAGAAAAAAATTCACTTCAGTAGAAACAAAGGAATTAGCGAAATACCGGTGGCAATCAACGTGTTAAATTCAACCGAAACGGTTTTAACGATGTCTCGCGGTTCTCTGTTAAAATGTGGAACCGTTGGATTTTTCGAAGGTATCTTCGCCGGCAAAATTTCTTTCGTGAGCGCAATATAGAAGCTACGATTAAACGGCAAATCATCGATGTCTCACGGGATTATATTGCAGGGCAGTCACGTATGCTTGCACGGCTTGTTCCATGTCTCCCGCTGCCACCAACGCCGCGGCCAAGTTGATGTATCCATCGATGAAGTCTGGTTTCAAGCGAACGGCGTGACGATAATTTTCCAAAGCTTCTGGTAGCTGACCACGCTCCTTGAAAACGTTCCCCAGGTTGCTGTACGCTTCCGCGAGTAAAGGATTCTGTTTGATCGCTAAGCTACTATAATGAGCGGATCTGAAAAAGAACGTGTACGTGTAAAGATAATTCTTCGATAGTTCTCGGTACGACGAGAGAAGTTCCAAGATGATGTTGGAAACAACGTTCGAAGGAGCATCGAGATGGATCGATATTTACTTTTCTAGCCTCCTGCATTGGAAGTGGATCGAGGAGAGGAGGAGAAGAACTCCGGTATTGTTGCTTTCTTGCCGCCAGAGCTGCATGCAGTGCCTCTCGGCATTTTCGTAATCCCCTGCTTGATACTCTCTGTGGGCCAATTCCAGTAACCCTGAAACGAAATACGAACGCGTTATGGGGTGGCTGTATTGAAGCTATATTTAGACCTTTACGTGTGTGCACATATGTCCCGGTAATTGTGAGAGTGGTCCGAGTAATTTATTCCCCGTTTCGAGATATTTCAAGTTTTGTTTTGTGGCGCGCGATGAGCCCCGTGTAATGAGATAACTATCGACTTCGTTAAGCGTTTAGGTGTTTCACTGCGGTGCTTGATTGTCGAGCTCATTAATCTCATGCCTCGCGGTTTATTTTGCGACTGCTTATGTCGCACCGAAGTGTTAAATTAATTACTGTTTGCGTCATCGTCATTCAACTCTAATGTGATCAACATTTTTTCTCTGACTTTACTGTAAAACTTCTATGATTTTTATGCGGAAAAGTTGTTTCAGTTTTGAAAAACGCGACGAAACTTTTTCTCCGACCCAAAATTTTTCCGAATTTTGTTTTGCAACGAAAAATTTGAAAATACCAGGTGAAAGTTAATTCTGTTCTCATTTCTATAACGTGATTCCACCATGTTGCAATTTGCATTGCAGCGCTAATTTTTGAATTTTAACCGTTGCATCACAGCTCTAAACACGGCAGGAGACCCGTAGTTCCGTGCATTTCCGCGCGCGGCACTTTAACATTGTACAGGGCGGACTATTCCGCAGCTGGGTGATAATGGACGATCGTCATCCGCGGAATATTCCGCTCACGGATGCATATGGGTAAAAACAATTTTCATAAAAACCGGTACAAATATAAATATTGCTCAGTTATTCTATGTACATGTAAATGTTTATCTTGATATTTTTAATTTTTACGAATATATCATATATATTTTAAATAAAGCTTGTAGAATTAATTGCAACGCATCGGTGCACGATGTACGCCATGTTTCCGCATCGCAGGGTTGAAATTCGAGTACGTATTTGCAATTCGCCAAAGAAGATACAACGTTTAGATCAAGTGGCAGTAATTATTCTGCAATATCGGCCTTTAATTTCACAACATGGCGTTGTATATTTAGACACGTTATATCTAAATGCACACCGTGCGCGAACCGGCGCACGTACGCGATATTACGTTACTACGGCGTAAAAAAAAAACCTTTATCACACATTATTCATGAATTTCCCAAGAATACTTTTAACTTTTGTAAAAATTAAGAAAATTTTTCTGAAATATCATGCGAATTTCTCACGTTCGATGATCAAAGAGAATCAGAGCCGTCGCGTTTACGAACATTAAACGCTGTTAGCACGTGGCTATTTTTATCGCTGCCGGTACTGCATCAAAATCACTATTCCGAGTAATTATTAGACGTAAAAGCAGAAATAACCCCATTAAACGTAAAATACGAGAGAATGGAAAGCAAGTATTTGCAAAATAAATGTACGATACGGTGTTTCGAAATGTGTACGATAAAGAGGATCATCGTACGATATCGAATAATTCGCCGAAGTGAGAGACGAGAAAACGATGTGCCGCCTACGATGGCGACTAACGCGCGTCGCTTTTTACTCCAAGAGTTTCATGAAAACGGACACCGTTCGAACTCGATATTTAAATTAAATAATGAAACATACGTAGAAAACGATATAAATACGAACAATAAGAATCAACGGCAACGTTAATGGTCTGATTATCGGCGATCGCAATTAGCTCCTTGCCCTGGGTATCCTGCGTAACGACCAAGAGATTCTGTCCATTTTGCCACTCGACGGTGCCATTACAAACGTCATCGTTGCCATTCACTATGCTGCCAATGATGCCGCTGGTATTTTTGAGAACGCTCTCCTTCTTCTCGGCGAATCTCAGACTCATCTTGTCGAAGTAACGATATGGACGCTCTCGTATTATTTCCTTCGCGTCGAACGTTTTTTCTGTCGCGCGCACGCCGGTTTTACACGCGAAGCAATAACTGCGAAAGGACCTGGGGTTTTCGAGACCCTTCGCGAGAAGCACGCCCGAGGAAATTGTAATATTTTCAACTCTCTCCTTCTCGCGAGACCATCCACGAGTCGTTTCACGCCGGCTTTCGTTCGCGCAATTACGAATTCACGGGACACGCACGGTTTCTACGACGGGTAAAAGACTCTACACGATTCGGTTGCACGCCGCGTTGCAATACTTCTCAACACTCCCTGGGCTTCTCGTATACAAGCTCTCTGTGTTTGCCCCTCGGTATTCTCCTGCAAGAGTTACACTACGGCCAGGTTATCCCCGCCAGATCGAGAAACGACGTTGATTGGCTGATGCGAACCGCTATGGCGGACTACCGCCTCGTCTCGATGAAAAGACGAAAGGAGAGGGAGACGCGCGGGGTGGAAGACTTTGCGGCAGGAGTGGAAACATTGAGTTCGGTGCCCTGCGCATATTTCATCCGCTTTGCCTTTGACTGCTGGACGGGTCTTTGCTTCTTTGGCTTTGAGAGTTAAATAGGCATGGAGGGGTTTGGCGGGGGTGGAGGTGAAGTATCGGAGTTGCAATCGGTGGAGCCGAGCTCAAATATGGTAGGGGGAAATTGAATTTTTTTTCTGGGTGATATGTAAACCATAGCTTTGACGGTTCGGAAACGTACAACTGTAATTCTCAGGCGAAATGATCATAGAAGGTAGGAACTTATGGAGGGTAAGGATAGAAAATTGTAAGTTTTAGGGTAAACTGTTTTTTATATTTTATAGAAAATAAAAAAATAACCGCAAATGAATGCACATTTTCAGTACAATTAGCCTGCAAATATTGAAAGTTAATTTGTTAAAAGAATAATAACTATGTTTATTAGTGATTTAGCTTACGCGTGCTGGATTGTAAAGCAGTTGTCGAACATTTTAAAAGAATTGTCGAAGGTAACAAAAGTAATATACCGTAATGCCCAGGGCACGCGCAATTCATTGTACACGTCTGAAAGAGCGACAAAGACACCGCGGCAGTGGTTCTCAAAATAAATGCAGTGGAAAAATCCATCACGATGTTTAAAAGTTTTCTAAAACCGACAACTAATTTCCACAATTTCAAAAATTCAATATGCGTACGAAGGATTTCTGTTCAAAAGCTTATCAGATAAAAATGCAACAAGAAATCCTAACAATTCTAATTATGTTCCTTCGATCAGTTTATTCCACCCGACTTACGATTCGTGAAAATGTGTTTTATCAGAAATACAATACAATTTTCAAAAAGTTACGGCAAATACAGTGACTGAAACTTTTTGATGATAAAAATTCACCGAGGATGCTTCAGTCATGTAAATTTCCCAAGTTCCTTGCGATTTCGAGACAACGCAATGAAAATTTCGCCTTCTACTCTTCCAAATCGGAGTACAAACTTTCCAAACTATTATAATTTCATTCCTGAAAGTCACAAACTTTCCTTGATATTAAATCTTCGCGGTCGCATTTTCCGTGAGCCTTGAACTCGTACCGGTCGGAATTAATTTCGAGTATCGGATATCCAATCGAATATTCTTTGTAATACGTGCAAGATTATCGCCTATAAAATGAACGAATGACTGTTCTTGCAACCGTGTATAAAATGTTTAGAAAGGAGCTCATACGACGATAAAAACAATTAACGTCGATTTTTGATGCCTAAATAACTGTTTGAATAACCGGGAATATCCCGAGTTTCGACTGCAAAGTGTTAAATGCTCAAAAATCAAGTAAAATTCGTTAAGCAACCTCTTCTTCCAACATTTGCCCGTGCATTATCGTTCAACTAATTTACAGGTGTGATCGTAATTCAGATTAAATTCAGAAGAATTCTCATTGAAAAAAGAATTTAAGGTTTCTTCTAATTTCTAGCCTATTTTCTATTAAAATTCTTTTTGCTTCTTCTCTATAATAACTTTATCGAGAATAAAGTGTACAATCTGTTTCGATTTAGGTCAAATTGAATCTCCATTTGGTCCAAACGATGAACTCAGAATCTTACGAATGTTAATTCTTCCAGAGAATCCAAATATTTTACAAAAATTCCATTATTCAGTTCTAAACACTATAACTACCAATCGACCGATCGTCTCTTCCGCCTCTTAATTTTTCCTTTCCCAAAGTACTTATTCAACGAATTTAAATATAATAGATCTAACCCTGGTACTTTTAGAGTCTATGGAACGCTTCATGCGAAAGAGACTTAAAGTGAACAGTTTCGTTGGAAACGTTACACGAATAGGAAGAAAACGGAGCGCGCAGTGAGAACCTGCGAAGTATATGAAGGGATGGCTGCCCCCACTCTCGGTGCGGAAAGCAGATGGAATAGGTACCCAGTGGAATATTCCATCGCCGCTTTTGACGAGAGAAGTTCGTTGGCGAAGGGTGAGGAGGAAGAAGGGGGTGTCGGTTAAGGGAGAGTAAGCTCGAAAAGAGGGAGAGAGAGCTATACCCGAAACAACGGCACTTCGACAATGTCTCCCATTCGCGCGAAAAGAAAAGGAAAATGCTCGACTCATGGTTTCATGCATCGGACGATTTTTTCAACCGAATTGAAATGACTTTTTGAGAATATTTACGCTATTATTTTAAACAGTTTTTTAACGACTACGATTAGTTGCCTTCGTATACTTACTGTAGCGATAGTTTTGCACTTGATTTCTTCCTCATTGACACTCCTTAATGCGATACATATATGTATACGGTATAGTACAATATAGTACACACAGAGTGTACATGATAATGGATGGAAATAACTATCGCAGACGAGAGAACGTGTTTCCGTGTCTCTAATTTGCACGTTGAAACGTCATTCGTATTGCGAGGCTTTGGAACGGGCAATTCTGTCTAAACTTTGATCTCGATCGGACGATGAAAAGCAAAAAGTAATCGTGAATAAGGAGAAATATAAACAATTATCGTAAATATCTAAGATATCCGCTCTGAATTAGCTCTCTACAGATAACGATATATATATATATTTGGTTGCAGCAAGTCACATGCGCGTTCAAAGTCAATTTTTTCATACTCATTGTCCGTTGAATCGAATTTTCCGAAACGAAAAGTCGAAATTTAAAGGGAACGAGATGATAGATAATTTGAAAGATGATTTCCACGTACCAACTGTAGAGAGCTGCTGTATCTCGTTCATCTTGAGGATAACGCTCGTACCAGCAATCTGCTGATGGCCCTGCTGTTGTTGCTGCTGCGGTTGCTGCTGTGCTTGCATGATGATGGTCACCATAAAATAAAGCGATGATATGTAAAGGCGCGAGAGTTTCCGAAGTTCTCTTCGATAGCACACGTAATCTTCGTTCTATCTGGCAAAGTCTAATTCACGGAATCCTCGTGTCACGAGAACTCGAGGAAGAATGAAAATCCTTCTCGTAGGAGGACCGAAATAAAAACAGGTATCCACGGCACTTGTAATATTGAGGCATGCACTAGCGCGATCTTTTAACCTGCGCCATCATGGATTTTCGAGCACTCTCTTTCTCTCTCTCTCTTTCTCTGTCTGTCTTTGTCTTTCGCGTTCTCCCTTCCTCCTACGCCCTCTCTTGTTACTTGACGCGATTTACCACTCAATAAGAAAAGTCACATAAGAAAACAGGATATCACGAGCAACCAAATGACCGATCGGTCCTCGAGGAAAATCAGAAATCTTCGGCAATGCGATAGAGTCGTCCTTCTTTACGGAACGGACACTCTGTCAGAGATGAAAAAGTCTCGGCATAACGCGGAACCCAACGTATACGTAATACGGGCCGACGCGAAAAGCCAATCGATGAACGTATTCCGGCTTGGAGACTCGTGCAGCTCCACGCGCGGGAAATACGTCATGACGATGTGAGGATAGACGCGTTGCTCACACTCGGATGTTCTATCCTGCGCACCCTGGAAATTACGTCAACGATTGCTCAATTAAGATTTCAAGTAATCTTTGATAAATGCGGATCGATGTTTTGTAGAATCTTTTTGTAGTTGTAACAATATTTTGACACGCGCCTTTTTTTCGACTTGGGACCCAGTTACGTTCCGACTGATCGGTCGTAAAGCGAATTTAGTTCGCGAGGCTATTTTTATTCAAACGCGGCATCAAAATTGCGTATAAAGCGCAAAAATTCAAACTGAGTACTTTGTTGTACGTACTGGAAACAAAAATACAAACTGAAATGGCGTACTGTAAAAATAGTAACTACCTAGTACGATTGAAAGTAAATTTTTAATTTAAACAGTACCTAAAACTCTTGAGACGCTTATTTATTTTTTGTGGCCGCAGGAAAAAAAAGCGGCATTCTCGACGGTAAATATGGATCGATATATTTTATAATTTGTTTGTAATTGTGAATGAATTTCGATATAATATATATCACCTCTAATAAGTCCACAATTTCAGCATTTTTACAAAAGTTGCATAGATTTATGGCGGCTGTAGAACTATGCAATGTTTGTGTTAAATCTATTATATTTAAATATGTTAAGTACATTGGAAAAAGAGGATTCAAGAAGTAATTTTTATTTTATAAGATACACTTGGAATGTTTACTATATGGTTTCTCCATAAATATAAAACATTCTTATAAAATACGAGAAACCAGTCCTTCTGACCGCCACGGTGCTTGCAGTGTTAAACGACCCAAACAAGTATCCTCAAAAATCCGCGATATCGTCCCGCGAGAAATGTATATCAAATTTCAAAATTGAAATCTCACTTCGTACAAATAAAGTCAAAAACTGGGCTCCGAAAAATCACGTAGCCAGTCCTGGATGCGTTTGCGCATGAGCGCTGAATATTCGTACACCGAGATTCACCGGTTTCCCCACGACCTTGCGCAGTGCTTGGGAACGTTGATTTTGCACGTCCTCTGGCGCCGACGATCCTCACCAATCCTCACTCTCTCGTGGCTACTGCTGGCATTGCATGGTTTTGTGCTCTGTGCTGACTTTTCTTCATTTAATTTGCAAATTTATAATGGCAGAGAACAAGGAGCAAACCTTCATCATGATCAAGCCTGACGGCGTCCAACGTGGACTCGTCGGCAAGATCATCCAACGTTTCGAAGACAAGGGCTTCAAGCTCGTAGCCATGAAGATGCTGTGGGTAAGTTTGATCCTTGGGAACACGCATGCACGTTTTCCCGTTCTTTGTATATTCCGGCGAAAATGCGCACGCTCATGGCGATTTTACCGGCCACGTGGATGCCGGCTTTGTTGCTTGGCGTGTTAATTTTGAATAGCTCTGTCTCTTTTCTTCCGTTTTCTGTGCAAATTATTTCTTCGTTCGACGAAGAAAATTGGTAACATCTGTCAGGACGTTAGGATCGGCGAGTAGCTAACGATTGCCGCGTGACCTTTGCTACCGATTTGCGTGTCATTGTTACGGCACCGTGCTTCACGAAAATAATTGTAGAAATATTTCGTTATATTTGTAAATTATTATAACGGCTGTAGAAGTATTATTGTTAATGATTAAATTTTGTTCGTTAACGTGGTGTATTTTTTTTTCGATGTATTAAAATATTTAAGGAATATCTATACATGCAAAATCAATATGTAGATGTCACGGTAGCTTAAATGAATTGGGGGGCTTCTTCTATATGACATTGATGCACGGTCTAAAGATAGAATTACAATGTCAGGGACAAGGAGTACTTTGTTTCTTATTAGAAACAATGTTAATAATTGGGTCGTAACAACCTTATAGTTTATGTTATTACGAGAACAGATAGTAATTTTGATTCTTTTTTTTTCAGCCATCCGAAGATCTACTGAAGGAACATTACGCAGATTTATCTTCCAGGCCATTCTTCCCTGGTTTAGTTAAATATATGAGCTCCGGACCGGTCGTACCCATGGTAATTATCTACGTTTTGTTACGTAACGCATTACGTGAAAGTATGACCATTCTTTCATCCACTGTAACACGTTACAAAATGTTGTCACGCTTCAAAGATGGAAGAATTATCGATTACAGAAGTTATTATTAATGTTAAGATAACTTTTTCGTAGGTATGGGAAGGTTTGAACGCCGTGAAAACTGGCCGTGTAATGTTGGGAGAAACAAATCCAAAAGACTCCGCTCCTGGCACGATACGAGGCGACTTTTGTATCCAAGTCGGACGTAATATTATTCATGGCTCAGATTCGGTAGACTCTGCCAATAAGGAAATCAAGTTGTGGTTCGGCGAAAAGAAATCAGAGGTCACTGACTGGGTATCTTGGGCAGAAAAGTGGATATACGAATAAAAATGATAAAATTGATCTGCTCGACAGACCTTGGAAAATATCAAGCTTATAAATATTCCTCAGTATTGATGTACTTGGACCATGCATACTGCCAATCGATATAATTCCGAAGAGCCACTGTATATAAGATACGTTACATCCATTTTGGCAACAATAAAAGAGATTCTTATAGTAGTAATTAATATTAATGTATTACCGTTATTACCATTTTCATTGTTCTCATAGTAGGAACAAAAAAAAACATGATTACCGCACCGTGTGCAGCTTATTTCATAGAAAATTTCATTATATTTGGTGGAACGTATGTTAAAAATAAAAATTATGTTGATTGTTACAGTTTTCAGGATAACATGGAATCGTATTCGGCAGAAACATACCGGTTTCGTAATATTTAAATGTCATTTACTGTCAACGTAGATGATAGCTAATGCTACATACTTTTTAACGTAAAAAGAACGCGTTAGGCGGACACACAAGTGCACGCCTATAATGCGTTGACTGATCTCTAACGAAATCAACGTAATCGGTTCGCTTTTTTAATAACATTAACACGTTTAACACGCAGCCGATTTCGCTCTTCTTTTCGTTCAGGCGGCACACAGCGCCGATCAGAACGCGATCTGTTCGGTTATTGCTCTTAATGGCTATTATATATTAAAGATAGCAGCCCGGAGAAAAAGACAGTAAATTGCTGTAGAAAGTTATTTAGCTTTGAAAACTTTTGTAAATTCTGCTGTTGCCAATGCAGTGTTTGTTTTAAAATGTAATAGGAAAAAAATGTCACGGACCGACGCCACCTAAACGAAAAGTTCGCCGTCTGTTCTCGCGAGCTGACGCCGCGCTTAACACTAGAACTATCGGTGTGATGTCTGTTATATTTAAATATACAAAATAAGTACTTTGGGAGAAGAAAAATAAAGAAGGGGGAAAAAAACGATGAATTAAGTAAAGGTTTTCTAAGATAAAAGTGGAATATTGACTTCATGGCTGTTCTATCAATTTGGGGAATTTTTTGAAAAGATTGGGTAACAAAAAATTGTTTGACTGTTAACCAACGATGTGCATCGACATCGGGAACATGTTTCTCGAACAGTTGTACAAAATATTTGTCTATACATGTAAAGTAAATACTTATGTATTAAGTCCACTGAATAACGTATCCGTATTTCCGATATAAAAATCACAGTTAACGTTTGACTCTTTCTCCATACTGTCACTGTGTTTTTGTGCGCCGTTGTACTACATAATTTTTTGATTGTCGAACAGTCTCAAGAATCGCCGCGTAATTTAAAATAATTCATTTCGACGATACTCTCGCAATTGACTCGTTGTTTGACATAAATAACTGGAAATCGTGATCTCTAACGATAGTCTCAGCGTTTAAATGATAAATACTGCGTGGAAACTATAAGTAGTACAAAAGAAATATTATCAACGTTCACGGTGTGCAAACGTGGCGAAATCAATTTTCCGACTGGCCCAGGAAACTTTTACAGGCTGGACAATAATGTTTCTGCACCATGCAGCTGTCCATGCAATATGGGCAAGGTGCGCAACACCAGCATCTGCAAAGAAAGAATTTCGTAAGCGATAAAATTACACCTTTCCTTCGTTCTCTTCTCGAATGATATTTACTTACCCGAGTAAACAAAGGATCAGAGCAAACAGATGAGTCTTCATGTTTGATTCAGATTCTACGGCCGTTGAGATACCTTGATGGCAGTGGGGACATGTCATGTGCTGCGATTCAGAGCCAAATGCTGGGGCGCCGACGATGACAACGTCTGCAAGCATTTGATTTTCGTTAGAGAGATGTGTCCTTGGACATGCACGAATCGCTCAGAATCTTGATATTTTCTGATTTTTGTAAGTTTTAATGGAATAAACTTCATTGTATTAAAATTGACAAAACGTAGAAAGTATCGAGAAATGGACATAACCGCATTGGTTTCCGAGCGACTCATATATCGATGCATCTGCAAGAGCGCATATGTACGCCCTTTTTATATATTGATGGGTCTGTCAGAGCGTATATATACGCTCTTTTTATATATTGATGGTCTGTCAGAGCGTATATATACGCCTTTCGCCGTCAAAGGGTTCAGAGATCTGTTTTTCGCATATATAGACGCACAATGTCGCCATTATTTAAAAGTCTGCCACCTATGGGATCCGCATAGAACGTAGCGCGTTAAAAGTTTTTCTCGATAATTTTAATCCCTCGTGAAATGTTGAATTATCAGGCAAACGAAACACTAGAATCTCTATATTTGTGCAGTTATACATACTTTGTTGTGGAGGTGGAGGACCACCATGGTAAGGTGGTGGCGGTGGAACGTAACCTCCCCCTGGTACGAAGCCAGGTGCTGGGGGTGGCATGTATTTGTCATCCATTACGATCTGAAAGAAAAAGTTAAACAGCAACGTTTATTTTTCTACACTTTCGACTTCCACGGACGAAGTTCCCTCGAAATGTAAAGAAGGTGGATGTACAGCATTTCTTTATTTTTCGACGGAATTCGATCGTATTTGTTCTAACGCGGTTTTAGAAGCGCACTCGCAAGTTATGTTTCTTTCTTTCGGTGTATAAATCAGGAGAGGTTACATCTGGAACGTATTTCAAGCATTGGAGCGTTATTGCATTCTATATTTAGATCGTTTCTGCTCAAACGAAATATCCCAATGTTAATGCATCCGACTGTTTTTCGAATCCCAAGTAATTCCATTTCGCGATACATAAGTTTTTATCGACCACACAATATTTATCGTTTACTCAAAACCGAAATTAGAAGTAACGTGACAACTCTTTTTTTATCAGGAGTAATTTTATTTCTTGCTCTCTGTTTAACAAGGTCTGCGTTTAAATATCGCGGTACGTGTGGCGCCACTGTTGATTTTAAGATGAGCGAATTTTGAAAGAAACAAATTCTCTTTTTAAGTTTTACAAAGCAGTTGAATATATAGGATTCCATAGATGGAACTTCATTCTTTATGTGCAGAGCTGAGTAAGTCGCACCGAGCAGTACGTGTGTACGCAATTTAATACGTTATCTTATCAGGATTTATGGCTGAAGTAAGAGCCAACAAAGAGCAATAAAACTGCACCGAACGAAACTACAATAGCAGAGCACTCGAGACTACCGCCGAGCAAAAAATAGTCGTAATTGGAAAGTCTTTAAGCTCGTATTATCTTTACTTGTAATATTAACGCCAGCATTCGAGAATATTTACTTGCATTCGTTACCTTGGATACTTAATCAGGGTTATATCCCGCTTAATCCCGCAGTGAAAAATCAGTATTTTATAAATACTGATTAACTGATATAAAATACTGGGTTTTCATTACGACACAGCTACTTGTGCCACTTTAAAAATAAACGGCTCGCATAATCCATGCGGAAGTGTTGCACGACATCTATCGGCCGTTGTAATAATCAATTAAGAAATATTGCGTAACGTTAGCTGGATTTTTTTTACGAGTTTACTTTATTATCAGCGCAAAGTCGATAATACAATTCTCGCTAATTTCTTTACCAAAAGTGTTAATTCACCGTCAATAAATATCTATATCGTCATCGAAAACTGCGCCGAAATTCTCCACATTGTTATTTTAAGAAAGCCAAAAAACCTGGAACTTTTGCCGAAAGCAATTAATCTCGATCTTCTTATTCTGCAACCTGCCGCTACAATAAAGCAGCCAGTTTTTTACATTTTTACGTTGTCTGATCGATGATACTTTGAACATTCTTGAACAATTTGCATATAAATGAAAAACAGAATCAAATTAACATCCATCCACTCTTTAAAAAAGATCGCACTAAAATCCCTAAGATCTTTTCCGTCTCGTAGTCTATTTTCTACCAACGAAACAAGAATCTTCTTTTTGTTTGATTACGGTCAAATTAAATCTCGATTTTGGGTAAAAAACGACCCCAGGGACTGACGAAGGTTAATACTTGATATATCTCCACTCATAAGTACATTTCTAAGAAAAGAAGCCTGAAAACAAGCCAAGATATCAGTAAACACATCAGCATCGGCATCGATTAATCGCGACGGCAGGAAGACCGTCGCTGGTCTCTTTTTTTTCGAAATATACCACTCTATAATAAGAGTTGGCTTTATTGATAACAGATAAGGTGATAAGATACGCACATCGTACACGTTTGTCGATATCAGGGCCGAATTAACCAATAGACAAGTAAGACAAATTTTTAGGGCCCGGGTTCAATCGGTGCAATCAGTGTCTCTGATTATTAACACTAGAGCTACCAAGTCAGCCAAAATGATTGATTCCTATTTTTTTTTTTAAATTGTATCAAATAAATTACTGTATCGATAACACAGTTCAACAAATTTAAGCTTGTTTAACTTTTTGCAACATCCACTGGGTGATCCTCGTAGAGTTGCTCATCCTAAACACGAATTCGCCGGCAGAATTGCAACATCAATCTCAGTTTTCGAAAAATGGGTTTTAGTAAAAACACCCGATTTTGGTAAAAATGAGGTATTACGCGAAAACTATAAACGCTAGGAAGATAAAATTTGTATTAAAAGGTAGATGAAAACATGCCGAATATTTTTAGTGTATATAGTTATTAAAATTGATTGTTGGAAATAGTTGTAATTGACCGTCAAAGTTTAAAAAGGTGCCAATGCGCGAACTTGCTACGTTATATTTTTACATTTTTACGAAAAGTTATTGCAAAAAAAATCGTGTTGAACAGTGTAATCTTCTTCATCCCTTGATTTTTCTCTTTCCAGAGTATTTGTTTCATACATTGAAATACAATAGATCTAACTCCGGTAGTTCTAGTGTTAATATTTCATTCTCATTGATAAAATCAAACAAAAATCTGATGACTCGATAAACACTTCTCCGGTTGATAGTGTTAGTAGTACTTTAAGGTTATAATTTTGAAATCAAAGTCGTAGCAAAAGGGTCAATCCGTCCCTGATCGATGTAACGACGTGCAGATATTACACGAGTACGAGGTACCGAGTTATCAGCGGTGTTCAATTTGCGGCTTGGCGCACCGGATGTCATTTTTGAGATGCCTCCGATACGATTCGTAAATCACGGAGCGTTTGAAAATATTCACACTGTCACGATAATTAACGTCCAGCCTTTCAAGGCTCTGATGTAATACGTAATTGAGGAAATCAATAGCCGTTTAAACGTAGCCCGGCGGATCCTGTTGCGCGGAGGATACCGGGTCCACTCGAGACCATGCGAATTGACCCACAGCGCTCTATTGTTTGTTCGGCGTCAAACCGAACTACAGTAAAACCTCGATAAATGCACAGATTTTCGGGGCAAAGCAGTGCTCCTATCGAGTACCGGTGTCGAGTTTGTGTTTACATTAAGGCTCGAGCCGAGCGCGAGCTCAGAAAAAGAGAGACAGTAGAAGAGACAGAGAGATCAAGTTAACAAAGTGAGCTGCTCGAAACTATCGGCGAGGCACTGCTAATGCAACAATAAACTTGTTTATTTATTCATTTTTCTAAATGTAACTTTTCCGAATGCATTTTTGAGATTCTTCTGATTAAAATGATACCAAACACGATATAGTTTGAATTATGTAAATAGTAAGTAAATTTATTAAATATTAAGTAAATATAACTCAAACTATATCGTGTTTGGTATCATTTTAATCAGGAAAATCTCACAAGTACGTTAGCAAAGGTTTCAAGGAAAAAAAATCGAAAATGAAAACGGCTGATCCTCCAATTAGTAGTGCCTCACCGATACATTCGGTTGGTACCATGTTACACTGCTCCCTCTACTTTGCGCAGTTGGAAGGAATAATTATTATGTATCTTTTTTGGTAACCAATTTCTTCCGCACTGCAAAACAAGAACGAGATTTTTTTTCGCTTTACCCAATGGCGAT
Organism: Cerceris ruficornis; assembly: GCA_963989415.1. Taxonomy (NCBI): domain Eukaryota; kingdom Metazoa; phylum Arthropoda; class Insecta; order Hymenoptera; family Crabronidae; genus Cerceris; species Cerceris ruficornis. The sequence goes on from OZ022518.1 coordinate 31,798,239, forward strand.
TTTTATTATTGACAAAGATATAAGTATCCAGGATAAGTGCAAGTAAATCTTCCCGAAAATTGACAGCAATATTTTTGATATAAATAATAACAATGTCAAGCTAGATTCAAAAATGGGAAACGAACGTTTTCTTTTGAAAGATGTTTACCAACTACCGCCATTACAGATTTCATTGTGCTTGATTCGCCGACAAGGCGATGCACGTATTGCGCTAAAAATGCCGAAAATAACTATTACGGAATTCAGACATAAAACGGGTTGCCCGCTCGTTCTCCAACGTGAGAATCATGCGTGAATTTAAAAGCGTGAAAAAATACACGGGAATAAACAATGGTAGCCATTGGATCGAACGTGTTGAAGAACAAGCATTTTCAAGGACAAAGGGAACACGGTATAAGGAAACGGTCACGTTATTGCTGCTGATAAGAATCTATGAGTACCTTTGCACATGCAAATTTAATGGAGCCTAAAATAACAGAAGGAATATCGATCGCGTTTATTGTTTAATATCGACTGTGTACCACTTTGAAAATTTCAGTTTCATGCAATTCCGGCGTATGTGCTGTTAATTATTACAGTGGCCTAAGTGTAAGTCTTCTATTCTTTATTTCGGATTGGGTCTAATTTTTCTGTTTTGTATGATGCAACTATCAACATCGTAAAATTCTTTAATTTTTAATCCTTTTTACGAAGTAATTTGATCGTATTGTAATGCACATTGGTGCAGTGTAGCATAAGTGATAAGTTAAATTTTTGAATTAAGGCTCGTTTGATAATCAGCGAAAAATTCATTTCTTGAGCTGCTTGAGACGAGAGAAGGGCAATTTTTAAAATTTTTCTAAATACATCACTCTGATAATCAGCGAAAAGTTCAAATTTTCGACTCGAGCCGCTCCCACAATCACCGGCACACGCACGAATACGAAAAGTGTAAGCGATGATTCAGCATAGCGAAAAGGGAGAAAGAGAAAATGTAGAGAAATCGACAAAATTATTGCGTCCTCGAACACACCCGAAACCCGTTCGGCTTTATTCGGGTCACGGTTCTGGCTTCGATCGGTCCGAATGAAAGATCGCATTCTGTGCCTGTTATCAATGCAAAATATTTAACATTCAGCTGCGCGCACCGGAACTAGCAGAGCACAACTCCGTTAATCTTTGTTTAAAAAGCAAAACACGCCGTATGAAACGAACGAGTAGTGACGTTCCTCAGGTTCGTTCGGGGAAGTCCACAATAATCTACGTTTTCAATGTGCGACGGCGGAACAAATGCTAGCGTTTACTTGAAGTACAAAAAAGGTTGCGTAAGATAACACCCGCATGATTAACGTTCATCCGATCTTTAAGAAAACAGATCAGTTATATTATTATTATTAGAAAGTCCCTAGGGTCATTACCGATTCGTCGGCCATTTTCTATTAAAAAGTTTTTTTTTTTCAGACTTTCTTTACAATAACTTTAGTGAGAATAATATGTATTCACTGTGTACAAGTTTTCTCGATTTGGGTGAAGTTAAATCTCGATTGGATTAAAAAAAGATCCCAGGATCCGATGAAGATTAATTGTAATCTGATTTTACAAGCAGTCAATGAAAATTTTATACGCACATTTTCTCCGATTAAGACATAAACGAATTAGTAGTAGTAGAATAGAATTTAGACATAAATAAATGTTCGAAGTAGGAAAATGTCGTGTGGCCTTCGCTTCGATGTGTTTCTGATATCGTGCTCAGTATCCATAGACAAATCTAGATGATAACGGATAAACGACGATCGCCGTAAAGTGTATTTTTTTATCAATATGAAACGGACCTTGTGGCTAGTACTAATGTATTAGATTGAGTCGCTGATTAGATCGAGCATGTACGTAGATTTACCTAGCTGAACACTTTTTGAAACATTGATGAAGCTCGGTTGAATCTGAGTAATGATTTTTCGAAGGTCACACTGTTTATCGCGCTGAAATTTTCAGTGTCGGGGTTGAATATTAATTAAGAAAATTGAAAATCATATAAATGACAATAGGAACCATGTGTACAAAGTGTTGCACGATACAAGGATTACCCGAGAAAATTTAAGTCGCGCAAAACCACTTGTTTGTAAGATGCGTCTGTGAGAACGTATATATACGCCTCTCGTACGAATCGATGGACCTGTGAGGGCATGAATATACGTCTTCCGCAATAAGACGGTTAAATAAACACCATCTGAATTTCCAGCAAATGCACCTATCCCCCGAAGATCGTTTCCGCAAAATACCGTGAATTCGAAACCGTTGGCTGTAAATATTTTTACAGCCAAAACTTCTGTTGTCAGCAAAAATGTTTGCTTTCAACATTTTTCTTTTAAATCCGTTATTTTGAAAACCGTGTGAAAGTGAGCTTGTGTAAATGAAGTACCGTGCAAATTTGGGGTTAGGCGTATTCGTCCGACCAATCAGACGCTGAAAGGATTGTTGAAGGATTTATCAACATTATTAAAGTTGACGTCATTTTGCGAGATTAACAAGTGCGTCGGAGCTGTGACAAGTGGCGGAAACATTGTACGATCGACGGCAGGTTAAGGTTAGAATTACTCGAGAACGTCTGCGCGAAAGCATCCAATCTAGTAATTTGATGCGCGTGTTGAGGACGTTGAGGACATCTGGCGATTTCCGTTGCAATAATTGCAATGATTAAATCTAGCACGTCGGAAAGTTGACGGAGATTCATGCTTACGGATTTTCCGTGTTTTTACGCGACACACGATAAGGGAATTGCCAATGATTAATCATAGATCAAACATTGAGTAACACAAAGTTCATATATATCTTGCATTTACGGATGGTAAGATGTAATTACATTTAGATCCTTATCAGCATGTTTGATCTCCCGTCCATCCGGCGATTAATTTCAACAAGAAAATAGCTTGCCGTGCACGATAGTATCGACGATTTGCTTCGACCCGATAATTCGAATGTGTACTTGAAACGTTCACGTAACTTGGTACGAGTTTGGTCGGAATATATTTTCGTCGTTACTGTTTCGTATTTCGGATTTGACACTGTGGTAATTTGCCTAGGATCCATTGTTTTAGGTAGACGAGGAACCATCGAGGCTATGATATAAATATTTCGGAGAAAAAATGTTTATTTTCCCAGAGCTGTCGGAAAATTTGAACTCGGTCTCACCGATGACGAGTGTAAGTCCTTATCTCCTTATCTACTGCAGTCCCGTAACTTCAATGTAGGTAGGTGGCTTTCGAACCACTGAGACTACGATATTAATATCTCACGCGATAAATTTTGAATTTCCCAGAGTTTACGGGAGATTTGGACTCGCACCCGCTGAATGTAAGTTCGAGCCTTTACCTTCTTTAGCCCCATATATTTCGAATTTGCTGTAAAACTGATTCCTGATACGAACAAAATGAACGCACGATTAACCGAATATTTTTCCGTGTCGATGTATTTCCTTATGCGAAAATGCATCGTATTTCATCATGAAACTTCGATGCGTCACAAACGAACGCATTAACGTCGACTGAGAGAATACAGATACGTAGATATTCATTACGTTAATAGCCGCTGGTAATCGTCGAAGTTTGATAAACCGATAAGAGCATTAGCATAAAGTACTTATGAAACTCACTTTCGAGCAATTAAACTTTACAAAGAACCCGGAATTCTTTTCGCTCGAGCGTTTATACCACGCATTATTCCCATTCACTTTTTACCAAATCTAAAAGGCACTAAATACAGCAATCTTCATGCTACCATGAAACATGCGAAGAACTCACTTTCAACTAATTCCACTTAATTCCCGTTCGACAAAAACCGTGCAAGAATCCTCACCAGACAGACAACGAACGTAAAAAATGAAAAGTTTGTTACCAGTTTTTGCCCAATATAGAGTACACTTTCAATACCACTTAATTCCCAACGGTACAAGTATTCGCGCTGATTGGATAATTGACAAAGCGAGCTTGTTTTCTCGCGAAATCTAAAAATACCTCGTACGGCAACCTTTCTCTCTATATTTATGCACGCACATACCTGTTGCGGTAACGAGGAACTGATATGCACTAGCTGCTTCTCACGATCACCCGCGTTGGTCAGCGAAAGAACACCGAATCCACCGAGTTCCGACTGTCGTCTGAAGTTCTCACCGATGTTCGGCACTTTTGAAATTATCTAACCGTGTGTGGATACCGAAGGGAGCTTGAGACCGGTCGAAACACCGGAGGTGGGAGTATGAGTTGCCATTGCAGAGAACGAGTGGGAGAGTTCTGCGAAGTGACGTTGAAGACGCGCTATCAGGAGGTGTCAACTCCCATACATTAAGTTTCGTTCGCAGATGTGCTGCTGTCTAGAGCGGTATCCGCACACTAGAACTAGATTTTATCTATATAGCACAGTATGCTATATACATCGTATATATAGTACTATCGCTTACTGTTTAACACGTTGAGTGCCGCGTCAGCCATCGGTGGCTGACACTGGACTTTCCGTTTAAGCCGCGTCAGTCACTGGTGGCTGACAGCGTGCAATATAGCGCATCTAAGCGGCGCGCGAGGCCTGGCGGGGACTTCCTTCAGAATCGGCGTGGCACTCAACGTGTTAACACGTTGAGCCCGGCGTCGGTCCCTGGGGACCGACAGTGAACTTTCCACGGGGACCGACGCCGGGCTCAACGTGTTAAATCAGTAAGCGATTTATTTATTTAAAATTTATTTAAAATTCACATACCTACTGATTTTTAAACGTTTACGTAAAGCTACTTATTTTAAAACTAATATTGCTATTGCACACTAACCCTCCTTTCTCAAACGGGCTTGGGATTGTTTATGACGGAGTTACTTGGCGCATCGAACCCATCTGATATATTTGGGTGTACAAATTGTACTGACTTTTCCTGCTCTTCCATCCCTCGATTTTTTCCGAAATTTTCTCTTTTTGGCAACATTTGGCACACATTTTTATACTACGTCTTGTCTATGCGCGTCGATGCAACAAGTCACGCGCTCATGACATCCACGCATTGCTTCAAAAGAGACTGCGTTAGGTTTCTCATAGATTTAAAAGCTGTACGTGTGTTAGTTTTTGAACGTGGCGCCAACTGGAGCGGAACTCGGCAAGTAGAACTAACCAAGTTTTTGTATAAGAGTTGTCGCCCCCTCATCAGAAAGTGGGTTTAATGAAATTTGTCCCTTGTGTACTTACGCGCGGGATACGTTATTTAATCCACTTTTGTTCCCAGAGGTTTCACCGCAGAACCACCTGTCAACAAATATGTTACGCGGTAACTACACTTGCGGATGTTTATGCTAATTTCAGAAATGGATAGACCTTGCCGATAGAGAGGATGAAGTAGAGCAAGTAGCGCAAGTAGAACAAGAGTCCAAGTAGAGGAGTCTTTCACACGCCAAGTGTTACAACTGGCTGCAACGGATGCGCTATATTGGATATTTCAGATGTAATCTTTATATTGGGTGCCTTTTGGGTAATTTAGCAGTGTTAAACTTGAAACTAATAGGAAAGAATCTAATCAGAGGACTCTCACTCGCGAAATGTTCCAACGAATGCCGTATATCGAACATTTCAGATGTACTTTTCATATTAGATGTCTTTTGGGTATTTTAACAGCGTTTTTATATCCACATTAACGACAAATGTATTTCAATATTTGTTGAAAATTGTAGTAATATTGATCTGGCATTGCTAGGAAAAATGAAAAAGTCGGATGTTTACTATAAGCAATAGTTACAACTGAAAATAATCGTCGTTCAGTCATAGTTCGATATAGCACACGGGATATCAAGTATAAATTGCGTATCTTTAATTATTCGTAATAAAGTTACTGTTTTTGAGTCGCTCAGAAGCCAATACGGTTAAGCCCGTTTTTTTGATATTTTCTGATTTTTGTCAATTTTTAAAGAATGAAGTTTGTTCCATTAAAATTTACAAATATTAGACAATATCAAGAAATAAACTTAACCGCATTGGCTTCTGAGCAACTCATGGGAAAACTAAATGGAATCCCATGATACGTGACGTCAGGGCTGTTGCTAACAACGACATAACGTCGAGGACACTAAAAGGGTTAAATTATAATTTAGGAAAAGTCTCCCAGAAGCGATGAAAATTTGTAATTGCGATTTCGAGTTATCGTTGTACTTTCAAATGTAAGGACAGTGCGGAGATAGAACGCCGGATTTCCGAATAGTGAATTTAAATTCTACGAACGCACTTGTCGCAATTACAAAATTTTCTCTGAACTAACATAAATATATCACACCGATAAACCAGGTGCAGACGTATCGTTCTGTTTGCGATACCGGAGACTCTGTAATTCGAAACTCAGCTAGAATAACGTAACCTTATCAGCGTGATTAGTCACAGGCGAAACTGGCAAAGAGGAGATAAGTCAGATGGTAGGATGCTGTGCAAAAAATATCAACGAGAAAACGTTGATGAGTCATGTCACAGATACTTCGTGAGAGACGTTAACACGAAAACAATTTGAATACGATATGCAGTTTCCTTTAGGAGACCTTATGAATCATGCGCGAACGTCACAGCAATTTAAATATCACTTTTAATCCTAATTAGAAGATTAGGAGGGCAATCGTCGAATAGGTTAAAAATTGAGCGGTTTATTGAGTCGTCGGAGTAAATTTTTAATGAGTTTCGTCGTTTCTACGAGGATGATTTTTTTCAGGTTTTACATAAAAACAAATTCGATCCTGGATCGTCGATCGATAACAATCAAAAAATGGTAGCTCGATCTTTCGATCGATGCTTTTATGTTGAAGTGGAATTTTGAATTCTCCGAAAGTAACGGTCGGGATTAAAGTACTTCAGTAGATTAACCGACACGTATTACGTTTATTTGTCCGTATTGCTTGTACGATATGTGTTTCCATCAATATATATGACAATACCTGCCTTGAAATTTCGTTGCTTTACAATTTATCTAAAACGGATGGCTTTTTTTGGTTGATATCTATCAATATCGATTGATAAGACATCGATCGACATGCCTTTTTCTTAAAATACCGCTGTATCTTTCAATCATTCTCTGCATACTTTTCAACGTAATCTTCTTTCAAGATACTTCCGAGAATATATAATTATCGTCCTGATTGACAAGGTAATAAACGAAACAATCGTTAACACTGATAATTCATCGAAGTAACATCAACAGAATCCCTCAGGTATACGCAACACGTAAAAGTCGATCCTGAATGTCGATATTTCCTTCCTCTATCGCTCTTACAAACTAGCAAAAACCATGCAACAAGTAGAACCGCGCGAAACGTATAAATATATTTATAAAATATCGAATACTTTGTTTTTCTTCTTTACAAACATAATTTATTAAGGAACCCAGTAAATCTCATTGATCAGAGGAATATTCGTCTAATAACTAAAATGATCGTAAAAGGACCGTAAGATAAATCTTCAACGTTGGATCTACGGACCTTAAATCCCTTACAATTGTATGAAACGAGTACTTTGAAAACAAAGACGAATCAACCATCAAACAAAATGATCAGTTACATAATTTCTGTATTATTAGATACACGTGAAACATCTGTTGCGTTGATTCTATACAAATTTGAGAAATGATTAGAAAAAATGTAGACGCCGTGAATTCAATGGCTTCCGTAGATCTAGCGTTAAGGACGATCGTGAAATTATCGATACCCTGCACGCAACATCTCTCGTAAATATAGGCAATGGTATGTCGACAGTGACTCATCATTTCGAAGAGACAGAGTGTACACGACTGCGAGTCATAACTCATTAACGCTTTTCCTACGTAATTCGAACCGTTGGATGAATCGTGAACAGTACTTGGTGGGAGTTCTTTCCTCTCTGTTTCACCGAGATCTGTTATGCTTCGTCTAATGTTGATGGTTCACTGTACTCAACGACGGTCTTGCAACGTCTAACTTTGCTGCAAGTTAAAGGTTCAGTTAGCAGTAAAGTTCGCACATCGGAATCTGTTTTTAGCAAATGTACTGCGAGGAAAAATATTCTTTGAAAGATACACAAGAAATCGATGTAAATTAAGTAGATAGGTAGAAATTCCGGAAGGGATCAAACTGTGGCGCAATTTTCTGTCTACTTTGCGATTGTATAATTTCAACTCGGATCTAAGGTTCGGATTAAAGCGACTGAGTTATTTCTCGTTTTCCGCAGTAGAACGGTGCGTCAATGAGAATAAGCGTCCACAGAATTGTAAAACCTCCTTGCGTCGCGTATTATATTTCCTTCAGTTTGCAGTTTATCGAACCGGATACGTCTCCAACGCTACTAATCCGTTACTCGGAGTATTCTAATTAATCCTCACCTTGCGCTATTTACGATTCACGCAGTATACGCTATTTCTCAATTCCTGCTGTAATCGAAAGAATCTGTTCTATTGAAAGTACCCTAAATTCCAATAAATTGTTCCATCGGATCAACGTTATCCGAGTATTATTCAATTTTAGCACGAAGTAATTCGTTTTTTAACGAGAATCTCGCCATCCGACCTGTGAAATCTATTTGGTCTTAACGTACACGCGTATAATCGTGTACAAGAAACAAGTCTACTTTAACGGATGGCGTTTCACTACGGTTTCTAATCTCAAACTTTAATCCACAACGGAAAGGGATCGTGACTATACGTGCACGCAAATACATACGACTACAACGAGTTAAATCACGATCGATCGATTAAAACTGTGCCGGCAATTGTGACGGTGGTCTGAGTTAATGACTTTTGATTCGAGATGTTTGGACTTTTTAACACCTACACGCAACAAAGTCATAAAGTGACTGAAAGTGAGGCAGGGTGATCAGAACTTTTGCCGTAACCGGAATACGGCTGACGCGGTAGTCTGCGTTAAACGAATTCAATTTTCCAAATTTTTGACTCAGTACACTTTCTCAAGCACCAGCACGTCTACACAATTCGTGCACGCGATAAAGTATTATATTCTTTGGCTAACAAAGCAACAGATACTGCGATAACAACACTGCAAAGTGACAACGACGTAAGAGAAACGTTGGAAACGATAACGATAATATTCTTCCAATTGAAAACAAGTCGTTCAAAAATTTCGTTTCGAACTTCGATATACTCGTGTCTACATTTTTCTAATTAACCCTTCGACAGCGACACGCTCTCGATCGATCGTACGTCGATGATAATCGATACAGAACTTCGATTCCCACTAATCCTCCCTATTCGATACCCAGAAGTCAGCCGAAGTGAGTTAAGATATCGGAAAAGTAAATCTACGAACAGTACGATCGTCTTCGAGGACGATCCTTCGTAAATACGGCAACGAATCACGTGCCCGCTTGAACTCGTTACTATCGATTAACAAGTGTATCAGCGCGATACAATTTAATATCAATGTGTTGGCAGTATCGATCGAATTTCTATCTTTCACAACGAATTCGTTTGGAATGTTTTACTCCGAGTGGATCTCTCTGAACGAATCGACGATGAAGCCGGAAAAGGGTGAGAGCACTGTAATATTTACGATATTTTCGCGCTAGATCGTTTCGTGGTGTAGAGTTTTCTGACGTGCCTCCTCAGTCTCTTGACGGTTTACGAGGAACGATCCGACGATGCTTTAGTCTTCGATTTCCGGCCGAGTAGCTTGCGAAAGGACGAGGTCCATCTCGAACGCGTTAATCCACCCGCTGCTTGATCGTCCGGCTCGCTGCAACTCAGCGACTCGCTGATCTTCCTGCTTTTTCCGCTGCTGCTGCTAGTGCTGCTACCTCCGTTTTCGTAACATCGCGACCTTCGGTCTCCAATTTCCGAAGAGAACCTGTTTCAGAAGATTAAGCGTGAGAATATTTTCGAGATCAAGGAATCGGTTGGGATCGATGAATTTAACACTAGATTTACGGGCGTGAAATCTGTTAGATTGCAATATATTAAATAAAGAATTTGGAGAAAGAGGGATCAAGTGCCAAAGATCATAATTCGTTAAGTAATTATTGTATTATAAAATACAAGTGAAATATTTACTGTACATCTTCTCTGTAAATTTGAGAAATATTTATAAAACAAGTAGGAATCCGTCAATTTGACGGCTTCCGTAAATCTAGTGTTAAGAAGAGGTAACGCGAGCATAGTACGAACCCTGAATCCGAAGAAAATGCTCTGGCAGTGGCCGGAGCGCTAGAGTTGGCCGATGAGAGGGAAATTTCAGCGACCGGGGTATTTGGATAGGCCTCGTCGTCGGAGGCGCTGTTGCTGCTGCTGGTGCTGCTCCTGCTGCCGCTGCTTCCTCCGCCGCTGCTGTCGACGCTGGAATCGTCGATGAAGCTTATCTCTCGATCGGCCAAAGGCGAACTGGTCCTTTGTCCGCCACGGGACGTCGTTGCGGATGGGGCGCTGGGTCGCAACCAGGTACGCAGATCCTGCAGTGGCGCTTGAAGGCACTTGAAAAGATTTCCGCTGCAACATCGACGATATATCGTTACGATACTAGAACGTACTTCTTATTTCCTGCGAAGGGAGGTTAGGCGATCTTGCTGCTCATAGCGATCGGCATTCGAGTTTAAATCTTTCGCTACGACGGGCGATTATTGTCGCTCTCAACAGAATACCGTTTACACGCGACGGACGATTATAGTCGCTCTCAATAGAACACAGTTTATATACGATGGGCGATTATAGTCGCTCTCAGTAGAACACCGTTTATATACGATGGGCGATTATAGTCGCTCTCAATAGAATTCTGTTTATACGCGACGGACGATTATAGTCGCCCTCAATAGAACACCGTTTATGTACGACGGATGTTTATAGTGGCTCTCAGTAAAATGTCGTTTATATGTGACGGGCGATTATTGTCGCTCTCAATAGAATACCGTTTATACGCGACGGACGATTATATGCGCTCTCAATAGAACAACGTTTATATACGACGGGCGATTATAGTCGCTCTCCATAAAATATCGTTTATATGCGACGGGCGATTATTCTCGCTCTCTATAGAATACCGTTTATACGCGACGGGCGATTATAGTCGCTCTCAATAGATGACCGTTTATATACGACGGGTGATTATAGCCGCTCTCCATAAAATATCGTTTATATGCCCCGGGCGATTATTCTCGCTCTCATTAGAACGCCGTTTATATATGCCGGGCGATTATAGTCGCTCTCTGGACTCGCAATTTCAGCGTTTCGACGACTGTTTTCATTTCTACCGAACGAGACAGCTCGTTCAACGGGAGTGTCACGCTCGTAGCGAAAGAATTGTGAAGTCGTCCGCTGTTCAACGAATTCGGAGCGAAATTTCAAACCCACGTAATATATGGCTGTCCTCGTTTATCGTTATTCGTTTCAACGTTATTTTCGGTGAATTTTTGGAAGAAATCGGTAACCGGTCATTTTGACCTCCTTGGGAGGTTTAGCGTTGAGAAGCCTGGGCTAAAGACGATCTACTTACTCGTCCCGATAATCGTCGATCTCCGCAAATGTACGCCTCGCGTAGAGACAAACGGAACATCGTCGACGACGTCGGCAAGACGTGGCGTGAAGAGTCGCCGCGCGAAGATGTCTCGCGGCGTGTCTCAGCGTGATCGTCTCTCGGGTCAATGCCGCGACTCCCTCCTCTCGTCTGCGTCTCTCTTCACCCAATTCGTCCTGCTCGACTCGCAGCTTCTCCTTCAGCACTTCGTTCTACGGGCGACAAAGAGAGAGAGACATTGACCTAAAAAGATCTACTAGGCAATTACACGTACACGATGCAGCTAGAGGAGGTAACACGAAACGCGAACAACGAGCTCGGAGAAAAATTCGATCGACATCCTCGGGATGCCTCGCGGCCGTCCTCCTGACCGTAAACACTGCAATTTGTACGGCATAAAACACGTTTCGCTCGGTAATCATAAAAGAACGAAGATACATCTATCGTGAATGTAGTTCAGGGGTGTCCAACCTTTCAGCTTCCCTGGACGACATCAACCCTCTGTGGACTACCGATCTCGTTGCAGCTTATGGCCGCGTGTAGACGCGGTTAGAGTCGAAAATTTGAAATTTAACGCTCTATGGGCTCCCGTGACTTTGAGGTAATGCCATTCACATCTAAAGACGCGGTTAGGCTTGAAAAATTTAAATTCAACTCTCTATGGGCTCTCGTGACTTTTAGGTAACGCGAGTCACATCTAAAGACGCTGTTAGAGTTGAAAATTTAAATTTAACCCTCTATGAGTCCCCGTGACTTTTAGGTTATGCAAGTCACATCTAAGCTTCTGTTGTTCGAAGTGAATTTTTCAAATCTGCCAAATATTTCAATTTACTTCTGAGAAATTATGAAATTCTTTGCAATTTAATGTTTAAGACTCAAGTTAAATCCATTATTTGAAATTGCATTTTTATCATTTTCTGACGTGCTGTCGTGCAACTGCACTTCGAATATCACAAAAAATTCGAACTATAGAGGGTTAACCGGTGAAATATAATTACACAAATATTAACTCATCTGCATCATAGCTCTAAATACGGTAGATGACCCGCAGTACCGTGCATTTCCGCGCGCAGCATTTTAACATTGTACAGGGCGGAATATTCCGCTTACGAATGACCATGGGTTAATTTCTAGCTTCTATACACTAACACTCCGATTTTAGGATGAAAAGTGATTTTCATCGCCAAACAAATGATTATCTCTCAGTATTCAGAATAGTCTCCGTCCGCAAAGAGTTGAAAGACTAATTGCTCTGGGCGACTCGTAGAATATGCTACGCTAACGAACAACTTGTAGCATTTTCAATGGTATTTTTAGTCATAATGTTCATATAGCCGTTCTGGGCCGCGGGTTGGACAAGCCTGATCTAGTTGCATAGATTTTCACCTCTCTTTCGAGAGCATCTCGCTCGGCACGAATAACAGTGGCCTGCCTCACGACATCCTGTCGCGCTCGCTCGAGAGTCTGCCTGGTGAGTTCATTCTGAGCGAGTTGCATCTGCAAACGTCGCAGTGCAACCTCGCGTTGCCTGTCCAAACGGTCCCTCGCGGCCACGCAGCCGTCCCTCTCGGTTTTCGCTCTTTCCACTTCTTCCTCCAGCCGTAGACTCCGCTCCAGTTGTAGGAACAGCTCGTCCTCCTTGCCGCGTAGCTCCGCTTCGCAACCCTCCAGTCGTTTCTCCAGAATTCTCTGGGTTTCCTCCAGCTTGTCTCTCTCGGCCTGAAAAATATTTAAGAATAGGAATCATTGAGAGTCTCGGTTCAAGGACTAACAGTTTGAGCGCAGCGTAGGTGTGCGCGAAAGCAACGATAGAAAAGTCAGCAACCACTGTACGTGGGTGGTGTTACGGCGAGAGAAATTGCACGGTGCATACGTATGCCTGTGGCAATGGAAGGGTTAAACGTGTTTACCGAATTCTCAATTAAATTTACATGGCGAGGAGGACATTCAATTTTGGGTGGGCTCCAAAATCGAGTATAGTCGATAAGCTATAGATAGATATGTAGATATACTCCAATAGCGAGTATAGCCGTCGCTTCTGTGCCAATGGTATTTTATGGAGAGCAATTATAGTCGTCGCTTCTGTGCGAATGGTAAATTACGCCGTGCGACTATAGTTGTCGCTTCTGTGCGAATGATAATTTAGGCCGAGCGACTATACTCGTCGCTTCTGTCCGAATGGTAATTTACGCCGAGCGACTATAGTTGTCGCTTCTGTGCGAATGGTAAATTACGCCGTGCGACTATAGTCGTCGCTTCTGTGCGAATGATAATTTACGCCGAGCGAGTATAGTCGCCGCTTCTGTGCGAAGGAGAATTTACGCCGAGCGACTATAGTTGTCGCTTCTGTGTGAATGGTAATTTAAACCGAGCGAGTATAGTCGCCGCTTCTGTACGAATGAGAATTTACGCCGAGCGACTATAGTTGTCGCTTCTGTGTGAATGGTAATTTACGCCGAGTGAATATAGTCGTCGCTTCTGTCCGAATGGTAATTTACGCCGAGCGACTATAGTTGTCGCTTCTGTGTGAATGGTAATTTACGCCGAGTGAGTATAGTCGCCGCTTCTGTGCGAATGAGAATTTACGCCGAGCGACTATAGTTGTCGCTTCTGTGTGAATGGTAATTTACGCCGAGTGAATATAGTCGTCGCTTCTGTGCGAACGGTAATTTACGCCGAGCGACTATAGTTGTCGCTTATGTGCGAATGGTAAATTACGCCGTGCGACTATAGTCGTCGCTTCTGTGCAAATGGTATTTAATGGAGAGCAATTATAGTCGGCGGTCGAAGCGAGAGGGTTAGCATCGCGATAGACCGCGACGTGCTAACTCGTCGGGTCACGTTATTTCGTGACCCGTCACGCCCAAAGTGAATTGATCGTCGCACAAGCTGAGAAGATAATCTACGTGTTTAATCGAAGATATATAACAATTTCATGATCACCAAAAGGATCGAGACTGTCACGGATTACAATCTACGCACGCAACGATGAAAAGTATAAGTTCAGGAGCAAAAAGTGCAGATTACATTTTCGAGATAGCAAATGAACGTCCATCGGTGCAATGTAAATCAATAATACGATCATTTCCTTTTTATTTCTCTACTTGTGCCACGTTCCAAAGCAGATAATCATAATCAAGCTGCTCCGACACGTTTCGTCGATAAGGCGGCACTCCGGTTCAGTGGCTGTCAATCGGTAATACGAAAACGTTACGCGCAAGAATGTTAACTGCCGTAATAAACCCAATTAGAAAAGAGGATGGAACAATGCAGTTTTAGTGTAGCATCTCATTTCACGGTATATGCATCGAGATGCATTTCTTGCTTATTTCCTACGAGTACCGGAATTTACATGCGAACGAGATTACACTATTCAACGGCTGCTCTATGCAGAAGAACTGGATCCGCTTCTTGCGGTGCTCCGCAGCGGAGAACTGTTCAAGGGACCTCGTTCATTGCAGTTCAGGGTTACGGAGAAAATAGTCGAAACGTATTCTCGTTAGACGCCTCCGAATTCATGATTCTATCGCTACACTCGTCCTGCTTAGATCCTACAACTGTTAATTAGCTTTCAGTGATTTCTGAATCACCGAGACTATTGTATATTAACACTAGATTTACGGACGTGAAATCCGTTACATAGCAAAATGTATTAAATAAGGACTTTGGAAAAAGTGGCATCAAGCGGCAAATGTGTCGCAATATTCGGTTGTTTCACGTCTTCCGGAATTACCTTTCCGCTTAGAACGTACTACACAGTCCTTTTTTGTACCTCTTCGCACTAAATGAAGTAATTTCATTGAACAGGAAACTTCACTTTGTAACAGTTTTACAGTTTTACTCCGAATAATCAGTGGCGCAGTAGCGGCGCCTTCGGAGTTAGTGAACTGCTAACAGATGGCGCAACAGAGGCGCCTACGGAGTGCAATGGCTTAAACCCGAAATGACTGAATCGATCATCTCTTTCACCTCGTGATTTGTCCCTTCCCGGAGTAATTATTCGCTGTATTTAAATATATAGACTCAACGCTGGCAGCTGTAGCGTTAAACCCAAGAAAATCTAAAGATCCTTTCGTTGCGACGGAGCTACAAAGTTGAGAACCACTGGCGGACAGGGTCTGCTCGAAGAAATGACGTGCCACGGTGTTCTTCCCTAACGCTTTAGTTATGTCTAGCACTCTGCTACGTTGTAGGTCAACATAGGTGGGTAAGAGAGCCACGAGAGGTTGATGAACGGCAGCACCATAGACCCAGGAACACGTAGAACATAGAGGAACGTGTCGGCGAAGTTTCGCGGCTTCGCGAATCTCACCGAGGTAAAAAAGAGGGATGCGAAGCACGAAAGCCAGGGAAGTCGAATAAATGAACGAACGCACCGGGAAAGGTGTAAGATGTTAAACCGCAAAAGGAAAAGTAGAGTAACGAAACCCAGTCGCTTCTCTTCCTCTTCTTTCTCTCTTTTGTATAATACCGAGAGACAGTCTTGCGCTTGCGGTTTGTTACTCCCGTTGAGTGGCCGTGGTAAATCCTGTCGTGGGAAGCAAAGGCAGACTTACAAGTGGCCGGGCACCCAGTGGAAGGCCAAGGGGAAACCGGTGTTAAGGGGAAACCGAAGAACGCGGCCTCCTGGCTGACTCGTCGCCGACAATTTCTCTCCCTCTCGGTGTCTCCTGCGACACGGGCTTCACCGTAAGCCGTGTCGTCTACGTTATTTCTCCATGACGAAGCTAAGTACTTGCCAACGAAGTTTGGGAACTGATACACTCCGATTTTCATGAAACTTTGCAGAAATATTTATTTGGTACCAGCTGTACCCTGCGCGCGCTGCTACGCCTACACAAATCGAGTTTAACACTAGATCTGCGGCCGCTAAATCAGGTATATTAAATATATTAACACTATTCCTACCACGACCGGTCAAATGACCGTTTTTAAAATTTCGATTACAATTTCCTATATACAACGTAATTGAAGCGCCTTTAAACTTCACGACTGGTCCTCAAATATACACATAATACATTCACATTATAATACATTTTTCAATATTCACTTCTTTTTTTACTGTTCATTTTCTGGGAAAAAATTATCATTTGACAAATTCACCGGTTGCGGTAGGAAAAGGTATACGTGAAGTGTCGGTAGGAATAGTGTTAAATAAGTACTTTGAAAAAAGATGAATCAAGCGGCAGAAAATACGACCAGTTAAGTAATTCGTTTATTATAAGATAAACGAGAAATATTTACTGTGCTGATTCTTTATCAATTTGAGAAATTTTTTTAAAAAAATACGAACCTGTCAATTTGACGGCGGTCGTAGATCTAGTGTTGAAGAGAACTCCTGATAACAATTCTGTGCTAATTTTTTTTAAGTGTAATGTACCGACCCTTCGATTAGTATTAGTAATATCTCTCCAAATATTTTGCACCGATACGACACCGTGGCTCGACCAGCATTCATAACTATCCTCACTCACTCAGTTCAAACTCATTATTACAATCTTATATTACTATATTACTAGTTCAATCTCATAACGAATTCACAAGATCATTCTTCAAGTTCACTCTGATTCTCATTTTCACGCATTACAAGATTCATTCATCACAAAACTCCAATCAATACCCTCGTGCTGCACGTGGCTCAATCGAAATACACACTACATTCAAAAGAAAAAGTTCTCTTGATCGGTGAATCCTGCAGAGCTGCGAAATTCCGAGTTCTCAGAATCTCAGAAACGGTTGACCTTTCGACCTATGTTTACTAAAGCTTTTTTACTCAGCACAGTGTACCCTATATACCATATAAATATTGAATGGGTTTTTTTAAACACCCTGTGTAAGAGAAGAAGAAGAAGAAGATGATTTCAACTTTGAGGGAGATATCAACCCTTCTGTCCGAACCGCCCTCTCTATATACGTACTTGTAAGTCGTAAACAGCGAAAGACATGAAAAAATAGTTAAGATTAACTCCTGCCTAACCCAGATTTAATCCAAACAGTGCGGCAGAACAGGACTGTCCTGTCTGTCGAGACAGGCGCTTCGTTTTCTCGATTCTATTATATTCTACGAAGCTTTCCACCGCCGTTTCATGCTCTGTCGTCCGACTTTCCCTCCTCGATCGCTGACGAAAAAATAGCCAGCACGAAGTTTGGAAAGTAAGGAGTATCCTGTTACTTTTGGTCATTTTGGAATTTGAGAAAGCCACTTGCGGCAGATTTCTCTCCTATTGACGCGATCGACGTCGATTTCGAATTTTCGAAGCATACATTTGTCCTTGTACGTTTTCAATGCGAAATGAATATATAATTCCACTAGGTCCACTTAGGACCTAATGTTCTAAATTGATTTTAAACGAGTTCCGGATCATCGAAGCTATTTCATAGCGAAGACAATTTAGGAGAAGCTTGCAGCAAAAGTCGGAGACTTCAATTAGAGTCCGATCCCCTAACCCTTTGACTGCTAAAGCCGTATATATACGTTCTCGCAGATGTGGCAATGCACATGAAACGCGCATATATACGCGCTCGCAGATGCAGCAATGCACACGAAACGCGTATATATACGCGCTCGCAGATGCAGCAATGCACACGAAACGCGTATATATACGCGCTCGCAGATGCAGAAATGCACATGAAAGGCGTATATATACGCTCCTGCAGATGCAGCAATGTGCATAAAAGGCGTATACATACGCTCTCGCAGATGCAGCAATGTGCACAAAAGGCGTATATATACGCTCTCGCAGATGCAGCAATGCACACGAAAGGCGTATATATACGCTCTCAGAGATCTCCAGCTTCGGTTGCAGATTTCTGGCAGTATTTAATGAACCGCGCTAGTCAGCTTTAACGACTGTCATGCAAATATCGCGCCGCAGCTTTTTGATAGTTTCCAGTTTGAGTGCGCCGCAATCGAAGGCAACCGAAAACGCAATACTTCTTTCGTCGTTCCCATGACGACGCACCGAATGTGCGGCTTTGCCGGCCAATCACGCGTTAGAATCGACAATGATGTCACGAGGGATGTCTCTATCCGTCGGGCGAATCAGAACAAACCACGGGCCAGAGGACTTATTATCTTTTGCGAGGTTTAGGAACGAGAGATTTATGACGTGTAGTGGGTCCCAGGTCAGGGATGGCGAACCACTGACCCCCGGGTTGCAAAGTGACTCACCGCACTTTCACTACTTTCTTATAACATGGGACCTACCTGGCGGATTTGACTGGAATTTTTAGTTATTTTCTTATTTGCACAAGATGCGACACATAGTTTCTCAATATTAGACATGGGTGTTTAAATAAATCAATATACTTTATATTAATATTACTGTTATTATAAGGCTTTGGAAGAAACGTCTTTATACTGCTAGACTTTAGAACGAACTAACTGTGGATGCCCAAAAGACGAGCTCGGGCCCACTTATTGTTAGTAATATAAACTGTTTATTTACTCTCCCCTACACTGCAGAGAGTCTCCGATTTATAATAGGGAATTCCTAGAACGTAGAGTCGTTTTTGAACTCATTTAATATATGTAATATTATGTTGTTAATAATAATTCAACACTCATTAACCCTTTGAGGACGGCGGACGCATATGTGTGGCCTAAGAAAAATCTGGTTATAGTTTATCGGCTCATGTATACATATGTAGAGTTGAAAAATTTATTTAATCGAAGTAATCAATTAAAGTTGAAAAATTGAAATATAATTGTTGAAATACGATCACGCAAATAGTAAATTATAACTTCTATAGACTCTGACTTTCTGATAAAAAGGTGGCTTAAAGTTGAAAAATTGAAATATAATTGTTGAAATGCGATTACGCAAATAGTAAATTATAATTTCTATAGACTCTGACTTTCTGATAAAAAGGTGGCTTAAAGTTGAAAAATTGAAATATAATTGTTGAAATATGATTACGCAAATAGTAAATTATAACTTCTATACACTGACTTTCTGATAAAAAGGTGGCTTTTCATCGTCAAGTAGATGGTTATTTGTCAATAGTTAAAAAAGTCTCCGTCCGCAAAGCGTTAACATAACATGGTAAGGTAACTTTGTAATGCGCTTAGGTTTTTTTTCAAAATTGAGTTATCAGAAATGACCCCGTGTGTTGAGAAGGTTCGTTATTCCTGTGTTAAACGAAATGACCATAGCAGTTGAAGTAGAACGATACAATAGCCAGTTAAGTTAATACACCGTCAAGAAATCTGGATTTCTCTCGACTCTGTGTTCCGTTTGCCCGAGGATTTCTTAGGAAACGCACAATCGTTATTACGATCATCCACGCGCCGGAAATTAGTTTCTCTCTACATTGTCAATGGGAGTGGTATCCCATCGATGTACTTTTGCAGATAAAGAAAGACGAGGAAGGAGGTTGTTTTCTCGTCGATATTTTTGCGGATAATGTTACCGAGAACCGAGACTTGATTTCACTTTGGGCGCAACGCCACCTCCAAGCGAACGAGATAACATCAATGAGACTAACGAGATCGCGGAAGGACTGTATCTTCGTTACACCGTCTCAGGAATGAATCGCGTGTTACGTGTAAATACGCGCACAGTGGTGCGCTTCTATCGGCTTCGATGTTTCAGTGATTCTCAAACTTTCATTCCACTCAATCGTGAGAATGCGAGGAAAATTTCACAGATGATTTAACCCATTTGCATCGTAGCTCTCAATACGACAGACAGCCCACGGTACCGTGCACTTCCGCGCGCAGCAGTTTAACACTGTACAGGGCGGAATATTCCGCGGCTGGTCGATAAAAGATAATCGTCATCCTTCAGTCACGAAAGAAATGGTACGGCAAGGGGTTAACTCCAATCGAGATTTAATTTAACTTCTAGGGACTTTAGTGTGCTTTTTTTAACCCATTTGCATCGTAGCTCTAAATACGGCAGAAGGCCCACGGTACCGTGCACTTCCGCGCGCAGCAGTTTAACATTGTACAGGGCGGAATATTCCGCTTACGGGTGCAAACGGGTTAACCGTCTACGAACCATTGCGAATTTGAGGAGACACGAGACACGTCTGACAAGGAAAATTCGCGAGACAGGCAGAACCTCCCTTAACTCTTTGAGGCATGGGAATTCTGAAAATAAAATGTCTCATACTGCGCAGACATTTTTTTCTCTTTTTAACTGAACAAAGTTGGGTTATTTTTATTAACAAAGTTGTAAAATAATATAAATTTTCGAGGTGGGACAAAAAATATATTTTTAAATATATTTAACATTGTACAGGACGGAATATTCCGCGGCTGGTGAGAAAAAATTCACCTGCGGAATATTCCGCTTACGGATCAAAATGGGTTATAGTTGAAAACGGGCACGAACGAAGGCCAGATATCTTCTTAGATATGTCTAATAAATATTTATGCAAAGTTTCATCCAAATCTGAGTGTATCAGTTCCCGAACTTCCCTCGTAAGTTTCTATTTTTCAAGGTCAATGTTGAATTATTATTAATGGAAATCTGTTACACATGTCGCATGGAAACAAAAACGACTCAACGTCCTAGGAATTCTTAATCTAAATAAGAATAAGAATTCTATTAACCTCTTGCCCTACGTTTTCTTTTGTTACTACGTACGCAATAACTCGGAATTAATTCGCAAAATAAAAACTTCTCACTGACTTCTGACATGCCATATAATTCAACTCAATATTAATATTATAGAGATAATTCGACTGTCACGTAAACCACTCATATTTTCAATTTATTAGTTTTTGGTAAAGTTCAAAATTTCCTATTCCATTTACCGTATCACGAGCGACACTCTTTATTGTAGGGCAATGAGTTAAAAAATTATTTCAATTTTATTAATATTGCGTTAAATTGCACGGTGTATCGAAAATGATAGATGAATTTTTGTTTGACCATTTTAATTCTGAACAATCGCGAATGCAGCCGCAAAAAGTGAAATCGTAGGGCAAGGGTTAAGTTCGCTGATTCTAGAAATAATCTTCGACGATGTTCAACGAGCTGGAAATCTAATTCCAGCTCTTTTTCAACGATCGTAAGATCATCGAAGAGACACGTCGTTCGATGAATCGAATTAACGTTATCTCAAATTCCACGATCACGCATATCTCAAATGAAAAATGTACAGAGCGAGTGAGTCATAGAAAAAGGAAAACAGCTATTTTATCGGTCTTTCAAGGAGACAGGAAGGAAAATACACTTGATCAACCGGAGATCTATTTTTAGCTCTTACGATTCCAAGATCATCGGAGATACGTGTTATTCTATCGATTGAATTAATGTTATCTTAAATTTCAAGGTCACGCATTTTAAATGCAAAATTTACATGCTCCATACCGAATCAGTGACAAAGGAAGATATACTTCGCAAAAAGAAAGAAGTCTTGCGGTATGAGGTACGGGGAAAGGGAGTGTCGCTCGCACCACCTAACCCCCACCATGTCGGTCCTGGAAACCTGAGATCGACCAATGACAACCGAAAACAAAACACTCCTTTCGTCGTTCCCATGACGACGCAACGAATGTGCGGCTCCTTCTGGGGAAAATGACGTCAGAACGAGGGATGTCTCTATCCGTCGGGCGAATCGGAATAAACCGCAGGCCAGAGGACTTCTCTGTTTTTGCGAGGTATAACAGTGTCTTTCATTAGACAATTTTAGGTTGTGGTAGACATTCACAAAGAGGGTTGTCGAAGGTATGGAATTAAAGGCACAGAGGGTCAATTGGTGGAAACGAGTTCAAATCCGCATTCCTTCTGGGAGATATTTTCTAAATTACTATTTAACATACAATAGACTCGATGATTTAGAAGTCACTGAAAGCTAATTAAGACGATCTTTAAGGCAAAAAATAATTTTTGCGAGGTATAATCTCTTGATCCATCTTTGGAGGGGACAGAAAGGAAAATACATTAGCGAGGTATTACGAGCGTACCGTAATCATTATTAATAGCTTTTCACGGAAACATGCCTCGTAGAAGTATATAGCATTTAATTACACTCAGGTAACGCATTAACCCTTCTTCAATGCCGGGTCATACCTGACTCATGAGGTATCGGTTCCATCGGTGCAATAGGATCCCTCCAGATCTAATATTTCGATCATTTAGGGGCACAATCATTTTTTTTCCAGTTTTAAATTTAAAACAATTTCTTCGTCAAGAAATTAAACTCAGCTTCGAAGCTCGGTTCAACCGCGGATTATGCAAAGGCTGAGACGAAAAATTTGTGGTATTTTAACGCAAATTAAGGTCATTTCGTAAATGTAATAGCTTGGGAAGCACTGGTACACACCTATTTCCTCGCCCTAGAGGTGCGCCACGTGCAACGACCCTTTTCTTTCTTTTCTACCTTCGTCGGGTTTCACCATTTATCAATTTCATTCCGTCGCGTTATATGTAATTAATCACCCGATTATATATTCCATCGTCAAACAGTAAAAAAGATATCGATAATTGCACGTTCTTTAGCTCGCCCGTAATCGGAAAAGAAATTCTCCGGTAGATTAATCGTAACGTCACGATGACGTACTCTCGACCGATAAACGTTAAATGCTTACGCATAGCGTATTTTTGTTAACGATTTCCTTCGATATCTACGATAAGACATGTAAGGCGAATGATGACTTCAGAGTATTTACGTACCTTGACTTCATGGTAGCGTTCTTCCAGGTAGTAAGCGATACCCTTTGCTTCTTCATACTTGGCGGCCAGAGCGACGTATTTGTCGTAGTGCCGTTTGAACAGCACGAACCTGCAATCAAGAATGACACGGTGTTCAGAGTAAGAACAGTTTTCTTCCTCCTTTGCGAAGAGTTTATTGTCGTTAAAGTGCCGAGTGCTGTATTTTAATTACTTCGAGCTAAATGAGACTAGAGTTTAACCTTCATCAGTGCCTGGGGTCTTTCTTTGTCCATCCATCTTGGATTTCCTTAATTTGACCCAAATCGGGACAAAGTGTTCACAGTGGACATGAATTATTCTCGGTAAAGTCGTACGAAAGCAGAAGCAAATAGAAAAAGGACTACGGATCAGAAAAGATCGTGGAAATTTTATTCTGATTTTTGTTAACACTCGTTGAATTGATAAAGTTACAAGTCAAAAATGTAAGACTCCGCGCCAGCGAGGCGCCGAGCCGGGCGTTCTCACGCCTGGCTTTCGTCAAGAGGACCTTTCGCTAGCGAGGGAAGAAGACAACCCTCGCCCCTACGGGGCCTTTCGGGGAAAAGAGGCCTTGGAAGGAGAGGCCCACGTCTCTCTCCGAGGAAAGCCTCTGATAGGCTCGCGCAAGGGAGGAAGGAAGTCGTATAAATATACGACTTCCAGGACCCGCCGTAACATTAAGAGTATTGTCGTTGTAGAGTCCGTATGGACGGATCTTTACGAGAGTATTGCCGTTGTAGAGTCTACATGACCGAATCATTCAGAGTATTAACATTGTAACGAACATTACCGATATTACTATTGTAGAAGTCGTTCTAACGCCACGCCTCTTCGGACAAATTGTTATACGAGATTGTATACAACTATTGTATTATATTATTAAAAAAGAAATTTATATATTATATATTTCACTCTTACAAAAACTAATTTTTAATTCTTTAAAGTGAATTTTTTAACTTTGCCAAATATTGCAATTTTATTCTTAATGATCGTGAAATTCATTGCAGTTCAATGTTCAAAAGTCAGGTTAAATCCATCATTAACCGTTTTAGTGCCACGCAGCGCGATCGCGCTTGGTTCGTAATTACTATTTTTTTTTCAAATAATCGTAAACCACCTGCATAAATAAACTGTTTTTATTGAATTTACTTCTATACGAAAAAAAGAGCAGCGCGATCGCGTCGATCGGCATTTCTTGCAAATAAATGAACGAAGCGCTGTCGCGCTGCATGGCGCAATCCGACACGGATTCTTAACACTTGAACTACCGGCGTTAAATCTGTTATATTTAAATATATTAAATAAGTGCTTTAAAAAAAGGGGAATACGGAGGTGGAAAACATGATCGATTCGGTAATTTGTGTTTTATGAGATGAACGTAGAATATCTATTATATGACTCTCCTACAATCTTGGAGAATTTTTGGAAAAAATCGTGTACCAGTCATTTTGACTGGTTTGGTAGTTCTAGTGTTAAAAAACTCTGGCACTAAAACGGTTAACCCATTTTTATCCGTAGGCGGAATATTCGGCGGATGATGATCGTCTTTATCCACCAGCCGCGGAATATTCCGCCCGGTACAATAATAAACTGCTGCGCGCGGAAGTGCATGGTATTACGGGTCTTCTGCCGTATTTAGAGCTATAATGCAAATGGGTTAACTCTAGGTTTACCGACATTTTTTGTATACATTTCTTCATTGACACGGGACGATAGGTGTACAACACAGAATTTCAAAACTAGAAGGCTTCGAAAATGAAATTTCGATGTATACTCGTCTCGTTAAATGGATAAAAGTTACTGCAAGTGGGAGAAAAAGATGTAAAGGGTTTTTATAATTTTCTCCGCGAAGTTCCCAACGGGTCAAAATGACCCGGGCGGCGGACCCCGCGTTAGGGAGCGGACGAAGGTCGATAAAATATTCGAGGCATTGAAATTCGATGAAGTAGGTCAAAGAACGGTGAGTAACGCAGCCAGTAATATCGAGATAACGTAGTATCAATTTTTGACGTGAATCCAATTTCCTAAGTTGGATCAGCGACCGATATTTCGAAATGTATGATTCTATCTTTACATGTATTGTAGCATCGCGGTTTAGTTCTATATTTTCCGCTTCAACTGCTACGTTCGTACCGACAAGGATCGACAGTTTTATGTGGGTTTCGAATCACCGAAGATATGCATATCACGCGAGGAAAATTCCCTAGAGTTAACGGCGAGAAACTTCGAACTCGTATTCGCTATTTAGAAGACCGGAGGTTCTATCTCCGTTATGGTGGCTCTCTCTCTCTTTCTCTTTCCCTCTAACGACAACCCAGCCTGAAAATCATAAAAACAAACCCAGTCAAGTGCAACAGGCTGCAAAACGTGGGCAAAAAAGCAGCACATTCCAGCGATAGAAGAAGGAGACTCGCAAGTACGTACTAATGGGACGTAAAAACTGTATCCATGCATTGAAAAACGAGCAGCAACGAGGAAAGATAAAACTTCCAGGCAAGTTTAACGAACTTTTAATCGCTCGAAAAACCTTTTACGAATCCGGAAACAATTGAGACGATTTCAGAGGAAACCTCCTCCCGCTGGGTTCAAATCAAGTACCGTTAAAAATATATTCATCGAAAACCGGAAATCCGTTCCGGTGTCCGTTCTCACACGCGATACTCTTAAAAGTACGAACTTTTAGTAGGACGACCTCTCGAACATGACGTCGGTTAGATTTTTTTCCGCGGTTTATGTTCTTACGGTCCAAGTGACTCGCGCGCACGCGCAACGATCGATTTCTCTGCTTCTTCTGCGCTCCGACGGAAACGCTGCAAGGTGGGGAAAAACCGGCGTTTCTTTCGGCAAAAATCGGTGCTCCGAGGTTCAAAAATTGCAATGATCGGTTCGGATAAAAGAGTAATATCTGCCGATACTAAATACGAAAGATTTCCTTTCTAGAAGTCCCTGTTTCCGAGTAAAGTAACTTTAAACCTCAAGAAAAAAAGTGGTTCGGAAGAAATGAAATTTCGCGACCGAAGGTAACAGTTTGTTCTGTTTTCTATTTTAATTGTTGCAGTTGTAGTTTCTTAAAATGGAGTAAGGCAGAAATGAGCAATATATATTACACTTTTGTTTGCAAAGAATGGCCTTGAATTTTTCCGAGTCGTGTCAGAAAATATTTAGAAAAATAACTATGCTTCTTCGAGTGCGCAGTGTGCGTTAGAAGTACACTTTCAACGACGTTGATGTTCCCACTTGTCAACGTGCATTTTAAATTGCATTTTGTGGAGGACGCCTATAGTCGCCCGTCGTATGAGAATGGTATGTTATGGAGACCGAGTATAGTCGCCCATGGCGCCTGAATGGTATTTTATAGAGAACGAGTACAGTCGCCCGTGGTGCTTGAATGGTATTTTATCAAGAACGAGAATAGTCGCCCGCCGCATGGGAATAATATTTCATGGAGAACGAGTATAGTCGCCCGTGGTGCTTGAACGGTATTTTATGGAGAACGGATATAGTCGCCCGTCGTACCTGTACGATATTTTATGGTGAACGACTATAGTCGCCCGTCATATCAGAATGGTATTTTATGGAGAAAGAGTATAGTCGCCCGTCGTATCTGAATGGGATTCCATGGAGAACGAGTATAGCCGTCCGTGGCAACTGAGTAGTATTTTATGGAGAACGATTATAGTCTCCCGTCGTACCGAAAATGTCATGATCATTGATTACATCTCGTCGTGCGCAAACAATCCCGATTTTTTCATCGCAACACCCAACAAACATCTTACTCCGATGAAAGGAAATAACTAAGTATAAAGTTTCACCAAACAGTAAACAAAGTATCAACGGTTATCTTCCTTCGATCAAAAGTTCTGGATTTTTGCTCACTGAAACGTTGATTTTCCCCACTGTGCGACGGAAACGACGGAATACCGGGCCGTCTCTCCGGAGCCATGAAACTTCCGCTCTCTGACTCTTTTTCTCTTCGGAGGATTCAGTCACTGACACTGTACTCACATGCCCGCTAGACGCTCGTCCGTTTTCTCGACTCTTCGCATCGGGAGAGACCGGTGAGACTTTCCCTTTCACGATGCCCCAACGACCGATCGACGCTCGGCTAAATTCTCTCTTTCTCTTCTCACTGTGACTCTCTTCCCGCTTCGAGAATCGAAGAAGAATGATCCACGGCACGATTCTTCCGGCCGACGAGAACTCGCGTCTTGCCCGTCACGCATTCTTGGATCGAATCTCCTCACTTGGATCGTGCGAATCTAACCTCGCGTTCGATGTAACTCGAGACGTTCCTCGAGGGTAAAGCGACTTCGTAATCGATAGCAACGATCGATCGACCGAAACCGATCTCACGGAATGATTTTCTCGCGAAACAGAGAAATCACCGCCGACTCCGAGTAGAGGTTTAGGAGAGGTGTGCTAATGGCGCGGTGACGAAATATGACGGTTTCATTGCGCCGATGGAGTTTCGTCGATTGCGAGAGACGGAATGTTTCTGGGCTACGTTTTTCACGCACCAAAGATCCTTTCGTTCGCTTCTTTTCTCCGTATTGCGAGTACGCTTGTTTCTTGCGTTACGAGAATATTCGGCTTTTTGTTACGGTTTCGTGCGTTTCTCGAGGGACACCGAGGAGTCGAGTAGAGGTCGATTTACCTTACGTAACGCGATAAAAAAAGTCCTAAGTAGGGTACTTGTATGCTAGAATTCGAGTCGATTTAATAGAAATCGAGGCTGTTTACCGTCTTAAGTTATCATCTGCAAACATCTCTTGCAATGACAAATTGCAGTCATCCTAATCATCCCGCTATCGTAAATATTCACGCTCCAAAGTCTAAATACCGTCATCTTTAACACTAGAACTACCGGCGTTAAGTCGATTATATTTCAATATATTAAATAAGTACTTTAAGAAAAGAGGAATCAAGAGGCGGAAAATATGATCAATTCGGTCATTTATGCTTTTTGAGTTGGACGCAGAATATTTCTCCTATGACTCTCCTATAAACTTTGAGAATTTTTGGAAAAAATTGTGCACCAGTCATTTTGACTGGTTTGGTAGTTCTAGTGTTAAATCAACCGCTCATTTTTCCTACAGAGTTCACCACTATCGTCACTTTCCTATCTACTTCCACTTCCTGGCTACTTTTGGAAGGATGCGAGCCGTTATTTTTGAAAGTGGTACGAGTCCATTTTTGGGAAGCGTGTTTAAGTTAGTTTCAGCCAAATATTGGTGTCTCCTTTCGCGTTTCAAATGGCAAAGCAAATAGAACGAGATATCCTCACGATTTCGTCCAAAAAGGTTCAACTGTTAGATGTCGTATCGTAAAAGCTTTTGAAAGAGCTCTCAAATATCGCGGCACAAGAAGAGAAGGATTTGCACCATTTTCGAATATAACGGATCGCAAATATACGGACCCTCGAGGAAAAATAAATTTTACCCTGCAGAGTCGGAATTTTTGATTGTGCCTGAACCTAAAACAGTGAATTTAACTTCGTTTGTAACCGTTTCATTCCAGAGACAGTTTGTGACTTTCAAGAGCAAAATTACGACGACTTAGAAATTTAAAAAATAATTTTAACACTAGGTTTACCGAGATTTCTTGTATACCTAACGCTACTGACACGAATCAGTAGATTTATCACATAGAAAACTACAAAATTTTGAAGAAATTTTTTTGAAAATAATTGTCTTTGAAGAAAATGAATTTCGATATACACTCGCGTCGTTGAGTGGATAAAAGTCAGTACAAGTGGCAAAAAACCATGTAAACTGTAATTTTCAGTTCGAAATGGGTCAAAATGACCCACGCGCAGTACCTCGCGTTAGGTTAGCTGAAATGCAAACGTATCTTGCGCTGCTTCGATGTTACACGGACCAACAGAGGGTTAATTCTTCCAGCAGTCATTCCACAAGGACACGTGGCGATACTTCAGCTAACAAATTGTCAAATGAGAATTCTAAAAAAAGCGCGTCGCGCTCTTTTCCTCTTCGCGCAGTCCAGCAAGGCGGACGCGCTGGAACGAAATGAAACGAAAGTATTTTCTTCGCATTTACAAGTATCATTAGATAACGCAGAACTCAGAGAGAAATGAAACTGCACGCAGGCTATAAATACACGAGATGACGATCTGAGTGAAAAAATTGTACTTATGAATAAATCGATTCATTCCGCGGTGAAACTGGATATGAATAATTTCCACGTTTACTATTACGAGCAAACCGTTTCCAGCTGTGCGAGAGCCGGTACAAAGATTTTCAGCCGACTTTCTAAGCCGAGTATCCCGGTGAAAGGGTTAAGGAACGTCGGTGCAGACATCCGAATCTAGAAAAAGTAACAAAGGGTACTGCGTCGTTTTGTAATGCAATTATATCGCGGCAAATTAATTGTCCGATGAAAGTACCCGAGAGAGATGATCGTGCACAGGAAATGAATCCCACTGGAAGACTTAATCCGATAGATAAGTGTCTAAATCTTGCATTATTGAAGCGGATACGTTAATGCGTATTCCAGCCACGACTTAACGAACTGCATTAGAAGGTGTAATTACGAATTAGAAGCATCACCGGAGAAATCTTTATGAAATTAATAATCCCGCGATGCAAGTAATCTGTAATTACACTTCTGACGCTGAGAGACTGGCGTTTAGATGGATCACTGCATAGGTTAACATTTTTATCTACGGTTTAAGGAACTTGAAAAACCGAGTTCGGTTTCTAAAGAGTGAAATTTCCTTGTTTTGCATTTTTCGAGAGCAAGTGTTACGGTTATTTTGTCAGACTTGCAATGTAAGATTACTTTTATTTATAAGATTACTTTTATTACACGATTTATCGGTGATTCATGACATTAACACTAGGTTTACCGATATTTCTTGTAGGTATATCTAACTCAACTGACACGAATCAATAGGTATACCACATAGAGAACTTCAAAATGGGTCAAAATGACCTGCCCGGTAAACCTAGTGTTAAAAATGTATTGGGTTGGCGACCAAGAGATTGCGGATTTTATATAAGAAGGAATTTCTTAAGTTGCTGAGGGACTCATAAATCGAATTTCTTAACGTAGCCAAGCTGTTTTAAATTTTTTTAAATGCATGTATGCGACACATTGAGCTTCCCTGCAATCTCAAGTGTTGTGCTATGACGATTTGAATCGATAATGACCTTGATATGGCTCTGATCAACTGTAATTGGACGGCCAGATCGTTGCGCATTTTGGAGTGAAAAATGACCCGAACGAAATTTTGCAAATTAATTTTGACCCTGCCCTTTTTCATGGCTTCATTCCCAACTACGGCACATAACTTCTTCTATGCTTGGAATGCGTTCCGTTTTCGGAAATAATACAATAAAATATGTCTGAAATGCGCGTTTTATTCTTCCATTTTCAAATTGGGATAAAAACGAAACTAAGTAACTAATCGATACGATTTTTTTACTAATGGAAGATGGAAGTTCCAGAAAAAGAAAACAACATATACCTTGCAAAAATAGAGAAGTCTCGCGGTATGAGATACAGGGTAATGGGACAGTGTCGCTCGCACCGCTTATCCCTACCATGTTGGTCCTGGAAACCCGTGATCGACCAATGACAATCGAAAACAAAACACTTCTTTCGTCGTTGCCATGACGACGCAACGACTGCCCGGCTCTTTAGCCCAATCACGCGTTAGAATTGAAAATGACGTCAAAACGAGGGATGTCTCTGTCCGTCAGGCGAATCAGAACAAACCAGAGGCCAGAGGACTTCTCTTGTCTTTGGGAACGGTAGATTAGGAGTTTTGATCATGTTGACAAAAGAAAAGAAAGTGCTAAAACCATCTATCGACAAAATCCGCAATCACCTAGTTGCCAACTCAATATTTGAGTCGCTCAGAAGCCAATGCGGTGAAATCCACTTTTTTTATATTTTCTGATTTTTGTAAATCTTAATAGAATGAAGTTTATTCTGTTAAAATTTACAAAAATGAGAAAATATAAAAAAGAAAAATGAACTTAACCCATTTGCATCACAATTCTAAATACGGCAGAAGACCCACAGTTCTGCGCGTAGCAGTTTAACGTTGTACAGGGCGGAATATTCCGCGGCTGGTGGATAAAAGACGATCGCCATCCGCGGAATATTCCGCTTACGGATGAAAACGGCTCAACCGCATTGGCTTCTGAGTGATTCATTTTACGCAGACCAAGAGTAGTCGTCCGTAGAAGCGAAAGGGTTAAAAAACGCACCCTAAAGTCCCGAGAATCTTTTCCACTCCGTTTTTTTACCTTTTTGCCGACTGAGAAAACAATATGTATAAAATTTATCTCGATTGGGGTGAAAACAAATGTCGTTTTGCATCTCCAAAGATCCCAGACACCGACGAAAGTTAAAGACAGTGACATAATAACCCGCGTGACATTATTTTATGTCACCAAGTCTAGTAACGCAACTTCCGTAACATTTTTCCAAGCAGCAGATTATAGAAGTTATCGTACAGGCGACATGTTAAAGCAATAATTCTAGTTCCTACGAGTTTCCCAGATCGGCAAGCCAAGTGCCGTAATGTGCGCGTATACGTGCACACACCCACGCACGAAATACAAGGTTACCTCGTTTATGGCAAGTTTACAGGTTAAGGAAAGCGGAGCTAGGAAATGAGGCCACGCTAGGCGTATTTTGGTTGAGGTTAGAGGCACAATGGATCGGTCGAGGGTTGGTCAGCAGGGTGAGGCAGAAAATGGAAGTTCTGGCTGTCCGAATATCGCTATCTTCGAGCCGCTGGCTCTCTTTGTACAATAAATACCACGAGACAACTCGACGGCGGGGTGGGGCGGGCGTTTTTGAATGCAGCTCGTTTTGCTGCCAAATAATTCGAATGCTGGGTGCATTGTTTGGAATAATACGTCAGGGGCCGTCTTGCAGGGCGAGGAGATAGCTATAAGTTGATGCGGATGGTACTTCGTTTAGGGGTGGGTTTCGAGAGTATTTTACGGCGGTGATTTTTTATTTTACGGCACTTTTACTGATAGATTTGTTAGTCTTATTTAGATAAGATTCTTCTTAATAATTAATCTTAAAATTCTCAATAAGAATTCTTAAAAGAGATTGGGGTAAGAAACAAGAGAACCTTTTATTTTGAACAATGGTTTTGAATTTTCGGGTTTAATTTGTTGCATTTGCAGTTGCATTTGCGGTAGTTTACAGAATCATTTTGAGCAGAAAAAATGTAAATAACTATTACCGTTAAAGTACAACAAAATTTGAAAGTTGAGAGTTTCTTATTTTACGTATAAATGTTAAATAATTATTAAAATATATATTGTTAGTAACACTAAGAATAAGATTATGTTTCGTATTAGTAGAAAAGTCAGTAAAATAAATGAAAACCGCAATTTCTTTCAAAAAACAATTTTGTCCAGCTAGATCGGCCAAATTCCACACTGTGCGTCGATGTACAAAATATTTGCAGAGATATTAGTAATCCTAGTCGAAGGATCGCAACATTACGCTGCTAAATGTATCAAAGGGTGATAGTAAACACATCAATTTTGTCCAGAGCGACAATCCAACAGCTACAAGGCTAGTTTTGCACCGAGACAATGTAAAAAGGTGTTTAACACTAGATTTACGGAAGCCGTCAAATTGACGGATTCCTACTTTTTTAAAAACGATTTCTAAATTCATAGAGACGTGGTACAGTCAATATTGCACTTGTATCTTATAATATACAAATTACTTAACCGATCTTCCTCTTTACCCGTTGATCCCTCTTTTTTCAAAGTACTTATTTAATATGATAGACTATAATAGATTTAACATCGGTAGTTCTAGTGTTAAAAAGTCTTTAAATTTCTGTTTAAATATTTTAAGGCATAAAATAAAATGGTACGGTGTATCTGGAATAAGAATGGTCCCTGTGGGCGAACGTAGGGGAAGTAGAAAAAATTATAGGAAAAGTTGAATAACATATTATCGTAGGTCTGCTCGATAATACGAGACGATGGTCACGCGTCGTGAAACACGTTGAGTTTTAATTCGGAGGCCAAGCGAAGAGTGCCGGATTGCATTTATTATCCTTTCGAAACTGTCGTTGCACGTTCGATGTAATTTAACTGCGTCTTCGTGCGTAATAATTTCACGCATTGAAACGACCGGCTGCACGTAATAAACGAAACGGGGTTATATATTTAAATTCTACGTTACTCGTCTCAGTAAGGATCATTATTAATTTTATAGCGATAATAAAATTTACTTATACTGCACTTGGAATTCTGCATTGCTCTTCTTAATAATAATTATCATAAAATTCACTTGTACTTTATTTAAAAAAATACTTTAACACTAGATCTACCGGGACAATCAAAATCAGTTCTCAATTTGTTTAAAAAATTCTTAAAATTCCTAACGCTCCAGCTTCTTCATTTTTCAACGCCTATTTTGCTAAATGCAAGTACACCTAATTCTGTTTTTACACGGTAGACACGTTAAAGACAGAACCATGTAAAAAAAAACCGTGTAAAAAAAGACATTAAGTACATTCATAGAAAAAGGGGTTTAGTTCCATATCTTTCAAAGTAAAAAATAGTTAAAACACATTTATTAAAAAAATTATTTTAAGAATATTTTAGATTTTTTAATCGTGCTAAATCGAATGATATCGAGTAAAAACGAAATCAATTTTTTTTTTCTAGACCGTGTTAAATCAAAACCGTGTAAAAAAAGACCGTGTAAAAACAGAGTTGGGTGCAATCTCATCGTTCAATAATTCTTTCCCCATTATTCCTTTCCTTTTATAATTATTATTACTTATTTCCAAATATACTGTATTAAGTGTCAGTAATTCCACTGTTAAGCAACCTCAAATTTTAATTGACAATTAAAACAACTCACTTTATTAACGATCACCCATTCCGTTTCACAAAAACGTATCAATAAACGTAATAAAATAAAAAAAAACAGCGCATCTCCGAGCAAAAGAGGATATATGCCGCAAAATATGATGACCCAAAAATTCACAAGCGTCGCTAAAACTCCGACAAAACGTGAGGCTTTCTGAAATTCCCCCCTTTTCGTAATATTTCTCTCGACATACCTCTCCACCGAACTTCCCTGACGACCCTGTTCCGCGGCCTCGCGGAAGCCACTCCTAAATCGTTTAAAACAAGAAACGCAATTTACTTTCAATTTTTTTTTTATCTCCGTCGAACGCGTAGGCGCGCAACGATGATTCGTTACGTTCTCAGGGTTAGCAGGTATCTTAAACGGACATTGGTAAACGGCACGTTACGATACTTCCCTTCTCGAAGGAAACGCGTTTCATTTCAGCGAGTCTCGTTCAGATTTTCAGGTCAACGTACCCCGATTTCCGGATGCTCCGCCTTCGAGCTGCAAGGACGCTTGGAGAGGAACATCGCAAGAATCTAACGCTACTTTCGGTCGGGCTAAACCTTCGGGCTGGGCTGACGCATATATGCGCTCGGAGGAGAAACTTTGTCGTAGTCGATCGACGCATATATTTGAACAGACGGAGTAGAAATGTTGCAATGCAATTGTTGAAACGTGATGGCGGAAATAGTAGTTAATAATTGTGGTGGCTTAATTGTAGGACTTAGGAGAAACAGACGCATATATGCGGTCGGTGAAGCAAGTTTGTCATGGCTCATCGACGCATATATGCGCTGAGAGAGGCAATTTTATCATGGATTATCGACGCATATATGCCGTCAGAAAAGCAAACTCGTCATGCCTTATCGACGCATATATGCGGTCACAGAAGCAACTTTGTCACAGTTGATCGACGCATAGATGAACTGGAGCAGAAATATTGAAATATAATTGTTGAAATGTGATGGATCAAATAGCAGTTAATAATTTTGCTATGTAAATTTCAAGATGTTTGCAATATTTGGAGGTCAAGACGAAATAAAACGAAGAAATAAAAAGTATAAATAATTTGAGATAGATTCATGCATCCCCGTATGCGCTGGCTGAAACTGGAGCGACACATATAGGTGCGCGCTCTCAAAAGAGGTCGCCACAGTTAACTGGTTAATTGCAGGACTTAGGCAAAATCAACCGTAGCATTTAAGCCGAGAAATGCAAAACAAACGAGAAGAATCTAGCCTGCAATGGGCTCGATGCAAGGAACAAAGGTCCTGCAGGTAACATGACCGTGAGATTTAAATTCGAACCTCTATTTGGAACCCTGAAATTGTACCTAGAGCCGCATTGCCTTCCTGGTTCCTTCTCCCTTTCCGAAGGTACCTAACTACAATGAAATACAAGGTCATTATCCGAGAACCCCGTAGCCAAATCGATCCTGTGGGGCTTTTCTAACTGTTCTCCTATTTTCACCTTCGCCTGCCGTGAAAGCATCGTCGAAACCCTGTACTTTTAGGGACCGTTCCATTCGTACGGAATGAAAGGTCATTCCTAGAAGCAGCAACCGAAGGACTGAAAACCCATTTAGGAGTCCCAGGTTTTATGGGAGAGTCTACAGAAGCGATAAGGAGAACTTTGCAGATTTCAATTTCTGCCAAAACTTGTACTTCTTATCGCTGCTTTTGTTACTTTTATCTGTTACACGGATCGAGATTAGATCTCGCCGCTAATTTCTCGACGAAAGTTTCGGCTCGACGCGCCCGATCTGCCGTGTCTCGTTACGAGGATAAATATTGATACGAGCTGATAAGAATCGGTGAGCTCACTCGGCGCGTAAATAAAATACGACGAGGTAAAGTCCAACGATTATTTAGGAATTGCAAGCACGTGCTACAATGATACGTATACAGGCGTATCCAATTAAATGAATGAGTGAATACAAATATAGGTGTACATAAACAAATATTAATAACGTACTATTTCGTTTTAATTAAAAAACTGCCGCATTTAGAGCTATGATGCAAATGGTGTAGAAGCGGACAAAACTTTCTGGGGGACCTAAGGAGCGTATTTTATATTATCCTAAATAAATGCACTATTTTGTTTTAATTAAGAAGCGGACAGAAGTTTCCGGTAGGCCCAATATAACGGTGCACAATTCAGAACAGAAGGAAAGGCGAATTTTTCATCGGTGTGAAGAAAATTCCGCCAGACTATTGCATGTTAACGATTATAAAAGTTATCTCATAAAAGACTAAGCACGGACACTCTGCTTCGCTAATGACCTTCGACGTAACATTAACCGCTGCTGGCATTTCATATGTGAGACAAAAAACATGACTAATCGACGCACGAAATGCCTGTCAATCAAAACAAGACGGGGATCGACCCGACGCCGATCTCCCTTGCAAGCTAAGTGGCAGACGATTCTACGTGACCTGCATCGTAAATAAAAAACCCACTGACCCAAGGATGATCACCGTTTCTAATTTATAAAGCTGCAGTTAAATATAAAGCGCCAACTGCAAGCAAATCAATTTCTCGCAATTTTTTGCGACTTATATATGATTCTTAAAATTCAAACTACAAAGGCGGTAAAAGTGCACGGTTTCCTATTTTTACTAAAAATTCCACAAATTGAGAGAGGAGCCATGCAGAAAAAAAACACTTCTATCTTATAAAGCTTCAATTTTAGACAGACGTGAAATATTTACTATATGACTGCCCTATGAATTAGGAAGATTTTTAGAAAGAAATTGCGCAATTTTGACGGCCTTGGTAGTTTTACTGTTAATTCTTGACATATATTGAAATTAAATACACTGAATAAGTACTTTGCAAACACAGAAATCAAGAGGCGAAGATGATCAGTTAAGTAATTTTTGTTTTATAAGACAGACATGGAATATTTACTATATGACTCCCCTATAAATTAGGAAGATTTTTAGAAAGAAATTGGGTAATTTTGACGGTCTTGGTAGCTTTACTGTTAATTCTGGACATATATTGCATTTAAATATGCTGAATTAGTACTTTGGCAACACAGAAATCAAGAGGCGAAGAAGATAATAAGTTAAGTAATTTTTGTTTTATAAGACAGACATGGAATATTTACTATATGACTCCCCTATAAATTAGGAAGATTTTTAGAAAGAAATTGGGTAATTTTGACGGTCTTGGTAGCTTTACTGTTAATTCTGGACATATATTGCATTTAAATACACTGAATAAGTACTTTGCAAACACAGAAATCACGAGGTGAAGAAGATAATAAGTAATTTTTTTTTATAAGACAGACGTGGAATATTTACTATATGACTCCCCTATAAATTAGGAAGATTTTGAGAAAGAAATTGGGCAATTTTGACGGTCTTGTTAGCTTTACTGTTAATTCTTGACATCTATTGCATTTAAATACACTGCATAAGTACTTTGGCAACACAGAAATCAAGAGGTGAAGAAGATAATAAGTAATTTTTGTTTCATGAGACAGTCGTGGAATGTGTAACGTATGGCTCCCCTATCAATCAGGGGAATTTTTCGAAAAAATTGTGGACCAGTCGTTTCAATGGTCTTGGCAATTTTAGCGTTAAAAATAAATGGCGAAAGGAGGAAACTCATATTTCGCGCGTGCCTCTGTTCTCTATGAAAATACCGGTCTCCATTTAGACGCTACCACTCTTGGTACACGGGAGGGTCCTCTGTATCTACATTTTTTTATGGCGCGGCATTTATCGTACAGGGTGTCTCGAATTTTTCGACCGAAGTTTAGGAAAGTTTTGATGAAAACAGATAAGAAAAGTGTCGTACAAATTCCGATGTAACGATGCCACGTGGGAAAGTAGACGAATAGGAATTTCATAAAAGAGAAACAACAGCCTCGCTATAAATATGAATGACAGATCGTTCCGTGATCATTCCAATCGTGTTTAACGTTTAGAACGATTAAGACTCAGAGTGACGTGGCTTTCTAACTGACGAGGAGTCCATGAATTTGGATTTTATACAAAGAAATTATTTATTATTCCATTAAGTGAAATCGACAGAAAATTCGTAGGGAGGTAGATTTTATATCGTATTACAATATCAAGTTTCTATGTCGTGTTGAAATGCATACTTAAGCGGAATCGCTACATTCTCTGTATAATTCAATAGTTTTATTATATTCCAAGAAACTTTATCGATAAATTTCATCTCATCGCTAATTGCCAATGTCGAGTCTATCGCGTAACGTCATCGCTCGAAACATTTCCGCAAGATTAAAAAGAATTTATTTACGAAATATTATCATTATACTGTGGTCCTCATAAAACGATGGAACTTTTGCAAGAAATATTTTTCCAAATTTTCCGTTACAATGGCAATTTTTGAGGTGATAAACTTCTATTGCACGCGCAGCGCACAATCTCCATAAAAAATCACCTGCACTTTCTCCCCGACTTGC
Organism: Cerceris ruficornis; assembly: GCA_963989415.1. NCBI lineage: Eukaryota > Metazoa > Arthropoda > Insecta > Hymenoptera > Crabronidae > Cerceris > Cerceris ruficornis. Next base: position 31,836,665 of record OZ022518.1, read on the forward strand.
GACCGCAAAAAATAAATAAATAATCAATCCGAGAATATTAGTTACTGTGGCAATTAAAAAGTTACTTTCAATTGCACTTTTCCACGGAAGCAATATTTTTACGTATTTACGTGTGCGGAGTTTCGTTTGCTGTTTACTTTTACAACATGTAATTTCAGGCTGCATTTTTGTTTACAGTGCGCACAATGAGGTGCGAATTACGTATTTTTCACGTTACAGGCGGCCCTCGACTTTCGCACATATTTGGTGCCCGAAAATGTGTGCGAATTTTGAATGTCCGAAAGTAGGGGGATATAGAAAAAACATTAAAAATTGTTTAACCCTTTCAACACTGAATTTTATTTCTTCAGAAAATGACTAATTTTTAGCAGTGTATATTTTGTGACACAGCAAATGGAATAAAAATACGACTGAGAATGAAATATATTTTTTTTATTTCAGGACTTTTCAGACTTTCAGCTGTGATAGCATAGATCCCAGTAGTATGTTACTGTTGGGATATTTTTATCCCAGCAGTAAATATTGTCATATAAACAAAATAATATATGGAGATAAATTCTACAATAATAACATGAAAATTATATGATAATGTTTGGGATATAAAATATATCAGTAGTGTTGTAAGGGTTAAGCAATTTCATGTGTTTTCTTTGTAAACTTGAGATTTTTTAAAATCTAGCAGGTAATACTTCTTTGTTATTATTTATTTATTATTATATAACGGTTCTAGATTATCTGACTATATAATGCACACACCTTCATCACATGTTTGTTTCTAACAACAATTCTTCGTTGTAATATTTTATTTACTTATAATTGCCGTTTTTTATACGATGTTGCTTGAAATTTCAAGTAACGTGAATTAACGTCACCCGCCTTTAATGTGTTAATAGGTAATGCCCACCCTATTTTACCCTTTGAGGACTAGCGACGCATATATGTGGTCTGACAAAAAATTTAATTACAGTTTACTGCTGCTTGTATACACAGCTAGAGTTAAAAAATTGACATACAACCGTTGAAATATAATTAAACAAGTAGTAATTTATAATGTATATACATTAACAGCCTAATTTTCTGATAAAAAGGTGGTTTTGGATCTCAAAATAAATGTTTATCACACAATATTCAAAAATGTCTCCGTCCGCAAAGGGTTAAACGATGCCCGTTCTCCAGCACATATCTCCTAAATTCCTACTTTTACGTAGCCCGCGTTCCACTGGCGGATTACAAAAAACGTAAAAGTACGTTTCCCGCGTGCAACGTATTAACCCTTTGCGGACGGAGGCATTTTTAATATTGAGAGATAGCCCTTCATTTTGCGACCCAAAAGCACCTTTTTATCAGCAAGTTATACTGTTAACCCACATACATTATAAATTACTACTTGCTTAATCACATTTCCACGGTTGTATTTCAATTTTTCAACTCTAACTGTATATACAAGCGGCTATAAACTATAATTAAATTTTTTCTCAGGCCGCATATATGCGTCGCTAGTCCTCAAAGGGAAAACACAAATCCCATTTCTCACCCCGAAGAAAACTTAACCCTTAACGGACGAGCACATTTTCCTACAACAATGACCAGTAGATCGACGCAATAAAAAAAAGTAAACAATTACTTATATACTTTTTGAGCGTGGTACTTCTCTCAATAGTTTCCTATGCGAATACCAGATTTTTTAGTACAAATATCACGGCATGCCACCTGTACGGCGGCATTCGATTTTCATGGAATATTTGTAATGTCGCGGATATGGCGGCATTCGATTTTCTTGGAATATTTGTAATGTCGCGGATATGGCGGCATTCGATTTTCTTGGAATATTTGTAATGTCGCGGATATGGCGGCATTCGTTCGTTAAGGGTCAAAAGAAATCATAAAAACTATAACGAAGAAAAATCATGCTTACTCCACATCTCCCCCAAAAAAGAAATACCACCAACCTGTACAGATCGTTTTCCGTAACGATGTCCCGAATAGAGTCCTCAGGATCGATGCGATCGGCCAGGACGCCGGGTGCACCGGCCACCCTCGAGGACAAGAGGGGACAAGGAGGAGCACCGGTGTCGGTGGCCTCACGGAGGCCGCTAGCCGCAATAAGGTCGTCCTCGGAGGCGGTGCTCGTTAGGCCGACGCTCGGACTCGGTGATCGCGAGCCGGAGATAACTCCGAGAAGATCCTCGCTCCGTGAGTGCCTCATCTCCGTGGCACCGCCGGCCGCGTACCTTCCGGTCGCGGAAGCCGCCATCGACCGTTCCACGAGGTGCACGCTTTCTGCAGCCACGATTCTTCCACGACTCGCCGCTACCACTGCCCTCCTCTTTCCCCGCGATCGCCCCCCACGTCCCGTTCAGCTCGCCACGGCCACGAAAACCCGCGGGAATCGACGATCCGACCGGCACTATTCCCATCCGGACAGAACTGTCGTCACCTCGCGAGAATTCTTCGCTTTTTGTCCAAGCTAGTTGTGCAATTTCATCGCAAGCGGTTTCTTACACCTCTGGTGTGCAATTTTTGCTGAATTTTTATCTTCACTTCGATACTTCTGCTTTGGACGGTGCGAATGGACGAACCGATTATCCTCTTTTCGTTGGTTCTGGTTTTCCAATCGGAATCCGACGATTCGGGCAAGTCGATTCGCGGTGGCGAAATTCTATGTCGGTGGACTTTCCAGTTTTCGGAGTAGGGTGAAAGAAGTGATTTCAGTCGATACTTGGAAAATTCCAGGATTCACAGTCGAGCGAATTCGTCGTGCATTCATGGAGGATGCTGAAAACGGCGAGGTTAACGGGCCTGTTGCACGAGCCGTCCGTTACGTTCGTTCGCGCGTTCAAATGCATTACTGACTGCAACTCACTGTATCGCGAATATCTCCGCACCTTCTCTTCCTCCTCTCTTCCTGCTCTCTCGAGCTCGTTTTAAACGGTCCTCGCTGAGAACACGGACAGCGCGACGTGTAAACGTACGGTGTCGGTAACAATATCGATATTAAGAAGAAAACTAATCGATCGTTTTTTGTCCAGCGATCAAGGTGAACACAGAATCCGCGATGCTGAGATATCTTGCTTCGAGCACCAGAGATGACGTGCAATCTAGGACCATTGACAGGAACAGGCACGAAGTATAAATCCTGGCTGGCTAGATTCCATTATTTCGATATTATCCTGCGGTCCGTTTTTCAACGAAGCTCAATGGCAATTAAGAATTTCGTTTGAAGCCCCAGAAAAATAAAGAAAGGAGAGTCGATAACTTGGCACCGTCGAGGGCAGGAACGAGCACGAAGTCTGAATCCTCGCAGGCTAGAGTTCACTATTTCGATGTTATCCTGCGGTCCGTTCTTCAACGAGGCTCGAAGTCAACTAAGAATCTCGTTTTAAGCACCAGAAAAGCAAAGAAAAAAGCAGAGACGATCACTTGGCACAGTCCAGGGCAGAATGATCGGAAGGAAGAAACAGGAAGCGCCAGTGTATTCCTTCCGAACGAATCCACCGTTTGATCCTACGATGCACCTCTTCGATCGATTTCTCCAGGATGATCGACACGAACTTCGGAATCTCTAACTCAAGCCGCCATCTTCGTCGAATCTACCTTGCACCGAATGTTTCTCGCGTTAATATCGAAAACGTACACCGAAGAGCCACCGTGCGATTAAAACAATTAGGAGGAACAGGGTGGTTCTCCACGGACCATGCGCGATGAACTCGATGCACGGAATCACTCGATCACGGAATCGTCCACTTTGCTTCGATTCCAATGACAGTTTTGTCCATCGACGACGACGAACGTCCTTCCGTGCGTTCTCCTCGCAGGTATTTTTACGACGATGCGCCTTTCTTCGGCGAATGCACGACCGTGGAAGCTTCTGCTCGTAACGGGAACTGACCCCGAGTCAGCACGAGCGCCTTCGTCCTTCCGTGGCGCAGGAAGGGGCATGAGAGAAAAGGATACACTTAGATACCTGCTACTGCGCGATAGCAGGTATACGCGCTGACATTGACCGATGGAATTGCTCCAGAGGACGAAAAGGGCCGCAGGTATATCACCTTATCTTCCTCCGTCCCGATTTCCCTCCAGGAAGATTCCTTGCTTTCGTTGAACGAACGGTACCGTTAACTTCGCGGATTAACGCGACATCGGCGTATCCTTTCGCGCTGGAGTTTCACAGGATTCGTAATTTATCTAATTTACTTGGATGTCACATTGTCGGCGATAAAATAAATCCGATTATATAAAGATAAATCGGGTAGGAATTATTTCCATCCTAGGTAGTTTAGGTTAGTACACGCTCGATCGGAACAAACGCGATGTATCTTCGACCGAAGGAAAGGAATTGGCGATGAGACGTCGAGACGCGCGCTTAATTCCATCGTTAAATCGATCGCAATGGGTGTACTTTGGTTACGACGATGAACGCGATGGAAACACCCGGCGTCCCGTGGAGACCGATAATAGTTTCGCGATAAACGGTCCGGCACGATGTTGCGAATCTTGCGCAGATCTCGACGTGCGCACTGTGGACAATGTTGCGAATTCAATTTCCCCTATATCTTCCTAGGATATCAGTCACGTGATTGGTCGATCGTGTAAAGTGTACACGGCAGATAGCGCGGTGATCGCGATAGTCCGGCGTGTATAAACAGATTGTTTGCATCGCGTGTTTGAGGTGGTGAGTGTTTCGCGTGTTTTTCAATGAGATAAAAAGTGTGATAGCTTACTGTTTTTCTTTTTTTTCGACTGTTATTACACGCTGATAATTATATTATGACGAGCTCCGTCAGCACAAATCCGTCGACGTTACTGCCTTTAGGTAGGTTCAATGTTTTCGTCGCGGCGTCGTCCATAACCTCTGACACGACGACGCTAAATTCATTTACACCTGTGATTTGTAGAGTTAGTGGATAAATGTATCGGTTCACGGATACACATTATCATGAAGAACGACAAGGAGATCGTCGGCACTCTGTTGGGATTCGATGATTTTGTAAATATGTTGCTGGAGGACGTGACGGAGAGCGAGGCTACCCCCGAAGGACGGAGAGTCACGAAACTTGATCAGATTTTATTGAACGGAAGCAATATTACAATGGTATGTAACAAATTAAATTCTTGCTAATTAACGCTCATACCGGTTGCATGCAAATATCTTTGGAATAGATATACAAGCAGCGAATACAAATTCGTAGCTGAGCGGTTTGAAGAGGCGCAAGACTTTGTTTCGTTTTACCGTAGTCTTAACACGTTAAACGCGGAGCTCATTTGGCTCTGTTTTCCTCAGGCAACATGGCAGTGGTCGCTTTGCACAGTTATTAGTTGTAATTATTTTTGTGATGAAACAAGTGCTAAGTGAGCGATCAAACGGCGACTGTGTCTATAAAGATGCTTAAATGGCACAGAAAGTTATGGGAAAGTTTTAGGATTTGACGCAACTGAAATGAAAAGTTTAGATTCACCTTTGATCCCTGTGGACTGATGCCGCATTTAGCGTGTTAAGCATCGATTAATCGTGTTAACGCTAACGAAATTTGTTTCAGCTTGTACCTGGTGGAGAAATGCCTGATACATAGAGCTAAGATTTTCTTATTGTTTTGTACGATAAAGATGTAAAAATTTATTTAATACCAGCCACTATGGAAAGCTAAAATGTTATCTTTAACCATAGAACGCATTGCTATAAATAAACATTAGTTTTCGATCAGTCTATCGACATTAGAGATTATTTCGTTAGTCGCAGGCCTATCGACGATGCTTTGCGACCACATCTTTCTGTACAATGTTTTGTATTTCCCATGGAAATCATCGTCCAAATCCTCATCCTTTGGACGATTTCCTTTTGCGGAAAGGTATATAATCGTATGAATATGTAGACCGGCGAATGGTAAACTTCGAGATATCATTTGCCAAGCTACAACACCTAAGGAATAAATATCTGCCGCAGGGGTAGGTTTCTTTCCCTTCAGTATCTCCGGTGCCATATATCCCGGTGTTCCCTACGCAAAACATAACATTTGCAATAAATTGCTACAACGCTCATGCTATAAAAACGTACACAAAGTTCGTTAATTTCGTATGATCCCGCAATAAGAACGGAACTACCGAAATCCGTAAGTTTTGGCTGCCCGTCATCAGCCATAAGGATATTCTTAGGTTTAACGTCCGCGTGCACGATACCAGCATCGTGACAAAATTGCAGAGCGCATGTTATCGCTCTCAGTACGTTAATTCTTTCGTTTTTGCATAAAACTGCCTCGTCCAGGCGATCCTGCAAACTAGTACCGCATAATTCCATTGTTATCAACGACAGAGAAGCACCTTGCTCTACTGTTAAGATTTTAACGATGTTCGAGTGTCTCAAATACGACGCTTGCTTCTCCGAATTAAATATTGCATCGGTGCACCGTCTTGTTTGCATTACTTTAGCTGCAACTTGATCTCCTGCGTAGTTATGAAAAATTAGAAAGCATCGAATAAATCATGCATTCAATGTCACCGTACCTTTATAAGAAGCTTTGTAAACCGTGCCGAATCTTCCGCTACCAAGTATTTTGCAACGTTTTTCAGGAAGTCCCTTCTCTAATATTCGTACTCTGTTAGGCGTATCGATATTAAAAGGCGACAAATGACTTCTGTTTGCCAAATTATAACCGCGAGTATCTGCGACAGGAGTCTTCGGACTTAAAAGCTGCCTGTGATGTGAAGTTTACTTTGTAAATACGTTTGAATAAGCTTCGTTTATGATTCACGTGTTTACCTGTATTGAACGGTGTTCTGAAAAGATCGGGGAGACACGGAGGAGCACAATTTAACTGCTAATTTTTGCGGTGAAGCCATTATTGAATTTTACCGATTTCAAAGTGTGCACGAACGCCTCGTGTTTGCGTTAGGTTTCCTTTGAATTTCATGCTCGAGCGAGCAGCAACGGAATCATAATATTTTCGTTGATACTCGATGGAATCGAGTTTCGACGAAAGTAAATTCACGGATCGAAGGGCATCGCGGTATTTGCTGGAGGATTATTGACATGAAACGGCAAACATTTCTTACACGCTCAAAAGAATCTTTAGGTGATTAAACATTTAGAATATCTATGTAAACGCATCGTTTGTGCACGCATTAATAAGTTTCTCGTGGAAAGCACTTCAACACGTTGAATTCCGATTACTCGTATTCAACTGTTCGCACGAAGTGCAGCTTGTTCTGCTCAAATTATTTCTTTGTCGAGCAATAACGTTAAAGATTGAAATACTTATATATTCATCAGAGCTTTACTTTTTTAAAACAAGGTTGCAATATTGAATATATCAGCGGATAAAAATCAATGGAAACTCAAAAATGATACGGTAACAAATGGAGAACGTAGTTTCGTAGATACAACGATACAGTGGGATCCAAAGAATACTAAGAAATATATATAGAGGGCAATTAAAATATGTTTTATTTCTCTAATATACTAGTTTAAAGTGTAAACCAGCTACTAGAAATCTATTACTAATTATTACTTCTTTAATACTGTACGATAACTAGATTATTTACAATTCTCTTTATTATCATGTAACAATTAATGATCATTACCGTAATCTCTCTCAGTATAGGTAATATCAGTGGGATGTGTGTGTAATAACCTGTGTCAACGTACTATATAGAGATACGATGTAAGATCTAATGAAATTCGTGTGTTAAAAATTCCATACGCTAATAGTACGCATCTGTAAGTACGATGGGTTTATTTTTCCGTTTTTTGTTTGTTTTTTCCTTTCATCTCCGAGCAACTCGGTATTTCTATCACAATTACAGAGTAGCAAGAGAGTACTGTTTTGCCGTTTTGTTCCGTTTATTTTTATAATCAACTGGTAAATCGTAATAAGTGATGCGACAATAAGGTGTCCTTTTTTTTCTCCCCCTTATAGAAGTAACAGGATTAGAATCGATTACGCGATAAAATACTCTACGGAATTAGTAAAATACTCTAACGAATCAAAATAGAATTTGTCTCTCTTAAATGGACTGCTTTTCAAAATAGTTTCATCTCTATTCGTCGGCGCGCTTCCGTTTCACCAGTAACATGTACATTTTGTATAACCGCTTTTCGCATTCGTGGCTTAAGAAGTGCATCCACTTCCGGACAGTGTAAGTACCATATCAAAATTAACATGTATGGCGATATGTAACTAATACTGATCAGCGCTTACATGGAAATTAAAGTACAGTAGGTTCGAACGAATTCTTGTCGCGTCTGCGACAATATCGAATGCTGCTTTTAGGATTATTCTCTGCGCATAATAGTTCTTTAGCGTCTTATCTGAAGTAATTAGCACGTTGAATGCCACCGGTATTTCCCCAGTTCCTTCATTTCTACGGAAGTGAAGCTTTTTCTATTGAAATCACATCTTTACAAAGCAGAAACTTTAACCTTAGATCACTAAACATTCGTGTAATAGACTACGGTAGTTTTACGAATTCGAAATGTTTCCGTAGCTTTCACACACATGCTAAGATTGCAAACAATAATTTTTATCACTTTTCTATTATTTAATTAAAAGATATTAATATTTCTTTTAAGTTACGCTAATTTGCTTGAAATGAATAAAGAAAATATCAAAATATACATGTTTTTAATTCGTAGTCTATGAGTCAAATGTTTAGCGACGGAGTAACACTAATTAAGTGGTCTAGGGTTAAAGATACAAAGAGAAATATGGACAGCAGAAATATACCTTTTTGAGACCAAAGCGAAAATATTGATTTAACACGTTAAGCATGGATATAGAGCAGATTTTTTTCACTAAGGACGGCGAACTATTTTGGCAGATTTTCATCTGCAAAAAATTTGCAACAAATATTTGACATAGCTTCAAACATTTAAATACAGTCTATGTAGTGAGACAGATTGTAAAGTCACGCCGTCTTATAGAATTTTTGAGCAGAGGCATTCATTGATGTCACGCCGGTCAAAGTAAAACAGCCAGTGCGACATCAGTGATGTGCCACTCCATGCCAAACGTGTTAATTACCAAATTCGTATATATTACAATTGAACCCATTTGCATCCGTAAGCGGAATATTCCGCGGATGACGATCGTCTTTAACCACCAGCCGCGGAATATTCCGCCCGGTTCAATGTTAAACTGCTGCATGCGTTAATGTCCGGTACTGTGGATCTTCTGCCGTATGTAAAGCTATGATGCAAATGGAATTTCATTGAATTCAATAGTGTCGGTCACCGGTGACCCCCATGGCGTTCAACGTGGTAACAAGTCGAGCGCGGAGCCGATTTCGCTGTTTTGCGTTCAGGCGAACAACAGTAGATGTCGGTAGAATATCGATAGATGTCTGTAGAACATCAGCAGATGTCGGTAGAGCATCAGTAGATGTCGGTAGAACATCGGTAGATGTTCGGTTACAAAGATCTTTCCGATGAAACAAGTGTGTACAGCTGCTCATCGTAAAAATGTACGTCGCTCGCACAGAAAGTTAACTGTCGGTCCCAGCGGACTGACGCGGCGCTCGACGTGTTAAATAATCGTTAACAAGACGTTCAGATCTTCATTTTCCTTTTTATAAGTAATAATGCCAAGTAACTCTGTGAAATAAGTACGCATAGAAAGACTGCTTTTCTCGACGCCGAGAAGATAATATGCAGATTCGATCGCGCTCGAAAAACAGGAATACTGCATTTAATACAACTTGCGTATACTTGCATTTCTCTTTAGTAAAAGCAAAGCTTAATTTGTCTTACGGTAGTTCCTTTATAATGCATTTCCATTTCTCTCACGAATTTCGTGATAATTCGACGTAACTGCTTCAGATTTATGCAAAGTAAGTACAAGAATAAGTAGTTCTCTTAAACGAATCTCAATATAAAATATAGTCCGAAGCTTTTACATTCGTTGAGAATTTCATTATTTTCATTTCTCTTTCTTGCGTGCGGTGCGTTATCAGGTACTCTTTCTCTAAATAGTATTTTCGGGGTATCACTTTGATCGATTGAAAACGGAATTACGCTTTCACGAATTTCCATTAGTTCTCTGTATACGTTATAAATATCATTCGATTTCTATTGCGTGCAAGAATAAGGGCCCCTACGCAAAAAAAGAATGTTTAAATTCCTCCTCGAAAACGTCGAATCGTGAAGATCAACGAGACGAACTAGCAAACAGACGAAATTCCATTTTTATCGTATAATTTAAAAAGGATAAAAGCGATCGTAGAACGCGCTCACGGCAGATCTATCAACACTAAACCTACCGGCTTTATATCTGTTATATTGAAATCTACGAAATAAGTACTTTGGAAAAAGAGATTTGAAGAGGTGAAAAAATGATTAGTTAAGTAATTTTTGTTTTATACGATAGACCTAAAATATTTACTGAATGGCTGCTCAATCAATTCGGGGAATTTTTAGAAGAAATCAGAAGGCGGTCATTTGACCGCCATGGTAGGTTTAGTGTTAAACGGGAATATTGCGTATCGATTAAAACAGTGGAGAAATAAAATTCGTAAAATATTCGACGCTATTAAAACTACCGCGCAAAGAAACGTTAAATTCACAACTATTACAAAGGTCCGAGACGTTATCGATGGCGCGAACGATAAAGTAGGAAACTATGATTTTGAAATTATTGCAAATTGGAAGCCGCTCTTGTAAAGGTTCAAACGAATCCCGTCGAGTGTAGCTCTCTGCACGATATCGACGAATTACGGTCCCAAAGAAACGAAATCTACGTTCGTCGACGGATAACACGTCTGATAAAAGCTACACGGAGTGTTTACCATAGGAAAAAATTGTAGTTTTTCTTTAGTTCATCTACTTAAGTAATTTCAGCGTATTTTACCAAGCACCATCAAACGATCCGTGATCTTTCAGTTTGGCACGCTAATTCTACTTTGTGCCGTTAACGCTTAATTTTTTTTTCCTGAGCAATGTATCGTTCATCACCGTTCTCTAGAGGCACTCGGGTGCTTCCACCATTTTTTAAGTATTTCCACTGACTCGAACAGAGGGGACGAAAACAAATCGGCATACCTCGCGATTTGTCAACTTCTCGTCTCTTCGTTACATCTGAATATATCTACAGGATGTATAAGTATAAAATAGCTTCGACGAGTTTAACAGGCTAACACAGACCGTCGAGATTTAGAAGCCTTTTACAGCATAACTTCCTTCTTCTTCTTCTAACTCATCGATATACATATTATTTGCTCTCTCCCTCTCTCACGAAAATAGACTTCTCTTCGAGAATCCACGCTATTGTTATCCGAGACACCCTGATACGTGATAGGAATACGATATTACACGGGAATCGTTAACCCATTTGCATCCGTAAGCGGAATATTCCGCCCTGTACAACGTTAAACTGGTGCGCGTGGAAGTGCACGGTACTGCGGGTCTTCTGCCGTGTTTAGAGCAATGATGCAAACGGGTTAATAGCGCACGGCAGGTAGAAGATTCTTGGGAATTTGGACCGCTTCTGCACCGATTTAGCTCTTTGCTCTCGAGAGGCAAGTCTTGGTCAAATTTCGGTGCGATTTGCTTCGATAAGAGTGGCGAATAGGATTCAACAATTTCTTTTTACATCTACTTCCGTTGAACTTCAGAGTTTATTCTTTTTTGGGTAAGAAGAATGATTAATCAAGTCGTATACTTTGAATTGACGTGGATATTTTTGTGAAACTTGTGATCCAGATTCTTTGAGAACTTGAATTTCAATGAAACTTGGTCGAACGCAAAAGTTGACGGTGTTTCAAGAGAAAATGAGAAGAATCGCGAGATTTGCTCTCACGGATCAACTCAGATGGAAGACACGAAGCGACCTATCATTGTTACTTGTCTCAGTCAGCCGATAGTTGTAACTTGGCGTTCATATCATAAATTATGAAACAATATTGGTCCACCTATTCGCCAGAGGGAGAAACTCGCCGAGTGCAAAGGCTCAACACTTGAACTGCCACCTATTGTCCCGTGTCAGTAGAGATAGGTGTACAAGAAATCTCGGTAAACCTAGCGTTAAAAGAAAATCTCCATTGAGATTTCGAGGCTTTCGCGGCCATCGTTAACCGAACAGTGGTTTTGAATTTCAGTCACATTGAGTGTTTTAAAACTTCTGACGTTTCGCCAGCATTTTAGTTAGCTTCATCAGGGTTTCGCAGGAATTCTGATGAAGCCAACTGCAATGCTGGAAAAACGTCGAATGTTTTCCAACACTCAACAGTTCTCAACCCTTTGCGGTCCGAATTATTTTGTCAAGTTTGTACCGAGCTAAGTGAAATTAATTGCACATTTTCTGTCGTTAATTATACATTTTTTACTAATAGCAATAACTGTAGGTACTGACGGATATTTACGTGATATTACAAAATCACTGTGAATTTGAAAAGTCGATATTAATTCGTTAGAAAATAAAGTGAAGTGAAAAGCTATGTCGGGTGTAGTTCGGCATAGGACTGCAAAGGGTTAAACCCTTAAATTCAAAACCATTCTTCATCAAACCTCCATATTCCGCCGAGTGAAGCAGTTTGCTCAGAAATTTCCCAATCACCCGAATACGAATAACGCGGCAGTCCAAGTGTCAAGAAAGCCACATCCTCCTGCCGTGCTCCATCAACTAATTAAGAAATCATCCCCCGCCGTGCGCCATTAACGACTCCCGTGTTAAACACGCGAGAGATAACGCTCCAAGGAAACGGTAGACACGGTAAAACGAGTGAAACACAGGACAAGGAAGAAAGAGAGGTACGTCGGGAGTCGAATAAGGCACGATCTAACCAGGTAACGGAGCTTCCTCGTAGAAGTCCAGCTCGTCCTCGTGTTCCGATCCTTTGCTGTCGAGTGCACGGAGCTCCGCGGCGGTGAAGAAGCGGCTCATCTGAGCTCGCAGAGGTATCATAAGTATCAGGAAGAACGGTAGGGCAAGGGCCGCCCTGGTGCTCTTCACGATCCAGAGCACGGTCAGGCAGAGGATCTGTATGAGAGTGAATATGTGCATCTTGTACGTTTGCACGCGCCTAACGTAGTTCGCCGTGCCGTGATGCTTCACCGGCATGAAGAAGAGTTTCACACGGTCGAACAGTTGAACCCCGTTCGTCGAGGAGATGCCCATGTAGAGAAACACCCCGAGGAGGACGGACATTGGTACACGCCTCAGAAGAGGTGCCATTAGCACGCTCACGCCCATGAGGATAGCGACGAGGAGAGCGCTCACGCGTTGCTCCTTCACCTCGACGATGTGCGGCTTGTCACCTGGTGCGTGGGTGCGTGACATCACCGTCACCGCGGACACGTGCGTCAGGGACCTCACGGAGGCGGCGGAGCACCAGGGTGCACCCATTAATCCACAGCCAACGTTCATCAGGCATACCACCACTATGTCCATGTGGTAGCCGTTGCCTTTTCTCAGCTTTCGCTCTTTCTTGTCGATGATCAGTCTGAAAGGAGAGAGAATCACTGTAGATCATTGAGGTATGGATGTTTGAAGTAACGGTAGAAGTCACACGATCTATAGGACTTGGCCGAATTAACCCTTAGCACTTCTATGTCGAGTGTGACTCGACATTATATTTCTTGGGCAAACTTTTACCCTTTCGCCTCTAACGTCCCTAAAGTGTTAAGGAATTGTTGATAGGTAACAAAAAATTGAGGAATGTGAAGGGTTAACCACACGAATTGAAGGTAAAAGAGGAACGGAAAGACTCAGAGTCTACGATTCTTACTCAGATATTTGAGTTTCCATGAAGACCAGGATGTAAACCAGCAAAGCTGGCACGATGCAAGCTATCGCCATCCACAAAGGGATAGGTTTGTACACTCCAACAGGAGAGACGAACCAGCTTCTTCCGGGCAGAGTCGGCGTGAGGCCCTCGGGTACCAGCAACTTCTCCGTCTTCACCTTCGCCATGAAGTCTATCAGAGCGAAAACGACGATACTTATCGGCACGCCGAAATCACCGAATGCTCTTCTGGCGCTACGGCCGAGATAATGACTGTTGCGGAAAATGCGCAGATAATAAGCTCCCAAGAACGTGCCGAGGCAGAGAATGGTGCACATCAATGCGGTGTTTGGCTGATTGACCAACAAACCGGCAAAATTGTAGCCCGGTATCAATACCACTGGTTCATCCAGGTGCACCGTCATCTCCTCGTCCCCGTCTTCGGTGGCGATGGAGATCCTCATCTCCGTAACGTTCACGGGATCGTGATAGTACGTGTCGTTGATCCGCGGAATGAAGCTGTACTCCTCGAGGAGAGGATTCTTCACGAAATAATTGTAGATCTTGACGAAAGTTTCGACGATGTAGAGAAGAGAGATCAAGCCGGTGAAGATCTCTTCGGTGAAGCGGGTGAACAGTCTGACCAGGACGGACCCTTCGACGCAGGCTATGGCTAGGGCTATAATTCCCATCCAGGCTCCCACGTAGACCCTCACGGTTAGGAATTCCAGTTCGTTTCCTAGACAGAAGTTGTACAAGCTCTCGTCGAAGAGCAAGAGTGGCCCGGTCGTCCCGATGATGACCAGCGGCTGAGTGGAGAACAGCGCCATCAGAATGCCCGTCCATGAGCCGGAAATTAGAGTCTCGGATATGCCGATTAGGTTGTGCGTCTTGTCGCTCATCAAACCACCGAAGGTTATCGCCGCGCAGAGGGCAGCAAAGTACATGAAAATCGCTGCGGCGAGGCAGGATGAACTCAAGCCTTCGGTGAAGTCGGACAGGTAGAAGGGATAACGTCTCTTGATGTCGTTGATGAGACCGCCGAACGGGCGTTTGGTTCGGCGCAGAGGGTCGTCGTCGCCCGGAGGTTTCTTCTCTTCTTCGCCAGCGAGAAGAGCTGAGGGGAAATCAGTTAAATTTATTATATTTCATTATATTAACACTTAGCCAACCACCGAGAAAAAGACAAACTACAGTAAAACCTCGATAAACCTCCACATAGGAGGATCCCCCTCGGCGAACCTCGACGCTCGTCGAGGGAACAGTGTAACATGACACTTTCCGAATGTATCGGTGAGGCAATACTAATTGGAGGGTCGGCCGTTTCCATTTTCGATTTTTCGTTCTTTTTGAAACCTTTGCCAAAGTATTTGTGAGCTTTTTCTGATTAAAATGATACCGAAGACGATATTCAGTAAAACCTCGATAAAGGCATCAGAAGTTTCATCAGAAATATTTAGACTGGCTTGGTAGTTCTAGCCTTGAGCGATCGACAGGAAGATAAAACATAGAAAGGAGTAGCCATTGCACGTCGGGCTCAAAGAATAGAATTTTACAATCCCGGACCACAGATTAAGTAAGATAAGCACCCATTGAGCAACAAAGAATCACCAAGATTACCTTTTTTAACGGCAGCCTCGCTCTGCACCGGCAGAGCGCTCTTGCTCTTCTCCTCGAGCGCCTTCGCCTTCCTGTTCCTGATAGCCTCGCTCTTCGCTTTCAACTCGTTAAAGGGCAACAATGCCTGCCTCTCCCAATCACCAGGAGGCAGTACTATCGAATCATCCAGAAACTCATTGATAGCCGAGAGAAGTTCGCGTCTCTCGTTTGCCTTGTAAGCGACTTTGTGGAAGGACGTGTTCGCCATCAGCGTTGAGATGGATCTACCGATCTCGTGATAGTCCAAATCGGCGTTTCTAGGTCCCAGAAGTGTGAACATGAACCTCACCGGTATAGTGACCTCCGTGATGGAAGGTATGAAGACCCCTTCGGCGAGTCTGACGAAGGCTATCGTCGGTTGATCGAGAAAGTCAACGGCACCGACCAAAACGACGGTGGCTTCGGCACCGGCTGGAATTCTTTTGAGAATGTAATCATTGTGGCCCTTCTTCAAGTCCTCGTTGCTGCTCGTGTACGTCAGCTCCTCCTTCATGTCGACAACGGTGTGATTGCTGTCCAGGGCCAAGCTCGACGAGACGATCTTCGGCTTGGTGTCGTTTAAGTTCTGAGGAAAAGGATAAGATAGATCAGTGAATCTGACGAACGTTTTCGAAGAGCTTTCGAGTTCTATGCGTCGAAAGGAACATCGGGCTGATACTTTCAGAGGACGCGGATTTTGATCGTTTCTCTATCCGGACAAGCCGAAGAGGTCTGCGTTGCGGTTTAAGGAAATTATAAGTTTGTAATACTGGCAAGCCGGTCGGGTGAAAACGTTACTTAGAGCTTGGTAAGTAGTACGAAGCAGACATCAAGGTGGAAATTGAAAGTATGGAAGCTGAGGAGACGTGATTCATGGTTTAAGTGTACCGAATGAGAGAATGCGAGAGTTAACGCGTCGATGTTACTTATTTTTGGAAGTTGAGGGCGAATTAATTCTTTGTGAATTACGGACGTATATATGCGGTCGGAGAAAAAGTCTGAGTATAGTTTATCGGGGCATGTATACACGATTAGAATGGAAAAGTTGAAGCATGATTCTGCAAATAATGATTTATAATTTGTATACGTTAACAACTTTCTGATAAAACGGTGGTCTTTGATCGCTAAATAAACGATCATCTTTCAATATTCGAAAAAATCTCCGCCCGCAAAGGGTTAAGTGAAGTACAAAATTGCAGCTGTATTAACACTTGCATGGAGATCAACGGATTGCGGTTTTTAAGTTTTAAGTCGAAGTAATACGACCGCGATTATCTAACATTAAAACTACCAAGGCGGTCAAAATGACCGGCTACGAATTTTTTCTACAATTTCTCAGATTGATAGGGCAGCCAAGGAATAAATATTTCACGTTTATTTGATAAAACCTAAGATATTTAATGCGAAAACTACCATGGCGGCCAAAATGGCTGGCTACGAATTTTTTCTACAATTTCTCAGATTGATAGGGCAGCCAAGGAATAAATATTTCACGTTTATTTGATAAAACCTAAGATATTTAATGCGAAAACTACCAAGGCGGCCAAAATGGCTGGCTACGAATTTTTTCGAAAATTTCTCAGATTGATAGGGCAGCCAAGCAATAAATATTTCACGTTTATTTCAAAAACCTAAGATATTTAACACGAAAATTACCAAGGCGGTCGAAATGACTGGCTACGAATTTTTTCTAAAATTTCTCAGATTGATAAGGCAGCCAAGTACTAAATATTTCACGTTTATTTCATAAAATTTAAGATATTTAACACGAAAATTACCAAGGCGGTCAAAATGACCGGCTACAATTTTTGCTAAAATTTCTCAGATTGATAGCAAATCCTGTAAATATCTCACTTCTATCTTGCAAAACCTAAATTACTTAATTAATCAACCCTTTCAAACGCTGTTTTTCTAATCGAAGATAGACTACGGGTCAAAAGAGATTTTAATACACTACCGTCGCTTAAATATCAGCCGAGATATTTGTTATATTTAACAATCTTGCCGTTCAAATCAATATCAAATTCAAATGCATCAAATAATGCACAATTCAAATGAAATTATTAATATACTAGGGTATACTATATAAAGGTAATATAATATTACCTTTTTTGTCCACCCTACTATTTTCCTCAACACAATAATATGACCGATATTCATCGGTAAAGTCCACAATCAAATATTTGAAATTCCGTATTATCGCGGGACCGGCGTCCAATGTGTTAAAAATTGCAGCGCAATTTTTTTGTATTAGCGGATGAAGGTAAAAAATGATTAAACTTTCATACTGATAGCTCAATTTAAAAAGTGTCCCGTCAAAAATTCGGAGCAAACGCATTCTCAATTAAGTACACGTTCCCATGGATTGAGCGGGCGCGTCTCCTCTTACTTCGCCTTCCAGCTTCTACGTCGTGAGTGCAACGACGACACAAAGTATGCATACGAACGAGATAGGCGTAATTTAAGTGGAAAAAGAAAAGTAACGGAACGTAACGCAATAAGGGTGTAACTTTAACGAAGGTAAGTGCGATAAGTGAAGAGAAGCGAAGGGTGACCGTGTCGTCGAGGGACAAACGCATCTACTGGTCCACTCGAGGAGGGTAAGGGTCGTTTTGCAAAGATCAAAGGCAAAACAAAACTCGCAAGCGAAACTAGCAAGAAACGGCAACACGGACGGACTCAAGGGTTTCACGTTAAACGTTAAAGAGGAAGCAGAATTTGGCTGAAGTTCTTCTATGTCGGAATGAAGAGTATTCTTTTATTGGAATAACAAAATATTGGGGCAACTTAATCAGTCGGGCAATGAAAATAGTCTTCGTTGTTGCAAGTTGCTGCTGTTGAGATCAGAACGCAATTGCATTTTGCTAGGCAGCGTAATCAATTCTTATCAAAACCAAATAAAATTGAAATCAAAGTTTGACCACTCTGGAAGATTTTTTTAAATTATTATTTAACATATGGAATCGGTGACTTGAAATCCACCTAACTCTTACGTGACATTATTATAAGTGGACAAAAATACCAGGCAACGACAACAGCCAACTTTGCGAACAGCGAATAATTGTTGCTAAACATTCAATCTAAATATCAGCAATTCCAGCAACGCCCAAACTCTGATAGTTGGAGAACAAAGGAAGAAATAAACTTTAATGAATTCTAAACTACGGGGCGCAACGGAAAGTCGTTTATTTCGCCATCGAGTCCCCTAAAATTCTAAACTAACATTCTACGTGCTGTTCTACGCGCCTCTCGAAGTGGTTTGTACAATTCGATCTTCGTGCCTGAGAACGATGCGAAGAAGTATGAAAAACGCTCTCTTTCGTTTGCTCGCCGTACGAAGTATAAACGACATGTAAAGTTTGGAGGCTCAGACGTGCAATTAATTAATTTCTATCGACCCGAGTCGGGAGAGAAAGGTATACAACAAATGAGCCGTTTTCTTTGCAAGTCCATTTTTGACAAAAAGCTAGTTAACCCTTTGCCCTACAACAACGAGTAACACTCGTGATGCGGTTGATGGAACAGGAAAGTTTGAAGCTTCTCAAAAATTATCAAATTGGAATATCAATTTTAATTATTTCTATGTTATTAATATTGCGTTAAATTATAAAATATATCAGCAATCACTAAAGTATTTTTATTTTAGCAATTTAATTTTCAATTATTGCGGAGGAATTCACAAAAGTAATCGTAGGGCAAGGGGTTAATGATGCCCAAACGACAGTTCCCAAATAAAATCCTTCAAAATTTCTATCATTTGTCAATATAAATTTACGTAGTTAATGAAATTACACTTTCCGCAAAAATGTAATATTTAGTTGAAAAATTATACTGCATAAATCCTCTACTTCACTTTTAACACGTTGAACGCCACCGGTATTTCGCTAATTTCATCATTTCTACTGAAGTGAAATTTTATCTATTAAAATCACATCTTTATAAAGCAGAAACCTCAAAGATACAGATGGATATATATTCAGCAGAGTTTTATCTTTTTAACGCCAATATTTAAATATTGAATATATTACAAAATTCGTAAATGTTGCAATTTAAAAGTCATATGAAATTTCATTGAATTCACTAGCGCCGGTCACCGGTGACCCCCACGGCAGTCAACGTGTTAACTAATACTTTAAAAGCCATCACATTATAAACTTGAGTCAATTTAATACTTAAAATAACATAAAATATCCCTCAAATTCTCCAAATAATATAAAATGAAGTTACACCGATGTCAAAGAAAACGGCCCAAACATCGATAAACCTAGCGTTAAGGTGTCTGCATTGTAAAAATCTGAGTTTAATAGAAAAACTTTCACCTCGGTAAAAATGTCGAAACCAGCGAAATTCCGGTGGCGTCAAAGTGCCAACTGATCTTCAGACTTTACTAAAATTCCAACTGTGAACCGTCAAAGCCAAAATTCGAAATAATACGAGCAACAAGAAAAACAGCAAAGTATGACCGAAAGCATATGTCAAAGGGGTTCGTACGGTGGCAAAGAAATCGAGCGGGAGTTTCGGAAAGCGTACGCACACACACACGCACATTTCCCTGTAAATTCATGCCGGACAGATGCTGATGTGACGATGAGATTGATGTTAGAGAGAAATGCGGATCCGTATGAGCAGCGTGGGGCGAAGGGGGGATAGTAAAACTAGCGATAAGATTGAAAGTACTGCTTCTGAGAGTGGGGAAACGAGAGATTTACATGTTGGGTTACATGGTTCGCAGCGGCTTCCCGCGCAGCTTCTTCTTCCTCCAGCCAGACGGACTGTGGAAATAACATTAGGAACACCGTCAGTCAGGCCCCCGTATCACCGTGGACCGCTTTTTTTTTTATCTTGTCTCTATGTTTTACGGTAGCTTTCACTTGCGAGGAAGGACTCGCGAAATTTTACTCGAGGCTTCAACGATATTCTGTGGGAATGTGGAGCGCTTTGAGTTATAGGCTGTTCTTTCAATGAGAGCTCGATTTGCGGGGTGGTAGCAGTCGATTTGTCGAAGTTTCAGGGCTTTTCTATTTTATTAATTGCAAGGAATGAGAAGAATGAGAGTCTATGTTGAAAATTTATAAGTAGAACGCTGGACTCTGAAAGAAAACTCGGGGAGAAGTTCGATCTGTTCAAATTAAATTTTGTAATCAAAATTTTTAATAAAAAATGAAATTAAATGTCAAATTAAATGATTTTCTTCAGTTGTAATACTATGAAATTAACGATAAAGAATCAATCACTCCATATATTTTTTGTTATATAGAAAAAAAAATGGTGGTTGCATTAGGCTGTCGCAGTGTCACAGGATTAGAGTTTGTAATCGCGTAACAAATATTTTGAAATGCAGTTTTATGGTAAAAGCATTAGGAAGAAAAGGGATGAATAGAATTTCCCTTGCAAACAGTGTTGTACCTGTATCTGCTCCACATTCCCGACAAATTTCGTTGAGGTAGGAATCGTTGGGAATCATCCCTCGGTAATTTTTGTACGATCAGTTTAACAGCCGCAAAAGAACGGATGGGGTGTCGTGGCACGGAGACTGAACTGGGTGCATTCGAGGATAAAACTACTACGAATGAGCCCAGAGAGACGTGCATCGATAGCTCTTCTCTAACACTGTCTTTTTATGCAGCTTTGCATTCTAATCGAATGGAACTGCATTAAATATTCGGCAAAAGATACGATTAAAACATTGCATGCGAGTTTATTTAGCCGCGGGAGTTTCGTAATTCAGTAAAACCGCAATAAATCGAAAACTACTTTGTGTTTCTTAATGAAACTTTTTGTTATTTTACACTTAAATATATGCTCTATGATTAGAAAAAACGATATGGTTTTTAATAGGTAATGCCATTCTATTTAACACTAGATTTACGGAAGTCGTCAAATTGACGGGTTCCTACTTGTCTTATAAACATTTCTCAAATTTACAGAGACGCTATATAGTAAATATTTCACGGGTATTTTATAATACAATAATGATTTAACGAATTATCATCTTTGCCGCTTGATGCGCCTTTTTTCAAAGTCCTTATTTAATATATTGCAATTTAACAGATTTACGGAAGTCGTCAAATTGACGGGTGCTTGTTTTATAAATGTTTCTCAAATTGACAGAGAAGCAGTACAGTAAATATTCCACGTGTATTTAATAATACAATAATGACTTAACGAATTACCATCTTTGTCGCCTGATCCCTCCTTTTCCAAAGCCCTTATTTAATATATTGCAGTGCAACAGATTTCACGCCCGTAAATCTAGTGTTAAACGATACCCGTTCTCCAGCACAAATCTGCTAAATACGTACTTTTACGTGACCCGCGCTCCAGTGGCAGATTACAAAAAACGTAAAAGTACGTTTCCCGCGTGCAATGTGTTAACAGGACTGTCCAAGGTTTTTGAACTGAAGCTTTTCTGCATTTTCTCACCGTATTCCAAAGACATTGCGATGTAAGAGGATTATTCTAAGTTCTTCGTTTACATTACGGAGAAAGCAGAATGCAAAAGTTGCACGACAGTGAGGATTTACAGTGCGGAATCAAATTTCCGCAATCTCCAAGCTCAACGGAGAAAGCGAAGATCTTCTTACCAAGGTCAACGTAACCCGGCGCCTCGGCTTTGAAGATCGTTGAAATTGTATTCAACAATGCCACTCTGCATAATTCTCCTCCAAAGCTTCATTTAACCCTTTCACTGCTACGGGCGACTATAGTCGCTCTCCATAAAATGCCGCTGACATACTACGGTCGACTATAGTCGCTCTCCATAAAATGCAACTGACATACTACGGTCGACTATAGTCGCTCTCCATAAAATGCAACTGACATACTACGGGCGACTATAATCGCTCTATATAAAATGCCACAGATATACCACGGGCGACTATAGTCGCTCTCCATAAAATGCAGCGTATTGTATATACGACGAGTGATTGGAGTTATTGTGCATCGAATATCTTACTCTGGACACGTAGCATTAGAAGGAAAGATCTTTTTTTTCCAAAAACACCATCAAATCGCCGCTGTCGATCTTTTTCGCGCGGCGGTCCGTTTAGCAGAAGTACCGCGCCGGAAGAGGCGCCCGTAGTGAAAGGATTAACGTAAACACGAGCATTAACCCCTTGCCCTACAATAACGAGTGACACTCGTGATGAGGTAACTGGGATAGGAAATTTGCAAGTTTTTCAAAACCTATCAAATTGAATATATTCATGAGATGCGACGCGATAATATTATTCCCGTAATATTAATAACACGTTAAATTATACGATAAAACGAGAATCACTGATCAATTTTTGTGTTAGCAATTATTAGGTTGGTAAGAAATTAATGTCGGTTGTCGAGTTTCCAAACTTTAGCGCTTAATTTTGAGATAGCCGTTAATTGTAATCGGTTTGTCTTCTTATATTATTTTAGAACAAAAAGACTTATTAAAAAACTTGTTTCTCGTTGGGAAAAATGTGTAAATTATAATGGAACTTATTTTGATTAAAAAAAATTATTCCCATTCTCAACACGTGTATTTAACCCCTTAGCTTACAATAACGTGTGACACACGTGAGGCGATAAATACAATACGAAATTTTGGAGTTTTCCAATAACTATTAAATTGAAAATATCAGTCGATCACGAGACGGTGAAATTATTTCTATAATATTAATATTGCAGTCAGTTGTGCCAAATGTTAAAGATCAGAGAGAAATTTTTATTTCTCGAATTAATTCTGGAGTATTACGCACGCTGTCAAAATAGAAATCGTAAGGCAAGGGGTTAAAGATAAAGTTTGAAAACCGACATTAATTTCCTACCAACCTAACAAATTCTGAATTATTGTGAAGGCAGTCGCAAAAGAAATCGTAGGGCAAGAGGTTAAGGGAGGAATCCCGATCAGAGTTGCACAATCGACAATAGAAGCATCGATGATAATTGTACCAAGACACCCCTGAATTTCTCCTCTCACGTTCGATCGTCGCTCCGTTAAGTGACGAAACAACAACCGAGGGAATCTCCCCTAACAATGTCCAAACATTGTTCTCGTTCAACGACCGCCGAGAACACAGAGATCGACCTTTCCTCGATCACCGTAAACTTTCTCATCGCTAGAATCCTAAAAGACTGTTATCCACTGAAGATAATTACCTGAAGGCTGGTGTAGCTAGAGTAGTTTCTCTTTCCGCCGAACCGGAAGCCACGATCATGATCGTGGACGTGTCTGTGTCTGAGAAGAAGTGCCCTCATAACGACGGGTCGGTCCTCCGGAAGAATCAGCTCCTCGACGACCATCTGCTCGACGACTCTGTACGCCAAACCGGGAAGGTCCTTTTCCTCGAGGTCGAGGAGGACGACGCCGGTTTCCAAGCATCTTCGTAGATTCAGCAGAGAATGGAAGCTCAAGGAAGCGACATGAGGCCTGCCCCATCTGTCGGCACCTTCCTCGACGTCCTCCTCGTACTTTATCCATCGAGCCGTCTCTCTCCATTCTCTCTCCTCGCCCATTCCGTGAAGCTCGTCCAGCTGAACGAAGACCTCGTGAGGCGAATGATCGTACATCTTCTTGAAGGTCTCGTGAGGTATTCCGCCTTCTTTCCTGCGACCTATCTGAACCGTCAAATGGGCCGCCTTGTGGCGTCTCATTCCGCGCGGATCGTCGCTCCGGTGAGACTCCAGGTCGTCGATGTCCAGCTCCTGAAGAGTGCTCGCCTCTTCCGGCTGGACGCTCACTCTTCGCGAGAAGATGCTCGAGCCGTCCGGGAGACCGGCTCCTGAACGCTTCCGCCATTGCGGGTCCTCTTGGAGTGAGTACTTCCGGGACTTGTGGTGGTGTCTTCTGAAATGGGCAATTGGAGGGTGGTTGATTGAGCGTCGAGTATTGGGGGGTTGGTGGTGGATTTTTGGAGGAGGGATGCTGAGCGGTCAATTTTGCAGATAAATCGAGAGTCGATCATTTTGACTGATAGAGGCAATTTAGAATCGAACACTGCCAATGGCATTGCATCATATATCGCTGCATTTAAGCATGCATCGCTGCAAGGTCATCTCGTGGCGGTGCCTTTTGAAATAGAGGTTTGGAGGGGCTGCTTGGTTGAGCGCTGCTTATTGGGGGTTGCTGGTGGATTTTTAGGAAGGGTTCAATTATTTAGTGAAATTGCGAGCCAGTTATTTTGACTGAGAGGAAATTTAGAATGAAACAGCGCCAATGGCATTGAATCATCTATGGCGCGCTGCAAGGTCATCTCGTGGCAGTGCCTTTTGAAATAGGGATTTGGAGGGGCTGTTTGGTTGAGCGCTGCTTATTAGGGGGTAGCTGGTGGATTTTTGGAGAAGGATTCAATTATTTAGAGAAATTGCGAGCCAATTATTTTGACTGAGAGGAAATTTAGGATCAAACACCACCAATGACATTGAATCATCTATGGGTCACTGCAAGGTCATCTCGCGGTACTGCCTTTTGAAATAGGAGTTTGGAGTGGCAGTTTGGCTGAGCGATGATTATTAGTGGGTTGCTGGTGGATTTTTGGAGAAGCGATACTGAGGAGAAGTGGCCAGTTTTGCAGATAAATCTACAGTCGATCATTTTGACTGGTAGAGGCAATTTAGAATCAAACACTGCCAATGGCATTGCATCATATATCGCTACATTTAATCATGCATCGCTCCAAGGTCATCTCGTGGTATTGCCTTCTCAAATGGGGATTTAGAGTGACTGTTGGTTGAGCACTGCTTATTAGGAGGTTGCTGGTGGAATTTTTTAGAAGGGGTGCTGAGGAGAAGTGGCCAGTTTTGTGGATAAATCGACAGTCGATCATTTTGACTGGCAGAGACAATTTAAAATCAGACACTGCCAATGGCATTGCATCATATATCGCTGCATTTAATCATGCATCGCTGCAAGGTCATCTCGTGGTATTGCCTTCTCAAATGGGGATTTAGAGTGACTGTTGGTTGAGCGCTGCTTATTAGGGGGTAGCTGGTGGATTTTTGGGGATGGGTTCAATTATTTAGTGAAATTGTGAGCCAATTATTTTGACTGAGAGGAAATTTAGGATCAAACACCACCGATGACATTGAATCATCTATGGGTCGCTGCAAGGTCATCTCGCGGTACTGCCTTTTGAAATGGGGATTTGGAATGGCTGCTTGGTTGAGCGCTGCTTATTAGGAGATTGCTGGTGGATTTTTGGAGAAGGGGTGCTGAGGAGTAGTGATCAATTCTGCAAATAAATTGATAGTCCATTATTTTGACTGGTAGAGGAAATTTAGGATCAAACACCGCCAATGGCATTGAATCGTCTATGGGTCGCTGCAAGGTCATCTCGTCGCGGTGCCTTCTGAAATAGGGATTTGGATTGGCCGTTTGGTTGAGCGCTGCTTATTAGGGGGTAGCTGGTGGATTTTTGGGGATGGGTTCAATTATTTAGTGAAATTGTGAGTTAATTATTTTGATTGATAGAGGCAATTTAGCAAGGTCATCTCGTGATGGTGCCTTCTGCAATGGGTATCTGGAATGGCTATTTGGTTGAGCGTTTATTATTGGGGGTGGATTTTTAGGAAGGGTTCAATTATTTAGCGAAATTGCGAGGCAGTTACTCTGACCGGTCAAACAAATGTAATGTCAAGTGCCCGCAATGTTATTATATCATCCATGGAGAGCTGCAGGGTCACCGAAAGATAAGGTCAAATCGTTCTTCACCATCTCAAATTTTAATCTCAGATCTATCCGTCATTTTTCAAAGACTCTACAACACGATATTAAAAGCAAAAATACTCAAACTCTCCCTCCCTCCGCACCCTCTCGCAAGTTACTTTTTCCTCTCGGAAAATTTATCCGAGTTCCACGAAGTTAAGGAAAGTTTCCACCGCGTTTTACGTACTCGCAACTGCCGTGGCGTTTCAAACTTTGAAAATGTATCGAAAATGCGATAGAAGTTTCAGCGCATCGAGAATTGCGATGGCCTAGCGTCCTCAGAATTCTATCATCGGCCGACGATATCGTTTAGCGACTTTAAATCGAGTTTCAAACCGTCCCTATTAAATGCAAAGTAGAAAATTTCAATTTTTCCTCGCACTTCTCTACGGTTCTCCCCATCGTCCTATTATCGATTCAACGTAGAAAAAATTTGAAGCAAACTTGCGTTTGCGTGCGAATCGCAGAAGAGCATTAACGATCACGATGGAATTTCTATTAAAGGGCTATTTGCGGATATTAGAGGTCTAACGATGCACGATATTAAAACAGTCGCGTTTAAACTTTCCGCGCAATGGTACGGAGACGATGATCGATTCGCGTGCCCAATTTCAAGATGCATGCACAACGCTGTTTAACTTTCAACCGAGCTTTCTATTGTCATCGAGGCTCGCGGTTTGTTGATACCTCGGCAAGGAACGGCGCGATCAATTGGTGTAATTTGTAGATTTAGAAATAGCCAAGGTTACGACAGATTCTGCTGTCGTCGAGGCAGATGGCATTCAATTTATATTAACACTTTACCGACCGCTATTGTTTGAGCATTCTACCCACTTTAAAGGATTTATTTTAGCTTAGATTGCCTAAAAAAAAATTAGAGTCTCTTTGAAAATTACAAATGCTTCTCATCGACTCCTTAACCCCTTCAGACCCGAATTTTTAAATTATAATTTAATACAATTATAATTATAATTTTTATTTATAATTTGTAAATGTACATTTTAATGGACATATGGTCCTTACGCAAAATTAGTAACATTAAGGAGGTCCTGAGAAATATTTGTATAAAAAAAACTAAGTGAAATTAAGTTTAAACCTATACGTAATAAAATACAGCACGAAAAGTATTATGTACATTACAATGTGCACAGGGTCCGAAGGGGTTAACACAGTTCCACTACAATAATAAATAACAAATTAGTGAGTGCCGTGGGAACCGATTAATAAACTAAAAGTCTAAGCGTTGGTGACAAAAAGCCTATTAATAGGCTACCGGTGGTAAAGTGTTAAGTTGTAACATATGAAATGTCCGATTATGATTTATCAGTATTTTTGATCATTTGAAGTTCGCAGTTAAAAGAAATCCTCGAACAATAGTTACAGAACTTGCTCAAGAATGCAATGTAAGTGCCACTTCTTTTATAAAAACTACAAATCCGCTACAAAATTCCGGATAAATAGGAATTTCCATTTTTTCTTCGACCTTTGGGGACGGTTTTCACCCTTTAACTTGGATGATTGCCGCTAAAAAAGAATAGGTATCGAATAATTTTACAAGTACTACATCACACTTGAGTTTCATCATAATCGGTGATTGGCACCTCGGGAGGTTCCCTCGTTAGTTTACAAAATTTAAAAAAAAATTGTCTGAACCGCGCAATAAGGAAAAAACTTTCGAAAAGGATAAGGAAGGAATAAGGAAACTTTCAAACAGGAAGAAGATAAGAAATCAAATTATAATTAACCCCTTGACATACAAATTAAATGGAACTAGATGTGACCAAAAAATACTATTTAATTTCGCTCAACCGAACAGTTACGTGAAAGCTGAGAAAGAGTACCTACATTTTATTTTGAAATTTGAATTTTTATTAATCAGATTGATGTTAACAGAGAACATCTAAATAACATTAAAAAATAACACGAGTTGCACGAGTGAAGCAACTATGTAATCTAATTGTAAATTGCACGGCGTCCGCCGAAAAAAGCGCTTGACGAGTCAGACTCGTCAAAGTCTACATGAAATGAATGACCAGTCAGACTCGTCATTGTATGTCAAGGGGTTAAGGGGTTACGCCACTTTGAGATTTTCAAAAAATCGATTTTTTTTTTGGCTGGATGAATTGCTTATATTTTTTAAGAATATTTTAAGCGTTTAACCATTTCAAAATTCAAACTATTACCAAAGTTATAGCAATTAGCAGTGAGCAATTAGCAGTAACCGTGACTTCGTACTATTTCTTCTCTTGCGTTTTTCTCGAAACTACATTTTTCAAATCGGTGTACACGATATCTCAATATCTACTCAACCGATTTGGTTAAAATTTACAACAATTGTTGTTTATAATATTCTCTAAAACGTGACGTAGGATATTTTTGATTGGATGCCGTGTTCAAAAGTTATACAGTTTTTAAACTCAACATCTCGATGCAAATACGAATTCTTTTTTCAAATAGCTGTCATTTCTACAAAAAAATTTTTACAAATTTTTCCCTACGTCACATTTTACCTATTACCCTTATAAATAAGAAAACAACAATTTTTTATATTTCAGACAATGCCTAACAGAGGAATCATGTACACCGTGAGTAAGGGTTTTCAAAAGAGAGTCCTACTTATCGCCTCATACCTCCGTCATTTTTCAACATTTTTTAATCATTAACATTGCAAATTGTTTATAAAACTGTTATATATATATGTGTCAACTAAAGAACATTTTATATACTTAACGGCTGCGTCAAAAAAAGTGTTTATTTTTATACCTATTTTTCCGAGCGCCAAGGTGGCGTAACCCCTTAACCCTTTGCCCTACAATAACGAGTGTCACTCGTGGTGCGATAAATGGGATATGAAATTTTCAAGTTTACAAATTCTATCAAATCGAAAACATCGGCGAGACGCGACACGGCAAAATTAATTCTATAATATTAATGTTACGTTAAGTTATACGATATATCAAGAATCACTGATCAATTTTTATTTTACCAATTTAATTCCGAATCATTGTCGGTCACAAAAGAAATTGTAGGTCAAGAGGTTAACGATATCGCCTGAAAAATTGTGTCTGTTGGTATCACCGAGCTATCTCGTTCGGTAGAAACGACTGACAGTAAAGAAAACATAAACTGAAAGTTAATCTTCATCCCCCGTATCAAATTACAATTGTTCTTCATCCCCCGTACTCACTTGTGCTCGTGCTTCTGGTGTCTCCGACCCCTGCGATCTTCCTCGTGGATCACGCCGGTCGTTCCGGAAGCCGGTGCCTCGACCTTCTTCGGCGTGGAGACATCCTCCTCCTTGATCTTCTCGAATTGAACCCGCGGACTTCCGACGGGGGGGCTGTCGCTGAAACCGGAAGCAGCCCTCTCCGAGAGGGGCGCTTCGCTCTCGCTGCTGGCCACGTTCTCCGTGTTCTCCGTGTCCTCGAGATTCTCCTCATCGGCGTCCTGGACGCCGCTGCTCGCCGCGGCAACCCCGTTGTCGAGGGCGTCCGCGGCATCCTGGCCGTTTCCGTTCTCCGCTTGCCCTTGATCGTTCTCCTCTTCGACTTCCGCTGTGGATCCTTCGCTGTAACGATCGCGAATAAACGGCGGCACTTTTTAAACGCGTATGGCGGCAATTTTTAAATGTATTTCATGGACCTCTTCAACTCATTGACTGCCAACTACGAGATATATCGTAGCTGCACTATAAGTTAGAATTAGTAAGTTAATAATGGCCGAGCGTGTATGGAAATTTTGGAACAAAAATGTTCTTCGTATCATCACAAATGTCAAGATTATATTTTTGATTAATGAAACCAATGTTCTAAAAACTTTCTGTCATCTTTTCAAATTTTAACAAGCAAAGGTGATATTTGCTTAATTTTCCTGGCAATGAATGGGTTAACTGTATTTGCAGTTATGGTAATTAACACTGGTTTCACGGGCGTGAAATCTGTTACATTGCAATATATCAAATAACAGCTTTGAAAAAAGAGGTATTAACCGGCAAATATGGTAATTCGTTAACACGGTAAGCACGGGCGTAGAGCAGATTTTTTTCACTAAGGACTGCGAATTATTTTAGCAGTGTTTCATCTGCAAAAAATTTATAACAAATATTTTACATAGTTTCAAATATTTAAACGCAGTGTTATCAATTTTTACTTAGTTAAATTATGGGGCATGATGTTTATACCTCCCCGTTTTTAAGTAAGGCAGCCATTGAGGCATCAGCGTTATGCCACACCGTACCGAACGTGTTAAGTCATTATTGTATTATAAGATACACGTGAAATATCTACTGTGCAGCTTCTCTCTAAATTTGACAAATGTTCATAATACAAGTGGAAACCCGTCAATTTGACGGCTTCCGTAAATCTAGTGGTAATTGAATGAGGAAATAACTTACGGTGAAAGGTGTCGCCGCATAGATCTGGAGTGAAGGCTCTTCAGGGGCATATGCGGATGAGGGTAGCTTCTTTTTCGGTGCTCTGCAACAAAGTCAAAGGATCGCATCGATTACTTCATTAATTATTAGTGAAAAGTGCATGTATTAATTAACCCTTTGCGCTTGAGGCCTTTGCCACTCAGGCGAACCAGCAACTCGAAACGATTTTCCGCATATTTATAAGATATAATAGATATAATTATATCTTATATAATATAAGATATAAGAGATTTATAATATAAGAGATGATGGAACAGATCTCTAAACCTCAAAAGAAAAACAACGTTCGCCACCATTTTGAGGACTTTCTTAGAAAATTGTAGAGGGTATTGATCAGCTCGATCAACACCGTTCATATATTTTGCACAGTTTACAATAACACGGTTTTTTTACAGTAACTTCGATACCGTCCTGTAAAATAATTTTTACTGGAGTTATTCTCGCATTATTCCAAGTTGTCAAAGATGTCACAGTCCTTTTGTTCTTCCACGGTAAAACTGAAGTTTTACCTCTGCAATATGCAACTGTGAATGCAACTGTGGATGCAACATTTCTCCTGTAATTTTTTATTTTTTATTTGACGTAGCAGATCCTTCCTATTTGTTAGGATCCTCCTAGTTAACTCTTGAGGCACGGGAATTCAGAAAATAAAATGACCCATGTTGCACAGACATTTTTTGTCTTTTAATAGAACAAAGTTGCTGATTTATTTTTATGATCAAAGTTATAAAATAATATAAATTTTCGAGGTGGTACAGAAAATATCCCACCATGCATATTCACGGGACACTTTTAATCCCGTCGTGCCTCAAAGAGTTAAGTGACATTTTAGTTTGCGGAATTTCCCGAAGAAACCAAACGTAAATAAACATCGTCACAGCTCGATTTATCGCGTGAAACCGAGTGGTGAACGAGAGTCTCTTCTCGAGTTACCGCATTAAATCAAGTAGCAACCGAGAGTCACTTCTCGAGTGCAAAGGGTTAATATATTTGCCCTGATTATGGAAATGCCCTAAGTCAAGAATCTAAAATGATGCGTTTATCAATTATTTTGAATTGTATTCTCTCGCATTACCACAATCCGAGGTATTCTTTGGTGAAATTGTAAAAATTAAACATTAATCAGCCCCGAAGACAATCCGATGTCTTCGCTTAAAAAAAAGGATGATGTCAAAGGCACTTCTTTAAAGTCCGAGCAACGTCATGCGCGTCTCGTGCATTCAATTACACGGTGGATCGTAATTAATTAATTACCACGTACAATTACGTATTTCCCATGCGCGTCAGCCCGTGAGGAATGACCGAGCATTGAAAAACTACGGCGAACGCGTTTCTCGAACGACGAAAGCAATAAAACGTCGGGAGACACGGGAACGTAATTGTCACGTTCCATTATCGAGCGATCCTAGCCTTGGCTTTGCGAAAGATCCTCGTTAATGCAAGCTCCTCGCGAATTCTCCGATGAGACAGGATTTTCTGACGAGTTCTTTCGACGTTTTACCAGATTTAATGATACGAGAGTCAGCGATGAACGTTGCTACTGAATTTCATGGATTTTTCTGTGATTTCTGACCGAATGTTTTCAGGATTGTGATAATACATACAAAATTAACACTAGATTTACGAGCGTCGAATCTTACTTGTCGAAAGTTACATTGCGATATATTAAGTAAGGACTTTGGAAAAACAGGGATTCAGTGCTAAAGATGATAATTCGTTAAGTAATTATTGTATTATTAAATACACGTGGAATATTTACTGTACTGCTTCTCTGTCAATTTGAGAAATATTTATAAAACAAGTAGGAACCTTTCAATTTTTCGTAAATCTAGTGTTAATGATACGAGAGTCAGCGATGAAAGTTGCTACTGAATTTCATGGATTTTTCTGTGATTTTTGACCGACTGTTTTCAGACTTGTGAGAATACATACAAAATTAACAGTAGATTTACTGGCGTGAAATCTGTTACATTGAGATATATTAAATAAGGACTTTGGAAAAAGAGGGATCACGCGCCAAAGATGATAATTCGTTAAGTAATTATTGTATTATTAAATACACGTGGAATATTTACTGTACTGCTTCTCTGTCAATTTGCGAAATATTTATAAAACAAGCACCCGTCAATTTGACGGCTCCCGTAAATCTAGTGTTAAAATACTAATGAAATGTTTTACAATTAGAGGGTCCGAATTCAAATTTTCGGTTGCCTCGGGCAAATTTCTTCCAATTTATTATTTATAATCCTCACTTAAAACAGTAGGTCCTTCAATTCAAATTACTATAACAGTTCAAACTGGAAAAATTCCAAGAAAAAAAGGAAATACCTTATGCGATCTTTAACTACTTCCATCATTCACGATTCTACGTTACGAAGATGCAACTTTAACACTATTCCTACCGACACTTCACGTATACCTTTTCCTACCGCAACCGATGAATTTGTCAAATGATAATTTTTCCCCAGAAAATGAACAGTAAAAAACGAAGTGAATATTGAAAAATGTATTATAATGTGACTGTATTATACGTATATTTGAGGTAAAGTCGTGAAGTTTAAAGGCGATTCAATTACGTTGTATATAGGAAATTCTAATCGAAATTTTAAAAACGGTTATTTGACCGGTCGTGGTAGGAATAGTGTTAACGGAAAAAGGTCCAGTTAGATGCGAGCAAAGAAACAGGCGAAATACGACCGATATAGAACGTTTTTAAAAATCGAACACGCTGTCCTCGACTTTCTCGAAAGATGCCGTTCACGGTCGCGATATTTGGCGCCGTAAATCGCGAAGGGGGAGGATAATGTGGATAGAACGAATTTGGAAGAGTCAGCCAAGGTCATGCGGTAGCGGAATCGAATTTGAGCAGTGGTCGACTTCTACCACTTGGCTTCTAGGCCAAGTCGTGTATCAGCGGCGACGCGCAGCCATTTGGGGATTTGTGGTATTGGAAAATTCCAGGGCGTCTGCTTTTGGTTATTCGATTGCATAGCAATTTGAAGGCTGGGACCATAAAATGTCAGGTGGGTTTCCAAACGTCGAGGCTACGATGTTCTTCATCTCTGATGTAACTGTTATGATAGTTTGGTCTAGGAACTACAGCTTAGGCGGGTTTACAAATGCTCAGGCCATGATATTATTCGAGGCTCTAATATTCATCATTTCTGATGCAACTGCTATGGTAATTTGCCTAGGACCCACAGCTTAGGTGGGTTTTTAATTGCTGTTATAGCACATTGTGTATCAACGCAGCACGAAAAAGATGGTAGACTTACGATTGAAGTCGTGATCTCCATAACGCGGTGGTGGTCCCCGATCCCGATCTCGATCGGATCCAGCCGATTCGGACGGTGATCCAAGCCGGGCTACGTCGAATTTCTCCCCGGCATCCATCGCGAAGACCTTCTCCATCTCCTCGTCGAGTTCCGGGCTCGTTTCCGCGCCATGTCCGTCGACCTGAAAATCAACAAATCGAACAATTAACGTCTATTGCCATTAATCATATATTACACAACGATTTTTTATCTTTACCTTAACTAATACTTTTTTTAAATTTTTTTCCACTTTAACGGTTTCACTCAAATTGTCTGGGATCTACTATTTTAGGTGGTTTCAGAACCACCGAGGCTGCGACATATTAATTAGCAGTTTAGGAAACAGTTTCGAAAGCCGACAGGGGATTTGAAGTCGCACCAAACTAAATGAGTGTCCGAGTCTTTAACTTTACACCCTCTATAGCTCCAAATAACCCAAGGCACTGATCACCCTCAACCCTTTGCGGACGGAGTCACTTTTGAATATTGAGAGACAATAATTTATTTGGCATTTAGTTGGACCGTCAATGTATATAAATTATAAATTACTATTTGTGTAATCATATTTCAACGGTTGTATTTCAATTTTTCAACTCTAACTGTGTATACAAGCAGCGATAAACTACAATTAAATTTTTTCTTAGACTACACGCATGCGTCGCTAGTCCTCAAAGAATTAATAAGAATGTACGAATGTAAGAAATTTTCAAAATTAATTTCACCCATCCGACAAGTTGAAAAACACAATTCGAACTTGGAAGGGTTGAAAACACGGTTTTTTGCGGGATCTAGTTTGATTTCGAACCCGAGGACAATTTGAAATCCATCCAGCATGAACGGCGAACGCGAAAAGTTTCGAGAACTTTCGCGACATGCATAATCAACGAAGAAAAGTTTCTTAGACGCGACTCCGAGGGGGTTGAAACTTTCGAGGAATATTCGGGAGAACGATGCTTTTATTCCCCTTGCAGTTCTACCCTTTGGTTCGAAGCTTCTATTCTTTCGTTGTGGATTTACAAGTCTGAAGGTAATTTCGAACAGTCGTAGACGAGCAAATATTACAGGGCTTTCGAATCTACTGGCTGTAGCTTTTGAAGATCACGTTTTTGGAGACGTGACATCGTAATCGCGAGAGAAAAGTGGCGCGGAGTTCAAAGGTCAGAGTATCACCCCTTCGGACGGGAAAATTTACGAATTGGATACAATGGCAAAGTGTCAGCAATAGAAGTAATGGGCTGGAGTTCAAATCTCCCGCCAACTCTGGGAAATTCAATTTTTCCTAGCGGATATTTGAGCCGTTCAGTGCACAAATCGATTAACTCCATAAAACCTGAAGTGAAAAAACGTGATGAAATAGTATACACTCTTTTTCAAAATTCTCTTCAAAATATAAATACAAATAAGTATTGTAGAATATATAATCGCATTTAGATTTCCTCTAACGAAGTACAAAATGAATAAAGTGGAATAGCCTTGGAATTAATTAGATTGACTTCTGAATTCAATTATTTATTACTCGATGGCCAAACAAACTTCGTTATTTAATGGTGTTAATCATTATTATTGCGAAAATTTATTCTAGACATAAAAAGTTAGGATTCGATCAAGTGCTTTGAGACTTAAATTTAAAAAAATTCAAAAAGTCGAGTTAACCCATTGACTGCCAACTACGAGATATATCGTAGCTGCACTATAAGTTTGAATTAATAAGTTAATAATAATGGCCGAGCATGTATAGAAAGTTTGGAACAAAAATGTTCTTCGTATCATTGCAAATGTCGAGATTACATTTTTGATTAATGAAATTAATGTTCTAAAAACTGTCTGTCGTCTTATGAAATTTTAACAAGCAAAGGTAATATTTGCTTATTTTTCCTGGCAGCGAATGGGTTAACCCTTTGCACTCCTATGTCGAGCTACACTCGACACAGCTTTCTATGGCACTTTACGTTTCATCTACCAATTATCGACTCTTCGAAATCAACAATAATTTTGCATCTTAACATAAACATCCCGCGGTATCTACAATTGTATTTAATATTAATTTAAAATGAGTAATCAACGTTAGACAATTTTCCGAGACTATCTTTGGTTATTCGACGAAAAGCTAATGAAATAATTCGGAGC
Organism: Cerceris ruficornis; assembly: GCA_963989415.1. Taxonomy (NCBI): domain Eukaryota; kingdom Metazoa; phylum Arthropoda; class Insecta; order Hymenoptera; family Crabronidae; genus Cerceris; species Cerceris ruficornis. The sequence goes on from OZ022518.1 coordinate 31,872,561, forward strand.
GCAAAGGGTTAATCGATTTGTGCAAATCCTTGTTCCAAATCCTCCGTCACATCTAGGAAATTTCAAATTTGTTTCTGCGACATTTATGTCATAGCCTCGGCGTTTCAACCCCCTAAACCAGGATCTCCATGGCGAAGTTGAACTTTCGTTCACCCCATAGCACCGTAACCCAAAGTGTCTTCAACCAGCCTCATCGACTCCACAAAAATGAAGAACAGATATCAAACACCTATAAGCCACGAAGATCGTGAAAACTTCGGCTTAGAACTCTAAGTTGCTCTGCCAAGTTCCAGGCGAAATTCCCAAAGCCGTTAAACTCGAGAATTAGAGGAAGAAAGGGAAGAAAGGAACAATCCGAACAATACGGCCTCGGCGAAGGAGTCAGAACAATTGACAATCGCTCGCTCCTTTTCGCTTTCATCGGGTTTAACCGAGTTCCCTAGCCTTATTATAGCCGGTTGCATAATATCGATCTATTCGATGGAAGGGAGTTAACACCTCGACACCGACGACGTTTACTCTCGACGGGCTAATACTGTAAGTGCTGGGGGCTTTTCACCGCTGAAACGACATTACGGCGTATTTATCCGAGAAGAACGACGGCCGGACAGTTTCGTTATACACCTCTCCCTTTTCTGACACCTTAACTCCGATTACACGCTTCCGTCGATTGCGCAGGAGATGCTTCGATGTCCAGGACGATCCTTTTATCATAATGGATTTCATTAACACTAGGTTTACTGAGATTTCTTATATACGTATCTCTACTGACACGGGACAATAGGTGGACGACACACAGAATTTGAAAAGTAGAAGGCTCTGAAGAAAATGAATTTCGATATGTACTTGTCTCGTTGACTCGTCAGTACAAGTCAGAGGCTAAGTTTCTATTCTTCATGGTGAATTACCAATTGTACTAGAATCAACTAATAATTTAAATTTTATAAAATGAATTAATAAAAATAAATAATTAAATTAATCATTAGATGACTGAAATGTTAGTAATGGTCTCTTAAAATTTTTTAACTTTGCCAAATATTGCAATCTATTCCTTAATGATCGTGAAATTCATCACAACTCAGTGTTTATAAGTCACGGTAAATCCATCGTTAACACAAGGTTTACCGTCATTTATTGTATATCTATCGCTACTGACACGGGACAATAGGTGTACAACACAGAGAATTTCAAAATTAGAAGGCTTTGGAGAAAATGATTTTTTATATATAAGGTGTCCCAGGTTTTAATGGTGAAACTTTGTCAGTATATTCTATGGCAGTAAATAAGAAAATAATGTTATGTAAGCATAGGTCACATAGAGCTTTATTAAAAAGTTATAACAAAAATACAGAATAGAAGTAATGTAGGAATAGTAACAGATTTGCTGTTACTGCAAGCATTTGCTCGAATAGACAATGTATTTACTTCTTGACATCGTCAGTTTCACAGTTAATTAATAATCCATTTCAAAATGTCTACCGTTCTTGACAATACATGATTGACAGCGATCAAAGGTCGAATTTATAACTGCGCGAATTTGGTTACTATTCTGTTTTATTCGCGAAAATTACTTTCAATCTTAAGTGACCTCGGATAGTAAACACAGTTTACATAAACACACTGAATGTAAATATAGCTGATCTATTCGAGCTAATGCTTGCAGTACCAGCAAGTCGGTTACTATTCCTATATTACTTCTATTCTGTATTTTTCTTATAACTTTTTAATAAACCTCTATGTGACCTATGTTTACAGAACATTTTTTCTATTTAGTGCCACAGAATATACTGTCAAAGTTTGAACATTAAAACCTAGGACACCCTGTATACTCGTCTCGTTCAATGGATAACAGTCAGTACAAGTGGCAGAAAAAGATGTAAACGGTTTCTATAATTTCCCTCAAGAAGGTCGGAATGGGTCAAAATGGCAGGAAGTAGACATTCCAGAAATAAATTCGACCTATTGCAAAGTTACGAATTATCAAATGCAATTATTATCTGCAGTCGTAGTCTTAATTAGCAGCCCGATAATTCTGACAATTGAAGTACGCGAAATAGTCAACAGGTCTGCAAATGCGATACTGCCCAAGACCCAAGGGTCACGTTAGGTCAGAATTGAGAATAATTGCGCAACCTGGTGTCAACGATTAAATATCTACCGATATTAATCCCTTCTGCGGCGTTTAACCGTGTAACCTCCGCAGAGTAGTTTCAACCCCTTGGAATGAATTCCATCGGAAGATTTTTCCTTCTGCTCTTAACCCTCTCAGGTTTTCATCCTTTCATTGAAACCGGAATCTACCCTTGTCAGTCGGGAAAAATACCAGGGGTAGTTTCTGCTCCGGAATCAATTCAACTACCCCTCTCTCCACTTGCAAATCGCCTCGCAACGGTTCTCAATGAGTAAAATTAAAAATTTTTTTTTCTTTCAACCTTCGCATCGCGCGGGAAATTTCAACGATTCCCATAAGTCATTGAGGCTGTTAATGAATTGCTTAGAGAGGAGACCGTGACATTCGCGTTTTACTTCATTAAGCTAATGGCAAGTTCGACCGGTCGACGAGAAACGGAAATTTTGCACTGCGTAAAAATAAATGTCGTTGAAAATGTTACCATAAATAAAATTACGGTGTAGGGCATTGACAAATGATGCCGTAATTTAACCCTAGATCTACGGGCGCCGTCAAATTGACGGGTTCCTAATTTATTAAAAAATTATCTCAGATTGATAGAGAAGCAGTACAGCAAATATTTCACGCGTATCTTGTAATACACAAATTACTTAACTAGTTGTATTTTTTACCGCCTGATCCATCTTTTTTTAAAGTACTTGTTTTATATATTTAAATATACCAGATTTAGCGGCCGTAGATCTAGAGTTAATTATTTATTATAACCAAATAATATTAACACTGATATTACAGACACTTTACGCGTACTTATTCTTATCACAGGAGATCAGCTGATCGATTATAAAATAACAATACTTTTATTTAAAAAAGAAAGAAATTCTTTTATTAAAAAAAATACTTTGATTAAATTAGTACTTTGATAAAAAGAGGAATCAAGCAGCAAGGAAGATTATCAATAAACTAATTCACGGAAAATATTAGGTTGGTAAGAAATTCATGTCCGTTTCCGAGTTTTCAAACTTTAATCGATTTTAATCCACTTGTCTTTTTATATCATGTTAGAAAAAAAATGTATAAAAAAAACTTGTTTCTCGTTGGGAAAAATGTGAAAATTGTAATGGAACTTATTTTAATTACAAAGTTATTCCCATTCTCAATATGTGTTTTTAAACATAAAGTTTGAAAACGGACATTAATTTCCTACCAACCTAATATCTGCTGTGCTTCTCGCTTACAAATTTTAGCAACATTTATAGAAAAGTAGGAACCCGCCAATTTGACAGCGTCCTTAGTGTCAATAGAAATATTGCTATCAATTTGCAATTCTGCATTTTGCCTCTCTTCTCTAAATAAAATAGAAATTCCGTTTCTCGACCGAGATAAAATACTTCGAACAAACTTTTTCCGCGTAGAGGGAGAATTAAGCGAAATTATTCAATTTTTCGCAACCCCTCTCGTATCTTCCCGGTGCATTCTCCTCGAAGGAAGAAATTCCGTGAGATCCACCACGAGAATTTTAATTTCACTTCAACGTTCCCGCGATTCCTGGGGAGCAGGAAAAAATCGAGAATCAATGGAAACTGGATCAACGCGTGTTTCTTTTTTTTACGACGGATATTGGACGACGGTTTTCCCGCTGAAAATGACGCTTTCGAGGAGACGCCGCGTTCCTTCGTTTCCAATGCAAACGGATCGACGTTTCGTTCGTGTCGGAATCCGAAGGCATTTCGTATTTTTCCAGGATGAAAGAACGAGGAATACCGAGGAAAACTCAGTCCGTCAAGCCGAGAAGAGTTTTCTCCGAGGGAAAATGGAACGATGCGTGAAAGAATTTTCCTGCTTTTCCGGTCGAATCGATAACGCGTCGATGTTATTCTTTGGTTGAGGGATTTCTAACACTCGGTCTGTGGACGATAAATCTGTTAGGCATAAATATGTTCAAATAAGTATACAGATATATTAACACACAAGTGGCTCTTGATCCGCGGGAAATCTAATTTTTTACCGTCGAACTTCAAAAATTCAAATTTCCCGCTAACTCTGGGAGGTCTTTCCTAAGTTTTAATTCAGCCGAAACGATTAATACAAAACACTTTGTTGACCGGCAATTTCGCACAGAAACTATGTCATGTCACCGGCTATTATTTTGTAATTGAATATGACAGTAAAGTAAAACATTCTAAATAAACTCCTATTAATTTTATTTATACCGAATGAAATGAAATTACTAAATCACTCGGTGCATCACTAAATTCTACAGTTACAAGAGTGATCAAGCGGCAAACATGATCAGTCAACTAATTTGTATATTACAAGATACATGTGAAATATCTACTGCACTTCTTTATAAATTTGAGAAATGTTTATAATAAAGCAGGAGCACGTTAATTTGGCGCGTTTCGCAGATATAGCGTTAACGGAATGTTGAAAGTAGTAATAGTGCAAATAGAAAAATTGAAGCTTAGCGAAGATTTTTTCATTTAACAAACGAATCGAGCTTACCGTTGTCTTAAGTGCAGATGTTGAAGTGCTACAGGGTTAAAAGTTAAATATTCTACCATTGGAAAGAAAGTTTTTTCTATTTTAGCGCAACAGCGAAGGAAATTTATCGTCCAAAAATCACAGAAGTTGCACAATGACGATTATTGCTTTACCTCAAAAATGGCGCATGTTTGGTTTAAAAACCTTCACTTGAAATAAGAAAAGCATTGTTCCACTTTTGCGCTAAAATATGCAGAAACTGTTACCCCTACCCAACATTGTAGTAGTGTAATATTTGACTATTAACCCTCTTGTATTTCAACCCCTCCAATTAGCGGCAGCAGTAAACTCGATCCGTTTGCTAATTGAGGAAACCCTTAATGAATTCCACCAGCTTCTAAGATTACAAGTGACAACAATAGCGAAGTGCATTGATAACGTTAATTACCGCTAACAAAGAATAATATCGCGAAAGAAATTATAACGGCAGTGTAATATATTCACCATGCTAATTTATTTTCGAAAAAGGGGCAACGAAGAGCGTAATACCGTGAAAGGAATGGTAATGGCGCTGCCGTGTATTGACATGCTAATTTGGGAAAAAGAGACAAAGGAAGAAACGTTAACGTAATAATAGCGTAATATCTTGATGGAAATCTCATATGTCCTAAGAGCAACCCTCCTCTGCCTTAACCCCTCGACTCGACGTTGGAAATAAGCTGCCAATTAGATTAATTCCCTAAACGGACAAGTGAACAATAATTCCCATAATCTACGACATTCGAAGCAACAATAACAATTCCTGTTAAATAATTTATGTAATCAACAATAGAACTACCGGCGTTAAATCTATTATATTTCAATATATTAAATGAGTACTTCGAAAAGGAGGAATTAAGAGGTGGAAAAATTGATCGATTCGATGATTTATGTTTTTTGAGATGGAAGTAAAATATTTATTCCACGACTCTTCTCTAAACCTGGAGAATTTTTGGAAAAATTGTGTACCAGTCATTTTCACTGGTTCGGTAGTTCTAGTGTTAATTAACAATATCGACTTCTGTTCCAAAGTCGATGCAAAGTAGATAACAATGAAGCGTAAAACTGCCGCAATCTACTTAATTAATTCATCAGCAACGCTTTTCAATTCAAATCGAAATGTAAATACCTCGTCAGAATTTCAATTCAAATTCAAGAGAAAATTACAAATAATTCAAATTCATCCAAAAAAAAAGATACAAAGTCTGGATTCTCCACCGAAGGAAGGACAATATCGCTAAGAGGAAAAACAAACGGCAAAAAATAACAAAGATAAAACTTCGAAGAGTGAAATTACGCGAATGGAAGTCCGAGAAGGTGGAAGAAAAACATCTCGAGCCATTCAGTTGACATTTTGAGAGTAAAGCGTTGATACTTCCTGTTTTCCGTTACATCGGAGCGTCGCGCCGACGGAGCTTTCAGGATAATGGAACTTAAAGTGAGGAGGAAGGCGTCGGCGGAGGGTCATCGGCAAATGGAAAATGAATTTCGCCAATAAACCGAAGAGATCATTAACGAACATTAGCCGTAGTGGAGTAACGAAGGAGCGAAAGAGGCGGCGTATAGGCGATACATAAATTACGAGGCTGCCGAGGCTATTTCCGATGCAGAAACGACGTCATTTATTTTGAGTTTTCTCTTTCCTCTTCTTTATATCTCTCTGTGCACATATTTCTTTTTTCTGTTTTTTTTTAGGTTTTCGATTTCGCTGTTTTAGATTTTAGATAGAGAACTACTGATTTTAGAGGGAGAACTACTTGAATAATAAATTGGGAATAATTTCCAAGAGGTGATAAGGAATTTGAATTTGAATTTTGAAAGCGGAATTTGAACTTCAGCTGATTGAGACACCATCGTTTTATCTTGCTACAATTATAGGGCACTGTGTATTTATTTCTGACGTTCTTAGCTCTTGTTTTTGTTCTTGCTTTCAATGTTTCCTCGTCAACTATTTTTATGTATTTTGATTTGCTTTTCTGTTCAAAGTCTACCACCTTTCAAATATTTCTCTTTTCCTTATTCTCGAGCTGTTTCAATGTCTGCGTTTGATTTTTGTTAAAAGAATAAAAGATATCGTTTCCCAGTTTCGAAGTCTTGGAAGAGCATACTGGATAGAGGAGTCTCGAGAGATATATTTGCGAAAAAAATTGAAAATGGTATGCAGAAAATTCGGAGGTCGTTGAAGCACGGAAAGCAGCTATTATAGAACCAATTAAACTTCGAGCAGAAATTTTCTCGAGAGGCAATTTAAAATGGGCGGATCTTTTGGGAAAAGCCTCGAATTTCCGACCATGAGCAATCGATAATTGATCCGCTTCTGCGAATTTTGGGAAAAGATCAAATAATCTTGCAATTTTCCAACTGCAATTTCTTCAGAAACGGTGGGAAATCCTTGCGAAAATGGACGGAAGAAGAATCGACGCGTTGGCCAGGAGCGATCGGTGATTGATCGCTGAACGGAAATTGCCTCGAAGAAAATGTTCGATAAGATGTTCAACTCGGCGCTAGAGGCAAATAGAATTCTCCTGAGAACGAGTCAGCTGAGATGCAGCAAGTCTTTCTGTAGAGACAAGTAGAAGCATCCCAGATGCAAGTCAGCCGACGGATGAAATCATCGTGGAAACAAGTCACCTGAGAACGAACCTAGACTTTCTAATGCAGTGCTTGAGACAAATAGAATTTTCTTTGTAACAAGTCAACTGAGAATGCAGCAACTCTTTGTGTTACGCAATTGGAGACAAGTAGAATCATCCCAGATGCAAGTCAGCCGAAGTATATCATCCTACAAACAAGTCACCTGGCAATAAACCTAATCTTTCCGACGCAGTGCTTAAGATAAATAGAATTTTCTTGGTAACAAGTCAGCTAAGAATGCAGCAAGTCTTTCTGTTACGCAGTTAGAGACAAATAGAATCATCTCAGATGCAAGTCAGTCGATCTATGAAATCATCCTGGAAACAAGTCACCTGAGAATAAACCTAGTCTTTCCGACGCAGTAGTTAGGACAAATAGAATTTTCTTGGAAACAAGTCAGTTAAGAATGCAGCAAGTCTTTCTGTTACGCAATTAGAAACAAGTAGAATCATCCCAGATGTTAGTCAGCCGACGCATGAAATCATCCTACATCCAGTCACCTGAGAACGAACCTAGACTTTCTAATGCAGTGCTTAAGACAAATAGAATTTTCTTGGTAACAACTCAGCTGAAAGGGTAACAATTCTCTTGCGATATTAAAGGCAAGTAGAATTATCCCAACAGCAAGTCAGCCGAGGCCGAAACAAGTGTTCCTGAGACGTTATTGCAAACGAATGGAATTATCCTGGAAACGACTCACTTGAGAATTTACAGCACACCCGTAATCCACCCCCTCGAAGCGGATAAGTTCATGTCTCGGGGATGGGGGCAAAAATACAAGAGCATATGTGGAAATGCACTCGACGCGAACGTCATTCACGCGCAACTGCGTGCGCTGCAGCGAAATGACGAACGGCAATGCGTTGAAATTACGGAGGCTGGCCTCTGTTTGGAATTAGAGAGTTTGCGCGGGAGATTGAATTTATATTGCACTCTGTCAGAAGTGAAAAATTCCGTCGAATGCTCCGAACAAGTTTTTTAAAACGCAAGCAGAGACCGACCGAATCACTAGACTGGAGAACGTGCCAATCTTCGGTCCAATTGCGATTTGAGCATGTTACGAGGACTTTTCACTTTCTCGAAACATTTCTCCCCGTCGTTCGACCGAAATGGCAGCATTTGGGCGTTATTACTGCTCCTCACAGTCCGGTGCCTCTCTGTCTGCTCGACGCGCCAAAATTCCATCGATACTTTTCAATTTCCACGCGCTCGGACGAAGGTGCACGCGGAGTTCAAGAATTAAAGTGAGAAAAACGGTGAAAAAGAGAAAGCTTGAAGAAAGAGCAACGCAGAGGATGCTCAGCATGCTCTTCAGCGTGGAGAGGGGAAGAATTATCTGGTGGAACGTCAGCAGAGGGTTGTGACAAGCGAAGGACCTTGCCCTGAACTTGCCGGAGCATCTCGGAGGTTAACCCTTTGCCCTGCAACAACGAGTTCGTGATGCGGTTGATGCAGCAGGAAATTTTGAAGCTTGTCAAAAATGGTGAAATTGAAAATATCAGTGGAGCACTGCACGATAATATTATTTGTATGTTATTAATATTGTGTTAAATTCAAAAATAAATCAGAAATTGCTGACATATTTTTACTGTAGCGATTTAGTTTTTAACACTGGAACTACCGGCGTTAAATCTATCATATTTAAAAATATTAAATAAGTATTTTGAAAAAAGGGGAATTAAGAGGTGGAAAACTTGATTGATTCGGCAATTTATGTTTTATAAGATGGACGTAGAATATCTATTCTATGACTCTCATATAAATTTGGAGAATTTTTGGAAGAAATTGTGTACCAGTCATTTCGACTGGTATGGTAAATCTAGTGTTAATTATTGCGGAGGTAGTCACGAAAGAAAGCGTAGGGCAAAGGGTTAAAGGGGTAGGACGATGAAAAAGGCGAAGTTTCGGAGAGGAAGCACAGTGGAGCGCATTTTCGGCACGAACTTCACCGTGAACCTGAGAAAAAGTGAAACTGCGAAGAATTAATTCGCAGTTGCTTTACAATAATCGCCATATCTGACACTTTGGTCCAAACTCATTGGATGATCTTTCCGGAAGTTAAAGGTAGAAGGGGAAATAGGAAGATTAAAAAAACAAGCACAATCGAAAACAAACATCGCTACATCCACGCTGGCACCTTGGTCCAAACTCTTAAGATGATCTATCCGAGCTTGAAAGGATTACGGAAAAACAGGAAGTTTAACCCCTTGTCCTACGCTTTCTTTTGTGATTGCCTCCGCATTAATTGAAAATTAAATTGCTAAAATAAAAGTATGTTAATGATTTCTGATATATTTTTGAATTTAACGCAACATTAATAACATAGAAATCATATTATCGTGTCGTGTTCCACTGATATTTTCAACTTGATAATTTTTGAGAGGCTTCAAAATTTCCTGTTCCATCAATCGCACCACGAGTGTCACTCGTTGTTGTAGGGCAAAGGGTCAAAAGAAAAATCACACACGAGACAATGTCCGGCACGAACTTCACCGTGAATCCGAGAAAAAGTGACACTACTAAGAATCACCTCGCGATTCCTCCACGAACCAGACTCCCACCTCGGCCCAAACTCGTCGGACGATCTATCCAGAGGTCGAAGGGACCAGAGACAATGAGAAGTTTCAATGAAAAAAGCACAATCGAAGACAATGTCCGGCGCGAACTTCACCGTAAGCCTGAGAAAAAGAGACACTACTAGGAATCACCTCGCGATTCCTCCACGAACCAGACTCCCACCTCGGCCCAAACTCGTTGGACGATCTATTGAGAGGTCGAAGGGACCAGAGACAATGAGAAATTTCAATGAAAAAAGCACAATCGAAGACAATGTCCGGCGCGAACTTCACCGTAAGCCTGAGAAAAAGAGACACTACTAAGAATCACCTCGCGATTCCTCCACGAACCAGACTCCCACCTCGGCCCAAACTCGTTGGACGATCTATCGAGAGGTCGAAGGGACCAGAGACAATGAGAAGTTTGAATGAAAAAAGCACAATCGAAGACAATGTCCGGCGCGAACTTCACCGTAAGCCTGAGAAAAAGTGACACTGGGAGGAAGAATTACCTGGTGGCTCGTCCGCAAAGAGCGCCGTAACCAGCGGAGCACCTTGCCCCGAGCTCGTTGGAGAAACGACTTCTCCGAGGAATTAGCGGCGGCCTCGGGCATCGCATCCCGGGCCGAAGTGACACCCGGCCGGTCGCTTCGTGCTTAGACCTCGAAAAACCAAAGTTCCAGGAAGGGGGTTGAGGGAGGGTAGCCGGAGAACGGGGAGAGGGTAACGTCGGAGAGGTTGAGCGGAGGTTGAGGCATAGAGGAGGAAGAGCGCCAGGGGTGGACGAAGAGGGACATGGACACGGAAGGGGTAGAAGAGGGGTGAGTCGAGGAGGAGAGGGAGAGCGGGAGGGGTGGAAGCGGAGACACTGAGCGAAGGGTGAGAGAGAGGGACGCTTGGATGGGAGAGGCGCAAGACGGTGCAGGGTGGAGAGAGAGGAACGATGGAAGGAGAGGCAGAGACGCAAGACGGTGCAGGGTGGACAGAGAGGAACGATGGAAGGAGAGGGAGTGACGCAAGACGGTGCAGGGTGGACAGAGAGGAACGATGGAAAAAGAGGAACGATGGAAGGAGAGGGAGATGCAAGACGTTCGAGGGTGAGAGGAGAGGGGTAGAGGGAGAAAGGAAGGGTAGAACGAGAGAGGGCGGTGGGTGAGGAGGGGGTAGAGCGAGGAGAACGCTGCTATCGGTGGAAAGAGGGAGAGGGAGAACCGCAGTTGGTCGAGGAGGGGATGACTGGTGGGTGTCGGAGTAGGGGTGGCGAAGAGGGCGCGGAATCGGTCCGCGGGTCGATATCAACCCCATACGCGGCCACCGGACGAGTCCTGCGAGAGAGCTACCCTTCCTCTCTCTCTCTCTAACTCTTTCTCGCTGTTGATCGGAGCCTTTCTCGAGATCGTCGGTCCCTGCAGGTGCGAACCCATCTCCCGGTGACCGTCCCATCGCCTTCCGGGTGGACGATCTTCTCTGCGAGGCCGTTTCACGAGGAAAGGTCGGAAATAGCGAGAAAATATGACAGCAATTGCCCCAGGGAATGTCACGGCGGATTCGAACGATCGTCGTGAACCCCTTGCAGTCGTATTTATTTTGCACAAGCTGCAGATGAACCGTCGGAAATGACAGGTACGAAAAATGGAGGACTTTTCTACGATACTGTAATTCGAAATTTGTATGGAATTTTCACAGGTTAAATGCCACCGATATTTCGCTAGTTTCATTATTTTTACAAAAGTCAAAGTTTTTCTATCAAAATCACATCTTTACGAAGCAGGTAACTTAAAGGCACAAGTAGTTATATAGTCAGCAGTACTTTACCATTTCAATGTCAATATTTAAATATTGAATGCATTAGAAAATTCATAAATATTCGTAAATATTAAAGATGTAAGGAGGTATATGGACAGCAGGACTTTACCTTTTTGAGAGCAACGCGTAAATATTTACTGAGTTAACAAATTCGGAAATATGACAATTTAAAAGTCATTGAATTTAATAGCGCCGGTCACCGGTGACCCCCATGGCATTCAACCTGTTAACACGTTAAATGCCACCCACATTTAACTAGTTTCATCATTTCCATCGAACCGAAACTATTTCTATTAAAATCACATCTTTTAGAAAAGAAATGTTAAAAATAACAATAGTTATGTACTCAGTAATACTTCACTTTTCTAACAGCAATATTTAAATATTGAATGCATTAGAAAATTCGTAAATATTACAATTTAAAAGTCATACGAAATTTCATTGAATTTAATAGCGCCGGCCACCGGTGACCCCATGGCATTCAACCTGTTAACACGTTAAATGTCACCCACATTTAACTAGTTTCATCATTTCCATCGAACCGAAACAATTTCTATTAAAATCACATCTTTTAGAAAAGAAATGTTAAAAATAACAATAGTTATGTACTCAGTAATACTTCACTTTTCTAACAGCGATATTTAAATATTGAATGCATTAGAAAATTCGTAAATATTACAATTTAAAAATCATACGAAATTTCATTGAATTTAATAGCGCCGGTCACCGGCGACCCTCATGGCATTCGACGTGTCAATCTTATGTGACTGAATGGCTCGAGGTTAATTTATATGGGTGTAAAGCATGGCTCTTTTAGATATTTTGAGAATTTTTTTCAAAATTAGGTACCAGTCGGTCTTGGTAGTTCCACCGTTGAAGATATTTTCATGGCACGCAGTTTAGGAGTTAATAAATTAGAGCAATTAATCGGCACTTCAACATCTGCCAAGGATCAAAACAAAGAGCGTCTGTTTAGACTCTTTTGCGTATACTTCACAGTAAGCTTTGGCAGTGTAAGTTTTAACCCTTAGCCCTCCTATCTCGACTGAGCCAATTTTAACGTCAAGCTTAGACTCAACTTTGTACAATGTAACTTCTAAAATAATAGTAATAATAATAATAATAATACAATAATACCAATTTCTACTGCAATACAACTTTTCACTGAGGCCCCCTTTTTTTATAGATTTTGCAATTTAATGAAGGAGTTGTTGGTAGGTAACAAAAAATTAAGGGGTGCAAAGGGTTAAAATATATCTTCAAATTTGGATTTATGAGCGAAGCAAATGTAGAACACCGACGGCGAAGGTATTTAGCAGCGTGCAAATAATGGTTTGCGAAATAAACGGCGAAGTCGAGGAACCTCAAAGAGAAAGACAAACCTTCGAGTCGATCCACTCGGCGTTTGAGGTGCAACGGATTAAACTCGGAAGTTCCAAAGTAAACAGTGTATTCAGCGGATTCGTTCTACGAGAATCTCTGTGTCTTCGGTCGTTATTTATTTTACCAGCAATAAGAACTCGACCGACAACTTATTCATCGATAAATAGCCTCGTTGACCTTTCAAATCGCGAAGCAAAAAATCAGAGAATATCGAGAGTCAACTTCAGGCAGATGGCGATGGCTCTCGAATCTTCAACGTCACGAGGCAATGTGGAAATTTATGTTTTATTCACAATTTTCTTAACGAAACTACTCTCTATTGGACCCTGATTCAAGTGTTCTCCATCTCTACAAAATATTTCCGAAATTATCGTTTAACACTAGAAATATCAAACCGGTCAAAATGACTGGTGCACAATTTTTTCCAAAAATTCTCCAAGTTTATTGAAGAGTCTTAGAATAAATATCCTATGACCATCTTAAAAAACATAAATCACCGAATCGATTATCTGTTCCGCCTCTTGATTCCTCCTTTTTCAAAGTACTTATTCAATATTTTGAAATAAAATAGATTTAACGCCGGTAGTTCTAGTGTTAATATATTCTAACCTCGCCGATTGGAATCCCACCTGAAACTCTACGTCCCCGACAATGGTACCGTTTCATTTAGAGTCAAAATACGAAACTAAAACGAACAACGCTCAGATTTCCAATTAATTAACCCGACTACAAATCCCTCTCACTCCATTTTGATTAATTTTTCCTAAATGAATGCTTAACACTAACCGCACCATGTATGGTCAAATGAATTTAAAATATGCAATTTCTTGTATTATTAACAAGTTAAGCGCCACGCCGGTCACTAGGGACCGGACATTGATTTTTTGTTTATGTTGAAGTTCATTAATGAAATCCGACGGTTGGTTTTTTACCTAATCTACGCTATCGCGCCTGAACGACCCATAATTAGTGATTTTAAGTGAGAAATATACCATTTTATCAAAAATTAATATAGTTTATTAAAACAAATAGAAAGATACCTTTCCTAATAAAGAGCCTAAACGGAAAGTGTAGTACCGGTCCCTAGGAACCGGCGTGGCGCTTAACGTGTTAAGTAAAGACACGGCGGTTCCTTTATTAAGGTACGCTGTCTCCTCTGTTAAATTGACAGCCTTCTGCGTTTCATTCGGAAAGGTATCATAACCATTTCATAACCGATCAGTAGATCTGCTGCTGCAAAAATAGTCATCCACAAATCGTCGGTACGGTTACCGTTAACACATCCTACACTTTAATTCCAAATCCATCAAACCAGCACGCCCAAGCAAAATAACAATATCAGCCAAAGTGCAACTATAGAATAACAAAAAGACTATCACGCTGGAGCACAGAAAACGTCATTTCCATCAAAGTCCTGCATCCCTCGGCAGATCCGGATACGAGAGAATCAGAGGGCATCCGGCGATTGGTCGATGCCGAGGGCGCAACAAGTGTCAGTCGGCCGTGAAATCTGTCCAGCCGGAGGGAAAGCAGAAAAAGAAGGCAAAAGAGGGCGACAAAGAACGCTGGAAAGAGAAAGAGAGCAAGAGAAAAGACCGTCGACGAGGTTCCGGCGTAGTGGTCTCACCATCGGGGGAAGAGGAGGCTACTTCAGCCGGAGACACCGGAGGCCCGTCGACCTAGGCCTAGGTCATAGTGAAAGCTTATCGACCACCCTCAGGAACGAATAGGCAACGTTACAACCCCTCGTGAAGCTCCCGTCGCAACGGCCATGTCACTTATTAAACGTCGCAGCATCGACGACACCCGGCGAGATTTTTGAATTATGGAGCGCACGTATAACGAGGAGATGAATTATCGATTAACCGAACATTCGCTTCGACGTCCCGGCTGGAAGGCTGAGGGATTATTTTTGGAAGCTTGCCTCTCCTCGGGCAAGAGGAGTGCACGTGGATCGGTGAACGATTTTGAGTGACACGTGCGCGATTAATTATGTAATTGCGGCAAAGTCCGATGGATAATTTATGCACGAGTCGGTCGGTTCGCGTGGTACGACCCTGAGACTTCGTTGGGGATGGAATGCAGCTTGTTCTTTGAAGTTTGTTTGCTGTTTGGAAGTTTACGATGAACTTGGAAAAATTGAGTATTGCGACGTTGCTGAGAATGAAGACCAGTTGTGGAAGTAGCCGTGGAAAATTTCATTCAGCAGGGATCGAGAGAATGTTAACCCTTTGAGGACTAGCGACGCATATTTGCGGCCTGAGAAAAAATTTGATTAGAGTTTAGAACCGCTTGTTTACACAGTTAGAGTTGAAAAATTGAAATTCAACCGTTGCAATATGATTAAACATGTAGTAATTTATAATGTACGTGGCTTAACAGTATAACTTGCTGATAAGGTGCTTTTGGATCGCAAAATGAATGGCTATCTCTCAATATTGAAAAATGTCTCCGTCCGCAAGGGGTTAATTTGTTGAGAAGTTGTCGGATGGGAAGTTTTACTATCCTCCTCGCAATACCAGCCTTCTGATTATTATTTATTTTTAACCCATTCACTGCCAGGAAAACTAAGCAAACATTACCTTTGCTTGTTAAGATTTAAGAAGATGACAGAAAGTTTTTAAAACATTGGTTTCATTAATCAGAAATATAATCTCCATATTTGTAATGATACGAAGAACATTTTTGTTCCAAAATTTCTGTACACGCGCGGCCATTATTGTTAACTTATTAATTCAAAGTTATAGTGAGCTACGATCTCGTAGTTGGCAGTCAATGGGTTAATAAGAATTTCAAAAGTAATCCCGAGGTCAAAACGGCAATTAATTCGTTTCTTTGCAAATAAAACGCTGTATTTTTACAATAAAAGGATGTACAAGCTTACAAAACGCTGGAAAACCGTCACAGAAGTCAGCAGTTTTTACATCGTCAAAGAAGACTATTTCTTTCTAACTCCGACAGTTTGAACCTTGACCTACGAATCCACCCGAACCTTTTCCGGTATCCAGTATTATGTTTCGAAGTTTCATCAAACAAATCGTGCAAAGATGTGAAACTCGGGCACCGGAAGCCGAGGGTTCGCTCCTGCCCATCGAGAATACGAGCGCCGGTGAACCAGTGTCAGCTCCGGAGGGGTGGCTGTTGCAAGTGAGGTGGCGCTGCACCACCGAAAGAAAAGAAAGGGCGACAGAGAGGCACGTAGAGACAGAGAGAAAAAGAGAAAGATTCACAGGCTGACGGAGGGGATGGTGAAAAAGATGGAGAAAGACGGAGAGCCCGGAGAAAGGGGTAGAATGTAGCCGGTCGAGAAAGAGAGCAGATCCAAACATCGAGAGCGACGAAAGAAAAGGAGACGCAGCTAGAGAGAAGGAGAGAGAAAGGAAGGAGAAAAAGAGACTGAGCTATAGAAAAGGAGAGAGAAATTAACCGTTTGAGTGCGGGAGAATTTTCTTATGCATATGTTAAAAGTCCGGGATGAAATGCGTAGTATTTTTTTTGGGAAACAATGAAAATGGTTATAATTAACACTAACTGTTATGTAACAAGTAATTTTGATAAAAAAAAAATTTTTATTTTCACTTATTACAAAAATGTTTTGCTGCACAAATTCCATGAATTCCTTTTTTACATATAGCGCAAATTAAGTTGGATCGTTTAATTCCATTACCATTTTTATTACTGCATACATCACACTGTCGCAAATTTCGCCCAGGCAATTTTTCTAAAGAAAACTTTTTACTTATTGGTAGTGTTCCTGTGGCTACTGCATTACTACTTACCACTGTATATTATTTTAATTCTTATATTGTTAAAAGCCACAACTGAGTTAAATGAATAAAAACTGCTACTGATATCACTACACTGCTCTCAATAACTGCGTAAAGTATACTACCAACAGCAGCGTCTTCGCATTCTCGATACAAAACAAGAGAATCGCTATCGCGCTGCGCCGTATTTTTGGCATACGACAAGTGAAGCGCGATAGCGCTTCCCCGGACTCAAACGGTTAAGGAGAAAAAGAGACGCAGCTATAGAGAAGTGGAGTGAGAAGGAGAGAGGAAGGAAGAAGAAAAAGCGACTGTGCTAGAGAAAAGGAGAGAGAAAGGAGGGAGAAAGAGACGCAGCTATAGAGAAGTGGAGTGAGAAGGAGAGAGGAAGGAAGAAGAAAAAGAGAGTGAGCTAGAGAAAAAGAGAGAGAAAGGAAGAAGAAAAAGCGACTGAGCTAGAGAAAAGGAGAGAGAGGGGGGAAGGAGAAAAAGAGACGCAGCTAGAAAAAAGTGGAGTGAGAAGGAGAGAGAGGGGAAGGAGAAAAAGAGACGCAGCTAGAGAGAAGTGGAGTGAGAAGGAGAGCGAAAGAAAGAAGAAAAAGAGACTGTGCTAGTGAAAAGGAGAGAGAAAGGAAGAAGGAAAAGCGACGGAGCTGGAGAAAAGTGGAGTGAAGAGGAGCGAAAAAGGAAGAAGAAAAGAGGCAGCGGCACGGAGACGGGGAAAATGAGCAGGAGAGGGGGATGAAGATGAAAAGGGAGGGGGAGAGGGAGGGTTTTCAACCATCGACCGGGTTTCCCCGCTGATTAGGAGGGTGCACGTATACGCGCATACATTTCTCGCTTCCTGCTCCGGCGACCTTGAACCTGAACCGCGCAGCTTCCCCGCCTCTGACCTTTCCGCCGAAATGCCGGACGAAAATCGATGTAGTATTTGTTATTCGCCGCTTTAAGAGGGACGAGACCCTTTTTGGGTTCGAGACCCTCGAATAGCTTCAACCTAGATCCCTTCTTTGAACATATCTGACCTCCTTTTTTTCTACTTCTTAATTTATCCTCGTAGGTGCTTTCGCGGGTAA
Organism: Cerceris ruficornis; assembly: GCA_963989415.1. Lineage (NCBI taxonomy): Eukaryota > Metazoa > Arthropoda > Insecta > Hymenoptera > Crabronidae > Cerceris > Cerceris ruficornis. The sequence goes on from OZ022518.1 coordinate 31,890,433, forward strand.
AATACGATTTATTTGCAATTTATTAGTTACTAGCTGATTTTTGAGGGTTTAAATTGGTACGACTTAACATGGTCGTTTTGAAAGTTCTTATTTTTTGGAGGCTTTTATTTGTAATTATTCTCAATTCTGACCTAGCGTGACCCTCGGGTCTTTGTCAGTATCGCATTCGCAGATCGGTTGTTTACTTCGCGTTCTTAAATTATCAGAATTATCAGCTTGCAAATTAGGACTACGACTGCAGATAATAATTGCATTTGACACGAATAAGGTGGAATAGCCTTGGAATTAATTAGATGGACTTCTGAATTCAATTATTTATTATTCGATGGCCAAACAAACTTCGCCATTTAATGGTGTTAATCGTTATTATTACGAAAATTTATTCTAATCATAAAAAGTTAGGATTCAATCAAGTGCTTTGAGACTTAAAATTCAAAAAATTCAAAAAGTAGAGTTAATCGATCTGTTGAATTCAATGAAATTTCAGATGACTTTTAAATTGCAATATTCACGAATTTTCTAATACATTCAATATTTAAATATTGTCATTAAAAAGGTAGAGTCCTGCTGACTATATATCTAGCTGTGTCTTTAAAATTTCCGCTCTGTAAAGTTGTCATTTTAATAGAAAAACTTTCACTTCAGTAGAAATGATGAAACCAGCAAAATACCGTAGAATTCAACTTGTTAAATAAGTACTGTGAAAAAAGAGCGAACAGGCAGCGAATAAGATGATCGGTTAAATTAACACATTGTTGACCTGTCACGAGTTAACTCGTGTTTGCACTTGCACCAGCTATTTGAATTTTGCCACATCAAAAAAATTGCTAAAATATATAATATGTATAAGCAAAGAATACTGAAGTTTATTTCGGTTCTTTTCAATTACGGAAAAAATAGCCGCTGACATGAGTGACGTCTACGTAAAATGCCGGTCAACAATGTGTTAACCCCTTGCCCTACGAGTTCTTTTGTGACTGCCTCCGCAATAATTGAGAATTAAATTGCTAGAATAAAAATATAGCAGTGATTCCTGATATATTTTACAATTTAAAGCAATATTAACAACATAGGGATAATGTTATCGTGTCATGTTCCACTGATATTTACAATTTGACAATTTTTGAGAAGCTTCAAAATTCCCTGTTACTGCAACCGCACCACGAGTGTCACTCGTTGTTATAGGGCAAGGGGTTAATAAATTGCAGCGAGTAATTCGCGCATTCCAAGATATTATTAAAGAGAGAATTTTAAAATTGTGCAAAGAAAATAATAGAATCTTCTCGGAAAACCAATATGGTTTTTGTCAGGGTAAAAGTACCATAATGGCTCTAAATAAATTGAATACATCTACTCCACTGCTCCTCCACAAATTTGAGAAATACTTATAAAAAACCCTAGTAACTCGTCAATTCGTCGACTTCAGTAGACCCAGTGCTAAAAGGAACGTCGATCGAACGAGATCAATTTGGCCAGGTGTCTCGTTTTAATTTGCAACGACGAGGCTGCCAACTTTAATCGCATCTTGCCGATCCTCCAGGCTGAATTTCAATTTCTAGCTCACCAACGAGGAAAGACGTAGAAAGACATTCTCGTCCCTCTCGAAAATAGAGCGAATCTCCGAACAGACATTTCATACGACGCAATAATTAGCGAAAATTAGCGTGATAATTTGAGTAACTGCGATGCTGCTAATCGCGTGGGCCGTTCTCCATATTTGAATTTGAGGGACGTCGAAGATCCTATCTGGAATCTCAAGGCCGAGGGTTGGCCCCCAAAGACGAGTATATTTACAGGGTGGAAAGCGAGAAGGGAGGATTACGTCTTCCGGCTCCTCTTTAGAAGTCGACTAACCCGTAAAAGTATCTTCGAGTGCCATCGACAGCCTCAACTTACGCTCCGACATCTCCATCCGAGAGCTCGTTGACCTACCCCCTTCGTTTTCACTCGGTAAATTTTTTTCTTTCTCTTCTTCCACTCTGCCGTGTCCCTGTTTCGTGATAGTCGTGTTTTTAGGGATTTCAGGCGGAGGATTAGCCCTTCCGACGGATTCAACGAGATACCTTTGCTTAAACGTGCGGAGTAATAATTAAATACCGAAATTGTAGTCACTTTGACAGGAAATTCGACGCGACAGAAAGTTACATCGATAATCTCGACATAACAGCGTGTAAGTTTAACCCTTGTCATTCTCACTGACAGTAATGCTGCCAAACGCAAGCCGGAGTTTCAATTTACCGAATCGCTGTTGCGCAAGTTACAACGATTTGCAAATTTAAGGTTAATTGTGTTGTTAATTTGTAGTCGATTAATGCAAATTAAGAGCTTTTTAGGCGAACATGATCGGGTTATGAGTGTTAACACTTAACGGACGGGAGTCTGCTCTGCCTTTCTCCGTTTCCGGGCATTATTTAACAGAATTAAATAACTATGTATGTACGGTTTTAACCCATTGACTGCCAACTACGAAATATCTCGTAGCTGCACTATAAGTTTGAATTAATAAATTAATAATAATGGCCGAGCGTGTATAAAAATTTTGGAACAAAAATGTTCTTCGTATCACTAAAAATGTCAAGATCATATTTTTGATTAATGGAACCAATGTTCTAAAAACCTTCTGTCATCTTCTCAAATTTTAACAAGCAAAGGTAATATTTGCTTAATTTTCCTGGCAGCGAATGGGTTAAAGCGTTGTAGTTTTATTAAACCAACGCCATTTCTTATAATATTGTACAAAGTTATTTATTAACATGTCTAGTATTTTTTATAAGTGTCATATTGTGTAAAACATTCACCCCTGTGAAGTGGAGCCTGACAGAATCGACATATACATCTTGTTTCCTTTCTTTTTTCTTCGAGCTGCAGACTTTGCAAGGCACTACTTTCAAATTCACTTTCCGAATACTCTGAAGACACTAACCTCCGCAAAATTGTTTTCCTGGGAGCAAGAATTTCACTCTCAACGCTAGAAATATCACTTTCTTCATCATAGTTCTCTAATTTGTTATCACTTGCTGTATCGGACAAATTATCCGCATAAATTTTCTCATCTTCCGCAGAAAATTCTTTGGTGCTTGCCATTTTTTACGGTTACGAAATTACTTAACACTTTACCGACCGGTAGCCTATTAATAGGCTTTTTGTCACCAACGCTTAGACTTTTAGTTTATTAATCTATTCCCACGGCAATCACTAATTTGTTATTTATTATTGTAGTGGAACTGTGGTAAGGAGTCGATGAGAAGCATTTGTAATTTTCAAAGAGATTGTAATTTTCTTTAGGCAATCTAAGCCGAAACAAATCCTTTAAAGTGGGTAGAATGCTCAAACAATAGCGGTCGGTAAAGTGTTAAAAATATTATCTAAAAAGCAAAACTGCGCAGTAGGATCAACAGACAGATAGTGCTATAACTAATGGCACCAAGAAAAATAGCACAGTGTGCATAAAATGACAAAATTAAAATTTCGCACTAAAAACGTAAGTCTACGTGGCCCGTCCTAGGAAGTCACAATGGAAAAACGTGAATTTACGTGACCCGTCCGTTAAGTGTTAAGATGTCTCTATGTGACGACTCGGCGAAAGGCAAGCTCGCCCTTGAATTTATCCGAGGGTGATAACGCGGAAAGAAATTCAGAGGAAGAGATAACGCAGCGAGGCAGTCGGAGTGGAATAAAGATGAAACGATCCGTGGTATGAGACCATCTTTTACCGGATTGACCGTGCGATAAAAGCGGTGCAATTGGAATCTAGAGTGGAGATGGGCAAACTACGTTCCGGCTGTTATTTTAAAATAATAGTAGAGAAATTTTCAGCTTGAGTGTTTCAAAAGAATTATATGGTTTTGCGGGTCCTTATTGAGTTTTATAACAAATTAACACTAGATTTACGGATGCCGTCAAATCGACTTGTCTTATAAACATTTCTCAAATTTACAGAGACGCTGTACAGTAGATATTTCACGTGTATTTTATAATGCAATAATGACTTAACGAATTACCATCTTTGCCGCTTGATTCCACTTTTTTCAAAGTCCTTATTTAATATATTGCAATTTAACAGATTTCAGGCCCGTAAATCTAGTGTTAAGTAAAACAGTTTGTCCATCACTGATCCAGAGGGTTCTGGCGATTTCTGCAGCATTTCTACTTCGACGTTTACAGAGAGAATTATTCATTTTCATTGGACTACTTCTGCGTTTTAATTGCAGAAGGAGGCACGATTATGGAGGATAAGAGATAGGAATAAAATGCAGTTGGAGGAAGTATCGTTTTTACTGCAATTAATGTAACGTATTAATGGGCGAAACGAGCGTTAAAATTCAATTGGCTGATCGGGCGAAACGGGATAAAATGCAATTTGCAATGGACTTTTCTCCAGAGACGGGGAATAGTTTCGTCGGCAATTCGATTATCGAGATGCTGTAGCTGCAATTCAATTTGCCTGACAACTCTGCTCCTGTTCGTCGACGAAACTAGTTCCATTCGGAAATTGGCTTTCGCCGGGACCGTTGCGCCTCCGATCTTCCACTTTGCTTCAGCCAACTCTTCTCTCGTGTTGACAATTTTTTCTGTTTGGATTGTATTTTTACCCGGACCACTTTAAACCGAATGACCTTCGTTGTAGAAATATTCTGAAGTGCAATCATTACGTAATTTAATGATGAATGGCAAATTCGTCAAGGTCAAATGTCAGGTCACGAAAGTTCAAGAGCATCCTTTCACGCTCGAACCTAAGTCCCTCAAAAATCACCAAACCAAATTCCTCTTTCTTCCACATAGATAATTAGACGAAATTTCCCTCGAACGGACTTTACTTGAAAAACACTGTGCAGTGAAATTGGCATAATTTTACAGTGAACGGTGAATTTTTCAAGGTCAAATGTCAGGTCACAAAAGATCAAGAGCACCATTTTACTCTTGATCCCGAGTCCCTCAAAAATCGCCAAACCAAATTCCACTTTCTTCCACACAGATAATTAGACGGAAGTTTACTCGAGTGGACTTTACTTGAGAAGCATCGTGCAGTGGAACTGACATAATTTAACAGTGAACGGTGAATTTTTCAAGGTCAAATGTCAGGTCACAAAAGTTCAAGAGCATCCTTCTTACGCTGGAACCCGAGTTCCTCAAAAATCGCCATCCAAATTCCCCCGAATGCATAAGCAGCTCGATCTTCCCTCGAATGGACTTTACTTGAAAAACACTGTGCAGTGGAACTGACATAACTTAACCCTTTGCGGCCGGAGACAATTTTGAATATTGAGATATTACCATTTATTTTGCGATCCAAAACCGCCTATTTATCAGAAAGTTAGGCTGTTAATGTATATACATTGTAAATTACTATTTGTTTATCATATTTCAACGGTGGTATTTCAATTATTCAACTCTAACTGTGCATACAAGTAGCGATAAACTATAATTAAATTTTTCCTCAGACCACATATCGTCGTTAGTTCTCAAAGGGTTAACAATGAACGGTAAATTCGCCAAGGTCAAATATCAGGTCACAAAAGTTCAAGAGCAACATTCCTACGCTCGAGCTCGACTCCCTCAAAAATCGCCGAACCAAACATCCACTTTCCTTCGAACTCTTAACTCGCTAATCGATATCGCGCTTTCTAAACAAATCTCTCTTACTGTAGAAGAAAAAAAGAAGCTTTCTCAGAACGAGTCACCTGTTTGGATGCAGGTGTTACCATCGGACGGATCCTCCTTCGGCAAAAGGACACGCAGCATACTCCCATAAAAGCTCTCCAAGCTTCTCCCTCGAGTGTTGGCGCGCGATCAACCTTTATGATACTGCGGCCACGATTGACACCGGTCTTGTAATCGAATTTACGGCTTCCGGGCTTGCGTAAGAACTGCTGTCCAGTTGCGATGCATCGACGAGGAACTTCGAGGGTCGTAGAAACGGAGAGAGGGAGGGGGGATTCTAATTCGAACTGTCGTATCGTAGTTTAGGAGCTGTGGGGGCAATTAGAGCCAGACGTGAGATTGTTCCGAGGCTGGCATTAATTAGCATGCATTAATGATCGTATAAAGTCTGCGGATGGATCGTATGCTGACAGAATGGGGAGAATTTAACCCTTGGGGATGTCAGGAATGTTGAGATTTGGGATGGTACTGTAATGCGGACTCGTTGTTGCAGGAGTCACCAAACGAGAGAACTTTATTTTTTCAATATATGGTATACTTTTTATGGTGTCACGTATCAAATTAGAGTTAGTGTCGACTGTAATACAAATCGGATCAATTCGTCCCGCGTTATCGTCCCGAAACAACCAGCCCTGACTCGTTTGTCTGAATTTCTATCTTATTCGACAACTTAATCTTACATAAGATTTTATTAATCCAACGATACGATATAAATAAATAACGCGGAAAGGCAACGTCAACCGCTGACGGACAGCGTGTGCCTTATTTTGAAATACGCGCCGGCAGATGAATAATGCGATATGAAATGAGAATCGATAGATCCACCTTGGCCCGTTTTGCCAGTGTTTACGGCAGAGGTACTCGCTGTTTGACGTTAAAGTCACTGTCTCGGCTGCGATAAGAAACCGGGAAGTCGATATTCAATATTCTATTTCCGCTTTGTGTTGATATCTTAACCCTTTGAGGACTAGCGACGCATATATGTGGTCTGAGAAAAAATTTAATTATAGTTTGTCGCCGCTTGTATACACACTTATAGTAGAAAAATTGAAATACAACCGTGGAAATGTGATTAACCCTTTGCGGACGGAGACTTTTTTGGATATTCCGAGATATTCATTTATTTGGCGTTCAAAAACTAGCTTTTTATCAGAAAGTCAGAGTGTTGATGTATAGAAGTTATAAATTACTATTTGTGTAATCATATTTCAACGGTTATATTTCAATTTTTCAACTCTAACCGTGTATACATGCATCGATAAACTATAATCAGATTTTTTCTAAGGCCGCATATATGCGTCCGTCGTCCTCAAAGGGTTAAACAGATAGTAATTTATAATGTATATAAATTAACAGCCTAACTCGCTGATAAAAAGGTGGTTTTCGATCGCATAATAAATGGTTATCTCTCAATATTCAAAAATGTGTCCGCCCGCAAAGGGTTAAAAACGACGGGTCGCTCGAGCGAGCCGATTTTAACGTTTCCCGAAAGACACTTTGGGGTTTCTTTGCCAATTGGGATTTCAAAGTTGGTGGCATTGAATTGGTAATACGATTTGGGCATGGGTTAGAGAAGCATGGGGATTAACAAACTTGTAACCGGCTTCGAACCTTCGTCGAGTCATCGTTGAAAGAAGAGACGTTAAACGAAAGAGACTTGCGTCAAGAAGCGTTAGAGTTCCTGGAAGACGTTCGATTGTCTCATCTTTTAACGCGAATTTCTATGCTAATTGCAGGAGTACATTCTTCTTTATTTTTCTTGTATTTTTTACTTTATCTTTTATGGTTATTTTACCTGGAATCTACAGTTTTAGGTGGGGCTTGAAATTGCAAGGCTCAAATATCTTTTGCACGCTCGGATCTCAAAAGTCAAACGTCAAATGATTTATGACGATTTTTGACCGGTAACGAGTTAACTCGTCATTGCACTTGCATTATCTATTTGAATGTATGAAACACAGGGCGATATAGAATATTGCAAAAGCTTTGCGCATCGTATTTAGTTGTGTCCGCTTTATAATAAAGAAAATACTTTTCTTGGTATTTAGGTTTTTATCGGAATTTTTGTAATTCAAAAATTTCAACTATGACGGAACGCAACGGTGAAGAAAGTTTCAATGAATTATAACGCTGATACTTTATCCGATTGTCCGAGTGATTTCGAAGTAAATTGTAGTGATTCGGAAGGTGATGAAAATGACATTACACCTTCCTTGGAAGATTATTCAAACATTTCGGGTGCAACTGTAGAATTTAGAGATGCACCGAGCGATTTAGTGATTTCATTTCATTCGGTATAAATAAAATTTATTGGAGTTTATTTAGAATGTTTTTCTTTACTTTCATGTTCAGTTGCAAAATAATAGCCGCTGACATGACATAGTTTCTGTGTAAAATTGCCGGTCAACAAAGAGTTAAGATGATTATGACATTTATAGGAGAATTGTGCAGGGTGTATTAATTGTTTCGGATGAATTAAAACTTAGGAAAGATCTCCCAGAGGTAGCGGGAAATTTGAATTTTTGAAGCTCGACGGTAAAAAATTAGATTTCTCGCGAATCGAGAGCCACTTGCTTCGAATAGCCGAACTTCATTTCCCGAAGAGTAAGTGCTTCCGGTTGCAATTTCGGTTTCCATCGAGCGACTTCCGGGGCCAGAGTTCACATTCGGTGGATTTAACGGATTTTCTGAACATTCGTGTCTATTCTACTCTGTACAATGCTATGACAAGTTTAATTTTAATTTAATTAACGGAATAAACTATTCGGTACAACACAGCGTCACACTATTATATAATAATCGAGTCGATTGTTACTAATATCACAGCTAAGTCAAAGCGAGTCTCCATAATTTCCAATTTGTACAAAATTCCAATAGAAGCATAACTCAGAATTCACTAGCGCGATGAATGAAAGTCGGAATCCGGAGGATCGGAAAACTCGAACGAAAGATAATTGAAAATCCGATTAAGTAAACACGTGGCGAATAAATCGACACGAACGCGGAGGCTTTGCTTCACCGGTGGAAGGGGTCAAAGGACTTTTGTCGGGCATTAACGCCCCGTGGCGAGAACGGTTTATGAATATCGATTTCAGCAGTGGAAACGTGCCAAAAATTGCAGACTCACCGGTATCCATGACACGCGGCAACACGTGACGGACCTGTAAACACAACCGATGACCGACTATTCTCGTCGGATCGTTAAAAGTTGCATTTCTTCCTTAGAAATATCTCCTTGTTTCGCTGAACGAAGAGCAATTTATTTTGCAGTAGGAGAGCTTCCTTGCTTTAGACGCGGAAGATTTGGTATTCGTTTAACCTTCATTAGTCCCTTGGGTGTTTTTTGACCCGGGTCGAGAGCTAATTTGACCCAAATCGAGACAAATTGCACGCAGGGAAAAAGTGATTACTGAGAAAAAGTAAGAGAAGTTGTTGCTTTTTAATAGAAAACGGACTACGGGTTAGAAAATAAATAGCAACGTCGTACAATCCATTTCCTTTTACGATTCTCATTTGAGGATTAACCCCTTAGCTTACAATAACGTGTGACACACGTGAGGCGATAAATGGAATACGAAATTTGGAAGTTTTCCAATAACTATTAAATTGAAAATATCAGTTGAGCACGAGATGGTAAAATGATTTTTATAATATTAATATTGCAGTCAGTTACGTCAAATGTTATAAATCAGAGAGAAATTTTTGTTTCTGGAATTAATTCTGGGGTATTACGCACGCTGTTAAAATAGAAATCGTAAGGCAAGGGGTTAATTCGTCTTCTAAGTTTGCAGTACTCGATTTATTCACATATTTTGAGATCGAATGCGTTCAAGGCAGACAGTTTGAGATATTCGAGATTATATAGCAATTTTTATACATTTCTTGCTCTCGATTCTCACCGCAACGTTGCTTTTACAAGAAGCAAACAAATCAAGCACAATTTGGATGGAAGTAAAATATCCAACAATTTAATCTCGGTAATGACGAGAAGATAGCTCCGGAATAATTTCTTACGATAAAAGCAACGAGAATGGCGATGACTACGCTTCCGCGAAAAATCCATTTGTCAGCGCTGGAAGTAACGGGACGCATTCGGAATCAATCGAAATAAATCTCCACGACGAACAGACGGTTTGGGATCGACGGACGTTTGGAATTGGAATCGTTAGAAAGACAATCAGCCGCATCTGGATTCAATTCTTCGAACTTATGCAACGCGATGACCGACACCATCGCGCGGAAACTTTTCTCAGCCTGATGCTGAAGTGAAAATTACTTAAAATCAATTAATTCAATTTGAATTAAATATTTAATACATTAGAAAATTTGTAAATATTACAATTTAAAAGTCTGTGAATTTAAAATTCAATGAAATGACGTTTCTCCAACGTCTCAAAGTTACGTGAGGTCACAAGGGGTTAAAAAGTCACAAAAGCTGACAGAGGTTTGGTTCAACCCCTATCGTAACGTCCCTCTCAACGACAAAGCTTCGCAAAGGGAAGAATAAATCTCGAAAGAGAGGCGACTGTCACCTTTCCCTTCTTTTCTCCGCAGGTAAATATAATTTTCTCCTAACGAGACGCATCGAGGATTATCATTTTATCGCGTCGCGCTCAACTCTGACATGGATTCGAAAAAGCGGGACGACCTCGAGCCAACTGATTGGCCTGATTGTTGACGGTCGTAGGTCAATAACCATTTAACATAGAACGCGAAGCGCTCGGCCGGATCGCACGACACCTAAGTGCTCTGGGTTTCAGCACGTGACATCGATCAGAAACGAAAGTTTCTTAGAATACGATGGAATTCGCGCGGCACAAAGCGCGCAGACGCTCCAAGATCGAACCGGATCGATCTGGAATGGCGCGGTAAATCGTAAATCTTTCTTTGCGCCATGGAGAAAAGACGGCCGCGGAGTAAAAGTGCTAGAGAGACTGCTAGGTTGCATTTCTTCGATTTTATCCCTTCTTATTCCACGATTAAAAATGACAAATGTTAAATATTCATGATGGTTGAAGACTATCGCTAAATATTAACAAATATGCAATTAAAATTCTTAGACGATATGGTTGATATAGAGTTCCAGGGTGCGACTCCCAATTAGGGGTGTAAATTCAACAGCCCATCGCATTTAGCAAATTTTTGCTGAATTATGATTCTATATGTGTGTCCATAATTATGAAAGTGGTCTAAGTGAAAAATTAAAAAAAAATTAGTTTATAAGTTACTTCACAGCACATTATTTTAAACTAAATTAATTCAATGTAATTTTTACGGTATTGTCAAAAATGAACCATTAGATAGTGGTTGTTATTTCAACATTATATGGAATTCATTTAGTGTTAATTATGAAAGTGGTCTATGAAAATTTAAAAAGATGAATTTATCAGTTACTTCACACCACATTATTTTAAACTAAATTAATTCAATGTAATTTTTACGGTATTGTCAAAAATGAACCATCAGATAGTGATTGTTATTTCAACATTATATGGAATTCATTTAGTGTTAATTATGAAAGTGGTCTAAGTTTCGAAGTAATTATCGCGGAAAAATAATTTATATATTTTACCACTATGTCAACAGATAGCGGTTCAGGTAAGTTAATGACAACGCACTTATTATGCGAATATGTTAATTATTCGGACATAAAGAAAAAAAATATACGAAAATATTAAATTACTTCCATTATACACCACCACTAGAGCAGTAGCGGAAGAAAAACACAAAGATATTATGTGTTTACTACCCGACGTCCCTCCAATTTTTCAGGAACATTTTAAAAATCTCAAAACTCATAATGATAAAAGCCTACAACGATAAAAATGGATTACTTCTCAAAAATAATTAATAAATGTTTATGAATTATTTCATTGAAATTATTGTTTCTAATAAAACTCGTAGTTTTGTATTGCTTTAAGTCATTTATAGGTGATTCAATTAATTTTGAAAATGGTCTAAGTCGATTCAAACTTTCAAAACACTTTCGTATGAGATTCACACATAATTTCGCATTCACAATAAATTTTCATTAATCAAGACTAATAAAATTCTAAATTAAATTGTTGCATAATATAAAAATACTTTTTAACTTATTCAAATGTAATCCATTAAATATCTCGAAACAAGAAATATATGACTTAGACCACTTTCATAATTACGGGCACATATCACACGTTTCGTAGGTCAATTAACTATTTTTAATTAAAATCCGTCAATTTTAAAAACACATTCAACATTTAACTGAGAGACACTCAAGCGGAAAGCAAATAAAAAATGGTATAAATTCGCGAGCAGATGATAATGTCGGAGGCATTATTACGCGGCGAGGATGAAACGTAAATGTCCCAGTTAACGTCACCGTGTCAGCTGAAGTGCATTTCAGCGATGATGTACAATCACGTGCATGACAAGTTAATTAATTTCCTTCGCGCGGTGACCGTAAGAATCGCGGGAGAAGCTATGCCGCTGCTCGTAGCGCGAAGCCGCAAAGCAATTCCACCGACGATCGTTTCTTCCTTCGGCATTTCAATTGCTCCTAGAGACGTACGTTGACTTTTATAATTCTACTTGTCGCTCGTTTGCTCGGAACATTCGTTGAATAATACTATTGGCATATTTCGAACGAGGATTCTTTATTTTTTAATTTTTTTTCAATGAATACGGAAGTACTGTTTCAACGAACGCGAGAAAAAGAATTGTGCGGCAAATATATATCAAAGCCTTGGTGGGAACGCAGTTAAAATTATCGATTTTTGATTCTACAAGTGTCAAGAACAAGGTGGAAAAGAGAAAAGTAGGGGACCACTGTTTAAAGTTCTGATATCGAATCGAAAAGAGAGCACCGTTCTCCAAAATGGTTAAACCGAGAGTAAAATTCCCAAGGGAATTTCTCTGCACTTGGTGCAAATATTGTAATCATAATATACTATAATCGTCCCAAAAATATAGTAGTAATAATATAAAAATATAGAGTATTTATTATTTATAATCTCAAAAGAAATATGTGAAAAGAAGGAAGAAGAAATTGAGTTTTCAGCGTCAAAGAGTCAGCATCGCGTGGCTTCATCTTCAAAATTAATCGAGAACTTTGTTCCTCCTTGTAGCAGACAAACGTTCCAATTTTTCTCCGTCGGAAGCGAAACTTTGACGAATCGCGTTAAAGGAGGAAGCTTACCACGCTCTAAAATTAGAAATAAGCAGACTTGCAAGAACTGTCGTCAGTGAGCGAAAATAAAGCGGTACAAAACGAGCGGGTAAATTGAATCGGTCCAGATGTCCTAACATCGAACTTTTCCCTCCTATCTCGAGTTCTTTCCGTAGAATTTCATTTCATACTGGAAACAGTCGTTAACTCAATAGCTTTTCGCAAAAAGAAAAACCTAAACGTTGCCCCGTCACGACGGAAAATTTCTTTGTTTTCCGCCCCGCAAAAGTTTATCGCTCGCGGTCAACGAGAAGTCGTTTTTTGCTGGCTGACCGGCCAACTTTTCCAATTAGCGAAAATCGAGGAACAGGCCGAACTTTTTGCGCGTCGAATGCGTTCAACCTCGTCGAAAATTTTTTAATCCGCCCTCAATAATGTTTCTGTCGCTCGAAAGTGAAGAAATGTTGGAACAATTCAAGTAAAATTCCTAACTTCATATAAACCAGAAAAAAATTATAGGAATTTTAATTTAATCCAAAATTTAATATTGCTGTCAGAAATTCAAGCGTTAAATATACTATCGATCAATAAATCTTTGCAATCACTAAATAATATTGAGATAATAATGCAAATACTGCAAATAATAGTTTGCAGTCACTATATGATTTTTGAGGCACGGCGGGATTAAAAATGTCGCTTTATTTTTGACGAGTGAATATGCATGGTGGGATATTTTTTGTCCCACCTCGAAAATTTATATTAATTTATAACTTTGTTCATAAAATAAACCCAACTTTGTTCAATTAAAAACAAAAAAATAGCCTGTGCAACATGGGTCATTTTATTTTTTCAATTCCCGTGCCTCGAAGAATTAAATGAAGTTTATTTAACCAAAAACGTGCCATTTCTGAGGTAGAGCCACGGCTCTGCAAAAGGTCTAAGGGTCGATGCAAATTGTACTCCAGGATAAAGTGTATCTAGTTGCATTCTTGCACGATGCAGCGTCTCTCAACTGCAGACATCGTTCGAACAACGAGGGCACTTTTGAACGACCCGCGTCGTATCGACGAGTCAGCGAATACTTCGGTGAAAACAATATTATTTAAGTTAGGTAATAGCGTCCCCCTCTCCGCCATAATCTTACGTAATGTTTGGTATTAAATCTGTCAACGGACTAATGTGGATGCCAGCGCGTAAATATCGTCGAGCTATATTTGCCCCGCGTTGAGAATCGAACCCAAACACGACGTTGGAGACAATTCGATTCAACGTCCATCGGTTGAAATTTGTCAGGATAGCGAAAATTATGGGACTCTGCTGGTCAAAACAGTTAGAGGACATTTCAAGACGAGTATAAAGCGATTGCAAAAAGGGAATCATTGATAGTTTTTGGATGAAATCTTCAAAAAGGTACTTTTGCTGCCTTTTCGATCTTAACACATTGCACGCCGGTCCCGTGATAATACGGAATTTCAAATACACCTAATTCTGTTTTTCCACTGTAGATACGTTCCAGACAAAACCGTGTAAAAAAAGACATGAAGTACATACATAGAAAAAAGGGGATTAGTTCCATATCCTTCAACGCTGTAAAAAATAGTTAAAATGAATTTATTAAGAAATTTATTTTAAGAATATTTTAGATTTTTTAATCGTGCTAAATCGAATGAAATCGTGTAAAAACGGAATGAATTTTTTTTCTAGACCGTGTTAAATCATAACCGTGTAAAAACAGAATTGGGTGTATGTGATAGTAGATTTGAGCGATCAATATCTGTCATATTATTCTGCCTTGAGGAAAACGGTAAAGTGGACGAGAAATGCACTATTATTTCATTTGAATTGTGCATTACATGATGCATTTAAATTTGATATTGACTCAAATGGCAACGTTATAAAATATAACAAATTTCGCGGATGATATTTAGCCGGCGTGCAATTTGTTAACAGCAAGGTATAATTCACCTGCAACTTGCTGTTTTAGATTTTCAGTGGGCCTAGAATCACCGAGGCTACAATATACAAAATAATAATATGAGAAACATATGATAGAATGAATGGGGGATGATTCTCCTACTTACAATTAGTTACTATTGTTTTCGGTGTATTTCCAAAAGCAGCGATTACAATATCAATATCGATCAAGCAGGAAAAGTTCGACATCTTTTATAAAAAAAAGCTTGAATCTGTGACTTTTCTTCTTTCTTTCTTGATACCGTTACAAATGCCTTTCTAATCAGCAAGGTTATCGTATCTATTGTCAGGTAGAAGCTTATCACTACTTAGAAGCAGTGGTCAAACTACTAAGGCACCACAGTCGCAAAAATTCGCGAGCACTGCTGATAGAGCTTTTTGTGGTTTTCCCTCAACAATGACCCACGTAATCGTCGAATTTCGATCGAGTTGAGAACCACAAAATAAATATTCATCGACTTACCAGACACTCCACAGACAATTCGACACGACAACGACGCTATAAACCAAGTGGGTTGGCGGTTACGCGATACAATCGCACGTTACTGATTCAAATTTAAGGCAATCTATGCAGAATCTCACTTTTCACGCCTATTATGAAACTCAATTTGTTGCTTCTTTGTTTCCGTGCTTTACAACCCTTGCACTCGAGTTGATTTCACCACACATCGACAGAAACAGATATAATAACTTCACTTATTAAAAAAAAAAATTCGCCTCCAATTTCAATGATTCTAAAAACTCAGATTTTATTAAAAATCGTATAAAAGCCCTTGTAGCTCTTTGACAGAAGTGTATTGTCGTCGATGGAAATTATTTTGACTTATAAACATTCATTTTGCAAAAACTGTGGCACTTTGATTTTTATTGCTTTTAATTTTTACAAATTTAAATTGTTATTAATTTAAATTAATTTATATTTAATTTATATTAATAAAAATTTAATTTAAATTAATTTAAATTGTTATTAATTTAAATTTAAATTTCAACAAATTACAGATGCAATCTTTTCAGGACAATTTTGTTTATGTATTTGTAGCTCTGAGTGCAAAAGGTTAATTTAATTAGGACGATTTAACCAGAGATTTGTTTATCCAAATGTTTACACAGCGTTCCAAGGCTTTATCAGGCAGAACAATCTGCCACGATTTTACACAGATTTTTTGCCATATCCATCCTATCGATTGCATATCTTTGATTTATCGCGTTCCTTCTAATGCACTATCTATCACGGTAAGCTAATGCCGACGGTAATCCCTTTCGATCGTGCGCCCATTCCGATATCCGCGGTGGAATCACGAGGAAAAGAATCCTTATCTCGAACGCGGAAAGTAAGAATACTCACCGATACTCTCTTGCCGAAGCCGAGGAAGGAGAGCTTCCTCCTGGAACCATCGGTGCTCTCCATCGTGGAGCGGCGGCGGTAGCTGCTTAAAATCTGCAGCTATCGGCTTATGGTGCCGTCTTTTTCCTGGGTGCTCGACCGATCCTGAGTCGGGACGGCGATGTCCACATGTGGAGGAGTCGCTGAGATGGCAGCTCCGTTCTGCTGGCTGCTGCAAGCATTTTTCAATCTTAATTCCCCCGTTTTTTTAATTTCAACAAATTTTATATAATAATCGTATGCCGAACGCTGTGACCTTTGGGCTGATCATGGTGCAAATGAAAAAAATGTGTGCTGCGTTAGAAAAATAGCACAATTCTTTTGAGCACAACGATATGGAAAATGTCCCACGATGAAGAAGAAATTATTTATCTGAACTTAATCAACTGCTTAGTAATTTAAAGTTTTATAGGTAAAAGGTGGGCCATTTTCTATATCGTTGTGCTCCAATATTTTCATTTAAACAATTTTATATAATAATCGTATGCCGAACGCTGTGACCTTTGGGCTCATTATGGTGCAAATGAAAAAAGTGTGTGCTGCGTTTGAAAAATAGCACAATTCTTTTGAGCACAACGATATGGAAAATCTCCCACGATGAAGAAGAAATTATTTAAACTTAATTAGCTGCTTAGTAATTTAAAGTTTTACAGGCAAAAGGTGGGCCATTTTCTAGGTGGTTGTGCTCCAATATTTTAATTTAAACAATTTTATATAATAATCGTATGCCGAACGCTGTGACCTTTGGGCTCATTATGGTGCAAATGAAAAAAGTGTGTGCTGCGTTGGAGAGATAGATCAATTCTTTGAAACACAACGATATGGAAAATCTCCCATGACGAAGAAATTATTGTTCTAAGCTTCACCCATTTGCATCCGTAAGCGGAATATTCCGCGGATGACGATCGTCTTTTATCACCAGTCGCGGAATATTCCACAGTACCGTGCATTTCCGCGCGTAGCAGTTGAACATTGTACGGAGCGGAATATTCCGCGGCTGGTGGATAAAAGACGATCGTCATCCGCGGAATATTCCGCTTACGGATGAAAATGGGTTAACGCTCCACTTCTATCGTTTATACCGCGTGACGACCGGATTACGATCGTCTTTTATCACCAGTCGCGGAATATTCCGCCCTGTACAATGTTAAACTGCTGCACTCGAAAATGCACGGTACTGCGGGTCACCTACCGTATTTAGAGCTATGATGCAAATGCGTTAATTAGCTGCTTAGTATTTTAACGATTTATAAGCGAAAGGTGGGCCATTTTCTATATCGCTGTGCTCCAACGAGTTCAAACGTCTTTCAGAGAACGAGAAATCTACCGTTCGCAGAGTCGAGAGTTGGCCTGTGGCATGTCGCTTGCTCTGATTCGCCCGACGGATAGAGACAACCCTTGTTTGCACGTCATTAACACTAGATTTACGCAAGCCGTCAAATTGACGGGTCCCTCGTCTTATAAACATTTCTCAAATTTATAGGGACGCTGCACAGTAAATATTTCACGTGTATTTTGTAATACAATAATGACTTAACGAATTACCATCTTTGCCGCTTGATCCCTCCTTTTTCAAAGTCCTTATCTGATATATTGCAATTTAAAAGATTTCACGCCCGTAAATCCAGTGTTAACGATTCTAACGCGCTATTGGCCGAAAAAGACTCAGATTCGTTGCGTCGTCATGGGAACGGCGAAAGAAGTGTTTTGATTTCGGCTGTTATTGGTCGATCTTCAGTGCTGATAGGCGGTGCGAGCGACACTCTCCACTTGCCTCACGCAGAGTGCCAACTCTCGCCTTTGCGAACGGTATATGGAGGACGTTCGATTAGCCTGGAGTCGTGCAATTTACGATTATCGAGCACAAGGAGAATTCGTTATTCTTACGGTACAACGTACAATTTTCCAATCACCTGTCGCTGACGTTCTAACGCGCAGGATACCATAATTTTTTATTTGACCAAAGTAAGAAGTAAAAAAGTAAAGTTTTCTCCATTTCTACCGAAGTGAAACTTTTTCTATTAACACGTCGAACGCCACGGTGTTTTGCTAATTTCATCATTTCTATCGAAGTGGAAGTTTTTCTATTAAAATCACATCTTTGTAAAGCAGAAACCTCAAAGTCGCAGATGGATATATATTCGGCAGAACTTTATCTTTTTAACGCCAATATTTAAATATTGAATGTATTAGAAAATTCGTAAATATTGCAATGTAAAAGTGATAGGAAATTTCATTGAATTCAATTGCGCCGGTCACCGGTGGCCCCCATGGCAGTCAACGAGTTAAAATCACATCTTCGCAGAGCAGAAACGTCAAAGACAAAAAGAGATATACAGACAGCAGAACTTTACCTTTTTGAGACCAACTCGTAAATATTACAATTTAAAAGTCATATGAAATTAGTTAGAATTCAATAGCGCCGATCACCGGTGACCTCCGTGGCGTTCGGCGTGTTAATATTCGGAGGATAATGTTTTGCATCGAACATGCGAAGACGTGGAGTTTAAATCTTCAACGAGATCCTCGCCGTTCGACAATCGACAGATAAAATTACGATCATTCGCGATTGCAGCTACTTGCGCGTGATTGTTCCCGAGACGGCGATTACGGCGATCGATCTGCCAATTAATTGCAATAGAAAATCTATGCTCGTCCGAGAGCCTTCGCAGCTCCGAATCTCCTTGAGCTGCGAAGATAAAATTTCACCCGCTGCCTAAATTTCTAAAAATTTCTAAAATTTCAACTTCAACTACTTTGCTTCAATAGCTTTTAGATACTGTGCTTATTTTTCCTAAGACTTGCAATGTTCAGTGACACTCGAGCCAGTAAAATGCACTTTTATCAGCTCATTCGAGTAACTCTCAGAAGAGTCTAACCTTTCTCTCGACTCGCGAGATCAAAACACTTTCTCCTAACATCGTACATTTCGAAGCAAAGCGCAGCAGCGAATTCTTTCAACGGAATTCACAAAAATGAACGACATTGAAAATCATCCCTATCCACGACATTATCATAATCAGCTTCTACGACATCCTTCCAAGCTTCATACGCTAACGTCCTCACCCTTAGAACCTTCAACCGGAAGGACACTCGGCAACCACCTCAACATCTTTTTGTTCCGCTCAACGGCACTTCCTCAACTTAATTATCTCAATCATTCCTCCAGCTGAAAGACCTGATTCAAAGACTCTCACTTTTGAATACCAACTTATTTTAGATATTTCGCAAAACGCACCCCAAAATGATTCCGATTCCAAACACGACATATTGCTATTCTCAAAACCATCAGTCTTTCGGAGTCTGGAGACCTTTACCCTTCCCGCAGGATTCTTTTTCGTGAAGAGACAAACTGTATTGAATAAAGTAGGCAATGAAATCAACCTATGCAATGTTAAAAATATATTTTCCAATTTCTTTTTGAAAGAAATTGGCAATTATAATATGTAATGCATACGGCACATTCATAGTTTTTGCTAAATGCAAAGGATAATTGAGAAAGTACTTAGGTATAGTGAGGGACCAGAAACAAGGCACTTCAGGGGTAATTTGCTCTGATTCGCCCGACGGATAGGGACATCCCTCTCCCTCACGCATTTTCGATTTTGACGCGCTATTGTTTTTTATTTTTCAACCGTTAGAAACGGATGACGTGAATCCACGTTTTTTATTTATTAACCGTTGGACACGAATGACGTTAATTCACGTTATTTGAAATTTCAAGCAACACCGTATAAAGAACTGCAATTATAAGTAAATAAAACATTAAAACGAAGAATTGTTGTTAGAAGCAAACATGTGACGAAGGTGTGTGCATTATATAGTCGAATGATAAAGAACCGTTATATTCAATTCAGTTTTACATATTTTCATTCAGTGTTATTCTATAATTTCAACAAACTATGCGGGAATTGAGGCCATTTGCTTTCCATCGCATACCGTCTTCAATGTGTTAACATTGCACAGGGCAGAATATTCCGCTTTTGGTGATACAAGACAGTCCGCGGAATATTCCGCCTACGGATGCAAATGGGTGAATGCGTATAAACTGCACAAATCACGAGTGAAAACTACTTCTCGGAAGAATGTCGATCAGCTGAGTCACCGGTAGCCATTGCACAAAACTGAATGTTTCGATTTGAGGAAGCAACGTTAGATATCCTGCATCATCGATAAACGTGAACGAACATCAGATGTGATCATTCATGCAAGAAATTCAGCCTGTCGTTTGATTTAACTGAGTATTATAAAAGAAAATATTAATTAAACAGGTTGAAAGGACGAACTACGTCTCTAGCTACAGCAGACAGTTAGGAATCTTCGCGAAGTTACCCTGACGCTCCGCCTTTCGTATCTTTCGCACCCAAAAGTCCACAGTCCTTTCGATAAGCTCGTCGAAACCGTGTTACAGAATACGACACTACCTTCAAACGAAACAACAAAGCACAGGCCGACCAGGGCGAGGATCGTAATCGCGAGCGATCTCGCGGGCGCTTCTTCGCCAACTAACGATCCGGAGAACGGAGATCTCTCTGGCGACCGGAATCGCATCGAGAACGAGAGACGGCTTCGCGACACTGATCACACTGAACGACGTCGACCGACTTCGTGGAGATTACGGCTTCGAGTGATTCGCGTTATCGTTGACGAGTGGACAATACCCGCGGAAGGAATCTCCTCGCGGTGACGTCGGATGCGTGGGTTGGTTGGGGTTTTGGATTTTGAGGAAGCGTTGCAAGTGTTGCGTTGGATACCGACTCATCTTGACACGTGCAACGCCATAGGTATATCGCTAATTCCATCGTTTCTATCGAACTGAAAGTTCTATTAAAATTATAGCTTTATAGAATGGAAACGTTACAGATGAAAATGCTTCTATTCTTAAGTGCTTCTATGCTTCTAATGGGGCGATACTGTATTTTTCGAACAGTAATTTTTAAATATTGAATATATTAGTAAATCCATAAATGTCGCAGTTCAAAAACCACACAAAATTTCATCGAATTTAATTGCGCCGGTCACCGGTCACCCCCATGGCATTCGACGTGGATAAAAGACGATCGTCGTCCGGTCATCACGCGGTATAAACGATATAAGTGGAGCGTTAACACATTTGCATCCGTAAGCGGAATATTCCGCGGATGACGATCGTCCTTTATCCACCAACCGCGGAATATTCCACAGTACCGTGCATTTCCGCGCGTAGCAGTTTAACACTGTACAGGGCGGAATATTCCGCGGCTGGTGGATAAAGGACGACCGTCATCCGCGGAATATTCCGCGGCTGGTGGATAAAAGACTATCGTCAACCGGTCGTCACGCGGTATAAACGATAGAAGTGGAGCGTTAACCCAATTGCATCCGTAAGCGGAATATTCCGCGGATGACGATCGTCTTTTATCCACCAGCCGCGGAATATTCCGCTCTGTACAATGTTAAACTGCTACGCGCGGAAATGCGCGGTACTGCGGAATATTCCGCGGCTGGTGCATAAACACGATCGTCATCCGCGGAATATTCCGCATACGGATACATACGCGTAATGCTCCACTTCTATCGTATATAGTGCGTGCAAGATTATCGCCTGCAAAACAAAAGAAGGACTGTTCTCGCAACCAAGGAATGAAAATCCGCAGGATTCTGCGCGTCGATCGGCTTCCGGTAACCGAAAGAACCGGAGACCTTTGTCCACCGACGAGGCAAGCAATAAATCTCGGTATTCTCGGCCGAAGAAAAAGGATCTACTCGATTTCGCGATTGTCCGATCAATCGGCGAGACGGTTTTTATATCTGATCGGGAACCGAGGCTCTGAAAGACGAGGAGGACCGGCGTCTTCTTGCCGGTTTCCGATTACGCGCTCCGTGTCGATCGGATGACGTAATCGGAATGCTTCGCGTTCTTCTCCCACAGGTCGTATCGTACGGTCCACCCTGTGAAATTGACTGTTTCGTTCCGTCACGAGTTCGAATTTTCGTCGAATTCGTCTAATAAAACGATTCCAACGGAATTCACGTGCCGGCAAACGTGTCAAGCTCGTTGTTCAACGCGACTACAAGGAAAAATGTATAAAACATGGCAGAATGTAATTAATGTCGTGCATTGTTAAGATGTTTCTACGGATTTTTATGCTGCTCGGAAGATATCTCTGACGGAATGATGCAGCTAAAACAACCGCGCAGTGGAACGAAATGGATAATTTAGGTGGAAGGAAATTAAATCGCGGAATGGATTTTTAATAATTTTATCATAATCTAGAGTGTTTGCCGAGAGCAGTGATAGGAATAATAATTGATTTTGCCATCACTTAAGTGCAGAAAACGGCGCTTAAAAACAACGAATTTCAGCAGGAAAGCTCGATTCTCAATGGAGCACGCGGTTCACTTAAAAATTGAATAACTAAAAAGTACCGAAATTTCGCGGGTTGAAAATTCCCAGATATATTCCTTAGACTATATACAAGTAATTTCCGCAAACATTTCGTGCGTCTACCTGTACCCTTCTTTGTTATACCTGTCGAAAGTCTGCGAGACAGTCCGCCTGCCGAAAGGGGCTGTAGTAGTTGATACGTGAAACTATGAACATGATACTATGAAACTTTTGTATATAACATTTTTCTCTAACGCCAATCGTTCTCGAGTTATAATTTTTTTCCACCTAGATTGTCGATTCGTTCCACCATGGGCCGGGACAAGAGCGAATAAAAAAAAGCTAAGGACGATCCGCAGCGCTCCTAGAGGAATCGATACCATCGCTCCTCTTTATTCGAGTATTCCACTCCAGCGTGTCTATTATTCGAAAGTAGATAAATCTCCTAGAGCGGCAATAAAGTCCCTTCCCGCAGCGAAGGGACGGTGGATAATTTACGGGCCCTCCAAAGAGGATTTACCCCGTGATTTTTCTCTCGCGCCGGGAACAATGTTTTCTCAGGAGGAGAATGGAATTACGAGGGATCCGGGGATTACGAGATCGTGGAAGGATGTTTTCCGAGAGCCCGACAAGATCGATGACCTTTCGTCAAGACGGAGAAGTGGGAAAACGGTGTCGAAGCTTGGCTTTGGCGAGGAATTCGTTAAAGTTGAATGCTTTATGGGTTACTCAGTTTTCCTTTAAGGTGGTGATGGTTGAATTTTAACACGTTGAATGCCACGAGGGTCACCGGTGACCGGGGCTATTCAATTCAATGAAGTTTCTTAAGACTTTAAAACGATAGAATACACGAATTCATTACTACATTCAATATTTAGCTGCTGCTATTAAAAAAGTAAAGTAGACTATTGTTAGCTTTAACATTTTTACTCTATAAAGATACGGTTTTAGTAGAAAAAGTCTCACTTCAGTAGAAACAGTGAGACTAGCGAAAAACTGGTGGCATTCAACGTGTTAACACTAAAACTTTGTCTAATAGGTAGACGGTGTTTCGTAACACGTGTAGCTTCCTACAGCGGGAAATTTAAAACGTGAAAATATGTGGAAAATCGAAACGGGGTTGTATGTTTAAATTCTACGTTACATTTCTCAACAATAATCATTATGAATTTTACAGCAAAAAGCAAATTTACATATATTGCATTTAGAAGAATATTTTAACCAGTTAACTGTGGCGATTAAACTATCTCATTTTATTTATACTTTTTATTTGTTCGTTTTATTTCGTCTCGACCTCCAAATATTGTAAACATCTTGAAATTTACGAATATATTCGAATTTTCACGAAAAGTATATTTCAAATGAACAATGGTAGCTAAATTTCACGCATGACGAGTATACTCGTCATGACACAAAGTACGGTCATCTCGCCATGCCGAGTATACTCGTTGTGACACAAATTACGGTTATTTCGCCGTGGCGAGTATACTCGTCGTGACACAAAACACGGTCATTTCGCCATGACGAGTATACTCGTCATGACACAAAACACGGTCATTTCGCCATGACGAGTATACTCATAATGACACAAAATGCGATCATTTCTTCATGACGAGTATATTCGTCAAGCAGCTGACTGGTTAATCCTAGAAGTACCGGCGTTGTTTCTATTATATTTAGTAGTGTCAAGTACTTTGGAAAAGGTGAATCCATACTCCACGGCATAATTGAAATTTTTAGCACTTTGCCAGCCGAACTCCGTGTAATTTAATATTTCTAAACATTATCTTCGATAAATATCGGCGAACGGTTGTACGCTTAAACTTGACCGACATCCTCGTTAACCACCATGACGCATCGTTTCGAACGAATCGCAGAGTAAACGTAAACAGAACTTGAGAACTGATTCTAGCGATCGTACAATTTCAATATCCCAGCCGTCAACGAAGTACTTATTTAATATTTTCAACACTAGATGCAGGGGCGTTGAATTTGTTGGATTTAAATAAATATATCAAGCCGCAAAAAAGATTATTAGTTAAGTAATTCGTGTATTATAAGATACACGTGAAATAGTGAAATGTTCCCGTCAATTGGACGGTTTTATTTGATGTACTATTAAATACAACAAATTTACCGTCGATAGTTTTATTGTTAAAGTCGACACGATTTATGGTAAAATTTCAAAAATCCTATTTCTGGGTGAACATCCAAAAGCAACAACGTATCTTTTATCAAATTTTAAAAAGTCAAGTATCTTGGAATTAATTAAAAGTAAATCCAACTGCCAATTAACCTTTTGCACTCCAATTTAACTCTACGTCCACAGCAAACGCAAATCTCTTCAGATTTCCGAGTTACATAATCACTGCACGAAATTTAGCAATTTTTCACGTCATACGTGTTCTTCAAGTTTAAAATTCTCATTAACCAGGCACAGTTGCCCACAAACTATTAACTCCTTGCCCTACGATCCCTTTTGTGACTACACGATCACTAACTCAGATTTAATTCCAGAAATAAAAATTTCCCACTAATTTCTGATATATCGTAACGTCTAAAGCAATATTAATAGTATAGAAATAATTTTCCGTCTCGTGACACGCTGATATCTTCAATTTAATATTTTTAGGAAAATTTCAAGGGGTTAACACTGTCCGTCATACGAGTACAAACGGTTTACCAAAATCCAAAATTAACCAGCAATTAAAAAAAATCAAATTAAATGAAACCGTTGAATATTCCAATCACCGATCAACTTTCTCTACCTGTCGCGCACTCGATTCCTGCGACGTCGCCGATTCTCAACTTCCGGAAACCATCCGCGAATCGTCCAGCAGCGATCGTCTCTTTGTCGCCGGACTAAACTCCACGATCTTCTCGAATGTGCCAATATATATTGCAGGAGATAACTGCACGCTGAAACGAGCACGTAGCGACAACACGACGACTTTAAAGGACACCCCGCGGTTCTCCAGATCGGCGAGAAACGACGCGCAGAAAACGTCTTCGCGGAGGAAGACTTTACGAAGAGGAGTTCTCGTTCGACGGGTGAATACGGAGGCTTTGTTGCCGTAACATCTGCCGCGTGGATTACGTCAAATTGTGTGGCTCTTTTTTTTTCTTCTCGCGCCAGCCTCGTGTTTTTTTACTCTTTTGTTAATCGAGACGCGGCGCTCAATTGCAATTCGATGGTTCTCAACTTCCGGAAGGACATTTATATTTGAAAAAAGTCCGAAGATGGTGGTTTTGAGATTAACAGTTTAAGTGTCAGAGGTCTTTGGGTAAACCGGGTCGAAAATTGCCAAACAGCGAAATCACGCTTACTTCGTTTTGCATCGAGGAATGCAACAAAGTCAGATTTCGACGTTTTTCTGCTTATAACTGGTAAATATTGTGGTTTCGTTTCTCAGTTAACCCTTTGCAGTCCTATGTCGAGCTATACTCGACATAGCTTTACACTTCATCTTATTTTCTAACAATTTAATATGGACTTTCCAAATTCATAATGATTTTGCAATATCATCTGAACATCCGTCAGTACCTATAGTTATTGCTATCATTAAAAAAAATGAATAACCAGCGATGGGAAATATTGTGAAATTAATTACATTTAGCTCACTACAAAATTGACAAAATAATTCGGACCGCAAAGGGTTAAAGATATTGTCTATATTATGCCTATGCTGTCGTAATCAGAATATATTACTGAACTATTTTTCTTCTTCGTGCAAAAAGTCCCATTAATTCTATAGGTTGAGCAGCTTGGCACTTTTCAGTGCTGAACGGAAGAAGCGCGATCGCGCTGCTTGGCACTCAAAGAAGGCGATTGCGAGTGAGATTGTTTGAGATGTGTGAGAATTCGGAAATTAAAATTTATCATGGTAAATTTTCAACGTTTATCTTACGGTGCGCAAATAACTCGACTGATCGGCTTCTTTGCCGCTACATTCCACGTCTTTCGATACTTAATTAACACGTTAAATGCCTAGGGGGCCACCGGTGACCGGCGCTGTTGAGCTCAATGAAATTTCATGACTTTTAGATGATATTTACAAATGCAGAATTTCAAATTCAGTATTTAAATATCGGCGTTAAAAAGTTTAAGGCCTGCCAAGTATATAACTACTGGTACCTTTAATGTTTGAAAGAAAAACTTTTCGCTACAGTAAAAATAATTAGCGAAATTCCGGCGGTATTCAACGTGCTACTTTATATAACCTTCATCTGCCCTTTAAAAAAATCACCCTAAAATTCCTACGGTCTTCTCTGAGCCGTACTTTATTTTCTATTAGAAAACAAGATATCTATTGTACGTTTTCATTATGGTAACTTTATTGAGCACAATATTTATTCACTGCGTACAACTCCGCACAAATTAAATCTCGATTTGGATAAAAAAATACCCCAGGGACCGATGAAGGTTAAATGTAACAGATTTAACGCCCGTGGCTTAGCTTTAAGAACGATAGTTTGGGTAGGAATTCGCTGCTGATGCTTTACGGCAGTTTGGATTCGCTTATAGTTAATTTCTACGTTTGCAATTATAATTATAATGTTAATCTAACGCGAATATAATTCAGGAAATATTTCAAATTCATTCTATTACCTCGAACCACTCGCTGCCCGCTCCACTGTGTCACTGGCTTTTCGCGTATCGATACTGACGAGGTTTAACCTCGTTTGACCGTGTTTGGCAACAGAAGCTAACGCAAGGAGGATTCGAGAATCGCGTATAATCGGCTACTTCAATTAAATCTTTCTCGGTCTTTCATTCTACGACGAAGGATAACCGTGCGCTAACTTCAGAGTGCTTGCGATTTACTTCAAATAATTGTTTCATTGCAGCGCTTATTATTTGTTCTGTGTAAAAAGTAAAATAATATCTGTAATAGGATGTATGTAATTGAGATAAGTGCACAGAAAAATAGTTAACATCAGAGGGGAAGAATTTGCTCTTTGACTACTAAGGTAATTTTGCCTGCAACCTTCACTTTTAGGTGCATTTCGAATCATAGAGGGTATGGTACATTAAATTACAATTTAAGAAAGAACCGGTTTGATCGGGTTTGATCAAAAGTGAGAAAATGCCAAAATTTCACACTTCCTGTGAATTAGGTTTCGATCCGGTTTGATCGAAAGAAAGAAAATTCAAAAATTTCACACTTGCTTTGAAATCGGTTTGATCGAAAAAGAGAAATCTCAAAAATTTCACACTTGCTTTGAATTCGGTTTGATCCGGTTTGATCGAAAAAGAGAAAATTCCAGAATTTCACACTTCCTTTGAATTCGGTTTGGTCCAGTTAGATCGAAAGAGAGCAAAATTTCAAAATTTCACACTTGCTTTGAATTCGGTTTGATCCGGTTTGATCGAAAGAGAGAAAATTCCAAAATTTCGCACTTTCTTTGAATTCGGTTTTGATCCGGTTTGATCGAAAAAGAACGAAATTTAAAAATTTCTCATTTCCTTTGAATTTGGTTTTGATCTGGTTTGATCGAAAGAGAGAAAATTCAAAAATTTCACACTTCCTTTGAATTTGGTTTGGTCCAATTTGATCGAAAGAGAAAAAAATTTTTAAATTTCACATTTCCTTTGAATTTGGTTTTGATCCGGTTCGATCGAAAGAGAGAAAATTCAAAAATTTCGCACTTCCTTTGAATTAGGTTTGATCCGGTTCGAATCAGTTTGATCGACCGAGAGAAAATCCAAAAATTTCACGTTCGCTTTGAATTCGGTTAAATCCAGCCGGATGGCAATCCAAAAAGTTCAAAAATTGTAAAAGTTCCTTGTTTATAATCAATTTTATCGAAATAATAATCGATAAATACAATGGATATAGTATAATATAATACATAATAACATATAATAAAATAAAATAATGGATATAAAATTCATCTGAACAAACATTAAAGAATATTTATTTGCAACAAAATTTTTGTCCCGCAGTGTCCCGTCTGTCTATGTACAACCTTGGTGGTTCCTCACTCACTTGAAACAGCAGATCCTAGGTAAAACTACCATAACGATCGAAGCCGAAATGCAAAAACAACAAAAACAAAAACGTACAAGGTGCACAATATGAACGAATGATACGCCGCAGCTATGTATAATGCAAATACGAGCGCTATGGTGACCCAGTAAAAACCGATGAATAAGTAAATCCGTATTACGTGCCGACGTGCGTAAGCATCTTTCGTGCACACGATCGCCGGGGAGCTTTATAGCGCGCCGCGCCTCTTTAATATTCAACCTCAAATAGGAACAAATCTCCTCGCAAATCGTGCAAAACCTTCGCCGATACGCAGCCACTTTGTGCACGGCTTGATCGACTTCAAATTCTCCAATATATTTCCCTCCATTCTGATTACTCGGAGCGCTGAAATTCCATCGGACGTTTAGTTTTCGACGAACAGAAACATCAAGTCCCGCTCTATGTTCGAGGCTCGAAGAACGTTCTCGCGAGGCGATTTTCCACGCACGATTTTCCCATCGGTCGGAAGGAACGATCGGCTTCGTTTCCCTCCGCCCGAAGCGAGGACCGCGTTGAACTTAATCGAAACGTCGCCCGCAGGCTTCGGACCACGTGCTCCGAGAGACGTCGGATGAAAACGAAAGAGAGAAAGGACGAGAAGGAAGGAGAGGAAACCGTCCAGTCACGTACGCGCGACGCGAACCGGAGATATATCGGAGATTTATAAAACCAGGTCGAAAACCTCCTCGTTCGGGCTAGCTGGCGTAACCTTGTGCCAGAAAAGAAAGACACGCGAAAGGAGAAACCAATGCCGCGCTCCTTTCTCTCGCCGCGGTGTCGTCGTTTTGTCTCGCCGATTTTGTCCCGCGCAGGACGATCCCGAGAAGGATACCCGAGGCTAAGACACCTCGGTCGACGATTGCAACATCGGCTTCGCGTTTCGAGAGGCTCGCCGAACTTTCATTCTCATTTGGGCGTGGGATTTTTGTTTCTCCAAGTGCGAGTTATGGCTATTAACACGTTGAGTGCCACGCAGATTCTGAAGGAAGTCCCCGCCAGGCCACGCGCGCCGCTTAGATGCGCTATGTTGCACGCTGTCAGCCACCGGTGACTGACGCGGCCTAAACGGGACGTCCAGTGTCAGCCACCGATGGCAGACGCGGCACTCAACGTGTTAACCCTTTGCACTCCTTAATTTGTTGTCACCTAACAACTCCTTAATTAATTTGCAAAATATATAAAAAAGGGGGCATCAATAAAAAGTTGCATTGCAACAGAAATTATTATTATATTAGTATTATTATTATTTTAGAAATTGCATTGGAGGAGAAATGTAATGTCGAGTCACACTCAACACAGGAGTGTTAAGGGTTGAAGTATGATTGAATTTCACGATCTTCATTATTTTACCGAGAATTGGCAGCTTTAAGAGGCAATGATCGACGTAGCGTGAAATGATACATAGATAGAAGTCTAAATCAAGATTTGGAATTAACTACCCGCCGTGCGCGTCCTTGGAGAAGCACCGCCTACCCCTTCCGCCCACGCGTCTTTGGTACCAGAACCCCCAATGCTCCAGGCCGCAATGGAGTGTACGTTAACACTTTGAGGCACGGGAATTCAGAAAATAAAATGACCCCCGTTGCACAGACAATTTTTTTGTTTGAATAAATTTAGTTTACACTTATTAACAAAGATATATAATAATATAAATTTTCGAGGTGTGACAAGAAACGTCCCAGAGTTCATCTTTATGCATGAAAGAGTTTTGATCCCGCCGTTCCTCAAAGATTTAAACAATACATCGATCATGGCTTCCTGTAGCTGCCAATTCTCGACAAAATAAGAAGATTATGAAATTCAGAACGCCTGTGGGTCACCGGTGACCGGCGCCATTAAATTCAATGAAATTTCGTATGACTTTTAAATTATAATATTTACGAATTTTCTAATGCATTCAATATTGAAATATTGGCATCGAAAAGGTAAAGGCACGCTGACTATATATTTACTTGTGTCTTTAACACGTTAAACGCCACGCCGGTCACTAGGGACCGGACGTTGATTTTTCGTTTATTTCGACGTTGATCAATGAAACCCAACGGTTGGTTTTTTACCTAAACTACTCTGTCGCGCCTGAACGATCCATAATTAATAGTTCTCAATAAGAAAAATATCATTGTATCAAAAATTAATGTAGTTTATTAAAACAAACAGAAAGATACCTTTCCTAATAAAGAGTCTAAAGGGAAAGTGTAGTACCGGTGCCTAGGAATCGGCGTGGCGCTTAACGTGTTAACACTAGAACTACCAAACCAGTCAAAATGACTGGTACACCATTTTTTCTAAAAATTCTCCAAGATTATAGGAGAGTTATAGAATAAATATTCTACGTCCATCTCATAAAACATAAATTACCGAATCGATCATCTCTTGCACCTCTGAATTATCCTTTTTTCAAAGTACTTATTTAATATATTTAAATATACCAGATTTAACGCCGGTAGTTCTAATGTTAAGATATCTGCTTCGTAAAGATGTGATTTAAATAAAAAAAGCTTCACTTCAGTAAAAATGATGAAACCAGCGAAATCTCGGTGGCGTTCAACGTGTCAAGCTATTTACATACGCCATGAGAGCAAAACACCGATTTATATATCAGTAAACTTTGTTTGCAGAGCAACAAAGTACATAGAAAGCCAGCCGGTCTATTGCCAACGGCTCTTTCAATGTCGCCGTGTTTATAACAACAAACTACCGCCACTTCGCGGATCAATATTTCATAAGGAGGAAGTCAATAATTCCTAACGATACTTACCATCTTTATTATCATACGTGCTAGCAGTAATGTATGTCCGAGAAAATAATACGTCGAGCACGGTAGACGTCATGGCGCCGAGTAATCAGTTAAACGATAGGGTCGTTTAGAAAGGTCTAATAACTTCGTGGGTGCGTTAACGCTGCACTCGTGCGACGTTGGAGAGAAGATCAAGAGATTTCTGTCACTGAATTTCATATGCGGCTATTTGATATCGTTGCAATTACAACGCACCTAGTTGTCTGCACAGTCTGCGCGTGTATCAACCGGCACAAAGTCGTAAAGCGTCTCATGATCGGTGGCCGTGACCAGTGGAAGAAAATTAATAGCTGCGATAACTTTCGAGGACGAGGAATTACAAAATAATGTAGAAAAAAAAATTGCAAGAAATTTCTATGGTCATTTCGCCTAGGACCCATTGTTTCAGAAGACTTCCGCATCACCGAGGCTATGATATAAATACATGTCGCATAGGAAGAAATTTAGTACAGCTGTTGTTTAATAGGTGGTTTAGCCCTTTTAATAGCTGCGGATGTTTCGAGGACAAGGAGTTACAAAATAAAGTAGAAAAAAAATTGTAAGAAATTTCTATGGTCATTTCGGCTAGGACCCATTGTTTCAGAAGACTTCCGAATCACCGAGGCTATGATATACATGCGCATAAGAAGAAATTTAATACAGGTTTTGCTTAGTAGCTGCTTTAGCCCTTTTAAATAGCTGCGATAACTTTCCAGGACGAGGAATTACAAAATAAAGTAGAAAAAAAATTGTAAGAAATTTTTATGCTCATTTCGTCTAGGACCTATTGTTTCAGGTGGCTTCCGAGTCACCGAGGCTATGAAATTTAGTACAGATTTTGCTTAGTAATCGGTTTAGCCCCTTGCACTCGGCACTTACTAAGTAATACATTGAGAAATCTCAAATTTATTCAGAAAATTTCTATAATATAGATTCAACCCTGTTCAATGGAGCTCTGAGAATTCTGGAAAAACTGAAGTACGATTGAAAATCCTTGCTAAATACCTGCAAGATGACGAAGCACCGAAAGTAATTAATCTACCGAGGCTCTAACGATCAAAGAATCGTCCCGCAACATGGGAACTTCCCGTTCACAAATTTCTCACGTAACGAGCTTGCAGTGGATCTAATATATCTATTTAGGGCTGCGTTGGGCATGGGGTTAAAGACTCAGACTCTCAATTAGTGAGCTTGAGTTCAAATAGCGCTCTGGCCAGAGTTTATTAACACTAGAACTACCAAGGCAGCCAAAACGAGTGGTTTCGTATTTTATCCATGACCGATGGCGTTGCTACGTTTGATTAAACTTCTTAGGAGTTTTAAATCGCGATATCGACGAACTTTGTAATTAATTCGATAGCAAAATATTGCTGTGAAATAATTAGTGTACCGTAATAAGTGTAGGTATTTTTTTATAACATTTTAGCTATATATACTTGTAATGGAAACTGATGTGGTTTTAAAAGTTTCACTTCGCTACAACAGAAAAGATGAGCAAAATATGTTCAGCGTTTGGCGCCTTGCGATGCCTATTGTCGAAGACACTGAGAACAAAATGTCTCCGATAAGAATCGACAATAACCTTGCGCGTTATTTTCTGGCATCTTGGATGACACTGTCGTAAACTTGCAGCTGTACGACTGCATGGAATAGACATCAGTTGAGGCGCTATTTACTAAGTAGCTTTGCGATATTTTTCACCTATGAGCTATTAATTTTCTTCTTAAGATCTTAATATTTTAATGATTTCTAAGTTATCGAACAGTTATATGGTCGAAAAGAATTCCAGCGACCCCGATATCTCATTGTCGAAGAACAACAATGTAGAATGAGCAACCGACCACCTTTTGTGTCTTCGATAAAGACCTTGCGCTTTATTCTCCGCCTCCTTCGATAACAATATTGCGAATGTGCAGGTGTACGGATGCACCAAAGGGACTTCATTAACGATGTTACGTTATAAATAACTCCGCGATATTCTCGAACAAGAAATCATTCGTGTTTTTAGCGCATCCGAGGCAGGTGACTCATAGTATGGGTCATACAAAATCTCCCAAGGGAAGTTCGGTAACTGATACACTTCGATTTCGATGAAACTTTGCACAAATATTTATTAGACATATCTAAGAAGCTGGAATTCGTTCGTGCCCGTTTTCAACTTTAAGGGAGATATTAAGGGAGACCTCTCTCTAACGCAGGTGCTGTCTCTCTCATACCTGTCCTGCCAGTTCCCTGCCTGTCCTACCAATTCCCTGTCTGTCCTGTCTATCCTGCCCGTCCTATCTGTACAACTTCCGTCGCATTTGAGCAAAGTCACATTTTCGTGACTCTCGGTACTTTCAATAACTCTTCGTTCATTTTGAAGGTCATTTGAAGGTCAAAATCTGTGCTTGCAAGCTCAAGCGTGGTTGGTCAAGCTAGAAAGCTCATTCGGGCATTGACGACATTTCGCGAGAAACTCGGAAAAATGGCTCAAAAGCTCAACACCTGCGGGCTCACAGCTCAAAAGCTCATTTTTGATGGAGTAAATGTGGAATTTAGTTGGAGTTTGGAGTGAGCTTTTAGTTTGTGCCATCACGGATTAGCTTGCAAGCTCACTGCCGTTGCTCAAACTAAAAGCTCATTCGGAATTTGAAGAATTTTTGCGAAAAACCTGGAAAAATGGCTCAAAAGCTCAAACTTGCGTGCTCATAGCTCAAAAGCTCATTCTGATGGAGTAATATTAGATTTTAGTCGAAATTCGGATTGAGCTTTTAGTTTGAGCAACCACACTTGAGCTTGCAAGCACCGATTTTGACCTTCAAATGACCTTCAAGATATGAGCCGACGTTCTCAGAAATTGTTTTTGAAGAATCACTTTTTTGGGGCCCAACGGATAGGACAGGCAGGATGGGGATGGCAGGAGGCAGAGAGGACAGGCAGGAGATAGAGAGGACAGGCAGGGGCTAGAGAGGACAGGCAGGTTAAAATGTGTTAAGAATGAAATAGTGTATGTATTATATAGAACAAATTCGAAATTTCCCGAAGGCGACTTCGGATTTGAACTTCGACCCGCTGATCGGTAGTTAGAGCCTCCATCACCTTATCTCACCCCACCTTACCTTCCACTCCTCGGTATCCATATTTATTATATGGTAAAGAAATGCAAAATAAAGCGGCCAATAGCTGCGCGAAGAGCCGATAGAAACACTCGTTTAAATGCCTGCGAGCTTACGTTCATTGTCAGACAAAGCCAACGAAATCGAGAAGATGTCGCAATCGAGAGTTTCGCCTCGAGGCTTGTTTCTCGTTTCGGGTATGCTACGCTCGATCAGCCTAGGACCCCCGCTTTAAACCACCTTTCGAACGCGTACTTTGCAAACGTAAATATCACGTGGAATATTCCATTGATTTATATTCCAACGGTTGGTAAATTCAAAAGGTACAACCGCGTCGTAAAGTGGCGAGCGTGGGCGCCCCCGCCACGTTCCTTTCTTCTTCGACTTTGTATGGCAGCTCGTTAAATGAATACATTAATTTATATCTTACTATTTTCATATTAACACATTGCATGAGGGAAACGTACTTTTACGTTTTTTGTAATCTGCCACTGGAGCGCGGATCCCGTAAAAAAACGTATTTAATATATTTGTGCTGGAGACCGGATATCGTTTAAATAGCATGGGCATTACCTATTAAAAACAATGTCGAATTTTTTTTATCATAGAGCATATATTTAAGTGTAAAATTAAAAAAATAAGAAAAACGAAGCAGTTTTCGATTTAATGAAATTTTACCGAATGACCAAACTCTTGTAAAATTCCCGAAAAAACGCCCGCTATGCGCGTGAGTCCGCGTCGAAATATATCCGCGTGCAATGTGTTAATTTGTTAAACTAACAGAGCAATCATTGTCCGTCTAAAACTACCGAGGCAGTCAAAGTGACTGGTTGCCAATTTTTTCTAAAAATTTCCCAAATTCATCATCTCTTTCACTTCTTGATTTCGCTTCTTCAGAAATAATTATAAAAATTATTATATAATTATTTTGAAATGAAATAGTAGTTGGCATGTTAATAAAGTCTAAAGAAGAGTAGGCTGAAGGCCAAAAACTATCAATAATACTACTTAAAACGACCGAGATGGAAAGGTAGGTGGCCTGTTTGAAGAGATGACCCCCTCCACTCGCCATTTACGGAGGTGACTGTACGTCAGCATTTTTATCCGTTCGGGAGTTACGTCACGAAGCACGCGGTCGAAAGCCGTCGCTGCACAGCGTGCCAATATCTCGTGACGTCAAGTTAATACGGCTTCTCATAGTAAATATTCAACGCTAAACGATGTTTCTCGATACAAATTGGCCGATACAGAGCGAGAAAGCTGAATTAATATTACCGAATTAATTAGGGAGATTGTATAACTTTCCCGGAGAACAGTTGTACGTAATCGTCACGAACGACTGTATTTATTTCACCTTGAAACTTTGTTTGAATTTCCATCGACAAATGAAATAACGTAAAAGAGGAAACAAATTGTAAAAATTGCAAATATGTAATTTTAAGAATGTTCGATCATCTTGAAAAGAAGCCGTGTCATTCCGACGGTTGTAAAATCACCAAATATGATACGAAAACATAAAATTGCAGAGGTAAGAAACTATAAAACTGATGTTAAATCACCGGACCTTTAAAAAGCCGTCGATAAAATGACCAAAGCAGTCAAACCTGAAATAAATCTTCGTTCCTACATCGTACGATTATCCGCAGTCTCCTTGCCAAGAATCATTCTCGACAAATTTACAAAACAATTCCACGCAACGTCAAAACATCCAACTCTGGCTATCGTCACGAGCACACCTAACTTCCAAACAATCGCAAAGTACCTCCAACGCATTCCTTGCAAACCCTATCGACTCAAATCCCATTCCAAAAGTCTCCCCACATCGTTCTCCAACGTCCAAAAACTGTAAACGCATCGAAACCGCGCAACGTACGCTCAATCAATTCAAACGTCCCGCCAACGTCGCGCTAATGCTAAATACCAGGAAGACATCTACGATAAACACGGATAAAGCTGCTGAGAAAAGCTAGCACCTCTAGCCTCGACATCCGGCGGCGTGTTAACGATCCCGGGAACAAAAATATCGCAGATAAAGGAAGGGATTCGAGGAACGTTGCCGGTGGCCGTAGCCGAGCCGAGAAGAGCGGCGACGAATATAGCCGACGAGGCTAGGTCATGGTTAATCGGTTGATCGTGCACCGCTGCCTCTCATCGGTCCCCGTCGGACAATGCTAAGGGCGACAATGCTAAGGCTACCATCGATCGATCGTTGTGCATGCACCTTTAACGTACCACCTGTCGCTGGCGAGGATACAGCGCTCCTATTTTACCCTGGGTTTCCTTTGCCGACGGGAAAATACCGTGAGGTAATAGAAAGAGGGCTGGTGGTGGAAATGAGGCTCCGATTCGCACATTCAAGATGAACAGGCATAAGGATGCCTCTTTATTTTAATATAGAAATACAAAAAGGTATAAGACCGTGACACTTGGTTCTCCAACAGCTCGCTTTCGACTGACTCTCGCCTCGTGGACGACACGCAAGGCTTCCAGAACTTTCTGGAAGCAGCTTGAACGCTACTCTTAAACAGGGTTATTGAGTCGGATTGAGAGTACAGTAAAACCTCGAGAAATGCACAGATTTCGAGGGCAAAGCAGTTGTCTTATTGAGTACCGGTGTCGAGTCTGTGTTTACATTAGGGCTCGAGCGGAGCGCGAACTTAGAAAAAGACAGACAATAGAAGAGACAGAGAGAGCAAGCAAACAAAGTGAGCTGCTCGAAAGTATCGGCGAGGCATTGCTAATGCAGCAATAAAATTGTTTATTTATTCATTTTTCTAAATGTAATATTTCCGAATGTATTTTTGAGATTCTTCTGATTAAAATGATACCAAACACGGTATAGTTTGAATTATGTAAATAGTAAGTAAATTTATTAAATATTAAGTAAATATGATTCAAACTATATCGTGTTTGGTATCATTTTAATCAGGAAAATCTCACAGATACGTTAGCAAAGGTTTTAAAAAAATCGAAAATGAAAGCGGCTGACCC
Organism: Cerceris ruficornis; assembly: GCA_963989415.1. NCBI lineage: Eukaryota > Metazoa > Arthropoda > Insecta > Hymenoptera > Crabronidae > Cerceris > Cerceris ruficornis. Next base: position 31,927,863 of record OZ022518.1, read on the forward strand.
TTCAATTAATATTGCCTCACCGATACATTCGGGGGGTACGATGTTACACTGCTCCCTCGTGGAGCGTCGAGGTTCGTCAAGGGGGATCTCTCTATGTGGAGGAGATAGTGATGATGCATTTACCGAGGGAAACTTCTGATGCCTTTATCGAGGTTTTACTGTAAATCTAAACGAGAGAAAGTGCCCGTGTATCATTGCACTGGCCTTCTTTTTGCTGCCGCACTATAGTGGGCCTGGGTTGCCGTTAAGTTTGGTCGATTAGTTAAGGATTCTGAATTTGTTTCGACCACTCGACTGTAAATTTCAATTTGACCGCAAGCCCTTTGATTTTCAGGCTCTTAAGCCGGATTGAAATAAAATTTGCTCGAGGAAGCATCATCCATGGCCTTCAAGGGCGAAGTATTTATACGCTGCAAGTATTCCTCCTCCCTCGATCTGCCTCGTCTACTTTTTGTCTGAACACTTTAACAGCGACGAGGGAAACCTACGCCCTATCTTTGCACAACCTTTGCACTTTAAGAGACTTCCAAAGAATAGCGACTCACCTGCACCACCATTCTCTAACGTACAATTCGCATCTTCTTCGAGTCACTCGTCTCACTTTCCCTCCTCCTCGATTGTCCTCCCACACTGAACTACCCTTGCCAAGTCCGTTTGCAATTCACACAGCGACCGAAAACCATTCGAGATCAAATGAACAAACGCAAGAAATTCGACTAATTCGCGCGAAATCGGAAAAAAACAGAACTGTCAGAGTCATGTAAATTCATCCGCTTGAATCTGCAGCCTTCCACCTTATCGTGAGCCGCGCTCGAGGAAGAGCATCCGCCTCTCCGCATTCCTCTGGCAATTGTACAGACAATACATAAATAATTATACAGCCGTCGCGATAACACTTTAACGAGCCACGAGTAATTTCTGTCGTCGGTCGAAACGGGAAGCTTTCCGTGGTCCCGGGAAAACAAACGTCGGCCAATTTTCCGCCGCGGGCTTCGCACGTTTTACGTACCGAAATTCACGGCGTTGGGTAGAACTGACAATGAGTCTGGCAGGTTGCGTTCACGCTTAATTCATGATAATTTGCATCAATTTGGTGACGCACAGAAAATTCAGGAACTACTGGAATTGGTGTTGCCGAAAAACTGGAAGCGACGGCGGAAATAATGGAGGAAGAGACTTGCGGAGGCTGCAAATGGGTTTAATAACTCTTCAGCTACTACGGGCGACTATAGTCGCTCTTCGTTGAATACCATTTACGCACGACGAGCAACTATAGGCGCCCTTTATTAGATATCATTCACACACGACGAGCGACTATAGTCGCTCTCCATAAATTACCATGCACAGACGACGGGCGACTATAGTCGCTCACCATAAATTACCATTCACGCCCGACGGGCGACTATAGTCGCTCTCCATAAATTACCATGCACAGACGACGGTCGACTATAGGCGCCTTCCATAAAATACCACTCACATATGCCGGGCGACTATAGTCGCCCTCTCTTTAGCCCACTCTGCACGGGCTGTTTCGGTGTTTCGTTCACTGTTATCTGTTCCTACCGAACAAAACAGCTACGTGATACCAAGAAACAATTTTTTCAAGCAATATCATTAACTTTTTGCTACGAGCGCCTTTTCCGGCACGGTCCTCCTGCTGAACGTGCCGCCGCGCCAAAAGTGTGCGCGGCGTGCGAAAAAGATCGACAGCGGCCGCACTTCCGCCTCATTGCAACAGAGCTGCCTTGAGGTGTTTTTTGAAAAAAAAAGATCTTTCCTTCTGATGCACGTGTCCAGAGTGAGATATTCGATGCTCAATAACGCCAATCACTCGTCGTATATACAACACGCTGCATTTTACGGAGAGCGACTATAGTCGTTCGTAGTATGTCAGTGGCATTTTTTGCAGAGCAACTATAGTCGTTCATAGTTAGTCAGTGGCGTTTTATGGAGAGCGAGTATGGTTGTCCGTAACTTGTCAGCGGAATTTTATGGAGAGCGACTATAGTCGTTCGTAGTATGTCAATGGCATATTATGAAGAGCGACTATAGTCGCCCGTAGTATATCAGTGGCATTTTATGGAGAGCGACTGTGGTCGCTCCTATCATGTCAGTGGAATTTTATGGAGAGAGACTATAGTAGTTCGTAGTATGTCAGTGGAATTTTTTGGAGAGCGAGTATAGTCGTTCGTATTATGTCAGTGGAATTTTTTGGCGAGCGAGTATAGTCACCCGTAGTATATCAGTGACATTTTATGGAGAGCGAGTATAGTTGCCCGTAGCATGCCAGTGGAATTTTATGGAGAGCGACTATGGTCGCCCGTAACATGTCAGTGGAATTTTATGGAGAGCGACCATAGTCGTTCGTAGTATGTCAGTGAAATTTTTTGGACAGCGAGTATAGTCGCCCGTAGTATGTCAGCGGCATTTTACGGAGAGCGAGTATAGTCGCCCGTAGTATGTCTGTGATATGTTATGGAGAGCAACTATAGTCACCCGTAGTATATATCAGTGGCATTTTATGGAGAGCGACTATAGTTGCCCGTAGTATGTCAGTGGCATTTTACGGAGAGCGAGTAAAGTCGCCCGTAGTATGTCTGTGATATGTTATGGAGAGTAACTATAGTCACCCGTAGTATATATCAGTGGCATTTTATGGAGAGCGACTATAGTTGCCCGTAGAATGTTAGTGGAATTTTTTGGAGAACGACTATAATCGCTCGTAATATGTCAGTGGTGTTGGAGAGCGACTATAGTCGCCTGCAGTATATATCAGTGACATTTTATGGAGAGCGAGTATAGTTGCCCGTAGTATGTTAGTGGAATTTTTTGGAGAACGACTATAATCGCTCGTAATATGTCAGTGGTGTTGGAGAGCGACTATAGTCGCCTGCAGTATATATCAGTGGCATTTTATGGAGAGCGACTATAGTTGCCCGTAGTATGACAGTGTCATTTTATGGGGAGCGACTATAGTCGCCCGTAGTGGTGAAAGGGTTCAAGCAGCTTATTGCACAGCAAGGAATAAATCAATCTGACCGACGCAACACGAGTGGTTCACATTGCAGCCCTGGATTCTACAGCCATTTAAAACTGCAGCTCCTAGATGAAACTCCCGCAGCAATGAAAGTCAAGCTACAAAAGCAACAACAGCATCCAGCCTACCCAACGATACCAATAACTCTCCAACAAGTAACGAGCCCATTCAACGATCGCCCAAGTCCGAAACAAAAGATCGGCCCGACAAAAGCTAGCTGCAAGAAGCAAGTTAAGATAGAAATCGCTCCGTTGAAACGGGGCTCGCGAGAAAACGCGTTTCCAGAGGAGTGCAACGGAAGTCCGCGATCCATTTTCCATCATCGGATCGCGAGCGTGAACGTCCAACGAGCCATAAATCTCCATTGCCGTTAGAACGGCTCATCGAAAGTCGTCTCCTGACCGACATCGCGGTCTCGATTGCATAAGCGATATTAATCTGCATTTTTCACGTGACTTACACGCAATGACGATCTGCGAAAAGTACGGCGACCTCAGACCGAGGCGATAAATCATCCTCGCTAGTCGCGCTCGCCGATTTGCCGGCGCGACTTTTGCATGCAACAGGAAGTTTCACCGTTCTATAAATTTTAAACGAGCCACCACCATAGCCCTGTGGCGACTTCAAACGGCAGTGGTGACATCGATCGAGGGAAATTCTCGCGGTAGAGGCGAATTTTTGCACGGTGCGACGAATTTCTCTAAAAATATCCTAGGCCGTGCATCTCTCCGTGGATTCGAGCCTTTTAACACATTTATGCACCGGTTGCTCTTGCCATTTTTCGCTTTAAACCTTCAACGATCTCTGGCTTTTTTCCCTTAAATTGAAATTTAACATTTGGACTTGAAAAAAAATAGAATTAGGAAAGTTTATGGGAAAGCCATAGGGTAGATATCCTACGATTATTTCATAAAAGAAATTATCTATGACTCCTGAGCCTCTATGGCGCCTGTATAAACTTGGTGCATTTTTATAAAAAAAGGACAACCAGTCATTGTCGCTGCTTTGGTAGTTCCAGTGTTAATTGGAGATAATAATAGAGATACTGTATGAAATTTTAGTTACTTTTATTATTAAATATAGAAGTATACGGGAGCCATAGAGACTCAGGAGTCATAGATAATTTGTTTTATGAAATGGTCGTAAGATATCTACCCTATGGTTTTCCTATAAACTTGGTGCATTTTTATAAAAAAAGGACAACCAGTCATTGTCGCTGCTTTGGTAGTTCCAGTGTTAATCGGAGACAATAACAGAGATACTGTATGAAATTTTAGTTACCTTTATTACTAAATATAGAAGTTGCGGAGTTATGGGAAATGCCAGCGCGACGATCGAAAAAGTTTGAAAGAAAAACTCGAATTTGTACGGAAGAACAGTTTTCCTTCCTGCAATTATCGAGGAAAGATCGAGTGCTCTTTGAAACACCTGCAATAGGAAATATTGCTTACCCCGATCGAAAATTAATTTAATTGTCCTAATGTATAAAAAATTATAATTGGTGACTATAGTTCTTATGCTATATTGGTCGATTATATGTACCCTTAATAGCAAAAGAATTAAAGAGAGTCGATAAGAACAGAATATTTTTTTAGATACCGCATATCGCGAGGATATCCGCTGCACAAATTGGGATAATTGTTTAAACAGGTAGTTAGATAAGCAAGGTAGCACTGCAATAAACTAGGATAATCGACTAAAGTAAATGCACCGTTGATTATTAGCGACATCAAAAATACTCGTAACGTCAGTACTCTTCTCATTTTAAATGTCGAGATGCTTTTCACGCGATAAAGGAAAAGCTGATCAATCTTCCCTCATTAGACCAAACTAATTAACCCTCTCTCGACGTTACGACCGATTTTCTTCGCTTTGCTAATTGTTTCGTAATGAAATGCTTCCATTTCACTCATATTACCACAGATTAGGAATATTTAAGGTGAAAATAGTTAAATTATAGCAATATTTACTCCAATTTTAATTATTTTATCCTAATATTTTACAGTAATGGCAAATATAGTAGAAACCTTGTGGAAATCTTACTTTAACACGTTGACTGCCATGGGGGTCACCGGTGACCGGCGCTATTGAATTCAATAAAATTTCATGTGACTTTTAAATTGCAATATTTACGAATTTTGGAATATATTCAGTATTTAAATATTGACGTTAAAAAGATAAAGTTCTGCTGAATATATATCCATCTGTGTCTTTGAAGTTCCTGCTTTATAAAATTGTGATTTTAATAGAAAAAGTTTCACTTCAGTAGAAATGATGAAACTAGTGAAATACCGGCGGCGTTCAACGTGTTAACTTCATAAGAAGTTTCATTGAATTTAACACCAGCTCGAACCAGCAATTATCGCAGTACAGAATGCATTAATCGCTCCAAAATGAAAGAATTAGCGCACGATCAAAGAGAAACGAATCAGCGATCGAAAAGCTTCCGCGTTAAATGTCTCGACGTTCCGCCGGAAGCACGCTAAGCGACACGATTCGTTTAGCTATTACCGAACACCCGGTACACAAATCCCCGGCAACCCTGAACAAAGTCGACCGGATTATAGTTACAGCCGGAAAAAGGTTTCGATCGATAATGCCCGGTAAAACTAATGCGTTCTTCGTCTACGACTCTCTCAATAATTCACGATACCGATGAATCTGGAGAACGGCAGAGCTATAAGAGCTGTCATTACCGGTCTGCCGTCCAACGAAGTTATATTTTCGGAGCTACGATTGATACAGAGAATGACACTCGCAGTTGCGACGGCTGAGTTTAAATTTGTCACCATTTCCGGGAGATTGTTCTTAAATTATCAATTAACTTATCGTAGCTTCCGTGGAAAAGGGGTACATTAACGCTGGAACTGCTAGTTTTGGATTTATTATACTTAAGTTTGCCAAATAAGTACTTTGGAAAAAGGGAAACCGAGAGATAATGGGTACTTTATGGCTTCCTTATCAACTTGGAGAGTTTTTCGAAAAACTTGAGAGCCTGTCATTTCGACCGTCTTGATAGTTTTAGTGTTGAACCAAAATGTGAAATAAAAATATATAATCAGACCTTAAAATGAATTTTGTTTCTGATAAGATAATAATGGCAAACATAGTTAACACTAGAACTACCGAGCCAGTCAAAATGACCGCTTACCAATTTTTTTCAAAAATTCTCGAAGTTTATATGTGAGTCAAATAGATATTGTACGTCCATCTCATCAAACATAAATTCCAAGCACTTTGGGAAGAGTGAAATGAAGAGGTGAAAAAGATGGTCGATTCGGTAATCGAGGCTTTGTGGAAGAAACCATAAAAGAATATAGATAGGGAGAATTCTTATAGAAAATTAGGAAGTAGTCATTTCCAATTTGATCCATTTTTAATTTTACATTTTGACTGGCTTGATATTTAGTTCTAGTGTTAAGAATTTGACAAATCTAAAGTTAATGTTATAGACTATAATAGATTTAACGCCGGTAGTTCTAGGGTTAAAAAGTGTGCCACAAAGTTCGGTTAAATTGCAGAGATAGCTGGTATCTGTGGAGCTAAAATGTCAGACTCCCAATTAGTCAAGGATTGTTCCTTGCTCGTCAGTTGATGCAGGTCTACAAGTTCCTAGGTGATTTTAAAAGCTAATAATTAAGCAATTGCCAAGCTTCTGCCATTCTGTCAAATAATTAACAGCAATTAAATGATAAAACAGGAAAATGGTAATAATAAACAGCAATTAAAATCACTGGCTTCTAAAAACACCTAGAAACCTACGATAGTCCATCTAAAATTGCAACCTCTATGCAAAATTATCATAGCAGTCAAACTCCAAAAGGAGAAGCAATTAAAAAAAGATACATTTACAGCAGCCAACGTTGAAAGGTTGCGCCGATTCCGGTTGACGGCATAAATTAACCGCGAACGATCTCGATCGAAGAAAATGAAAAGTAACACGTAAGTTGTCGTTACCGGCAATGATAATCGCGATCGATCGAGACACGACGCAACGAGAGTACGTCGAGCGAGGCAGGGTGGTCAATAAACTTTCGATCGAGGCCGTGGAACTTGCGCTTTGTTTTTAAACTGGGTCGTTCCACTTGCCGATTTTAAAACTGCCTAGACTTTCGCTCTGAGACTTCGATCGGAATATGTGCTTTATTTCTGCAGGGTTTTTTTTCGCTTCTTATCGACCGAGTTTTCGCGCTTGGAAGTCGACGGCCACCGGAAGCGGAGGGATTGGAGAACAGGAGCTGCGAAGCTGGCGGAAGTAGAGGACGTTGAATCGGTCGACTCGAATTTCTCGATCGCCCGAAACTCGTACAGAGCTCGTGATTTAGTTATTAACACTGGAACTGCCGACGTTAAATCTGTTATAGTCTAAAATATATTAAATAAGTATTCGGGGGACCGGAGAGTAATGTCGTTTCTCCAGATATTTTACTCAAAAACCAATTGATTTTTATCGATCCGGCATTGAAAATTTGCACACTATATGACAAAAGGTTGTTGATAACGACGGTGATTACATAATTCATTAAAAATAAGAACTTGTTACAAATTTATTTGTTTGAATCTAATGTAAAAAAAACGACATTACTTTCCGATCCCCTTAATACTTCGCGATGAAAACCACATTTTTGTCAGAAAGGCAGAGTGTTCGCCTATAGAAGTTATAATTTACTATTCGCATAATCATATTTCAATTTTTCAACTCTAACCGCGTATACATGAGCCGATAAGCTATAACCAGATTTTTCCCCTCAAAGGGTTAACCCATTTTCATCCGTAAGCGGAATATTCCGCGGGTTACGATCGCCTTATATCATCAGCTGCAGAATATTTCGCGGATGACGATCATCTTTTACCACCAGCTGCGGAATATTCCGCCCTGTACAGTGTTAACCCATTCACTGCCAGGAAAACTAAGCAAATATTACCTTTGCTTAAAATTTTAGAAGATGACAGAAAGTTTTTAGAACATTGGTTTCATTAATCGAAAATATAATCTCGACATTTGTAATGATGCGAAGAACATTTTTGTTCCAAAATTTCTATACACGCTCGGCCATTATTATTAACTTATTAATTCAAACTTATAGTGCGGCTACGAGATATCTCGTAGTTGGCAGTCAATGGGTTAAACTGCTGCGCGCAGAAATGCACGGTACTATGGGTGTTTTGCCGTATTTAAAGCTACGATGCAAATGGATTAAAAAAGAGTGGTAACATCTGGGTTAACTCTGAATTCCTCTGGCATCAGCTTTCCTGAATTTTACTTTGCACGAGACGGCTTGCAGCAGCCGCTTTAAAGCGACTTTACACTCTGGAGGTACAACGGGCAACGTTAAGGACGTGGCAGTCGATATGCCGATATTGAAAGCACGAGAATATTGTGTCGCGTAATGTGAATCGACCCTTATCGAGTAACCGGCTTAACTCTCTCCATCCAATCGTGACTGCCTGGTAACGTCGGAGATAGCGTACAGCCTCGATTATCCGGACATCGATTAACAGTATATCGATTTCCCAATTCTCGGTTACACAGGTATATTTGCCTTGCATAGACACCGATAGGGTGAAATTTTAAAAAACGATAGAGCCAAGTTTAGCGCGCAGATTAAAGTGAATGTTGCGCGGGACAACGACGACTATCGGTTCGTTCTTGCTGAACCTGACCTCGAATTCTCGTCAACGTTGGCAAATATCTCCTAAATTGTCGTTCAAGCTTCAATGGGTGAGAATTCAGCTGCAATTGCAACTGCGAGGTGTAATTTTTGTAGTTTCAAAAATCACGGTTCATGTTATAGTTGATAACATTTGCATCTCACCAAAAAATAATTTCTACTGATACGGCTTCTCTGTTTGCGAAAATACGACAATAGTTAACGCGTGGACGTGCTGACTCAAGTTTTCTCTGTAATCCAAAGCAGTAAAGATTGTTAAAACGGAGAATAAATCGAAGGTCCGAACTATCTGCTTCTTCGACACGTTCGGCTAAGGAACTTTTTTATAGCCAAATGTTGGCAAGCCAATATAGCTCATTAACACTAGAACTACGAAACCAGTCAAAATAACTGGCGCACCATTTTTTCCAAAAATTCTCCAAGACTATAGGAGAGTCATAGATATTCTACGTCCATCTCATAACACAAATTACCGAATCAATCACGTTTTCCACCTCTGAATTTCCCTTTTGTCAAAGTACTTATTTAATATATTTAGATATAACAGATTTACCGCCGGTAGTTCAAGTGTTAAGTATTTAAATTCCTATGAAAGAATTTTCAACGCCGCCTTAAATAAATTTTATTTAAAACTCTGAAGTAGAAAGTTTCTATCTTACTATTTCAGAATGTGCGGCGGGCCGTTTGCCCACCAGTGGAATAAAACATAATGTTGTAGCTCGTTAACTGCTCAAAGCTTCGAGCAAATACACAGTAAAATATTCTGCCAAAGTACCGCCACGTAACGAGAAGACTTGCCAATTGTTTGCTATTTCGCGTCAACCACGCGTCTCGGTAATGTCACATTTGGACCAAAACCCGCGCGTGTGGAACTCGACGGTCGGAAACGAGGAGGAAAAGGCCCGTTCGCAATGCGCGACGCTGCAGCGTACCTACATTCACGTCGTGCACGTGCAGCAAATCACGCGAAAACAATCTGAATTGTCTATTGTGTAGAACATGCAATTTATCTTGAAAGATAGGCTTATCGCGGCCTCGATCGAACGGGACACACCTGAAATTATTCGGACCTGATGTAAACGTAGCAACGGAGACAAAAGTAACAATTAGATGGACGAAAGAATAGCAGTGGTAGATGTTGTTACGCTTCTTCATTGATACATTCTCTATGGTGGATCACTGGGCAACCTCGAATTCTCAATTGGCAGCCTCAAGTTCAAATCGGTCGTCGATACCGCGGAAATTTTCGCAAACGATATGAAAATATAGTTTGTAGGATAATTTATAGTGCCCCGTTTCAAAAAAAAAAAGATTGTATTAGATGAAGGGATTTCGTAGGCACGGGCCTGAATGGCCTGTACCCACGTGTCGTCTGCCTAGCGACAAACGCCGATGCGTAGCTTTTTTACGCAGTCTGATTCGATCATCTTAGTGAGATTAACACCTTACTACATATTTTAATAACCCTTACTACAAATTATACATTCGATAGTTAGTATAGAGTGTATAAATAGAGTACAAGACTCGCCGTCTGCAAAGACCTACAAAACTAGGTCTCCCACGGCACAACCATAGCAAAACACCTACTGCGATGACCTATCAATGTCAATAAAGCAAAGGCGTTCCCAGTCTACCTAAAAATATAGACCAGGCATGGCGAACCTCTGACCCGCGGGTCCCAAACTGACCCATCTCTTACACCCAACATACATTTATCCTCTTGCAAAAAGAACCTTTGAACAGCCTACACTTCTTCGTACAAGTAAATGTCCCACTTCCACCTTTTTATAAATGAAGCTACCAAAAGTGACCCAACCAATCGAGAAGGTTCGCCATCCCCATCGTGCACTCTCCGCAAGCCAACCATAACGAAGTCTCAAACATAGAAATAACCTTGCACAATCACCTACCAATGTGAACGAAGCCTAAGGCGTACCTCCGGGGACAGAGTCGAGCCTCCCACCTCTTCCTCTGTCAGCCTCGTTCTCTCTTCTCTCTCCTCGCCTTTCACCCTCGGTTCACCCTGCAGCCCTGCGCAGGGCCAGCGCTGGATGACCGGGCGAGTCGCGGCTTCGAGTCGCTCGCGGAAGACCACCACCACCACCACCGTCGCGGTGCACCGTCGTCCTCTGCACGCTCTGCACACGTCGCTCGACTTCGAGGCGGAACGACGCGGAGGACAGCGACGAGAGGCGGTCTCGCGCGCCAAGCGGCCCGGACGCGACTCCCTCGGACGACACCGACACGATCGGAGAGAGTCACGCTTCGGCCATTCGATCGACTCTGCCGACGAGTACCGACTCCGAGGCCGAGAAGGTAGTCGTTGACACGACATAGCCAGCTGGTAAAATCGGTTGGGTGGTAAGGTATACGGTTGAAACACATCGCTCGAATGTTTTAGCTTTGATCGTTTTGGGGTTATGGTAACCGTATCGTCCAAGGTCGAATGACCGGTTCATCGGAACGAGAATTTGTAATTTTGTATTAGTGACTAACGCAGGGGTGGTCAAGCTTTCGCAAGGTTTGCATATTACTATTGTTGCTCTTACCCGTTTGAGCCTCAGAGGCTTTTAACACTAGATTTACGGGACTGAAATCGGTCACACTGTAATATATTAAATAAAGACTTTGGAAAAAGAGGGCAAGGGGTTAATCGGTTGCGATGGCAATCAAAAGCATTTGTTATATGATATTGAGCTACTGGTTGATTTTTTCTGTAAGCTCCCATATTTTTGCAGCATTTTGAAAACTTAGCATTAACCATTTTGAATCCGAGAACACCGTCAAATTTCAGATAAACTTCTAAATATAGCGACCAGGGGTCGAAGTGCACAACCCCTCAAGAAGGCTAGCGGAAGGAATGCGATTGGAACTATCTCAAAGCATTGGGAACTTCCCTTGTAGAAGTACGTAAACAATGTCCGATTGTAAACAGACTTAGGATTAGTTCCAAGACTATCGTGGAATAGAAGAAACCTTAGCGTATCTAGGATAAATAGGTATATGACTAACTTAGCGCCAATTAAGAAAATTACAATCTCCCAAACTCAATTTACGCAGATTCAAAATAGACGCGGCATCAGCTTTTACGAAAAAACCGAATTACCCGAGGAAAACACGCAATTCAAGCCTAACCGGTGCAAAACTCCTCCTCGCATTAATACAATCGATCAAGTAATTTCAACTTTGCAAAAGTTTCACGTCCGCTAGCGCTAAAGCATTATCGTCGCGTCCTTCAAGCCAGTCGATTATTTCCACTGATCGTTTGCGCGTGCAAAAAGCGAGACAAAAAAGCCCGAGCGCAGTCGACTATAAAAAAGCAAATCTTCCTAAAATAGCCGCGCCACGGTTGCGCCGATCGCCGAAAAGTATCGTCGAAATTAAGCAAAATTGGGTGACCTTTCCAGTCGAGAGCCAAGCCTCGATCGTTGCTCGACATCATTTGCCTTTTGCGTTAACGCTGCAACAACCAAGCCGGTCAAAATGACTGGTTTCTCAGATTTTATAAATATTCTCCAAGTTTATAAGAGAGTCATAGAGTAAATGTTCCACGTCCATCTTATGAAACGTAAATTACTGGATTAACCATCTTTTCCACATTTTGATTCCTCTTCATTTGTAATACTTCTTTAATATATTTAAATATAATAGATTTATATAATTATATAAATCGAATTATAATATTATATATATTTTTTATATAATAGATTTTAACACCGGAAATTCTAGTGTCAATGCGTTTAAACAGCGTCTCCCAAATTTTCCGACCGCGGATCGGTATTTTTGTCAGATTTCTAAGCGGCTCTCTTTCATGTAAAAATCACATATCACTTTATTTAACCCATTCGCTACCAACTACGAGATATCTCGTGGTTGCACTATAAGTTTTAATTAATAAGTTAGGAATAATGGCCGAGCGCGTATAGTAATTTTGGAACAAAAATGTTCTTCGTATCATCACAGATGTCGAGATTATATTTTTGATTAATTAAATTAAAAACTTTTCAAACTTTAACACGCAAGGTAATATTTGCTTAGTTTTCTTGGCAGTGAATGGGTTAAAGCGTTAATTTTAAATTTTGATAATTAGGTCAATAAAAATCAGGTAAATTATTTTATATAGACTTTACTAAAAATTTTCCAAGGACAGGTACCGATCCGTGAATCGCAGTTTGGGAAACGTTGCGTTCAACGACTCTTTTGAAACACGATTTTGTCCGATCGTGGCGTCACTTTCGGAGGCGCGGCTCTCGCGAGCAAATCCGGTTGCGTTTCGAGGAACAAATTCGGAGAGCAAACACGATTTCACGTCAACGCCGATCCAAATTGAGACGTCAAACTATCAGGTTGCACCTGGGCACACAATCGGACCACCTGAGGCCGGTGAAATGAAAAGGACGAGATGAAAGAACGAACGGTGCGCGATCGTCTTTCATCGGGGCAATATTTGCGCGGAAAAAAAGTTCCTCCCGTTACGTAAAGCACGGAGAACAAACGGCGAGTTTCTTTTCGCCCAATTGGCAACACGTGGTCGACGGCAATTTGTCATCGGCGTGGGTTGCCCCGATATCTTCATTTCGTGAAACTCGAGCTGCTCGCTTCTGTAAACGCTGAATCGCGAGAATCGAGTCGTTAAGTTGCTCGGCTAGCGGAATTACGATCGGAAGATTACACGGGTGCAGTTGGACAGGGATAATTGAGATGGCTCGCGAAAGAGTGACGGGCAAAGTGTTGACGTTTCATACGAGAAGCGGGACTTGCATCTTTCTGTGACATCTCGTCACTCAGTCTCGGAAATGGTTCATCGACTTCTGGAATTATAAATAGAACTTCAACCCCTGCATCTTTTTGTGGCATTTTTTGGCTAGCAATAAAGTGCAGTTCAGCAATTTTGGACGAAATATTAGATTTTTAACACTGGATTGCCGGAGTGAGTCAATTTGACTCATTTACCATTTTATTGTAATGAATATAAAATACATATATAATATATAATAAAATTAATATAATATTTATATATATATGCACCCAATTCTGTTTTTACACTGTCTTTTTTTACACTGTTTTGATTTAACACTGTCTAGAAAAAAAAATTGATTCCGTTTTTACACGATTTCATTCGATTTAGCACGATTAAAAAATTTAAAATATTCTTTAAATAAATTTTTTAATAAATTTATTTCAACTATTTTTTACAAGGTTGAAGGATATGGAACTAATCCCCCTTTTTTCTATGTATGTACTTCATTTTTTTTTACACGGTTTTGTCTGGAAAGTATCTACCGTGTAAAAACAGAATTGTGTGTGTGTGTGTGTGTGTGGAGCAATAAAATCGTAAATGAGTCAAATTGACACACTCCGGCAGTCTAGTGTTAAGACGCGCCGGTTTCGGAAATTGATCTTTTTTTTACTCGGATGCAATTAATTTTGGTTTAGACTTAGTTGAAAGATTTTGCGACCTGTTCTAAAAATAGATCGTCAGTTCCGGAAATAGTCTACTGAATTTGAACCATTCACTTTTGCAGATTTAAGGCGAAATTATCATAACAGATAAAACTGGAAGGAGAAGACAATGCTTCCCGCGCGTCTTTCAAATGACGCGCCACAGTGGCGCCTCTCCCGCGCAGCTCTGATTTGAAAAGGCATAAACGGCGGTCGTAGGGTGCGTTCGGGGAGTCGCTACGAACGCTGTAAACGCAAACACTACCAACGGCGTTCGCGGAGCCAATAGCGTGATGGCGATAGCAAGCTCCGTGAACGTTCTACAGCGTAGCGTTAGCAGCGATCATCATCGTTTTGTGTGGGGGTTTCGATATTGGTGCTTTCGCGATTAAATTTTCTTGCCATATGATTCAGTGAAATTATCGAGCAATTCATAAAACTAAAACGAAATTAAATTTCCTAAATACATTTATTATTTTTATAACATAGTAAATAAATTATAGATCATGATGTGTCGTTTACGTGATTAGAGAGGATTAAAAGAGTGTAATGCCTTAAAAAAATATTAATATGCTCCGGAATTACACGTGAATTATTCGTATAAAATAAATTCCTCGATTGTTCCAAAAATTTCGTAAGACACTTTCGGATTTAAAATAACCACGGAAACTTCATTCGTTTTTTTTTGTTTTTTACTAAACTTTAGGACCACGTTAACTGTAATATACATTTTATATTTCTTCATGATTTCTATAATATTTCCATTACGTCTACCATATGATTCATTATCGACCTGAGAGCTTTGCTAATTCGAATTTTCCATGCTGAAACAAACAACTTACAGCGTGTGGTGCTATTCGGTGCTGTTCACGCAATACGCAAACGCTACGCAACTGTCACACTACCTCGGAAGAAATAGCGTTGGTTGCGTTCAGTCATGACGTCACACACCATAAGTAGTGACGTCACGGTAGTGTTTGATTGCGCTACTTTCGAGCTCTGCGAACAGTCTGTAGCGCCAGATAGTGCGAATAGCGACTCCCCGAACGCACCCGTAATAAACGCGGACATCATCTGTAGATCGTTTTCGTCGCTATAATGACCGACACGTAGGCGGTATTAGTATACCGGCGATGCAGTAACCGGCCACGTTTATTATCACAAAACGATACGTGTAAGAGATACGGCGATACGCGAAACGATGACTGTACGGCGTGTTGTAATTTAGATATCTCCGACACTTCCTATTTCGTGGCTTTGTGCTCTCCGAGGACATTTCAATACAATATGAATTATAATTCTAAGATTTAACCGACTATATATACCTTTTCTCACCGTATTTCCGCCCGATCGAAAGCCCGCGAAGTTTGAAATATCAAACCGACTGAATACACGTGTAACAAATTTCTATTTTCCATTTATACTTATAATTTTTTAATATGCTCCTCTATACTAGGTAAAGCAAAAGGAAATGTCGTTGTTATTGTACAATGCGAAGAAATTTATTTAAATAAAGTACTGAAAATCTTTTAATAATTCGCAATGAATCACACTCGAAATATCCTATCACACACGTAAAAAAAAGAGGATCTTCCTTTTCGCTTTACCTAATACAAACAGTGCATTTAACCCCTTGGTGGACAATAACGACCGACATTCGTGACGCGATAAATGAAATAGTCAATTTTGTATTCCAAAAATTATTAAATTAAAAATATCATTGGATCAGAATAAAATAAAATTAATTCCATGGTTTTTAACATTGCGTTAAGTCATACAATATCCGAAATCAGGGATAGATTGTTATTTCAAATAATTCAGAGTTATTGCTGAGGTGATGGTCACGAATGTGAAACAAGATGTAGTCTACGTAGACTAAGTTTATTCTCCGCACGAAATACAAAATGTTCGGTTTGACGTCGATGCGTAGCCTCGTGGCGTTAATTCCTCTGCACGTCCAAATGGTCGTCTTTTATATCCTGTGTTTTCCATAAGCCTTGCTCTGATTCGTCCAGAGCAGGGAAAAATATCGAAGAGGGGGGAAAGGTCCTCAGAGTCAGGCTATGCCGAGAAAACTCCGATGCTCGTGCCTGAAGGTTTTATTAGGACCCCGGGCCCCAGCGATCGGACTTCTCGACCATTGCCGTGTCCCGAACACCCTTCTCCCTCGCTCTGGGACTCACGGAAAACACAGGTTATTGTCCGCCACATTGCACACTCAATAACAACAGAAATGATACCGCAAGTGGTTAAAAAAAACAATGACTGCAAGAATATAAAAACCATCCCACAATTTTTCCATAAATTCGCAAAGATAAGAGCAAGACCATAGGTACCTACGTTGAAAAAAAAGAATCCAAAAAGAAACGATCCCCGCCGGCGTTTCCTTACGCAACGGAGGAGAACGATCGTTAAACCGAAACGAAAGTAAGTTGAAATCCCGCACGAGAAATTCGATCAACGAATCCTTAATTCTTAATAGGTATGATTCATCGTCACGGGACATCGCGTGCGCCTCGGCTCGATTAAGCTCATTAAAAACGAGACCGCGACTCGTGACTGCAGTCGACTGGACGAGTTTACATCTGTATATACAATTTCTATGTGTACGCCGTGTACGTATACGCGGGGCAACACGCGCTTCGAATCAAACGTATTAATCGTCGTTTTACGGGGGACGGATGGGTCCGGTCGTGCCCCCTCAGCCAATCGGATCGCTATGCCGAGACTGTTTTCTCGTGTTGCGCGCTTGTCGACTAATATCGAATACTGTTAAGCACTTGACACGATGGCTGTGCTAACGATTCGGGCTGATTTTTTTATCGAATTATATTTCATGGAACGTAACGATATTCTTGAGCTTTATGGTGTGCTGTTGGCGAGGAAGAATTAGAGTTTAAAGTAGAATTGCCAGCGTTATATTTAAATGCACCGTGTAAGTACTTTGGAAAGAAAGAAATTAAGTGGAGAAAAGGATGATCAATTAAGTTGTTTAGGTTTTGTAAGGCAGAAGTGGAATATTTGCTGCATGGCTCGCCTATCAATTTGGGAACTTTTCGGAAAAATTGAGACCCGCTAACGCTGAAAATGCGGCCGCTATGTCGGATCATCCGCAATTTTCAATTTATCGAGACACATATATTGCTGCAAAATGGTAAGTAAGTTTTATTATGTTATAATTAAATATTTTTCAGTTGAAAAAATATTTAACTTTATATATGCAGTATGCTGTTGAAGCACTTATATCTGCAAAAAGACTTTCTCGACGGCACAGTACGTGGACTCTTCAGAGTTGTCAATCTATTTGACGCGCATCAATTACCGCGAAATTTATTTCTATTTTGTAATATATATATTTCCTATAACTTCTTCGAGCAATGTTTCAAAAAAAATGCCCGGCACTTTAAGTGTTAAGACGAAACAAGACTTCGACTCCCGAAAATACGCGCATGCGCCCTGCCAGCGTACATGTCGCCCACGGTACCGTTACTTGCTCGTTACATTTGCATTTTCGGCTTCGACTGCTCCAACCTCGTCGCCGCGGGTTTGCCTGGATTCTGAACCGTTCGAGGGACCACGTACAACGAAGCTAATTCGACGTGACGCTGTACACCCTAATAAATCATCGAGTGTACACCCGAGGAATTCGATTTTCAAACGGAAAAGCCGTAGCTTGTCTAGGATACTTCTCCCGCTATGCCGAGTCACGTGTGCGCAACGGAGATGCGCGCAAATGAAACTGACTTCGGCCATTTAAAGCAGTGGTCGAAGCGTGGACGTCGAACGATCTCGAACGTTCTCATTTTGTATTATTTTGCCTTTAACTCTTTCGTTACTGCGGTTGATTATAGTTGCTCTCCGTGAAATACCAGTCACAGACGTCGGACGACTATAGTCGCTTTCCAAGAAATATTATTCACATACGACGGGCGACTATAGTCGATCTCCATGAAATATTATTCACATACGACGGACGCCTATAGTTGCTCTCCATGAAATACCATTCACAGACGCAAGGCGACTATAGTCGCTCTCCATGGAATACCATTCACATACATCAGGCGACTATAGTCGCTCTTCAAGAAATTCCATTCACATACGACGGGCGACTATAGTCGCTCTCCATGAAATATCATTCACATACGACGGGCGACTATAGTCGCTCTCCGTGAAATACAATTTATATAAGACGGGCAACTATAGTCGATCTCCATAAAGTATTACTCACATACGAGGGGCAACTATGGTCGCTCTCCGTGAACTATCATACACATACGACGGGCGACTATAGTCGCTCTCCGTGAAATATCATTCACATACGACGGGCGACTATAGTCGCTCTCCATGAAATAACATTCACATACGAAGGGCAACTATAGTCGCTCTCTATGAAATACCATTCACATACGACGGGCAACTATACTCGCTCTCCATGAAATACCATTTACATAAGACGGGCGACTATAGTTGCTCTCCATGAAATATCATTCACATACGACAGGCGACTATAATCGCCCCTCTTTTCTTCGCTCTGGACTTGCAGTTTCAGTGTTTCGTTCACTGCCATTTGTTTCTGCCGAACGAGATAGCTCGGTGATACTAATAAGTGCAATTATTTCTAGCAATATCATCGAAGCAGCTTATGGCACAGTAACAAATAAATCCGGTCGCTGAAGCAATCATTTTCGGTGCTGCGTCTGGTTGAGCAGGAGTATCACGGCAGAAAAGATGCTCATAGCGAACAACAACGCTGTGGTTACTTCAGCCAAGATATTTGACGTTAGTTTCTTAGTTGGGTGAGGAACCGTTGCAGCTATAATACGTTAAATGATACTTTGTGAAGGATCTCCCAGGGCGACGGGGATTTAAACTTGGCCACGCTAATTGGGGGACGGAGTCTTTAATTCCATATCCACAGCAGCCTGTCTAACGTACTTATGTTCATTCCGAAGGTTTAAAAATAGAAAAAGACTTCACAAATCGTCGGGACCGAGGAGCAGATTAAAATAATACACAACGACGAGTTCTATTAGGAAACGCTCCCCTTGCGGGGAAACTTTCTCTCGTAAAGCTGCTCCTAAATCGGTTTAGGAAGAAAACCACCTGTCTTCGGGACAAAGTGCATACAATTACAACTTTCTCCTTTTTTCCCTCATTTTTGTCAAGGCTCCTTTCAAAGAAAACTCTCTACAATATAATTGCTTTTCTCCGAAGTCTCAACTTGCCACATTGTTGGGAAACATTATCCCCGTAAAATCGAAGCTGACCAATTCTTTCCAAAAATTCCCCTAATTGGTAGGGAAGTCATGCAGAAAATATTTCACTTCTATCTTATAGAACATAAATTACTTGACCCATCAGCTTTTTCACTTCCGGATTCCTCTTCTGTAAAGCACTTATATCGGGTATTTAAATATAATGGATGTAACGCCGGTAGTTCCAGCGTTAATTTAGGTGAACGACGATGGTTTGTGTCGCTAGCACGCTGTGGTTTCGTCATTTCCACGCGATTCGTATGAATAATAGCGAACGGTGCGTGTCAACGAGACTAGACGAGACGTGAACACCGGCCAAGATCATAATAGAACGTCACGTGCAGAGTGCAACGTTCAAAACTGCCACACGAGTCGAGCCGGAAGGCTCAAGGTCCCTGCCCGCTTTATTTCTCGCGATATTCGGAATTCCGTCGTTGCCATGCTTTCCGACCTTCTTGCCAAAAATATCTGCGTGCAATAGTTACCGCATCGACTACTGTCAAGATAATATTAACTAAGGCTAACACTTTAATTACATAAAAATAACGCACGCGAAGACTGATTTCAAGTTAGAAGTAAGCCCAACGAATCGATAATTAAAACAGCGACTATCGTCTTAGCGATATAAGCCGCTTTTGCCGATAGGATTAATCCGACTTGCAAATACATCCGCTTAAAATTAATCACGATGCTGTAGCGAATTAATTATATACACAATTAGTAATACAAGCTCGACTTAAAATATTCCACGTATTAGCAAATCTAACGGTACATTTTCGCCCAACAACCGCATATTATCCTTTCCGCCGTTTCGTGCATATATATCTCGACGATCATAATGGGTTAACATTTGCCTGACCCATTTAGGAATACAGAATTAAATGCTCGTTATTCGTGTATCTCGGCTGTCCAAGTACACTTGCAATTTTCGAGAAACTACCGATCCCAGTCGTTGCACTTTCACAGAAATGAAAAACATGTCATTGTCCTTCGCGTTATTCCACGTATCTGGTTGTACATCTCTGGTATAATGGCGGTGGTATAATAATGCCGGTCGAGACTGACCTATCGTGGCTCGGGCCACTCCATCATTCACGAACGTCTACATCCACCTACGTAATGACAGCAAAGCGACGCGTTCATTTACGGATCGCGCGGATTTTCTTTTCTTTTTTCGCCCTTATACTGGAGACAAATTAACGATAATACTTGTAATAATCATAATAACGATAGTAGCAGCAGTAGTAACGATGGCAATAATATTACAGTATTAATTACATTAACGTCGTTAACAACGGCGTCGCGCGCAACATGACTCCCGACATTATTATTTTCTTCTTTTTGTTCACTTCCAGGACGATGGAATATAAGATCATAGTAAGGCGACGCCATAGGTAAACTTTTAATACCTCCGAAACTGTCTGTGTTCGGAAGCCAAGTATAATCTAAAGTAACACTTTGAAATTATTCTTGCTGCGGCAAATTTGATTTTCCACGCTTGATATCACGTAGATAACATTTTTGGTAGGCCTCCGTAAAATACCATTCGCACACGACGGTCGACTATAATCGCTCTCCATAAAACACCATTCACACACGACAGTTGGCTATAGTCGCTCTCGATAGAACACCATTCCTAAAGAAAGGACGACTACCGTCGCTCTCGATAAGACACCGTTCATACACGACGGTCAACTATAGTCACACTCCATAAAATACCATTCATATTCGACGTTCGACTATAGTAGCTCTCCATGGAACACCATTTCTAAACAAAGGACGACTACCGTCGTTCTCCATAAGATACCGTTCATACACGACGGTCGACTATAGTCACACTCCATAAAATACCATTCATATACGACGTTCGACTATAGTAGCTCTCCATGGAACACCATTTCTAAACAAAGGGCGACTACAATCACTCTCCATAAGATACCGTTCATACACGACGGTCGACTATAGTCGCTCTCATTAAAATACCATTCACACACGACAGTTGACTATAATCGCTCTCCATGGAACACCATTCCTAAAGAAAGGACGACTACAGTCGCTCTCCATAAGATACCGTTCAAACACGACGGTCGACTATAGTCGCTCTCCATAAAACACCATTTACACACGACGTTCGACTATAGTAGCTCTCCATGGAACACCATTTCTAAACAAAGGACGACTACAGTCGCTCTCCATAAGATACCGCTCATACACAACAGTCGACTACAGTCGCTCTCCGTAAAACACCATTCACACACGACGGTCGGCTATAGTCGCTCTCGGTGGAAAAACATTCCCAAACAAAGGACGACTACAGTCGCTCTCCATGAAATATCATTCACACGACGTTGATGACACCATAGATATGACGTGGGTAAAATCGCCCACGGGGGATTTGAACCCGGCCTGAGATCGTTCGATGCACGAGGAGGCCAAGATGGACAATGCTCGCACATCGCCGTGTGCCGGACGAATCGCTCGTGAACCTGAGCCGAAAATAGATTTAACGGTCTGCCTAACGTTCCTTCGGCTAAGAATGCTTTCTAGCCGGGAGTGTAGTTTCAATTATCGGCAGAGCGGCTCTTATGAAACACTTCGTTAAAATTCTACTCCAAGTATACCTCGGGATTCTCGATTATCGACGGTGTATCTTTCTAGAGTCTTTTTATACGAAATACTTTGTTTGAATTTAGTCGATGTTCGTTTGGAACGGTTGAATTTTGATGTTCCGTTTGATTTAAATATGCCAAATAAGTACTTTGGAAAAGGAGAAGTGAAGAGATGAAAGGGACGATCTATTAGATAATTTAGGTTTTATAAAATAAAAGTAGAATATTTGCTGCACGGCTCGTCCTATCAATTTGGGGAATTTTTCGAAAAAATTGGAAACCGGTCATTTTGACCTCCCTGGTAGTTTTAGTGTCAAGTGGACTTGTGTGTCGTTCTTTAATATTTCATTTATGGTTAGTCCAAACTCAATCCACGTTCCACGACGCAGACGTTATTTTATTTACGCAATACCTTTCGTGTCAATTACTTCAGAGTTCACTGAAATCATTAAATATTTACAAGAGAAAAGCACGTAGGCCGTATGGAAATGAGCAATTAACAGTTTGAAAAGTAGCTTCCCTACTCGTGTTATCGTGCGACGTTATAGCATACTCGTATACGAGCGCAGATCTTATGTGCAGATATACACGTGCTGCGCATTACACACAGCACGCGCACTTTCGCGCATGTGCGCTGCAACCTTTGAAAAATAAACACAACTTAACCGTCGCTTTTCGTCGGACACATTGTAGAAAGTTGACCATCGAAATGACCAACGGAAAATCGACCGGTGTCAAACACCTGGTGATATCCTTTCGCCGAACAACGTGAAACATTGTAGAACGTTCCACCACAATGCCCCTTATGGTCTAAGCTTTCTATATAATCTCACTTAAATGCCAGTTCGACAAAAGGTTCGCCCAGAAAAATGTTTCTCCGTATTTTAGCGCAGAAAATTAAAAATTACTGAAGTTTTACAGTGATAATTATGGCTTCTCTCGGAAAACGGCAGGTGGTCGAAGAGAACAACGCATAGACGGCCTAACCCCTTGCCTTACACTAATTAGCGGAATATCGACTTACTTCCATGCTATTAACATTACGTTCAATTGTACGATATATCAGGAATCAATGACCAATTTTTATTTATTCAAAGCAATACTGAAATACAGCGCAAACAGTCTCAAAAAAAATTGGCGGGCAAGGGGTTAATAAACTTCATTTAAAATACGGAAACTTGTTGAACTGATGCGATAAAATACGAAGAAAGAGGTTCCATTCGTCGTGAATGCAGAGCGAATTGTTGCATAAATTTACAGCCAACATATTCGTTCCTTCGTGCAAAAGTATCATTGTACGATTCACGTATTCCACGCATCGAAACATTTTATACGTGACTGTTGCCAAGAGCAACGGTGATGCGGTGCTATACTATCGTATAATATACAATCGCTACATGCGTATAAAATTTCAAGTTAACTCTTTGAAGCACGATATAGAAAATTTGCTACGAAATTTGCTTAGAAAACATAGAATCTTTGTCTCCTGTCAAAATATACGCAGAATGCAACGTACCCATGGAAAGTTCTAGAAAAGACACCTGCCTCTAGCCAGCCGTGCAACGATAAAGTGCAGAAAAGATCGACGTACCTTTGCCTGAAATGGATTTTTCCTCGATAGCCTTTCCTCCTCGGCGCAGCGTGGCAATCGTCCGGTTTCTCTTTCCGAAAAAGAAACCTCTCCTCTCGGCACGCAAACCGGCTATTTGTACGTTGGTAGGTTTGCAACTAGCCGCTCGAAAGGAAAGTCATTGTTTTCGAAGGATAATTTCGTGCAGGGCCGGGATCGCGCGCGCGCGCGACACCTCTCTTCCTTCGATACCGGTATTCGCGATGACGATGGAAACGAGTCCGAAGCACGGCCGAAATCGTAACTCACGAACGCACCGTCACTGACAGACTGTTCGGAGGTTCGGAACCTCCGTTCGTTCGGTGCGAGCGTCTCTCTAGTCGGCGTTTACGACTTCCCCTGGGAAACGTTGCTCGGTCTTTCTTTAACGCGGCGACCGGTAGATGCGGTGGAAGAAGGATGCGAGCAGAGAGAGAGAGAGCGCGCGAGAAAGAGAGAGAGAGAAAGAAGTAAAGAAAGAGAAAGGTAGGGGACGAAGAGAGAGAAAGAGGAAACCTGGCAGGACGAGAGAAAGAGGTAAAACGAAAAAGAGTCGACGGAAAGAGGAAAGAGCGAGTTGAGCAGATAGAAAGAAAATGAAAGAGAGAGAAGTCAGGAAAGAGAAAGAAGAGAGAGAATGATAAAAAGTTGCAGGCTGAGAGAAAGAGGGAAGGCGAGAAAGAGTCGACAGAGAGGAGAAAGAGCGAGTTTAGGCAGAAAGAATGACAGAGAGAGAAGTCAGGAGAGAGAAAGAGAAAAACTAGCAGGACGAGAGAAAGAGGGAGAATTAAAGATGAAGAAAGGCAAGGAAGAAGAGAGAAAGAGAAAACCGGCAGGCCAAGAGAATGAGCGCGAGAGACACGGAGAGAAGGAGGAAGGAAGAAAAAAGAGAATGAGCGAGTCAGGGAGACAGAGAGAGGACGAGAGAGGGAGAGAGAGAAAAGAATCGAATTTCTACCGCGACCAATCGTGGCGCTTGGGTGTCTGTCGCGCGAAATCCACCGACGGACGCGGTTTAAAGCCCGTTACAGTTGCCAGTCCCATAACTTCGTTCGTTTATTTCTTTGACGGAGTCAATCCCGTTTTAGACGCGATGACTATAAAATCTATTTTCACATTTACGGAAACTATGTTAGGACGTATTTAGTTAAAGATAGAAGCTGCAAAAACAACCTTGCGCTGTCCTGCTGCAACGACTTCAAAGGTGAATTTCTGTGATCAAATGTTGACATTCTATGAAAATTCTTAATAGTAGATTTCATTTGCTACTTGTACATCGGGAATGTACGTTTCTACCTTGTAAGTGTCTACTTGATATTGGAGCAATTAAGATATTAAAGTAATTTATCAACCCCTTGCCTTACAACGAGTGTCTGAAATCAAAGTGTAATTAATTTTGACTTTGGAGCGAAAGAAAAATGAATAATATTCGTGAAAGGAATTTACGGTAACTCCTTCCTTCCGACATGAAGCTAATGTGTAAACATTACGATTGTTACCCTGAAATTTGCATAGATGCATGCACGGCTAGCAGAATGCAAGTAAACCGCCGTAAGTGGTCGTTATGCATCCGCCCAGATGCAAATGCAACGTGGAAACGATTCGTACGAGACGTTCGCCAAAAGTAGGCCACGTTTGAATAACAAAATCGTGTAACGCGGTCTCGTACGTTCATCGAATATGCCGGAGAACGATCGAAATCTCAAAAAAATTTCTCATAACTTCGGCATAAATGAAGGAAGTCGTTCGGTATGAATTTTAAGTTTCAGGACAACCTGCACCATCTTACGGCGAGTCGTTACTTTTAAACGGATACTTTATAAAAAAGATACAGGTATGTTAATTTATTGCAATTCGACGATTAAACAGCTTCGAAAAGTTCATTAATTCTCTAAAAGCAGTACCGGCCGGAAGCTACCGCGACATCTGTCGGCAGCTAAACGAATTCAGCTCAGAAATGTAGCGGGAACTTTAATGTCGCAGGTTTCAACCTGCAACCGACGGAGAAAATTACTTTAAGCTCTCGCAAAGTGTCCGTATAGAAAGGAGGTCAAAGAAATATTGAAGCAATTACAATTTTACATATTGGATTTTGTGCATTATTCAACAAAAGTTAAAAATTAAAAATGTCCTATTCCATTTACCCCGCACCGAATGTACCTCGTTATTGTAGGTTAACGTCCAAGCTTTTCATCACGTCATTCTCAATTGAATGAACAAATCTCTCCTATATTTCAAAACCAGACAAAATATATGTACTTCAGCTGTACTATAATTCGATAAGATACGTTGTAATTTCTCACATCTACGTGGACAAACGATAGTTATCCGTTTAGTGCCAAGCAGTGTGATCGCAATTCTTCCATTCCCTACAGAAAAGTGCCAAGCTGATCACTTTGTAGATGACACTTTTTATAACATACAACATAGACCATATGTTCAACTGAGAAACAAAACAACAATGTTTACGACTTATAAGTAAAAAAACATCGAATTTTCCGTAAAGAAGCATGATTTCACTGCTTGCCACTTTTTGGCCAGATTTTTGCAAAGATCTCTGCCACTAAAACGCCTACAAGTAAAATCGAAGCTCGACGACCTTGCGTCGCGTGGCGCAACGCACGTGAAACATGTAGGGTGTGAAATAGTCAGGCTCGTTGCAAAAAATGTACATTACGTTTATTGATGATAGCTCACGAAGCTCCTCGCTGAATATCGAATGGATTACAAAAGAGGCGCTCGGTTCTCAATAAGAGAGAGGGATTGCCGGTGTGAGGGGGGCTGAAGGAGGCGATTTACGAACACGCCGTGTCGTACGCGGAGGAAATTGCAACGACCGTCCGCTGAAAAATGAGTCGGTCGTGCCGCGATACGTCCTCTTTCTTTCTCTTTCTTTTTTTCTCTCTGTAAACGAAGAAACAAATAAAAGGAGTCCATCACGGACTACAAATTCCTACGACGTTCTATCGTTCCGTGCTCCCTTCGACCGTTTCGTGTTCCATCTCTTTCTCATCCACCGTTCCTAAAGGCACGCGTAACGCGCGCGCACTTTATTTCAGGCGACTTGGAGAGAAAGAGAGGGAGGCGAAATTTTCGGGAGGAAGGGACGAACGCGGGAAATATCGACAATAATATTATTTTCGTATATCGGACTGACGATTATACAGGCTGTAACACGCTCTACAGGCTTGGTAAGGACAGTGACTGTTATATTATCTGTGATGATAATAATAATAATAATAATAATAATAATAATATAATATATATATAATATATATACTTTAACGTACAAACTATATCGTACCTTAATAACTTCTAACGCGGGGTAGGGCGAATAAAAGGGTAATATTTACACAGCCATGGGCAGAGTCTTGCACGGCCCAGGATACTATTATTATTATACGCGGGTACCGTCTGAAGAGGTCACGAAGGATCCAGAATTCGAGTGCCTCTTTTCGGCTCGTACGTCGATTACGCGATCGTAACGTGTATGACAAGTATTTCCAATAATTCCTATATAACTAGGTATATCAACATTTATACATAATACAACCGAGTTACTCGCACGCACGCACTATCAGCCCCACTCGTAGGAATGCGCAACAAACTTACGTTTTCATTTTCCCTTCCTTTCAACTGTAATTGAACCTGTGCTCGCGGTATCCAAGTACTCTCTTCATTTACGTTTCTACAAAATTACGAAATCATCGTGAACAATTAAGAGTTTTAGAATGCGGCGATAATTTTCATAGAAACTTGCCCTCTCAAAGTGGCACTCGAATCCCCGTAAACGCCGTAGGAAGTGTAGATTAGTTTGGGTCGATCTTCATTTGCAAATATATTTGTCGCTCGTTCGAGGAATCTATTTGCAAACGAGCATTGTATTACACTTCTTGTTCTTCGGTATCTCTTGTAATCGGCCTGATAAGCTCCGGTTATTGCAACGCGATACTTCTTTTGTTTCTCGATTACGATTATGTATTTCGAGCCTCGGTCGATGGAATCGACGTTCAATAACGAATTCCTTCCACGCTGCACATTCCTACCGTGAACGGGGTGCACCTCTGAATCTGTGTCTCTTACGCACGAAGAAACGATGTCACTCAGAATCCGACAAAAGAAAATACCATGTTACAAAGAACTTTTTCCAGGTTTTCATCCAAGTTCAATTCACAACTTTTGGCCTGCCGAAGAGTTCTCATGAAACGTCGGCGATGTTACTGTTACACAGAATACACACGATTCGAAGTTCACCGTACTTTGTATCGTGGCCGTACGCTTCTTTGTGCATAAAAGTGAAGAAGGACGCAAAAGGTGACATGGCACGATTCCTTAATGAATAAACAAACAAAAAATGAAACAGAGGGAACAGGCAACGGATCGACGGAGAACCGTGCTTCGAAACCCTTTGCACTTGGCGTCTTTGATGCGAACGCCGCGGTGGAATGATCTCGAGAATTCTTTAGTCGGCGATCTCGTCAATTTAACAGCAAACTTTCTATAGCTTAGAGCTTATGGTAGATTTAACGTTAGATGGAAATATTATTGTGAATTTTTTATGAATGTTTTCTTGTAAATTATTTGACTGTAACTAGGTTCTTTGTTTATAAGTTTTACAATTACTTGGGATAAATATCGTTACTGTTTACTGTCTTTCAGAGGTGTTAATTCATCTCTAATTAGTCAAGAAATTTATGCGTACGAGACTTCTCTTGCGACAATTAATGAGGTTATAAGTTTGGAGAAGTCGGTTCTCGAGAAATTAGTGCAAAGGATTTTCTTATATGCGTAAGGAGAGCATCGAAGAAAGGGATCCTAATTCGCCTGTTTTTCATACGTATTTACAAGACGCCTGTAAACGGACGTCCAGAGTCTTGGACGATTAATTATATAATTCGCGGACCACGCGTATTGCACTAACGAGGCTTTCGTCGATAATCGCGATCGTTGGCCAATCAAGTGGCACCGTACATTTGGGCCCGTATCGATGTACATAAGAGCGTACTATATAATGGGACTTCTTTGTTTTTCAAATATCAATTTGACTTCAAATATCTATGTACTTGCCGAATTAATCGAGACAATTGATCATCTCACCTGATAACATCGTTATCAGTGGTATATTGCATTTCAAAGATATTACGAATATTGAAACATTGAAAAAGGAAATCATTCTTGGGCTCAAATACGATGAACAGTGTATAATGATAATAATCGACGCTGCCATTCATAAAACTAGCTAACTAATTGGTACAATAAAATGGTTCATATTTTCAACGATTTATAATCAATGAAAATACTTAATTTAAAGAAGCATATCTTCGTTTAACGTGTATCCTCAACCGTAGAATCTTTAAGATCTACTCAATTCAAATACAGCACCCTGCATCCGAGATTACCCTTCTTAAAAATGAAGTATCGTACGAACAATTTGTTGTTGCTTTGTATTTCGGCTTCGACAGCTTCCGTCGTTTCGCCTAGGACCTACAACTTCCGGTGGATTCCGAACCACCGAGGCTATGGTATACAAATCACATAGGAAAAACGTAAAATTTCCCAGAGGTGATGGGGAATTTGGACTAGAATCCATCGATCGCGAATCCGAGCCCTCCTTGCCCACCATAGCCCCGTGCAAACAATTTGTATTACATATTTCCAGTGCATTATGTGTAATTAATTTACAATATTATTTTAATAACATATAACAAATTTTCGACAAGCAATTTTTCTGTGCATTAAATCACCTCGGACATCGAATGGCAAGAATCTTTTTCTTTTCGAAGAAAAAGAGGTCCAAAGTACAGTATCTCTGATGACGCGATACGAGCCTCGAGATGACGCAAGAAAGGTCGACGAATCTACTCGTCCAGATCGCAACGCGTTTCTCGCAACAGTCGGTGTACGATGTACCGTTTCGGGCATTACGCGCTGTAGTCGTATGCCGTTATATTAAAATAAGAATATAAAATTATAAAACTATCAACAAATGTACACGTCAGTAGAAAAAGTCGCGAGAGTAAGAAAAAATTCCAAGGAAAGAAAGAAAGATGCGCGCGACTTTCGGGTTAGGTCTGGAAACGGATCTCGGTGAATGTCGGGGACGATTCTCATCGTTTTTTTTGTATTGTTCGGCGTCGGTTGCTATTGTCCTTTTTCCTAGGACCTACTGTTTTAGGTGGGAACCACGGAGGCTATAGTAATTAGAAAAATTTCGAATTTCCCAAAGGTGACGAGAGATTTGAATTCGAGCCCACTTTCATCGTTTGATGTTCATTTTTCCATGTAATTCGGTGTCTCGACAATATTTATGCATAGGCCAACGGATTGTGCGATGCCGATACAGTACTCGTTGTAGAAATTTGCTTAAGGTCTTCTTGGACATCAGTAATAAGAGCCGACGAGTCTAAGGCACTGTTACTCAAACTTTTACACTATACAGCTTTCTATTGTCGAAATGAAATTTACAAAATTTGTTCAATCTCTAAAGGGAGCTTTTCTCATTGTCTCAATGTAAATTAATTTGACGATGTTGAAAGCAGAGGCACGAAAAATAAAATTTGGAAGTTCCAACCCGAAAGTCGACGCTTTGCTGCGCTGTTGATTCTTTACGTATGTAGATTGAGCCATGGTCAAGACGACCGATCGTATAAACGGTAATAATATGTTTGTGCATACGAAAGTAAATTAGCAAAAGAGGATAGCGTGTACAATTTTTGGGGACGTACGAATTTTTAACGAACTTTTCGATACGAGGGTAACACACTTCTGCGTCGACAACGGTCGGAAAAAACCGCTGATTAAGAACAGACACAGGGTGTAACATGATACAGTGGAGCCTCCTCAAACATGGACATGTTTCAAATCAAACTATAAATGTTTAATTTATTGTTACATGTATTAATTTATTCATTGGGTCCATGTACTATGTTACATCCTTGTATAAGCATTTCAGTTCTACCTCGGCTGCGCCACTTTTGTACAAATTCCTTGCCCTCATATTTTTCGAAGTATCATCTACAAGAGGCTATCCCCGTTATTTCTGATCTACTTCACTGGCTGCCTTTTTTCTCTTATAAATGTAGTAAAGCCCTGAGAATCGAAATACGCGACTTTCATCGAAACACATCCAAATGAATTTTCGTTTTTCGACTGGTCTCTGAAGTGTACCCTCCCAGCACGCAATTAAGTCGTAACAGTCTGCACAATTGAAGCCGATTGGGGTCATTTTCAATTCAAGAAATTATAAATCCGCGAAATGAAATATCGCACAAAATTGATATTCGACTATACGTGAAAATATTTCTGAATTTTTATTTAAAACCTGAGCGAAAAAAACAGTAATTGTTTCATTCTTAACCTTCATCCGTCCTTGGCCTCTTCTTTGACCTAACCCGAGATTGAAATCGATCCAAATCGAGAAAAATTGGACACAGGGTATGCATACTATTCCCAGTAATGTTATTATAAGGAAAAAGTAAAAAAATCTTTTCTTTTTTAATAAAAAATATATTACGGGTGACAAAAGACCCTAGGGACTTTGCTGTGATTTTTTAAAGGAGCGGACGACGGTTAAAAGAGTTTCTTGGCACTTGGTAATCTCAATTCGAATCGAAACTCTGAATGTTAATAGAAAATGATCATATTTCATGAAAGAGACAATTCCGAGTTGATTGCGCGCTGCGTAATAACAACGCAATACAAATACATGGACTTCAATGTATAAAAGTGCGATGTTGTGCGCGGCGCAGCTAAATGCGATCAAAATCATCGACGATTTGGAACTACTTGGTCTCGCTTCCAAATCGATCTACGTACAATCGTTGTACAGTATCAACAACGTAGGATCACCAACGAAATGTCATGAAAATCAAATACAGTCCGAGGGAACAGCGAATCGTATTTGTTCATCGACGTTCAAATTCGAACGAAGGTCGACGGATAAAATTTCTTTTACGTTACGATAACTACGATCGAGTTAAGGTGCCTAAGTCTTTTAATAGTAAAAAATCGTAAAGCTACGTAAGTCTACGATAATGTTATCAAATTTCGCCCCATTTCCTTCCCATTTCTCTAGCAGACATCGGATGAGTACAGTTTACCGTGTATCTCTACATCTTTCCATCAATAGTTGCACACTCTTTCTCGCACGTTCTCCATGCGTCTCGATCGGCACGACTTGCTCGCGTTCAATAATAATAATTCATAATGACGATAATGACAGGAATAATAATGAATCTCCGCTAAAATAACATCGTTCAATTTCCATCTGTAAAAAAGCTCGTTAACGTTCCGACGATCGTTGATTAATCAATGAACGATACCTCTATATGCGTCGGTTTTAATATTCAGGTAATAATAAACGTACGTATAAAAGCACGATTTCGCGGTAAAACGGCGCAACGTGTCCGTTTCCTTCGTCATCGTGGCAGTCTGAGATTTAAAATGTGCTCGAGAATTGTCGCGATTTTTGCATATGGTTCCTTCGCTGCCGATACGGTTTTTCGGTGGCAAAAAAAGAAAAAATTGTTACGTAATAGCTACGTAAATCTTCTTTAACCTTCCGGGCATTAACGTTATGCGCTGTGCGTATTCTTTCGGTGTAGATGCATAGACCGCGTTTGTAGACTTCGTTACTTTGCGTTTCCCTCTTGCGACGAGTTCTCGTGATTTCGGCGCCGTCGTTATTCGACACGCGGCACCTTGGCATCTCGAATGGTTTTTCCTCCTCGCCGTTCCTCGTTTACTTCGTTTAGTCGATCACATTCGCTCTTCGAAGAGCAACCATCGTCGGTCACGCCGATCGCCCTTGTCATCGCGAAAAGTACGAATACAGACGTTCCTTCGTTGGATCAGCGCGACACGGCAACAACGAACTTCCGGGTCAAGCTGTCGATGCGTGAATGTACTTTCAACGAAACATGTACTTCCGACGACGTCGCCGATCCTAAAACGTACGTGCAGAGTCCTCGTAATCCGCGCCAGATTCTTTTCCACGGGGAAGACACTTTTAGACGAACGTGACGAACTTCCCGCGGAAAAGAACGAGGACTCGAAGCGCGGCTTTCGTCACGAGTGTCCGTACGAGTCGAGACGACCCGACCGGAAAGAACGGGATCACTTTCGCGATTTCCGGTGTTCGATTCGATGATCGCGCGTACCGATACCGCTCACATGTTGTAAGCCACGTAGATCGGATCGAGTTGGTCCGCTAGGAAGCCGTCGCGCAGGTGCATTCGTTGCTTCTCGCCGCGCGAATTGATAGGGACCACGCCGGGGTCCACTACCACCACGACACCGACCACCAGGTGATGCTCCTCGAGAACGGCACTGGTAACGAGTGCAACGAGATCTAGAGCTTCGCTCTCGCTTCCGTCGAGCTCCACCACAACCACCAACAGATTGGTCCACGTGAATACGGCACTGAAAGTGGAAATTTTGTCGTTGACTGATGTTCATTTCATTTTAAGACATTAATATTACGGTTAGCGTTAAGAAATATTTCATTTACCATTCCGCTATCTTCTTGTGACACCTCATGACGCTATTCTCAATGTCGATCGGATGGTACCGCATTCCCCTGAGTAGAATAGCCTCGTCGAGGGCACCAACGACGAACACCGCATCGTGCAACTCTGCATCGCCTGGCGCAATATCAGCTTCCGAGGCTGAAGTGTCGCCAGGAACGTCGCTGATGACCGATTGCTGAACGCTCTCCGTGCGTCGAAGAAAACCGAGATAACCGGTCCTGGCGTAAACTTCGTTCGTGTTCCCGGTAACGAGGCGAGCATTGAAGTGATCCGCGTAATCGCTCTCGTCGCCGTAAATCGTGAAGTAACCGCTGGCATTGTGCGCGGATTGCACCCAAATCTCGCCCAGATGGGAGTCGCCGCACTGTCCCTTTGTTTCTGGATTGGCAATGATCACTTTGACTCCGGGGAGAAGTTTGCCGGATTCCATTAAACAGAGAGAGTGCGGACTGCCTCTTTCCACGAGGGAGACGCGATCGTTGCGGAGGGCGCGAAGGTCCACGTAGACCGTCGATGGCTCAGGACTCGATGCTCCCTGTTGGATAAGGCTTGTTTAGAGGATTGTCGCATGCGCGAAATCGATCTGGGAGCTCACTGATCGTGAGTTCGAATCCGTTAAGAATTCTGTGCGTCCGATTTTTAACGTACCTGCAGGCAAATAGCAGTGTTCACTCTACAGCCAAAGGACGTCGACACGGCACGTGGACTCAGGCCAAGTGCCGAGAACAGCTTGCTGAAACTGGAAGTCAGAGCGATCCGTGGCCTCTCTTCGGCGACTACGACGCACGTTCTCACGCAGGCCAAACTAACGCCCCGTGCTTTGAGGGCGTGAACCGAAGAACCGAGGCCCTTTGTGCAGAGTTCCATTACACCGTAAGAACAAAACGTGTCCCTAACTCTGGACTGACTGACTGCCGATAACCACAATGCCGGATTGGCTTCGACCTATCGAACGAAGAGAAATTACTGCGAGTTCTTTCAGGACAGACGGTTCGACTTAACCCCTTGCGCTACAATTTCTATTTTGACTGCGCGCGCAATAACTCAGAATTAATCCCTGAAATCAAAACTTCTCTCCGACTTCGCATATTTCGTCTAATTGAACGCAATATTAACACGTTGAGTGCCACTCCGATTCTGAAGGAAGTCCCTGCCAGGCCACGCGCGCCGCTTAGATGCGCTACATTGCACGCTGTCAGCTACCGGTGACTGACGCGGCCTAAACGGAAAGTCCAGTGTCACCCACCGATGGCTGACGCGGCGCTCAACGTGTTAATGCGGAAAGCTTAAAGAATTAATGTGGAGAAGAAAAAGTCATCAGGAGAGGACGCTGGCGCAGTGGATTCGCGCCAGGAACGCTGCCCGATGGGTCACCGATCGCCGCCCGCATTTTTTCTCACGATCGTACTATTAATAGTACAGAAATAATTTGATCGCCTCATGACCAACTGGTATTTTCAAATCAATAGTTTTTAGTAAACTTAAATTCGCTGTCCCATTTCCCGCGTCACGAGCGTCAAGCGTTATTGTAGGCTAAGGGGTTAAGAGTCGAAATTTGAAATTTTCTTGCGAAACACACCTCCGAAGGCGGTATCAGGATGGAATGATGACCGCTGTATATACTGCTCAAGCACCAAAGTGCGAATCCAAGCCCGGAGTACGGATCCAGGCATAGAGCTATGTGCCTCGAGGGATACAATTCGCAGGCGAGTTTCATGGCACGACAGAGAGACGTTACGGCAGCGTGGGACATTTTAATTCCAGCCAACATTCCCGTGGTGGAAACACTGAAGTCCAAGTAGGCCAACATTTCCGCCGTAGGAGCTCGATACATAACAGGTAGCTTCTTCTTTGGCATGTCGTCCATATCGAGAATCGTCGGCCAAGTTTTTATTTCGACAACGTTGTTCGCCTCCTATTTATACATTATTATTATTATTCGATTTATTAATATTATTTTGCTACTTTTAACTCTTTCGTTACTGGAGTCCGCTCAGCCGGAGTGCTCTCATTAAACGCGATATCGCGGCAAAAAAGTATGCGCTTTCCAAATAAAATTCTTTATTCATACTTTTGAGGATTTCGCGGCCAAATTGGTAATCAAATGAGTTGGCTTCCGGGTTGGAGCCGCGTTGGAGTTTAGAGTGGATTCACTCCAATCTCGAAGGCGGCTCCAACCCGGAAGCCAAGTCATTTGAAAATTCTTTATTACTTCCTTTCTTATCGTACAAATATTCCACTATCGAATAAAAAAACA
This sequence comes from Cerceris ruficornis, assembly GCA_963989415.1. Taxonomy (NCBI): domain Eukaryota; kingdom Metazoa; phylum Arthropoda; class Insecta; order Hymenoptera; family Crabronidae; genus Cerceris; species Cerceris ruficornis. The sequence continues at coordinate 31,963,271 of OZ022518.1, forward strand.
GAAGCTCGTCTCGACGGCCAAAATGTACTCTGAGTTGGATTAATCTAATACGGGTCAATATAATCAAGAGATACTTTAGAGGTACGGTATAATTCGCTGCCGACTATAGTCGGCGCTCGTAACGAAAGGGTTAACGCTAGAAGTACCGAGTTATCCTCAGAGTTAAATCTTAAAAGAACGAAAGCAATAGGATTTCGATGTACCTTCGTCTTCAGCAGTTTCAGGATATTCTGATTCGTGAGCACGAGCACGGACTTACTGACGTCCACGATCATGCGAACGGTCGGCAAAGTGGTCTGCAGATTTTGCGGATGCGGCGGTCTGATCGTGACGGGCACGGCGCCTACGTAGAGGCAACCGTAAAACGCGCATATAAGATCGGTGCCAGGAGGAAAGATCAAGGCTACATGATCCCCGGTATTGATCCTTCCGCGGTCCAACAAAAGATTTCCGATCCTTTCGGCTTTCTTGTGCAGCTGCGAGCAGGACAGAGAAGTCGCCACGGCTCCCTTGGCGTTTAACGACGTGAAGATCACGTGGTCCGAGGTACTGATGGCACGCCATCGAAGGATTTCCGAGATAAATTGATACTGAAATTTGACGGCGATTTTAGCAAGGGTTACGCTGCTTCCAGCTGGACGAAGATAAGTTGAATTGAAAGGCGTAGACTGGCATGGCGCGCGATATGCATGGATTCGCCGCTTGTCCTTCTGTTAGAGTGTCCATCATTGTGGTTCAATAACATCGAAACCTTATCGGTCTCTATGTTGTAGTTTATTCACGTAATCACTCAAGTATTCATCGCTCTTTTTTCACGATGCGAAGAAGTTGCAAATCTGTTCGTAGTTTCTGCTTATTCAAGCTCATTCGTCATTACTATACTGGGGATGTTTATGCAAGTTTCAAATTTGATAAACGCCACTGATAGAGAAGAATCCAAGTAGAGGACTCTTTCACTCGTTAAATGTTACAACGAATACCGCATCTTGGATAATTCAGATACTTCTTTATATTGCACGTTTTTTGTGTATTTTAGAAGTGTTAAATTTGTCATAAATGCATAAACATCCGCAGTCTAGTCATTACCATCGTAGCGTCCATCGCTCTGCGTCAATACACTTTGACCCTTTGCCTCTTGCTCGACGAGTTTTTAGTCGGCCGAAGTAGCAACTTGGAACGATTTTGCGCGCATGACGAGAACTTAGAAAAACATGAATTTTATTAATTCATTAATTTTCTGCGGCCCGTGGTTTGTTCGATTGCATTTCAGCTTTTCGAAGGTAGAGGATCGAATGGAAATAAGAAGCAGGAAAACGTGAATACGCATCAGATTTTTCAGTCCACGCCCTGCCAGTCTGCACCACGTTGAAGAAAGTCAACTCTTTCTCTTCCGGAACAAACCTTCTTAGCGTTATCACTGTCTTCGTCCAAGACCCCCATGTCCCGTCCTTGAGCCGATGCCAATCTATTACCCTGAACAATGTTGCCCACCATGACGCTAGCCGGACCAACGTCTGCAACAGAATCCCCCGCTACACGCCCCCGCACCATTCCGTTAGTAAACCAACACAAACACTCAACCCAATAATGAGTAGCTCACACACTCTCCCCTGACTGAGGCCGGAAAATCAAAGCTAAGGTAAACTGGTCCGTCATTGTGGAAAAAGGTGATTAATAAATATACACGCGCTCCTTTCGGACGCGCGCCGTGCATTCCATGGACGGTAGACATTTAAGTAAAAATTCAGTGCTTTTCAAGAAGTACATTACCTAGCGACGTGAAAGTATTTTAATTATGATTTTTATAAAAGAATATTTATCTTGGAATATAGATTTTTTCCAGTACCATCGGTAACGTTGCATCTCATTTCCATTTGGATACTTGAAGTCGGTGGTGGAACAATTTGGATGTGTAGATCGAACGGTTGTTAACACTAGAACTACCGACGTTGAATCTATCATATTTAAAAATATTAAATAAGCATTTTGAAAAAAGGGGAATTAAGAGGTGGAAAAGATGATCGATTCGGTAATTTATGTTTTACAAGATGAACGTAGAATATCTATTCTATGACTCTTCTAGAAACTCGGAGAATTTTTGGAAAAAATTGTGTACCAGTCATTTTGACTGGTTTGGTAGTTCTAGTGTTAATTGTCAAGAAGTGATTAACTTATTGAACTTAAAAAATCAACTTCACATCGCTAGATAATAATTCGACTAAAGGCTTGGGTCACTACGAGGATATTCGGAACTCAGCCAAAAGAAAGAAGGGCAAAATAATAATAGAATAACATGCTAAGCGTAGGGTACTTTAGAGTAGGGTGGGTTAACGATACATGATATGTAGCAAGAGGTGGTTATATACTTCGTATGTACAATCTGTGCCAAGTTACTAAAAGCCTATCAACGACTCCGTACAGGAAGCATAAGTGTTATGTTCCTCGTCGCTAATTAGGATTCTAAGAAGAGTGAAATCTGTGATTACGAACGTATTCTCAATAACTGCTCATTCACTCCCGCATTAATCATTCTCATAACTGTCTATGCGAAACGACCCAAAAACCAACCGATGCCCAATTGTCTACCATCGCCCGATCCTCTTGCAATTTCCTACAAAAATGTCCATTCTGTGCTCGGAAAAGTCAATGGTACAATTGTTCACCAGTTTCTTGGATCCTCGCATAAGTACCAAGTATATTCCATAAAGCAAAACTGTGTTTTGCAGAAATAATACAAAAATTGAAAAAAAGACGGTATTTTCTCGAACTTGCTGACATTCATGTAATTCATTTAAATACCCGTCGCTTCGCGCGCGCGCCAATTTCCGCGCGCGGCTACCTTTTTTCATGGTACCGGGTATAGTACTCACATTTGAATTTGTTGCCACTTACCTGAATGCACTTCGCGTGGTTTCGGTAAATTTGTAACGCAAGTGTGCGGACAGAGGAGAACGTTAGCAGGGTGCAATGCACCCTCGAGGAAACGTCTCTTCGTTTCGGACAGATGAATACCGCCGAGCGGTGTTTTCGGGAGGTAGTTCGGTGGAACCAAAGCGAGACAGTAGATTCCAACGGCGTGAATCGAGTCTACCGCTTGCAGCACGCGGGACATCCATTGAAAACTCTGCGAGATACATTTTTATTTGTCGTTGAATAGGAGTGTCTGCTTGACATTCAAATAAAAACGTGTTAACCCTTTCGCTACGGGCGCCTTTTCCGGTACTCTGGCTGAACGGGCCGCCGCGCCAAAAGTGTGCACGGTGCGCGAAAGAGATCGACAGCGGCCGCACTTCCGCCTTATTGCAACAGAGTTGCTTTGACGGTGTTTTTTGAAAAAAGATCTCTCCTGTTGCTACATGTCCAGAGTGAGATATTCGATGCGCAATAACTCCGATCAATCGTCGTATATGCAATACGCTGTATTTTATGGAGAGCGACTGTAGTCGCTCGTAAAATATCAGTGGAATTTTATGGAGAGCGACTATAATCGCCCGTAGTATATCAGTGGCATTTTATAGAGAGCTACTATAGTCGCCCGCAGTAGTGAAAGGATTAACCGTCGAGGAAATGTTTTTTAAGAACTACTCCCGTAGATTTTTGTACATCAGCGTTTCCCAAAATGTGGTCCGCGTTCCGGTAACGGTCCGCGGAGAAATTTATAACAAAGTGTAATCAATATACATAGCCTGATTACTGTAACCCATTTATCAAAAATTAAAAATAGCACTTTAGATAAAATGATATATGTTTCTTTCGTAAAAGTGGCCGATTAAAACTGTACAGAAAACACTGGTTCGCGGTCAAAAAACTTTGGAAAACGCTGCTGGAAGCTAGTAACGCTTAAATCGCGTGCTATTTTTCTGGAATGATTATCCGAAGATTGACAAATTTCGGAAGATTGAAAAAAAAGCGAGGGTCAACTCCGATACAAACGTACCTCTTCCTCGCTGCAATCGGGCCGCTGTTCGGCAACGACGCATATCCTCTCGTCCCTCAGGACGCGGACGCTGAAAACTGCGATTCTGCCGCGATAAATGAACTTCATAGGCTCGACGGCCAATACGGTAGCTATGATATCGTCGGCGTTGTGCTTCCTTCCGGTAACGGTCATCAGGCCGTCGCGCGATCCGCAAACGAACACGAGGCCACCGGGGCCGAGGAAACCCAGCAAACCGGAACGCGAATACTCCACGTCACCCAGCGGACTTCCATCGGCTTGTAACGGCGACACTTTAAACGTGTTGTTCGTCAATCCCTGCAGACCCCAATACTGGCTACCGGTCGCCGAACTGTGCACGCAAATTTCTCCGACTTCGTCCGTCTTGCAGATAAATGGCTGTCCTTCCATCTTGATCACCACCACGATACCTGACGAACAGAGAAATTTCAGTTTCCACCGTTTCAATCCCCGCCATCCACTTCAATTGAAGTTGCAATTGCATTACACCTTCGTTCGAAATGTCGCAAACGCGAGGAACTCACTTCCAGGCATCACTTGACCGCAGTCCTGAAGCGTCAAAGAGGTAAGGGAGTTCTCCTGATCCACCCTGACTACGCCGTAACTTAAACCGGACATGGAAAGAACGCCACGTCCGGTTGCATTGACGCCAGCACGACCGGGTCTTCTGACGGAGACGGTGAGGGCCTCGCTCGACGACGCGCACGGACATACGGCGTCCGGTCTTAGACCTTTCGACTGAAATACAGAGAGAAACTGGTCACAGGAGGAGAGAGACCATGGATTTGCTCCATCCGCGACCAGCAGCAGCCTCAGGGACGACAACGAGATGTCCTTGTGATCCTTCGTCGCCAACAGACCCCAATGAAGATCCCGCGACTTGACTACGGCCACGCTGGCACGGTGTTTCGTTATCATTTGCATCCAACTCGCGGGATTGACTTTCATCAGGGCGTACGGGATGAATATCACGTGCATTCCGTTCAGAATGCTCGTCAGGGTACTGTGCCAGAGGCCGACTTCTCTCTTGAAGTCCAAAACGCACACGGCGTTTTCTCCCTCGGTGTAACCGCAGGCCTGCGTCAAGGCACGACAGTGCGACAGCATCGCCGATCGGGTCACGGTTACCCCCATAACGGACCCATCCTTGTCCGTTGTGTACTCGATGTACGCCGGGGTGTCGTCGGTCAGGCGCGGAGGAGGAAGCCAGTCCTTCGACGTTTTTCCGAGGTGCTCCGTTACGAACCAGTGGAGCTTCGGCCAGCCCTTGAAGGCCACCACCTCTCCGGCAGCGGTTTTCGGCAGGCCTTTCAAGCAGGCCTCGCTGGTCAGCGCCACCTGGGAAAAGTTTTTGATGAGAAATCTCGAGTATCGGGGCTTTTAACACTTGTCACTCCTATGTCGAGTGCGGCTCGACATTGCATTTCTTACGCCAACTTTAACCCTTTGCGGACGGAGACCTTTTTGAATATTGAGAGATAATCATTTATTTGGCGATCGAAAACCACCTTTTTATCAAAAAGTCAGTGTTGATGTATAGAAGTTATAAATTTCTATCTGCGCAATCATATTTCAACGGTTGTATTTTAATTTTTCAACTCTAACGGTGTATATTCAAGCAGGCCTCGCTGATTAGCGCCACCTGGGAAAAGTTTTTGATGAGAAATCTCGAGTATCCGGGTTTTTAACAATTATCACTCCTATGTCGAGTGCGGCTCGACATTACATTTCTTACGCCAACTTTAACCTTCTGCGGACGGACACCTTTTTGAATATTGAGAAATAATCATTTACTTGGCGATCAAAAATCACCTTTCTATCAAAAAGTCAGAGTGTTGATGTATAAAAGTTATAAATTTCTATTTGCGTAATCATATTTCAACGGTTATATTTTCATTTTTCAACTCTAACGGTGTATATTCAAGCAGGCCTCGCTGATTAGCGCCACCGGGGAAAAGTTTTTGATGAGAAATCACGAGTATCGGGACTATTGACATTGTCACTCCTATGTCGAGTGCTGCTCGACATTACATTTCTTACGCCAACTTTAACCCTTTGCGGATGGAGACCTTTTTGAATATTGAGAAATAATCATTTATTTGGCGATCAGAAACCACCTTTTTATCAAAAAGTCAGAGTGTCGATGTATAGAAGTTATAAATTGCTATCTGCGTAATCATATTTCAACGGTTATATTTTAATTTTTCAACTCTAACGGTGTATACATGCACCGATAAACTATAATCAAATTTTTTCTCCGACCGGATATATGCGTCCGTCGTCCTCAAAGGGTTAATATCGAGCTAGACAACGCAATTTCTAAAATGATAGTAATAATAATAATGACAATTTCTGTTGCAATACAACTTTGTACCAGGCCCCTTTTTGATATATTTTGCAAATTAATTGAGGAGTTGTTGGTAGGTGACAAATTAAGGAGTGCAAAGGGTTAAGATTGAAAATATATCGTAGAAGCGGGGTAACTTTATTGTTGCAGTCAACTTCGGAGTCTTGAGAATTACGAAAATAGATGGGATAGAGTTTGGTGCTATCCGGAGACCTGATTTTGCTGTATTGCGTGAAGATGCATTACCTGAATTCCACAGCTTCCCAGGAGGAAGCCGATCTGCTGGGATCCAGCGTCTCGACGAGTCAGAGGGACCTCGATGGGCACAGGTACGATGCCAGCTTGAAGACAGCCGTAAAAGGCGCACATGAAACTTATCGGATCGTTGTTCGGATACACCAGGGCGATCCTGTCGCCGGGTTTCAGACAGCAATCACCGCCGCGGCTTAGAGCCTTGTTCAAGAGCGTGTAGGCAATTTTGTGAGAACGACTCAGTAGTTTCCCATAGGTCAGTGTTACGCACAGCTTGCCATTTGGATCGAGGACAGTCGCCACCGGTGCTTTGTAAGTTGCCGAGCCGTACCTGAACACAAAAGCCCCTCAGCAATTTTGTACGCAATTTTCCGTCGCAATTATTTTCCATATTTTATTGGCTAGATTAAATTAATTTACTGAATTTCGCCGATGCTGGATGCTCATTTGCATTCAGTGGCAGTAATTCTATGTCTTTATTTTTAAATAATAAATACTACTTCGCGCTAGTTTCGAAAAATGCCCTCTTAGCACTCTACGGACCCCTGTGACTTTGAAGACGTCCGAGCTTCTATTCTCAACACGTCGAATGCCACCGGTGTTTCGCTAGTTTCTTCATTTTTCCGCAGTGAAACTTTTTTTATTAAAATCACATTTTTACAGAGCAGAAACTTTAAAGACGCAAATAGATATATAGTCAGCAGGACTTTAACTTTTGAACGCCAATATTTAAATACTTAATGTATTAGAAAATTCATAAATATTAATGTTCTTGTTAAGGTTTTAACTCTTGAGGTTTTGGGCGAAATCGCCGTAGTAATTAAAATCTCAATGCAGAATAATAAAACTAATGATAGACTGTGATAGCCAACGAATTAAAGGCTCGGACTCTCAATAAGTGGCGCCGATTTCAAATTTCCCGCCACCTCTGGCAAATATTTGAAATTACCAATTAACATTTTTTTCAGACCAACGCGTAAATATTCACTGAATTAGCAAATTCGTAAATATTACAATTTGAAAGTCACGTGAATTTCATTGAATTCAGTAGCGTCGGTCACCGGTGACCCCCATGGCATTCGACGTGTTAAAATCATCATCTTTGCAAAGCAGAAACTTTAAAGACACAAAGAGATATATACACAGCAGGAATTTACCTTTTTGAGACCAACGCGTAGATATTGTATAATCGTTACTGAGGAATGCATCTGTATTCATTTTACACAAAAGTAACTGCAATACTTCTACGTAGATGATCGAAAAAATCGACAGACGCAAATATGCGTCCTTAAAGCTCAAAAGGTTAAAAGAACACGGTCGAAAAAACCTGAGCAGCGCGATAGCGCTTGCCTCAACCGAGTCCTGAGACTTTTCGACACAAAATCTGAAGAGCGCGGTCGCGCTCCTTGGGACTCAAACGGTTAAAATTGCATTTTTCTCATTCTCCAATCTGCTATCGCGCAACTGACCTTCAGACACCGCAAAGAATTTGGACTATAGAGGGTTAAATTCGTTCTCCGATCAGCCGCTATTAACACCAGAACTACCGGCGTTAAATCAATCATATTTCAAAATATTAAATAAGTATTTTGAAAATGGCGGAATCAAGGGGCTGAAAAGAAAATCGATCCGGTGATTTATGTTTTTTAAGATGGACGAAGAATATTTATTCTAAGACTCTTCTATAAACTTGGAGAATTTTTGGAAAAAATTGAGTACCAGTCATTTTTACTGGTTTGGTAGTTCTAGTGTTAACTCCCACAAAGTCAAAGCCCCGCGTGAATCCTCGGAGATCGTGCGCCCGTGTTAAATGACCCTCGACGGCGCAAATAGGAAGAGCGGCTCCTCCGATCTACCGGAGACCTCTCACCCATCGAGTTTATCCCCCTGCTCACCTCTGTATCGCGGCCTCGAGCGACCTGGGTAATCCGGAGGGCACCGATAACGGTTCGCCGACCGCGGAGGTCATAGAACCACCCTCGGGTTTCGGTGCGTTCGGATCCTTCGGATTCGCCGCGATCTCCAGCTCTATGTCGTCGTCCTCGTAGAATTCCGGAAGCGGCCGTCTCTTCGGCCGCTTCAGGGTGTTGAGCAACTGTTGAATCTTCGCGGATACTTTCCAGCGGCCCGTCGTTCCCGTGTTGTTCTGATCCTCCACGACGTGATACCGATTCACTCGATCGGCACCCGGACGCCTGGTGGACTGTTGAGCCGCGGGGGTGCTGCTGGTGTGCGTTACATCCGGTGGTTGGATGTTGCAGTAGGCATGGGGCGAGTACTCCGCGATGTCCGTGATGTCGGCGCCCGGAGGCCTCCTGGCGGGTGGCCTCGGCGGCGGAGGAGTGTCGCGGGCCGAGCCGGTGCTGCTGGTGTCCGACAATCCCGTGCCTGAATGAAAACCGTCCAGAGATCGCCTCTTTGTCCAATTTTCCCGGAATTTTTGGGGGATTTTGAGGCAACGTGGTAATGGGAACCGAGGCTGGGACTGTGTTGCCAACCCGAGGGATTTTTTTGACGCATGCGCACTCCTAAGCCTCAGCAACGTATATACTTTGCTCGAATATGGGGTATCGTTAGACCCCCGCGGCAATTGAAATATGGTAGAAATTACAGGAAGTGGACATTTTTAAAATAAATAACATATTTACATGGAAATAAATGAACATGTATTTGCCAAAATATGCGTGACACGGAACGTGGTAACGAAAAACGCAGAAAACGAATCGTTTCAAACGACTGGGAACTTCCCAGTAGGAAGGGCCCCTTACGCGTACCTACTGTTGCACATAGATACGTCCGTGAAAACAGCTGATATCGGGCTGTGACGTCAGCATGCGCATGCGCACTAAGGCTCCCACGAGGGAAATATCCCTTGGGATGGCAACACAGGGCTGGGAAGGTTTCTCCGGCAAATTTGCAATTAGCGGGGTTGAAATCCACTTTGAACTGCCGCACAGGTGTAGGGGTTGAAGATGTATGATCATTTTATGGGGCTACGGGGGGTGCGATAGAACTTTGCAACTCTTAAACAGCGGTTGCCAGCTGAATCATTTGTGGTTGGTTTGAAAGTGTGAAGATATGAAGAGAGCAACATTGAGAAGTGGAGGTTGCAAAAAGAAGCGGAAGATTGCACCTCGATGACCGGGGCTCACGGTTAACACGTTCGGCGGATTATTGGCGATGGTAATCGCGAGACGGTGATCTCATTTGCGCAGACTTCGAGCCTGCGAGGGCGAAGGCGGTCGAAAGAAAGCGCGTTCTACAACGGGCATTCTCTTTTCAGGAATCGTCCTGACAAACGGACCAACAGCGAATTCGCATTAACGTTCGAGATAAAGCGAATCTAAGCGCGGCGAGGGCAAAACTCGCATGACCAGTTCCATCTTCCGCCAAATGGAAATTCACCGGCGATCGACTAGGTGCACGAACGAACCTGTAATTTATTTGTATACGGGAGATTCCTACTTTCGAGTCGCGTTGCCATCCTGGAAAGAGCTTCCGGCGGTCGCCGTGGAATTCAGACTGCGCAGCTATTTGAAATTTCCCTACTTTTCGCGCGCAAGGAAAGAATATTTCTGATTCGAAATGGCACGAGCTTTGAACAGTCGTGTAGTTTTTATACACTCTTAAAGAAACGCAAGGAAGTATTTGAAATTCTCCTACTTTTCGCGCGCAATGAAAGAGAATATTTCTGATTTGAAATGGCACGAGCTTTGAACAGTCCTGTAGTTTTTATACGCTCTTAAAGAAACGCAAGTAGATATTTGAAATTTTCCTACTTTTCGCGCGCGATCAAATCCAACATTTCTGAATCAAGACGGCTCAAACTTTGAACAGTCCTGTAGTTTTTAAACACTCTTAAAGAAACGCAAGGAAGTATTTGAAATTCGTCTACTTTTCGCGCGCAATGAAAGAGAATATTTCTAATTCAAGACGGCACGAGCTTTGAACAGTCCTGTAGTTTTTATTTACGTTCAGAGAAACGCAGGTATTTGCTGTTTGCAAGGTTTCCGGGTCATGTATTCGGAAGCAGTAAGTGAAGCGATGTCAGAAACAATGATGAAGGATCGGAGCTTACGATGAGATGGAGGCTGAATTTCTGAATTAATGCAAGTTCTTCAAACGATACTGAAACCACACAAATTCTACGCGACATCGCATGGCGCGCAAAGCCGCGGTACATCGCAACACCGGACGAAAGGCTCGATCTTTTGAACGTTAAAACGACAAATCTCGTTTGCAACAAGCTGCAAAATTCAATCAAACAAACAACACCAACGTCTCTGCCCAAACACACGTGAAGAAGCAACCGCAGTATTCTCCAGCGCCACAAAAATCTCCCAAGCTCGATGACTGAACCTCAACGGCAAGCCTGAAGCTCGACACTAAAAATTCCAAAAATCATCGGAATTACATCGATCCCCGATAAAATGCACCGCAATAAAGCAACGTCGAATCTTCGGAAACCTGGACAATAACTTAGAAAGTCGTCGAAGAAACATCCGAGGGAACAGTTATCAGAAAAAAAAAGAAAAAAAAAAGAAGGAAGGTTGACGTAATACCGGTCGGACCACCAGCACCGGGGCTCTCCTCGGTGACGACGCTGTCCTCGTCGCTGCTGGATTCCCCGCTGTCTCGACGTTCTCGGTCGGGACTCCTCGCCATCACGGAGGTTCTCTTCGACGGCATCGGCAAGGATGGCTTCGGTCGTCCTTGCATCGCCGCCAACGCTTGCTGCACCGCCTCCTGGCGGACCTCTGCGTGCACGCAAAGCCGATTAGTAATGTAAATACTCGAGGGGGATGATCGGAGTGTTTGCTCTCGGATGTAAGACTACTTAATACTACTCTATTTTTGGGTGTCGACTATCGCCGGGTGAAGCTTTAAGTTTCAGCTTTGGGGGAGGACGTTTAATGCGTTTACTGCCACGTCGGTCATCGGCGAGGGGCACCGTTTTGCTATGCTGCGTTAGGTTTTAACCCATTTGCATCCGTAAGCGGAATATTCCGTGGATGACGATTGTCGTGTATCACCAGCCGCGGAATATTCCGCCTTGTACGATGTTAAACTGCTGCGCGCGGTAAGTGCATGGTACTACGGGTCTTCTGCCGTATTTAGAGCTATGCTGCGTTAGGTTTTAACCCATTTGTATCCGTAAGCGGAATATTCCGCGGATGACGATTGACTTGTATCACCAGCCGCGGAATATTCCGCCCGGTAGAATGTTAAACTGCTGCGCGCTGTAAGTGCATGGTACTGCGGGTCTTCTGCCGTATTACAGCTATGCTGCGTTAGGTTTTACCCATTTTTATCCGTAAGCGGAATATTCCGCCCGGTAGAATGTTAAACTGCTGCGCGCGGTAAGTGCATGGTACTGCGGGTCTTCTGCCGTATTTAGAGCTATGCTGCGTTAGGTTTTAACACATTTGCATCCGTAAGCGGAATATTCCGCGGATGACGAACGTCTTTTATCCACCAGCAACGGAATATTCCGCCCTGTACGATGTTAAACTGCTGCGCGCGGTAAGTGCTTGGTACTACAGGTCTTTTGTCGTAGTTAGAGCTATGCTGCATTAAATTTGAAGGAGAATTTTCAGGTAGAATTCGATGCTGATGCGTCGAAGAGGTGTTCAGACGGAGTTAACGCTAAAACTACCGCCGTTTCGTCAGTTAGATTTAAATATTCTGAATAAGTTCGTTGGGAAGAGAGGAATCGAGGGGCGAAAAGGATGGTGAGTTAAGTAACTTAGGTTTTACAGGATAGAAGTGGAATATTCACGGTTGTCCTATCGCTTTGGGAAATTAGAAAAAATTCAGACCCGTTATTTTAACTCAACTGGTAGTTTTAGTGTTAAACGTGATATTGGGAGGAACTGCATTTCCATATTTTGTCACTAACGCTATTTCTAAACGTTCAATTTAACTAAACTACATTTCAAAACGGCTGCAAACGTTCGAGCATCCGCAATTAAATTGCTAAAAGAAGCTAAGGCGGTCTTAATTTTAAATTCATCGACTCGGGAAAAACGTCAAAGTTGCAAAATTGAAAACTGTAAACCGCAAATACCACTTCCGGAATTACTTTTTCCAAAACAGCCTTTCCGTTTCATCCCTCCGTGTCTGTTAACACTAGATTTACGGAAGCCGTCAAACTGACTGAATATTTCACGTTTATTTTATAATATAATAATGACTTAACGAATTACCATCTTTATCACTTGATCCCTCGTTTTTCAAAGTCCTTATTTAATACACTGCAATTTAACATATTTTAGGCCCGTAAATCTAGTGTTAATATTACAGTTCGCGAATTAAATCGTTATTATAACAGTTGACACAACAGTTGGCGATTATGAAGAGAGGAATCGCCCGAGCGAGAATCGAAATACGAAGCCGATCGAAATGGGCCGCGAGATACGTCACAAAGACGAGCGAGTTCGGTCAGTGAGTCGCTGCATTTCCGGTCTCGGCATACCTGCATCGTTATTACGACATCGTGCACCATCGGGACGCGGTTCGTTACGGGTGCAGTTGCACATGCACGCGTCGATGCCAGCTGGAACCGCTTCGATTCGTTTCAGCTAACGGGCATTGCAATTATAAGTCCCAAAAATGAATTTACCTTACCGGTTCACTCTATCTACCTAATGCGAAAATGCTGAAACTATTGGGCCTGTCGGGAAGTTCTGCTCGTTTCAGAATTAAAAAAAACAATACATTTACGATAACGTTACAATTTTATATATATTATAAATATTAATAAACTCATTGAAATTGTACTATTTTCTCTTCATTCAAAAACGGATAGTAGTTTTAAACTCGATACATCCTCTGATAAATGCAAAATTGTTCCGAAATTTCTATAACGATAAAAGGTGTCATAGCAGCGTCACCCAATTTAATTCCCAAAAAGCCTCAAACTCTTTCGGTGCAAATTTGAAAAAAACAGCACCGTTTAGTGAGTTAATAGCTCCAAATATAATAAATATTAATCAACGTATCGAAAATATACTATTTTCTCTTTATTCAAAAACGGATAGTAGCTTTAAACCCAATACACCCTCTGTTAAACGCAAGATTCTTCCGAAATTTCTAGTATTTAGTTTAATTCCCAAAAATCCTCAAATTCCTTCGGCGCAAACTACAAGAAACAGCACCGCAGAGATCCAACATCTCCAAGCGGCAACATAAACCATTAAAATCTCCGCAAATCCCGCCTCGGCGAAGTCAAGGGGCGTCTGAAGTGCAATCAGGAAAGCACCTTGCGCAATTAATACCACAGTTTGCAATTCCACCAAATAAAATGTCTAAAAACAGCGTCAGTGACCAGTGGCGACGAGGCAGTCAACGTGTTAAATCGCCGTGAATTAAAAGACGCAGCGCGATCGGTACCGTTAACCCTCGGCTCTAAATCGCGAATCGCAAATCGCAAATCGCCGGCTGCATAAACCTCTGGTATCGTACGTTTCAATAGCTTCTCCCGACGCATACAGGCGGACGTTGCATCTTCGTCGGAGTGAAATAAGTACGTATAAGCAGCTAGCTATCCAGCTTGCCTCTGCCTCGCTATAGCTAGCTGGAGAACGCGCACGTCCGTCCTCCTCGCTCGGTAACGGTGCACCAGGTGCAAGATCCCCTGCATCGCCCCGACTTCGCTCTCTGCCTTTAGATAAATGAAGTTTCTATACGGATTTTTTAACGCCGGGAGAACCGTTCGGTTTTCGTTCCGTTTCGACGAGCACGAGGAAGATCGTCCTTCGAACGCCGGGAGAAATTCCTATCGTGGCATTGTGATCGATTTAACGAATCTGCCTGGACAAATATCAAAATTTTCAGGCGTTTGCATTCCGCTGTGACGATTACTTAGAAACTTCAGAGTGTCTGGACAACGATAAACAAAGCCTATTTCGGGGCAGTAGCTTTGGAATGTATAATGTTAGAGAACAATAAATTACAAATATAATTAACACTAGAACTACCGGCGTTAAATCTATCATATTTCAAAATATTAAATAAGTATTTTGAAAAAGGCGGAAAAGATAATCGATTCGGTGATTTATGTTTTCTAAGATGGACGAAGAATATTTATTCTAAGACTCTTCTATAAACTTGGAGAATTTTTTGAAAAAATTGTGTACCAGTCAGTTTGACTGGTTTGGTAGTTCTAGTTCTAGTGTTAATATATTGCAAAGATAATAGAATCATGTACAGGCATCCCCTGAGATACACGGACGAAAATTGCGGCATTTCTTCAAGTTACATGGTTTTATATCAATTTTAACCATTTATAATGCAGTGCCCCTTTAAAAAAAATTGTATTAGATGAAGGGATTTCGTAGGTGCGGGTTTGAATAGTCTGAATAGAAACGTGTTATCTGCAAAGCGACAAACGCAGATGCGTAACATTTTTGCTCAGTCTCATTTGACAATCTAAGTGAGACGGATGTCGTGCCGTTACGACTATTATTAACGTTATTACCGTTATTATTACCAATATTATTACCATCACTCTTATTACTACATATAATTATCACCAATTACATATACTCTGGTTTTGTTTCGTTTGTGCTACGTGTGTGTCCATTTATTTCATACCTTACTACAATAATATTTTTATTATCTTAATTTTTGCACGGACTCGACTTACATGGAACCAATTAATCGTGTAACTCGAGAGAGACCTGTATATTGTTGCAGATACAATAAAATATGTCAGAACGTTAATTTCTTTGAACAGTTAAAGGTTTTAGTACAATAAACAGGACTTTCTTTCATCAATTTATGTTTCTCCAGGCAGATTTCCGAAATCGATCACAGCGCGTGGGTGTTTTCGAAATGGGCATTGGGTTCTTCCCAATGGGCACTTGGGTGAGTAACGTTGCTCCATTAACTTTTTTCTTTCTTTTTTCTTTTAATCTCAGCAATTAGCGGTGTATATTTGTAAGTCTTTCTTTTCTTTCTTTGTTCGTTGCAACACCGTTCGTTTTTTGGCATTTTTCGAGCGTTAAAATATGTGCATGCGATGATGAGACTAAATTAAAAATTTAAAAAAGGTTATTATGGATACGAGAACGTATTGTGTAGAACATTAACAATTATCGATAGCACGGTGTAGATAAGAGAATTTAGACCGGGGACTGCATAGCAATTTTATAAGTAGGGCAGGGTTGGCGAACCGCTAATCCGCTAATCACTTTTCCTTTAGGTATTTAACCCATATGCATCCGTAAGCGGAATGGATGGCGATCGTCTTTTATCTACCAGCTGCGGAATATTCCGCCCTATACAATGTTAAAGTGCTGCGCGCGGAAATGCACGGTACTGTGGGCCTTCTGCCGTATTTAGAGCTACGATGCAAATGAGTTAATTGAATATTGTGGAGGATACAGTGCTAGTGTAGTCCGAAATGTTCATATGTTAATTTCTGTATTGTTTCTATTGATTTTTTGTTATATAATAAAAGTTTGTATGATGGCAGAAGGCCTCGCTTATATTGAATCCCGTTGTATTTAATTAATAAATTTTTATGTGTCTACTTAATTCGTGGGAAGTGTTTCAAGTTTATTTCGAGTTTTAACAAATTTTGAATTGAAACATTAGCAAATAAGATGCAGCAAGTTTCTAATTAATGCAGTATGACAATTAAATTTGTGACCCGCTTCTGTTTTTTTTTAATTTAAGGTATAAAAAAATAACGCAGCTAATGGAAAAGGTTCACCAGCCCTGCCCTTGGATAACTTCCAAGGTTGCAGGCAAACCCAGGAACTTCCAGATTGTCGCGGCTTATTTTGCCTTTTTAATCGTTAACTGGTTTGCTACCTTGTAGATTGGAAGCACTGCTAATAAATTGTGGTAGCATCTACCTTAATTACGGAACTAAACATTTCTACATTAATCATTTGCAGGAAGCCACCGCTTTGCACCGTACAGGTATTCTAATTACGAGGGAAAAAAGAACGATGGTACTTTTTTTCTCTCTCGGGTTTCCTTATGGATGCAACGAATCCAGTTAATTTGAGCCTGATAAAATCTAAGTTCGTGAGGTGTATCGTTTGACCCTGTGCAAACAACCTGGCGGAAGTCATCCGAGGGTTTAAAACGGAGCTCTTTAACGACTCGTCACTGAGGGCGATCGGCAAATTCGATTTTGGTTCCTTCGTGAAGTTTAAATTACTCATTAAAATTACAAATTAACAATTATTCTATTTTACATTATTATATGCTATGATTCAAATATTTAATCGGTTTATATTAATAATAACCGACCATTATTAGTACTGACCAAATAGAAAGGTCAAAGTTATTAATTTGCAAGAATTGATCACGTAAACCGGGCATTATTAACACGTTGACTGCCATGGGGGTCACCGGTGACCGGCGCTATTGAATTCAATGAAATTTCATGTGACTTTTAAACTGCAATATTTACGAATTTTGTAATATATTCAATATTTGAATATTGGCGTTAAAAAGATGCAGTTCTGCTGAATATATATCTGTTTCTTTGAAGTTTCTGGTTTATAAAGATGCGATTTTAATAGAAAAAGGTTCACTTCGGTAGAAATGATGAAACTAGCGAAATACCGGTGGCGTTCCACGTATTAATAATTTAAAAGTATTTTCAGCAAACGTAAGGAAAGGAGTGGCAAAATACCATGCATATTCCACGCTAAACCAACTATGTGTGGGAAATCAATTTGACTTTTTTTTCAATTAACGAAATTCCAAATAACGAAGCAATTTTGAGAGAATGTGCTCGATCAAATTGAAATTTAAGTTGCCAAGAATTTCAATATTGCAGTTGTACAGCCAGCTGTAATTGAAACGGCTGCAAATGCAAAGAGTGAAAAATCATTCGTTATTGCAAATGCCGTAAAAGTTCTCTCTGTGAAAATAAATAAATTCCTCGAACACAATTGTTCCAATTGATTGTATCGACGGTAAAATATATACCAGATATCCGTGTTTACCAAAGAGAAGATTAGAAACGACGTCACCCACGAAATAACCCGATAACCGCGACCTTCGACTCTACAAACGTTTATCGCGTCCCTGTGCTCCGAAATCCTCGAAAAAATTGCAAAAAGGAGGCCACGATTGTAAAATTCGAGAATTCTAGCTTAACAAAGTGGATATAAAATTTGAAAATAAATTTCGTCCAGCATTCTTCGCGCGAATTTCTCGCGATCCTCTCAATTCGATTATTTCAATTATGACATCGATTAATTGCGAAGCAATTTAACAGTCTAATTATCGCGGAGGGAAAGTGCGATTAGAACGATTCGAGTCTGCGATTACACCGCACGATGCAACAACTAAGCGATTTTTTCTCACTTATGAGTGCATTGCGAATATTTATACAAATTTCAAGTTCGATGAACGCAGCTGATAAAGAAAAATCCTAGTAGACGACTCTTTCACTCGCCGAGTGCTACGAGGAACGCCGTATCTTCGATATTTCACATATTTTTTTATATTGCATGCTATTCGTGTATTTTGCCAGTGCTAAAATTGTCGCGAATTCATAAAAATCCGCTGTCTACTTGCGAGTGTACGTTAATCGTCTCGAAAAAATCGGTGAAGTAATGAACGAGCGCGGAAACACTCGATGGTCGTTGATCGTCGTTTATCAAAAGCGAGGAATTATTTGTGATTTTCTTTAAGCAGGCAGAAATTATTTTTTAACAACGAGAATTCTTTGCTTTACAATTTTCGAGATTATCGATTCACTTTGGAGGGAGGATTTGATCTACACGATGAGTCTTCAAAATGGCTGATGCGCTGGTATTCCTGTATTTTTGGAAAAAGACCAAGGTCGATGGCGATTTTCTATTTCTCGTAATTTATGGTTAACCATGGTCTAACCACTGTCAGAAAAAAAAATAGTGGGACAAAGGGTTAACACTAGAACTGCCGAACCAGTCAAAATGATTGGTACACAATTTTTCCCAAAAATTCTCCAAGTTTATAGGACAATCATAGAATAAATATTCTACGTCCATCTCAAAAAACATAAATTACTGAATCGACCATATTTCTCACCTCTTAATTCTCCTTGTTTCAAAGTACTTATTTAATTTATTTAAATATTAGGGGGACCGGAAAGTAATGTCGTTTTTTTACATTAACTTCAAACAAATAAATTTGTAACAAGTTTATATTTTTAATGAATGATTTAATCACCCTCGTTATCAAGAACCTTTTGTCATCTAGTGTGCAAATTTTCAACGCCGGATCGATAAAAAGGAATTAGTTTTTGCGCAAAATATCTGGAGAAACGACATTACTTTCCGGTCCCCCTAATATACTAAATTTTAACGCCGGTGGTTCTAGTGTTAAATGGCAACGCTCAAAGTATATTTATAGTTAAATTGAGAATATAACAATCGAGAATATTGCGTTTGAAATGTGCTTTATGACCTTTTAGAAGATTCTGGGATCAAAGGACCCGAACGACTTCCGGTCGCAGAGGGCCGTAAAGCAGAGGCGCAACAAGTATGTACAAAACACTTGAGATATTTACATTGCACTTGAAATTCGTAATGTGGAAAGAAAGCTTGAAATATAGTACAATTCGGGGACAAGTTCCGTGGTTTATTTACATGCGGCTCGTTTAACACGTTGACTGCCAAATTACCCCTTTTAAAGTGCCTCCGAGGGCTTCCACTTCGAGTTTCTTTCGAGCGACGTTGACAAATAACTTTCTGTTAATTGTGAACCCACTTGGCTTCCACTTGCTTGAAAATCTGAACGAATGTATAACTTGATAAAGTTCCATAATTGCCAATCGTACTACAATAAATTTTTAACACTAGGTTTACCGGGCGGGTCATTTTTATCCATTTCGAACTTTGTCAGGGAAATTACAGAAATCATTATTTTTGCCACTTGCACCGACTTTTATTCGTTCAACGAGACGAATATATATCGAAATTCATTTTTCAAAGCCTTCTAATTTGAAGTTCTCTATGTGGTATATCTATTGCTTCGTGTCAGTAGAGTTAGGTATGTAAGAAATGTCGGTAAACCTAGTGTTAATGTCATGAATCACCGATAAATCGTTATTTCGAGAAGTATGAAGTAATTAAAAAATACGACTATAGCAATCGACGCGACTTAAGCTGAATCAAATAAGTACATTGTATTTTTGCAGCTCGAATGAGTAACATTAGCACCCTACAGCTGTTCATCAACCCTTTCGCCACCAAGGGTGATTACATTCGTCCGCGACTAAACGTCACGAAGCGACGATACACAAAAATTACTACGGTTATTGCAATTTTTCGTTGCAAGCACAATGCTGCATTTTGATAAACCAGTGAAATACTCGATTTTTCTTTTGCTTCAAAAAAAAGCATCTATAATTTTAATAATTACAGAGACTCATTCTCCGGCAAGGTTTGGTACACTTATTCGTTCCTGCACTTTTGCAGGGTTACCAGTTGGACATCTCAGTAGCGAAAGGGTCGACTCTTTGAGGCGCAAACTTAAACATAAGCCGCAATTTTCACGGAAATATGAAAAACTATCCCACTCTGCAAAGGTATCGACACGTTCGCTGCGGCAAAGGACACAAACCCCATAACGTATCTTTGACACATCTGACTTATTCCCCATTAACCCATTTGCATCCGTAAGCGGAGTATTCCGCGGATGACGATCGTCTTTTTTCACCAACCGCGGAATATTCCGCCCTGTACAATGTTAAACTGCTGCGCGCGGAAGTGTATGGTACTATGGGTCTTCTGCCGTATTTAGAGCTATGATGCAAATGAGTTAATATTATTGAAATAATTTTATCGTGTCGCATCTCACCGATACTTTCAATTTCATAGGTTTTGTCAAATTTGAAAATTTTTGTATGTGGTACTATGGGTCTTCTGTCGTATTTAGAGCAATGATGCAAATGGGTTAATATTATTGAAATAATTTTATCGTGTCGCATCTCACCGATACTTTAAATTTCGTAGCTGTTGTCAAATTTGAAAATTTTTGTATATGGTACTATTGCTATTTGCAGTATATGGTGCAATGGGCCTTCTGCCATATTTAGAGCTATGATGCAAATGGGTTAATATTATTGAAATAATTTTATCGTATCGCATCTCACCGATACTTTCAATTTCATAGGTTTTGTCCAATTTGAAAATTTTCGTATATGGTGCAATGGGCCTTCTGCCGTATTTAGAGCTATGATGCAAATGGGCTAACAATATTGAAATAATTTTATCGTGTCGCATATCACCGATACTTTCAATTTCATAGGTTTTGTCAAATTTGAAAATTTTCGTATATGGTAGCATTACAATTTGAAGAATATGGTACTATGGGCCTTCTGCCGTATTTAGAGCAATGCTGCAAATGAGTTAAAGTTATTGAAATAATTTTATCGTGTCGCATCTCACCGATACTTTAAATTTCATAGCTGTTGTCAAATTTGAAAATTTTCGTATATGGTACTATTGCAATTTGAAGTATATGGTACTATGGGCCTTCTGCCGTATTTAAAGCAATGATGCAAATGGGTTAACCCCCATCGATCACTGCATACACTTCCAATTCTCATTGCGACGAGCAGTGATCGATTTTACAGCCTAAAACGCGCAATCGCCAAATGACAAAGTCCAATAGCGCGTTCATTCATTGGTCTTGAAATTGAAAAATGCTGAAAAACAGCAGCCGCAGTGAACGCGCCAAAAAGTGGGTCACTTTTGAATGCAACGCCTCAAAGAGTCAAAGCGACCGATTGGCAGAAAACGCAGGAGAAAGGGTCAAACGGGGGGCATTCCGGGTACAGAAAAAGAAAGGACTACGGTCTTGTCCGAGGGTGAAAGGTCACGGACACGCGATTCGTCGCCTCCGGTCGAGGCGATTCTGATGTTAGTACTCACCGGAATGATAGCGGCTCTCATTGCGCGTGAGTCTGCGATTGCCGCGTCTCGCGGCCGCCGAATTCGAGTTCCCGGTGTTTCCGGTCGAGCCGCCAGATCCCGGGGGACTGGCGATCCCGCCAGGTACTAGCCGGCCTCCTGCATGCAACACAACAACAACAACGGCACATAGACAAACAGGGGAGCTCTACGAGGATCGACTAGTTTTGCCATTTCGAAGCTACACGCGTACTTCTGCTCTAGCTCTAGCTCTAGCGAGGATCGCCGCGCCTGGAGAAACGCTGTTGCGCCTTTTTTTCTCTTTATATTTAGTTTTTAGACAACTATCAGTGGTAATTTTTGCAATTTGTTAACCCCTTGCCGTACGATAATAAACTAGATTCGTAAAGATCGGAATGCAAAAATTTGAGGCTTTTGCATGAATTGTCCAGGTTCAGTGACTATCAGTGACTAGCAGTGCGCAGGCCAGTGCGCAGGGCAGTGCGCAGGACAGTGCGCATCAGTATTTACGAAGGCGCTCCAACCGATCTGGCAGAATTTTGTCCATAATGCGCTGCAGTCGCAGCTTTTTGCAGTATAAATTACGCGTGCCATCCAGTCTTAACGATCGTACTGAATTTTCTTTTGAACACCCTGCATATGGAAATTCATTTGCTTCGTAGCCTTCTATTTTTGAAGTGCTCTATGCGTAATACTTATTGACTCGTTTCAGTAGAGATAGATATACAAAAAACGTCGGTAAACCTAGTGTTAATGGTGAATTTAACATGACATTGAGAATCAAATTGCAATATTTGGCAAAGTTAAAAAATTCACTTGGAAAGAATAGAAACTACTGCAAAGTCAAATACCGAAAGCCAGGTAATTTTGATTTCAGCAATTAATTTTAGCTTGTGCACGCAGTGCAAATACAAATCGTAGGGCAAGGGATTAACAACGTTCTCGCCGATAAAGAAGATCGCCGACGCTCAAGGCGTTCCAAAGAGTCGCACTTTCGGTGCCGATCGTAGAATCGTTTTAATGCAAAATCTCGTGGCGCAACGACACTCGAATTCTAATTGAATTGGTTTCTCTAGGCGCGGTCTCTCGAGCTGCGCCCCCGACGATCGGTCGTTCCACCTTCGGAAGCTGCGACACGACGATTTCACTTTTATCGATTGTCCCGTAGCTCCGCAGTGGCGCAGAGGAACCTCGAAAGAGGAGGAGGAACGGGAGGAGGAGGAGGAGGGCCGTCGAGCGATTCAATCTCGACGACAAAGACAAAGGCAAAGTCGACGACGACGGTGTTGCTACGGCGTGGTTTCTCTGCTCTCTCTTTCTCTTCAATTTCTTCCTAATCTCTCAAGACGGACCGACACGCTTTTCTCCGAGGCGAACCTCCGACGGTCGACTTCTACCGCCGATTATTCAGACGCGAGAATTTTTAACACTAGATCTACCGACGATTACCACTTTACCGACCGGTAGCCTACGAATAGGCTTTTTGTCACCAACGCTTAGACTTTTATTAGGTTGGTAAGAAATTAATGTCGATTTTCGAGTTTTCAAACTTTAGCGCTTAATTTTGAGATAGCCGTTAATTGTAATCGGTTTGTCTTCTTATATTATTTTAGAACAAAACAAACTTATTAATAAACGTGTTTCGCGTTGGGAAAAATGTGTCAATTGTAATGGAACTTATTTTGATTAAAAAAAGTTATTCCCATTCTCAACATGTGTATTTAAAGATAAAGTTTGAAAACCGACATTAATTTCCTGCCGACCTAATAGTTTATGAATCGGTTCCCACGGTAATGAGTAATTTGTTATTTATTATTGTGGTGCAACTGTGTTAAGGGTTCGATGAGAAGCATTTGTAATTTTTTTTAGGCAACCTAAACCGAAACAAATGTTTTAAAGTGGGTAGAATGCTCAAACAATGGCGGTCGGTAAAGTGTTAACACATTGCTGACCGTCCACGAGTTAACTCGTGTTTTCATGCCCAAACGTTGTTGACCGGTCACGAGATAACTCGTGTTTGCACTTGCATTAGCTGTTTCAATTTTACCACACCGAAAAAATTACTAAAGCACGGAATATGTATGAACTATAAACATATGGCAGATATGTACAAAGTCTCATTTAAATTCATTATGTAGAAATAAAGTATACCGAAGTTTATTTAGATTCTTGCAATTTCATACGCAATTACGAAAAGAATAGCCGGTGACATGAGATAACTTCTACGTAAAATTGTCAGTCAACAATGTTTTAACCCTTTGAGGACTAACGACGCATTCATATGGTCTGAGAAAATTTTTAATTATAGTTTATCGCTGCTTTTATACACAGTTAGAGTTGAAAAATTGAAATACAACCGTTGAAATATGATAAATAAATAGTAATTTATAATGAATATACATTAACAGCCTAACTTGCTGGCAAAAAGGTGATTTTAGATCGCAAAATAAATGGTTACGTCTCAATATTCAAAAATGCCTCCGTCCGCAAAGGGTTAACTCGCTACTGTTAGAATTATTATTTATTGTTCAACCAATTTTTCTAAAATATCCCTTGTCCATATAGTAACAACTGGAACGCCAAATATGTTAACACTAAACCTACCGGCTTTGTATCTGTTATATTGAAATAAACGAAAAAAGTACGTTGAAAAAAGAAATTTGAAGAGGTGAAAAAGATAATTAGTTAAGTAATTTTTGTTATATACGACAGACTTGAAATATTTAGTGAATGCCTGCCCAATAAATTATGGAAATTTTTAGAAAAAATCAGAAAGGGGTCAGTTGACCGCAATGGTAGGCTTAGTGTTAATATCGTTTATAGCTTGAAATAGTAAATAAATACGTTAGAAGAAAAGAATAGAAGGAAGCTAGAAGGCAGACGTTGAAAGTTGAAGATGAAAGAGCGTTAGAAATTTTAAGAAAAATTGTAAAAAAATTCGGAAAGAGTCAGTTTAATTAGCTTGGTGGATCTAGTGTTAATAGGATATCGAACGATTTTGATCGGTAGCTCGCACATTTTTTTTGTTTGTGGCGCGCTTTAAAATAGATTTTTTTACAAATTGATCGTAAGTTTATTGGGGGCTCGGTGTGGCTGTCAGCTAATCATTGACAAAAACAAATAAATTTCAAGTTGGTTTCAAGTCGCATTAATTGTCCTGATTGTCGCCGCTGTTTTTTACATTGCAAAAATGAGCTTTCATAATTCTCGTGGAATATCTTTTAACAAGTTGAAAGCCACGGGGTCAAATTATTCGCGGCAAATGTACGTCCACGCCTGTGGCGGGAATATTTGAAACACCGAAGATTCAGGACGTTCCTCGTTACTCGCAGAAGTCATGTTTCAATTCCAACGATGTTCAATTAACAAGAGGCACGATTAAAAGTGACGTCAACAGCATTGGCCGTGGCCGGAATACTTTAATGAAATAATCTGCAACCTCTTGTACAAAATTCTCATTAATTGTCATTAAATCCTTCGCAATGAGTATTAATCGAAAGCCAGTAAAACGAAGTTGCCTCGAATCTTCGCGAGATTGCGCGTGCGCGACGAAAACACGAGAGCTCCGCGATTCATCCACTGAGAACGCAGATATTAGCACGATTCACCGATCTGCTTTGACTTCGAAAATCTTGTTCTGCGATAATAAAAAGAAAAAAAAAATTCACAAGAATTTTAATTCCTCGACGATCGAAATCGCGAGAATCGAGCAACGGCAGAGCAAAAAATTCGCAAACCGGGAAATATCGAGGTGTCCCGCGGCCAATTCTGCGACAAAGTCGATCGGGTCGCAA
The DNA here is from genome assembly GCA_963989415.1 of Cerceris ruficornis. NCBI lineage: Eukaryota > Metazoa > Arthropoda > Insecta > Hymenoptera > Crabronidae > Cerceris > Cerceris ruficornis. Next base: position 31,988,513 of record OZ022518.1, read on the forward strand.
GAATGCCGGTAATTTCGAGTCACCCAAAGGTGGAACAACCGGTCGCCCGGTTAAAATCGACGTTACAGAGGTGTCTAAAGGTGGCCAAGCATCGACGCACGTTTTGGTACGCACACGAGGGGTATTACAAGCAAGCCAGCTACATCCAGGAAAAGAAACATAGTTAATCACACATATGGTACATCGAGAATCGTTAATGCCGCACGCTGGGAATGCGAGTCGTTTTCGGTTTGCCGGTGTTGACTTCCATGCCCGATTCCATGGGGATGGACTTGAAGTGAAAAAATCTTATCTTCCAGCCCCTGAGCGACGAATATTGAAAATTCCACCGTTTTTTACTAATTTTAAACGTATTTGTACTCAACCACTTCGGTACTATCGGCTCATTTGGCGATTCTGATCTCGCGGATACTGTTATTTATCAATTTTACTTAAGTACTTGAATAAAACTCTATACAGAATATATATTAATTAGCAGAAGTTGTATTACAGATACTCTAAAATCAAGAATTTTAAATGCAAAGTTACACTTCCATTTTTACCACACAATGGGCAGTCTTGCCTCAGCCCCGTAAAAAATATCAACGACGACGTTAACAATTTTGAGAAAAAATTATTTAATTTTTATTAATATTTTTATAAATATATTTTAATTAATAAAAAGAACTGAAGACATCTCCGTCTACCGAGGCAACGGCACGAAACCAGCGATGGCTCACCTCGGCGAAGGGAGGGGGTATCCCCACCATGCGGCGTTAACGATCTCCGATGTACGTTTGCTGTAGCTACGAGAAATGATGGGATTTCGATGACTGAAACGTTATTACGGATGAATTCGTGATACATGAGACATGAGACGGTGAATGAATCGTGAAGTGACGACGGCTAAAGCTACGATTCCAACGTGTGGCCTTCTAAACTTTCTAATTCGGCGGATCAACTACGTCGGGACGAGATCTTTCCGCGGAAAGGCATCGATGACGAAAGCGATTTGGCTCGATGATGGATGAGAGAAGCGAATCACGCGAATCGACCAGACGAACGATCACAGTTCACGCTTCGAACGCGCGTGCTCGCTCGTTTGATGAGTGATGCTGTACATGATGACATCTACGTGCGTGACGATACAAATCTAAACCGTGCAGACTTACAGTACGGGTAATTAAGTTGCAACGACAGATCACGGATCAACTGGAAAACCCAAACGCTTATTTACACGCCGTGCTGTTTTAGTATCAATCCTGGAAGAATCGCATTCGAAGCGAAGCCAAAGGAGGACTTAAGTCGGCCGGATGAACCTCTATTGGAGTAGTTCGTGATAAACGTACAGTCTTCTGGATAAACTCATTGTTACGTCGATTCCCGGAGAAAGTGGGTTGCGAGGAAGTTTCGAGGAGCTTTCTCAGAGAAACTTTGCATACGGATAGAACTGAGAGTTGGAGGCACGGGGGTTGAAAAGTTTGAGGTGGAATTTTTGCGCTGGGGGTGAATTCAGTGAAATTCTTCATGACTTTTGAAATGTATTGAATATTTAAATATTGCAGTTAAAAAAGTAAAGTGCTGCCAAATAAACGACTACTGTTACCTTTAACTTTCTTGCGCTGCAAAGATGCGATTTTAATAGGAAAACTTTTACTTCGGCGAAAATTGTGAAACTGGCGAAATACGGAGGGCATTTAACGCACTGAGACATTCGACGTTTACCTGACTCGTGACGCGACCTTGAAATTCCTATTATTAACATTTCCCAAAATTTCACAGTCAAATTTCCAAATCAAACGACGTACAGCAAAACTTCGATAAATGCATCATGACTCCACATAGGGTTTCCCCCTTGGCGAATTTCGACGCTCGACGAGGGAGCAGTGTAACATGATACCACCCGAGTGTATCGGTGAGGCAATAGTAATTCGAGGTCGGCCGTTTTCATTCTCGATTTTTTTTGAAACCTTTGCTAACGTATTTGTGAGATTTTTCTGATTAAAATGATACTAAACACGATATAGTTTGAATTAAATTTACTTAATATTTAATAAACTTACTTGCTATTTAAATAATTCAAACTATGTCGTGCTTGGTATCACTTTAATCAGAAGAATCTCAAAAATGAATGTGTTTTCGAGATTCTTCTGATTAAAATGATACCAAACACGATATAGTTTAAATTAAATTTACTTAATATTTAATAAATTTACTTACTGTTTACATAATTCAAACTATATCGTGTTTGGTATTATTTTAACCAGAATAATCTCAAAAATACATTCGGAGAAGTTTCATTTAGAAAAATGAATAAATAAACAAGTTTATTGTTGCATTAGCGCAATGCCTCGCCGATACTTTCGAGCAGCTCACTTTGTTTGCTTGCTCACTCTGTCTCTTCTACTATTTGTCCTTTTCTAAGTTCGCGTTCGGCTCGAGCCCTAATGTAAACACAGATTCGACACCGATAATCGATAAGAGCACTGCATTGCCCCCGAAATATCTGCATTTATCGAGGTTTTACTGTACACCCAATTCTGTTTTTACACGGTTTTGATTTAACACGCTCTAGAAAAAAAAATTGATTCCGTTTTTACACGATTTCATTCCAATTAGCACGATTAAAAAATCTAAAATATTCTTAAAGTAATTTTCTTAATAAATTTATTTATTTTAACTATTTTACAGGGTTGAAGGATATGGAACTAATTCCCTTTTTTCTATGTATGTACTTCATGTCTTTTTTTACACGGTTTTGTCTGGAACGTATCTACCGTGTAAAAACAGAATTAGGTGTATTAACGTTTCCCAAAATTTCACAGTCAAATTTCCGGATCAAACGAGGTAGTTCCAAGTCAAACAAAGATTTTCAAATCAAGCAAAGCGCTTCGATCTCGGAGAATCAAACCCCGCAAGCGACTCATCGTCCCGAAAATAAATCAGCTCCCTTTTCCTTCGCAAACGATCGACCCCGTGCTCAAGTTCCTTTCCAACTCCGTCCATCCAACGTGCTCAGTTTTATTCGTTTAACACTAGAACTACCGGCGTTAAATCTAGTATATTTAAACAAATTAAATAAGTACTTTGAAACCACGTCAATTAAGAGATAGAAATGCTGATCGATTCGGTGATTTAGGTTTTTTCAGGTGGACGTACAATGTTTATTCTATGACTCCCCTACATTCTTGGAGAATTTTTGGAAAAAATTGTGTACCAGTCATTTTGACTGGTTTGGTAGTTCTAGTGCTAAACCACCACATCCTGAAAAACCTCGCTCCCTTTGCACTTACGAGCAAGCAAGTTTCAAAGACGACAGGACGATCGGTGTCGTTGCAAAAGTTTCGCGAGAGCAAGGCGCGCCGTCGAAGCGCGCGAAGCACGTCGGAGCCCGAAGGACCCCCGGGAAGCCCCTTTTTCTACGGTGCTTAATTAAGACGAGGACCAACGACATCGCAATTATCCGGCGAGTACCCCAGCACGCGCTCTGACAGCTATTCTCGCTTGCCTCTCTCTACCCCATCGTTTTTTTTTCCCTCTCCCACGTTAAAGGCGACTTTTCAAATGACAACGCGCGATATCCCTGCACGTTTTCTGCCCGCCGACGCGACGTATCGCTCGCTTTTACCGCGACTTCGTCGTCTTCTTCGCGAGTTAACCCCTTGCCGTGCGATTTCTTTCGTGACTGCCTTCGCAATAATTCGGAATTTAATTGGTAAAGCTAAAATTAATCAGTGATTCTTCATAGGAGTCGCTCAGAAACCAATGCGGTTAAGTCAATTTTTTCGATAATTTCTGATTTTTGTAAATTTTAATAAATTTCATTCTATTAAAATTGAATATAATGTAGTTTATTAAAATTTACAAAAATCAGAAAATATAAAAAAAATTGACTTAACACGTTGAGCGCTACGTCAGTCCCCGGGGACTGACAGCGGACTTTTCGTTTCGGCGACATTGGTGCATGGGACCGGTATGCACTATTATTAAGGTTATAAAATAAATGTTGTAATTTAGCTAGAAAATTGACTAAACAGGTCGTTACCTTTTGTAATCTGTGTAAATTTAAACCACATCTTTGCCTAGAATGTTTTACTAAAGTTCATTGTAATTACATTTATTTTATGACCTTGATAATGGTGCATACCGATCCCATGTGCCAATGTCGTCAAAACAAAAATTGTGTTGTCAGTCCCACGGATCAGCGCCGCCCAAACGAAAATTCCACTGTCAGTCCCCGGGGACTGATGCTACCTGAACGGAAAGTTCACTGTCAGTCCCCAGGGACTGACGTCGCACTCAACGTGTTAACCGCATTGGCTTCTGAGCGACTCATATATCGTATAATTTACGTAATATTATCCCATTTGCATCCGTAAGCGGAATATTCCGCCATGTACAATGTTAAACTGCTGCGCGCGGAAGTGCATGGTACCATGGGTCTTCTGCCGTATTTAGAGCTACGATGCAAATGGGTTAATATTATTGAAATAATTTTATCGTGTCGCATCTCACCGATACTTTCAATTTCATAGATTTTGTCAAATTTGAAAGGTCACAGGCAAACGACTAGTCGTTTCCGGTCGAGATGATTCTGATGTTAGTACTCATCGGAATGATAGCGGCTCTCATTGCGATTGCAGCTTCTCGCGGTCGCCAAATTCGAGTTTCCGGTATTTCCGGTGCATCTCACCGATGCTTTCAATTCGATAAATTTTGTAAAATTTGAAAATTTCCTATCCGATCTACCGCATCGCTAGTGTTACTCGTTACTATACGACAAGGGGTTAACGGCGATGTTTTCCGGAGAAGACTAGATTTTCGAGTAATTTCGACGTTGGGGTTGAAAGATACTGAATTTAGTTGACGAAGATATTGAAATACTTGTTCATAATTGAGAAAATACTGAAATTTAGTTGGTCCGCGAAGAAACGAAGAAATATCAGAGGCGCAAAAATATCGAGAAGCATTTTAGAACGGCACGATTCGACGTTCCAACGAGAAAAATAGTCAAACTTGATCCAGTCGGTGGTTGAACGGAGAATCAAGGTTGGACGAAATCAGCGAGCAGACGGAGCAAACGAAGCCTCGTTAGTAACGGCAATTAGTGCAAAGTTAAACTTACTATCGTCTCTTACGTGAGCGGGGAAATAGATTCTCGGTGCTCCAGCCTCGCATATCTTCGTGCAGAAACACACTTTAAACACGTATGCGAGGATGAGTCTCCTCCACGACTATCCGGAACGTCGTGAACGAAGCGCCGATATTCTTCGCACTGACTTCCAGATCTTCCTCGTTGGAAACGTACCTTTGTCCGCTTATCTCCCGACAACCGCAAACGACCGGTCCAATTCTCTAATCGCTTTGCGACGAAAGCACGAAAACAGGACGATTCTCCCAATAAAGCGAGAAGATTCGCAAAATATCGCCGAGTAAAAACGAAGAATACTTTCCGCTGGTTCTAAGTCCACGAGGAACTCTAGAATTCAATCTACTCGATTGTTATAGCAACGATAATCGCGAAGAGGAAAGATAATTGTACGTTGGCAAGATACGAAGACACATGTTCACGTTCGGCGTGAGATCGATGACGACAAATGGGACGACTATGTCTAAACGCAAACTAAACAATTTCCTAGGGCGTTCAACTTGCTCGGTATCCTATTTGCAACCTACTCTATCGCAATCTCCTAATAACGTTCCTCCATTCGTCAGCCGGTCTTCTAACATACAAGCGAAGACGTTCAACGTCCAGAGGTACAGTGCGCTCGATAAATGGTCCATGGACGTGGTTCCCCCTCCACGCGGAGGGATCGTGCACTCGAGTTCTCGCACCCTGGCATTCGATTGGGCGAACAAAATTGTCCCATCTGAGGCTGCTCTTCGAGTTCATCGTACAATCGACTCGGTTAACACGTTGAACACCACCGATATTTCGCTAGTTTCATCATTTTCTAAAGTGAAAGTTTTTCTATTAAAATCGCATCTTTACAAAGCAGAAACCTTAAAGGCGCGATTAGATGTATAGTCAGCAGGACTTTACCTTTTTAACGCCAATATTTAAATATTGAATGTATTAGAAAATTCGTAAGTATTACAATTTAAAAGTCATATGGAATTTCGGTGAATTCAAGAGCGCCGGTCACCGGTGACCCCCATGGCATTCAACGTGTTAACCCTTTCGCTGTTCAGTCCAAACATCGCTCGGCAAACGCAGCGAGATAAATTTCAAAAAAAAATTACAATTCCGAAAACAGTGGATGGAAAACGAGGGCGAAAAGATGGAAGGTACTATCGCAAAGATTGCGACGTGGGTCTCTGCATACCACGTTATGAATACAGGTAACCCCCGAAGAACACGATTAATTCGGGCCGTGTTCTTTGAAACCGTGTTGTTCGAAACTACAAAAAACGAGATTCCGTCTCAATTGTGAAAATAACAAAAAACATTACATTTAACATTTTTTTGCAAAATATAAACTAAAAATTTTTATTTTTTTGAATTGCTTTTCGTAAACTCTTCTAAGAAATCTTGTATTACTTAATCTAAACTCATGACTCTCTATTTTATCAAACAAATGTACATTTGGAAATAATTTTACATCAATTTATTTTTTTTCAAAAGAATTACTCAAAAATCGTGGAGCTTCAAACCGTGTTCTTCGTTACCTGTATATCACACTCGTGCAAGTATGTAATTAAAATATTTTTGTCGTAGCAGAAACCACGTTGTAATTTATTTAGCACATATTATTTTTTAACACATTTATGTAATCATTTGTTGATTAGAAAACGAATAGACTCTCTTCACTCCGATCTTAGATTCCCTCCCTTCCGATTAAAAGTCCTTTATATTTTTAAAAACTGAAGAAAACTACAATTAAATCATATATTTCCCTCATTTCTCTGACGAATGACAACCCAATTTCACCCGTTAAAGGAATAAATCATTTTCTTAGCGTTTCCCGAAATTTCATTGAACAGCGAAAGGGTCAATGGGCCTCTGCGGGCTACATTTATACGATGCCGAGTAGCGAGGAATAAAAAAAGATTCTGCAGAGGATGATGCAGAAAGCCAATTAAAGTTGACTCTCTGTCTCAACTCCTACCTCGAAAAATGACAGAGATAAAGAGAACCAAACGACCCAAGACCGCGGAGTGGGGATAACCCTCGGCATTTATCGAGCTCACCGTACATCCTGCGTCGCCCTCGGAGCTAACGTCTACTTCTCTAAGCGTGCCGGGTAAACGAGACATAGGGACACAGAAGACACAGGAGCATAGAGAAAGAGAGAGAGATAAATATAGAACAAAGATACATGTAATCGTGCAGTGTGTCGCGCTACCTGAATGATAGCGTTTCTCGTTGTGCGTGACACGGCGTTGCGTGCGCCGCGCACGTGGTTGCGGCCGGCCACCGACGCCAACGCCGACGCCGACGCCGCCACCGCCGCCACCGCCTCCACTACCTCCACCACCAACCCCACCGACACCGATACCGCCACCTCCGCTTCCGTACCCTGCTCCGTCGAGGCCTCCGACGAGACCGACGATGCCGATGCCTCCGACGCCTCCTCCACCGTTTCCAGACCCTGCACGCCACACGCGCACACGTATATTTATGCACGTACGCACATACCAACCCCCAGGAGTTGCATCTCGTTCCGATTCTCAGCTGCGGCGAACCGCCCCGCCATTTCGTGTCGAGCGATACTTAATTGCACTTTTACTTCCGTGGCTTTTCGTCACGATGCCGTGGACTCTCTTGGAGTCTGCCGATGGATGGGGTGGTTCTTGGATAGCGGGGGAGGGTTGGTCGTTGGTGGTTTATGGTTGGATTACAATTGACTCTGAGAAGAGAAGATGCAGGGGTGGGAAATGCGCTGTTGGGCTGGGTGGTTGCGGTTTGGGTTAACACCTTGCCCTACGATTGCTTTTGTGACTGGCTCCGCAATAATTGAAAATTTAATTGCTAAAATAAAAATATGTCAGGGATTTCTGATATATTTTAGAATTTAACGCAATATTGACACTATGCCTTCCGCGCGGTAAATCAAGATTCTTCGGTTTGGCGCCGGCGCTTTTCGAATTTGTCGAGAGATCGTAAAACGTCGCGTTTTACTAATCGCAATAAGTTACAATTTTGACTCGCAATTTTCATGAAATTTCGAGGATGTGTGGCGTATTGCAGCCTGTACAGGATAGAAGCGATACTTTGCAACAATTTGTGATCGCGAGGTAGCCGCGACGCGTTTGCGATATAATAGGCAACCGTCTTAACACTATTCCTACCACGACCGGTCAAATGACCGTTTTTAAAATTTCGATTAGAATTTCCTATATATAACGAAATTGAATCGACTTTAAACTTCACGCCGTTTCCTCAAATATACGTATAATACATTCACATTACAATATTTTTTTCGATATGCACTTCTTTTTGTACTGTTCATTTTCTGGGAAAAAATTATCATTTGACAAATTCACCGGTTACGGTAGGAAAAGGTATACGTGAAGTGTCGGTAGGAATAGTGTTAAAATTGTAGCGTGACGCCAACGTGGCGTCATCGGACGGCATAGTGTTACCACGTTCGCGGACGTGAATGCTATAACATCCATTTTCATCGTAATGTAGAATCACATGAATGCTATAGCATTCGTGCAATGCCAAAAGATAATGCCAATTATAACTCATTTAATTCTATATAACCTTAATTTTTTGTAATTATTATGCAGCTTAACACTTTACCGACCGGTAGCCTATTAATAGGCTTTTTGTCACCAACGCTTAGACTTTTAGTTTATTAATCGGTTCCCACAGCAATCACTAATTTGTTATTTATTATTGTATTAAAACTGTGTTAAGGAGTCGATGAGAAGCATTTGTATTTTTCAAAGAGATTGTAATTTTTTTAGGTAGTCTAAGCCAAAACAAATCCTTTAAAGTGGGTAGAATGCTCAAACAATAGCGGTCGGTAAAGTGTTAAAGTGATAGCCAAGTGATTTACTGAGTATTTTCATGCTATTTTATTTTTTCCCTGTCTAGTTAGAAGTGCAATACTTGACTGACTATTTGTGCAGCTCACTGGAATTTTTACTGTCCGCGAGCGTGTTAACCCTTAACGAACGAGCGCATTTTTCTAGAACAATGACTAGTAGATCGACGGAATAAAAAAAAGTAAAAGAGTAAACAATTACTTCTACATTTTTTGAGTGTGGTACTTCTCCCCATAGTCCCTTATGTGAATACCAGGTTTTTTAGTACAAATATCACGTCACGCCGTCTGTATGGCGGCATTCGATTTTCTTGGAATATTTATAATGTCGCGAATATGGCGGCATTCGTTCGCTAAGGGTTAATAACATAGAAATAATATTATCGTGTCGCATCCCACCGATATTTTTAATTTGAAAATTCTTGAGAAGCTTCGAAATTTCCTGCTCCATCAACCGCATCTCGAGTGTCACTCGTTGTAGGGCAAAGGGTTAAGTTTCTGGGTGGAAATGGATTGGATAGGGCGTATTTGGACAGAGACTGTGATGTCTTTTCGTCACGATGCCCTGGACTCTCTCGGAGTCTGCGGATGGAAGGGGTGGCTCTTGGATAGCGGGGGAGGGTTGGTCGTTGGTGGTGTACGGTTGGATTACAATTGACTTTGCGAAGAGAAGTTGCGGGGGTGGGAAATGCACTGTTAGGCTGGGTGGTTGCGGTTTGGTTAAGTTTCTGGGAATGAATTGGGTAGGACGTACTTGGACAGCGACTCGGGGTGAAATGTTGCGTCGGGTAAGTTCGGGGACTTAGTGTTGTTTGAAGTTTGGCAAGTGTTAACCCTCTTGTAACACGATTAATTTGTTAATTGTTGCATCGAAACTGTAGCGCGTGAAATATAAAAACTACCGGGGGAAAAAATCAAAGTATAGAGTCTTTCAAATTACGCGGTTTATTTAACCCTTTGAGGACTTGAGACGTATATATGTGGTATGAGAAAAAATTTAATTATAGTTTATCGCTGCTTGTATGCACAGTTACAGTTGAAAAATTGAAATACAACCGTTGAAATATGATTAGACAAATAGTAATTTATAATGTATATACATTAACAGCCCGACTTGCTGATAAGAAGGTGGTCTTGGATCGCAAAATAAATGATTGTCTCTCAATATTCAAAAGTGTCTCCATCCGCAACGGGTTGAATCTTCGATAAAACACGATTTGCTTTGATTTCAAAATACTTTTTATTGATAATAAAAGTATCTGTTATGCCATTTATGTACAAAAAACAATATCTATCAAATGATCACCTCTTGCACTTCCACAATGTCCACTCTTTTGTTAAAATTTTCAACCGCATGTTGACATAATTGTGGATATCTCAAAAATGACACGAATAATTTAATCTTTTAGTTCAGGAATCGATTTTAGATTGTTTTTATAGACTCAACTTTTCACGTAACCCCAAAGAAAATAGTCCATCGGTGTCAAATCGCATGACCTTGATGGCCAATTGACATCACCTTTTCATCATTTTTCACTGAACGCACATTTTCATAGAATAATTCAACAATTTGAACACGCTGTTATATCGTGTATGACGCCATTTTTGTAAATGGCACAAATGTCACTTCGTAAATGAGACAAGACCTAGGCGAATTCAGACGCCATCTGTGTTTTATTAAAGATTAAAACCAACGCGCAATTTAAAAGACTCTTTATAACGAAGTTGATTGTGTCGCGCTACATGGAAACCGTGTTGCAAGAGGGCCATCGATTTTTTCAGCCTACCAAGTCACAAAAGACTCGATTGCATTTAGCAAGATTGCATTTGGCAGAACTTGTCACGGAGGACTGCAGGGATTAAAGGAACAAAGTGAATTCCCAAAGACGTGCAAATCGGTGCAACGAAAAGGGGAATTAAACGTAGAGAGGTAGATGAATTCGACGAGTCCTCCATCCTTGTCCAACATTTCCAATAAGAAAAAATATTCGAAACGTTAATCTGCATTCCCCGTTCAGTTTACGGTAAATCGACACAGAGAAATTTGCTCCGTTTAGGTAAAAAAAAAGTGATGAACACCGTTTGTCGTCACTCCTAGCGTCCTGCGGATGTAACTCGCGTTATTTAAGTGTAATGATTCACCATGACAGTCGGCAATTTTCCGACGTCGGGCGAAGATATTAAAAAAAATGAAGGAGCGAAAGAAAGACGACGGAACGCGGCTGATGAAGCAGCGAACACAATGCCGTGACGGGATAATAACCGGTTGTATCTAATGAGTCGTTGCGTACGAGACACCCTTCCATCGGGAGCTTCGCGTTCTTGGAATAACGTGCAAATAAGCAGTCGGAGAATATGCCCCACTAATTCTGATTTCTTCTTTTGCCCCATTGCAAATTTACCGCTTCCACCGATGGCCCTTCACAATTCTATCCGAAGTTAAATTTTGAACTTTGCCGCGCAAACATAGACTTCCCATCAGACTTCGTAACGCTACATGAATTTCAAGCTTTCACCCACAGAACGATTAGCCCTTTGACTGCGGCGTATTTGCATTCCGTCGAATAAATAAATGGAGAAAGGTATTGAAACTTTTTTGTTCATTTTTTCAAGTTTCCGTCGTTCTAACTAACTTTCACGTAGAGGTTTGGCGTATGCAAGTTACCAGTAAAATTTAATTAGCCGAATTCTAATAAAATTGCCAATTTCTCTTTAGTTAATTTACTCTTGAAGTTTGTTTCGCTAAAATATTTACGTGAAAACTCTTGATTTTCGAAAGATTGGATTTAACCGTTTGAGTCCCAGAGGTTGTTAACACTAGATTTACCGGCGTGAAATCTGTTACATTGCAATATATTAAATAAGGTCTTTGGAAAAAGAGAGATCAAGCGGAAAAAATGATATTTCGTTAAGTAATTTTTATACTACAAAATACACGTGAAATATCTACTGTACTGCTTCCCTCTGAATTTAACACTTTACCGACTGCTATTGTTTAACGATTCTACCCACTTTAAAGGATTTGTTTCGGCTTAGATTGCCTAAAAAAAATTACAATCTCTTCGAAAATTACAAATGCTTCTCATCGACTCCTTAACACAGTTCCACTACAATAATAAATAACAAGTTAGTGATTGCCGTGGGAACCGATTAATAAATTAAAAGTCTAACCGTTGGTGACAAAAAGCCTATTAATAGGCTACCGGTCGGTAAAGTGTTAAGAAATGTTTATCAAAAAAGTAGGAACCAGTCAATTTGACGGCTTCCGTAAATCTAATGTTAAAAAAACATTAGCGAATTCCTCCCGAACAGCGCAATATCACTTGTCGTAACTGAGAGCGAAAAGAGCCAATCGGCGCGATGGCGCTTGTTTTAAAATTTATGTTTTTTTTGCTAAGCAGTGAGATCACGCTTCTTTTCACGTCGAATGACCTTATTGCAATTGAGAAAGTGAGAAGACGTATTATTGCATAAGTGCATATCGTTGTTAATAACTCTGTCTTACAAAATTGTTACACAAAGCGACCCAGGTGCATCGTCGGTTCTCCACAGCGTTGAAATGTACTGAGATTTTTCGGCGCGAAATTCAAAGTGCGCTATCGCGCCGCTCGGGACTCAAACGGTTGATTTGCCAAAGGATCGATGTGACTTACAAACGGGCGAATCTGTAGGGCAGAGCCTAGGGACGTATATATGCGTCTTTCGCAGTCAGAGGGTTAACGATTCCTTTCAATTGTCTCATCGCCGACGTCGAACGCCGCCCGGCGCATTACCCTTAATAAAAGATAATCTCCGAGCGTGCGTCCGCAGAAGAACGATTACAAACCGGAGACACGAGCGATACAAGCAATTCCACGCTGACATTCCGCAATCAGCATTTCCCATTTAGCAGCGCAAACGCCGGTAGACAAACGACGCGAATCGCGCGGCGAGGAAAACCGGGGAGAAGTTTTGTAGTCACCTAATAGGTACACACGTAGCGTATAACGAGCGGATAACGCGGAAGCAGCTCTTCCGCATGAAGGTACAGTTAAACAGTACCTAAGTGCATACGTCTATATATAAGTGCAGTCGATCGCAGCGGTCCGAGCGTGATCGCAGCTGCAGGCACGTTTGCGGCTTGGCGCGCCACGAGGACAACGCCTGGGCCCATTGCGGGCCCCTTTTCCACGTGAAACTGACAATGCGTCGATGATTTTTCACTTTCTTGGGATTTTCTGCGCTGTAGGGAGATGAGTAGAAGGGTTGAGAGGCGGCAGAGGAGAATGAAATTGCTCCTCGAAATTAGATGGATCTTTGACCGCCCACTTTGCGCAGTTGTCTCGCTGGAGACGGGGCCAGAGTGTGTATTGGGTTGTTTGGAAAGTAATTTCGTTTTTTGCCGACGGAGGACATAATTTTATTTATTCACAGTCAACTTTGCACTTAACACGTTAGCGGACAGTAAAAATTTCAGTGAGCTACAAAAATAGTCAGTGAAGTATTAAACTTGTAACTTACACTTCTAACTGCATAGAGAAAAAATAAAATGGGATGAAAATACTCAATGAATCACTTGGCCATCACTTTAAACTGCATAATAATTACAAAAAATTAAGGTTAGATAAAATTAAATGAATTATAACTGGCGTTAACATTTAAAAATGTGCAAATGCTGTTCAAGCAAGACGAAAATTATTCGATGTGTATGGAGATATGTTGATAGAACGCCAGTGCCAAAACTGATTTGCAAAATTTCGTTTTGGCAATTTTGACGTTGAAGATGCGCCACATTCTGGAAAGCCAGTTGAAGCTAATGAAGACAAAATAAAGGCACTGATTGATGCAAACCGCCGAATAACAACTCGTGAGATCGCTGACAGATTAAATTTATCGAATTCGACCGTTCATGATCACGTGAACCGACTTGATTTAATTTCAAAACTCGACATATGGATTCCACTTGTCCTTACAGAAAGAAATTTGCTCCGTCGCATTGACGTCTGTGATTTGCTTCTCAAATGTCAAGAAAATGATCCATTTTTGAGGCGAATCATCGCTAGGGACGAGAAATGGGTTGGATTACTACTTGTTCCGGTCTCTACAACACTTTGTAGACGGCAAAACCTTTTCTTCAAATGATAACTTCAAAAATACCCTAGAATCGGTTTTTGCCAGCAAAGATGAGAAGTTGTATGAATGTGGAATCATGCTCCTGCCAGAAAGATGGCAAAAGGTATTGGATCAAAATGGAGAATGTATAATTCAATAAAATATTTATACACTATAAGAAAATCGTCTATCATTTTCACAAAAAAAAAAACGAAATTACTTTCCGAACCCAATATTTTGCAGATTTATTCCGTTGCAGATAATCTTCCGAAGATTTATTTTGTCTTAGAAGCGCGAGAAATTTTGAATAGAAGGGTCACTATTGATTTTGTGAATGGGGATTGGCGTTTTGACTTTGCAGCGCAGAATAATTGATGGCGAGAGACGGCAGGTGGATGGAGACTGAATTTGAGCCGAGTTCCTTGCGTGGAACGTTGTCTGCCGAAAAGTTGGCGATAATAGACACTTGAAGTAGGGTTCCTCGTGTCGAGAAGAGGGTGCTGTTCAGACGAAGACACCGACGCCGTCAGAATTTTGAAGTTGACTCGCGAGAGTACCGTAGGGAGCGTAACAGAAGGCGCGAGGGAAGCCAGAAGGAAATTAGAAGGAGAATGTATTAAACTGATGACGCAATATGGTTGCTTCGACAACGGTACTGTTCTTTGACTTTATCGCGGGCTAATAGGAGGACGAGGAAATAAGCGGATGTCCTAACTGTAAATCAATTCGTATTGGCTGACTCCGTGCTTGCTAAACATCGGACAGCGATTCGATTAGGGTGAAAAGAAACTGTTGAAATAAGTAAATTTAAAATTTCTTATTCTCCCGGTAACGATGGAAGCGTCATCTATGGCAGACGAGTGAAACTGAGAAAAAAGAAAGAACGTGAAGTGAGAGTTTCGTTTTCGCATAGTGTAGACATTGTATAAATTAAAATAAAGTAATTTAATATAGGAGATGGACGTAATTATTCTAACAGAAACAAATAATTATCCTTCGCTATAGCTAATTTCCCTGACGTGAAAGAGGAGAAAGAAACAAAAGATTATTCTTCGCTATAACTAATTTCCCTGACGCGAAAAGGGAGAAAGAAATTGGCCCTCGACGACCCAAAACCTCAAAAACGCTGCCAAATGAAGACTGAAGCTCATCAGGAAAAACAGGCTCGAAACGAGCACCCGGGAAGATCGTCCGAAGAGATGAAAACCAGAAAGCAACGTCGACTCGAGAATTCATTCTCCGCAGAAACGACATCCGCAGTTTATCTTCTCCTCGCCGCGCGTTCGCAAATTGCGCAACCGGAGAAAAACCTCCGCCGGTGGAAGGTGTCAGATGGAAAACGGCCCGCGCCGTCAACAATTGCGCGCGTCCGCTCTGTCCTTCTCTTTTCCATTTTTTCCCATCTTTCACGGCCTCGTTGGCCTCTTCCTCCTTTTCGTTTCCCACTTGCATTGCGCGTGTGCCATTGTATAAGCGCGGGCTCGACACGCGCGACCGGCCGAGTCCGCGCGCCTCTTGAGAATCGGAACGCGATTAAAGTTGCCAACTCCGCGGCCAGACACTTTCAGAGACTCTCAGAGACTGTCAGACCCTGGCAGAGGCTTTCGGAGACTCCCGGAGACTATCGAACGCTTGCAGAGACTGACAGAGACTATCAGACACTGGCAGAAATTGTCAGACACTGGCAGAGGCGTTCGGAGACTCCCAGAGACTATCGAACGCTGACAGAGACTGACAGAGACTATCAGACACTGGCAGAAACTGTCAGACACTGGCAGAAACTGTCAGACACTGGCAAAAACTGTCAGACACTGGCAGAAACTGTCGGGCACTGGCAGAAACTGTCAGACACTGGCAGAGGCGTTCGGAGACTCCCAGAGACTATCGAACGCTGACAGAGACTTACAGAGACTATCAGACACTGGCAGAAACTGTCAGACACTGGCAAAAACTGTCAGACACTGGCAGAAACTGTCGGGCACTGGTGAAGACTATCAGAGACTGTCAGACACTGCCAGAGACTATCAGAGACTCCAAGAGACTATCAAACACTGGCAGAAACTGCGGGGCACTGCCTGAGACTAGCGGAGACTATCAGAGACTTTCAGAGAGTCTCAGAGATTATTAGCCGCTGGCAGAGACTTTCAGAGACTCCCAGAGACTATCAAATACTGACAGAAACTAAGAGAGACTACGAGACACTGCGAAACACTGGCAGAGGCTGACAGAGACTGTCAGAGACCACGAGACACTGTCAGACACTGCCAGACACTATTGGAGACTTTCAGAGAATCTCAGAGATTATTAGACACTGGCAGAGACTTTCAGAGACTCCCAGAGACTATCAAACACTGACAGAGGCTGACAGAGACTGTCACAGACTATGAGACACTGTCAGGCGCTGGCAGAGACTGACAGAGACTACGAGACACTATGAAACTCTGGTCAGAGACTGACAGAGACTGTCAGAGACTACGAGACACCGTCAGAATCTGCCAGAGACTATCAGAGACTGTCACAGACCGTGGCAGGCTGCCAACGACTGACAGAGGCTGCGCCAGTGCCACTGCCTCCATTGTGGCGCAACGCGTGCCGATTATCGCGCAGAAACCGAGACGACAAGCAGGACGAGAAGGTTTCCCAAGGACACTCAAAGACTACTGAGTCCTAAGGAGGGCAGTTTTTTTATCTTTCCGCTTTCCAATTACTTTGCCACCAAATGTCCCGACGAGTACTTTGCCCGCAAACTGACTACCGATACTTCGGCTGCGCTTCTAGTATCTTACATAGTGTAGAAATCGTTGTAACCATTTTAATTTGAATCTGTGCCGACACGGTAGCTGCTGCAGCGTAACTGGAGAATTGACGATGTTTGGGTAAACAGGACTATTACGTAAGCTGTTGCAAGTCGATGATTTAGTGCAGGGGCGACGACCACTGACCCTCGGGTCACAGAGTGACCCACCAGAAACATTTCAGTGGCCCACTTCCCCTTTGCTTCATTACTTTTTCATAGCTTGGAGCTTATAAGCAGATTCAACTTGACTTTTCAATCGTTTTCTCTCCGTCACAGTTTTATATTTGTAAATCTGTAATCCATTTCTATTTCTTTGTAAATTGAGCTATCAAAAGTGGCCCGGGCAATTGAGAAGGTTCAACGTCACCGGCTTAGGTGCTGTTGGAGGAATCGAGATTGTTTGGTGATGGATCGGAGAGAGTACTCCGATCGGTATCTAGAGCGTTTATCAAGACATCGACTTGGAACAGGTTAAGCGTATCGGTCTTGGTGTATGTGAGCCTGAATTCTCATTCATACGTTGTAATTTATGTAACACAAGATGCGAACGTGTTAAGATCTTTGAGCACGATGTTAGGAAGTGTTCCACGTGCATAATATATCAATTTCCTTCGGTATAATTTAACTTTCGTCCTGAAGAAATCACAGTCGTGTCCCTAGGGTATCTTTTGACCTATAGTGAAAAGGAAGAAATGCTCTATCGCATTCTGCTATTAAATATCCTCTTGCACGTTTACTTTTTATCATAAATTGCAAAATACTCATAAAAGTGGGGAATTTTTAGACGTCGTTTTCAAATGCTTATAACATTAAAGTAATATGCATTAACTATGACAAGAGGATAATAACTCTTACAGTAACAATGAAAAAAAATTCTAAAAGTTGTCTTTTAAAATTCTAAAATTCTGATTGTCTCATAGATGGAGTCTGATGCAGAAAAATTAAATAAGAAATTTTCTTTGTGCAAAAGATAAGTTCAATTTTGTAGAACAGCGTTATTTTAGTTAGACGTTTCCGATAAAACTTCCAGGCTTTAATACCGGATAAGTACAAATATTTGCCGCACGAGTACAGGTACTCGTGCCGTGAGTACTTCACAAGATGTTACTAAACTCCACTGGAAGCAACGAAGTTCAACGCGGATAATTATCGTGATTACAAACTCCTACCAAAATTTCCCAATGTTTCCTCCGAAAACAGCTACTTCATCGATCCGCTCCAATTAACCCAAACAACGCTCGTCTCGAACGAAAGTTAGAAGAGCGCAACTGAAATCGCAGCTCGCTAATGTTCCAATGACACAGAAACAGCTACCGGTTTAATCGGCCTTCGACGTTCCGCGTTAAAGGAAACATCGTTTTTTTTCTCACAATCGATTAACCTATCAATTATCGGCGACAACTCGGAAAACAAGTTTTCGATATCGTGCAGGCGAACGAGTCGGGCCGAATTAAATCATCCTCTCGTCGTTGCCGTGTAGTTATATCACTCCAAATCGTTGTCGTTATTAATTATAGTTACAATTGTCGGCGATAAAGTAATCGAAGTTTAATCGAACGTTGAATTACCAGAGAACGAGGCGTTCCGCTCGATCGGCGGAAGGCGAATAAGGAAATAAAGCGCGGAAGTGAATTCTTTGGCGGGAAACCTTCTCGTCCTTTCGTCCTGCTCGTTTTGAGAATGAAACGATGATGAGGATGACTCGTTGACTATGAGGTTTTTTGCGAGCGTAAGAAAAATCAGACTCACCCAGCTGCTTCGAGGCATACTGCTGAAGTAGTCGCGTCCGTTTCTTCTCGTAGCCCTTCTGCGTTATGTCCCCTGGAACGAGACAAATGTCTTGTTACTCTCTCTTCTACCACCTTTTCATTCCTCTTTTATCGAATTTCGATTAACCCTTTCGTCATTATGGACGACTATATTCGTTCGCCACAAAATACCACTTACATACGGCGGGCGGATATAGTCGTTCGCCATAAATGACCATTCGCATACAGCGGGCGAATATAGTCGCTCTTCGTAAAATACCATACACATATGGTGGGCGAATATAGTCGTTCGTCACAAAATACCATACATATACGGTGGGCGAATATATTCGTTCGCCATAAATGACCATTCACATACAGCGGGCGAATAAAATCGCTCTCCGTAAAATACCATTCACATATGGTGGGCGAGTATATTCGTTCGCGACAAAATACCATTCATACAGCTGGCGAATATAATCGCCCTCCGCAAAATACCATTCATATATGGTGGGCGAATATAATCGTTCTCGATAAATGACCATTCACATACAGCTGGCGAATATAATTGCTCTCCGTAAAATACCATTCATATATGGCAGGCGAATATAGTCGTTCGCCATAAATGACCATTCACATATAGCGGGCGAATAAAGTCGCTCTCCGTAAAATACCATTCACATACGGCGGACGGATATAGTCGTTCGCTATAAAATACCATTCACATGCGCCAGGCGAATATAATCGTTCGCCATAAATGACCATTCATATACGGCGGGCGAATATAGTCGCTCTTCGTAAAGTACCATTCACATACGACGGGCGAATATAGTCGCACTCGATGAAATACTAACAATATCAGGCTTCCGCCTGCACAATTCTAATTTAGCGTACAGTCAATTTTGGTTGGGTTTGAGATTAGACATTCATCTAGGCCACTCTAAGTTTATCCTATTGTCGAGTATAACTTTGAAATTAGGCTTCTGCCCACACAATTCTGGTACGGCCCACATCCGGCTCTCCTTCTGCCCAAGAAGAGCAGCCAGTCCATCCCACTTCTGACTAAATTATCGCTGTTTCCTCTAACAATTGAATAATAACAAAAACATCCTTCCGATTATTTAAATATATTTTTGTTAAATATATTTTGCAAAAGTTGCAAATTTTCGGAAATTTTTGAGGGTGGGAATTTCCCAATGTAACGTGATCCCTCATTTAAATATACTCGCAGATGATTAATCGAAGTAACAATTTTACTATTAATTGATCTTAAAAGTGAAAAGATCGATGATACGGGAAGGACTGAAAATCTCCTGTTAACTATTATATCGAAGTCTCTTAATTACCTCACAACACAATCACCTCGATCAACAACAAGTCCCTCCAATATCAATGTCCCTCGAGACGATTTCAATATCGTCGAATCGCCTTTTATCCGAGCAATACGATCGTCCATTGTCAAGAGACAAGACACGTTCGTCCGATTTCAATCTCCATCCCTAATTGCGTTCCGAGAGAGGCCAATTTCTCAACGATCGTTACTCCAAGCCGATTTCCATCGACGCCGCGAAAGGACATTGCACGTTCGATACGGGGGTATAATTTCTCCAGGTTGCACGAGATCGTGGAATTTCGAGGACGATCGGTGAACGCGCCAGTACGCCCGTTTCGTTCAAAGAGGTTGAAATTGCCTCAACAATTCGCGGGCAAATTAAAAAAAAGGAGAAAATCTCGAACGACCTCGGCGAACGCGAGAAAAGTAACGTCCCGGGCTGTCTTGGCCGCGAATTCGACAAAACGGTTGATCTTTCGGACCTAATGGATCATTTCGTCGAAAAGTGTCGCTGCAATTCGAGAATTTTGCGACGAACTTTATATTTAAAGGCCAGGCTACTTATAATTAACGATGCATAAACGCAATGCTGATTGCAAAGTGGGTGCAATGGTTTTCTGCAACTTTTGATGGTTTAGGGGGCTTGATGAAGTTTAGTTGGTTTTGTTGCGGTTCTGCATCTCAATTTTAACTTTCACTGCCAGTTTGCCTTTGATTTTCTATTACAAGTTGTTTTCGTCCCACCCAATGTGTAATTTTGTTATTTTTTAATTTTAGAAAATTACTTCGTTTCGAATCACGTAGATTAGGCCTGGAAAACCGGTGAGTCGTGAGTCACAAAGTGGTCCACTTTTTTTTATTTTATTACTTCTTTATAACAGGAGGTCTATAGATTGATCTAATTTAAAATTTCCGCCATTTTTCTCCGCCACAGTTTCACATTTGCAAATTTCTAAGCCAATTCTCATTTTTCCAAATTGCGCTATCAAAGATAGTTTGCTCATTTCTATACAGGGACTTTTGAATTACTAGGGAAACAGGATCGATTGATACCTAGCTCGATACCCAATTAGATATAGATACAAGAATAAAAAGTGTCGGAAGGAAAGGTCGTTCCCTCCGAAAAATACTTTTCTACCCCGATCCTTTGTCCCTGCAGGACACTGTCACGAACGGTAGCCCACCGACCCAAGTCTATTTATAATCTATCGAGAATAAACGATGTTATTTCTGCACGTGGAACGCCGTTTTACTTCGCGCTCGAAGGCAAAAACCCTGTCGTTGTTCGAAGTGCAGCCAAGCTGATTCTCGCAGAGGGAACTTCTTTGCGAAAAGCGAGGATCAGTGCCTGTTTCAGGTTCGTCGCACGTTCGGCACGGCGAGGGAGAAGCAGAGGTGCGAAAAAGCGACGAAAACTTTGGAGAAACTTTGGCGAGAAAAGGAAATGCAGGGAAGAAGCGCAACAAGGGAAGTAATAGCACGGAAACTTGGGAGAATTTCAAGAACAACCTTGCTGAGATGGAGGAGGAGTTGCGAGCAATTTGGGAACAACTTGGGAGCAACTAACGCCCAAGTGAGAAACAATGGCAGCTTAGCGAAGAAGAAGCGGAGACTTAGCAACGGATTATCGTAGAAAAACGGCGATTGACGGGATCGAAGGAACGGCAGTGCAGAAATAACCGAAGGAAGCTGTGATGGATAGGCGTTGACACTTTCGCTACTGCGGACGACTATAGTCGCTCCCCTCAAAATACCATTCACGTACGACGGGCGACTATATTCGCTCTCCATAAGATACCATTTACATTGGACGCACGACTATAGCCGCTCTCCATAAAATACCGTTTAAATACGACGGGCGACTAAATTAGCTCTCCACAAAATGCCATTTACATTGGGTGCACGACTATAGTCGCTCTTCATAAAATACCGTTCAAATACGACGGGCGACTGTATTCGCTCTTCATAAAATACCATTCATATACGACGGGCGACTATATTCGCTCTCCATAAAATGCCATTTACATTGGGTGCACGACTATAGTTGCTCTCCATAAAATACCGTTCAAATACGACGGGCGATTATAGTCGCTCTTCATAAAATACCATTCATATACGACGGGCGACTATATTCGCTCTCCATAAAATGCCATTTACATTGGGTGCACGACTATAGTCGCTCTTCATAAAATACCGTTCAAATACGACGGGCGACTATAGTCGCTCTCAATAAAATACTGATTAAATACGACGGGCGACTATAGTCGCTCTTCATAAAATACCATTCATATAGGACGGGCGACTATATTCGCTCTCCATAAAATGCCATTTACATTGGACGCACGACTATAGTCGCTCTTCACAAAATACTATTCATGTACGACGGGCGAATATAGTCGCTCTCCGTAAAAAAACATTCTCATTGGGCGGACGACTAAAGTCGCTCTGCATAAAATACCGTAAACAGACGACGGGCAACTACTGTCGTCATCTCTTTTCCTCACTTTAGACTTGCAGTTTCACTGTTTTGTTCGCCGTCATTTGTTTCCACCGCACCAAATAGTTGGGTTTAACTCGGCAATACTAATTACTAGACTGCGGATCTTTATGCATTTATGGCAAATTTAACGATGCTAAAATGCACAAAAAGTATGTAATATAAAAAAAAATATCTAAAATATTCAAGATACGGCATTCGCTGTAAGATTCAGCGACTGAAAGGGTCCTCTAGTTGAACTCTTCTTTATTCTGCATTTATCAAACTTGAAATTTGCATAAACATCCGCAGTGTACTAATTACCGAGGATCTTTGCCTAGCTAGGTCGCCGAAATCGCATTGTCTTGCGTTGCCGCTCGAATTGCAATCTCGATATTCTGTTAATCATCGTTTCTCGTGTTAAAAGCTTGTCGAGTTTCATGCCCGCTCTATCCATCACCCTCCATTCGTTACTTTTTGCCCTACGATAAAAGTACAGATTTCATCACCATAATCAACCACATACATCATACACGAAATTACCATTAAACCCGAGAGATACGAAGGAAACAAAGAAACGGCCAAAGAGCAGCGCAGAAACGGCGCGCAACAGAAGAGAACCGTGTCAGCGACAATTAGCAGACACAGGTCGAAAAGCGCCGTCTCTCTCCGCCGACTATGATGCATCGAATGCACGGTAGCGCATTTAATCCCGCATTTCACAAACTCCCGTCCTCCGGCGTTGCGTTCAATGTTGCACCGGGCCTTACGCAAGCATTCTTACCGCGCTTTCTCGCTCGCACCTCTCTCGCTGCCTCATCCGCGGACCGTTTATCGAGCTCGCCCAACGAAATCCCAGAGAGACAATTGCGGAACCCGTGGAGCCCGTCGGTGCGGTTCTTTCGTTTATATTACCTCGCCTTTCAACGCCACGCATGCTTCATGCTCGATTTCACCGACGCCGATAGGACGGTTTCGTCGAACGATGCGAATAAAACGACGACGAAACGTCAACGCGAACAAAAGGGCATACGAACAGACGCTGACGGCGGACGATGAAACCGTACGGTCGATTCTCTCGTGCCTCTGTTGCTTCTAGATTGCCAGGACGAATTAACGTACGAATGAGCCTCCGAGTGTGAACGTGCATAGACGAAATGTCGATAAATTTTGAAGGTACGGTTACACCGTGTGCAACCGTTAGGAGAACGTTAACGATTGTTGCGCTCGGTTCTTTCCAACTTTGTCTCGGGTTTCGCGATACGTTGAGCGTTCTGCGGGTACGGGACGGCCAGGTGCGATTGCGTTGGTCGTGGGGAAAGGTACGGGTCATTTTAGGAACGCTGCCGCGAGTGTTTTGTGCTTCGGTTAACACTAGAACTACCGGCGTTAAATCTGTTATATTTAAATATGTTAAATAAGTACTTTAAAAAAAGGGGAATGCGGAGGTGGAAAACATGATCGATTCGGAAATTTGTGTTTTATGAGATGAACGTAGAATATCTATTCTATGACTCTCCTATAATCTTGGAGAATTTTTGGAAAAAATGGTGTACCAGTCATTTTGACTGGTTTGGTAGTTCTAGTGTTAATGCGTGCTAGACGAAGAATCGCGGGGGCTGTAGTGGATAAGGAGGTACAGGCTCACGAGGGAGATCGGGTTTAACCCTTTGAGGACGACGGACGCATATATGCGGTCTGAGAAACAATCTGATTGTAGTTTATCGGTGCATGTATACACGGTTAGAGTTGAGAAATTGGAATATGGTTACGCAAAGAGTAATTTATAACTTTTATGCATTAACCCTTTGCGGTCCGAGTTATTTAGTCAGTTTTGTAGTAAGCTAAATGAAATTAATTTCACAACATCTTCTATTGTTGGTTATTTATTGTTTTTTAATAATAGCAATACTGCAAGTACTGACGAATATTTAGGTGATATTACAAAATAATTAAGAAATTGGAAAGTCGATATTAAATCGTTGGAAAATAAAATGCACTGAAAAGCTATGTCGAGCTACAGTCGACACAGCTTTCTATGGCTCTTAACGTTTCATCTACTAATTATCGACTTTTCGAAAACAACAATAATTTTGCATCTTAACATAAATATCCTGCGGTACCTACAATTGTTCCTGGTATCAAGTAAAAATGACTAATCAACGGTAGACAATTTTCTGATACTATATTTGCTTGTCTGACAAAAACTTAGTAAAATAATTCGCAGCGCAAAGGGTTAACGATGTATCGCGCGTCCCAATTGCGTCGAATGTCAGCGGACGCCGCTTTTAAAAAATCGTGTCTCGGTCGTTAGCGCGTTAATACATCGATTGGAGGCATTTGCTCGAGTTACGAAGCGTGACGCGCGCGACGCGGCTCGCATGCCGATTCGATAGCTCGATCGGTCGATCTCTGGATCGAAACGATTTCCATCCGCGAGACCTGCGGCCCCGGCTCCCTCGGTTGCGAGATAGACATTCTTCGCGCATACTTTTCCACGATCTCGGCCGAACGAAGGACTCGTTCGTTCCTTCGCTCGAGATCCTTGCTCCGATTGTACGTTCGATCTCTCGCGGTGGGCTTTCGAAAGATTTTCCTCCACCTCCTTATTAATTTTACTGGGCCCGAGTTTAACGCTGGGTCTAACGACCGGGTCATTTTCACCCGTTCCGAATTTCGCGAGGGAAACGAGGTTTTGAGGCTTGCGCATCCATTTTTAACAGTACAGCAAAAAAGTTAAACACCAATTAACAATCGTTAGGGTCAAAAACCTAAAAATTTCAAAAACACGTATACGCTCATTTGGGCCATACTTTGCGTACGCAAATTTCTTCGATTGGGAGATGTTTGTTGGGAAATGTTAATTTAAAAAATCAATTTTTTAATATTTTTTAAACAAATAATTTTTATGCAACTGTTCTTACGCAGTTAAATTGTATGTTAAAAAACACACAATTTGGAAAAAAAATATATTTGTATGACCACTGGATACGGAGATATTCCCAAAAATGCGTTTTCTACCCTCAACCTTGAGGGGTATTTTCACCCCCTCAGAGTGGATGATTGCCGATAAAAAAAATACGTGTCAAATATTTTTTTGAGAACTACCTGTCACATCAATTTCATCAAAATCGATGTGTTCGACTTCGATATCTTCCCTCGTTAGGTTAAAAGGACGTGAAAAAGAATTGACATCAGGGAGAGGGAACTGCGCCGACTCAGTAGATCTCCGTGTTAAGCTACTCAGCCGAGTACGCTGCTCGGATGGGTTACCGCGCGGCTCTCTTTTTCACGATCCAACAGCAGCAACGCTCGCACAGCTGCGACAGAGGCGTTCAATTGGCCAGCTATTAGAGTTACGACGGGATGCGGATAAATTCGTGGAGAAAATTCCAAGAGCTGCCGCGTTGCGGCGCGTAACGAGGATGCGAGCGAAAAGCGCGCACAATCGTGTCTTCCCGAGAGACGAGACTTCTCGGCTCGCAACGAGCTACGTGACCACTTGCCACGGGAGCTCGACTCTCCGTCGAGTATTGCCGTCCACAATCTACCGTCCACCGTAGACCGAGCAACGGAGGTCGACTATCGTCGTCCACCGTAGACCAAGAAACGGAGGTCGACTATCGCCGTCCGCCGTAGACCGAGCAACGGAGGTCGACTATCGCCGTCCACCGTAGACCGAGCAGCGGAGCACGGCTACGTATCTCTTCGGGCTATCTAACCGCTAGTTAAAATTATCGGTACGCGGATCGACTGGTCCCTCGGGCAAAGTGCATATTGCTCGCTTGTGCACACGTACGAACACCTATGAACATCTGTGAGCACACATCAACAGCTACGAACGCGAGCACCGTGCAGGGGGATTATTGCACGCTCGGGTTATGGCCAGTATGCGGATAAAGAATTTCTCCGCTGGGGTTGCGCCCGATAAATTCTACGGTTGCCAAATGACCTCGACTGTTTATTTTCTATGTTGGGGATGTCTTCGGAATACCCGAGATTTTTCATTGTCTTGGGATTCTTCGATATTTTGAGTTTAATTATACAGGGTGTTTAAAAAAAAATCAATATTTATATGGTGTATAGGGTACACTGTACTGAGGAAAAAAGGTTTGGTAAACATAGGTCGAAAGGTCAACCGTTTCTGAGATAGAAACATTAGGTTCCCTCTCACGCGCTGTTTCAAAAACTTCACCGACTTCAACTTCAGTAGTAAGTCAATTATGACAATAGAAACAAAAATGTTAATATCTCAGAAACGGTTGGCCTTTCGACCTATGTTAACTAAAGCTTTTTTACTCAGAACAGTGTATTCTATATACCATATAAATATTGTACGGCTCTTTTGAACGCCCTGTATATAAGGAGTTACAGTTTTAGGTGGGTTTCATTGGGCCAGTTGTTAACACGTTGAATGCGCGCCGTATTTCGATACTTCGAAACTGTTTCTATTAAAGTCACATCTTTATAGAATAGAAATGTTGAAAGTAAGAATAGTTGTATACTCGGTAATACTTCACTTTCCCAACGGCAATATTTTAATATTGAGTATATTAGCATATCCGTGAACACTGCTATTTAAAAATCATAAGAAATTTCGTCGAATTCAGCAGTGCCGGTCACCAGTGACCCCCACACCCAACGTGTTAATTCAAGCTACCGGGGCTAATGTAGGTGGGATAGAAAATTTTGAAGTTTTCGAAAAGCTATTAAACTAAAAAATCTCAGTCGGTCACGGGACGGTGAAATTATTTGTACAGAATTAATATTGAGTTCTATTATCCGAAATATGAGAAATCAGAGAGAAATTTTGATTTCAAGAAAAATCTTCAGAAAGCGCGGGATATTTAAACTCGGGCCCACTAACTGGCGACCCGAGCTTGTAACTCCAAATCCACAACTCCTTTTTTCCACTGTTAACTCCATAAACAAATAGTTTTGTAAAAGTTCAAATTTGCAAATGCCTTTCATTGTCAGAAAGTTTGATCGTTGCTAGTAGTTTCTCCTTATCAATATGTTTCTTTATTTCGCTGCGACTCTCGAATTTGGATGGACGAAGATATTGTTTCGGCAAAACGTGCCCTTGAATTCCACAGGAATGAAATATTCCCGTTAATTTACCTTCGTCCTTGATGTTTGAATAGATTACTGTTCGGTTGTTCGACAGGTATTAGAATATGCAAAATATGCAAAAATAATTCAGCGGAGGCGACAGATCGGCGCTCCGAGGACTCTTGGGTCGAAGAATCCAATGATCCATTTCACAGCAAGCACCTGTTTGCTTATTTTAAACGTGGAATTTCGCAGTTTTACTTTCATGAGAATTTTCTAAAGCCTGAAAAAGTAATCGGCTCGTAAGTGTCTTAAGTACCTCGGGTGATGAGAGCAGTCATCCGGAAAACGAAAGGCCTTTCTATCGGCCTAGGCTTCTGTAATTTGCAAGCAATTACCTCCCGTAATGAATAACCCGCTACCATTAATTATTAGAAGCACCTAATTTTCCTCCGGAGATACTTCCAACCCCCGCACCTTTTCCAACGTGCGATACACGATAATTACGATTCCTCAACTCGAAGACGTCTGTGCTACAGTCATTCTCTAAAGATCTTAAGTTCAAATTGCTTTGGAAGGAAAACGAAGAACCGTTCTTCAAACTTCAAGATTTAAATTGAGCGCCATTGAACGATCTGACGAACTACGTTACCTCATTTGCATCATAGCTCTAAATACGGCAGAAGACCCACAGTACCGTGCATTTCCGCGCGCAGCAGTTTAATACTGTACAGGGCGGAATATTCCGCGGCTGGTGGATAAAGGACGATCGTCATCCGGTCGTCACGCGGTATAAACGATAGAAGTGGAGCGTTAACCCATTTGCATCCGTAAGCGGAATATTCCGCGGAAGACGATCGTCCTTTATCCACCAGCCGCAGAAAATTCCACAGTACCGTGCATTTCCTCGCGTAGCAGTTGAACATTGTACAGAGCGTAATATTCCGCGGCTGGTGGATAAGACGATCGTCATCCGCGGAATATTCCGCGGCTGAGGGATAAAGGACGATCGTCACCCGCGGAATATTCCGCTTACGGATGGTTATGATTTAATGATTCAAGGTGAACACAAACGGAGGAACTCTAGCGAGGCTGTGGAGCCGAAGTCTCGGACTCGCGATCAGTGGGTCCGATTTCAAATTTCCGTCGGTTTTGAAGGACTTATAAATCGGAGACTCTTTGATTCTACCTCTTCCTATAAACTGTAGAGTTTACACAAAAGGACTATAATGCTCGAAACCAAAGCACAAAACAACCGCCGATTATGGCAGGAAAGGAAATAGAGGTTGGGACTCACAATCAGTGGGCCCGAGTTCAAATCCCCACCACTTATGTCAAATTTTTC
This sequence comes from Cerceris ruficornis, assembly GCA_963989415.1. Taxonomy (NCBI): domain Eukaryota; kingdom Metazoa; phylum Arthropoda; class Insecta; order Hymenoptera; family Crabronidae; genus Cerceris; species Cerceris ruficornis. The sequence continues at coordinate 32,017,330 of OZ022518.1, forward strand.
CTAATTTCATATTTACTAAAACTCAGTCACAATGATTCCAAACCCATAAAAAATAGGCGATCCCATCCAAAGTGACCACAGCAGTCAAAGACAAAAAACAATAAGAAAGAAAAAAAAGAAGAAAGCAATTGCATATATTCAACCCTACGTCAAACATCTCCAAAATTGCTCCTAATTTGCTATTTACTAAAACTCAGGCACAATGGCTCCAAACCCACCAAAAATAGGCGATCCCATCTAATGTGACCACAGCAGTCAAAGCTCAAAAACAGTAAGAAAGGAAAAAAGATGAAAACAATCGCCCATATTCAACTCAACGTCAAACATCTGCAAAATTTCTCCTAATTCACAATGCGCTGCATCTCTGCCCTGGTATTTGCAAGCCCACCTAAAAGAGCAAGTCCCGGCCAAAGTGACCACAGCAGTCGAAGCCGAAAGAAGGCAAAAAAGAGGAGGATAACAAGGTTAAAACAATCGCATACATTAATCCGCCATCCGCGCAGGATCAAATATCGTGAGTTTAAAAGAAAAACCGCAGAAAAAGACCTTCCAATCGAACTAAACCCGAGAACCCAGGTAAGGCGGTGCGCCACGAACGAGGAGGCAAAGAAAGAGGACGATTAGTCGGCGATACGTGAACAGCCTCGATTCGAGCCCTGCCTCGACAAAAACCGCACCGAAACCAATCTCGACGGACGTGTTACGCAATTAACACGGCGGCATGGGGAACTAGGGGGGGAATAATCGGAAGAAAAGGGAAGGAACGAAGCGGAGGAACGAGGGAGACACGGGGCAGCCGGTCGAGAGATTCTCGACGACGCGAATGGCATCGAGTCGAAACTCGGACGCTCGGCGACGTCGCAACGAGGATCATCGGACACCTGTTCTCCACTCCGCGACGGAGTCAACCTTCCTCGGTGTAATTCAATCGACACGTCCAACAAGGAGATTTCAACTGCGAAATCTCGCATTTTTTTCGTTCTTTGCATTCCGACGCTCTAAGTGCGGTTTAAGCAGCGATTTCGCAGGATCACGTTGTTTTGTTACAAGCATCTTGTTGACCGTTCGATTACATTCTGTTAGATCGGTGTTACGCGAACAATTGAGCCGTTTGCTTTCGAAAGTCGTGTATTCTATTTTTGTTATTATTAAAATTTTAGTATTATTTTCTGATTTTTGTAAATTTTAATAGAATAAAATTCATTTTCTGAAATTTACAAAAATCAGAAAATATAGCAAAAAATGAACTTAACCGCATTGGCTTCCAAGCGACTCAATTCAAGGGTTTGTATTTGAATGGTTTGAAAAATATTTTATGTTTTTTTAAATGTTAAATCGATTTAAGTTTATAATGTGATCATTTTGACAGTATTAATTAAAAGTTAAGTAGAGAAATTATATAGTACAAATTTTTAACTAGATATCATGACTTTGCGGAACGTGGACTTACACCACTTTCAAAGTAATTATATTTGTAATTTCATTAACCACGTAAATTTATATTGACTAAATAAAGAAAATTTTGAAAGTTTTTTTTGGGAACTGTTTATAGATAAAAAGCTCATAACAGATTTATTTCTAATTTGCACGTAATCGGGAATTGTGGTTTGACGATACAGTGGGGTTGAATTCATTTGAATTGGAAGTACGTTGGGTTTTTCAATCTTTGCATTGTTGGTATAGCAGAGGGAGACTTTAATTAACGTAATTTGAATTAATCGAGGACTTGATAAAAATAGAAGAGCAAGATTCTTCGTCAGATTTTTCCTAAGTCTCGGTGGTTCTGCGTTCTCTTGAATCGCAAAACTGTAAGCCTTTCAAGCATCGAACTCTTTTCTAAAGCCCTGCGTGTCGCACGTAAAATTGCAAATTCTTCGTTCCTCCAGCATTCTATTTTTGAAAATTTGCAGCAAAATAGTAAATATGGAGGTAAATAAGAAATGCTCCGTCAGTTAAGGAATTAATGGCATTCGAAATCCAACATTGTCATGTATCGTAGGCGTCGAAATTCTCCGCTGGGAGAAACGGCGATACGCGAAGGTGGAAGACACCGATTGTTTTCATTCATCATTCTTCATTCTTCTTCGGTACGCGCCATTGTCGGAAATGTAAAATATGTATGAATTTTACAGCGCGTTTCTCAAGCACCGCGAGCAAACTTTCCGCATTTCATATTTCCGACGTAACAGAATCTGCGCACCGACGAAGAATGAAAGAACAGGAAATGCGATTATGCTAATTCCGTCAATGCGACCTGGCATGCGGATTCTGCAACTTTTATTCCAGATCCCACTTGTCCACCTGATCGACCTCCGAGACTACGAAAAAATTGCGAACCCACTGATCTTCTCGTTTCGATATTATTGCAAAAATGTCACGACCTCTGGAAATTCGACAGGCAAAGATTTTCCAAAACGTTTGGAGCGTCCTTCGCTTGTACAAATTATTAAGCAGAGCGAAGAAAACGCAGCAGAGTTTCTTCTTCTAATTACTCATTTTTGTAGATGAACTGTACTCCGTAGGCTAGAGGTCATCCACTGACCCGCCGGTCAAAAGTGACCCACTGCTCTTTTATTTCGTTATTCTTTTATAACATGGGGGCCACATGCAAATTTAACTAGAATTTTCAGGAATTTGTGACGAAGTGCAACGATGTAACGTTCGACGGATTTCGAGGAGGCGATAGTGGCGGCTTTAACCCTTTCACTAAAACTTTATTTTGAAAATTATCACCGATAAAGTACTATTGGGTAATATTTGTATCGACAGAAATTAAAAAATATGGTTTACGTAGAAATTAATTCTACGTGAAAAATATCTTCTTATCACTCGGTTAATTTCTCTTGGTATAAAACATTATTTCTCTCAAAAATTAAAAAGGATTATTATGTGACATTTCGTGCTTGGGACATGTGTATCCCATCAGTAGCGAAAGGGTTAAAATTTGTTTATAAGAAAGCAGAGCCACTTCTCGTGCTGTGGAACTTCGTCCTCAGTTCCAAAGTCACAGCCGCAGAGGGCAGATCATTCGTTAATTTATAATCTTATTTTTTCACTTATATTTAAAGCAGCTTAAAATTATTATATCTTGAAATAAATAAAACCATTAAATAGAAAAATTCCGTTTGCCGTCACAGTTTTACGTTTGTAAATTTGTAACCCGCGTTTGCCATTTTCTAAATTGTGCTATCAAAAATAACCCAATCGATCGAGAAGATTAGCCAGCTGCACCGAAAGCAAAATAACATCAGCTATGCAGCTGCAACAGAAGCGAAAAACAGAAGAATTTTGGTCAACAAGCAGCGTTCGAGTTGCAACGGACTACGTCGTTGGAAAGTTCCTATCTCCTTCCTGAAATCTATTTCGTCTGGGAGAGTTTTCATGAAATTAATGCGAGCTTCGAGAAACCTGCATGCTCTTTTCTTATCTACATTCTTTCGCACGAAGCCAAGATATGTGCACATACTCCGTCAGCGCCGAGTATTTCCAATCGGAATAATTTTATTTTATTCGCGTTGCGTTCGCTCCGCTCCGTCCTTGACTGTTTTCGCTATGAATTACAGATTAGTCGAGGCAGATGTTAGAAAACATCCGTAGGTGTTTCTTTATGTCGCGTATTACTTTTTTCCATCGTTGCGACGCACGTAGCGCCACGGAATGGTTCATTGTGCAATTCAGAGGAATTAGAGGTAATTAATGTGGATTTTGCGAGACCCGAGATGTGTAAATTGGCGGTAATGTGGGAATTTGGAGAATTATGGTAGATCTGTAAGAAGATTCGCTGCTTTGCTGTGGCAACGTTTGATCCAGCAGATATTAGAACGGTAGGTTTCCATGTTTGGGCAACGGGGGCCGCCGAACGATGTAGCTTATGTTATCAGATAACTGATTATGAGATCATTAAGTTTCGTCGTCGTCGTTGCAATGACAGATGAAGCGTGCGATTCTGACGAGAATAAGAAAATGTGCGGTCATCGGAGATGTAGCTACTTCAAAGAATTAAGTGGCTGCAGCAAGTGGTTTCACTCGGAGAACGATTATAATTGATGTTGAAAGCGGAACGATTAAAAATGCAAATTCAGACCAATAAATTAAGAAATGTCAAAACAGCTGAGCACCTGCTGATCGCGAATACCTGAATTATAATTGATATCCAGCAAGATGGATGCATGCTTTGACATTAATTACTTTAGATAAATAAAGGTGAAGAGGATGATTGATTCGGTAATTTACGCTTTACAAGATGGACGTGGAGTATCCACTCTACGGCTCTCCTACAAACTTGCAGAATTTTTTTCAAAAGCAACCGGTCGTTTCAACTGCCACGGTAGTTCTAGTGTTAACACTAGGTTTGCCGACATTTTTTATATACCTATCTCTACCGATACCGGTCAATAGGTATAGCAAATAGAGAACTTGAAAATTAGAAGGCTTTGAAGAAAATGAATTTCGATATACAGGGTGTTAAAAAAACATTCAATATTTATATGGTACATAGGATACACTGTATTGAGTAAAAAAGCTTTGGTAAACATAGGTCGAGAGGTCAACCGTTTCTGAAATATTAACATTTTTGTTTGTTTTTATCATAATTGGCTTACTACTGAATTTTCGATGTTTACAGTAGATTTTCCACGTGTCCACCTTCCATTTCTACACACGCTTGGCATCTTCTTTCTACAGAGTCGCGGTCTCTCTCGAAAATTCCACATTTCTGTGGAATTGTTTGACGCTGACATTTTCACGATACTTTGTAGCTATGTAATATCTACAATCGCCGATCCACAACTGATTCTCAATGAAATCTATTGTCGGCACTTCAATAATAACATTCAGAACGCGGTTTACAAACACTAAAGTAAACATCGCGTGCGATGGAAGCAAGTAAGTCAATTATGATACTAGCAAACAAAACTGTTTATATCTCAGAAACGGTTGACCTTTCGACCTATGTTTACTAATGCTTTTTTACTCCGTACAGTATATCCTATATACCATATAAATATTGAATTTTTTTTTCTTGCATACTCGCGTCGTTGGTGGATAGAAGTCAGTACAAGTGGCAGAAGAAATTTCTGCAATTTCCCTCACGAAGCTCGAAATGGATCAAAATAACCCGCCCGATAAACCATCGTGTTAAGAATATCCTCTGTCGATTCTATACGCGAGAAACATCGCGCAAAGTACATCTTACGCTGCTAAGCTGCTTATTCCACCGAATCTTTCCACATCAGGCCACAAAGACCCAAATAAACGGTCATCCTAATCCCCACGAACAACCCTAAGCCGCCTACCATCGATCCCACCCTAATCCACCACCCCCAATATCCCCAACAATGGGGAAATTCTAAAGAAACGTGTGAGAAATCTTGAATTCTTACTAGGTCTCTTTCTCAGCGAGGAGCACTTGCGGACAAGAAAGACCGGCTGGCCGGAAGCCTTCCGCAGCTGAGACTTCCTTCTCAGAGGTCTTCTTCGAAGTCCGGACTTCTGCCTCTTGAGATGATGCTGCCTCTGCGCGGCATGTTTCCTCCTCTCGAGATCCGTTCGTCGATCGTCCTCCGTCTCGCTGTCCGTCGACGACAGACATCTGTAGTACGCCGTCGAGTCCACCCTCGACTTCTCCTTGCCGACCAGGCCCACCACGGAGCCCTTCGACAGGAAGCTGAGGAATTGATTGCTGGCGAAGTAGTTGGAAGTGGCAGGTCGCCAGGTGGTTCTACGAGCGAGTAGTCCGCTGGTTCTTAGCTCCTCGGAGAAGAGCTTGTCCTCGTTGAAATCGCTGATCTTCGGCGGTCCCACGGGACAGACGCCGGAAGAAGAGGAAGTCGCGGAGAACGAACCCAACGAGGACGAGACCAAGGAGTGCGATGGGTCCTCTCGCCTCTCGTTGAAGTCCCCCGACAGGAGGAGCTTCAGATCGTCGAACTGATCGTCCGAGAGGTTCGACGAGCAATCGTCGATCCTCTCGATCAGCGGAATCTCGCTCTCCGGAAAGTATCTGATCTCACGCCACACTCGTCGCTGACGTCGCGATCGACGTCGTTCCGGTGGAACGAACCAGACGGGACTACTCGCCCGAACCGGCTGGGACTTCTTCACGATCCTCTGAGACGTCCTCTTCCCGCGGCGACGAGAACTCGACCGCCTGGAGCCGCTGGTTCTTTTGAAGTAACCCTCCGCGCTCACGCTAGGCGATGGCTTCTGGCTCTTGCGATTAAAGAAACCGTTCCGCGTACCCCTGAACAGCCATTCGCATGGAATTGAGCAACGGTTTGGTGGATTGCGGCGATGAATTTTGCGAAGGTTCGGGAGCTGCGTTGCGGCTGTCGGTGTTGGATTGCGATTTTAAATGGAACCTTGAGATGCGCTCGTAAGGAAAATGGTAGCTTTGCTCTTTAACCCTTTGCCCTACGACAATGAGTGACCCTCTTGTCGCGGTTGATGGAACAGAAAATTTGGAAGCTTCTCAAAAATGATGAAATTGAAAATATCAGTGGAACACGACACAATAATATTGTTCCTATGTTATTAACACTAGATCTACGGAGCCCGTCGAATTGACGGATTCTTATTTTTTGATAAACAGTTATTTTTATAGGGAAGCGGGACAGAAAATATTCCAGATGTATCTTAGAATGTACGAATTATCTAACCAAACATCTTCTTTGCCGATTAATTCATCTTTTTTCGAAATACTTGTTTAATATATTTAAGTATAACAGATTCAACGCCCGCAAATCTAGTGTTAATATTGCTTTAAATTCTAAGATATATCAGGAATCACTGACGTATTTTCATTTTAGCAATTTAAGGTTCAACTATTGCGGAGGAAGTCACAAAAGAAATCGTAGGGGAAGGGTTTAACACTATTCCTACCGACACTTCACGCATACCTTTTCCTACCGCAACCGGTGAATTTGTCAAATGATAATTTTTTCTCAGAAAATGAACAGTAAAAAAAGAAGTGAATATTGACAAATGTATTATAATGTGAATGTATTATATGTATATTTGAGGAAAAGTCGTGAAGTTTAAAGGCGATTCAATTACGTTGTATTTGTTGTATTTGACCGGTCGTGGTAGGAATAGTGTTAACCCTTGCGCGGCAGATACCGAGTCAATTCGGGCCCATGAGATTTGGCGCGCAGCGTTCGATTGTGTTTGCTCTGCGCAGAACCGAATTGAATCTACTTTATGCGGGCTGAGAGTGCACATACGTCGGTGTGACGTGCGCATGCGTGATCGCGACATCGAAGACACCCTGGGTGACGGAAGACGATCGGAATGGACGAGCGAGGACTGCATGCGAGTAACGACTTAACCCATTTGCATCATAGCTCTAAATACGGCAGAAGGCCCGTAGTACCATAGACTTCCGCGCGCAGCAGTTTAACATTGTACAGGGCGGAATATTCCGCGGCTGGTGAAATAAGACGATCGTCATCCGCGGAAAATTCCGCTTGCGGATGGAAATGGGTTAACCGTGGAAAAGCACCGAATCAAGGGAGATCAAACATCGGTGCATTTATAAATCTCGATTAACACGTTGAATGCCATGGGGGTCACCGGTGACCGGCACTGTTGAATTTGATGAAATTTCTTATGATTTTCAAATTGCGATTTCACGGATATGCTAATATATTCAATATTGAAATATTGCTGTTAGAAAAGTGAAGTATTACTGAGTACATAACTATTGTTATTTTTAACATTTCTTTTCTAAAAGATGTGATTTTAATAGAAATAGTTTCGGTTCGATGGAAATGAAACTAGCGAAATATTGGTGGCATTAACCCACCGACTGCCAACTACGTGATATCTCGTAGCTGCACTATAAATTCGAATTAATAAGTTAACAATAACAGCCGACCGTGTATAGAAATTTTGGAACAAAAATGTTCTTCGTATCATTACAAATGTCGAGATTACATTTTTGATTAATAAAACCAATGTTCTAAAAACTTTCTGTCATCTTGTCAATTTTAACAAGCAAAGATAATATTTGCTTAAGTTTTTCTGCCAGTGAATGGGTTAAACGTGTTAACAGGTTGACTGCTATGGGGGTCACCGATGACCGGCACTACTGAATTCAATGAAATTTCACATGACCTTTAAATTGTAATATTTACGAATTTTCTAACACATTCAATCTTTATATGTTGGCGTTAAAGAGATAGAGTTCTGCTGAATATATATCTATTTGTGTCTTTAAAGTTTCTGCTTTGTAAGGACGTGATTTTAATAAGAAAAGACTTATTTCAGTGGAAATGATGAATCTAGCGAAATACCTCGGGCATTCAACGTGTTAAAGACTGACAATAGAGTTTAAATACTTTCGCCAATTGCAATCGAAACTATACACGTGTGGGTCCGAATGGACCCGGTGACCGTCGGGCAAGGGTTAATCTATAGTCCGACAACGGAAAGATGGCCAGGGAGCGGCGGAGCCACTCGTTTTCAACCGATAATTCCCGCCGTTTCGCTCGTGGAATCCCTAAACCTAGCCTCCTAAAGTAAGCAACTATGTACAGTGTTTACTTTAGAAAGCTGAATTTCGGAATTCCAAAAACGAAATGGCGGGAATAATCGGTTGAAAACGAGAGGCTCCGCCGCTCCCTAGCCATCTTTCAATTATCGCACCGTAACTGCCGATGTGTTCGATCGAAGAAGGAACTGGTAATTTATCCGACCAAAGCTTCAAACTTTCTGACCATAAGAGCCTACCGATCCGATGAAATCCAACACAATCGGCTTTCCGACAAATCACATCTCATCCAACACCGACAGCGCAGCATCGGAACTCCTTCCCACTCGCAACATCATCGACGCAAAACTCTTCAAAGCTAATCAAGAGACAATAACCCTGAACGAAAATCAGCCAGCCTGGCGATCCTCAGAGAGAAACCAAAAGACGAGGAATCCTTTCCGCTGATGCTCTTCTCCGGTGCAGAGACCGTTCTGGCGACCGTGGGCTGAGGTTTTCTCTCTTTCAGTGCACTGTCCAACGACCGGTGAACGGAGGGCCCGGAAGATGACGGATACGGCACTGGTACCGCGTCCCTCCAGATCCTACCGAGGCTGATGCTAACGCTGGGAGGTCCTTCCGCGCAGGAAGGCTCCTGCGGCTGCAGAATCTCCTGTCCTCCTCCTCCTCCGCTTCCTTTCTCCTCTCGAACGGTTTCAGTGGAAACCCCGAAGGGCTTGGAGGACAGCACAGGCGAGGCATCTAGCTCGAGGACCTTCAAATCGTCCGCCACGTGATCCGCCTCGTTTTGCTTCTGAGACTTGCTGCTCTTGCTCCTCGAGTTTATGTGCTGCTGTTGCTTGCTCTCTCGATAATCCTCGTGAAGCTTCTCCCGCGAGGACGAGCTGACACCTTGCAGCCATTCGTCGTAGCTGATCGACTCGCGGCTCAAAGTGTCCTCCTGCAGCTTCTTAACCTCCTGCTCCTTGGCGCGACGCTCGGAGATCTTTTCCTTCGGATTCGCCTCGACGGGAGGAGGAGGATTGGGTGGAACCGTGGGCTCTAAACTCTTCTGAAGCTTGCTACGTCGTTTGCCCCGATCGAGGTAGCTCTTCCTTATCGATATCCTCTTGAAGGACTCGCTGCGCTTGAAGGACGGCTCGTTGCGGTCCTTCCGGCGGCCCACGAGCCTCCTCAGGTTCTCGAAGGACAGCGGCCTCATCGGTTCAGGACTTCATCGACTCGCTTTCGAGGAATTCCGGAAATCCGATCCTCTCGATGTTTGCATCTTCTGCTAATTTCTTTTGGCTATTACGTAGCTACGTTAGTCTCTGCATTTTTCCTTTGTAATTTTCTTTTAAGGAAAACAACGAACAATGATTCGATAATAATTGTCATGTTGCGTCGTTCTCTACATTTTCTTGTCGAGCTATTTCCTGAGCTTATCGTTGCTCGTAAGGTAACTGAATGGGTTTCTCCTCTGTCGAGGATTTATCGGAGGATATTTCCTCCGCTTCCCTTTTGGTCCTTCGAGCTACACGAGGCTGCTTCCAGAGTCCTTCCAGGAGGAGAGAAAGGGAGAGATCCGCCGAGGTCGTGTCGCTTCTTCTATCTTCTCTTTCCTTCATTCGCATCGTTCCTCCATTCCTTCTTCTTTCCTCTTTCGCTCTTCTTCTCCTTCTATCTGCTTCTCTCTCTCTATCTTTCTCTCTCTCCGCGCGTTTCTCCGATCCTGAGGTGCAACTCCGAGGTCTTCCAGTCGCGAATCAGCGTGGCCTTCCTTTTTCCACGTCGTTCCTCCAGCTCCTTCCTCCTCGCTCTGTCCTCCTTCGCCCTTTTCTTCCCTCCTCTCCGCCTGCACTTCGGATTCTTCGGCAAAAAACCTTTCGGCACTGTGCCACGCTCCCCGATGCACCGAGAGCGACGTCGAGGTGCAACCTGCACGATTAAGTCCACGGTGGAACGTGCTCTCCTTCGAGGGATCTCGAGTTTCTTTCCACGAACGTGCACTTTGCCAATTTACTTGAAAACTGTGTGCTCCTTGACAACTGCAATTCACCGATGCGAAAGTGAAATTCCTTTTGAAATCGTTCGCCGGTTGCTCTTGAAGATTGGTTACTTTTCAACGACATTAACTCGATGCTCCGGTATTCCACGATGAAACGAGTTAAAATTCAATTCTGGATCGACGATTCTTCGTTACAAATACCCAGCATTCCAGTTCACTTGGTGGAAGAGCTCGTGGATAATCGATAGCCGTTCAATCGCCGATTACAATTGACTCATCGATCGTGACATCAACAGGTGGATGATTCGCACGCCAAAAAGCAGCTACATCGTTCTTTGCCACTTCGATGAATCGTACGAACGATTGCTCAAAGTACTTTCGAAATCAGCGCACTAAATCGTCCGGCACAATGTTCAGGATCAGCTTTAATCGTATCTCATCGTGACTCTATTGTTTCCTTGTGTTTTTGGGGGAGAAAAAGATTTCCAAGTCCTCCCTATTCACTCGTAGATGACAGTCAGCGACGCTGGTTCCTCGAGAGCAAAACATTCGATTCGCGCCGCGAGCCGACACTGTTCTCCATATATGAGCCTCCTTTGAAAGTACCTTGAATCGTTGAAAAGATCTTGGACGATACTTTCTCCGCCCTCGACCGATTACGACATTGATTTCACCCTTTTCTCCCCTCCATCCTCCGCGTCCGAGCGTCAGCGTTAACGTTTCTCGATTGGAATTCCTTCGAATCTCGTATCCTTCGCTACGTGAGAACACAATTTTCCGTGAAACGGAAACACTCGATACTCGAGCGCCACTCGGTGCGGCTATCGAGCGGAATTCTTCGGAACTAGTCGTCGGAAAGACACTTTTACGCGGAACCGTAGGGTTAGTCGGATATCCACGTCACGTTTCGTACAATATTACCAACATCCACATCACGTTTGGTAGAATTCACTTTATCCAAAAACACCAGGCATCCATTTGGGAGATTCGTCGACGAGAACAAGCAACATTTTCGTTCACTGCGTTAGAAACAACGAGATAGGAATCTCATGCTATCACGATTGTTAGATCGATCGCGAAGTAGCCGGCTCACTGGTGCGTCGACTGGCCGAATTTCTATTTCACATTTCGATTAGACTCGAAGAGTATCACTCGAAACCACTCGGGGTTACCTCGACTTCGGTTTTACGACGGATAATCACGGTTACGATGTTTACAAGCGTGGTCCCTCGAGCTTCGACGATCCTGCGAGTCTCGACGCTCGGTGGAAATAGCTAGGTTAGGCCTCTGACGCTTTCGGCGTGCGCCTCGTGGAAAAACGAGTCACGTTCGCCGGTCAATTCGTACAACGCGTGGTCGAGCCAAGAAAAGTGAAGTGTTTGCTACCTTCCGAGTTACGCGGATGAACGATTAAGGGTCGGTTCGCGGCACAAAAATAGCTGGTCAGCAAAATGGAATGGTATGGCTTCATGGTTGGCCTGTCGGAGATAACGCGAGCTTATCGATAACGTTGGAGAATATTTAGTTACTTGGGGTCGCGGGAAAATGTTTCTGCTTTGCTTCGCCGTTAGTTTTACGAACTGCTGCGGTAACTTCTAATATATTTCTAGGCGAGAACTTTTCGTTAGGGCCGATTTACACTGCAGGACGAAATGCAATTAGGCAGGGTGTGCCATCTAACTTTATCACCCTGAAATATCCATTGTAACGTATAATTCCCGAAAATACTATATTCTATGGCGTTGTGTTTGAACATGGCGGTGAACCAACATAACTGCAAGTATCAGCATGTGCAGCAAGAATATTTCGTTGCACCCGCAGTGTTAAAAGATTCGATAAAAGGCTTCATCCTATATTCTACGATATAGTATGGCGTTTCTACGGTTTTAGCGACGAGGTAACGTCATCCGGAGCATCGGCGTGTTTAACAACAACATTTCGTTGCATCCAGAGCGTTAAAAAATTCAATAAAATGCCTCATCCTATATTCTACATTCCGGTATGGCGTTTCTATGGTTTTAGGACGAGGCAACGTCATCGGAGCATCGGCACGTTTAACGAGAATATTTCGTTGCAGCCAGAGTGTTAAAAAATTTCGAGTCACCGTTCTGAAAACGGTACTCCTCTATGGTGTCCGGAGATTAAGTTGGTTTAATGAAAAGGGATACCTCCTCGTGATTCTCGAGGGCACGGCGTCGTGAATGAGGAGGAATTTTAATTGCATCGAGAATTTATGGACACTAAATAATACTGGTTCTCTTGGACACCGAACGACTCATTCTTTGTCAAAACTCTTGCCCGCAATTGATAATCCTTTTCCCTCGTTACCGAACGAATTTTGCTAAACGTATCTCTCCTTCCGCGTTTCTTCCACTTCGCGTGACTGAGAACCGCAAAATCAACCCCAAGAGAGCAAACATGGCACACACTTTAAAAAGCTGCGGCAAAGACAGCGAGGCCCTTGGGCCCAAGTTCGAATCCCTCTAACGTGTTTCTCGGCGTATCTTTATCCTGGCTATTGAGAACCCACCTAAATGCTAAGTCCGCAGGACTACGCTATGAAAACAACACTATTTCCACGAGGCGCGAAAACTCGCAGGAGACCGTTCATCCAGAGATCAACCAAAAAGCAACGAATGAATCGCAAAGTGCTGAATTACCGAACCGAAGGCACGTAAACACCGTAAATACCGTGGAAGTGAGATTGAAAAAGTGGAAGAGAGAGACAAGGGAGGGAAGAAAGAGCCGTCGTTAAATAATTCGCAAAATGCTCGATTATTAAAGCCGGGACACGTGAACACCATAAGTTGCGCAGAAAAAGAAAGCAGAAGAGAAAAAGAGTCGGACGGAGAGAGAGTGAGTGAGGGAGAGAGAGAAAGGGATGAGGGAGAACAGGGGTGAGAGAAGGAGAAAGGGGAAGAGAGAAGAAAGAAGAGAGAAGAGTCAGGGTCGTCGTCCGTACCCGAGGTACGCGGCGTCGCGACGCAGGTTCGCCCTTTTCACGAAGGGCAGAGGAACGAGCGTCGACGAGGACGGTCCCCTCGTCTCGCTAGGAGAGAAAAACTCTCGTAGTGCGCGCAGTCGAACTCGCGTCGAATCACTGGCATTTCGCGAGCTCTCGACGCTCCGGCTCTCCCCGACGCGCCAAGAACTCTCCGACAGTGAAGACAGAGAGAGAGAGAAAGAGAGAGAGAGAGAGGCAGCCTGGGAAGCCGGCCCCCGTGAATAAAAGTCACCGTGCGCGCCAGGGAACGAGCGAGAGACGGAGAGAGAGAATCGAAGGGGCAAGGAGTGGTAGTGGTGGTATGCCGTCCGTCCACTCTCGCCTGCACGAACTACTCTCCTGCTCTTGCTTCTCCCGCAGCATCCCACTCTCCCTCCTTCTTCGACTCCTTCTCCTTCTCTCTCGCTCCCCTCCAATCCTTTTTCTCGATCCTCTCCGTCTACCTTTTTGCCTCTCTCCAATCATTTTTCTCCTTCGTTCCGTCTCTTTCTCTCTCTTTGTGCCTCCTGCCGCTGTCTCGCTCCATCCTTCTCCCGCTTGTTACGCCTGCTTCGCGTGTGCGTCCAACTTTCTTTCTCTCTCTTCCTCTAACGCCTCGTAGGGTTAGGTTGGACCCTCTCGCTCTCTCGCGGAGCACTTTGCCTCCACCCATGCGCAAGTTTTCTTAAGGCGGACTCACAAAGATCGTGAATTGGATAGTACTTCGTAATCCTTCTATCGTTCTTGCATCCAGCTACGTCCAATGAAACGGAGTGGATGTATGTATTTATCGTACGCGCAGGGATCAACGTGTTCGCCTGAGACTATGCTCATGTGACGGTAAAATCTCATTTCCGTGAGGGACTCTAGCTCTTTCGGCACTACGGGCGACTATAGTCGCTCTTCATGAAGTACCGTTCACATACGAGCGACTATAGTCGCTCTCCATCAAGTACCGTTCACATACGAGCGACTATAGTCGCCCTCCGTGAAGTACCATTCATATACGTAGGGTGACTGTATTTGCTGTCCATAAGGTACCATTCACACACGATGGACGAGTATTGTCGCCCTCTACAAAGCACCATTCACGTACGAGCGACTATAGTCGCCCTCCGTGAAGTACCATTCATATTCGACGGGTGACTATATTTGCTCTCCATAAGGTACAATTCACACGCGATGGACGAGTATTGTCGCCCTCTACAAAGTACCATTCACGTACGAGCGACTATAGTCGCCCTTCATGAAGTATCATACATATACGTCGGGTGACTATATTTGCTCTCCATAAGGTACCATTCACATACGATGGGCGACTATAGTCGCTCTCCAGAAAAGACCGTTTATATACGATAGGCGACTATAGCCGCTCTCCAGAAAATACCATTTACATATGACCGACGACTATATTCGTTCTTCATAATGAGCGAGTATAGTCGGTCTGCGTCGAATACCATTCACATACGGCGGGCGTCTATAGTCGCCCTCCCTTTTGCTCGCTCTGGACTTTCAGTTTCGGTGTTTGTCCACCGTTATTTGTTCCTGCCGAACGAAATACCTCGGTACAGCTCGGTAACAACAAGCTCGTTGCAACAATTATCGCGTTCTATTCCGTCGCTTTGAAAAATATCGGTGGCTCCCGGAAAACCGACGAAACGATACAACAGGTGGAGAAATGAGGCGAAAACGTTCAACGCCAGGCAGGCAGTGTTATTACTAGACTGCGGATCTTTATGCATTTATGGCAAATTTAACGATGCTAAAATGCACAAAAAGTATGTAATATAAAAAAAAATATCTAAAATATTCAAGATACGGCATTCGCTGTAAGATTCAGCGACTGAAAGGGTCCTCTAGTTGAACTCTTCTTTATTCTGCATTTATCAAACTTGAAATTTGCATAAACATCCGCAGTGTAGTTATTACGTTCTTACGCGGGGAGCATAGAGAAATAACGCGTTGTCGTTGTTTTAGGCTTCGGCTTCGATAGGTACGGTCGCTTTGCTGAGGACCTCCTGTTTTAGGTGGCTTCGGTCTACCGAGGCTAAAATATTCCACGACAAAAATTTCAAAATTTCCAGAGGTACCGAGGGATTTGAACCCCGTACCGTTGATGGGGATTTGGATCCTTTACCTCCTTACACACCATAGCCTCTATTCTTTCGTGATCTCCCGGACTAGTTCCATCTTTCGAGACAAACACGTCGTTACAGATATTCGTGCCGTGACTGGTTTTGAAACGATTACCTCCCCTTCCACTTTAAATTGCTTGATTCATAGAACCGATCTTCGATACGTTTAAAAACTAATTGGGACTCGTTGAAAAAAGTAATCGGCTACATTTTAATGTCAGAATTTGAATGTCACATGAATTGGAATCATTTTATCATGTGAGAAAAACATTAAGTGCCAACATTCAGCTGTGTATACAATATTCTCGTTATATGACCTAAGTTTAAGTAATGAGATGAAACGCACGTCTTCGTGGTAGAATCATTAATGTCTGCTATTTATACTCAGATAAACTTCAACGTACGCTCATTTGCCGGTAATGGTCGACACTTGTTTTTCCAAGATTTAATACTATGCAGTATATCGCGGTTGATCGAGTAAGGTGATAAATGTACTTTCAAGAGCAAATTCACGTTACACGCAAAACACGCCACGATAAACTATTTTAGCGGCTTGCAATGCTCTCTTACAAGCAAACGGCGCAGACTTCCTTGTAAAATAGACTATTTTTGCAAATCAATTTCTAGAACCGTTCCAACAAAAATTCTACTTGAATGTATTACACTCCGATCTCCATAAATAAATGGAACATTTGTATGAAATCTCTTTTTCGAGTTTTGCATTGCAATTTTTCAGTGCAATTAGGGTCTATCTTTCTCCTTGCAATTTTGCACCTCTAAGAGTTAAATCATCGTAACGACGTTACAAGCGCCATTCCGACTTAAAATGTTTAAATCCATCCTCGATCGACCTTATGGAACGCCATCAACCGCAATACCGAATACCGGCGATGTACGTTTCACAAGGGGAAAAAAAAAGGTTTAAATTGACGGGTTGATTGCTCGATGCTCTTCGACCTCCCACTCCTTCGCGATCCTTAACTACTACCAAAGATCCGAGAGCGGCGCATCGTGGGTTCTTACTTTCCACGAATACGACTCGATACGCCCACGCTCAATCGTCTCGTGCGAGTCACACCGATCGAGCAAGATTCCCTCGAATAGAATGCGCTGAAAACTTCGGTGAAACTTTGTTTCGATAAAAGTCTACCACCGTCGAAATAGGCGTAACGATTCGGAAGAGAAATTCCAGCTCGAACCTTTGCCTTGCGGTAACGGGGGACAATGGCGACGCGATAAATGCAGGAGGAAATTTGGAAGTTTTCCGGAAGCTATCAAATTGGAGCTATTAGTGGAACACGATATTACCATATTATTTGAATGTTATAAACCTGTTTGGGTCATAGCTCTAAATACGATAGAAGTGCTACAGTACCGTGCTTTTCCGCGCGCAGTAATTTAACATTGTACAGGGCGGAATATTCCGCGGTTGGTCATATAAGACAATCGTCATACGCGGAATATTCCGCTTACGGATGCAAATGGGTTGATGTTACATGAGGTTTTACGATATACCAGGAATCGCTGATTAATTTTTATTTGTTCAATTTAATTCTGAATTATTGCGCATGCAGTCACAAAAGGGTTGGAAGTTAACCATTTAATTTACAATATAGATGAAATTGAATTCTAAATTTTCATTTCGACAGGTTAATTATTAAATATTTGGAATTTGATTTGAGTTATATTGTAATTTTAATATAAAACTGACAAAATGAAAATGGTTCAAGGCGGTTTTATTCGATCAAAATCTGAATATCGTAGTTTTTGGAATTTCAAGCTTATCGACTCCTTTTTTAGCTATGCGGGTGCGACTTGATATTGTAAGCCGAAGGGTTAAGGCCCAAACGAAATTCTTCCAACACGAAAAACGTTCGCTGACTGCTATATATTTAGAAAAAAATAGATAGAAAAAAAAATAGAGAAAAATAGATCACCACTTGTTAGCGCGTAAAAAATTCTTTGAAAGCTGGTTTTACGGTAAAACCCGTAAAACAAAAGGGTTAAAGGGCCTCGATGTTAGCCAATTTGAGGCGAGACACGAAATACTAATCGCATGTTGCATCATTAGTGGGTGACTCCCTCTGGATATTTCGGTAAAATTACATAAACATTTTTATCGGTTACTTGGCACTCATTATCTCGATGATAAGAAATCCTTTAGTCTACTGGATAAGATTCCATCACGGACTTTTGCTCGGGCACGATCTACGATTACCTCGAAATCGGCCGTGACATTTTCACGAAGTTTCTATGACGTCAAATGTAATTGCATCCGATGACCTGTGTCAGAGGTTGTCCGATTACTTCCGCTAGTTTCATATTTTTTCATGGTACACTCCGAATCGATAATTCAATATCGGGTTGGTAAAAAATGAGGGCTACGCTGGGAATGGAGATGATCGGACTGTCAATCAGTGGGCTTTGAATCTGAGTCCACCATTATTTTTGGCAAATTTTTCCTCATTCGTTAATTACCCACCTAAAACACCGGGTTCTAGGTAGACTTAGCGTAGCACCTAAATCCGAAGAGAATAAAAAATGTTGGTTTTGTATTTTTCGCCATCAACTGGTATGGTTATTTCGCCTAGGACCCAATGTTTTAGGTGAACTCTGAACTATTAACCCTGTGACATGAATATCGCATAGAACAAATTTTTAACTTCCCAGAGATAACGGGGATGCGAACTCGGGCCCACTGATTGTGAGTCCCAGCCATCTCCTTAGCCACCATAGCCCCATCAATAGCTATGGTCATTTCGCATAGGGCCCACTGTTTTGGGTGGCTTTCAAACCACCGAGGCTATGACACACATATCATATAGGAAAACAGCTTTTTAATTTTCCAGAGGTGACTGGAATTTGGACTCGGGCCCACTGATCGTGAGTCCCAGCCATCTCTTTCGACCGACTGTTTTACGTGAACTCTGAGTCATTAAGCCTATGACAGAAACATCGCGTAGAACAAATTTTTAATTTCCCAAAGGTGACTGGAATTTGGACTGGGGCCCATCTCCTCTGCCATCATAGCCCCATCAATTGTTAAGATCATTTCGCCTCGGATCTGCCATTTTAGGTGAATTTTGGCACAAATATCAAATAGGAAAAGTTTGAAATTTCCCAGAGGTCTCGGGGGATTTTAACTCGGGCCCACAGATCGTAAGTCCCAGCCTTCTTATCCACCATAGCACCATCAACTGCTATGGTCATTTCGCCTCGGACCTACCAATTTAGGTGAATTTCGAATCACCGACATTATGATATAAATATCAAATAGAAAAAGTTTGAAATTTCCCAGAGGTCTCGGGAGATTTAAACTCGGGCCCACAGATGGTAAGTCCCAGCCTTCTTATCCGCCGTAGCCCCATCAACTGCTATGGTCATTTCGCCTCGGATCTGCCATTTTAGGTGAATTTCGAACCACCGAGATTATGGCACAAATATCAAATAGGAAAAGTTTGAAATTTCCCAGAGGTGTCAGGAGATTTGAACTTGGGCCCCATCAATTCCTACCATCTGCTAATCATCTACTCCCCGCCGTGAATATTTAAAATCCATCCCAACATATTCCACAAATATCGGTAAACAGAATAAGAAGAAAAACCCCCAAGAATTTTTCTAGATCACGTAGCATCTCTCGGCACAGAGTCAGGGACGAGCAAGTAAACCAATAAGCCGAAACGAAATCAATATGGTAACTCGGTGCGTGGGTTACTTCATCGATAAAAGGCGACACGGTAGACGAGCGGAGGATTGCACCGTATATAGAGGTATCGTCAGGAAGGTGCGGAGGAGGGACATAATGGCCGATAAGCGAGAGAGCGAGGAGTCGTCGACGTGTAGCCGGTACCCGTCGGTGCAACGTGCAACTCAAGGCGACTCGAGGACGTTTACCCACGAAACCGGCGACCTTGATCTTACAAACGGTCCACGAAGGAGCAGCGACAGCAGCAGCTGCCGTACCACCACCGACACCAGACGACGCGGATTCTGTTGAGATTGCTGTTACACCTGTACCAGCAGACGTACTTCACGAGTTACTAGCACGAGGTCTATTAAAAAGTTACTAGAACTTAACACTCTAAGGGCCGAACCTCGCTTTGACTCTTTAAGGCACAGCGGTATGGAAAATCTGCCACTTTTGTGCCCAAATTAACGGATTTTGTTACATTCCCCCTCTGAAGACATTCGAGTTTACTACTGATCATGGAGAATGACCTTACTGCACCGCAACATTTTAACGCATAAACAAATTTGATGTGTTAATTAAATAAACAGTTAGTTACGTAAAGTTTCCAACAAAATAGCCGGCACTTTGCGCGTTAAAGGGCTCGTGCTGGTTTTATGCTTCCAAAGTATTTCGTTGCTTGATTCTGAATGATCATAAAGCAGGTTGTACAGATCTTTTTTTAACGGCGCAACGTTAACCCTTTGCACTCCTTAACTTTTTGTTGCCTATCAACAACTCCTTAATTAATTTGGAAAATATATCAAGAAAAAGGGCCTCGGTAAAAAGTTGTATTGCAACAGAAATTGTTACTATTATATAAGTATTATTATTATTATTTCAGAAATTGGGTTGTGTAAAGTCAAGTCTAGCTCGACATTGAATTTAGCGTAAGAAATGTAATGTTGAGCCACGCTCGACATCGGAGTGCTAAGGGTTAACCCATTTTTATCCGTCAGCGGAATATTCCGCGGATGACGATCGTCTATTATCTATTATATCTATTATCTATATATTTATATTAGGTGTGTATTTTATATATTTATTATATCTAATATCACCAGCCGCGGAATATTCCGCGGATGACGATCGTCTATTATCTATTATATCTATTATCTATATATTTATTGTGTGTGTGTGTGTGTGTGTTATATCTATTATGACCAGCCGCGGAATATTCCGCCCTGTACAATGTTAAACTGCTGCGCGCGGAAGTGCACGGTACTGCGGGTCTTCTGCCGTATTTAGAGGTATGATGTAAATGAGTTAATATTGAGAAACGTGTGAAACGAAGCGCCATGAACAAAGGTATTCAAACTTTTCGATTAGATCGGAATTATATCGAATATGATAACAAACGTACACTCGAACGAGCTAGAGATATTTCTCATAGGTGAGGAAATTTGTTATCGAAGATTTATGCGTCAAAGTACAATCTTTCTGATACTGTTTTCCGTATCTCACGATGTTCCTCAATACCTCATATTAATATCAAAGTCGATATAGATTTTACAGCGTTATGGAGTTTGTCGACTTCTCTTAATTTTAGAAATCGAGTCTTCTCCATGAAAGAAGAAACGGAGAAATCAAGCGTGATAGAAAACACCTGCTGATTCATTAATGCGAATTATTGCGCTACTGCACGGTCAATTGAGACGAATCAAATGGAATTTAAATGGGTGCACTGTAAAACCCAGTTTTATTCGAACACCTAACCACCTTTCGGTTTCCAATAGCAAGTATCTCGTTGAATCACGAGTTTTCGATAGCCTGAAGTTGACTCTAACTTAAAATCGATACTTCGATATCCACGGCCAGCTATGCACATTATGCATGTGAGCTATGCTTCGGAAACTTCAGTCTCCGCATAGTAATGCAGTATAGGATATTTAACGTGGTCAAAAATGTACGGAATTTAAATATATAAGCATACCGTTGACTTTATAAAAAAAATATCGTGTGTATGCAGCGAAATCTGAGCCATTATATTTGAAAATGGTGCAAGCTCTCAATTTCAAGTGTTCCTACGTTACTCTGAGAAATTTTTCCTAAAAATTGATATAGGTAGACTCGGTGGTTTGGAAGCCACCTAAAGCAGCACGTTCTAGGCGAAATAGCCATAGGAGTTATGGGACTATGGCAGGTTATAGGACCCCATTTCAAATGCCCCGCCACATCTGGGAAAATTAAAAAGTATTTTTCCTATACGACATGCGTGTCATAGCTTCGGTGGTTCGAACGCTATTTAAATATAGAGCTACAAATGCATCGAAGTACAAAAGACAATTATTTACTCTAAATATAATAATTTATAATAAGTTAAATACTCCAAAATATAATAAGTTAACCCATTTGCATCATAGCTCGAACTACGGCACGAGACCCGCAGTACCGTGCATTTCTGCGCGTGCCAGTTTAACATTGTACAGGGCGGAATATTCCGCGGCTGGATAACCGCCTAGAACCTACATTTTCAGGTAGCCATAGGATCATCAATTCCATGGTACAATTAACCAGTTAACTGTGGCGCCCTCGTTTGAGAGCGCGCACCGTTTTGTGTCGCCAAAATCGAGCCATGACGAGTATACTCGTCAATCACAGAGTAAGTTGAGCTGATAAGATATTGGATCAACCAGATGGGTGTATTTTATAAAATTGAAAATTTTATTACTAAATATACTCGTCAATACACAAAATCGTGCCACTTCTCCATGACGAGTATACTCGTCAATCACAGTTAACTGGTTAACTGACATCTCAGGAATTCTATATATTATAACATAAACTAGTAACAGCAACTACAACTGGTTTCGAGCAAACCTAAATTCAACGAGAGCTCAATTAACCACGTTAAAAACCGGATTTCGCCTGGAACATGAAACGGAAGTAAAACTAGTTGGTTAACACGCAACATGACAAAACGAGGAAATCACGCTCGAAGTTGGAGATGGCAAACGTAGTAAATCGTCGTAACAACGCCGTAATCGAGAACTGACGTCAGCGGAAGGGTCAGAGGGGAGGGATCGGGGCTCGAATGGATGATTTACCCGCACACCTTGCCCCTACGACGAACCTCTACCGATAATGTGACAACTAGTTGTAATCGAGAAGCGATCGCGACTCTTAGGACGAATCCAACGCAAAATTAGTGTCGCTGTTGCGCCTGCTAATACTTGACTTACGACTGCGTCGTTGATACTTTGGAATCGGATTGCAGCTTCATCGCGTATATAATGAGTCGATCGAGGAGGAACGATCGACGATCTTGCTCTTGCAAGTTTCGAATTAACTCTTTGAGGCACGTTTGAGGGACATTTTTGTCCCACCGCTAAAATTTATATTATTATATAACTTTGTTAATAAATGTAAACCAACTTTATTCAATCAAAAAAAAAATTGTCCGTTCAACATGGGTCATTTTATTTTCTGAATTCCCGTGCCACAAAGAGTTAAATCGCTGAACGGTGATTGACGATTGGCTTCTGGCATCTCTATTTCCAGATTTATTGCAACAAATGACATAAGAGAAAAATAATTCAGTCGAATGCGTTTAACACTAGGTTTACTGGGTGGGTCATTTTGACTCAGTTTGAACTTCACGATGGAAATTACAGAAGTCATTTAACACTTTCCGTGCCACGTGAACCATTTGCGTACACGCAAACATATTTATTTAATGCGGTGAAAATAAATATTTTATGGCAAATTTAATTCTGTAAAATTTATTTCCACCAAAAGAATGAGACATCATAAAAAATGCAGTGTAGAACAAAGCACATTTTGTTTAATTGTTGTATATACAATAATTAATAATTATCCCGCCGTGGATTCCATCCCGCAGGATGGATCAAATACAAGAACGTAAAATATTGCAGAACACAATGTTGCAGTACGTTATTTACAACGTACCACATGACTGATCGTTTCAACGCGACGCGACCACAAACATACAGCCAAAACATTTAAAACGTGGCTGCAGCATAGAAAGTTAATGTTTTGAATGTTTTTAAAGCACAGTGCAAATCATGAGATGAATGTAGCCTGTCGGACTTAAAGTGGGCATAGAAAATGTAAATATATTCCACTCAAGGGGTTGAAGCAAATGAAAGGATCCACCTCCGTGAAAACTCTCGTTTCTCAATACAATTAAACGAACAATCAGGATGCATCGTGTCATAATAATTTCCATGGAGAAACAGATGTATAATTCAGCATGGAAACTGCCGTAAATAGAAGAATACATTTACAACGAGCGACGATGTCGCAAGTACCGTGCACAATGGGCACGGTAATTGGTAGATAACTCGTGAACGGTCAGATAAAGCGCCAAATAACGTGTATATCTTTATTTGTACTTTCTTTCGGTATTTCTCAAATGATCGTGGATCGTGCTTCGCCTCGCAGAAGGAAGCGTTAACTGCTCAAATATTGAGTAACCAACGCCGAGGGCAACGATCCATGCGACCATGGCGGAACACAGAAGATAAAGGTTCAACCTTTAACTGCAGCTGTGCGTAATAATACCGTTACTTATGAAATTAGTGGGCTAAGATCGCTTTCCATTTTCCTCTTTTTACCCTCCGCCTCGCGGATAAATTACTCATAGGATTTTTGCAAGTAAACTTAACGCTCGGCTACGTCTATTCATTGCGAATTAACGGACAAACTGAATGAACATTTCGCGCGGAATACATCGGTTTTTGTGCGCTCGCCAAGGACAAAGCGATTCGTGATTTCAGTCATATTTTACGCCCGTGTCCCTGTCACATCTCGATATTACTTGCATTATGCTTAATTATATTCGTAGTTCCGGTTTCAAAGAATTTTCGTATCACGGCGAACGCACCTTTGTGAGAGAGGCAAAGAAAAGGAATAAGTCTGGCATTAAACCGGTTTAAACATCACGCGACACGCGGGAGAGACGAAGAAAAACAATTAGCCGAAGTTATGACCAGGGTAAATGCAATTTCTGCATCGTTCGAATACTAGATAACAGGTGGCGCATTCGGCACAGGTCTGCTTTCAATGACTCATGGCTTAAATCATATCGCAGGATAAATGAGTTAAGCTCTCCTAATTACATCACGAAGATTATATAACCCTTTTGATCACTGCCTCGATTAGTTCAGCATGCACGATCGAGATGCGATGCGATTTAACGATCGGGATATAACCGAACATCGGGCAGATTCTAATTTCTAATTGAAATCTCTGTAGGGATTTAATGAAGCTAGGAAACGGAACACTGACTTTAACACTGGAATTTCTAGCTTGATAGCTATTATATTTAACCCTGGAACTACCAAGGCAGTCAAAACGACTGGTCTATAGTATTTTACAAAAATTCCTGAAATTTGTGGAAATTCAATTACTGAATTCATCATCCTTTTCACCTCGTGATTCCTCCTTTACCGAGGCTCTTATTTAGTGTATTTAAATATAACAGATTTAACCCTGGTAGCTTCAGCGATAAATGTACCGAGTGAGTACTTTGGAAAAAGAGAAATCAAGCGGTGAAAAAGATGATTAGTTAAGTAATTTCCGCTTTATAAAATAGAAGTGGAATATTTGCAGCACGGCTGCACTATTAATTTGGGAAACTTTTCGAAAAAATTGGAAATCTGCCATTTTGGCTGCTTAGTAGTTTTAGCGTTAATTCGTTGTATCTATTAGATTTAAGTACGCCACGTAAGTACTTTGAAAAATGATTAATCAGAAGGTAAAACAGGTGGTTAGCTAAGTAATTTCTTTTTTATAAGATTGACGTGGAATATTTTTAGTACGGCTGTACTACTAACTTGCGAAATTTTTCGAAAAAATTGGGAATCTGCCAAATTAGCCGTCTTAGTAGTTTTAGTATTAATTCGTTGTATTTATTAGATTTAAGTACACTACGTAAGTACTTTGGAAAGAGATTAATCAGAAGGTAAAACAGATGATTAGCTAAGTAATTCCTGTTTTATAAGATAGAAGTGGAATATCTGCTGCATGGTTCGTCTTCAATTTGAGAAATTATTCGAAAAAATTGGAAACCAGTCATTTCGACTGCACTCCCAGTTTTAGTTTCGACTCTGTGCATTCGATCTGGCGGAGAAAGAGGCGAAGTAAAAGTGAAAATACAAAGTATCAAAAGAGGGTAAGTAGCAGCGGTACTCGACGACCATAAACGCTGAGCGTCTGCTATATTTACGCCTCCCTTTCGTTGTGACGATGAAACTTTACACCTATTTTATAACCAGCTTTTCAGGTCGTGAATCCGCGAGCGGAATCGACACGATGAACGTTGTAACCTTAGGACGTGCATATAATTCAAGGAAGGGAATACTTTCTATTTAAATAACGCTGATTCATTAAATGTGCAGAGCTTATTCGTTCAAACCTCACGCGAATTAACATTTTCACTGTGACCTCGGTGCGTGGTGCCAACTTGGGGCACGCTTAACCTTCATCCGTCCTTGGGACCTTTTTTGGCCGAAATCGAGGTTTAATTTGACTCAAATCGGAACAAATAGCGCACAGTGAATGCATATTACTGTCAACAGTGTAATTATAAGGAAAAAATCAAAAAATCTTGTTGTTCTAATAGAAGTCCAGACTTTTTCGAAAATTTAACCTAACTGACGCAGTAAATATTTTTGGTCTATTATATAAAACGACAATTAATTAACTGATCTTCTATTTCATTTTAACAATGTAATTATGAGGAAAAAATAAAAAAATCTTGTTTTTCTAATAGAAGTCCAGACTTTTTCGAAAATTTAACCTAACTGATGCAGTAAATATTTCAGGTCTATTTTATAGAACGAAAATTACTTAATTGATCTTCTTTTTCACCTCTTGACTACTCCTTTTAAAAGTAATTACTGGATATTTAAATATCATAGATTTATAGCCGGTAGCTGTAGTGTAAAACCTGCAGCGCAGTTTCAGGTTGTAGGTAGTATTTTTAAATTATTTTATAACCGTGAAAGTGACAATCACGAGGAACTTTTCCGTCAGTACCGTGTCTTTTAAAAGTTTCAGGACATTCTGCAGGCAAAGTTGAGTATTTATTAAAGAGGCGACCCCAACGATGAATCAGCTGTGCCCTAACGGTACTTTAACCCTCGAAATATGCGTGCTGAACGTTGATTTTTATCTCCTAAGCGATATTGCAAGTCTCGCTACATTCTGCATAAAAATATTACGCAATTTCCAGCTCCTCTTTCTCTTAAATTCTTTCGGCGTTTCGACGACTACGAGATGTAAATTACTATTTCGCGTGGATTGCACTCAACGATCGTCATTCTATCACCAATGATAGAACATTTCGCGCGGTGTGCCAACAGTGTCGCGTTTAAACTGCCAAGGATTTCTTCCAAGACGAGCGAGCAGTCCGTTTCAATTGGAATACGCACGAATGGGTAATCTGCGCAATTACCTCACATGCAAATAAAGCTCTCTGAAGACGAACGGTGACCTGTCCCATGACGTCACTTTACGCGAGTATAACACGTAGAAATTGCATTAGAACTTAATGGCACTATGCGTCTCCGTTCAATGGCGTCCGACGTGCTTCTAATTTCAAGCTACAACCCTGACGATGCATTTTAAGCTGTTCAATTCTCCACAGGTGTCACATTTTATTCCAATTATTCTTCTAAGAACCGCAAAAACTTCTATTCCGAGCGATAAAGGAGTAATTAGTAAGCGGAACATCGCACGTGTCCACTTGAAGGTTAAAATAGAGTTCCTTCGAATTAAGAAAAGATGGCGGCCATATGCGGATAACACGTCCGTTAAAACTTCATCTCTCGTTTAATGTCTCATAAAGGTCTCACGAGAGAGTGATAGATCAAAAACTTAAATAGAATTTTCATCCATTAATGAAGAAATTAACGATCGAAACGCCATATTCTTCGAATTGTTTGCTCAACACCTAAAAGATGGAGGTGCCGGGAGCTTCTGTATTTGCATGAAAACATTCGCCACGTTCGGCGACGAGGATACGGCGTAAAGTAAACGGCCGTCAAAATAGGGTCCTTTTAAATCGAAAGAGCGGAACACGACGAAGAAAGCTACAACGAGAATGCCACGGAGAAACCGGTCGTCTCTCGTTATAACAATTCTAACAACGAATGCAAATAAGCGGATCCTTGGCTAGGTTAGGTCTCGAAACTTCACACCTGTAACGCTGAGCCGCAATGCTACGAGACACTCGTGCGAACGCGACGAAAATCTTCGGCGGAAGATAAGTCGTCTTCGTTAAACCTGAGAGATATTTTGAGATGTTGCTTCATTTCGAAATATTCAGTCCGTCCGGTCTGGATTCTAGCTAATGGTACAATCCACTTTGAAATCCACGAGGCTTCGATTGTAACGTTAAAGCTACCGAGACGGTCAAAATGACCGGCTTCGGATTTTTTCCAAAAATTTCCCAAACTGACAGGACAGTAAATATTCCACGTCTATCTTGCAAAGCCCTGAATTAATTAACAGTAAAACTACTAAGGCGGTCAAATGACCGGCTCTGAATTTTATCTAAAAACGTCCCAAATTTTTTTGCAATTTTTTTTCGCTAACTTCGTGCCCCGATGATAAAGAATGTGTTTAACCCTTGGTCAATTAAAACGCTCGGAATCCGATAACTGGATTATTCATTTTTGAGAAAAAATTGTCGAATTACCTGACGGCTTTCTATCTTGTTTAAAGGCGACACGGAAATTTGATAATTAAGGCTTGAGCAACGAATCGTCGAATGCCTCAAACACCTGTGTTTTATTAAATATATTCTCATACTTCGTGTTCTTTATATGTAAAACGCAAATGTGATTTTTGAATGAAAATAAACGAAGACAGCTGAAGAAATTCAACGCGTGTACGGGAAGAAGCGATAAATAATAATTTACCGATTCACGGGGTCAAAAATAACGGCTTATTAAGTCGCGGATAACTCTCGTGCGGTGGAATCCCAAGTATTTCGCAGATGACAACGAGAAACCGGTCGATAGCTTGTTGTGGATGAAACTGCAAATACAAATAAGCCTTTCCTTGCCAACCGAGGGGGGAAAAAACTTTCGAAATTACAGCCTCCTCGTATTTTAAACGCGTCATCGTAATCCGTCAACGTTAAGCATCGAATGAACTCGCAATGAGAAGAGAAAACGATTAAATCGAGGAAACATGCAGCTTCGCGAGACATCTGCGCCTTCTCCCGAAGCGCCATTCAAAAAGTGTCACTGTTTTTCCAAGATTTTCTACCAACCGACACTATCCTTTTCAAACAGAAATCAAAGAACTCCACAAATATCCTCTGATCTCTGTACAAACATTCTAATCGGCGAGATTCAAAGACTAACTCTGAATCCGTAATTTTCCAACGTTCGAGTGATTTACAACCGACGATTATCGTCGCACGATGAACGATAGGTTATGACGAGGGAATTTAAACCAAGCCGAGAATTAATATAGCTTTATCGCTTGTCCTAATCGAATAGTAAAGGTACTGTTACACAGAGACGGAGGTGCGGTCGACGAAGAGGCTCTCCGGTTGTCCGTCAGAGACGGATCAGCCTCGGCTCCGGGCTAATACGATAATCGAGGATGCTAAAAGGTTTGACAGAAATGAAAGAGAAGGTGCGATGGAACGTCGAAAGACATCATCGAAGGGTCGTGCGAGTACACGAGAGGGAGTAAAATGGCAACATAGCGAAGGTATTATCGATTTTATCAACGGGGGCTAGGGGATTCTTTTCTCGTGTATGTACGGGGTGAGTCAGAGGAAAGGGTTTGCACGAAGCGGCGCATCGATGAATGTATCGTCTGTCTCTGGTCTACTCACCCTCAGATAACTCGAGATCCAGCTCAGCAAGTTTCTCCCGTACGTCCTCCGGGAGCTTGCCGATGTCGATGTTGAACTCGGCCATCGCTAGGCCATCCGCGCTGCGCCGAGATCACCAATTCTCCAGCCGTACATTCCACGACCCGTCACCACCGCTCGGCCATCTTGCCTTAAACTGATGCGTCGGATTGCCGACAGTTGGCGACACCCTTCGAGTTCGACCACCGTCGACCCTGTCGACCAGTCGAGACTGGCGTCGACTGCTTCCGACGTCACGATTCATGGCTAAAGCTGTGACCAGGGGTTCCCAATGTGCGGACCGGAAACCCTGAAAATGGGGCTCCGGTCAGTAAGGGTAGAGGCCGGGACTCGCGGTCGGTGGGACCGCGTTCAAATCCCCCGCCACTTTTAGAAAATTTTACTTTTCTTCTATATAATATTTATATTACAGTCTCGAAACCACCTAAGATTTTAGGTTTTAGGCGAAATGATCAGAGGTGGTGGGTTATTTTGGATCAGAAGGCAGAAGCTCGGACTCGCGATCTGTGCGGCCCAGCTGGCTGAAAGTCTGAGAACCCCTGCCAAGGACGATGTATAAGATAGTCTTACGTTACTTGCTAATCTACCGTCTTTTTTTACTGTAATTACTTTTCTACCTTTTTTATATGTTGCAATAAGACAAATGTAGATTTAGCAGTGTTCTCTGGAAATATAGCACATAAAAGTTGTCATGTATTAGTAGAAGCAATATAGTAGCTACAAGCTATTGGTATATACCGCGGTATATTTCTCTAATTGTAATGTATTATTTGGAAAATTTTGCTTATTTCTGAACAGAATGTAAAAATGTGAAGAATAATGAGAACTTTTTAATAAAAAAAAGTATAATTGTATGTCTCACTTAATATTTAAAACGCAATAGTATTTTGCACGTTTCGATGTCGATTCAAAAAAATGTACGAATTAGTGCTCGGTAAATCATGCAATATCTTCCGCAACTATTTTCGTTTTCATTTTTTACTCACAGTAAAAAGTATAGTTCATTCCGGTTATGAAAATTACCTTGTTAATAGCGTTATGTGTGTCATTTATGCCGAGCAAAGATAATCGGCCGTTGAAATTGACGTCGACAACGTGATTTTATTTTTGGAACGGTCACAGCATACGCGAGACATTTTCGCGGGAGACTTCAGTAGAGTTTCGAGTGACGCTGCGACTTAACCTCGAACATATGGCACCTTTATTTCTATAAAAGTATCGAAAGTCCTCGTTTTTAAGCTACTTTCGAGCAGAATGGACATTTTGGAAGATCCGGTTTTTAAGTCGAAATATAAGAAATACAAGCTTCGCGTCAAATTATGGGAAAGTGACTTTACGGAAGAACATGGGCGTAAACCGAACAAGGTATTCGAATTTATGATATTCTTGACTTAAAATTCACGCGGTACTGGTTACTTTGTCATTCTTTTTAATCGACTATTAGTGTTTTATTTTTTTATCGTAGTTAATTGTTGTTTTGTCACTCGTCGCACAAAATGGAGCGATTGAATTTTTAGAGTCGAGAAAGCGACTTGTAAATATCTCGCAGTGCAGTTTACTTTAGAATTATTCTATTAAATTGTACTTCGTTATTTTTCATTCAAACTTTTAATTACAAAGTAGACCAAGGCGCATTAAATTTATTTTCATTTCCATGTTTTCCTTCCTGCATTTATATAATTGACCTTGATATTAAATTTCGAAATAATACATTTTTAGAATGACATTAAGGAAGCCGATATAAAGATCAAGGAGTCCTATAAAATGTACTGGAAGTTGAAAACACGTGCCTTGGAAGAAACGCTTATGGATATTACATTTACCGACGATGTACAGGATAATTTAAAAAACGATGTACAGAATAATTTAAAAGACGATGTACAGAATAATTTAAAAGACAATGTACAAGACAAAGTGCAGGAGAATGTACAAGAAGATATACAAAGAAACGTTCAAGACGATGTATCTAGTATAATTTCAACGCAAATGACTGTTCAAGAAACTAAAACGGATAAGGAATTGACTGTAGATAATACTATTATAAAAGATAGGGAAAACATTGATCCCAGACACAACGAATGTTCTCTCACCGCCAATGACTCGATGATAAAAAAATTGAATGATACCGCGGTAGCTGAGATAGGCTGTACGAACGTTAAAAATGTCTGGGGCGATCATTTGAGCAAAAGCAACAGACAGGAACCGCAGAAAAAGAAGAATCTACTAATCGGCAGGCCTTCTTCGTTTCAATTGTCGCAAAATAAATTTACGAGTGAAAGTTTTACAAAGAGGAATCCCAGGAAGTCGCTGTCGATGTCAAAATTGAAAAATAAACCTGAGAGAACCAGCACCGTTGTTACGAACCCTGATCCTGTGGAACAGCCGAATGTAAATACCAGCGACGATAGCGACGCGAAGAACGAAGTCAAACCACTATTTGGAGAGGCTGTAAAGATCACCTATGCCGAAGCAAAGCCCACCATACAGCCGGGGAACAATATACAACAGCTAATAGAGGGACATACCGTTAATAGAAAGTTAAATGCAGGATGGCTGGACAGATGCGCGAAGCAGAACAACGTAGAGTACCCTAAGTTTGATTCGCAGAGGCTGTCTGGAACGAGTGACTCTGGAATCGAATCTATGGAATGCAGTATACAGTCCCCTTTGGAAAGTGCACCACCCTCTCAATCGCAGCAATCTGTACAGTTCTCCGATGAAGAAGATTTCATTTGTAACAGCGATTCCGAGGAAGAGAGGAAAAACAAGCGTATAAGGAACTTCAAGAAGAGACTCAGCGACCACGAGAATCATCCAAGCAAACGACTGTGCATCGACAATGATTCTAGTTTCTTAAATGCGCAGCATCCACCAAACGAAAGGAGCATTGCACAGGCTTCTTTCGCTATTAACGCAATTTCGAACAAGGTTCAAAAGAGTGACGAGTTCGGCGATAGTAATGTTAGCGTTGCGAAAGTTTCGGATGCTTTTAGTAACGTAGAAATTAGTAATGTAAACAACGACGTAAATACTCAGGCAAATTTATCGGATAAGGAGGACAAACACGACGAAAAAGTACACGCGGCCGAAAAGAGTAATGCGGACGAATATGATTTTACGAATGATGATGAACCTTTGGCTCCGAAACGTAAGACTCGCAGTGCTCGACGGAGAGTTAAAAAGATTTCATCCGACGATTCTGATCCGGAGTTCATGGAAGAAGATAAAAAATCTAGAAAAAAGAAAGAGTCAAAGGCGAAACGAGAACGACCGGAAAGAAAGCGCAAAGTTAAAGCTAACGATGCAAAGGGTGAAAAAGGAACTACCGTCAGAGCCAGAAGATCCTCCAGAAAGAAGAGCTTAGACGACTCTACGGACAACGAGAATACGAAAGATGCTGAGCAGAGCGAAGAGCCACAAATCTATCCCATAGAAACTTTGCAAACGGTCCCACGTTTCACCATGAATTCGACAGACACGAGAGATCTGGTCGAGCAATTTGCCAAAGTTGTATCAACGAAGACCGACAGCACCGATGTTTCTGCGCCTTCTAAAAAACTGGCTACTTTGAAGGGCAAACTAACGGACAAGGAGAAGTTGGAGAAGAAGATAAGCGACGGGAGGATAAACGAAAACTTTGTTAGAATTAACATAAAGAAGAAAGTATTCGTGCGGGGGAAAAAGAACTTCAATTTCTCCAAGTACAAGAAGAATCAATGGAAACAGAGAAAAAAGGAATTGGGTGCCAGCGGGGGAAACTTGGACGTTGCCGATTTCATGGAGAAGACAGGAAGTATAAGGTCTTGCTTCAAATGCGGCGAGATCGGTCATTTCTCGAGATACTGCCCCGCCACGAGAGGCGAAGATTTGCTGCCGGTGGATGAGGTACAAGGGGAATCGCAATTTCCAACTCTGGAGGAAGCACAGAAAATGGCTACTCTGAGTGCTTTTACCGCTCATGCAAGCAGGCCGCAGCTTTTGCCGGAAAAAGCATCGTTCTCCTCGAAAATAGAGGAGGCTGAATCAACGCAGACGGAAGAGGCAGAAACGTCGCAGACGGAAGAGGCAGAAACGTCGCAAACGGAAGAGGTAGAAACGGCGCAGACGGAGGAAGCTGATATCGAGGATTTATGGGAGCCTATAGACGATGAAGTGAGTCAATGGCTTCTTACATCTGCAGTTTCTCCTAACAAGTATACTTAATGAACTTTTTTCCAGGCGCTTTTATGTGGACACAAGATACCCGAAGATTTAGTTTCGCGGTTATTGCCGCCTGAAATCGGCACCGTGCAACCCCTGTACAACGTCAAGGCAGACCAGTCTCTCATTGGTAATGCATCTAAACGCTTCGTTAAAATCATGAAGAATTCTTAATAATTCAGGACTCCTTTCCAATTACAGAAACACCGTTCGAGGTTCTCGAAGCACTGCGAATGTTCGGCCACGAGAGCTTCAGAATGGGTCAGGAGAAGGCAGTGATGAGAATACTCTCCGGGCAATCTACGTTAGTGACCCTTTCGACCGGTTCAGGGAAATCGTTGTGTTACCAGTTACCGGCTTACCTTTACTCCAAGTTCTCCCATTGCATTACTCTAGTAATTTCGCCGCTGGTATCGTTGATGGATGATCAAGTAACCGGTGTACCACATTTCCTCTCCGCGGCTTGCTTGCACACGGGCCAAACGCCGAAAGTAAGAGACAACGTGATGCAAATGGTGAAAAATGGGAAGGTGAACATTTTACTGGTATCACCGG
Source organism: Cerceris ruficornis (assembly GCA_963989415.1). Classification (NCBI taxonomy): domain Eukaryota; kingdom Metazoa; phylum Arthropoda; class Insecta; order Hymenoptera; family Crabronidae; genus Cerceris; species Cerceris ruficornis. The sequence goes on from OZ022518.1 coordinate 32,051,264, forward strand.
AAGCTGTCGTCGCCGGGGAAAAATCGACCGGCTTTGGCGCACTGCTCAGGCAACTTCCGCCGATCGCGTTCGCCTGCATAGACGAGGCGCATTGCATTTCTCAGTGGTCTCACAATTTCCGCCCGTCGTATCTGATGGTCTGCCGCGTTCTCAAAGAAAAGTTACGGGTCAAAACTGTCCTGGCGCTCACCGCGACAGCGACGAAAACTACGGCGGAAAGTATAGTGCGGCACTTGGGCATTCCCGACGGAATGGAGGGTGTCATCTCGGACATTCCGATGCCACGGAATTTACTACTGACCGTTTCCAAGGACGAGCATCGGGATCAAGCTTTGGTTAGATTGCTGCTGAGCGAAAGATTTCAGGAGTGCGACTCTGTTATTGTTTACTGCACTCGCCGGGAAGAGTGCGTGAGGATTGCCGGATTGTTAAGAGTGCATCTGCAGGTCGGTCTTAAATTAATGTACTTAACACATTGCGTACGGCGCTCTTTGCGATTTGTGTATTCGGAAATTCGACATACATTTATTTCGCTAAGAATTTGTCATATGAATATCAAAGGCTACGTTGCCATAGTAAAAATCAATTTATTCTTAATTTCTTGAGTCGTCGATATATACGTACATATAAAAAAATGACAAACGAGATATCTCGTAAGCCGCGACGGTCGGTTTGCTATATACGAGATATCTCGTCACCCGTACGCAATGGGTTAAGCTTGAAGACTACTCGTTATTATGTATCAGGAATTGGATTAGAATCGATTTGAGTTTCTCTAATGGTCCAAGTCCTTTGCGTAAGAGGTGTAGGAATTACGATAAGTCCTCGACTTACGCGGATTCTTAGAAGCAAGTCAGAAATCAATTCCGAACCGTGACGTACGTTTTTTGATCGCCAGAACGGAAGCTTTCTTTCGTGTTTTTAGTTTCAACAGTTACGGTGACTTGTGCTACTAATTTTGTCAAATATTTTATCTTCAAATGTGATCTCAACAGGATCCGCACAACGTCGAGAAGACAACTAGCAAAATGTCTTCTATAGCGGAAGCGTATCACGCAGGACTGAGCGCCTACCGGCGTAAAACGGTGCAGAAATTATTTATGAGTGGAAAAACTAGGGTAGTTGTTGCTACAGTCGCTTTTGGTATGGGTCTAAACAAACCCGATATCCGAGCGGTTATTCATTACAACATGCCTGGCACTTTCGAAGGATACGTTCAAGAAGTCGGAAGAGCCGGTCGAGACGGACTGCGAGCGCACTGTCATTTGTTTTTACATCCTAAGGTATTATTTATTATTGGCCAGCATTAGTATTCAAATTTCTCTCCCCTCTTTCAATATGCATTAATAATTAGACTTGAAATTCGTGAGCAAATGTTACATCGTACACTTTGAGTAATAACACTGAAGCTCCTAAGACGGTCGAATTGACCGACTCTCAATTTTTTCTAAAAATGTCCCAAATTGATAGGCGAGCCATACAGTAAATATTCCACGACTATATTAAAACATTTAAATTACATAATCGACCATCTTTCTCACCTCTTGATTTCTCTTCTTCCAAAGTACTTATTCGATGTATTTAAATACAATTGATATAACGCCGGTAATTGTAACGATAAGTACCTCTAAAATTTTGCACAATATGAATAGTTCTAAACGTACAAAAATATTATTTCCTATGTTGCAGGCTGACCGTGATAAATTAGAATTACGGCGGCACATCTTCACAAACGGAATAGACAGACACATAATTCGACGTCTACTACAAAAAGTCTTTCTCCCATGCTCGTGCGCAAAACTTCGCAATGCCAACGTAAATCGCAGATGCCCCGGCCACGAGGTTGCAATTCCAGTGGACGAAACAGTCGCGGCACTCGATATCTCGGAGGAAATAATTTCAACCCTGCTCTGTTACCTCGAGCTACACCCCAAGAGGTTTATCACCGTTCTCTCATCCGTTTACGTGAGGGCAAAGGTTTTCAGCTACAACGGACCGAATGCACTGAAGCTCGCCGCTCAATCTGTAAGTCTACCGAGCATCGTTTACATTTAACCCTTTGCAGTCTAGCTGTACTCGGCATAGCTTTTCGCTTCATTTTATTTTCCAACGATTTAATATCGACTTTCCAATTTCACAACGATTTTGTAATATCACCTAAAAATCCGTCAGTACCCATAGTTATTGCTATCATTAAAAAAATGAATAACCAATGATAGAAAATGTTGAAATTAATTTCATTTAGCTCACTACAAAATTGACGAAATAATTCGGACCGCAAAGGGTTAACACCTTGAGAGCGGTGTCTTTTATTGATAGGAGAAAATAATTATTTACTTGACGATTTAGAACTATCGAATTATAAACGCAAATTGCACGGCTATAGTAGACAAGTAACAACTATCTTTTCAGTCACCACCTCTCGCAATGGCGATAGCGATGGACCTACAGAAAGGTATTTCTCACGAGAACAGCACATCCATAGAGTTTCCTGTCGTGGACGTAGCATCGGCGATAGGCTGGGACAGCGGAGTGGTAAAGAGCCATCTTAAAAATTTGGAATGGACAATAGGTAGATCTAAAATCCCATTTGCAACGTACAGTTTCATCCTACATCGAATTTCGTCGTATTATATGATATATCAATTATAGTGAATGGACAATCGAAACGTTCGGCAATCACGGTTCGTTACGACACCCTCGGATTGAGGATAAAGGCTCCCGGTGATCTTAACGAAGACGAGTTGGACGAAGCACTCGATGCACTTTACGGTCGAGCAAAAGCTCAAGAAAGTGCAGCTGTACAGCAATTGGAGACCATTACTCACACTCTTCAGAAGTTGAGCGTGCACTCGGTATTGGAATGTGAAAAATTGACGGAAGAGGAAATGGTGGGAAAGTCCGACGAGTTGAAAACAGTCATTCGCGACTATTTTCAGGGCAAATGTGTGTTACCTGAAGATTACGCGAAACAGGACGTACGTACAAATTACTGTAATGAGTTAATACTACTTAATGGTCTTCCTCTTTTTTTCTATCTGAATTCCCGCTGAATTTTTTCTTTTCGTATTTTTAACTGAGAATCGATTCTAAAAATTACCAACTGCTAATAATTACTAATTACTAACTATTGGGTAACATCGAGACTAAGTATTTTTTCTTTTCGTATTTTTAACTGAGAATCGATTGTAAAAATTACTAATTACTAACTATTGGGTAACATCGAGACTAAGAATTTTTTCTTTCCGTATTTTTAACTGAGAATCGATTTTAAAAATTACTAATTACTAACTATTGGATAACATCGAGACTAAGAATTTTTTCTTTCCGTATTTTTAATTGAGAATCGATTGTAAAAGTTACTAGTTACTAACTATTGGATAACATCGAGACTAAGAATTCTTTCTTTTTGTATTTCTAACTGAGAATCGATTGTAAAAATTACTAATTACTAACTATTGGATAACATCGAGACCAAGAATTTTTTCTTTTGATATTTTTGACCGAGAAACGAATCTGAAGATCAGATTGCTAACGATTACCAATTACTAACCAATGAATAGAGTCGTAATTCGTTGGTATTTCATTATTTCAGAAGATCGAGAACGAGACGGAGATAGTCGGCGATGTGCGCACCTTAATTTTGAGTTACAGGGACACCAATTTCACCGGGCGTGCGGTGGCACGAATACTTCATGGGATACAAAGTCCAAATTATCCTGCCTACGTTTGGGGGAAATGCCGTTTCTGGAGGGCTCACCTCACCTGCGACTTCAATGCATTATGTCAAATTGCGACAAAAGAAATTTTAGCATTGCGTTAATAAAATCGTTTCTGTTACGACATTTAAATACTCTAAAATTTGATCGTTATTTTCAGACTACGCGTTGTTGTTTTACGAGTCTATAAAATACAAAGTAACATATTTCCAGTTCGACAAATAACGCAATAGCTGTTTCTTAACACGTTGACTGCCACGAGGGTCACCGGTGACCGATGCTACTGAATTCAATGAAATTTCATGTGACTTTTAAGTTGCAATATTTACGATTTTCTAACATATTCATTATTTAAATATTGGCGTTAAAGAGATAAAGTTCTGCCGAATATTTAGCTGTGTCTTTAAGGGTTCTGCTTTATAAAGATGTAATTCTAATAGAAAAATGTTCACTTCAGCTGAAATGATGAAGCTAGCGAAATACCGGTGGCGTTCAACATGTTAATTAAAATGCGCCAATTGCCAATATTAACCTTCATCCGCTCCATAAAAAAACTCGCTAAAGCTCCTAGAGCCTTTCGCGACTCGTAATATGCTTTCTATTAAAACAAGAATTTTTTACTTTTTCGTTATAATAACATTGCTGACAATATGTATTCCCTGCGTCCAATTTATATCGATTTGGGCCAAAGAAGACCCCAGGGATGAATGAGGGTTAAAGTGCCAAAATTTAATCCATCCAGAAACCGTGTCAGGGAACTCGAAAGAATCACGTTATTCCAGCATCGAGTATATAGTTTTATTTTTTCAAAGCGTAAAAAATTAGAGATTATATAACATTTCCTCCTTCCAATAACACGTAACAGGGCGATAACATATATATACACATGTCATAACAATATAAGGCATCCATTCAAATGAATTTCAAATTATTAACTTATTTTTGTACGTTTTTATATAGAAATAAATGAATTTTAATATAAATACTTTCGAAAGAAATATATTACGACGAGCGCTTTCCCGTGCTCAACGTGGAATGGTGATAAAAATTTCCAAAGTCTTTCGACAACCACTGGAAACAATCTTTCGAATGATTTAATGTTCTGTCGTTATCAACGATCGATATGAATTCTAAAGTTTGTTATTTGCGTGAATAAATCCTCCCACACCGTGCGTAACCCCCTCCTTTTGTCCATTAACTAAAGAAATTTTATTACTTTCCGCCAATAAAAGTCTATAAGTTAATCATCAAAATTGTACGTACAGACAATCGCTTCCTTAATACTAAACGCATCGGAATATCATACAATAGTTTATTCGCTTTCTCAGCTTGTCGCAGCTCTTCGATTCGCCCGAAACACCGTTTCCGTTCGCGTTTCCAGAGACCAAATATTTCGTTGAAAGTCCGCAAAGTTTCCAGCGATATTACGGCACCGTAATTAACGATCGCTCATGTAACGACCCTCTTCATGTAATTGCACTGTTTCAGAAATTTGTGCATTCTTATCTGCTGCAGCTTACTAACGCGATTCATGCACTTCTCGTTCTGGCAAAGTGCACAGAATTCGGACGTTATCGCGTGAAACGGCGAGCGGAAGTAAACATTGGCGTTCTTCAGCGCCTTGTTCTTATGATGGGCCCAGGCGTGAAAGACCATCTCGAAGATCATCAACAAAACGAGGAACCAGCGAAAATAAACGATCGCCGGTAAAAATAGGCAGATCGGATTTATTTGACCGAAACACGTCCCGACCGGAACTGGTTCCAGCTCCATCAGATTGCTGCATCTCTTCGACGAGCCCTCCTTGTTCGACAGGCTCTCCTTCACTTCCTTCGGTATCTGAAAAATGTCGCTTTCTTAACGATTTAACGCTATCGCGGCGGATAGATGGAAATCGTAGATTTCATTTGTAGATATTCCAAGGACACCGCTGTATCGAACGAGCGTATTTTCAAACAAACATTTGCATATTCCGAGTACGCGGACAGAGTTCAAAGTCGGTGCAAGAAAGGTTCCGAGCTTGAGGAAATAGCGGTTACAAAACATTAGACGAAACACGTGCAAACGCTTTAACTCTTTGAACCACGGTGTTCTCAAAAGTGGCCCACCTTTTTCAGGCAAAATATGCATGGCCGGATATTTTTGAAACACCTTGGAAATTTATATTATTTTATATCTTTACTGGCAAAAATGAGCTAACTTTATTTTTATTTCCTGAAATTCTGCGCCTCAAAGGATTATAGCGTTGAATGCCATGGGGGTCAACGGTGACTGGCGCTGTTAAATCCAGTATTAAAATATTGTCGTTAAAAAGATAAAGTTCTGCTGAATATATATATATATATATATATATATCTGCGGTTTTGAAGTTTCTTCATTGTAAAGATGCGATTTTAATAGAAAAAGATTCTCTTCGGTAGAAATGAAAAATTGATCAGTAATTCTTTATGTATCGTACAACCGAATGTAATATTAACACGTTGAATGCCACGGGGGTCACCGGTGACCCACCTGTTGAATTCGAAGAAATTTCATATGATTTTTAAATTGCGATATTCACGGACATGCTAATATAAACAATATTAAAATATAGCTGTTAGAAAAGTGAAGTACTGCCGAGTACATAATTACTCTTACTTTTAACATTTCCATTCTATAAAAATGTGATTTTAATAGAAACAGTTTTGGATCGGTGGAAATGATGATACTAGCGAAATAAGGGTGGCATTCAACTTGTTACTATTACAGCAATAATTTCATCGTGTCGCATCTCATTGATATATTCAATTCGATACGTTTTGCAAAACTGGAAAATTTCCTATCCCATCTACAGCATCACAAGTGTCACTCGTTGTTGTAGGGAAAGGGATTAAGCGTATCAAAGAAGGAAGTAAACAAGACATTTCGAGCACCGCGAGACTTCTCTTCGGCGATATCTACAAGTATCGGCGCACAGTGGTCGATTTCGCTGAAATCCTGGCCGAAAGTCCAAAAACTTTTTCATCGATAACTGAATTCTAATTGCATTTGATTTACGACATATTAGACCAAATGTATTCACTAATAAAACTTTTTTTTACACAATATTCTTAGAGATATACGCTCTCAAAGTTAATACATTTATAACGCAATGTTTCCGCGCCGGAACTAAAATTGTTTTTGATGTACTATAAACGTGTGATCCCTTTATTTCTCTATTGGTAGCTATCTGAAATGCTTTCAATTTTAGAATATGTGGATTTCGTTTTTTTGTTTAACAATTTACAGTTGTTGTGATGAAAATATGAGACCAATGCATTTTTTCGCCTTACCTAAGGGAATATTTAAAAGGTTGGCGTTAATTTTTTTTCAAATAAAGTTTGAAGCTTTCTGAACAAAAGCCGATCGCTTCCAGCTGCTACTTCCTGCTACCTTTCGAGTTATTAACAATTGTTGGTCGCGCACCCCTATCGTATGGCAGCGCAGAGCTATTTTTGAAATTTTTGAATTCTGATTAGTGATCAACTACTCAAAACACATAAGAATACTAATTTCTGTGCGAAACCAAATATTTTTGGACATACATGTCCGCCGTGTTGTATCCGCCATTTTGTTTTTGAAAGATTTTAGTTCTGATTCGTAATCACCGACCCAAATAATGCTACTATATCAATTTTCGGTGAAATTGGAGCTGTTTTGAGGTTTTGTCCAGAATTTTCGCGAAATCGACCACCGTGCGGCGGGTCGGTCGTGCGCCTGAGTTACGTAAAAGCCTCCGAGAAATTGGTAAACGTATATTCATACTCGAAGGACACATAGAACGATGGTTACACGAGCAATAGAAATATTTAACATTCGATGGCTACCTGAAACGGCACCCTTCGACATTTCACCGTCGCGGTCTCCACAATATTGACCTCCGGCTCACCCGTCTCGGCGTTATTCACAGAATCAACAAACCGTGGAGTTTCGCGGTCGAAGAGAGGATGCACGAGGCTCTCGCCGGTCTCTTCGTCCACGAAAAACCGGTCCATCTCCATGAGCGACGTTTTCGACGTTTTCCACGTTAAATCACGCGAATGTTCGCTTTCCTCCTCTCCCGACCGCTCCTCGACGATCCTCTCTTGTCCTTCTCTTTCCTTCGGTCGTTGTGCACACAACGCGAGGGAAAAACTTATTAACGTATTCGAGTGTACAGTCGGGTCCTCGGGGTCACTTCCCGGATGCCACGCTCCGTAAACTTTTTATTCTAATGACTAGATGCGTCGAAAGGAACGTCTCTGAAACAAGTCAAACAGTCGATTGCCATTATGAGTTACGAGGGAACGCGATAACATTGGGTGAGCTTCACGTTTCGACCTTCACGCGCTCCTCGAAAACAGACGAAACATCCTCGGATGATGCTTCACCAGCTTTCCTTTTACGCTTCGATTAGCCCCTTGCCGCACGATTTCTTTCGTGACTGCCTCCGTGATAATTCAGAATTAAATTGGTAAAATGAAAATTGATCGGTGGCTCTTGACACATCGTACAATTTCACGTAATATTAATATTATAGAAATAACTTTCTCCTGTCGCGTCTCATTGATATTGACAGTTTCATAGGTTCTGCAAAACTTGAGAATTTTCTGTCCAACTTGCCGCATCACGAGTGTCACTCGTTACTGTACGGCAAGGGGTTAATATTATTTGTAATCTAAATACTATATGTCACTAAAATTAAATCAAGCTGCAATTTATTTAACACTATAACTATCGGCGCTAGGTCTATCATAATTAAATATATTAAATGAGCACTTTGGAAAACGAGGAATCAAAAGCAGGAAAAGATAATGCTTTAAGTAATTTATGTTTTATAAGTTAAATGTGTAATATCTTCTGTATAGTGCCCCTGCCAATTTGGAAAATGTTGAAATTTCACTTAAAAATTTGTTGAAATTATCTACGAAGATTAATATAATTAACCACGTTCCGTTGCTATTGAATAAAAAAGATTTTTCCGTCCAATTAGGGTCCATTTTTTCCAGCGAAATTTCATGCCTCAAAGAATTAAAGGAATTTTGGATTTAGTCTTTGGCTAATTGCTTGTTGCAATACTTTATGGGCGACGATCATATTTTCTTCTTGTTTCTACGTGATACGTCATTTTCTTTGTAATTAATTTCGAGCGAAATATTGGCCGATGCTTGCAGGTGTTCATGATAAGGAGTGCGTCGTAAATCAGAAGGGCGTTGGTCTTATCGCTAAATGAAAATTAATATCAGACTGTAGAGAACGTTGCGTAATTAATTGCACTTAAACGATAGATCATAGATTCCGATAAGGAAGGGTGAGGGTAAGGTAAAAATTTTATTTCATAATCTGTTCGATATCTTGTAGCATTAAAAATGACGGAAACTGGGAATTTTTCAAACAGGGAAAACAATAAGTTGTTATTGATTACAAAGAGATGATAAATCTAATCAGCCGATTCGGCTGATTTGAATTCGGGTTGTATTTCCCGTTTCCGGTCCCTCGCCCCCTCTGAACGTTGAGTTTGAATAGATTTTAACATCTATTCAAATTTAAATTTCACGGTAATCGACAAAGCTTAACATCTAATTACTTTTTCAAATACCAAGGTTTAATTGCTAATAATCAACGCAACGAAATAATATTAATGAAAAAACAAATCTTCAACTAAAATTGCAAAATTTCAATATATTCCCAGGTCTCAGGTTCAACTGAAATTGATTTCCTTCGAAGCATAATAAAAAAAACGCAAAACTTTCAACTAACTTTGATTGCACAGCCGGAAAACAATACCAAACGATTATATCAATACTCCTGGAAGTGGCAATTGCAATCTGTACCAATTATTTGTACGATTAAGATGACCAGCTGTCATGACTGCTGCGCTCGTTGGCGACTTCCGGAAAGCAGGTGCAACAACTGCAGCCGCAATTCCTGCATGCCGTTGCAAGAACCATGCAGAAATATTCAATCATGCAGCACATATCGGTTGTTATTTTCGTTCGATATTATCGTTAATTGTATCTCTCTACCAAAATACGTTATGGTACTCGTAATCGAAGAGTAATCACGGCTCTGTAAAATATTTACGTTCTGAAGTTTCTTAATCACAAAGGAGGATGTCGTGTGCGATTGTCTCTTTGTTAACCTTAATCCGCTCCTTAACCCATTTGCATCTGCAAGCGGAATATTCCGCTTTGTACACTGTTAAACAGCTGCGCGCGGAAACGCACGGTACTGTGGATCTATTGCCGTATTTAAAGCTATGGTGCAAATGGGTTAAAAAAGCACACTAAAGTCCCTAGAAGTTAAATTAAAACTAGATTGGGGTTAACCCCTTGCCGTACCATTTCTTTTGTGACTGAATACGCAATAACTCAGAATTAATTGTCGAAATAACAATCTATCCCTGATTTCTGATATAGAGTATAAGTTAACGCGATATTCAAAAGGGTAGAAATAATTTGATCGTATCGTGGCCCACTAATATTTTTAATTTTAGTAATCTTTGGAAAACTTCAAAACTGCGTATTCCATTTATCGCGCCACGAGTGGCACTCGTTATTGTACGGCAAGGGGTGAATAAAGACCCAAGGGATGGTGGAAGGTAAATTGTTTTTGTAGAATACGGGAAACCAGTCGTGCATCGTAAGAGTGACGATGTTGCAACCTTTTGGCACCGGAATGCCTGAAGATGGCGGGACTGATAATGGAGACGCGAGAGTCGACGAGGAAAGTTGATAAAATTGGGGGAAGGGACGTTTTATTTGTGTACAAGGGTGAATTTGTTAATTGATAGTCGTTGCTAATTGGCAAATTTAAATATTAGATATATGTAATGATTACGAAAGTAATAAACTAACGTTTGAACCATCTGGTTTTACAATTTTATCTATTCGCACGATGTTGCGTCAGACGACGAAAGGTTATTATCAAAAATTGCCTGTAGATTATGCTTTCATTCCTTTCGTAATCATCGATATCTATTTAAATAAACTAAAGACAGGCGATTAAAGTTACTGTGAATGAATAAAAATTATAGAAATTATACCCTTTCATGGACAACTATTAATTATTGTATTACTATATTATATTAAGTAACTTCTAAAGAATAGGTATTAAAGAATCTATCGTGAGAGTTTTAATTTCCAAGTGTAACCCAATTTCGCAGTGTAACCAAATAAAAATTAAATTCGAACTAATTATTTTCTAAAATTTCAAACGAGGAACTGCCTCGAACTCTTTTCAAATTGCGCGGCAAAGTAGCTTCGGTGAAACAGGATGTTCAAAAGCGATCGCAAGAAATTTCGGTTCTTCGAGTTTGCCTCTCGTTCCAATATGGCGCTTCGAAGTGAAAAAATTCTCATTTAACCACTTCGTGCCTTTGTAGGGAAGATTATTTACGCTTACGTAACCGTAAAGGAGATTAGGAGTCATTCGAAAAACAGGTTTCCGATACTTCACGCAGACCGTGTAGTTATTTCGCATGAGGTTTGCCTTCGGCTTACCAATTTAGTTAAGTGATACTACAGAACATTATTATGAGCAGCTGATAATTAACCGCGCGACATGTCCGTGTTGTTACATTTCTTGCCAATCGACTTTCCGAATGCACTTGCACGGCCATTTGAATATTTATACTTATGTGCAAATGTTAATGCACTTCATGAAAGTTGCGAATTTTCAAACAGCCGACAATTAAAAGATGGAGCTTCTCGAAGGCTGCAGAACGACTTAATTTCAAAGTTTGAGCTTTAGGTTAATTCGATGGATAAATGTAAATTTCAGGCTCGGTAAAAGTGTGTACTTTTCGTCAAGAAAAATGGCCGATTCGTAATCAGTGGCTGATTTTTGCAGTTGTCTATTCAAATGTTAGATATATCGTTTGATCGGCGTGAATCATAAACTTAGATCACGTGTAATGAAGTCGGCATAATGAATTCAAATCGTCGTCTCATTACGCTTCGAAAGTGCTTCAAGAATGGAAATTTACGCAATAAAAAGTGCTTCGCGATGGAAATACTCGATTGGGAATAAAGATTCTTATTTAAGAGAAGGAAATTTTGTATCTTATTAATTAGGATTTCAAATTAGTATTTTAGTACAAAAGTGAAACAAGTTTTTCCACATTTTACATAAAGCTTATTAAACTAAATATCTACCGTTTAGTTCGACCGCCTTTCGTCATTATTTAGATAAAATCGTAACCGCCACTTTGAAACTTCTATAATTTCTCGTCAGAAAACTTGCTTCTTTTTTGCACGAAAACACGAAGAAACTTTTCCTCCAACCCGATATTAAAAGGAACGTATTATTTTCGAAGACACGCAATGAACTTGATGAGAAACGTGTAATTAAAACGTGCACAAAGTATTGTTCACATCGACAGCAAACTATAGATAAAGGGACTATTCGAGCATTTAGCATTTCCGACAATTCAAACCGGAATAAGACAGTCCTAAAGAGATGAAAATTCTTCTAATTAGCTCCCAACCAGAAAACAACTCACTTTCAAACCCTATTTCTAGCATACCCTTAAACTATCACCACTTTCCGTATTCTCTTCGCAAAACAAATACTAGCAAGCCCTAAACTCAATACTAACATCGAACTCAAAATAAGTCAGTCACTTTACAGCATTAACCTCGGATAAGCGCCTGATATCAAGCAACTAATAAATCACAAGCCTACAAGAGAAAATACGAAGTGGAATTTACCATAAAACTGCTACTCGACGCAGGCTGTGTTGGTCAGTAGACACCGATAGAGCCACAATGGATGACAATTAATTCGTTCCCTGACGATGATCCAAACCCGTCGTTGGACGAAGATAATCACATCACTCAGCCGTATTACGTAAATTCGCGTGTCGACGAGGAGAGATGATACTCGCGGCGAAGATGCATTACAATGGAAAGAAGAAAACACCTTGGAGGTAACTGCGCGGTAGAGATTTAACGAGACGCGGAGCGAATCGACCGACCCGCCGTACGGCTGACGCTTGACTGACTCGGGATCGCTCGGGCTCGACCGACCGAAGGTGCTCACGGTGCTCGCCGCACGATAACCTGTAACTGTGCGCACTGTAGATGGGCGTATTTACCAATCGCAGAGGTCGCCGGCACGATAGCTCTTATAAATATTCCAATGGCAATTTCGAACCTACGTAAAACTTTTGTGTTGACGATAACGCCACGTTATTCCGTTTAATTCGGGACGTTCGAAAGTACTGCTCCTGGGTTGTTTAACACCCTGCTGCATGATCTTTTTTTTCCTGATGGAAGAAACGTATTGAATGAATTATGTGACAAAAGAAACCTAATGAGCATTAGGAGATATGTTTCTTAATTACTTTCTGAGAAGGATCGATGATTATGATGTGGTATAGATACGGCACGTGCATATGTTTTGCTTAATGCAAAGGATAAATTTATTTTCCTTCGTACGATCTTTAACTATTTGCATCATAACTCTAAATGCGGCAGGAGATCCACAGTACCGTGTGTTTCCACACGCAGCAGTTTAATATTGTACAGGGCGGAATATTCCGCGGCTGGTGGATAAAAGAAGATTGCAATCCGCGGAATATTCCGCTTACGGATGAATTTGGGTTAAAAAAGTCACGGCGGAATTCCTGGACTTAAATAAAAGTTATTTTGTTAACACGTTGACTGCCATGGGGTCAGCGGTGACCGGCGCTGTTGAATTTAATGAAACTTCATGTGACTTTTAAATTGCAATATTTACGAATTTTGTAATATATTCAATATTTAAGTATCGGCGTTAAAAAGATAATGTTCTGCTGAATATACATCCATCTGGGTCTTTGAAGTTTCTGCTTTATAAAGATGTGATTTAAATAAAAAAAGTTGCATTCCAGCAGAAATTATGATACTAGCGAAATATTGGTGACTATCAACGTGTTAAAAAGAAAATTTCTTTTTTAGTTTTTCTTTAGAATAACGATATTGAGAGTAATGTTCAGTCACTGGGCACAATTTGTCTGGGTCCAAAGAGATCCCAGGGACCGACGAAAGTTAGATCCCTTCGCGAATGGAGACTTTTTCGAAGATTTTGAGCCAACTACTGATTCAGCTATTGAAAGATCGATCTGTTCATCGGAAAGCCACAGAATTAAGATGTGAAAATTGACGAGGTGTTTTCTTTGAATGCTCATGGTATTCAAAGGGTAAGAATCGTTGTTCACTTTTGTTCATTGGTGAAAGTTCACAAAGAATTGTGGAATACAGCTGCTCTTCGAGTTACGATCACAGAGAAAATAAATAGAGACAGATAACTACGTTGCCTACAGCGCAGCAAGGTCTGTTTGTAAACATCGGAGTCTGCCGGATCCTTCCGCGTATGGCGACTTGTTTGGAACCGCAGCCCTACCTGAACAGCGCTAGTATTTTTACATTAAATAATTTTAAGTCGTATTTTTGTTTGCAGTACATCCAATTAAATACGTATTACGTATTTTTCTCATTATGTACATTAACCCTTTGCACTATGAAGTCACCTTTGTCGTTACAGAACTATTTTTCCCCAAAACTCTGAAGTCACGTCTGGCGTGACTTTTCTGGTGTGATTTTTTCTGATCAATCATTTTGTTAATATAACATTAAACTTTAAATGACTGCAATGTGATATCAAAATCACAAAAATTAAATCAGAGTTGGCCGGGAACAAACTAGGAAAACAATTATATTGCAAAGGGTTAATTACACGTACGCAGATTGAATTTTCGCATTTTATGTACAGTTTTGATAATCTGTTTGAATAAAAATTGCGTTGAAAAATTTGAGTTTGACTTATGACTCGTCTGCCGGAACGGAACTTGGCCGCAAGTCGAGGAAAAGATGTATATATGAAAATTAAATTCCTGGAATAAAAGTGTTTTTTCTGCAATTCTTCCAACTTGTTGCGTCACTGAGCGTTTAGTTTTCTGCGGATTTTTACGCAGCTACCTCGAAATGCAAGCACTTCAGATGAACGTGCGATAATGCAGCGGTAATTTGAGGAAATATTTGTACGACTTTTCAGCGCGTTGTCGCAATTACTTTTATACGGTAATTAATTAGAGATTCCAAGGACGCTATTGTCGCGACATGTGTTTCTCCAAGTAACTGGAGTCTTCCATTTGAATTATGTTCAGCCAGGAGAAGTTTGCTGTATGCATTTTTGCTGCAGCTTTTGCGCGAAATTGTACTTGTTAAAAAAAACAGGTAAAAGCTATCGCCCGTTTGCCATTGCCAATGCATATGCAAAATATCTAAGCAAATAATCGTTCTGACGGTGAAACAAGTTTCGGTGATTTTGAAACGACGGAAATGTTGCTAATTCGAAAAGGTATAACTGCAGTGAGCTCGATGAGATTTGATATTTTGAAAATTCCCGAATTAATATCTCTCCCTATCTTTCCTCGGTGATTAAAGGTATGATTCACTCGCCCGATAATAACCGAAAACATCGCGTTTCGAAAATGCAGTCGAATGAAATAGCCAGAATCTCAGCGCAGATCGCGGTTTGATTTATGTTAGATAAATGTAAAACATTATCTAATGGAACGTGACACTTGCGATAGCGGAAAGGAAACGTCTGTGGTTTGAAAAAGTGCAGTAGTTGTAGCGATCCTTATCGCCGCTATAATTAGACGTCCGACAGTGATTTCTTAATCGTCCTGAAAATTTCATTCGATTGATAAGACGCGATAAGCAGGCATAATAAGTATTTCTTGCCAGAAAAAATCGGACGATTTCTTTGCCTTGATTTGTATCCATGAACAAAAAAGACTCGCCCTTTTACAGGTTGAATGCCATGGGGATTACCGGTGACCGGCGCTATCTAATACAATGAAGCTTTTTATAGCTTTTAAACGATAACATCCACTTTACTAATGCATTCAATATTTATATACTGCTGCCAAAAACCTAAAGCACCGCTGAACATAACCATATCTTTATCTTCAATGCCTTTGCTTTACAAAGATGTGATTAGTGAAATGAATTTTCGCTCGTTAGAAATGATGTAACTAAAGAAACAAGAATGGAATTCGACGTGTTAACTGCGATTAAATGAAACAATTGTTCTTAAGAGATCTTTTGCTCATTCGCTCAATCTTTCTCTTGCCTTCTTCCTCCAATTATCTCCCGTTATCTCGCTCTATCTTCTTGTTTGCTCAATCTCGAGCACCCTCTATCAACCTCTCTCCGATACGCAATGAAGTTGCGCTTGTTTGATCGATAAGTAGCGAGCGTGCAACTCGAAGTCGCGCGATTTCAAGTTCTTCGCGTGATATCTTTTCAAGAGGAAGAAAACGCATGGAGAGAAAAGCGAAAAGAAAGCTCGCACCCATTCAGAGAGGCAGTGCTTCGGATATTTTGGAATCTCGACGTTCGAACGCTGATCCGGGATATAATTCTGCAAACGATGAGAGACCCATGGAGAATTTGGAGTCCAGACTCTATCGGAAACCGCCTCGTGCGTATAGAAAGTAATCGTTCCCGTGTTTTGTAACGCTTTTGCGGATATATCGCATTGTTTAGTCTGTCGCGTCTCGTTATTTAATATTCTTTTGACTCGTGTTGTTATTTTTGAAAGGCAGCTGTTCTTTGCGAAATCACGATCGACGAATGCTCTCGCCGAGGCAGGCTATTCTTTGAGCGATACTCTTGTAGCGATAGAGCTATCTGTTATGTCTAATGTATTTGAATACAGTATAAGCTGGATAAATGTGATAAAAATTTGGCTGCATAAATGCAACACGACTGTTCCCTCCATATAGGGGGAACCCCCTTCGGAACTCGGAATGAGAGACTGGCTCAACCAATTCAGGGATAAAACTTTTTCATTTTTGATCGTTTTTTTCAAACCTTTTGACATAGTTCGAATTATATTGAATTAATATTCAATATATTTGCTTACTTTTTACTCAATTTAAATATATCGTGTTTGGTATCGTTTTAATCAGGAAAATCTGAAATTCGCGTTGGGAAAAGTTACATTCAGGAAAATTAATAAATTAAAAAGTTTATTGTTGCATTATCAATGCCCCGATACCGCTACTTCATAGGAGAAGCGTTTCAGCCCAGAACAGCGTCGCATTTATCCAGATTTTACTGTATACCGAAGAAGTACCTTAACACTTAACCTACCAAGCCGGTCAAAATGACCAGTTCCGAATTTTCTCTAAAATTGATAAGGGAAAAATGAAGTAAATATTCCACTTCTATCTTATAAAACCTAAATTAATTAATTAATCATCTTTTTCACCCCTTGATTTCTCTTTTTTCAGAGTACTTGTTCAGTATATCTAAATTTTAGTAAATATAACGTCGGTAGGTTTAGTGTTAAAAAAAGACAAATGAAGAGGTGAAAAATAAGATTAGGTAATTTATGTTTCATAAGACAGAAGTGGAATATTTACTTCTCGACGCCTCTATCAACTGGGGAAATTTTTCGAAAATATTCGCAACCGTTCATTTTAACTTTGAGATTGAAAGACGGAATTATTAAATTTTCAAACAGCAGAGCAGATAGTTTGAATGTCTCCTCGACATTTAGATAAATGAATGATACAGAAATATGTAGATACATTCCTAACATTTAAAAATGTCCGTGAAACTCTAAATTAAATATGCAATTAAATACTGAAATACATAAAAAAATGTATTTGAATATAGGATGGACGATGAAATACCGTTTTTTATCCCACACAAAAAGTTGCTCCAGAAAATCGAGCACAAACCGGAAATTCGTGAACCGTTGGTTGGTATTCTTTTAAAATTCCCGCTGCAGGTCCGGTATATTATTAAAAATCCTGTTTTTAGACAGGCTTCGGCGATCATCAAAGGATGATCAAGGATCTGCTTTCGAAGCCTTTGAAAGTACCCACGGAAGATTTGCCGAAACCAATTAAAAGTAATGCTTGCACATTCCTTAATTTTGATCTAGAATTGCACCTATCAAAAATATTAATATTTCTACGCTCTTTATTAAATCATCGTTTAATATCGAACGCAGCAGTGACCGGAAACCGCTGCTTTCCGTTGCGACGTCCTCACACTTCCGGTTTCTCCTTCTGTCATCATCTTACAGCTTCGTTCGAAAGAAAATTAGTCAGACCAGATATTACATTTACTAGAAAGTTCTGTCCGTTTTTTAATTAAAAAAATAGTACTTTTATGCAAATATATACATAGATATATAAAGAATTTTAATAGATGTATTGAAGATTTGGCATTTTCTTTTAATTAAAAAAAAGACGGAACTCTCCGATAGTCTTAACGCTAGAACTATCAAGGCAATTAACAAGTCTGGACCCTAATTTTTTATAAAAATTCTCCAAATTTATGCAGGAGCCTTAAAGTTAAAATTTTACATCTATTTTAGAAAATATAAATTGCTGAATTCGTCATACTATCAGCTAGCGATTCCTCTTTTTCCAGAATATTAATATATTTTATTATTTTATTATCTTATTATTTAATATACTTAAATTCAATAGATAGTTCTAGAGTTAATACATTTTAGAAGTGACTATTACGTTACACAACTAACTAACCGAAATGACTTAATAATTTATTTATGCTTATATTTATACCTTTGCATATTTACTTAATTAATACCTAGTCACAAATTACTCTTTTCTCGAAGAATCTCGAGGTATTATTCATTGCGACCGACGCGTAAATCACAGGCTGATGCAGCAATGATTCGACATCTCACGATTGCATATTAATTAACATGTAGTTTCTCATTGTCCCGTCGAATATTACGATCAAACGGCACGCGATATTAATCGACTTTTTTTCTTTTAACGGGAAGTACAAGTGCAACCTCAAAGAAGGTCGCTCGACGACGCGGAGGAACGTAGGAGGAAATCCGGCGCCCCGCAGTTAGCAAATCAGTTGGAGCTGATTGAGAAATTGCGAAACGATCCTGCAATTGGATTCTTTTACATGGTCTACGCCGTGGATCGATCCTCCGAGTATTTTACACCGTATGCTCTGAAGTACGATATCTATTACCTCTCGTTGATAATGAAGAAATACGATCGAAGACAGTGATTGACATTTTTTTCGTTTGTTTTGTGTCTTTCGGCTGCAACTAGTATTTGAAAAGCCAAAAGAAGATACCTATGTTCAGCTGAAACTAACTTAACCGCTCAAGGATCAAATTATTTTGAAATTATTTGCCAAAATAAATACGCATTATCTCAAAAATGGACTTATAACACTTTGAAAAACAAGTGCTGAAATATGAGTCGCTTAGAGGCCAATGCGGTTAACACGTTGAACAGCACCCGTATTTTGCTAGTTTCATCATTTTTGAAAATCTTCATTTTTCAAAGTGAAACTTTTTCTATTAAAATCACATCTTTACGAAGCAGTAACCTTAAAGGCACAAATAGTTGTATAGTCAGCAGGACTTTACCTTTTTAATGCCAATGTTTAAATATTGAATGCATTAAAAAATTCGTAAATATTAACCTTCTTTTATTTTCAATTAACACTAGAACTACCAAACGAGTCGAAATGACTGGTACACAATTTTTTCCAAAAATTCTCCAAGTTTATAGAAGAGTGTTACAATTAGAATAAATATCCTACGACCATCTTAAAAAACGTAAATCACCGAATCGATTATCTTTTCCGCCTTTGGATTCCTCCTTTTTCAAAGTACTTATTTAATATTTTGAAATATGATAGATTTAACGCCGGTAGTTCTAGTGTTAATGTTCCCCCAGAGGACAATGCCCTCTGGGGGTGGTACATCACAGAGTTCGCAGGCAAATTAGCTGCATCAATTTTAATTAACTAGTGCATGTATAATATTGCAATGTAAAATTCATACGAAACATTGAATTCAATATCGCCGGTCACCGGTGACCCCCATGGCATTCAACGTGTTAAGTGAATTTCTTGATAGTCTCAGATTTTTTCTAAATTTTAATGAAATAAACGTCATTATATTAAAATTTACAAAAATTAGAAACTATCGAAAAATGTTCGTTTCAGAGTCGTCCACTACAAAGAAGTCGGTGAAACCTACATGACGATCAGCTCCAACGGCGTGACGCAATACAGCCCCGATGAAATGAACTTCACCCCCATAGAACAATGGGAAAGGGAATACATATACTACTTGAAGTTGCTAAAAGTATTGTTACAATTTCCACATTTTTCCGCGAGTCGCGAATAAAAGAATTTAGGTTGAGGGTACAGTGCATGGCCTTTCTCTCGTATCGTCTTTTTGCAATTAATATTTATACCTGGACGTGTAAAGTCCTGTAGCTGGAAACGCTTAAACGAATTTGCATTTTCGATACAACGTATGAAGCCTCGATAACGTCGACTTTTACTGTTTTTTTTTAAACACTTAAGAGTTCGCTCTCGGAGCACAGTGCGCTGTTTTTTCGCATATCGGTGTTTTTCGCCGCGTTGAATATTTATTAGCTCGTAAATTCCCGGCTGTAATTCTCGTAAAAGGAATTTCGATTCGGAATACAATGCTCGATGGTTTTATGTGTCCTTTTATTGCGCTAAATATTTATAACCATCGGCGTGTATTAATTCTCCTTTTTTATAATCGCTGAAAGGAATTTGGATTTTGAGTACAACGTGTGATCCGTTCAGGTTTTTATTGCGGTAAATATTTATGAAGTGTGAACGAATGATTTAAGATGATTTCCCGTGCTTCCGTTGATCATCAAATCGATTAACTCCATTTCTTCATTTCAAAAATTAACAGTCAAAGCACCCGATTGATTCTTAACTTTTTATATTTATAATAAATTTCTACAATGATAACGATTAATATCGTTAAATGTTGGAATTTGTTTGGCCGTAGAATAATAAATAATTTATTTCAAAAGTGAATCCGATCAATTCCAGGGCTACTGCACTGCCGATTTAAGCGATCGCGGATTTCGTTACTTTCCGCAGTCCTCTTATTAATTTCAGATAAGGACGTTCACGATTTACCGGAAATGGAAGTCGTTTTACGTTTGGAGGAAGTCGATTACTTTGAGGAAATTCGCCGAGTCGAAGAATTACTTGGAAGAGAATCTCTTCATCTCGGATCCGATACTCAGCAAGGCTCTGCTAGAAGTTAAATCGATGTGCTCGATCTTTCTGAACTCGAGCTTCGTCGATGTCAGCAACATCGAGAAGTTCTTGCTGTTTTATTTCGTTGAGCTGCAGGTAAATTTTCAAAATTCCCGACTTGCAATTAATTAATTCAACTCTCCAAACCGTAATAAAATAATTTGAAAAATACAATTCACAAGTATTTCTAACAACGTTGTGAACTTATGCAATTTCGAAAATGAATTTGCTGCTGTAGAATTATAATTACGTCTTGTAGTTTACCAAATTGGAGCATATCAGAGACAAATTAGACGAGTTTAGAAAATTATCTCTGGATATCGTTAACAATGCTTGCCTGAAAGCATTGTTACGAGCTGGATACACGCCTGACGATTCCAACATAACGATAGAACAAACTGCTTATGGGAAATTAGGTAACGTTGACATCCTGTACAAATTCAAAGAAGAATTTTCCCCCATAAAAGAACTCACAAATAAAATCTTCCAATCTTTGAAATCATTTCTTCGTAGGTCAATTTAGCGGCGTAAAATTCAAAATGCCCAAAGACGGAATTCTCAAAATGAGTTACATCGAGCAAGCTCGAAAGAGAGAAAAGTGCTACCGATTTTCCTGGTACGTGCCTCTTGCATGTTAATGACGATTTTAGTTAATTAAATTTTAAAATACAAATATTCGATATTTTAAACCGAGAAAGTTCATTTTCTTCGTTAATCTAGCTTCATTCATCTCATCGACTACATGCAGACCAACATGATGCACGTTCTTCTAACAAACAGCTACGTGGAATTGATAGAAGCCCTGCAATTGCACACGGAATTTTTGCCTGAAGACGAATTAATTGATAACGACGTCATCAAAGAACCTCTAAAGGAACGTCGTCCTGCTTCGCATCGTATTCAGGTCTTTTTAAATTCATACAATAAAGTATTTTTAATTCTCCCAATTTTTCCGACATTTTCTTGCAAAGAATTCTAACGAAAAGTGATATTCCTTAGTTGCCATATTTTGTTGCGGATTTAGTGATATTACCATCTTCGGAGATCGTTATGGATCCAACCGAGGGCATCTTCAGGTTCGTCGTGAAAACCGTGCAAACTATGTGGGAGGAGAATTTATACGCCATCAAACCTCTGCTTTCCGATCCATTTTTTCATTCATTCACCAGGTATTTTGAATTTTAAACAACCTTATGGAAAAATACTTGTAGCTATGATACTGATTGAATCGGTTAACCCCTTGCTGTACGATTTATTTTGCGACTGCCTCCGCAATAATTCAAAATTAAATTGGTAAAATAAAAATTGATCGGTGGTTTCTGATACATCGTACAATTTCACGTAATATTAATATCATAATAATTTGACCGTGTCGCGTCTCACTGATATTTTCAGTTTCATTGGTTTTGCAAAATTTGAAAACTTTCTATTCGACTTGCCGCTTATTTGTAATCTAAATACTATATTTCAATAATATACCATACTGTTCTTTGTAATGCATCAGGTAGTGTTAAGGAGAGTTGTAAAAACCCTCATAAGGGTATACAGTGTAATATTAATAATAATAATAAATACTATATTTCAATAAAATTAAATCAAGCTTAACACTAGAACTATCGGCGTTAAGTCTATTGTAATTAAATGTATTAAACGAGCACTTTGGAAAACGAGGAATCAAGAGGAGGAAAAGATAATGCATTAAGTCATTTATGTTTTATAAGTTAAATGTGTAATATCTACTGTATGGTGCCCCTGCAAATTTGGAGAATGGTTGTTCAAAATTTCACTTAAAAATTTGTTGAAATTTTTTACCAGAATTAATATAGACCTATCCAATTCACCGCGTCACGAGTATCCCCTGTTATTGTACGGCAAGGGGTTGATCTTCGTCTCGAAATATTCAGAATCATCTTTTAATACCGATTCAAAAAAATAAAATTACTAATTACAATAAAAAAATTAAATAAATTATTATCACCCTTAATAACGAACAAAATAAAAATTTGAAAAGAGTCATCTCCGTGAAATGATTCGATTTTGTATGATTTCGATGCACAGAGAGTAGTGAGATCTATTTTCCGAAATTTTACACGTGCATAATTTTTCCTAATCAGACAGATACTTGCAATTAACACTAAAACTACCAAGGCAGTCAAAATGACCTCTATCTTTTCTAAAAATTACCCAATTGATTATTTATCATAATAAAGAACTTATTCGGTATATTTAACACTAAATTTACGGGCGTGAAATCTGTCAGATTGCAATATATTAAATAAGGACCTTGGAAAAAGAGGGATCAAGCGCCAAAGATGATAATTCGTTAAGTAATGATTGTATTATAAAATACACGTGAAATATCTACTGTACAGCTTCTCTGTAGAGAAATGTTTATAAAACAAATAGGAACCCGTCAATTTGACGGCTTCCGTAAATCTAGTGTTAAATACAATAGATGCAACACCGGTACTTCTAGGGTTAAATATCTCTTCACTCTGTAAAGTGTAATTTGTTATCGCTTAATTTAAGGCCAATGATAAATCACAAAATAGAAGATCGCATTTGCGGAAATCCTCCTCACATTCAAGAGGTCCTGAAGGATGACCCTATTGTGAAGCAATTGAAGGTCGACTTGGATGACATTCTAAATATGAACTTCGACGTCGTGAATCGCTACTGTCGGCGCTTCGACGGCATCAAGCAATTTTTCTACGAAGACATGACCTTCAACGAGGACATTATTCGCGATAATCGCGATTGCAAGAACTTCCGAGATTGGTGCATTCGCTACAAGCGCGAGGCGGATATGATGAACGATGTTGTCGACTCTCAGCCACTTGGAATTTTCTTGCTGCAAATCGAACGATTTAAAAGCACGGTGGTGAAAGTTTCCAGGGGCAAAATGGGGGTCATTGAAGCTGTTATGCCTGGGTAAATAGAAAAAACGAAAGAATAATATTTATATAAATGCTTTCCAATTGTTATTCAATTCTCCAACATTGCAGAATAAAATTTTGGCAATTTCTAAATTCTATTCGAAATAGAAGCACCTATAAATCTGTCTTTTGTTACAATTATCATTCGAATTCTATTAGATTGCATATCCTCTAAAGATAATGATTGTATAACGATACTCTAAAGATAAAGCTGATTTTTCTTCAGCATAGGAAAAGCTCGAGTCGATGCTATACTGTCGGAAGCAATCGAGGCCGTAAATTATCTCGAAACTGATCCAATTAGTACGGAAGATTACATAACGTACATCAAATTCGTTGATAAGGCTCAACAGAGGGTCGACGAAATGGAAGCACAATTGGACTACGTGAAGGAATTATACGACACCATGGAAGAGTACGATTTACCCATACCTGCCGAAGATATGGCCAATTATTTGGTAATAATGTTAATACTAGTTCCATGCAAACCGTCAAATTTGTGATTTCCTATTTTTTCAAAAAATTTCGCAAATTTGTAAGGCAGCCATAGAGTAAATATTTCACTCTATCTTGTAAAACATAAATTACTCTACTGATAATGTTCTTTGCCTCTTGGTCTTCCTCTTGTCAAAGTACTTATTTAATATATTGAAGTATGATAAATATAAGATCGGTAGTTCCAGTGTTAATACATTTAAGTACAGCAGATTTAAGGCCATCAACGAAGAAGCAACTTTTATCGTCACAATTGCTGCACATTCCGATTAATTAATTTCGCAGGGCATTGGTACACACTTCACGGGTCTACGGCTAGCGGTGGAGAAGAGGCTGGAAGAGAGGCCAAAGTTAATAAACAAATTCAGTGCTCAACTTCAAAAGGACATCAACGTCTTGAACGAAACAATGTCGGAGATATACGACGAAGTTATGGTAAATTACGTTAGAATACACTTTTTCGCCGTTTTCATTGCAACTTAAATATCGTGCTTCAGCAACCGTGGCTGCTGGAAACGGAGAGCAACGTCGACGCGTGTCTGGAAGCTTTGAACGAGCTCAATCGACGACTGAGCGCGTGTGCTGCTATTGCCGAAGAATATCGCACTAGTCAAAGGGCATTCAAGGTATTGTTTACACATTTCTGCATTTTCTCAAGTGTACAAATAAGTTCTCCACCCTTTCTTTCAACGTTCATAAGGGTTCAATTTATTTGCACATCTAACAGTTGAAACCTTTCAAACTCGCACTAGCCAAAGGGCATTCAAGGTATTGTTTACACATTTCTGCATTTTCTCAAGTGTACAAATAAGTTCTCCACCCTTTCGTTCAACGTTCGTAAGGGTTCAACTTATTTGCACATCTAACAGTTGAAACCTTTCAAACTCGCACTAGTCAAAGGGCATTCAAGGTATTGTTTACACATTTCTGCATTTTCTCAAGTGTACAAATAAGTTCTCCACCCTTTCTTTCAACGTTCGTAAGGGTTCAACTTATTTGCACATCTAACAGATGAAACCTTTGAAATTGAACGCGTAAAACGTGCATTACAGTTAGAGATGACGAGATTCGACGTCCTAGACCAAGTAACCAACGAATTAAAACTACGAATTCTACTCTGGGAGAGTGTAACATCCTGGGAGAACGCCATCGACGAATGGTACACCGGGGAATTCGATAATTTGGACGTCGAAGAAGTCACCTCGTTCACCATGCGCACCCTGAAGAACATTGTTCAACTGGAACGAGGTTTACCATCCAACAACGTCGTGCCGGGTTTGAAGGACAGCGTCGAATCGATAAAGAATAAACTCCCGATTCTGGGATACCTGAGGAATCCCGATCTTCAGGAGAGACACTGGGAAAAGATCGAAGCCGTGCTGAATTACACCTTCGTTCCGGAAGAGAAGAAGACTCTGACGCTGTTGGAGAAACTCGGCGCCTTCCTGCAGGCCGACGAGCTGATGGAAATCGCTGCCGCTGCGAGTTCCGAGGCTAACCTGGCGGCTCTTTTGAATAAAATTGAGAAGACGTGGGAGAATTTGGAATTTATCGTTCTGCCGCACAAAGAAGGGAAGGACGTGTTTATGCTGGGGAGTCTGGAAGAAATTCAGACGGCGATGGACGAGAGCAACATTAATTTGCAAACTATCTCGGCCTCTCGGCACGTCGGTCCGATTCTGCCGAGGGTTGAGATGTGGATACAGAAGCTTGATCTCTTTGTCAACACTTTGGTAATAATCTTTTTTTTTCAAGATCTCATTATTACGTTGTAATGTGTGCAATGGGATTCCAGGAAGCGTGGCAGTATCTTCAACAACAATGGCTGTACCTCGAAGCGATATTTTCTGCGCCGGATATTCAACGGCAGCTGCCAATGGAGGCGAAGTTGTTCATCGAAGTTGATAAATTCTGGAAGGATCTTATGAGACGTACCAACAAGGTGCTCGGATAATGAGCCGTTTATTTCGAAAGTAGTATGAGTCACTTTCTCTATCATCCCTTGACGCGACGAATGAAGTAGGAAATTTTGAAGTTTTCTAAAAACTTTCGAAAATGACGTCAGAACGGGGGATGTCTCTATCCACAAAGTGGCTTACGCCGCTTTCAAAATAAACGTCGCAAATGTAGAAAGTTCTCGTTTCTTTTTGCTAATTTCGAAATTCTATCAGATGCCTTTGGCCATGGAAGCCTGCACGAGACCAGGTCTGTTGGAGCAGATCGAGGAGAACAACAGAAGTTTGGATGAAGTGATGAAGTGCTTGGAAGCCTATCTGGAAACCAAACGTATAGCATTCCCAAGATTCTTCTTCCTGTCGAACGACGAGCTGCTAGAAATCTTGGCACAGGTATCGCGCAAGAGAAATGTTCTTATCGAGACAAATTAACGTAACGATTAGAACCATAAGTACGAAGAAAAAGATGCAGAAAGAGATTCGACTCGATCGAATTGTTTATAGTTATCGAAAGTAACTGTCCAACCTAACAATTTACAATAGACGAAGAATCCACACGCCGTGCAGAAGCATCTGCAGAAGTGTTTCGACGCGATACACCGGCTAGAATTCGCAATGAAGGAGGACCAAACCGGCGAAGGAAAAGAGGCGGTTTTAACCACCGACATCGTCGCCATGATTTCTCCGGAAGGAGAAAGAGTTCCTCTCGGCAGAGGCTTAAAAGCCAGAGGCAACGTCGAAGACTGGCTCGGCAGAGTCGAGGAGTCTATGTTCTCGACTCTGAGAAGAAGAATGAAGGAAGCTATCGGTGATCTGGCGGGGAAAGGGAGACAATTGTTTCTGACTATGCATCCTTCTCAGGTTTCATCATTCTTTCCGCTGTATTCTACATATTGTGGGATCGGGCGGAAGTGCTCTTGAAAAGAACTTAGGTGAAAAAGACGCGGAAAAGAAATGCCATCAGGAAAAGGTCGCTGGCACAGTGAAATCGCACCGACCGTGTTAAGCAACGCAGGCCCAGACCGCTGCTTGGATGGGTTACCGCGCGCCTCTCTTTTTTTCACGATCCTACAATATGTCTGCGAATAATTATGCTTTTTGTCAGTGCGAAAAAGTTTGGTGATTTTTATTAGCCCACTGTCTCTTTCCGCATCCCCTTCCAGATTGTCCTGACGGTCTCGCAGATATTTTGGGCCCGAAGCATACATCGTATCTTAGAGTCTAGCGTGAACGTGCTGCAGTCGATGAAAGCTTTCGAGCAGAAATGTTACACCGTTTAGTATATGCACGATTTTTGACTACCGTTTTAAGTAAAAACTGAAGTTTTTTGAAAATTTGATTCCGTCAATATCATGGGAGTTAGCTATAGGCGACTCTAACTCTGATAAGTTTTGCGTAAAGTTCATAAAAATTTCTGATCATTCTTCCGGTGTCTTCGGTATCTAATTAATTGAGAAATACGTTCCATAATTACTGTATTATATGAGTCGCCCATAAGCCAATGCGATTCAGTTCATTTTTGTTATATTTTCTGATTTTTGTAAATTTTAATATAATGAAGTATATTCTATTAAAATTTACAAAAATCAGAAACTATAAAAAAATGCATTAATCGCATAATTAACCGCATAATTAAAAATAATTAACCGCATTGGCTTCTGAGCAACGCATATATTTCTTGCCTTTCAAAACGTTGAATAATATTGATAAGTTCTGCGCCAAACTCACTAAAATTGTTGATTACTTTTCAAGTGTCTTTAATATCTTATTATCTGCAAAATACGTTCGATATTCACAGTATTTATAATCGATAGTAATTACTCTTTGGCACTACAGGACCTAACTGAGCTGGCTGGCATGGTTCGAGGTGAATTGCCAAAGTTAACGCGCGACGTTATAATTAATTTGATAACGATCGACGTTCACGCTCGAGACACCGTTACGACTTTGGTCGAGAATAAAGTGACTTCAAGGTGAATTTCAGAATCATCACCTGCAATTTAACTGTCACCTGGGAAATGAAAAAAAATAATCTCTTTTAGCACGAACTTCGACTGGGTGAAAGCCCTGCGTTACTACTGGGACGACGAAATAGAAAATTGTCTGGCAAAAATGAGCAATGCCGAGTATTTGTACGGATACGAGTATCTCGGCGCGCAAAAGAGACTTGTAATAACACCACTCACGGACAAGTGTTACCTCTGCCTCATGGGGGCTTTGCAGTTGGACTTAGGTATAGTCCGACAACTGAAAGATGGCTAGGGAACGGTAGAGCCTCTCATTTTCAACCGCCTCTTCCCGCCGTTTCGTTTGTGGAATTCCCAAACCCAGCCTCCTAAAGTAAACGAATATGCTGACTGTTTACTTTGGGAGATTGGATTTAGGAATTTCAAAAACGAAATGGCGGGGATAGCCAGTTGAAACGAGAGACTCCGC
This sequence comes from Cerceris ruficornis, assembly GCA_963989415.1. Lineage (NCBI taxonomy): Eukaryota > Metazoa > Arthropoda > Insecta > Hymenoptera > Crabronidae > Cerceris > Cerceris ruficornis. The sequence goes on from OZ022518.1 coordinate 32,079,904, forward strand.
CTTTCCCTAGCCATCTTTCAGTTGTCGGACCGTAAATCCGGTGTTTCATATTTTTCAATAGTATATCGAGAGAATTTAGAATGTACAAAAGAGAATTTCTTACATATGCTGTGTAATAAATTAATTAAAATGATCGTTTAACAGGAGGTGCTCCAGCTGGACCCGCAGGAACTGGGAAAACGGAGACAACGAAGGATCTGGCAAAGGCGCTCGCCATTCAGTGCGTCGTCTTTAACTGCTCCGAGGGTCTCGATTACAAGGTATTTTAAAAAAAATTATGCTTTAATGAATTATAGGAAGATTATTTATTTGCAAGGATAGTTGTGCAAAAAAAGAATCGGTGTTTAGCAAACTGCGGGACTTATACTGGCCGGGTAGAGATTTTAGTTAACACCAGATTTACGGGCCTGAAATCTGTTCAATTGCAATATATTAAATAAGGACTTTGAAAAAGGAGGAATCAAGCGGCAAAGATGGTAATTCGTTAAGTCATTATTGTATTATAAAATACACGTGAAATATCTGCTGTACAGCGTCTCTGTAAATTTGAGAAATGTTTATAAGCAAGTAGGAACCCGTCAATTTGACGGCTTCCGTAAATCTAGTGTTAATCAGCGATATCAGTCATGACTGTTAGCTTGATCCAAGAGACAATTTGCGCTCGGAAAACCAAAATAATTATGAGAAGTCATAAAAGTTGTAGATTTAAATTGTAATAATTACACTGTGGATGCTTATGCAGATTTCAGGTTTGATGAACGCTGCTATTAAAGAAGAATCCAAGTAGTAGATTCTTTCACTCGTTATATGTTACAATGTTACAAAATATATATTACACCCTATTGTGTGTATTTTAACATTGTTAAATTTGCCATAAATGCACAAAAATCCGTACTTTATATGTAATAATACAATAATGATTCTTCCGTTAAAGATGATGGGCAGATTCTTTTCCGGTTTGGCAACGTCCGGGGCCTGGTGTTGCTTCGACGAATTCAATCGCATCGACATCGAAGTACTTTCGGTGATAGCTCAGCAACTCATTACAATCAGGAACGCCAAACTTGCCAAAGCGACAGAGTAATTAATCGTATTACGAAGACGGAACGTTCGGTTAAATTTCGATCATTATTGAATTCTTCCATGTCCTTCTTTAGATTCATGTTCGAAGGACGAACGATAAAACTTGTGATGTCCTGCGCGACCTTCATCACCATGAATCCTGGTTACGCTGGTCGCACAGAATTGCCGGACAATTTGAAGGCACTTTTCCGTCCTATCTCGATGATGGTCCCAGATTACAGTACGTTGAATTTGACTATTTATAAATATTTATGACTATTTGCAACTATTTTCATATTTTCATTTCAGTGAGAGAATTTGATTGTTAAAATTTCAGTCGAATAATTTAACACTAGCTTTACCGGACGGGTCATTTTGACCCGTTCCGAACTTCGTGGGGGAAAGTTCAAAAACTGTTTATACTTTTTTCTTCCACTTGTACTGACTTTCAGTCATTCAACGATACCAGTTTATATTAAATTCATTTTCTTTAAATCGTTCTACTTCTGAAGTGCTCTATTTGGTATTCGGTAGACACAGGTATATAAGAAACGTCGGTAAAGCTAGTGTTAACACATCTTAAGCGGGTATTTTCTCGTCAAATTCTTACCATATAGCAGGCGATTTTCTGCAATTCGCGTGCAAAAGTACTTCTGCATAAAATAGTCATAACTTTGAACTATGGGTTATTTTTTAATATACATTCAGTTCCTTTTTAAAAAATAAATTCCTTTATTCACTTTGTTTTGTCTTCTCCCGCGCTTTAATAATTCCCGCTTAAGATGTGTTAACAATACCGTTTTACAGAGCTCATCGCCGAAGTAACTTTGTACTCCGAGGGTTTCGAATCGTCTAAACCCTTGTCTCAGAAGATGACGCTCATGTATACTCTCAGCAGCGAACAACTTTCTCAGCAGGATCATTACGACTTTGGAATGAGGTACTTTTTCATCCTATTTAACCCCTTGCCGTACAATAACGGGATAAATGCAATAGGCAATTTTGAAAGTTTCCAAAAACTATTAACACTAGAACCACCGGTGTTAAATCTATCATATTTAAAAATATTAAATAAGTACTTTGAAAAAGGAAGATTCAAGAGGCGGAAAAGATAATCGATTCGGTGATTTATGTTTTTTAAGATGGACATAGAATATTTATTCTAAGACTATCCTATAAACTTGGAGAATTTTTGGAAAAAATTGTGTACCAGTCATTTTGACTGGTTTGGTATTTCTAGTGTTAAGTTAAACACATCAGTGGCTCACGATAGGATCAAATTATTTCTACATCATTAATATTGCGTCAAGTTAGACGCTATATCAATAAACAGGGACAGATTGTTATTTTAGCAATTAATTCTGAATTATTGCGCATCCAGTCACAAAAGAAATCGTACGGCAAGGGGTTAAACACATTCCTAATAAAAATTGCCTGAACAATGGAATCGTTGCTCCTCTGTTCCTCGCGTCTCCGAAGAGCCGTGAAGAGCGTTCTAGTGATGGCGGGGAGTCTGAAGAGGAACAATCCTGACAAAAAGGAGGACGTGGTTCTCATACGAGCTCTGAGGGAGAGCAATATTCCCAAGTTCTTGCGAGACGACGCCGAATTGTTCGAAGGCATCGTTGGAGATCTCTTTCCGGGCATTGAAATACCAGAGGAAGACTATGGCGCCCTCGAAGAAACTGCGATCACGGTAAATTATATTTCTCGCGTTCTCCAGTGTGTCTTTCCACTATGAAACTTTACACAGTTCTTGAAATTTGTTCGCTCTGTTCTCTGTAGATGCTGAAAGAAGCTAATCTGCAGCCGGAAGCTTGCAGCATAAAGAAGACCATTCAGCTGCACGAATGCTTGCAAGTCAGACACGGGGTGATGCTGGTTGGTCCAACTGGCGCAGGAAAGACTACGGTCCTCCGGGTACAAAAAACCTCACGCCTTTCAATCCTCAATTAAAACAAAGCCACGAGTTATTTATTAGCCTTGCAATATCTACTTCGCTCCTGGATAATTAAAAAATCACCTAAAGCTTAGTAGAATTCGATTAAAGCTTCACTTAATTCCTCCACAGACTCTCTGCAACACGTACACGCGTCTTCACGCGATGAAAGTACCCGGATCGGTCTATCAACCGGTTCATATGTACGTAATTAATCCAAAAGCGATAACAATCGGCGAGCTCTACGGCGAAGTGGATCCTCTGACGAACGAGTGGCGAGACGGATTAATTGGATCGACTGTTCGTCATGCTTGCTCCGTCAGTAACGAGCTTAAAAGATTTCACCTCCGTTCTATGCTTTCTATGTTATTATGATTATGAAGTTGGTAAATTTTTACAATTTTTTTATTTGTTTCAAACGCTAGAACCTCCAATTAGAGGGTCCAAGTTCAAACGCCTCATTATTTCTGGCAAATTCTTCCTAAATTTTTATTCGGGGCTATCTCCAACCCTAATTAATTTAGGGCTAAACGTAAGGCAAAGGATTTTACTTGTCGTGGTTTCACAGAATCACCGCTGCTTGTCACGTTGCAAATTCTTTGAAATTTGGTTCTTTCGAGACTAACGGGACAATAAATCCCAAACTAATGTTTATTTAACCTGCTGTGACATATAATCCCAATGAAAAGCTGATGAGATAATATGCCTCTCTTCCGAATTTCTAAATTACAATAATTTTCAACATATAAGTATCGTGTTCAGCAAGCTTATCTTACATCCAAAATATAAATAAAAACTTGTTGCACCCTGTTTCAAGTAAAATAAGAAAATCCATCTCGAAAGGGTCAAGCGAAATTACATCTTTCAGTTCGTTACCGAGGACCATCAATGGATCGTCTGCGATGGACCGGTGGATGCTGTGTGGATCGAAAACATGAATACGGTGCTGGACGACAATAAAATGCTGTGTCTCGCTAATTCGGAGAGAATAAAATTCACGCCGTACATGCGAATGCTCTTTGAAGTAATGGATCTTGCTCAGGCTTCGCCTGCTACCGTTAGTCGCTGTGGTACGTATATACAGGGTGTTGCAAAATTACTTGTCATGGCTTTCAGGGGTTGGTCTATATACTGAGGGACCAGAAACAAGGCACGTGAGGGGTAATTTGCTCTGATTCGCCCGGCGGATAGTCAAAGTAGAAATTAGGATGTTATACTTGAAGTAGTGAATCAGGATGGTGCTGAATGTTGATCGAGTCACGGTGTTTGTGTGAATGCTATAGCATTCATGTCATGCCAAATATTAACGCCAATTATAATTCATTTAATTTTATATAATCTTAATTTTTTATAATTATTATGCAGCTTAAAGTGATGGCCAAGTGATTCATCGAGTATTTTCATACTATTTTATTTTTTCTCTATGTAGTTAGAAGTGTAAGTTATAAGTGTAATACTTGACTGTCTATTTTTGCAGCTCACTGCAATTTTTACTGTCCGCGAACGTGTTAAAGATATTACTTAACACTAGAACTACCGGCGTTGAATCTGTTATATTTTAATATATTAAATAAGTCCTTTGAAAAAAGTAAAATTCAGTGGTGGAAAAGATGATCGATTCGATAATTTATGTTTTATAGGATGGACGTAGAATATCTACTCTCTGGCTCTCCTATAATCTTGGAGAATTTTTGGAAAAAATTGTGTACCAGTCATTTTGACTGGTTTGATAGTTCTAGTGTTAATTAACGATAATAGCCAATAATCTGTAATCAGACCTTTTCTGTGGCCGCATACATACACCCCTGGCACTCAAGGGGTTAATAATGACCTTCTACTTGCATGATTCTTCCATTTTAAGGCATGGTATACGTTGACCCTGCTGAATTGAAGTGGATGCCCTACGTGAAGACATGGGCGGAGACTCTTCCAGAAGAGATCGCGAAAGAAGAGCATCGCGAAGCGATAATTAATCTCTTCAAGGAGTTCTTCGAAGACGGATTGAATTTCTGCAGTAAAAACTGCGATTACGCCATCTCACAGGTTAACCGTCTCCTCTCGAAGAATCTCCGATAGAAGAACGCATTGAACGTAGTTTTCTTTTAACAGGTCGACATCAGCAAGGCAAACATGGCTTGTGCAATTCTAGAGAGTCTCCTAAACGAGCCGGGAGCTATTGAGAAAACCACGGACAAAGCGCGAATCAAGACATTCTTCTATCAGTTATTCATTTTCGCGTATCTGTGGTCCGTTGGAGGCAACGTCGTCGATTCTTCGCGAGAAGCGTTTGAAGCCTTCGTCAGAAAGCAGTTCGAAGAGATAGAAGACGCAGTGTAAATATCCACGTTTAATCGAACTCCGATTTTTTTAGTCTTCTTCTTCTTCTTTTGTACTTTTCAGCCTAAAATTTGCTCCTAGCATCTGTTGTACGTGGATTAGGATCCGTTTCTTCCGTTTTCTCTTCTTCTTCTCCTCTCCCTCTGCTTCCACCATTAACCCATTGCCCCACGTTTTTTTTGTGACTGCCTTCGCAGTAATTCAGAATTTAAATGCTAAAATAAAAATTGATCAGTGATTCTTGATATATCATATAATTTAACGTAATATTAATATTACAGGAATAATATTATCGCGTCGCGTTTCAATAATATTTCTAATTCGATAGGTTTTGCAAAACTTGCAAATTTCCTGTCCCGTTTACCTCATCGCGAGTATCACTTGTTATTGTAGGGCAAGGGATTAACACGTTGCATGTCATTGGTAGTTCGCTAATTTCATCATTTTTACTGAAGTCAAGCTTTTTCCATTAAAATCACAACTTTACAAAGCAGGGACATTAAAGGCACTTATAGAAAGATAGTCAGCAAGGCTTTACCTTTTCAACTCTAATATTTAAATATTGAATGTATTAGAAAATTCGTAAATATTGCAATTTGAAAGTCATAAGAAATTTCATTGAATTCAGCAGCGCCGGTCACCGGTGACCCCATGACAGTCAACGTGTTAACACGTTAAATGCCACCCATATTTCGCTAGTTTCATCATTTCCATCGAACCGAAACTGTTTCTATTAAAATCACATATTTTAGAATAGAACTGTGAAAAGTAAGAATAGTTATGTACCCGGTAATACTTCACTTTTCTAACAGCAATATTTTAATATTGAATATATTAACATATCCGTGAATATCGCAATTTAAAAATCATAAGAAATTTCATTGAATTCAACAGCGCCGGTCACCAGTGACCCCCATGGCGTTCAACGTGTTAACACGTTAAATGCCACCCATATTTCGCTAGTTCCATCATTTCCATCGAACCGAAATTATTTCTATTAAAATCACATCTTTTAGAATAGAACTGTGAAAAGTAAGAATAGTTATGTACTCGGCAATATTTCACTTTTCTAACAGCAATATTTTAATATTGAATATATTAACATATCTCTGAATATCGCAATTTAAAAGTCATAAGAAATTTCATTGATTTCAACAACGCCGGTCATCTGTGCCCCCCATGGCGTCCAACGTGTTAAAAAGAAATGCATTGTTACACTTCAATTAAAATGTATTATCTGCTTGAAATCTCGTGCCTCAAAGTGTCAATCCTTTCTTTCAGATTACCAACCGACGACCTGTGGAATCTCTTCCTGAGCATCCCAAACCACCGATTAGACTTCTGGTCAGAAATCATGCCAGAGTTCGTGTACGACCCGGAAGTGCCCTTCTTCGACATCCTCGTCCCTACCATCGACACGGTGCGATTCGGTTTCATAATGCAGAAACTGATCGAGATAAGAAAGCCTGTATTATTTACAGGAGCAACCGGTTAGCATCTAACTTCCTCCCTCCTCCAGCTTCGAATTTCCCCCACGAATTTTCTTCCAGGAGTGGGAAAATCCGTGATAACGAAAGTGGTGTTGAACAATCTCGAAGATACCGAGCTCTGGGTGCCGATCACCTTGATCTTCTCCGCTCAAACGGGAAGCGGAAGAACGCAGGAGATTCTCGAGCTGAAATTGGAGAAGAGAAAGAGAACCGTTCTTGGCGCACCTATCGGCAAGAGAGTTTGCGTTTTCGTCGATGACGTTAATATGCCGAAACTTGACACGTACGGGTCTCAGCCGCCCATAGAATTGTTAAGGTATCGTTGCGTTTATCGAACTTCAAATTTGCATTCACACTGCAACAATGTGCTTCGTTGTTGAATTTGACAAGGGAAGTATTATTGTTGCTCCGTGTTCCTAATTTTGACAGACAGCTGCTAGATTTTGGAGGAATGTACGACAGAGAGAAATTATTCTGGAAGAGCGTCGAAGACGTCGTCTTCACGGCCGCCTGCGCTCCTCCTGGAGGAGGCAGAAACCCTCTGACGCCGAGATTCGTCAGGCATTTCGGGATGCTGCTTATTCCTGCTCCTTCCGAAGCATCGTTGAAGGGAATTTTCAAGTGGGATATCAAATTACTCTCACTTTAAATCTACGGAAGCCGTCAAATCGACGGGTTTCTGCTTTTTTTATAAATATTTCTCTAATTAGAGAGAGACAGTGCGGAAGATATTCCTCGCGTATCTTGTAATACAGAAATTACTTAAGTCGTTATCTTCTTTGCCGCTTAATTTCAAAACACTTATTTGATATACAGGGCGAGGCACTATTCTTCCCATAACAATCAATTTTTGCACAATCTCTAGAGCCATTATGACCGGATTCCTTCAAGAATTCGTGGACTCCGTCATACAAGTCGGAGACAAAATAGTGAACGCGACTGTCGACGTTTATCAGAGAATCGCGGAAGATCTTCTGCCAACTCCTCAAAAGAGCCACTACGTCTTCAATCTGCGCGATTTGTCGAAGTGCATCCAAGGCATAATGCAGGTCGATCCTTCCGTAGTGAAGCTGCCCAAGGAGATGTTCAGGTGTAGAAATTTCCGTGTAGAAAAACCGATATTTAATTTTGATTGCGATTTACCTTAAACGTAAATAATTCTTTAGACTCTTTTATCACGAGTGTCTTCGCGTCTTTCACGATCGACTGATAAACGTCGAAGACAAGAGTTACTTTTATCGACTCTTGAACAACGTTTGCGCGAGCTCTTTTGGCACCGAGGTAGTGCGACTTCCGGACGAGAGGATCATCGAGAAGCCACCGGTTCTGCTGTTCGGCGATTTCATGAATTTCGGAGCGGCAAAGGAGCAGCGGATTTACGAGGAGATCACGGACATTGCGAAAGTTAAACTTACTCTGGAGGTTTGTTGATAATTGAGTCGCTCAGAAGCCAATGCGGTTATGTCCATTTTTTGATGTTTTCTGATTTTTGTAAATTTAAATAGAATGAAGTTTATTCCATTAAAATTTACAAAAATCAGAAAATATAAGAAAATGGACTTAACCCCTTGCCGTACATTAACGAGTGACACTCGTGACGCGATAAAGATAGGAAATTTGCAAATTTCGCGAAATCTATCAAATTGCAAATATTAATGAGACCCGACGCGATAATATTATTCCTGTATTATTAATATAACGTTAAGTTATAAGATGTATCAAGAATTACTGATCAAATTTTATTTTAGCAATTAAATTCTCAATTATTGCGAAGACAGTCACGAAAGAAATCATATGGCAAGGGGTTAAATTAACGATGTTTTTGGAGTTTGGTAGATCGTAAATTGTATGTATGATCTCTAGGATTATTTGGAGGACTACAGATTCAGCGTTGGAAAAGACATGAGAATTATTTTCTTCATGGACGCCATAGAACATGTCTGCAGACTCGCCAGAATTCTTCGGTCTGAAAGAGGAAACGGTTTGCTGGTCGGCGTGGGCGGAATGGGCAAACAGAGTTTAACCAGACTGGCGTCTCATTTGAATGGATATAAGTATGCAATAATTATTGCGACAGAGACAATATATCGGTCAGAGCTACTTTCATCGTTGAATTTGTTACCAAGAATACAAATTTCCGTGTTTTCCGAGTTTAATTAGAAATGCCAATTAGTTTTGGGGCCATGGCGGGTCAGAAGGTAAAGGCTCGTAGATGTAATCAATGGGATCACCTCTGAGAAATTGATCTTTAATTTATATTCGACATATGAGTCGCTCAGAAGCACAATTTCTCCTGTGACTGCCTCCGCAATAGTTCAGAATTAAATTAGAAAAATAAAAATTGATCGGTAATTCTTCATATATCGTATAATTTAACGTAATATTAATGTTATAGAAATAATTCCATCGCATCGCGTCTCACTGATATTTACAATTTGATAGATTTCGCAAAACTTGCAAATTTCTTATCCAATTTACCGCGTCACGAGTTAAGTCCATTTTCTTATATTTTCTGATTTTTGTCAATTTTAATAGAATGAAGTTTATTTCATTAAAATTACAAAGATTAGAAAATATCAAGAAATGGAGGAATTCTGAGTGACTCGTATTATAATCTCGAAACAAACAAGCAAAAGTAACTTGTGCCTTGTTAACCTATCAAATAATGTATTTCCAAAATTTAGATATCATCAAATCGAAGTCACTCGCACCTACGACAAAAATTCCTGGCACGAGGATCTTCGTCGATTTTATTTTCAACCGGGTGCTCACGCAAAGCACACGACTTTCATATTCACCGACACGCAAATCGTGCTCGAAGAATTTTTGGAGGACATCAACAATACCCTCAACACTGGTACCTTTTCCTTCGATGTTAACAAATGGCTAGCCCAATTTCTACCTTAATTTAATTTAATTTAATTTGACTAATCGATTCACGAGTTAAATCCTTCAAAAACTAAATTTAAAGGAGATCTCTTAACAATAGGCGAGGTACCGAATTTGTACGAATCGGACGAACTCGAGAAAGCAATTATAGCTACGAGGCCAGCAGCGAAGGAAGCGGGAATCAGTGAAACAAACAGAGACGGGATTTATCAATTCTTCATCGGGAGAGTTAGGAATCATCTTCATCTCATGATCTGCATGAGCCCCATAGGCGATGCGTTCAGGTTTACAATCTCATTCTGTCCCTAAATTAATAGAAATATCGAGTTGGAGAACAATTTTCTTCGTATTTTATCGCGAAAGGGAAACAAGTTATTTCAGATTTTAAGTGAAAATTATCAAGCAAATTACGTGCCGTTTTATTCAGCCACATCTGAGATAAACCCATAATCCCGTCACTTTGAACCTTTTATAATTTCTCAGCAAAAAACTTGTTGCACCTTTGCACTAAAATGCGAAGAAACTATACAAAATAGCAGCCACTGACATCGTTATGTTATTGCAAACAAATTAACGATAATTCAAGAGCTATAAACGGTATTTTATGTTTATAGACATCGTTGCCGCATGTTTCCATCGCTCGTTAATTGTTGCACCATCGACTGGTTCACAAAGTGGCCATACGACGCTCTCCTTTCGGTGGCTGAAAGCTCCCTGATTACGTCGATACCCGAAGACCCGGAAAAGCTCGCGACGCTCTCTGACATCTGCGTTTTCATCCACGAGGTGTCCTATACGCTTACACATAGGCTACGAAATCTTAATTAGATCTGAAAGACCCAAATTGCACGTTAGAGCGTGGAAGACGCAACGGAACGATTCTTCCTGGAGATACGCCGAAGATATTACACGACGCCGAGCAGTTACTTGGAACTTTTGAAACTGTTTCAAACGACGTTGGAGAAGAAGAAGAAGGAAATATTGATGCTGAAGAGTAAAATCGCCAATGGACTCAATGTAAGCGGAAAAAAAATAATATCTGTTCCTCCTAACTGCGCAAAGTAGATCTCGATTGTGATAGACTGACCAGGTTTTAACGCGTTGAATGTTATGGGGGTCACCGGTGACCGGCGCTACAGAATTCAATGAAATTTCATGTGACTTTTAAATTGTAATATTTACGAATTTTCTAATACATTCGATCACCTTCGATAGATATTCGATAAATATTGGCATTAAAAAGGTAAAGTCCTGCCGACTATACATCTATTTGTGCCTTTAAAGCTTTTGCTTTGAGAAGTTGTGACTTTAATAAAAACTTTCACTTCGGTAGAAATGATGAAACTAGCAAAATACCGATGGCGTTCAACGTGTTAATAATTCAAAATGAATCACATCCGAAATATCCTATCAGACGAATAAAAGAAGATGATCTTTCGTTTCCTAACATACGTAGCAGTTGATAATAATTCTTTCTTTACCTAATATATATTTATAACTGTAAAATAGTCTCTTCCCTTTGCATAACATTTAGAAATTGCACGAAACGAATGAAATGGTGACGGTAATGAAGGCACAGCTGACTATTCTCGCCCCGAAACTTAAAGCCAGTACGGACGAAGTAGCAAAGTTGGTGAAAATTATCGGAAAACAGCAAGCCGAAGCTGACAAAGTTAAGCGCATCGTGTCCGCCGACGAGGCTGCAGCAAAGGTGTCCTTTTAACTTTATTTATTGATATTCTAACGCAAAGTGTCTGCGCTCTGCACGGTTTCAATCCCTCCAAGACAGTTTTGAAATTACAGAAAAGCATTTTAACAATCGTCTTAGTTTAACCCTGGAACAATAGGCTATATATCATATATTATATTAGGGGGACCGAAAAGTAATGTCGTTTCTTCAGATATTTGGCTGAAAAACCAATTGATTTTTATCGATCCTTGAAAATTTACACACTAGATGACAAAAAGTTGTGGATAACGAGGGTGATTACATCATTCGTTAAAAATAAAAACTTGTTACAAATTTATTTGTTCGAATTTGATGTAAAAAAAGGGCATTACTTTCCGGTCCCCTAATATTATATTTAATTATACCGAGTAAGTAACTTGGAAATAGAGAAACCAAGAGGTAAAAAAGATGATCAATTAAGTAACTTAGATTTTATAAAATATACGTGGAATATTCACTCCCGTATTAATTTGGAGAATAATTCGTAACAAATGGAAACCGGTCATTTCTTCCGCCCTGGTGCTTTTACTCTTAAAACACAGTTGCCACTGAACATACAATTTTTCTGACAAGATCCTTCTGTGCCAATAACAATCAGATGAAAGCAGAAGAAACGGGAATCCTGGAAGCCGACGCAAGACAAGATTTGGAAGCTGCAATGCCGGCTCTGCTGGAAGCTCAAAAAGCTCTCGAAGCACTCAACAAGAGCGACATCAACGAGATTCGCGTGTTCAATCAGCCGCCGCATCTCGTGCGTTTCGTGATGGAAGCTGTAAATTTGCTTCTCGGCGAAAAGTATGTTCCAAAGATGAATCCTCAAGGACATTTATCCGCGAAGTCTTCGTTAATTAACGTGTCATTGTAAAAACATGCCATTAATCTTTCGCTAGAACCGACTGGCCAACCGCGAAATTAGTCCTGAGTGACATTCACTTCCTCGATCGTCTCATGGCTTATCCCAAGGACGAAATAAGCGACAAATTGTTGAGCAAGTTGCAAGAATACGTGAATCATCCGGAATTTCGACCCGACTTGGTGGCGAGGCAGAGCAAAGCCTGCAGATCGATGTGCATTTGGGTCAAAGCGATGGACGGATACGCAAAGATCTACAGAGTTGTCGAGCCGAAGCGTCAAAGGTACGTTTGATGGAGATACTATTTCTTTTTTATTGTTTCTAAATTATTACTTAATTAAATGATCAGAATTGTATAGCTAACGATATTTGTGAAAGATTGCAGCAAGCCGAGGCAGAGCTGAGGACGATCGAGGAAGTCCTCGCCCTCAAGCAGCAACAGCTCGCCGAAGTAGAAAGTAAGATCAAGGAACTTCAAGTGGAGTACGACGCTGCGATAAATAATTTAAACAAACTGGAAGCTGAGATGAGTTTGGCCGAGGCAAGATTGAACAGATCCGGAAGGCTCACTTCCGCTCTGGTAGACGAGCGGATTCGTTGGGAAGAATCTACACTGGTGCAAACGATAAGAATAATAATCTTTGGCTAAGTGGATTACAGTAAAACCTCGATAAATACATAGATTTCGGGAGCAAAGCAGTGGTATTATCGAGTGCCCGTGTCGAATCTGTGTTTACATTAGGGCTCGAGCCGAGCGCGAGCTTAGAAAAGGACAATTAGTAGAAGAGACAGAGAGAGCAAGCAAGCAAAGTGAGCTGCTCGAAAGTATCGGCGAGGCATTGCTAATGCAACAATAAACTTGTTTATTTATTCATTTTTCTAAATGTAACTTTTCCTAATGTTTTTTTTGAGACTTTTCTGATTAAAATGATACCAAACACGATATATGTACTTTGAATTACGTAAATAGTAAGTAAAGTTAAATATTAAGTAAATGTAATTCAAACTATATCGTGTTTGGTATCATTTTAATCAGAAAAATCTCTGAAATACGTTAGCAAAGATTTAAAAAAAAAATCGAAAATGAAATCGAATAGTTTGAATTATTTATATAGTGAGTAAGTTTCTTAAATATTAAGTAAATGTAATTCGATCTATATCGTGTTTGGTATCATTTTAATCAGGAAAATCTCACAAATACGTTAGCAAAGCTTTCAAAAAAATCGAAAATGAAATCGAATAGTTTGAATTATTCAAATAGTAAGTAAAATTAAATATTAAGTAAATATAATTCGAACTATGTCGTGTTTGGTATCATTTTAATCAGAAAAATCCCACAAATACGTGAGCAAAAGTTTAAAAAAAATCGAAAACGAAAACAGCCGACCCTCCAATTGGTATTGCCTCAACGATGCATTCGGGTGGTATCACGTTACACCGCTCCCTCGTCGAGTGTCGAGGTTCGCCAAGGAGTATCCCCCTATGCGGAGGGGATAGTTATGAATGCATTTATCGAGGTTTTACTGTATATTGCGTGAAGAGCAGAAAAATGATGCTTTTTCTTCGTTTCAGGGATTCGACAGGCAAATGATCAACTTAACGGGTGATATATTGGTAGCTGCCGGGGCACTCGCTTACTTGGGCGCCTTTACAAACGAATACAGAGAAGAATTGCTGGCGAAATGGTTGGCCAGCTGCACCGATTACAATATAGAGACTACGACGAATTACAATCTCATTTCGATATTGGCCGATCCCTACGAGATCCGTCTGTGGAACACCTATGGTCTGCCGAGGGATAAAGTCAGCACAGAAAATGCTATTCTCGTTACACAATCCAATCGATGGCCTCTGATGATCGATCCTCAGGAACAAGTAGGCTTTTTTGAAATTTTCTTCTCACTACTCTCGACAAATGTTCTATGCAACTTTCTGTAATTTTTTACGCAAAGGCTAACAGGTGGATACGCAACATGGAGGCGCATAATAATTTAAAAATATGTAAATTAACCGACGCGAATTTTACGAGGATTCTGGAAGCCTCTATAAGAATCGGTTCGCCAGTTTTGCTTCAGGAAGTGGGAGAAGTATTGGACCCGAGCTTGGAGCCTGTGCTGCTCAAGCAGATTTTTATATTGGTTCGTAATTTACTTTAATCTTTGCCTTTATTCTTTATAAATAATACAAAACACTCATGCAAATTCTAAGATTCCTCAGGTTGATAACACTAGCCTACACAATTTTTGTTTTCCAATAGCCACTAGGTGATTCTTATAGTGTGAAAAAAACAGTGGGTGATAGAGAAATTTCGTTGACGGATTCGTGTTCAGGACGAAGAACACTGTAAGAATCACTCTGTGGCTATTGGAAGACAGAAAAAAGTTTTAAATTTTTTGCACAGTGTAATTAAGTTCAGCGATTTTCACTAATTTCATTCGATGCAATTTAGGGTGGCAGGACTCTGATACGATTCGGTGACACGGACGTCGAGTACGACAGTGATTTCCGACTGTACATCACCACGAAGCTAGCCAATCCTCATTATCTTCCCGAAATCTGCATCAAAGTGACGATAGTTAATTTCACAGTCACCGCAATGGGCCTCGAGGAGCAATTGCTCGCGTGAGTTAAATCTTTGCTCTATTTTTGTTTATGCTAGAATTAATTAAAAAAGAGACAATTTTTATGAAGTTAAAATTAATTTTTTATTAGCAATTATTTTGCAATTTTTATTAGAAAAAACTTGCGCTAATTTCGTCTAAATTAAAATTCAATTCAGCTGTTCCGCACCCAGCTAAAACCTAAAACTGAATCTGCCAGGCAAAATTACAATAGCAATTGAAGTAAAAAAAAATAAAAACAATCAACAGAGACGTGGTGCGTTTGGAGAGACCGGATTTAGAAACAATGAGAAACGATCTTATAACGAAGATCAACGCCGACAAGGGTCAACTGCAGAGCATCGAAGACAGAATCCTGACTTTATTGTACGGCGCTGGTGACGATATCCTTGACAATGAGGATCTTATCGAGACTCTGAACGACAGCAAAGAAACCTCGGCGATTATCGCCACGAGATTGTTAGAGAGCGAGGCAACCGAAGAAAAGATATCCGAGGCTCGCGAAAAGTATCGCACGGTTGCCAATCGCGGATCGGTTCTCTACTTCGTCGTGGCGAATCTCGCGATCATCGATCCGATGTATCAATTTTCTCTGAAATATTTCAATCAGGTAAACGTTCTGTGGTGCTAGTTATAGCTTGTCTTGTTAAATAATGTTCTAAATTTTACACAAATTATATTAATTATTCAGGTATTTAATACCGTGATTGATACCACCGAGAAGGATCCCGATTTGAATCTGCGACTTAAAATTCTTCACGATGAAATAACATTAGCCATTTATACGAATGTTTCAAGGGGTTTATTTGAGAAGCACAAATTAGTGTTCAGCTTTATGCTGAACATTGCTATATATCTCAACGGAAGTATTGTCTCTTATGCACAGTGGAACTTTATGTTGCGAGGAGCCGGTACAATTGATGCCGTAAGTCACAGTGCGAATGAAGAGTTGGAGAACCTCCTCTCCAAGTCTTTGGAGAACCTTTTCTAGAAGTCTGTGGAGAACCTTTTTGCCAAGTCTTTGGAGAACCTTCTCTCCAAGTCTTTGGAGAACCTTTTCTAGAAGTCTGTGGAGAACCTTTTTGCCAAGTCTTTGGAGAACCTTCTCTCCAAGTCTTTGGAGAACCTTTTCTAAAAGTCTTTGGAGAACCTTTTCTCTAAGTCTTCGGCGAACCAGTTCTCCAATTTTTGGAGAACCTTCTCTCCAAGTCTTTGGAGAACCTTTTTTCCAACTTTGGAGAACCGTGAGACTTAAATATCCACAGTCAACAATTTGTCTCCGTAATTCTGACAGAATTAAAAAATTCTGACTCCCAAAGCTAATTGTTATATGGCTACTAATTACGCGCATTAATTGCAGGGAAAAAAACCAGATTACCCAACGTTGACGGAGCAGATGTGGAAGAGAGTGAATTACCTCTCGAAAACGTTCAAGAAATTCGAGAATATTTTAGAGGACGCGTTTAAGAAGATCACCCTCACTGTTGGATACTTCTCAGAAGTAATCCCATTTCCTACGTTCCGGTTTTCTCTTCAGATTTAATCGATAGCTTCGTTTCTTCCAAACGATATTTAGGAGATCAATGTAATTCCGACGAATACGGCAAAAGCGAAGTACAACTGGGACACGTTATTGAGCGACATAGAAAAATTAATGTTACTGAAGTCTTTGAAGGAGGAACAACTCATCTTCGCGATTACGGCTTACGTTGCGCAAAATCTTGGGCAAAAGTTTGTGGAATCGCCCATGGCGTCGCTTCAGCTACTGTAAATGCACATTACTCAATGATTTTACTTACAAATGAATTTTGATTATTGATTATACATTATCATTTTTATACATTTTGATTATACATTACAATGAATTTATTTACAAAAAAATAATAATTTTATCTCACATTTGCTAAGAAAAGTCGACCAAATTATTGAAACACTTTTGCAGATTCGCAGACACGTCGAACAAAATACCTCTGGTGTTCATCCTGACCACAGGATCGGACCCTTTTAGCGGCTTCCAGAGATTCGCCAGCGAAATGGGCTTCTCCGAGAGATACGACTCGATTTCTCTCGGCCAAGGTCAAGGCCCTGTCGCGGAAGGTCACATAAGAATGGGACTCAAGGACGGAAGATGGGTCTTTCTGCAGAATTGCCATCTGGCTACATCCTGGATGATCAGCATGGAGAAGATTGTAACGGATATTGCGGAGGAAGCCGAAGGACCGGTGCACAATGACTTCCGGCTTTTTTTGAGCTCCATGCCGAGCGTCGCTTTTCCGGTTTCCGTTTTGCAAAATTCCGTGAAAGTTACGAACGAACCACCGAAAGGCTTGAAGGCGAACATCAAAAGGGCGTTGTTCGATTTGGAGGAAGAATTCTTCGAGGATCATTGTAATTGATTAACCCTTTTAGTGCCAGACAACGATATATCGTCGTTAGCAAGAGTCCTATCGCAGGGCATCCTGGGATTATTATTTAGCTTTCTCCTACTATATTAGTCATTTTATGACAGACAATTGGAAATACACAATTTATGCTTTGTATGGCTGGTTCTATACGAAACTATAGCCAATGACAATTCTTTTTATTCGCAACTACATTTGTCATTAATTCAGTCAATTTTTTTGGTCGACACTGTAAGGGTTAACTATAGAATCATCGACGTCATATGAGCCGTTCACGGGCCAAATCGATTAACTTCAATTTATTTTATGCACTTTTATATGGTATTTATATTTCTCGACAGTTCTAGGAGAAAGCTGGCGGAGAGTTATATTCGGAGTTTGCTTCTTCCACGCGATCATTCAAGAACGCAAAAAATTCGGCCCTTTGGGCTGGAACATTCTATACGAATTCACGGACAACGATAGGGAGTGCTGTTTGCTGAACTTGAAAATATTCTGCGTGCATGCAAGCATTCCGTGGGACGCGTTAATATACACTACGGGTTTGTTCTGGCCTCAGAAAGAAATACACTCAAACCTGTTTTTGTGCGATTTTTCTTGTGCGGTATATGAAATATGAAATTTTCATATACCGCAAAAAAAAATCGCACAAAACAAATCGCACACATGCAATTTTGCCTGCAAAATAAAATTTTGTCCGCCCTACTTCATTAACGCTAGAACTACCGGCGTTAAATCTATTGGATTTAAATCTATTAACCCCTTGCCCTACGAGTTCTTTTGTGACTGCCTCCGTAATAATTGAGAATTAAATTGCTAAAATAAAAATATGGCAGTGATTCCTGATATATCTTAGAATTTAAAGCAATATTAACAATATAGCGATAATATTCTCGTGTCGTGTTCCACTGATATTTTTAATTTGACAATTTTTGAGAAGCTTCAAGATTTTCTATTACTGCAACCACATCACGAGTGTCACTCGTTGTTATAGGGCAAGGGGTTAAGCAAGTACGTTGGAAATAGAGGAATCACGAGGTGAAAATGATGATCGATTCAGTAATCTATGCTTTAAAAAATAGACGCAAAAAATCTATTGTACAGCTGCTCCATAAACTTGAAGAATTTTTTAAAAAATATTATGGACCAGTCGTTTTAACTGCCTTAGGAGTTCTGGTGTTGATAAGCCTAGTTTTATCGCTTTAGAAATTTACATTGTAAAAGCAAAATCGATGGAATATTTCTTACAATTTGTATAAACAAATATCGATGTATTTCAGGAGAAATTACTTATGGCGGTAGAGTGACGGATAGCTGGGACCTGCGATGCATGAAGACCATCTTGGATATATTTTTCTCACCGAAAACTTTGGATACTAGTAAAAATTCATTAGAAAATATTTATTCTTCGATTAGTCTCATTATGTGCTACTTAAAATGTATGCAAAAACTCGTTTCCCTATGGAGACACCGGCTGTTTAACCCTAAAACTAGCGGCGTTATATGTGCCCATAATTATGAAAGTGGTCTAAGTCATATATTTCTTGTTTCGAGATATTTACTGGATTATATTTGAATAAGTTACAAAATATTTTCATATTATACAACATTTTAATTTAGAATTTTATTAAATTTTATTTGCATTAGCAAATTTATTATGAATGTGAAATTTTGTGTGAATCTCATACGAAAATGTTGTTTTTAAAGTTTGAATTGACTTAGACCACTTTCATAATTATGGGCACGTATTTAAACATACCGAGTAAGTACTTTGGAAAAAGAGAAATCCCGATTTATTGTATTTTTCGAAAAAAATTGGGTACCGGTCATTTTAACCGCCCCGGAAGCTTTAGTGTTGACTCGATAAAAATAATTAAAATAGTATCTAGCAATAATTATTAATCCTTTGTTCAGAATACGTTTATTCGCCTTCTGGAAGATACTATTGTCCCGTATATGAGACTCTTCAGGAATATAAAGATTTCATAGAAACTTTTCCCATAATGGAAGATCCAGAGGTATTCGGAATGCACGAAAATGCAAACATAACTTATCAGGTAAACGAACGAAGTAACAGCTCGAAATAAATTTCCATAGATCAGAGAAAAATCGGAAAATTGTTGAAATTTTAGCTGAAAGAGACGCAATTTGTTTTAAACACTATATTGGAAGTGCAACCGCAAGAGTCAGCCGCTGATGAAGGGAAATCCAGCTCTGATATCGCATACGAGATGGCTGATACGATTATGAGCAGAATTCGAGTGAAAATTGATTCTGGACAGTGTAATCCGAATCATATGAAGGTAATAAAGGACAGCGGGAGATATTCTACGTCCATTTTATAATAGATAAATTACCGAATTAATCGTCTTATCCACCTCTTGATTCCTCTTTTACTGAAGAGCTTATTTAATATATTTGAGTATAACAGATTTAATGCCGGTAGTTTTAACGGTTAAACATTTTTCTTAGAGAGACGCCATGGGAAGACTTCCGTCTTTAACGACCGTTCTTGTGCACGAGGTCGACAGATACAACGTTCTTCTGCGAAAAATACATATGTCCATGGAAAATTTGCAACGAGCCATAAAAGGATTCGTCGTAATGTCCGAAGAATTGGAAAATGTGTTTGTCGCGCTTGTTAACAATCAGGTGCCACTTTCTTAATAACGAAAGCTACAACACTTGAACAATTGCTTTCCGAGTATTCTTCAAACGTGAATTTAATATTCTGCGAAACAGGTACCACAAATGTGGCACAACGTGAACGTTTATCCGTCGCTGAAGACTTTGGGAAGTTGGATAAGAAATTTAGAATTGCGGACCGACTTCATCAATGTAGGAGCTGCTTTTTTCACAACATATCGAAATTCCGAGAGATTTGCTTGCATTCACGTAAAAATTGTAGATTTGGCTAATCGATTCGAGGCCCACCTCCTTCTGGATCTCCGGCTTGTCTTTTCCCCAAGGCTTTTTAACCGGAATGATGCAAACTTACGCGAGGAAGTACAACACGCCGATCGATCATCTAAAGTTGGATTTCATCCCTACACAGCTGTTGCTCGATCAGGAAGAAATCGAAGTTGCTCACAGAGAGGCCGAAAAAGAAGTAAAATATTTTCATACATACAATATCGAACGACAAAAAGAACGTGTAACTATGTTCAATTATTTTTTTACCAGTACAGTAGACATCTTTGTCGGATTATACGAGTCTACTGCATTTCCTATTGAAATTTTCGTCCTTTCAGGTACCGGAAGTTTACAAAAACTTGGAAGCACCGGAAGATGGTGTATTTATCCACGGTTTGTTCATCGACGCTGGCAGATGGGACTTTCAATCGATGATTTTGGTGGACGCAAATATCGGTAAAATATCAGGCGTATATGTTTCTCAGAAAAGAATTATTTTCACGCGAAATAACACACAGCCTTGTTTACAAATAAAATATATAAAAATGTTATTCACTGCAAAATAGAGATACAACAAAATATGATATACAGATTGAAACACGGGACATCGCTAGTACTCGTATAGAGTTCAATAGCATTTCCATGAAAACAAACGATGTTTCAGGTGAAATGAATCCGCCACTCCCTGTTATTCATATAAACCCGGTGTTAGAGCTGCCGGAAGAAGATCCGAGATATGTAAGTCCGCTGTATAAAACCGGAATCCGAGCAGGCGTTTTATCTACAACGGGGCACAGCACGAATTTCGTTATTGCAATGTTGCTGCCCTCCAGGAGACAACAATCGTATTGGATTCTCAAAGGAACGGCGCTATTAATCGAGATTATCGATTGAGTGCTCCTGTTCTCATCGTTGAAAGAAGATCTATACAATATTACAGTCTTTAGACTAGATATAAATAGCGGTTTTACTATAAAAGTACAACAAACATAGATTTGTGCGAGTTATTTAGCGGAGAGATATGATGAACTTGTGAAATTTGTACGATCCAGTCATGTGCTGACATTAGGGACAGATCTTTTTTGGTATATCTAGTGAGAAGTAGTTAAGGCACGAGTCAATCGTCTTATAATCTATGTTAGGAACACAGTGGCTGTAAGGGTAAGTATAGAGTATATAATACTCAAAACATTTCTTGTTTCTTCATCCTGACGATGTTAACATGATAGTTGTAGTCCTCTTCGTCAATGTTCCACATTAAGAGCATGTACAGGCTAAGTATCGAGGCCAACAATAATCTGTCCAATCTGTACAAAGACAGGTCATTATTATGGAATTGATTCGTGCTCCATTTGTACAATAAGATATTTCTATCGACAATATATGACTTACGTCATAAAAGGGTGTATCCACAAAATAACGAGAAAACCTATGAAGCTCGGGTGTCTCATGTGAGAGTAATACCTCAACAATTGCATTGACTTCATTTCCATTGGGTTTGGTCTGCCCGATAATTTATAATATATTTGCTTTAATCCAATCAATTCTGATATGTCCATCATTAAGCACCCAGCATAAATTTTAAACCATGCCAGAATATGAAAGGCAGTGAATACGAGCCACAATGTAAAGTTAGACAACGTATCGACTTTCCACAGCTTAATCCATGGGATTGACTGCCAATGACTCAGGAGTAAGTGCAAAACGGCGGCACTGGACAAGTTATACACAGTCCTGGTAATCAGTTCGATACGCAGCTTATAGAATAAGTTTTTGACGTATGTACTGGCCATTGCTGTATGTTGGATCATAAAGATACTCAACAAAGACGTATCTACCAGTAACGACCATATTACAGGGGATATTCCGCTTTCGTCTGTAATAAATACGTTCATATATTGGGAAAAGCTTCACGAAAAATCCAAATGTATTAATTGCGATTTAAGTTAGATTATGTTGATGGTATATTATACAAAATGTTATTGTTATGTGTCATTTAAACTTATTGTTGTCTCATTTTCGTAGAACCGAATCGTTTGAACTGGTAATAGTTCTTTTTGTTGTTTTCTTACCTGTCACGATTAACGTCTCCTCGTTTCTATGATTCGATAGAAAACTTATTAAATCACGCAGTACATAGACCACATATATAAATTGCACTGACCAGACGATTACACCGATGCTCTTTCTGATCATTTTGTGTCAATAAACAGAACGAGACGGTGACTCAAGAAAAATATTACCCCGTTCGTGTTGTTACTTAATCCTGAGATCATACACCCGATCACTTTACATTGTGATTGATATCATTAAGTAGCCATCATAACCGGGATTTCTTAAATATTCTACGGCGCTTTCGAGAAAATTTCACAAATATTTGTAAATCTTCATCTCCGAAGAATAAAATTCATCAAAGTATAAAAATTTTGTAGATACGAATCTGAACGTTCAAGAACTATGAAAGGTGGCGCTCAAAATAACACGGCGCGAAGTCTTGTTATTTTAAATTTTTTTCTTTTCAACCGACACGTATCGATGTTTAAACAGCACTTCGAAAATGAAATAACGTTCTCTCAACGACATGCTACGTGTAATGAGATAATTCTCAATTAATCGCCGTTGCATGCGGTCTCTATAATGATGATTAACGGGATAGACGTAGAATCTTTTTCAAACGAAAGTACGGGCAACGCCTGTCGGAACGAGCTGTCATCTATGACCGTAACGTTTTACGTTATCTGTTTCATCAGTTTGGAATGCAACTTTCCGTCAAAAGAAAGGTTCAGGTTAACTATCGTTCCTGTGGTCTGGAGATTTGCGCCTCGACGAGCTGGTTTTTGAAAAAATTAAGCTGGTACTTATCGATATCGAATTTGTAAGTATCGAAAACAGGCGTGACATATACGTATGTTAGTCTTACGAAGGATGAAATACAGAGCCAACGAGAATGCTTGGTAGTTTGTAACAGTACTCCGTTCTTAATTATTCTAATAAACGTTATGTTTGTAAATTCAATTGTATTTAAATGACTTTATAAATAAATAAATAGTGAGAAAATCGCCTACGTGCAGTACATGCGTTTCTTTATGCAATCCATTACCGTTTAAAAATATCGAGAAATGTAGAAAAAATGTCCAAGTTTATTTCATTGATGTCTTTATATTTTTATTTTTTAACTGCTTCTTTGTGATTGTCTCATGAATGAACTATTGAATTTTAATATCATTAATGTTTGTCTGCAAAAATAAATTTCTACTCCGATAGGTACATGAGAGTAAAAAATGAGCAGCTATTTTTGAAAGTGCTATAAGTCTATTTTTGAGAAAAGTGTGCTTAAGGTGGTTTCAGCTAAACGTAGGTCTCCATTTTGCATTTCAAATGGCAAAGTTAATAAAATTAATACATTTGAGGCTTTCGCGGCTGAATTGGTAATCAATTAACTTGGCTTCCAGGTTGGAGCCACGTTGGAGATTGGATTGAATCCGATGTTTCGCCAACATTGCAGTTGGCTTCATCAGAGTTTCAGTATCAGAGTCCCTACGAAACCCTGATGAAGCCAACTACAATGTTGGCGAACTTCAGATTCACTCCAATCTCCAATGCGGGTCCAACCCGGAAACCAAGTCGATTGATTAATAAAATTAAATATAAAAACTCTTATAACACGATAGTTTTAGATCGTGGTTACTATAGGAGGGTTCACCGTAGCACGGGAGTTTTCATACGAACTGTTAAATATCTCAAAATAAGAAGAAAGAGACTTGTACCTCTTTCAAATATAACTGTGTCGTAAAAAGTAGGAAAAAATTGTGTTCGATTTTGTATAAATCGTGAAAAATTTCTCCTTTGCAGTTGGTCAAAAATGTCAAATCCCTATGAGCGTTTGAATTACGTTCAAGATAGCAGCAGCGACACGGAAACGGATTACAAAGAAACTGGCGCAAGAGGACGGCATCATATTTATAAGAATAGATTAAGGTAAACCGTTTGGTCTGTGCACAAATTACAACGGAATATAATGCTCCTTGTAAAGGATGCCAAGGAATAACAAGAATATTCTTACAGAGACATTATATTAGCAACTTGTTTCTTATGCCACAAGGTAGAACATAATTTAGATATACAACGGCAAAATGGTTTTACTTACCAATTTAGCATTACGTTAATGACTTTATTTAAACGATTTACATATATAAAGTTTAGCATGTATTTAGGATTGTCATTGTAAAGTATGTTACATGCATGCAAATTCCATTCTCTTTTGAGAAAAAATGATTTCTGCTCTTGTATACTATAATAATAGATATTTTAACGATAGACTAGCTAAAGCAGCGTCGTACGATGAAATCATATTATTAACGATCATCTAGAATTCTATATTATTTGAATATTTTGTAATTTTCTAACAGCCATTTCATAGAATAACTACGATTTTCGTTTCGTATTGCACTACAAAAGCTTTCTGTAGCAGGATCGTTTTATGTTACCAGAAACATGCTATTTTATTCTTATTCGAATTTATAATAAAATTTCTACGTTTAAGGAAACTATATAATTTACACAGCCACGATTATCGTAAATCGAATTATTTTGACCATGAGATTTGTATGTACATACACTTGACCTTTCAGTTCAGATTAGTCTAGTATTAGTAGACATCACATAATGCTTGTTGTCGAATGCAATCATTAGTAAGGTAATGTGGTTGTTTTGCATGTAGTTGTGGTGGCTCTTCCACACCAAAGTCTTGTCTGGTACAAAGGGAGGGAGGCAACGAACGGCATTGTCATTCATTCAATTCGAGCAGACAGAGTACAAATTTAAATCAGCAAAACAGGTAATACATACAAAAACAACGGCAAATGGAGCTTTTCATGTTAATATTCTTTTAGTGAAACAAATTAAGATTTCAGACACGATCGGTAGTACATTCCAAACGCTATGTTCTTTTTTTCTGTCTTTTTTTTCTGTTCTTTGTATCTCCAAAACAAGACTACCAACAGCATCTAAAGGTAGGTTGCGTCTAATCATTTACTCAGCACTACGTGCCGCTTTGTATGTTCGTTACACACAGTGTCCCTTATTTTCTTTTTTACTCCAAAGCATATCTTAGCTAGGTTTATAACATCGCTAAAATGTTTAATAATTACACGAAATGTCGTTTGCTTTAGACCTTGCACCGGCGTCGAAATTGGGAAAAATCAACAGAATCAAAGCAGAGATAATTTGCCATCGTCGGGATCGGCTACCGGTATAAGTAACCCGCAAGCTAGCGACGAACGAATTACTCTCATAGTCGACAACACTAGGTATCTACAGTTTTTCCCGAATTTCGGATTAATTTTGTAATAAGAAATAATCTAACGACGGAAATAACTTGTAGATTCATCGTTGATCCAGCATTGTTCACCGCACATCCAAATACCATGTTAGGAAGAATGTTCAGTTCTGGAGTCGAATACGCGCAGCCGAACGAACGTGGGGAATACGAGGTCGCGGATGGCATATCAGCCATGGTCTTTCGAGCTATTCTGGATTATTACAAAGGTGGTGTAATTCGTTGTCCGCCGACAGTCCCTGTACAGGAATTACGAGAAGCCTGCGACTACCTTTTAGTTCCGTTTGACGCTAGCACTGTAAAATGCCAGAATCTGAGTAAGTAGACACTGTAATTTCATGAGAAATATTATCCTAACAATCGCTCGTGCATAGAAAACCTTTGCAATATTGCATTTATGTGACAATGATCGAAATGCAAATTATAAGAGCTGTAAAAACTCGTCAAGCACGTTGCAGGAGGATTGCTGCACGAGTTATCGAACGACGGTGCGCGTTGTCAGTTTGAAGTATTCCTCGAGGATCTAATATTGCCGCTGATGGTCAACAACGCACGCAGAGGTGACCGTGAATGTCACATAGTCGTTTTATTGGAAGATGACATGGTCGATTGGGACGAAGAGTATCCCCCTCAGATGGGCGAAGAATATTCTCAAAGTACGTACAGCAATTTCTCTATTATCTTCCTCTTTTCTAAGCTTTTCCTCCTCCACAATGACTCAAAATATATAGCCTTGATACGGTACGTTAAATGTATGAAATGGGAAATCGATAATTACATCGACCGTAACCTTTGAAACTTCGCTCGCTATATTAGTTCCGGCAGTTTTCTTCGATAATAAATGTTTGAGCAATCCCGTGCATCGAAGGAACTCTCGTTCGACCTGCCTATTCCCTTTACCACCGGCATCGACAACTTTCTTTTTCCCTTTTTCCAACAGCCGTCAACAGTACAGCGATGTATCGATTTTTCAAGTACATCGAGAACAGAGACGTAGCTAAGCAAGTGATGAAGGAACGGGGCTTGAAGAAAATACGCTTAGGCATCGAGGGCTATCCCACCTACAAGGAGAAAGTTAAGGAGAGAGCCGGTGGTCGTGCCGAAGTAATATACAATTACGTCCAAAGACCGTTTATACACATGTCCTGGGAGAAGGAGGAGGCGAAAAGCCGTCACGTGGATTTTCAATGTGTCAAATCGAAATCTGTGACCAATCTCGCAGAAGCCACTGCCGATCCGGCGTTAGACGCCGGTGGTAATCCAATAAACGTAGCGATCGCTCTTAGACAAGCATCGGAACCAGTTCCTCAACCGGAATTCGTCTTAACAGTCGGCCCGGACGCCGATGCCGATGGTGCCGCAGGTTTACCGGCGGACCAGGAACTCGGGCAGATGCCGCCGGACGAGCAACCATGAACTTTCAACGTGAAATTTACGCCGTGCAGGCACAAAACTCGAACACTTCGTATTTATGGATCGCTTTCTTCTCGCGTCAATTTCTAAAAGTGTCGGTCGGATGCAGACTCGTTTATCTCACCTTCGTTTAGGGTAAATTCGGAGTATACGGCTAAATTGGCACAGCTTTGATGCGTTTGTTTGGAAAGACAATTGAGACCGTAGGCATTGGCGGACGAGGTGAACTTTCTCGCAGCATATTCGTTTACTACGTGCAATTCCGTTTAATGGGGAAAATCTTTTTGTTTGTCAGTATCTGACTTTCATCTTTTTTCATTAAAAAAGAAAAACGCTAAATTCCATAGGGTCTCTTCTGACCTATAATTTATTTTCGATTATAAAGATAAGATTTTTTATTTACTTTTTCTGTATAGTAACTTTATCGAGAAGAGTATGTATTCACTACGTCCGTTTCGTCTCGGTTTGAGTAAAAAAAGACTAAATTGAAGCTTTCTTAGGCAAGAGTACGCGTATACGTTAAACTTATTGCACTCTTAACGGCTGTGCCGTGTAGAATAAGTCTATTCTTCGAGTAAGCTTCACATCGTTCAGTTTTTATCCGAGAATTTCGATGTCTGTTCGATATTTTTCATTAACAGAATCATGAAAGAATAAATCTTTAACGGTATAAGATATCTTTTAATTAGAGGTAGAGAAACAGCTCGCAAGTCTGTTGAACGACCCCGATTTTGACTCGCTCGAACCCGATATATCGTAAAATATTTGCATCTCGTGGATGTCTTCATCTAGTGTCTTGTGATAGCCCTCGTTTGTGGCATTCGAATTAGTTTAAACAACGACTACTCGTGTCCGTTACGAATTTTTCAATTTTGTACGTAACGTTAGACATTTCTTATGATTGCGCATCGAGTACTG
This sequence comes from Cerceris ruficornis, assembly GCA_963989415.1. NCBI lineage: Eukaryota > Metazoa > Arthropoda > Insecta > Hymenoptera > Crabronidae > Cerceris > Cerceris ruficornis. Next base: position 32,107,808 of record OZ022518.1, read on the forward strand.
AAATGTAATAATTCGTTCGATACGTATCTTCGATGAGCGCTTTCCGATTTTATACTATTAATAATAAAGTTGTATACAGTTTTTCCGTCTACGCTTTCTTCATCCTTTTGTGACCTCTACAATTTTAACAGCTTTTTCACGCCATGTTCGCCGTATTTGATCCGTTCGTCCCAGAATATGAAGAAGTAATGGCGATATTTCCGATTTACAAATTCCTATAGCGCGACAAAGGCATTGCGACTACTGGCTTTATACCGTGTTATACGAAAATTTGCTGTATTTCTACATACTTTCAATCCTTTTTACCCCTTTTTCAACAGAAATCTGCAAACAAGGATAACGGAACCAAACTGTTTTATCCACCGAACCCAAAGCACGCCACTTCCGTTCGCCAAATCGTATAATCCCCTGATCGATACATCGAAGGATACGAAAGACAGAACAGAGCTTAAAGTCTGAATCTCATAAAACGATAATGAAATTGACAAATATTCCACTATAACAGATAAGGATCAAAACACAGAATTACATTAATAAACGCCGCAAACAATACGCATACTAATACGATTCTACAGAGTTAACAGAGTTTACTGTCCCTCCACCGAAACAATTTTACAAATCCCCCGCAAAATTGTTTCCAAACTACAATTCTCCGTACCTGAAAATGTCTCAACCCTTCTACCAAAGCAGAGAAGATCTCGTTACTCGAAGTTAGAACAGGAAGCAAAAAAATCGCAAACTCAAGGTGCACAGGGTACACAGTGAGTACGTGAGGAGAAGCGGAATGAAATTTCGATTGATTTCGGTCGGTAAACCGTGGCGAAATCCACACCGGGGGGTAAAATATCCCCTATTCCGCGAAGTACCGCGGGCATCGTAGGTGTCGGTGGGGTCGTTGTCGGAAAATAGGGGGATGAAATCTCTCGAAACGTGAAGGCGTAACGTCGATGGGACGCAGGCGCCGATGCGATCAATAAATAGCCTAGCTCAGTCGAGGGCAGGAGATCAGTAGCGTACGGACACGCAAGCTGTTAGGCCGGCGGCAGCGAGCGTCGTATCGTTGTGTGTGTGTCGGGTGAGGCGTACGAAAACAACAGAGCACCCCTCCCCGGCGGACGGTGTAAAACGGGCTGCCAGCGGTGAGGCTGCAGAGCAGGCCGCTCGTCCAGCATGCAACCACCACCGAGAAAAGTAAGCGAACAGCGAGAGAGTCGCGGGATCGACTGTCCCGCGAGTGGACGACGCGTTTCGAGATGTCTTCTTAGCCTCGTGACGAAACGATCGTCCGTACTTTCTCGTTCTTCTAGAATCGATCTAATCGTTATCCACTCTTCGTCATCGATCGCGTCGCGTCCTTGCGCGCATTCTTGCACGATTTAGCGCGTCCTTCGAGACGTTCGAAGTTAGGGGTGATTTAAGTCCTCGAAAGAATACCGACGAAACGAGAAGCAACGAGTTTAAGAGCGATCCGAACAACTAGAGGTAGCGCGAGGGTGCGAAGCAGCGGTCGAAGTTTTCGTGTGTATCGACGGGATCGTTAATTGCGGATAAAGATTAATGAATCTCGCGGAATGTCGATTGAATCGGGACACTCAAATTTGGTCGCGTATCGATCTCCATTCGCGTCGTCTTACGGAAAAAATTGACGTAAACGGCGCCCGGAACGTCGTGACGATGAGAAAATCGATGCGCACTTCGGTCCTCGGTGGGAATCTATACGCCAAAAGCTGACCTCAAAAATGTATAGAACGGGGCAAGGACCTGGGTTAATGTCGTGCCAGATCGAAACGAAGCGTGCGTAGAGATGCAGGGGAACGTAGTCGCGGTTTATTCCTTTCGTTTCAATTTCCTCGTAGCACGGGAATCGGTTCGACGCGAGTCGCAAGCGCGCGAAGTATGCTCCGACTCGTCGATGCAGCACGGCGGATATCGTCTCGAGATTTCGTACTTTGCCTCCTTAACGTCTCAATTATGTAATGTCACGGCATTGATACCAACATAAGACACGTGAAATTCTCTCATTCTTTTTTTTTTACGCGTTGACGTCTAGTTTTCAGGAGGCCATGTTTGCTCGCAACAATTTGCTACTCGAAATCCTTGGCTCGGTTTTAATTTGTTAAACAAAAGAGGGTCAAACACGAGTGAAGGACTGCTCCCTCGAGATTACAGTAGCGTTGTCAACGTGACACTCGAGACTTTGAATACGAGACTTCTTTTTCTCTTGCTTCTTTTTTTTTTCAAGGAATACCCTCTTCCGCTCCCTAATACCTTTTCTATTTAAAACTCGCGCTTTAATTCATGGAACGTGAAGTGAGCTGTGAGAAAGATGGCATTTCACGAAACCGAAATATCCATGAGAGTTGGGAGAGACGTGAATCTCGCGAAAAAAAGAAAAACGTGAAGGGGAAAATGCGACGGTGGATGGTCCTCTGGTAGGTCGGGTCGATTAAACGGATAAATAAGGAGTTTTTTGCCGAAGGCTACTTTTCAGTCTTTCGCGGCCATAATGGCCAATGTTGGGATTGATATTATTATAGTGGCGTTATTATATGATACTTATGTCGGTGTCAGAGTTTCCTCGAAGCCCTGACGAAGCTGCAATGCTGGCGGAACGTCGGACATCCTCGTTGTCGAAAGCGGCTCCAACCCGGAAGCCAATCCTTACATTAATACTAGAACTACCGACATCAAATCAATTATACTTAAATACATCAAATAACTACTTTGGAAAAAGAGGAATCAAATGGTGGAAAAGATGACTAATTCAGTAATTTTGGAGAGTTTTTTTTACAACTGCGAAACTAGTTACTTTGTTACTTCTAATGTTAACATTAGATCTACGAAGGCCGTGAAATTGACGGGTTTCTACTTACAAATATTTCTCAAGTTTATAGAGAAGCAGCAGCAGTATTCCACATTGATCTTATTAAACGTAAATTACCGAATCGATCATTATTTGCACCTCTCGATTCCTGTTTCGCTAAAGCATTTATTTAATGTATCTAAATAAAGGGTCTTTCAAATTGCGCGTTTTATTAATCTTTAATAAAACACAGATGGCGTTCTGAATTCGCCTAGGTCTTGTCTCATTTGCGAAGTGATATTTATGCCATTTACAAAAAGGGCGTCGTACACGATATAACAACGTGTTGAAATTGTTGAATTATTCTATGAAAATGGGCGTTCAGGGAAAAATCATGAAATGGTGATGTCAATTGGCCACCAAGGTCATGCGATTTGACACCGATGAACTATTTTCTTTGGGGTTACGTGAAAATTCGGGTCTATAAATTCACAATCGATTCCCGAACTAAAGGATGAAATTATTCGCGTCACTGGTGAGATAGAACGACAATTATGCCAACAGAATTGAAAATTTTTAACAAAAGAGTGGACATCTGTGGACATTTGGCAGATATTGTTTTTTGTATATAAATGGCATAACTTTAATTATCAATAAAAAGTATTGTGAAATCAAAGAAAATTCTCTGTTTTATCAAAGATTTGAAAAAACCGCGCAATTTGAAAGTCCCTAGATAACCGATTTAACGTCGGTAGTTTAGCGTTAACTAGTAATCTTCATTGCCGCTCGATCGCTCGTTTTTCAAAGTACTTATTCAATATATTTAAGTATAACAGGCTTAACGATGATAGATCTAGCATTAAATAAGGAAGTTGAAACGAACCTAAGGGTTCTTCCGATCCAGATTTATCCTGCTCCTTCGTTTGGTACCTCCAGCGACATTTTCTGACCCATTTATCGGTCTGGAGGCGACCGTTCCTTCCTCTTTGTTCGACGACAAAGTTTCAGCGTCAAAAATCGAAATCGATTCCTGACCCACTTCCACTTGTCAGATGCCAGTCGGTCGTAAGATAAGGAACAGGAAAGATCCACCGACAAGGCCGATACGTTTGCTGCTCGAAACCTATTATTTTGCATCGGTTACGATTCTCCGCAGGTACTTTTAATGCGGTAACATTTGGTATCGATACCTGATCAATACTTGGCGTTGAGATTAAGCGTGGTATTGATATTTGACTCGGAGATTCATGCGTTGTCGATATTTTAAAATTGAATCGAGTCGCGCAGGTGTATCGTTCGTATTTGATACCTCAGCTAAATATTTGGTTCTTGAGGTAGAAAAATATTTGACAAATCGTCAAAAATATGTTGAAACATATTTTTTAGGGTGCTTCTCAAACAAATATGTTAGAATATGTTTCTTTGGGAGCGTTTCTTAACCCCTTGCCCTACGATTTCTTTTGTGACTTCCTCCGCAATAATTGACAATTAAATTGCTAAAATAAAAATATGTTAGTGGTTCCTGAAGTGCACGGTACTGCGAGCCACCTATCGTATTTAGAGCTATGATGCAAATGGGTTAATTTTAAAGGGTTTGCAAGAAATTTAAAAAATTGCGAATATGTCATGCGAGAAATCCTAGAAAAGTTTGCGGTATTTTGATAATCCTTTCAATGATCCTCAATTTGTAATAGTTTAGAATATCCAACTGATTCTCAGCAACGCTTTAGAATTCCTAGCAAACACTCAGTAGAACGTGCTCAACCTTGCGAGTAGTACTACATATTGGATCGATAACCTTACTCTCGGTATCTATACCTTTCGTAGGCCATCGATCCACAGCATTTGATTGATATTTAATAAAACCATTGCATTAATGAGCATTAAGCTTAACGATCTCAATGACCGCCCGATCTTAAAATTAATAAACCGGTGAGACCAGCGTTAATGTTACTTGATAAAGTTTCTTTTGCAATTTTCAATTTCAAAGATACCATATTTGAATGATATTAGTGCCATTATTTTGAAAGTGGCATAAATAACTCTTTTTTGAATTCGATGCACTTAAGATATTTAAGATATCTGCGTTTCCAGGTGTTTAAAAATATTAATGCCAATTTTCGAGAAGATTTACTTGCGTCTGTTATCTTGTATACTTATATTTTTCTCAGTACAAATAATTTTGTACAGTCATCGAAGAATCACAATTTTTCATTACGGTAATGTGACTTATGTATTTTCAATATAAACGACACCCGTGACTTATGAACTTTCAAGTAAGTTCTTTTAACGAAAAGTATCTGTCACTTCGCCATCGTCGTATTTCCACAGCAACCTATTTGCAATAATCCCACACGCGGAAGTTGTTTCAGAACTTTCCCTAACTTTTTCATTCGTTTATAAAATACTCGATATCGCGAAGTACTAGCCGAGTTTCAATACCATCTCGATCGCGCCAACTGCCACGCAAGTATCCTCGATTACTTATTTCTCTCGAACGTAACAATACCGTTAATTATTTCGGTTATCGATACCGGCTCGATTCCCTCGAGCACTTTTCCATCGGATGAGCTTACAGTGTTACCGGTATCAGGTGGAAATTTACTTTGACGAAACCATTCAAAGTACCCGAGCAACTTCGGCGGTGGAACAAAGACTGGTGTATTCGAACAGAGGGCCCACATTTCGATCAACATCTTCTATGGGAAGTTCCTTTGAAGTGATACGGGCATAGTTTCTCCTTTTTGCACTTTTTTGGCTTGGACTGCTGCGGTCATTTCGCTTAGGGCCCACAATTCTAGGTGTACTCTGCACCACTGAGCATATGGGGCCCATATCTTACAAGAGACATTTCAAATTACCAAGAGGTAACGGGGAATTTGAAATTTGGGCCCACTGATTGCAAGTCCAAGCCTCTATCTCCTCAGCCACCATATGGCCCCCTAATTGCTATGGTTATTTCGCTTAGGGCCCACAATTCTAGGTGGACTCTACACCACTCAGGATATGGGACCCATATCTTACAAGAGAAATTTCAAATTACCCAGAGGCAACGGGGAATTAGAAATTTGGGCCCACTGATTGCAAGTCCGAGCCTCTATCTCATCAGCCACCATATAGCACTGTGACTGCTATGATCATTTCGCCTAGGACCCACAATTCTAGGTGGATTCCGAACCACTGAGGATATAGGACCCATGTCACATGGGAGAAATGGGACCCATATCACATAGTTCGACCCCTGACTAACTCTGGTTCTTGTATCCTTCCAGCCTTCTCTGCAGTTTGCTTTAGCTTAACCCCTTGCCCTACGATTTGTTTTGCCACTGTGCGTGCAATAATTCAGAATTAAATTGCTAAAATGGAAAATCAGTGATTCCGTACACATCTTACAATTTAACGCAATATTAATAACATAGAAATAATTTCATTGTGTTGTGTTCCACTGATATTTGCAATTTCATTATTTTTAGGAAGCTTCAAAATTTCCTATTCCATCCATCGCATCACGAGTGTCACTCGTTATCATAGGCCAAGGGGTTAAGAAGGGCAGAGCCCTTAGAATGAGCAGCATCAGTGAGAAAAATGTGCGCGCGTAAGTTCTGTCCGGTTCTTCGAAAATATGATAGCTGAAGTTTTCTACTTAATACTTCAATCCCCATATTTATGAGCATGGAGTTAAAAACTCGGGTCACAAATTACCGGGCCCGAGTTTAAATCCTTTCACCTGTGGGGATTGTTTTCTAAATATGTGATTTAATATATCATGACCCTGGTGGTTCCACATCTAGCTAAAACAATAGATTCTGAACGAAATGGCTACACTCGTTAAAGTCAAAGCGTAGAACAAACAAACAAACAACCCTAAAGTACAAGAACAACACGAGGGGCTATGGTGGGTATGGAGTTAAAGGCTCGGACTCCCAATTAGAGGGTCAGAGTTTCAAATCCCCTAACTCCTCTGGGATTCTTTCCTAAATTATTGCTTAACATATCATGGCCTCGGTGTTTCGGAAAGTTTTGTAAAACCTTTTTAAAAATTGCAACGCAAAGTTTGCCGAATTAATCATCTTTTCCACCAATTTATTCCTCTTCTTCTAAAGTACTTATTTAACACTAGAACTACCAAGCCACTCAAAATGACTGGTACATAATTTTTTCCAAAAATTCTCCAAGATTATAGGAGAGTGATGGAATAGATATTCTACGTCCATCTCTAAAACATAAATTACCGAATCGATCATCTTTTCCACCTCTGAATTCCCCCTTTTCAAAGTACTTATTTAATATATTTAAATATAACAGATTTAACGCCGATGGTTCTAGTGTTAATATATTTCAAAGTTGTAGATTTAACGCCGGTAGTTCTAGTGTGAAAGTACACCAAAAACTTCAGATCATATTCTCAATCGAAGTGACAAGAATCACTGGGACCGGAAATGACCGACATAACTGTCGAATAGATTCGAATTTGTAGTCTCATTTACGAGCTGAAAACGGGCATAAACGTCGAGTAAGTCCGGCTGCTCGTAAACGTAAAGAAGAAATACATTTCGAGGTGAATTTAAAAAATTCTCCTGCCCAGGAGGCTCCCGGTGCAGCGTATGTTTGCTCATCGTACACGAGAGCTTCTTTCCGCGACTTCCGGGCAGCCGAGGCCGTTTATCGACCTCTCCTCATCCTCGGAATGTCTTTCGACAGATTTCCAAATATCGTCGAAAGGCAGTCGTCCCTCTCGTGACATTTCAAAGGAGATTGCGTCGAACCGTATATCCTCAGCCACGAAAAGTCTACGGGGTTTTCCGTGGATTCTCGTTTATTTGAGAGCTAAACTTTGTTTCGTTCGTAGATCCGTTTATTTCTGTCTTGTGAACTTTGACAATTCGTTCCTCTCGGCGATAGCAATTTGGCAAATTGATGCTTTCACAGACACGATATCTTTTATGTTCACGTATTCGCCCACGTTCTGTTTATCTTTGCAGACCGTGAATTATTTTCAGTTTGAACAGTTTGTGCTGGCTCATCTTTTTCTTTTTGGATTTTTCGCCTTTAACCCCTTGGCCTGTAATAACGAGTGACACTCGTGATGCGGTAGATGCAACAGGGAATTTTCAAGCTTCCCAAAAATAATGAAATTGAAAATATTAATGGAACACAACACAATCAAATTATTTCTACGTTATTAATATTGCGTTAAATTGTAAGATATAGCAGGAAGAACTGATAAATTGTCGTTTGGGCAATTTAATTCTGAATTATTACAAGCACAGTAGCAAAAAACATCGTAGGGCAAGGGGTTAACCTGCTAATGGTTACGTCGCGACGAGTCGGCCGGACCTAACGTTTCAGCTGGGTTTCGAACCACCGAGGCTGTGATATATTAATTAATAATTTAAGAACAATTTCCCAGAGGTGAGGGGGATTCGAATTGGGGTCCGCTGATAGCGAGTCGGAGCCTCTATCTCGTTACCGACCATAGACCCCTCAGCACAATTGTTATTCTTAGTTTCCTAAGTTGAAGTCTTCTAGATATAAATAGCTGGGTAAAATCGACAACAATTTTCTTGTTTATTCTAGGACTGTTTTAAACTTGTACACAAACTTTCCGCATCCTCGAGGACGTCTGTTTAATAAGTTTGTTGGTAATTTCATCGTATACATCCAAACTCGGGCCCACAGTTAGCAAGATCGAGGCTCTATGCCCATTGTCGTTACACAATAGACGGAAACTTGTCTGTTTCGCTAATTGACTAAAGTGGATCAGTTAACTTTACACGTAGACTGTTATCCTCCTTATTTTCACGTGGACTTACATCGTTAAATGAATTTTAAACTACAGTTATTGGGAAAACGGCCCAAATACGCGGATAATTTTAACACGTTGAATGCTTTGGGGGTCACCGATGACCGGCACTGATAGCGGAATATTCCGCTTACGGATGAAAATGGGTTAAATCTCTACTGGCTATGCAGAGTCAGTGGCCGAGCTGAATCAAGCGCAGTTCATCCGCCGAGGTAACCACCTCTCGCCTAGCGATTCAGGCTCCACTCCTGCCCCCACGAGTCCATCCCTAATGACCGGGCCAGGACGAACAATTGTCCTGCGGCTTGGCCCAGTCCCCGTGGTAGCAATTTTACCCTTGGTGCGGGCGTAGTTTGGCTAATCCACTGCTACTAAAGTGGAGGAACGGAAAGAAGGCAGCTGAGACGGAAGGGGAGATTGCTCTCGCACCGCCTATCCCCGCCATGTCGGTCTTGGAGACCTGAGATCGACGAATGACAATCGAAAATAAAACACTCCTTTCGTCGTTCACATGACGACGCAACGAATGTACGGGTCTCTCGGCCAATAGCGCGCCAAAATGGAAAATGCGTGAGGGAGAGGGATGTCCCTATCCGTCGGGCGAATCAGAGCAAATTACCCCTCAGCTGCCAAGTTATAGTTCCAGCATTATACCAATATACCTCGCATAAGTAGAGAAGACTCGCGGTATGAGGCACCGGGTAAGAGGAGAGTGTCGCTCGCACCGCCTATCCCCACCATGTCGGTCCTGGAGACCTGAGATCGACGAATGACAAGCGGAAACAAAACACTCCTCTCGTCGTTCCCATGACGACGCGACGAATGTGCGACTCTTTCGGCCAATAGCGCGTTAGAATCGAAAATGACGTCGGAACGAGGAATGTCTCTATCCGTCAGGCGAATCAGAACAAGCCACGGGCCAGAGGACTTCACTATTTTTGCTAGGTATATGTCTTGGTCGGCACGCGGACTCGGGGGGCCCCGGGTGCGTCAGACCCGTACCTGTTCGCTCAGGACGAACAGGCCCCTGGGGGGATTAGTTATTTAGAAAAAAAATTGTCAGATACATATTTTAATACTGAAACATCTGTCAGCGTTAGCTACTTGCTTATCCACGCCTTTAACACTAAAACTACCGGTGTTACATCTATTATATTTAAATATGCTGAATAAGTACTTTGAAAAAAGAGGAATCGAGAGGCCGAAAAGAAGATCGATTCGGTGATTTATGTTCTTTGGCATGGACGTAGAATATTTATTCTATGAGTTTTTTATAAACTTGGAGAATTTTTGAAAAAAAATTGTGCACCGGTCATTTTGACCGTTTGGTAGTTTTAGTGTTAATTTCAGTCCTTACTTTATTCCAAGTAACACGTTTAGTTATCTCTTGGATGAATAACGAAGAAATTCTCAGGTTCGCACGATCGATACGGCGTCCTCTCAAAATATAGCGTACACCTAATGATTTTCACGATAAATTTCCCTTAATGGAGCCTCTTGTCCTGAAATTTCTTTGTGTCATGGTATTCCGTCGAGTGCGCCTCGCGCGGATACAAAGAGTTAAAAGCCTGACCTTTTCCGCCCCGTGGGATCTTGTATTAAAAAGAACTTGTTCCAAGGTAATAACAAACAAAGTTTCCTTACACGAGAGCATCGCAAAATTTCTGGAAATTAATAACGCGTAAATCGGTAAGATGTATTAAAGGAATGTGAACCTTGAATCGTGAGCCTTCAACGATTCAAAGCTATAAATGTTACATATTTCAAATTGCCATAAATATCAATTTTGATAATTAAGTAACAACAGAAACCTAATGAATAAGTACTTTCTATTTATAATTTTACAGCCATAAAATTGTAAATTTAACGCAAATATCATTTTATAATTGGAATGTTAATTTGCGATCTAAATAAATACAATTTTCGTCAATTAGACAGCAACTGAAGCCTAATGAAAAATATAAGTACTTTTTATTTATAATTCAGAGCCATAAAAGTGAACTTGACGCATATATAATTTGATAATTGGAGTGTTAATTTACAAATTAGATAAATACAATTTTCGTCAAGCAAATAGCAACCGAAACCTAATAAAAAATATAACTATTTTCTACTTATAATTTAAAGTCAGAAAGATGAGGTAATTATCGTAGTATAAATTGATGATCGAAATGTTAATGGGCCAAGAATATTTATTATCGTTCCCTTCAGATTCCCCTTATATCCTCAATTTTATTTATATGTATAATTCTTACTACTTCATCCATCATGGAGGACGATACGGTTGCCACGAAGGTACAGGATCGAATAACCAACTAGTGGATCCAAGTTCGAGTCTTTATCGCCTCTGGGAATTTCTCCTACGTGATACCTGACGTATATATACGTCGTACCCTAGGTAATTCGAAACTCGTATAAAATTCTAGCTTCCAGGCAAAATTACCGGAGCGGTTAAGTCCGAAAATATAAAAGGAAGGAGAGGAAGTTAAAAGCGGAGCGTGGCAATTAATGGTCGCCGATTGAAATTTAAATCGATTCTGAGACATTTTTCTCGCGTGATATATTTACGTCACAGGTTTTTTAATTGAAAAGTCACAGAAAATTTCAATTCTTGCCAAAATTATGACAATAATTAAATCCAAAGGTGGGAAAAAACAAAAAAAGAGAACCTTATCGTCATTCTACAAAAAATTCTTGAAAACTTGTGGCCACTAATTTGGATTATGGTTGAAAAATTGACTATGAATTCCGAGCCGTCGAGGCTCTAATAAATATGAAATAATAACTGGTGAAAAATCTCTGAGGATTTTCCCATTTAATCCCCCAAAGCCCGTTAATTTTTGCAATTAATCCAACGGAGGAGCTTCAGTCGGAATACCGCGCTGTATTTCGTTCGATGAAGAATTTCATTGGAGATAATTAATTAATCTGGAAATTCATTTGAGAAACGTTCTCGATTAATTATAACGACAATGAATTTTTTTTAATAATAGAAATAATTTTACATTCTTTTTCGTCTTATCTGCAACGTTATTAAACCTTTGCAAGCTTTAATTCAAGCGATATTTGCAAGATCGTATTAAAAAATCAAAGCTCCAAGACTCAACGTCAATAAACAACGTCAAAACTCGGATGAAAACTCGTAAAATCAGGAAGGAGGAAACAAGTAAAGATCTTTCTTGCGTGAAGTCGTTTTCTGAAACTTTAAATCCACCTATTTTTAAAGAAGAGGACACCACACACTGGCGCTCTTTCACCGGGAGCCCTTCGATCCCCTTGTTGGAAATTAATTCGAGACTATTTTTACCTTCGTTAGTAAAGCTCCTTTTTGTCCTTCGCAAGTCAACTCTTTTCATTCACCGTATATTTATAACGAATTCCCATCCATTAATTACCGTTCATCAATACCAATCGTCCAAGATTGCCGCTTTGTTTGTCAATAGAAATTCACGGCGCTATCAAAAGGGATTGATACCATCGTCTCGTCCTTATCGCGGTGAGCATCGATTCAATTGCTTTCCTCTATCCTTTTTTAGGTTTAATTGCTACGATAGTTTCACCCATGGTCTACAATTTTTGACTAATTTGTATCTGGTTTTTGAATTAACGAGGCAACGATGAAATTAACATTAAAACTCCGTTGTATCTGTCACGATTATCCTTCATCTGCTCCTTAAAAAATCACACCAAAGTTCCTAAGGTATTCTTCACCTTAAATAAATATTTAAATATAATTATTATTATGCTATAATTATTAAAATATTATTGGCCAATTAACATTTAGATTATCAAATTATACTGCGATAATTACCTTATTTTTTTTATCTTAAATTAGAAGCAGAAAATAGTTATATTTTTATTAGGTTTCGGTTGTTATTTGCTTGACGAAAATGGTATTTATCTAATTTGTAAATTAATACACCAATTATCAAATCATATTTGCGTCAAGATCACTTTTATGGCTCTGAATTATAAATAAAAAGTAGTTATATTTTTCATTAGGTTTCAGTTGCTGCCTAATTGACGAAAATTGTATCTATTTTGGTCGCAAATTAACATTTTAATTATCAAATGATATTTAAATATTATATTTAAAGGTATTTTTTGACCTGCGGTCCATTTTCTACAAAACAAAACGAAATTGATTTGCTTTTTCTTTATAATAACTTTGTCGAAAAAAATATGTATTCGCTGTGCCCAATTTATCTGGATTTGGGATATGTTATGGATATTGAATACATAACATACGGTAGGTCTAAATCTATTTGAGTGCTACAGACAAAATAATTTAAAGTCGTTTAGTTTAAAGTACAATTTTATAACTTTCATTCCATATAAGACACTTTATTTTTATTTATTAAGATTTTATTAAAATGATCATGTAGGAACTTGCAATTCGTCTAGCAGTACAAATGTTCGGCAATGTGTTTACTAAAAATTAGAAATTGAATTTATTGCTTTGTTGTCTAATGCATATTGAAATCTGCACCGTTTTCTTGCTAATTATGATTTTGTACTATTGAAAAATTGTAAGTACACACGTTAAAAAGAAATTTATTTAATCGTAAAAGGTCGTATACGCCCCACGCGGCCTGAACGCAAAGTCTTTAACACTAGATTTACGGGCGTGAAATCTATTACATTGTAATATATTAAATAAGAACTTTGGAAAAAGAGAAATGAAGCGGCAAAGATCGCAATTTGTTAAGTCATTATTGTACTATAAAATACAAGTGAAATAGCTACTGTACAGCGTCTCTGTAAATTTGAGAAGTGTTTATAAAACAATTACGAACCCGTCGGTTCGTACGAATTATTTGACGGCTTTCGTAAATCTAGTGTTAAAAAAAGCTCCGCCACGGATCGTGTTAACCACCGACCACGTAAAAAATTCTTCAAACTGTGCTTTTATGGTAAAAGCACTAAGAACAAAGCGTGTTGAAACGTTGTAATCGATAAGAGATGGTTCCTCGACATCGACCTACGCGTCATCTCGGCCTCTTCGCAGTATCCTTTGCCATTTAGCCGTCGGAGAACTGTGCCAGCCACTTTGCGCAGAAACTAACTAAACACTCTGCGAAGCGTAACGTTCAAGTTGGAGGAATTCGCGAGAAAATCGTTGTCGCTGAAGAGAAACCCGAGGAATAATTACGAACGACCTTCTTCCGCCGTATTGGCATGCGTTCGCGGCGGTGCACGGGGAGAAACAGAGAGAGAGAGAAAAAAAGAAATGTAACAATAGACGAGCGAAGAAGAATCGATAAGGGAGTAGCTGCAATTTCGACGATTATACGGGGCGAGCGACGCGGCATTAATTTTAACGAATGTTCGGACAAAGTTCGCGAGGTCGATGCAAACCCTTGGGGACCTAGAACGATCGACGATGCGACAGATTCTACGGTCTGCTTCTTCTTCGCGAATTTAAAGTTCGACTCTCTCGAGTAGAAGGGAAGATGGAAATTTCACGGGGATGAGAACTCCGTTTTGTATTTTAGTTTGAGCGGTGAGACTTGAAATAAGAAAAGTATGATTGAAGCGACGAGGTGGGAATTCCAATTCTGATCTCACGTTCCGGAGTTTTGCATTTTTCTCTTTTTTATATTACAGAAGGTTTCGTGCGATTTGAGTTGATTCCATTTTGAGTAAGAATTGTTCGACGTTACTGGAACATCAAGATTCTTTTGAAAATGCTTGAGGATCAATAGGTTGTTAGGCGGCTAAAAAATGGACGCCGGAAGAAAGGAAGTTTGAACGTAGAGGGGTAGTAAATACGACGTCGAATGAACTTCCGGACTGTAATATAAATACCCTTTTAAACTTCACGTCGCATGGTCCCACGTGAAGTCGGGTTCAATTTACACAATGCACGTATTATGACCGTCTGAAATATCCACAATATTACTTATAAATTAGTAAAAGCTCTTGCGCATCCGTGAATCGATTTCCGGTGTCTGCCTCCCTCTCTGCTGCATTTCTGCCTCGTTTTGCTGCTGCAACGGAAGAACACGATCTTGGGACCACGAGATCGGACCTGAATGGGGTTGATTTAAGTTCCAGCTGGATCTATGGGTCTGACCAAGCTTATCGACGCCATAGAAATTAAGGAACGTCGAAAGCTATGGTCGCTGTGGAGTGAAAGGCTCGAACTTCCAATTGCTGGATCAAAGTTCAAGCTATCAAATTATCGCCAGCGGTGGAAGATTCTTCCGAAATTATTATTAACGGCGGATCTACCGTCAATTAATCCGATATATTAAAAAATACCAAATTAATACATTAGAAGGAAAGAAATAAAAAGCAGAGAATTGAAAAAGAAACTGCGTTAGAAAGTTCAGGAACATTTACAAAAAATGTAGGACGCGAAATTTGAAAGTCATTCCGACCACCTTGGTATAAGGTTTTTCAAATTGCGCGGTCTTTATTAATCTTTAATAAAACACACAATTTGCTTTGATTTCTCAATACTTTTTATTTACATTTATATATATATACATATATATATATATGTGTGTGTTTTTTATTATATATTATGTATATAAATGGCATAACTGATACTTTAATTATCGATAAAATGTATTTAGAAATCAAAGCAACTTGTGTGTTTTATTAAAGATTTCAAAAAACCCGCGAAATTTGAAAGACCCTATGGATCTACCGAGTAATTAATATATCGCAACTCAGGGAAGTCGTAAACGTTGTAAGCAAAAGTTCATGAATCTTCCTTGTGACGACACATAGGCGCTATGGCGTTTAGAATTCCCTATAGGATCTTTATTTCATTTTACCGGAAAAGAAAGTGCTCCCCGAGCTGTGAGACCAAACTGGGATAGAATTGCTTGGAATCCTATAGAGTTGTTCGAGTTTAAACAGCAGGGGGTAATTCCTTCTCTTGGTTACCATTGGGGTGATCAGCTTTCAATGGACAATTAACCGCTTAAAGCACACACCCCATGCTCGCGTAAAGTAACGTGTATGGGGTACCAGGGGTGTATGGGAAGGTCAAGGAATACATTTTGACACTAGAACTACCGACGTTAAATCTATTATAGTCTATCATATTAAATAAGTAGTTTGAAAAAAGAGGAACCGAGAGGCGGAAAAAATGATCGATTCGGTGATTTATGTTCTTTGACGTGGACGTAGAATATTTATTCTATGAGTTTTCTATAAACTTGGAGAATTTTTGGAAAAAAATTCTGCACCGGTCATTTTGACCGGTTGGTAGTTCTAGTGTTAAAAATGATGCAACAAATGAGCACTGATAAATTCTATAGTTCAGAGTGCAGTAAAAAATTGTAACACTTTAACCGTAGAATCGAACAGGGTAATTTGAAATTCATTGAACGAGACAGGAGAAAAGGAAGTTTCGAAATTTATCCTCCACGTGAAAGGATCTCGTGCAATTTGTTGCTACGGTCTCCGAAGACACAGAAAAAGCGTGGGTGGAAGTAACATTCCTGTCGATCGAAGTGTCCTGCTATTTTTATTGTTAAGACTGTCCGCCAAGTGGAATGAGCGGGCAAAGAGGACGTGACACGAGGACCAATTAGTTTGTTGCAATTCTTAACTTTGAATTTGCTTCTTGAAATAATAATATTCGAAGGATCAATCGTTCAGGATAAATTGAAGTTTGTAATACTCGAAGACCAAAGAAAGGTCCTCCTAGAAGAACGAAATTCGGGGTTTGGTTTTTTGAAGAACGAAACGCAAAGTCAAATCCGACGTTGTCGCTGAAACAAGCAATCTCCTTTTTTTTCGCAGGGAAATTATGCAAAATTCCTTAAGAATGTGCACGCAGAGCAGGCGGCGAAGTTGCAAGCGAAAAATCAGCACGAGTGCGACCTTCTTGAGGATATCCGGTGAGTCTTAAACTTATGTAAAAGACGGATCGGGCGAAAGCTTGTTAAGTATCATAAACCTTCGCGTCAGCTATTTTCGCTTATCGAACGCCGAGTTTTCACTATCTACGAACTTCTTGGGATATTTTGCGCTCCGATGAAAATCAAAATTGACCGAATTTTTGCATATCCTTCACGAACGATTCTGTCGTTTTACCATTCTCTTGTTAAAAAGAGAATTATGCCCATAATTATGAAAGTAATATATTTCTTGTTTCGAGATATTTAATGGATTACATTTGTGAATTCACAAAAGTGAATTTGCGTTTCCCGTTCAAAGAATGTTTTACCATCGTTATCATTATTGTCGTCGGTTGATTTGTAATAACTGATAGTCATTTTTTTTTAAATTTTTGACTTAAACCACTTTCATAATTAACACTAAATGAATTCCATATGTTGAAATAACAATCACTATCTAATGGTGCATTTTTGACAATATCGTGGAAATTACATTACATTGAATTAATGAATTAATTTAGTTTGAAATAATGTGGTGTGAAATAACTGATAAACTCGTTTTCTTTAACTTTTCACTTAGAACACTTT
Organism: Cerceris ruficornis; assembly: GCA_963989415.1. Lineage (NCBI taxonomy): Eukaryota > Metazoa > Arthropoda > Insecta > Hymenoptera > Crabronidae > Cerceris > Cerceris ruficornis. The sequence continues at coordinate 32,124,861 of OZ022518.1, forward strand.
CATAATTATTGGCACAATTGTTCTAGACATTATTTCAGTGGGGTTAGTTAAGTTTGTAATTATTCTAAATAGTGTAAAGTTTCGTCATTGCAAGCTGAATAGGAATTCAAATGATGCTCCATTAAGTTTTAACAATTGTTCAAACATAAATGAATATAATTGATAATAAACTTTGTACGTGTTAATTGTACGTGCATCAATGGAAGAATTACTTATTGTCAAATTTACGATAAAGTTCTGGGTAGTTAATGGAGAATATTACGTTCTCAATTATTTAGTTGGGTAAATTTCCTGTTATATTTATTGCTAGATGGAAATTAACAGCGAAGAATGGAGTCGGAAGAATAACATTATTCAAGCACCGTACAATAATGCGTATTCAAAGGCACAATTCTCGAACAGAATGATTGTTATCTAAACTTAATGGTGGTTACATTTAATTATCTGATTGTCGAAGCCACGAGAGTAAAGTGTTTGTGTTTATCAATAAATTCAGCTAGCTGTTGTAACTTAATGGAAGGTATTTTCATCTCGTAATTCAACCATGTGCAGATAAAGAATTTATTACAATTGTAATTATCGATACTTTCAACAATTATTAAAACTGAAAAGATTCCAGCTTCTTGCAATTCGATGCGACAGTTTAAAAATGCAAGTAATCTCCAAAAAGTAAGCTATTTCTCTCACATACAATTATAAATGTATAAACAATTGGAAAGGCTTAAAAAATAATGCACGTAGCTCGTTGCAAAGCTAATCCGTGAGCGTAAAATATTCCATTCCATCCTGCCGTGCAATACCCCCATTTTGCAAACGTAATCCGATTATTTTCCCGTTAACACTGTACATAAATTTTCACCGTTCCCTCGTTAATTCCGTTTTGTCGACTCTATCCTCGCAAACGAACTGAAAATCTCGACGAAGACCGCACGTTATAATTACAATTCTTTCCGGTTCTTCGAATCGTCGCGCATATCGCGCAGTTTCGCGTTTCAATGACGGTTTATCATTAATTCTCTTTTATCGCCAAGACACGTTTTTCATGCGCGAAGCGAAAGCTCCCCGCTGTATTAAAAAAGAAAAGAAAAGCCGAACAAAAGAACAGTTGTATTGACTTATAAATAATGTAAACGTAACACGTGCTTTCTTTCAGTAATTTTACGATAAAAAAGTCTGCGATCGAAAAATCGTACTCCGAGGTAAGTGAGCTTGATGTCTCTCTGAGTAGTTTTCAGATTTTTGCAATTACGATTACAATCTTGGAGGAATTATCGACATTCTCAACAATTCGACGTGCGTGTGTTTCAGGCGCTCCTCAAAATATCTTCGGCGTATCTCAATAAAAAGATACCGAACATACCGGACCTCAAGGTCGACGGAGCCGATGAAAAATGGTAAGTTTGGGCTCAAAGAGAACTCGCTTTGTCCACTTTTCTAACATCTGCCTACTTTCAACTCGAATCTACCGCTAAAACTACGAAGACGATCGAAATGGTCGGATTTATTCTTCTCCAAGTTCTCCAAATTGATAGAGCAGCCATGAAGTGAATATTCCACTTCTATCTTGTAAAACCTAAATTATTTAATTGATCATCTTTTCCGCCTCTTCGTTTCTCTCTCTCCAAAGCACTTATTTAGCATATACCTATGAACTTAATCGTTTCGAATCGAAAAGTAAGTTGTAAGACAAGTAGTTAAGTCCGTAAAGGCTCAGACTCGGAGTCAGTGCTAAAACAGGGCTAGGTACTGTGCTAAAAAAATAAAGAGCATGCTTCCTTTGCAAATGAATAATAATTGACTTCTCAGGAACATGTGGAACGTTTGGCGAACGGTCCTGGAGGAAAACGAGAAACTAGCCAGAGCCCGTCTCGCGGCAGTGGAGGTTTTTCAACAACAGATTGCTGACGATGCGAAGAGTTTAAAGATGCACAAAATTCAAATTTCAAAGAAGGTAGGAATTTGAAGTTTCAAAGAAGGAAAACGACCCAGCGCAGAGTTGTAACATTTCTCTTCTGATTTCAGGCAATCGACCAATTAATGATAGTACAAAAAGAATTGCAAATATGCGTACAAGACGTGGACAAAACGAAGAAGATGTACTTCGACGAGGAGCACAGTGCCCACGATGTTCGCGATAAGGCAAAGGACATCGAAGAAAAGTAGGGTGTCCATTAACTTCGTAATAATGCGGATCCGACGATCGAGTTGGCAATTGAATTCTCAACTGCAATTGTAATTACAGGCTGAAGAAGAAGAAAGGATCCTTTTTCCAGTCAATAACGTCGCTGCAAAAGAATAGCGCTAAAGTACGTTAACAGTTTAATTATGCGCGATGCAATTAACCCTCTGTAGGCCATTGTGACTTTAAGGTAACACAAGGCACAGTTGTCTTTTCATTTTGTGATATTATTTCCTTAACCGTTCGAATTGTTGCAGCTTAATTCTTGAAAATCGTAAATCTTTGCAATTAAATGCTTCGAAATCAATCTGTAGATTCTAGACAAAGTTGCTGTAGTAATTAAAATCTAATAATTCGGAAAGAGAAAAAAAGATAATTCCATAAAAACGAACATTTTATGAGGGCATTGTACAACGGAAATAATCGGTAACGTATTAACTGTAATATTCTCGCGCAGGTAAGCTCAAAACGCGATGCTTTGGAAGAGAAATCGACTGGAGCACGAAACGATTATTTACTTAGCCTCGCCGCTGCCAATGCCCATCAGAATAGATATTTTGTAGTCGATTTACAGAACACCATGCAGGTAAGCCAGTCAGTCTTCAACCCACTTTCCCATTTTCAACAATTCGAAGAAGATAAGCAAAAATGGTCTTCTCTTCTTGCCAACAGTTTTTAGAGCAAGGTGTTTACGACAAAGTGGCCGAGTATTTAACGCTTATGGGTCGTACGGAACTTCTGACCTGCCTGGCAACGCAAAATAGTTTTGGTAAAATTCGCGACCAAGCGCAACAAGTGAGTAATCAACGAGCCGAATCGAATTTCCCACGAGGCGGGGGGAAAAAATTCAAATTTCATGCAAGAATTAACGAAATGGGAAATTGTATTTGTTTTCTTTCTGCCTGACCAGCTCACTAGGGAATACAATATACAGTGTTGCTGTCTGTACTATCCTGTCTTGAAGCAGCACATACAGTACGACTTCGAGCCCTGCGACAACGATCCCGTAGAAAGGTATCGTGGAAATCCTATTACACGGAGAACCGTATCGTCCTTTTGCAATCGAAACAACCCCGTTGCAAAACCGATGATCCTTCGCAGGATAACGGCTGATCATTCCGCCGCTGCTACACTCGGAAAGGAAGCTCGTCGCTGGTCGACGAGAATAGCCCGTGAAGTGAGCAGCATTAGAGAAAATACTTGGAAACTCAAAGTTCTTCAGGAACTGAAGGAATCTGGACAAAAGGTGAGCATCAAACTCAATCGTACAGATTCAACTTACTATCCCGATTCATCTAATTCTTAATGATTCGAATCTCTAATTCCTATCGAGTCTAAGAGCTTCGTCTTCCGACGTTCGTTTCTCCTTTAACTTATTCACTGCCAGGAAAATTAAGCAAATATTACCTTTGCTTGCTAAAATCTGAGAAGATGACAGAAAGTTTTTAGAACATTGGTTACATTAATCAAAAAAATAATCTCGACATTTGTAATGATACGAAGAACATTTCTGTTCCAAAATTTTTATACACGCTGCTCCATTATTAGTAACTTATTGATTCAAACTTATAGTGCAGCTACGAGATATCTCGTAGTCGGCAGTCAATGGGTTAAACCATTCATAGATTAAGTGTTTATTCCATGTTATAAAGACGTACGAACATTCTCTGTTCAGACTGAGCCCAACGATCCACAAGGCCCGGACATAGACACGAAGATGGACGAACTAAAGCACCTGATACGACGCGCAGAGGTAAGATAGTTCCGATGAGTCGTGTAACCCGTCGATTCTCCTTGTTTTCTTACACGCTGACCTGTTCATTAGACAGCAAAGCTGAAGGCAGAGGCGAGAATAGAATGCCTTCGGATTGGTGGAGGTTTGTTGCTGATTTCCCTAATTCTCCAACTAGTGGATCCTATTAGTGTCATTTGTGTGTTCCACGATACATAGGCTGCGATTTCCTGTCGTTCAATCTTTTTCTATTTCGTATTCTGCAGTGAACGTGGACGAGTGGCTTCAGGAGGCTGAGACTCTGAGCGTCCAGGATATGCCACGTTCGGCAAGTTCACTCTCTGTCAGGACCGACGCCTCTGGAACGGTGGTAATTGACGTTTTGGTGTGTCAAATATTCTATGGGGCTATAGACTTAAACCTAATTTACTATCGGACGTTTAGAGCTAAGAACATTGTCAAAAATAATCGTTCTCTGAAAGTATACTGCTCACAAAAAGGGATATTTCAAAATTAATATAAAGCGATAAAAAGAGAAGCATTGATTTTTTCGATTAAACAAGGGCATCGGAAAAGCAAAGGGCAAGTCAAAGAAACTTATTCGATCTTGCAAATGAGATGCAAACTCGATTATCGTGATTTAGTAGCAACCAACATGTTGATGGGGGTGAACAGAAGTATGCCAAACTGAACTACAGTGTCAGACATTGATTGTTCAGCGTATAATAAGTTGTGTGGTCACCCAAGACAGCCAAAACAGATTCTCCGGTACTTTTGAAACACCCCGTAATTGCTGTGAGCAGTGTAACTAAAACGACAACGCTACTCAAGCTTCGTCGATGAGGTGAAACTGATCGTCTCGCTCGTTGTAGGAACATCCTTCCTCCGATTCGTTCTACGACAGCGACGGAGACGGTGGAAGCGACCTGACGACGGTCGAGCGACCAGGTAGCACGCGCAGCGCGCCGCAACAGGAAGAAGAAGTCTCCGAAGAGAGGCAGAGGCACAACAGCGCGGAAGTCGATGGTACGTATTTATTCCGACGTTGAGATGTTCGAAGCGCAATAGCGTTAATTGACCTTAAGAAAATCTGTCAGCAATAATACGCGATGCAAGATTGTAACTTTTTCTTTCCAATTTGATAGCATTGCTGGAGCAGGAGAAGCAGCGAATAGAGGAACTCACAGTAGGTTGGGACGATCCGACGGCCGTCGATTGGGACAACGAGAGCAAAGAGGAGCAACCGGAGACCCAAGAGACAACCGAAACGCCTTCTACTCAAAATATATATAAATGCACAGCGCTGTACTCGTACACGGTAATGCATATTCTGCTTGAAACATTAAGACATCGAATGTTTTGTTACGAATTTAAATACAATAGGCTCTTGTATAAACGCGAGTTCCTGCAACGTAAATTCTTATAACGCGACAAATAAAAAAACACGATAATTATGTGATATAAGAATTAAATCTGCTTTAGTCGAGTATTAGATTATTTTCTTCATCGTTTCCGGCTTTCTACGTTTCATCGTTGCATTGCGTTTTATTAAGTTTCAACGAAACAAAATGATATTCTGTTTGATAAAAGATATAGAAAATCAAATTTGACGTAACGAGAATTTTTTTTATCGCGTTATACGAGAGTCTACTGTATGCGACTCTGCACGACAAATGTCAGTCACTGTATGTTTTTCTGTACACCTTTCTGTCGTAGCGTCAATGTGTTTTAAGAGGATATCGTGTACTTTCTGCAAAGTAGACTTATATTTATAAATATCACCGTATATTAATAAGTCTTTAGAAGGAGACGAATGCCACGCGACGTCTTCACGCATCTACAGGTATTCTCTAATCGTTTAGCATTTAACTCTTAGCGCGCGAAGGATCAGAGTCACTTAAAGGACCCTGCGCCACGTAGAAGAATGAAAGAGAACCCTTGGTAACCGCAGATCTAGCTATTTCTCCCTGTCTCTTTTTTTAACTATTCAATACAACGGTAAAAATAGTAATTTGATATCATAGCAAAAGCTGCCGCATATCTTTGCCCTATTTTATAATTTATTATACGCGTCAAATATAATTCAGAGCTTTCGTTGCCTTAATATTTGTAATTATGTATCTTCCCGGCAGCGACGAGGAAAGGCTTATGAAAAAAATGTTATCCAGGCGCAAAACCCAGACGAACTGTCGATCGTCGAGAGCGAGCAACTCGAGGTGGTCGGAGAGGGTGACGGCGACGGGTGGCTGAGGGCGCGAAATTATCGTGGCGAAGAGGGCTTCGTTCCTCAGAATTATCTCGACGTTGAAAGGGAAACCGATTCGGCTGGTCTCAGTTGCCACGGACCGGGACTCGTGCAACAGATATCGTTCTCCTCGGTGGATTACACGATCGACGATCACGACGCGGTCGATCCCGATGCAAATCTACATATTAGTGCTCCAGAGACTACCGAAGGTAAGTGGATTCGAAACGGGACCAAAAAGGGCACATTCACTGCTCAGAAAAATTCAGAGGATGTATGAAAATGTATATGAAGGGATAGAGAAAGAACTTTTCTGATATTGTGTTTCTTGTATAATATTTTATCTGTTTATCGCTTCATATTCTTTTGTAATATCCCCTAATTTCTGTGGGCAACGTATTTCGTTCCCGGTGACCGCAACTTCTACCCCTTCGCCCTAAGCGTTTCAACCAGAAATATTTAGCACTCGAAGGGCTAATGATGCCGATGCTATAAAGAATTATCTTCTTAGAAGTGGAGCATTATTGCATTGCCCTGTACGACTACGAACCTGTGAACGAGGAAGAACTGAGCTTCTTCGAGGGCGACATCGTAAAGATTCTCAAGAAATCATCGCACGAGGTAGACGACGGCTGGTGGGAGGGAGAGGTACACGGACGTCGAGGACTCTTTCCGTCGCTGGTCGTCGAACCATGCGGACCCGATGGGGCACCTCTGACTCCACAGGTTAAACTAATCGATATGTCATTATCATTATCGAGCAACAAACATATGCAGTATCGACGAAGCGAATCTCGAGCGACGGGTCGAAATATATTTAAGAAATTATCGCTTAGGACTTTTGCCTCTTAGATAAGATTTCCAATATATCGTTGCTCGTTGACTCGCTTATCGTGCAAACGTTTTGTTAATTTTGTCTTCACGAATGTTGTTAGGACGATGTAACGCCACCGAGTTCAGCGCCGCCGGTATTTACCCCACCCGAGGTACCGGAGTTCTTTTTGGCGGACGACATAACGCAAAATATGATAAACGGTAACTATACAATTCGTAGACGAGACACGAAAATTCCAATAGAATGCGCGGCTAGGAAAATTATGATAAATGTCGATTGTTGATCAACGCAGAATCACAAGACGACAAGTCGGATAATCCAAACGCGGAGCAAGAGGAGCGCACGCAGGACGGCTTCGTGATAAATCTGTCGAAGGACCAAAAGGATCATTACGGTTCGCAGTTTCAAGAGGATAAGCCGGACGGGCCCGGTATAGTAGGTGAGCGAAAACAGACACGGATAAAGATGAATAATCACTGAATAACTGTCATTAAAAACGAACAGTTACTTATGACGACTTCTGCTTATACTTAATTTGTATGTTGATCTATACGAAACTGCTGCGTAGTTGTAGAAGTATCGGATGAATCGGGAGACAAGGTAAATGGAGTCCTCGATAGTTGGCAGAAAATTTTCAGAAAAGTTAATACAAAATATTGCTCTGAACGGTGGAACCACGGAGTTAACCGGTGACATCTGATTTCTAGACAGGTGATGAGAAAGGGAAGGAGTCGTCCCTGCAGGACGAGGAAACGAAGGAAGACTTTGGCCTCGGTGTCGCACAAATTGTTATTACCGCGGCAACGCCGATGGAGGAGGTCGAACATCCTTTTCCGGGGTTGGAGGAGACCGCGGACGATACGGTGAAGTCTACGGAAAGTTCGGAGGGCGATATGCCGTCGAGCACGACGACAGATTTGAACGAAAGCGATGGCAAGGAAGCCACTGTAATAATGGACGAACCGGAGAAGGAGGAGCAGGAAGTTACCGAAGCGACGGAGGACATCGAGGAGAAATCGACCGTTGACGATCTGCCGGCCGACTCGGCGCCGTTTCCGGTTAGCAGCAGCTCCGGAAGCGAGGGGGACTCGACGTCGGGGCCGAGCACCGCTGACAATTCTCAATCAATACCGTCTCGGGGTACCGTGATCGAGGTACAACAAGATACCGAGGATTTAGAGATCATACCCGAGAAAATGGTGGTCGGGGGGAGGGCAAGTATTCCAGATGAGTTACAGCCTGACCAGCTAGAAAAGTTACAAAATCTGAAAGAATCAAATGCCTAGGATTGACTAGACCTCGGAGATCCCGATTATCCTGCCTTAACAAATAAACTGGCTCTTCCGAAGAATCATCAGAATAAGTTTCAGCATCTGCTGGAATTCTGGAAATCTCCTGAGGTTATTGGGAAAAAAGACTAATGAATAACGGGACAACCAAATGAATTTTTATGTTAATACTATGTACACAACCTTTTTGCTAGACGAATAACTCTAGTGAGAATTATTTAAACGAAAGAATGTTGCGACTTTTGCAACGTATTTACAAGACGTCAATGTACAGTCGTAAGGTAATAAAGAGAATTGTCGATACCTGTAATAGAGAGAGAGCGAGAGCGAGAGAGAGAGAAAGAAAAAAAACTTTTGGTTGTTCGTCGTGTACATTTTAAAAGAATTACAATGGTGTTGCATGTGAAAAAAGAAACGTTAATGTTTTATTTGACCCGTCTCTCACGGACGGATATATTCTTTTCTGTGACACATAATATCCAACGTGTACCCATCCGATATGAATCCTTCGTTTTGCCTCCACTTGCACGCACTCTTATGGCTGCATCCTAATCGCACCGTCTAATCTGATAGTTTCTCCGTTTAGAAGGGGGTTCTCCACGATCTGCTGGACGAGCTGAGCGTACTCGTCGGGCTTGCCTAATCTTTGCGGGAATGGTATGCTATGTGCCAAGAACGTGCGTACTTTTTCCGGCAATGCTTGCAGGAGGGGCGTGTCGAACAATCCAGGAGCAATGGTGACAACGCGAATGCCGATCTTGGCAAGGTCGCGTGCCAGCGGTAAAGTCATACCGACGACTGCTCCTTTGCTGGCAGAGTATGCCGCCTGTCCCATTTGCCCATCAAAGGCGGCTACGCTAGCTGTATTCACGACCACTCCGCGTTCTCCGTCTTCGTTGGGGGTATTTTCATTCATAAGACCAACGGACAGTCTGATAACATTGAACGTGCCGACTGTATTCACTTCGATGACTTTTTTGAAATCATTCAGATTGTGCGCTTCATTTTTATTGAAATTGTACACTTTGTGCGCAACAGCGATGCCAGCAGCATTCACTACAACGTTCAATTTTCCATACTTATCCTTGGCTAGTTTTACAGCAGTCGTCACGTCGCTTTCAGACGTTACCTGTGACAAAGAAATGTGTCTTGATACGTGCAACATTTACACGAATCCACTATCGGTGTATACATTCTAAATGCGGGAACATAAGATGGTCTATCGTTTATGAGGAATATTTAGCATTAAGTATGTTGTACATAGCGCATATATAATAACGTTAAAGTACCAATGTCAATTCTGAAATTATTAACAATAACGATTAGTAATACCGTAACGATAATACGTCTCGACTACCATGTCAATATTAAGTATTATAAAACTGACGTTAATATTGGCAGCAGTATAATAAACGTCGTATATCACAAACCGGTACGAGTTTCTGACTGTGTTGAGATTACGGATGCTTTATCCAAACGTCTTGAATTATGAAACGCACTACGAGCGTGCACAAGGAATCGTTTATTCTTTGTATTATATAACGCTATTGCTATTAGAAATTTCTAATTTCATACGTTCGTCGGCGAAAAGACTGCGGATCCTCCTAAACTATCCGCAAGTTCTGATCCTTTGGACGTAGGTAGATCCGCAATAACGACTTTGGCACCTTGTTTAACGAATCTCTCCACAGTTCCACGGCCTAATCCAGAAGCACCTCCGGTAACCAACGCTACTGTTCCCTAAAATCAGCATCTGGAGTTATTATCTGTGTCTTTTACTCGTCGGACATTCATATTCTAATTGTATAAGCAACGGTGTTTAATGTTTCACGCAAGGGGATATTTATTTGTATTTCCAAGCTATTTGTAGCATGCGTGTACGCCATAAAGTGTATAAAATTCTGATGTAGCATGCCCCTGATTTCCTTTATTAATGTACTGTTCCTAATCGTTACGTAAAATTTACTCCAATTTTCCATTAAAAGAAAATTATATTAAAATATATGAACAAAGTGTAGGCTAGAAAAATTTCCCCAACGTTCAAATTCTTTTTAGACTTTTCAATTTCTCGAACCTTTCCCTAAATTTGTACAAAAATCTCTATCTTCCATCCTTAGAGCCTGAAAGAAGTATTGATCATCTATTATCTTGTGTTTCAGGCAGATTAAAAGATACATCGAGAGATAATTTTAAATGGGATTCGTTTTTCACGAATGTGTACAGTCCCAAGCAAAAATTTCTTTCTCAAATACACCAATATCAATGGGCGTAAGTGAATGTACACATATAAAGGAAGAAAGTCGGAATACACTTAGCTACGAAAGTATATAAAGATCAAAATGCACGCAATAATCTTTAATCTAGAACGTTCTGCATCCGTTCCGATCGTAGGAAGAAAGAAATTTTCAAGAACAAAGAAACTCTTACCCTCAACATTTTGAAGACGATTTAAGGTTCACGAATAAGAAAAGTACAGAAGTATGATCGTTCTTATTCACAGTGAGGTACACCCTTGCACGTGGAACAGCCGGCTTCGAATGGAACCGAGCGACTCGGCTGGGCAAATCGAACAAAGTAACGAACGAGTTGCTCTATCGACGTGGGACTTTGAACCATGTGACTCCCTTCTTAACTCTCTGATAATTTTTATCATGGCATCAATTGACTGCAAATGTGTTATTTAAATGACGAATGTATCAACATCGTCTACTCGAAGACAGGGAATGTCTGCAGCAATGTGAAAATGCTTCGAGAAATGAATTCGAAAGACATTTAATAGATGCAAAGAAGTTCTTCGATAGTTGAATTCGTTAGTTTGAAATATTATTTGGATTAAATGAATTATCTTGTGTTTGAATGAACGTTTTAGCGAATTAAAGTGACTCTCGATTTAAGATACCTCTTTTCGGTAAAGTAAGTTTTTGTGGATCGACTAATTTTTAATGGTTTTGCACTGTAAATACAATGAAAGTACTTTGTTACGATGATATAGTTAGCTCGAAGAAGATATAACATTGATAAGTAGATTAGTATCGAAGAATCAAGATATTTTTTCGAGTAAAGATATTTCTTGAAGATCAACTTATTTCTAATTGTTTTCCTCTGTAAATAATTGAAGTTATAATTGAAGTTTACTTTGGTATGATAATAATGTCAGCTTGAATAATGAAAATAGTTTAGACAATGTTATCAACGGCAATAATAATGCATATTGGAGAACAATATGGTATTTGCTATGACTAACTGTAATCGCGGAATGACTGGAATAAATTTAAATAAAAAAGTAGCTATACTTAAGTTTATTTCTATATGTAAAACTTCGATACGTAGGTCAAGGATCGCTTTTAATCATGTTATTCTTAAAAAGATATTGCATATTGAAAAATAAAAATACAAAAGGCATCTTAAAATCTTTCGTAAAAACTTCCGTCGCTGTTATTCGCAGATAAAAGTACGATTTAAATGTCATGCAAAAAATGTAATAATTTCGTATATCCTGTACTCGTCCGTGTATTATCATTTTCTGTAAAAAAATTGTTATCTCCACATTCAGGAAAAATAATTAAAAAATATAACGAACAAATGAAGCCTTCATTTCACACCCTAGATAACTACATTCCATTCCGTCTTTCCACAATTTTTAAATGTCACATAAACATCATGGAAACGAATTTCTGTTTGAAAAGATAACGTAAAATATGCCGAATACGTGATATTCCCAGTTATTCAACGCTATTACGTTCCTGAAGACGGAGATACATTCCATACATACACAAAAAAAGTTAAAAATAAACAAAAGTTATTCCTGCACCATGAATGGTGCACATATTTAAACATAAATACATTTTCGAACATATGCGTATGTGACATAATAAGTAAAGCGGAGAGATCTGTCGTTTCTTTACGTGTCTGGTAAAATATTTCAAATGTCATTCATTATGAATAGAGATACCGTGGAATGCTATTTATGAATTTCGAGTGATCAGACTATGTTCGTACTTAATCACGATGATTTGTGTTTTTTCGTCATCGTTCCTGATTGGTGGAAATCAAATCTATTCTCTATACAAGTCACATAACCTATTCATTTCAGGTGTACAAAAACACAAATGCAAATTAAATCGCGTAAATTCGCAACTTTAGCCAGATTCATGAATTATCGGCTTACACTAGGAGCATATAAAACCAAGCTTAAATGGGAGCAGCGAGAGTCAAGTTTCGCGAAATGTTTCGTGTTAATATTTCAAGGGGGCAGTAGTGTCGACAAATTTAGTTTCTGTTGGAGGCGGTAGAAAGCGGTAGTGACGAAAGCGAGCCTTCTGCGCAGACGCCATGACGGCAATGGGTAAAATAGGAACCGAGACCATGCAAGACAAATCTGAGCCGGCGTAAAATACAATTTTGCAATTATACATTGATTCGACTTGAGTATCGTTAGACGCAATAATAGATCTCAGATAGTCCAATCGTAATGTTAAGAATTTCTCGATCAACGTCCCAATGAAATAAATAGAACTTACATATTCCAAAATGTTTGACTATAAATCGCACGAGCGCGCCGGCCGACGAGAAAGGAACAGCACGACCGACGTTTTTTTTCCTATCGTCGTAAAAAGAGAAGAAATTCACAACTCAGTTTTGTATTTCGAAGTCCAAACACCAGTAACTAACTGAGAGTAGAATTTGAGCACAGTTCTTGAAAATTTCTCACCGAAAAATGATTTAAACGCAGGAGCATTGAATCGGACATTTTCGCAGCACGCAAGGGAACTTTCGAAGACTGTGACGCCACTAATTCGGTAGAACGCCACGCAGCAGCGCGCTGCAGCGTGGGAAAATTCAAACGATCGTAAAATACGCACTGCCGATTATATCTGAATTCTACCAGTCTGATATTGAATATAATCAATGATATTTGATCTGTTCTTAGCGTTCGTAATATGAAGTTGTAAAACAAGTATCACTGTTGTAGACGAGAAACGTGGCCCGTAAATTTCGCGAGAGTCCGGAGACGCTATCAATTGCGACGTAGTTATTTCGCGATTGTTACTAAATTCGTAATTATTATTGTCAAAATTGATAGATATGGAACAGTGTAAGAAATATAACGTAGTGAATAAACGAGAACACTATTTTTTAGCAATCGGTAAACAAGGAAAATCTAAAAAAACGGCACTCACTGCGGATACGTCTTGACAGTTTCAAGTCCGGTGAGGAAAAGAGGCAGGAGCTCCCTCTCGCAGGAGTGGGGGGAACGGATGACCAATCAGAATGCGATTACATGCCATACGGTCGATAATTGTAATCAAATGATCTCTAAATCTGATATTTACAAAACGAACAATAATAAATAATACAAATTACCTCCTTATTCATGATATGCAATATTAATATAATCTGAAATAATTGTTTTACTTTAATCCGGTATTGGAACTGATATGTAGTTCCTACCTCTGTTACATATTTCGGTGAAACTTAGATATTTGTGATTATTACGATCCTTTCTGGTATCTCATCTGCTTTTAGGAAGCAATTAACATTTTATTTACATTATTGCTTTCACGAAGATCTTCCTTTTGAAATAATTTGACAATGCTTTCATCCAAAACCTTTGTTTTATATTTTTACCTACAACACAATTAACCAATTTCAAATTTTTCATTAAAATCGGCCTAATCTTAAGTATATGTTAACTTGTAGCAGCGTCTTCTGAAATCTGCTAAGCAAAATATAAAATAACGTTCGAAATATTTAGCATATCGTGCTGAAATTGAATTCATATGGGTTTTATGATTGAGAAACTGAAATGCGTAAATCTCGGCAACGTCTTTACCTTGTTTACGAAGATAATTTTAGAAGTACCTGACGAAACGAGTTATTTTAAGTTTAACAGATTCATAATTCCTTGTGATTCGAAGATTTCAAATTCGTCTTTCGAACGTTCGCACGATTCGACTTTAAAATTTACACCCGTGTGTATGCGTCGCACAAAGCAATTTATTCGCGCGTCTATGCTAATCTAATAAGTACAAGAACTTGCGTTACAACTCGAATGAAAAATATTCCACCTTATTCTGCGTATATTATGCTACCTACTATTTAATTATAATATCCTACCGTCCTTTAATGTACGATATTTTTATTATAAATTGTAATAATATTATGAAAATAAATATTATTGCGAAATGGCATTTTCGCGAATATTTTCTCCCTCGGTTTAAATGTAATGCCTCGAATTTATGCAGTATAATTTACTTTATGACATATTTTATGTAATATATGTACTGCAATGAATTTTCCCGTAATTACTTTCACTGATTGATTGTAATGTAATTACAGTTTTTTACATTTCAGTAATATAACAAATTCAGTCAGTAATATACTAATACTATTCTAAATGTATCTCGCATCTGTTCTAGACTTTATAGGCAAGAAAATTATTTTTCTCTTTTCACAAAATAAATCTCAATATCAAAATATTCAAAATTCTTCACAATCTTAGCATCAAGTTATACCGTTGTAGCATAGTTAAACTGTTTAATGACAAGTGAAGTGACATTATGGTACAGAACATAGAACGAACATTAATGAACCTTATGCACATATTGTTTGCACGGAGTAGTCATTGGCAAATTTTCCACTTCCACTTATGAGCAGGATGAGAATACACACTGTAAAATACATTGCGTCTGCATGTTGAAAAGAGGGAGTGGTGCTAATGAGACTCTGTTGTCCCTATAAAAGTGCTCTACCAGAATGATGGGCACTGTTGAAAATGTTGCGCAACAGTGAAATAGATCTCAGAGCTTTAAGATTCCTGTACTGGATATCTCTATTAGTATGTATACTTGTGCAATTAAACGCAACGCCGGTACCCGTGCCAACAATGGATTCAACGTCTACAGACCCAACAGACAGTTTATCCAGCACTTTGCCCGACAACGATTTGTAAGATATCTCAGTGTGAACTTAAGATCATGTTCATTGCATTGAAGTTTTATATCTGCCGCAGTTCACTTTGACTTCATCAAATTTTATTCTGTTCCTTTGTTTTATTTCTCACTGTGTGTTTTAAAAACCAGGATGTCCAAAAATACAATGACATTGATTATTAAAAAGAAATGCAGTAACGGATGCTCATACTATGCAAATGTATTCTGCATCTCTATAAGCATCTCTATATATATATCAATACTCTAATCGCTTCTATTGCAGGTACGTCATAAAAGCAGTGGTTTATGAAATTGGTATCTTAACGGACACTGATAATACAACCAGTGATAGTACTGAAAGGTAAAATAAATTTTTCCACATATATCGTGGTGACCACACTTCAGATTGGCATCATACAAAATTGATTTTGCTGTTAGCAACCCATACCGTTGATTGATTATTCTCACTTCTACTTATTTATCGTTACAGACAAGAGGAAGTTAAAATTTCACTTTTTGATCAACCAGGCAAAGGCGACGAGTATTTGAAGCAGAACGACACTCTTGTACCTGATACCTTTCTGTTAAAATAATTTTACACGTTCCAGATACGCGACTGAAAAAAAATGGAAATCTGTGTAATTTATGTATATAATAATGTTTAAACGACAGAACACCGTAAAAAGTTTGACAAAGTTTACAGCAAGTATTACACAATCGAGAGGCTTTAAGTAACGAAACGGCGTGCGTAAATTAAAAGCATGGACAAAATTGAGCAGGTGCTGCGTAAAAATGTCTATTTATAATTGTAAAATGTACAGAGAATCTTCATTTTTTAATTGAAAATATATTTATTTTAATACAAGCACAATCATATTTATTTTGCCACGAAAAAACATTAGGAAAAATTCCAGATTCAAATCCTATTGATCCTAAAATAAGAATATCGTACTTTTGTCATTTGATCTCAAAACTTCCTCAAATTACTCGGAAATACCGACGGACAAAGTATGGGGAAAAAAATGCGTAAGCAATTATTTAAAAATAAATGCGTTAAATAAGTCTCGAGTGTACGCCATGTCTCACGATATTAATTAACACGGTAGACCTATAGGTAAGGGTACTGGGCAAATGAAAAGATGAATATGCATCGGTAAATTTTAGATTTACGTTTGGAATTACGAAACATCTGTTGTATAAATAACAAAAACAGTGGAAATCGAATAACGGCATTAATGATGTACATCTAATTTTGAACATTGCTTGGATTTATTATTTAATTATGTACAATATTTCGTGTACAGTACTATAAACACATTACTATTGCAAAAACTCTTTAAGGCAAACAAAATAATTCGAACAATTCAGGGAACGTAATTCACAGAACTCCCCATTCGAGAAACTATACACATAGTGACCAAAGCATACACCAGTTTAAGTTCGGAACCCTGCAATTTAATACTACACTTCTTTTTTTTTTTTTCTTGGAAGATCATCTTGAAAGACTATTTTAACGGTTCGCATAATCTTAGAGAATTTCTTATTGGAATGCAAATAAACGATAAATTCATCATGGTAGTTCAATTACGTTTACAATGCGTGTATACATTGGGCATGAATATTATCATCAACGTAATAAAAATACAATAATTTCCATTTTTCTTGTTCATATTCGCATCGTTGCACGAGCATACGTTTAAACAATAGGCACTGCACGTAAGTACCTTTGCCTTATTCGAACGAAGAAGCAAAAGCACCAAGTTCTTTGTGAAATATCATATTTTTACGGTGAGTTCTTTTAAGGAGCCTCGGTAATCGATATCATTTTAAAACATTACAATATATTGTATATAACGATACGTAATACTTGTTCTGTGAAACCAGGTATCGAATGATCAAGCGACACACACGCACGATCGATTTTATCCTCGTAGTCTATTCCGTATCTGTCTCTGTACAAATTGTACTTTGTCGTCTGTCCCAGCATGCAAAAATGCCAAACACAACACGCAACGGAAAAACTTCTCTATCCTTCCTCTTTTCCTCCTTCTCTTTTTTTCGATTCTTACGATTTTCACAATTTGAACTCGACATAATGTACGTAATATAAATAACAATTTTTTTTTTGCGCAACCCTTAACAAATATCCATTGAGAGTATCCAGAATACGTGGATCCGTTTCGCTCTAGGTGAAGTACCTGCGATCGAAAAGTTGGCGACCAGGGAACTTACGTGTGTGAACGTCAAACAATAACACTAAACACTAACGTAGTTGAGCGTTGGTGAGTTTCTTCTTAATAGTTTTCCATTCCGCGTCTATATACCCTGCTGTAAGTTCGTAGTTACCCAGTTACCAACGCGGCCAAAGCATAATTAATGTGATCTAATGAAAATATATGGATGTAGCATGTGTATATATAATATATGTATCGTTTTATGCATATACATATATTATATGTATACGTGTACACTCTGATCGTTCGTACAAATTTATACTGATATGATTTTCTTTTTCCTATTGCCATGCCGTATCATAAAAAGCAACATCTCATTTGGCATCCTTTGACGGTAACACAGAATCCGGCGACGCGTTTTTCGGACTACACGAGATCTTGTTCTCGTTCGATGATGCCTCATTTTCTATCGTTGCGTTCGCGAGCTCAGACTTTTTTGTATCCTCAACGCATTTGGTTTCTCTGAAGCGAAAAAAGTTATTTGTTAACTATGCTGGGATTCTAAAAGAAACTAGATAATTTGGAAATACAGTGCACTCTCGTGTAACGCGGTTAATCCTTTCAAAACCAAATTAAATATTTTTAACGAGAAAAAGGCGTCATTTAGAAAAAGTGGTAGTTTCATTGGATCATTTAAAAACTGAAGTAGATTTAATTCTCAGCACCGATGACCTGCGTTATTGAACTCTATGTAATATCTAACGACTTGTAAATGATAACATTCACGAATTTCCTATTACTTAATAAAAAATTACTCCTATTACTATACTTAAATGTTGACTTTAGAAGAATAAAGTACTGCTGAACACAAAGCTATATTTAACTTTAAAGGTTTTGGTCTACAAAGATGCGATTTAAATAGGAAAAGTTTTCCGTCGGTAGAAATTATGAAGCTAGGGATCTACTAGTGTTTAATTTGGTAATTCCTGTGTTTTATTATTTGCCGCGTTGTATGATAAGTAGTCGCAAAGTCTTTGTCACGTTACACGAGAGTTTACTGCAACGAAAATTTCAAATCAATTCACCTGTCGCTCGTAACTTCACTGGGATTGGCATTTTTATCGGCGGTACAAACCGAATAGAGATTGTCCTCGATGCTTTTGTGATTCAAGTTCGTCTCTGTATTTGCCGATGCGCTGCCGACAGAATCTCCGGTATTCGTGTCACCTGCTCCGATTCCCTCCACGGGTAATTCATTTTCCAATACTGCCTCTTTTTCGTTTCGTTCCGGAGCCGTGACCGTTTCTTTGTTCACTTCGTCGCACAATTTGTTGTCTACTATCACAGTGTTCTCTATGTTGAGACTACTCTCAAAATTATCGAAGTTTGCCCAGCCCGTCGACTTGACTGGCTCCAATGGTAGGGGATTCCATTGCTTCACTTCGGGAAGTACAGTATCTGAAGACGTCGTTCCCGAATCCCAAGCTAATACAATGTTGATCTTGTTAATGAAATTACTCCTACGCACGTTATAATGACACTTACATACTACGATCTTTTAATAAGCATACGATATTAATTTTTAAGACAACTGGCACAATGAATGTCAAATTTTCTGAGTAAGTTCTTAATTCGATCAAGTAGTCGACAAAAATGCTGTTCAGAATAAGTTGGGGGATGTTTCAAAATGAACACGATGATCTCTGTATTCACAAATTTTTTCTGGTGTCTGAAGTAAAACGTTAAGATGGTAATTATGAAAATAGATTCATACGGTCATTAGAATCGATATCCATGTTCGTATCACGCTGATCATCGTCATCCTCGTCGGACGAGTTGGAATCATTGTGTTGCTGCTTCGTGGGCCAGTCCCGTTTATCCACCACCGTTTGAAACGTGAGTTCACCCTCGTCTCCCCATTCTATGCCGGTGTTGCAGTCTTCAAGCCCTGCCTTTTGTTTCTGCTGACACATCTGCAAAACACGTTCGTTTCTCCTTAGCATTATCTAATCTCTGAGATGTCGTTGAAAGGCGAATCTTCCTTGTCCGTGCTACCTCACGTACCTTATTGAACATATCTTCCCCCTTGTCGAGATCCTCTTCACTGAGAGTGAAGGCCAACGTTGTCGGTTGGTCAACCGAGGTACTATAATGTTAATTTAAAAAAAAAGTTCCGGCAACAAAACACGGATTTGTAATATCTCCGTTCTTAGTTACTTTAATGTTACGCTTGCCTTCCGGATCGGAGCCGCGTTTGGAAGTCCAGGGTACGCGACGTTTCGCCAGCATTGCAGACAGCTTCGTTAGTGCTTCGAGGAGACTCCGATAGTGACAGTGATACTAACTCTGACACTTTATCAGAGTTTCGTCCAACCTCTGACGAAGCTGCGATACTAATACAAACTCTGATGCTGTATCAGAATTTCGTCGAAGCCCTGCTAAAGCCAGCTGTAATGCTGCTGAAACCTCGAACGCGGCTCCAACCCGGAATCTAATCCTAACATTAGCCATGATGGCCGCGAAAGCCTCAAAAGTAGTACAGTAGACTCGGATAACGCGAATTCCTTCGACAGGGGTACACAGTAACCGCATTGCACGAGAGTCTACATTATTCTCGGTTACTTTGTTAATTTTTTATTTTTTCCGACTATTCTGAAGGCGACGTTATATTGTTTATCTTTTAAAATCACGGGCACAGGCGTGTAAAATTAACTTTGAGATAGGAGAACGCATGAGTAAGAAACATACACGCTGGTCTACTTACTGAAGAGCGTCGTCACCGTCATTGAACTTATCATCGCGGAAACCAAAGTTTTCGATAAATTGCGGAGCCACTTGCTGTCCCAGGTAGTTGGAATAATACTGATCACATCGTAAAGCGTTATTTAAATCATGGTTATTCGCTTTATAAAGAACAATGCAAGTCAAATTCACCAATGCGATATACTACTCATTTTGTTAACTTAATTTACGTTAAATTCTGCTTATGTAATATAATTAATTCAAGGCTTTTCAAGCACGTACTACGTTTTCTTTAAGCATATAATATATATCGATACTGACTTGTTCGACACGTTGAACTTCCTGAAGATATGCTCCCTGAGAATAATTGTACTCGGCATTTTCATCGGGATTTGCCATGAACCCTGGTGTTTCAAGACCCTGAAAGTAAAAGTTTACCGTAGAGCGTACCAATAAGGGAGAATTGCAAGACTTCGTATCAGAATATGATTTATATGATAAAATACCAAAAACTGTTGGTGCGTGGTATTAATTTCCGGTAACTGTGTATTCACTAAGTTTTCCCATTTACTAAGACACTTGGACGACAAGTTATCCTTCAGAAACTTGTCCAGACCACTGCTCTTACTGCACTGATTAACAATATTATTTGCAATATTTATCAAATGGCCCATATATCCTTGCCTGATGCTGTTCTCCTTGTTTCTGAAATATCGAGCGTCACTGTATATCGAAATCCTTGCGAGAAAGTTTTTCATTCGAAAAATTGATATTTGTTTTTTACAATTGCCATTGTTAAACTTACTGTTTACTGTCATTTTTGTCCCATACTTCCAAAATTCGATCTATTAATTTGCACTTGATAAATATCTGAAAATTCGCCCCAATTACAGTCTCATTTCTCGTTCATGCAAATAGAAATTCCATGCGATTGAAAAGATACTCACATTAGCATAAATAATATCATTTGTATCCTTAAAATCACAATTAATAGCTAAAGCCAGGCACTGTTGTACTTGTGTATGTAGGAAATTATTCCATGTATATTTAAAAAATAAGTCCTTAAAGATAATAAGAGCAACATAAGTATCATCCATTAAATCATTGTTAGAGTTCGGGATTTTGGTATATTAATATTAACGCGTACCAATAGTGTTTGGAATGCTCCTAAATCTACTAAGGTCTCATGAATTTTTACATTTTCCGTCGTTAACAGTGCCGTGAACAACTTTGTAACGTGCAAACGCGTATTACCGAAAGGACACTCTAGCACTCCGGCGGTTGTTCTTACAGGTGGTTTCTGCAATATAAATATATTCATTTAGACGCAAGTAAGTCTGCCGGCGCAAAAGTTTCGAATTAAATTGCTAAAATAAAAATTGATCGGTGATTCTTAATATATCGTATAATTTAACGCAGTATTAATATCATAGAAAAAATTTCATTGCGTCGCGTCTCATTATTATTTTCAATTTCGAAGGTTTTGCAAAACTTGAAAATTTCCTATTCCATTTACCGCATCACGAATGTAAAAGTTACATACAAAAAAACAACTATATAACACGTACGTAAGGAGGATCCAATAGAAGTTTATGAAGCTGATCTAAATAAGGCAGAGCAGCATTAGATATCTTAATAAGTTGTTCATTATCCGATACTTCGTCTGCGATATCGTTTCCATGAATATCTCCCTCGTTTAACGCACTGAAAATGAAACATCGTGATATCGTCATCTCGTACATTTCTATGCAAGTAATTTGATTGATCTGTAAGTATTTTATGTAATTACTTGTTAAGTTTTTGGCCCAAAAGTACAAGAAGCACCTGAATTCCTCCCACTATGCTGCTTTCCAGTTTTTCTCCGGTTAATACAGTTTCTAACAGTAGACTTACGATCTCTGCTCTGTAAAAGAAATGATGTAATGCAATATTGAGAATATCGAACGATTATTGCAACGGAAAATTTTTATTTAATGACAGTTATACAAGATTCGGTTTCATTGACTACCCTTTTTACTTACGATTCAAGAGTATTTAAAATAGGATCGGGATTGGTGCGTTCCGTCGATGTACGTTGATTTTCCCTCGCAACAGTTACCATATCGCAAAGCAATTGTGCAGCATTTGCGCGCTTGGCTGGTTCAGAATTAGGAGATAATAATTTTACCAATCTTTGCACTAACTGTTGACTATCTAACCACTGTTAAAGGCAAATACAAACGTCAAGCTTTATAAGGTGAATTAATCGGACTTATTAACTGGGAGAGAAAATACAAGATTATTATGTGTGTAAAGGAATAGAGTACATCTACGAAAGTCTCATGCTTAAAATTATATGAAAATTCTGATTCCTTACGTTCAGGATATTTTGACGCATATCAGTGCCCTCGACCTGAGTAACGAGTTTCAGCACTAAATCCATAATCGCGGATGTTTCTAAATGCTGTAAAAGTAGATCGACGCACGTCTGACGACTTTTTAAAAACTCTAACACCTGCAAACAAGTGAACTGATACGAGTACCAGTTCTGGCGGAAAGAATGGAATTATAGGATAAATAGGTCCAGGTATCCCGATAGGGATTAAGAGAAAAGAAGAATTATTTAATATTGCTGACGTCAGTTTCTGTTCTAAGATTATTTGAATCATAAAATTTATATTAAAAAAACACAAAAATATTTTTATCTCTTACTATAACAAATGAATCGATATTAGTATAAAATGTATGAGTGCTTTATATCACTCGACGTAGCGTCATATAATCACCTGATCACTTTTACGAGCGACAAGTACCCCAATTGTTTTACTGAAAAACGATGCCAACAGCGGATTTAACGGTTGATCGGTATCAATGAAAGAGTAAAGTTTTGTCAGAAGAGCCTGGTCGCCTGGAACATACGAGTAATATCATTTCTTCTATGCTCATAGAAACAAAGCTTTTGTAAGTGTGGTGCTAAAAACATTTTACAGTCTCTATTTGATACACGAATTCATGAGATCGAACAGTTTCTATACCTGCTAGTTTCTCATTTAAAGATGGGACATCGCACGTTAATAATTCACAAGCCACGTTTGGATATTTGTAACGCCATCGCTCTTCTATATCCTCCGAAGGTTCTTTAGTCGTAAGCTGTATCAGTTCCTCCATTACGTCGGGTCTAGTAAGACTATACACAGTGTCATGTTAGATAATGTCCTATTCACGGAAATAAATTCCATTTTTACTTACTATTCGATTAACTTCTTATTCTGGCTCTTGCATTCTTGTAAAATAGTTTCTTCGTCCATTAGTTCTTGTAACGTAACATCCTAAAATTATTCATCCATTATCTCTACCAATTTTCCCCAATGACAAAGACAGGAAATAGTAAAAATTATAATCGTCTATGCACGCATTCTATATAAGTAAGAAATGTAATTACAAGTATCATAAAATATTAAGACAAAGCATAATAAATAACCACTTTGGTACGATCAAACTCAAAACATTTTACATCTACGACAATTAAGAAGCGCAGGACAAATCTATGATTCTTACACCGCATTTCCCATACGTATCGTTTATTGCCCACCATCGATATATCAAATTAATTGAGACAATGTCATTAAGTGAAAAGATTGTAACAATGAAAAGATAAGAGTCAAGACATATCACAGATAGGGGACATGCATTTACCACTCTGCAATAACTCTATCAATGGATGCAAAGAGGAAAAAAAAAAAGCGAAGACACTTTGTGCAATTAGAAGAAAGATTCGAAAGAGCAGTTATTTCGAAGGCGTGAGTCGACGAGATAAACTTTTACACGGAGTAAGGAGAATATTCTTGCCTCTTTATTGAGCAGCGCCTCGATCTGAGGCGATGACATGAAATTATTCGTCCAAAACATGATGCGCTTCCTTATATCACCCTATTCGTTACTACGGTACGATTAATCAGATGTGAGGATAATCACAACATTGAAGTGGTAGCCACCACGAAAAAAATAACGTAATGCTTCGTGAGAGGGAGAGCCAACTAACATTGCATGGACACGTATCGGTACGGTAATGACGCCGTGAATAATCGCAGCGACGTTTGTCGCTGCGAGTGCCCAGCTTAGACGAGCAAGACTTTTTTTATTCCGTCGACGGAATTGAACGCGTACCACTTCAAAACGTCACTTTTTTTTCCCCTAAAAAGCAGAAAGAATCGGATTGTTTTAAGTTTGACGTTTGCCGCAAATGTAATCCTTCCTGCGGTCGACTTTCGATCACTGAAATGTATCTTGGTTCAGTACGTTGGCTTCCGCAATTGACAAACTTAAAGGCGATTCATACGACGGATAAGGTTCATTTCAGCAGCCATTCCAACTGGAAATTTCAAATGTTCGATAACGTTTTGCGCGGGAAAGGTTTCGATTCATTTTTCGAGAATTAAAAATTTAATGTGAGCTGTCAATTTTGAGACTGGCATAAGTCATTTTGTCTTTAAATCGAGAAATTTAACATTAGGACTACCTATGACTGGTTCTTAATTTCTTTCATAATTCTGGAAGTTTCTACCTCTTCTTTTCCTTCTTGTTTCTCTAACTAAAGAATTCTATCGTTCAGTTTTCTTTACTTCGTTATTCCTTTTCTTTTAACATATTTATCTGTTATATTTGAATATACTGAATTAATCGTCGGCAGTTCCGGTGTTAAGGATTTGCGTCATGCTTAAAAATATTGATGCCAACTTCCGAGAAGATTTTCTTGTATTTCTTACTTCAGGACATCTATATTTTACATCAATATAAATAATTGGGCATTGTTATTGACAAATCGCCATTTTTCATCGCGGTGAAGTGATTTACACCACTTTCAAAATAAATGTAACACAGCTCATTTGTAATACAGCGATTTACAATAAAGAAATGAGTCATACGTACGACGTTTTTGAATAATGTATATTATATGCTGGAAAATAAATGAAATAGATCAAATGATAAAAAGTAGAATATCCTAAATAATTAATCTGTAACAATTATTCCTCCATAACATAAGAAATGAATCGATACCCGGTTAATGGTTTCGAAAATGCTCAAACGAATTCGTATATGTAGTCACATGTTATAGGCCGTGAAACCGAATTCTCCGTTTCGTTTTAATAGGATTCCAATTTTTTGAAAATGGGCAAAAAGGATAAAAATAAGAAGAAATTAAGTGGCAGCGTTAAAACCGCCCTTAAAACTGAGAAAAAATTAAATGCCAAACAAAAGAGAGAGTTAGCCGCACTCGGCGAGGTTAGCCGATAATATAAACACCGTTTTTTTAATGGATACACATAATATGCTTTAATGATAAATTTAACTCGTAATTATGAATTTTTATTGTAATTTAGTATATGTATTTGTAAGATGTAATTCGATAATAAATTAATCTTTAATTGTGAAATATTTTGTCCACTTTTTGAAGAGCATTAAGACTTTTATTTACTTAGGATGATATAGAGAAAATTGTTGCTGAAATTGAAAAAGAAGAGGCACGAAGGCAACAGGTCGTTGAAAAGACAGTGGCACCGCCGTCTCGACGCGTGAACTTTACTTTGACGCCGCATCCTTACAAAGATGAACTTATTATGCTCGGAGGAGAATTTCATGATGGGAGAACGGTATAGGAGATCTTTTCCGAATGATTTATAGCTGATCACGATATAAACAAAGATGCTTACGGTGGATTCTCTAACGTTTGACAAACTTTACACTCTTTCAGACGACTGTTTACGGAGATATGTTTACATATAATTTAAACAAGCAAGAATGGACGATCGTAAAAGTACCAGGTGCTCCACCTCCAAGGTGTGGTCATCAGGCTGTGGCAACTTCTACAAATAAAGGAGAGTTATGGATATTTGGCGGTGAATTTTCTAGCCCATCGGAGTCACAGTTTTACCATTATAAAGATCTCTGGGTGTATCGGATAGCAGAGAAGAAATGGGAGAAAATTTTGTATGAAAATTTCATTAGTATAAAATAACGGTAGGAATATCAAAGAATTCTTTTTATTCTTTGCTATGCTCTATGTCGCACAGATCTCCCGGTGGACCATCGGCCAGAAGTGGACACAGAATGATTCATATGAAGAAACAATTAATTGTTTTTGGAGGATTTCATGACAATCTCAGGGATTACAAGTATTACAATGACGTGCATATATTTAATCTCGAAACATACGTCTGGCAAAAAATTATTGTTTCTGGTAAATTTCTAAAGCATTTGGAATATCTGAAAAGAAATTTTCCATATTTACAAGTGAGCCTTTTTGTGTAAATCGTAGGTAATCCACCGCTTCCACGATCCGGATGTATTGTTCTACCAACGCCGGACAACAAGCTTCTAGTATACGGTGGCTACAGCAAGGAGAGGATTAAAAAAGACGTCGACAAGGGCACCGTACATACAGACATGATTTTAATGACACCTGAGAGTGAGCCATTTCTTTTGCATCGTTAACCCTTTGGCCTACGCTAACAAATTACACTCGTGATGCGGTAAATGGGATAGGAAATTTGCAAGTTTTGCCAATTGAAAATGTCAATGAAACGCGACACGATCAAATTATTTCTTCACTGGTCAATTTTCATTTTAGCAATTTAATTCTACATTATCGCACAGGAAGTCAGAATAGAAATCGGGCAAGTGGTTAAATGGGATCTTACGATAAGAGTCCTCACGGTGCTAAGGATATTTATGAATTTCAGAAAGCGATCAGAGTGGTTTGAAGTGGAAATGGGTATCTGTAAAACAGGCAGGCATCAGAATGTCACCACGATGCAGTGCTCCAGCTGTTTTAGTCCAGTCCAATCTGGCGTACGTGTTTGGTGGTGTCTTTGACGACGAAGACACCGACGAGGAACTTCACGGAATGTTTTACAATGATTTAATGGCACTGGACTTGGAAAAGTTTCAATGGCATAATGGTAAACTTATTCGATTCTTTTTTAAGAAGTCTCCTTTGTGGAACATCGAAGTGTTATTTTACCGAATTGTGTGTAGTATCACTCTCTGGGAAAAAAGATACAGCTGCACGACGCAAAAGGAGAAAGCCAAAAGAAGAGAGTGGCCAGAATGAGAATAACAGCGAAAGTGACGATGACTCTGACAGTGAAATGAAAGAAAAAGAAGCGGAACCTACTGAATCTACGATCACCGACAACGACGGAATATTCACGGTTAATATTTTCACCTACATGTATTTTTTATGACGAGAAGGTAATGAAATATTTTGCATTCAATGACTCGCTATTACATATCTGTAACAGGTTACGATTGGCCCAACGGCGGCAGGAAACTCGAGCTCAGGAAAAGAGAAAAGCACAACTGAAGATGTATTCTTCCCATGTCCAAGAATAAATGCAGGATTAGCTGTGAAGCACAATGTTTTGTACTTGTACGGTGGCATGTTTGAAGACGGAAATCGGCAATTCACCCTTAGCGATTTTTATAGCTTAGGTAAGTTCAACATGCGCGTGCGTAACGTTACAATTGGCTTTCGAGTTGGAGCCGTTTGTCGTATCGGAGTTTTCTCGAAGTCCCGACGAAGCTCTGATACCGACCCTAACTCCGATATAGTATCAGAGTTTTCTCAAAGCCCTCATGAAGCTGTGATACCAATACTACGATACTGTATCAAAGTTTCCTCGAAGCCGTGATGAAGCTGGCTGCAATGCTGGCGAAACGGCGGACATCCTTGACTTCCAAACGCGGCATCAGCCAATTATGGCCATGAATGTCTCTAAACTAGTATATCTATGCACACTGCATACAATTAATGGTAATCTTATTTCTATTCGTCTTTATCTAGACTCCCGTAAGTTAGACGAATGGAAAACGATAATGTCGGACGATTTATCTTCCCAAGCTTGGTTCGATTCTAGCAGCTCAGGCTCAGACGACGATGATACGGACAGCGAGGATTCCGATGATTCCGACGATGAACGAATGAACGTGGATGAAAATTAATGTACAGATTAGAAAACGCTATAATATCAATCCACATCTTTGAATATACTTTTACCTAAAAATTACAAAGTTTTATTTTACTTGGTTTTTGTCATATTTCCTTTGTTTCTTTAGGTTTTCAGCTTTTCGATTAATTTATCACAATGACACCTGACTTATGACTTTCTCTTGATCCGATTTGTTAGAATTTTTCTTCTCTATATTTGCTCTAATCTTTTCTAAAATATCAGCATCCTGAAAAAGAGTTGTTGACTGTATTCTAGGTTATTCTTCGTAGCTAACAATTTAATGATTCAATGGATAGAGTAATTACCTGTGCTACAACAATTAAAGTACAATCTGGTGAAAAGCAATGACGTATAGCGTTTTCATTCTCGGTATTATCGCTCTGGTGTATGAAAATATTCCAAACTTTGCTTCCTCCCGTTATTAGATTTTTGTTTTCTTTGTAAAAATCGTAATCACTCGAATTCCTGGTTATAATGTGAACTGTAAACAAAAGAGATTTAAAGGTTCATTATTGGAGTGTGATTTACTTCTCGAATCTATTTTAAATATATCATATGCACGGGTCGTTACCTTCAGGATTTGACTTCAAGCTAATATTACTTAGGAGAATTCGAATTTCTATTATCAATTTTAAAACTTCGTTTATCCTTTCATCCAAACCAGTATCTCTCCATTTTCCGTACTGCAATAATTACAAGTATTAACACAATGATAATTCAAAGGTGTAAGAATATAGCAGACTCTCGTATAAAAAAACTAAACAACGACGAAGCCGGTAACGATAAAGAAAACAATCTTATGTTCGAATAAAACAGATTTAATTCTTAAATTAGGTCGCGTTGTAGGAATTCACGTTATATAAGGGTCTACTGTATACACGATGCATAAGAAATTGTAATTTTACTTCATCCGGTTCAGGATACGGCGCTTCGAGCAACGACGTTAAAGATAAGAATCCTGGCAACTTTTTCGAAAGCCTTTGGTACAAATCATCCGCAAGATATGGTGTTATAGGAGCAAGTATTCGTAACGAAACTTCCAAGCATTTTATCAAAGTATACGTGTGACTTTGAATCACATCGGTATTTTCGCCCTTGAAACCCCACTTGGTAGCTTCCTTTGCAGCAATAGTCAAATTTCACAATTAATAAAAAATACATTAAGCGCATTCGATCGAAGGCGCGTCTTTTCAAATCTTACCACATAATAATCACAATATTCATAATACAGAAACTGCTTTATCGTCGCGACGACCTTGTGGAAATCTCGTTGCGCGAAGGATTCATCGACCGTATTAATCATCAATGACAATCTGCTTAAGATCCAACGATCGATAGACGTTAAACTTTTCGGATCATCGCATGACTTTCCATCGGTCGAGAGCAGCACGTACTTGCTCACTTGCCAAATTTTATTGGCGAATAAGTTATTCGTTCGACATTCCATCTGATCGAAGTTGATCGTCTGATCTGTTGAAATACAGGATTGATTTTTAACGCATTATTTCTCGTAGAATTTTCACAAAAATGAAGTTAGAAAAGTGTTACTCCGAATGATTGTGTTTACTAACTTTTAATATTGCGGCTGCACAACGTCATACGCAATGCATCAACGCCGCATTGCGATATTCCGTTGGGAAACATCTTTTGATTTGCAGTTATGATTCGTTGCAATTCCCTTTTCGATACGAGGCCCATGTTACAGTTTTGTTTCGTTTCTTTTATAAGCTCCTATTTATAGTCTACCGTTTAATAAGAATGAATAACATGTTTATATAATAATAGTAACACTTACTTCTAAAGTTATCCCATTGATTATGTTCTCCGGCAAGATAACATTTCCAAGCGTCTTAGACATTTTCTTCCCATAAGCGTCACACAGAATCCCATGTAAAAGAACTTCCTATTGATCGATAATTCTTATTAATTGTTCAATTTTATCACGAATCAACGACTTTACCTTAAATGGTAGCTGATTAGTTAATTCCAATCCCAGCATGACCATTCTTGCGACCCAGAAAAAGAGGATATCGTATCCCGTTTCCATTAACGTCAGAGGATACAATTTTTTAAAATCATCCGCCTAAAAGTGTAATCGTAGATGAGGCATGGTTTACGGTTTTAACGTTACAACTAACGGCATTAAATCTATTATATTTAAATATATTAAATAAGTACTGTAGAAAACTAGTAGTCAAACGGTGGAAAAGACGATTAATTGAGTAATTTATGTTTTATAAGATGAACGTGGAATATCTACTCTATGGCTCTCCCACAAATTTGGAGAATTTTTCGAAAAAAGGGGAACCATCAATTTTGATTGCCTTGGTAGTTGTAGCGTTAATTGGATTTGTATATTAAATTAATGATATGAGGTATGAGATACCTTATTTGGCCATCCCATAGCTGCAAACGGAAGAATCGCCGAAGAAAACCACGTGTCCAATACATCGCTGCAACGATGCAGTTCTACGTTTGATCCGTATTTCTTTTGACCTATAAGTCGCGCATCGCTTTCACATCGAGCGACTATCCATTCCGTATTGTCTCCAACTCGTACACCATAGGCTGGGAAGCGATGACCCCATAACAGTTGTCTCGAAATGCACCAGTCTCTGAAAAGGAAAGAAAAATTATAAAATCTTTTAAATGGGGTCTTACAATTCCTTCTTAACTACCCACCTAATATTCTCCAACCAATTGTACCATGTATGTTCATGAACGTTGGGAGTTATTTTTAATCGACCGTCTCTCACGGCTTCTATTGCTTGCTGAGCCATACTTTCACATTTGATAAACCATTGTTCTTTCAGAAGATGTTCCACCACGTCCTTCGATCGCGAGCATTGCGGTACACTCATCTTGTGATCGTTAATGCCTCTAATTAAACTTTTGTTTGATAGTGCATCGAGTACCTTTTTGCGGGCGACGAACCTTGGAAGGCCCTAGAACACAGATTTAAAAATCAGCAATGAAACGAATCAAACATTTTCGTAGAGAAATAATATGCCGTATAATATTATTTGTTGTTACACTTGCAAAATATAAATTATTCCAGTAAATCAAGTAAGACATAGGCTTCCGTCACCTTCATGTACCTCGAATTCGTTGCCTGCTTTCGTTATATTTCCGCATTCGTCGATAACATCAATTACATCTAAATCATGCTTCTTGGCAATTGCATAATCTAATTCATCGTGTGCCGGTGTAATTTTTACTGCACCTAATGGAAACAGTTACAATTTAATATACTTATATATTTATTTACATCGTATATTTGCAATTTTAGCGATTCTTCATTTTTCAAGAAACGTGGTTGCTTGGCATCTGGTTCGCACTTACCGGTGCCAAATTCTTTATCGACCGAAATATCGGCGATGACTGGTATAAACGTCTTCCTTAAATCGTGCCAGACGTATCGTCCTACATATTTTGCGTGCCTTTCGTCGTCTGGATGAACGGCAATGGCGACATCGCCGAACATCGTTTCTGGCCTCGTTGTTGCGACGATTATTTCATCTTCTAAAAAATGAAACATTCTTCTCCAGAGACCGATCAAAGTAAATACTCTAGAATGTATATGTGGAAGACCGTACTGGAATTTTGCACTGGATAAGCTATGTTGATTATTTCACCAAATGTTACTTTCTTATTGTAACCAGGAACTTCGAGCTGCGTTCGTCCGTTGAGGTATTGGTGTTCAACTTCAATTTCGGATATCGTGCTGCATAGAGCAGGAGACCAATTAATCATTTTTTTCTTCCTGTACAACATATTACGCTGGTTTAGTAACATAAGTGCTTCTATAACTGCGGCATTGTGCTCCTGCAATTTTAATTAAGGCAAATCTAACGAAATGGAAATTTTCTTCACAATTTTGCTACGTACTTCGCTCATCGTAAAATATTCTTTGGACCAATTCAAGGTAGCACCCAAAGTCTTCAGCTGACTTCTTATTGCACTCTCCTTCTGATCTTTCCATTGCCAGATGAAAGAGAGGAACTGCTCGTCGTCCATGTTTTTCCTGATAATGCCTTTCGTCGTAAAGAGATATTTTTCTACCATAACTTGAGTCGCAATCCCTGCATGATCAAAGCCTGGAACCCAGGTCACCGGATGACCTTTCATCGTATACCTATGTTACCGGTATTTTTATTAATAACAACTTTGACTAGCAATAATGAATCGATTGAGACAGATAGTTAATAGAAAAACTTGATGTACCATCGTGCCAATGCATCTTGAACCGTAACTGTTAACGCGTGTCCAAGATGCAACCTTCCGGTAATGTTTGGTGGTGGTAAAATCATTTTTACAGCTTCCTTCTTGTCATCTTTCGATGTGAAATATTCGTTCTTTTCCCAGACATCGTACCAACCACTTTGTACATCTTTGGGCTGGAAATTTATTGGAAAATCTAAAATTGCAACGACAAATCATCAATAATTTGTATTATACTCATAATTTATTATTTTTCCGAATTATCTTCTTCTTTTCTGCGAATAGAGAATAAAATGTTACGTTCACTTTTTATACAAAATATTATTTTTGCGGGTACCTGCTAATCGCTGACTCGTGTGTCCATTGCAACAATATTTACATAGCGTTGTAACGCGTAACAAATCGTTCAATCGCAAAACGTTCATTGCCATTTTAGAAAAAACAATATTTCATCGATTCTTTATATTCATTGTTCTGCTTTTGAAAGATAGAATACAAATAAATGAATACGTAAATATAACCAGCAATGCGCCGTGTTTCGTACAACCATAACACAGTCGTTAATTATTGCCGTGCGCAAGTAATTTCATTATCTTTGCTAGTATCGATGGGTTAAGTAATAATGCATTCATTAAATGCCAGTATTTCTTGTGTCATTATTTTAAATTTATGAATTTCACATTTTTCTTGAACATATTAATTTACCATACTCCGGCAATGGCTCTCAATCCTTTTAGCTCTGACTCGTGTTACGGTTTCAGGGATGTAACAAGATAGTGCACTGTTTCCAATTTAAAATGTTAACTAAATCGAAAAGAAATGTAGTTTTCCGTTTTACAATGGGAGAAAATTTATTTGCAACAAAAAATACATAATATTTATTCCTTCTAACTGCAGTGGACGCCGGTTATAACATAGTGGCCAAGTTTTAATCATTCATAATTAGAGATGGCGCGCAAAATCACTAACAGTGATTTATCACAGTGATCGCAATCGCAGTCGTGATTTAATGATTTAAGAAGATTGAGAACTTAATATGTAAAAAGAAACAATTCATAATTTAAATGAGTAAAAGAATGGTTCCCCGACACTTGACGACATATATTCTACGTAATATTGGTAGAGATTGTTTTATTTAATAATAATTTTAATGATATTCCCATTCAAATCTCTTAGTTTGAGATTCTTATACAATTATTTGTTTGCAATTCTCAGAATCCCTGATTGCGTAGCGGAACAGGCAGCGTGGCGCGTGACATGTAGCCGCCCTCCGATTGGTCCGCCGTTCTCCCCACCACGCGGCAGCCGAACCGTCGTGAAGGCCCCCCACTCCTGCCAGAGGGAGCGCCTGCCTCTTTCTCTCTTCGGACTTGGTGGCGTCAAGACCTATCTCTTGTGAGTAACGTTTCTTTTACATATTCCTCGTTTACCGACCGCTAAAATATAGTTCTCTCATTTATCTACTACGTAATATTTCTTCCACTGTTCCATATCTATCAATTTGGACAATAATTATTACGAATTTAGTAACAATCGCGAAATAACTACACAATTAAGAGCAGTTACGCGACCTCTCACGACATTTGCGCCTCACTTTTGTCGTCTACAACATTAATACTCGTACTGTAGCTTTAGATTTCGACTTTGGTGATAAATAACGCGAATAACATTGTTCGGAAACGCGATTGTACAGGATTTTTGAACTTTTGAACAATTATTCAATAACTTGCTCTTGTGTGCTTGCGTAAAGTAGAACGTTCATTCTCCTGTTCCGTCGTTTAAGCCTGTAAAAATGGCGGGAAAATGATTCACGCGAAAGACGAAATGTGATGGTGGACGGATGCTCATTTTTTTGGGTCCCCGGTCGCAGTAACCTCCACGTGGTGGGACCCGGGTCGTTGTTGGTCCTAATAACTCGAAAACTTTTATTTAATATGTTTTTTCCGCATTAAAAGCAACAACGGGCTAATTGTCCGCGAATTCCAAAAAATCCAGAAGTTTTTAAATGTTTTTCGGCCATTCTCAATTTTTAAAATGGTGTTACAAGTTTTCAACATTCAAAATAAAGAATTTTACAATCATTTTATTCAATACGTTGTTAAATTAGTTCTCGTAGCCACTGCCTGCTGGCACGAACTTCCGGCCACGCTCGTGACCGTATTCTACTTTACTTTGAAATCTCTCGAAGTACGACTAATATTTTGTTCGTTCTCTCAGTTCGTAATTTTTTCGATACTTTGATAGACTCACGATCGGATTATTATATCGATATGTGTATTACTTATATATACACGATTACTGTTCTCATAATTAACATAACTTAATCCATATTCATATCGAAAACAACGATCTCCTGACGTAAAGGGAAACAAATGACATAATTTACGTTGCACCGAGTAAAAAAGTAAATTTATATAGTTGTCAGCTATTGGAGATAGCTGTTTACTCCTACAAACGTGTTTCGTTTCATTAATGCACAATCGTAATTGCAAAACAATTTTTTTCTCACCCTTGTCTATATTAGTTCATGGAACATTTCTAACGAGTATTCGTATATCGTTGTGGAGATATTATAAACCAATGTTAATGGAATGAAAACCAGGGAATGTGATATTAATGTATACATATATATATCGCCGTATATTTAAATTACACAACACACAAATTACAGCATTTTATAAACATTATGAACAAGTCGTAGGAAATCAAATAGGAAGATACATGGAAATTTCGTCGTAACTGCGCTCGATTCTATTTTCGTAAATGAGGTATATCTGCGTTAAGATTAATAATATCGACCCGAACGGTAAACTTACGAGGAATTGATTGGGGGGGTTTAGGAAAGGTGCCGAGAAAATGAGGTAAAGAGAATAGAGAAAATCGAGACCCTGCGTTTTAAAACTTTTTCATGACTAACCGCAGACAATTACGAATTACTTTAATTCGAAAGATTCGCTAAGAATTAGACATTTTTGGTGATTCACGATATTCTCGCGTGTACTTCGTAGCGTTAAGTCGCCTTGCTGAAAATACTGCTGATTATTCGAACTCGTAAATAAACATTACGTGTATCTCGGGCAATATATCAATTCGCGTTACGTCGATCGACTTCAAACTTGTTCGTTCTTTACACTTTATGCAATATATACATAATTTATTATCTCTGCAACTCAATATCCGCGAATATTTGAATACTATGGAGGGAAACTGCGGCCAACGGATATTCACGATGGCGTGTTTAGGTCTGTCTTTGAAACTAGACTAAATGGAGACAAGTTTGGTCCGATTTAACAGTACAATTACCGGTATAATATCTATTATATTTAAATATACTGAATAGGTACTTTGGAAACAGAGAAATCAAGAGCTGAAAATGTTCAATTAAGTAACTTAGGTTTTACAAGACACAAGTGGCATGTTTGTGCGTGCCTCGCTCAACAATTTGAGGGATTTTTCGAAATAATTAGGATACAGTCATTTCGTGACGGATACGGTAATTTAATCGTCAAATCGCGCGACTAGTTCAAGAATTTCTCAAATCGTACACACGATAATGGTTGATCGAGCGATCAAATCTTTCTCGTTCTCTCGTGATTGAAGATTTCGAAAAGACAATGAAGCAGATTCATCGAAATTCGTAAAACGAAGGGTCAAGTGACGATCCTCTCTGTCGTAGAACGGTGAACGGGACTGTAGTGCGGAGAAGTATAGAGAGATAAATAGATAAGATCGACGTGAATGCGTTACTCTGTTTTCTAGCTCCGTCTACGCTTAAGAAATAATTCTAACGATCAATTCGTATTCTACGTCGCATGGTGTACTTACAAAGCGCGCGCATACGCGTGAAATTTTTGGCCTCTCGCGCAACGAGGTGGGTATAAGACGACTCGCTTTATAAACCTCAGTCGTTTCGATACAACTTCGACGTACAAAACGAAAGAAACGAGGAGAAGAAGGCGAGACTTTTGTTTCTCATTAACGTCACGGCTAAGCACGAGCGCCGCTTTTTTTTTCTCGTCTCTACCGCTACTACATGTTTGTACGCGCACTATTCTCTCGAGAATAAAGTAAATAGATAATGATATTTCGTGGATCGACGGTCGCCACGCGACCGTGACTTCATCTAGATCTCAATTATTATACAGATAATATTACACTAACTACATTGTAAGTATTAGATATGTATCATTTTTTTACACGTATACACACACAAGTGCATAAGACTTCTCGAAAGAAGAGTCGCGGAAGAATGACGTTACCGATTCTGACAATTCTTTGCCACCTTTTTCATATTCCTCTTTTTCTGAGGATCTAAGTCCCGTAAAACTGTAAAATTATACGGCACGATACTGGTCTTTCTGGAAAAGATTTCATTCGCGACCAAGGAGACGGTCGGTGACCTGAGTCAACGTCTAGAACCAAAACAAACGAGACAGTATTTCTGGTAACGCTGTGCCCGTTCTCACCTATTATTCGCTTGCTTTACAAATTTCTTTTTTGGACATAAATATACTGTTTGACCTCGCATTTCAATGAATCGATTTAACCCTTTGAGAACTAGCGACGCATATATGTGGTCTGAGAAAAAATTTAATTATAGTTTATCGCTGCTTGTATACACGGTTAGAGTTGAAAAATTGAAATGCAACCGTTGAAATCTGATTAAACAAATAGTAATTTATAATGTATATACATTAACAGCCTAACTTGCTGATAAAGAGGTGGTTTTAGATAGCAAGATAAATGCTTATCTCCCAATATTCAAAAATGTCTCCGTCCGCAAAGGGTTAAAATGGTTAGGTTACTACAGCCATTGCTTTACGATGGGAAGACAAAAGTGCCAAATTTTATTAACTCCTTGCTCTACGATTTGTTTTGCGACTGGCTCCGCTATAATTGAGAATTTAATCGCTAAAATAAAAATTGATCAGTGATTCTTCATATATCGTATAATTTAACGTAATATTGATATTACAGAAGTAATATCATCCCGTCGAGTCTCATTAATATTTCCAATTTGATAGGTTTTGCAAAACTTGAAAATTTCCTATCCCATTTACCTCATGACGAGTGTCACTCGTTATTGTAGGGCAAAGGGTTAACTTTCACCATCCTTGCGGACTTTTTTGATCCAAATCGAGACAAACTGATTCAGTGAATTCATATTATTCTCGATAAAATTATTATAAAGAAAAAATTAAACAAAAGTTCCTTTTTTCATTGTATAAATAGACTACGAGTGAGAAAATACCTCAGGGACATTAACGTGATTTTTTTAAGGATTATGTTTTTAATTTATTTTTCTACGCATTGCTCGAGTATCGTGCGATAAAATTTACGTGTTTGGTCATCGATATGACGGTATATAGTGTGCAAAGAACGAATGAAATCGATAACCTCACCGTTCCGAGGCCTCTGGCAATCGCGACACGAGCGTCGCGAAAGGTTCTCGACGAGATACATAAATTTATATGTACATATATGTGTATGCGTATATATGTGTATATATGGATATACATATACGTACACGGGATGTACCTACACGAATTTGTACATAAGGCATCACGATATATCGATTATTCTCGCAAAGAATCGTGTAATAATTGCGATTCCTACATTCGGTTTCATGGATATTAACGTCGTATTTGGAACCCTCTTACGCTTCTATGTACGAAAAGATTGCAGCGGACAATGTTTTAATCTTCGACGTAAAAGTTCAGAAATTCATCTTTGCCATTGTGCTGCAATTTTAGCGTACGTTGTTGATAACTAGATTACGTGAAAAGGTTATTTTAGTGCGAGTAAAATAAAACGTTAAAGAGACTTTGATCGTCCTTGTATCGAGACGTTGCATAGAAACAACGCGTGTCCAATGAGAGTCAGTTTTGAGGATAACTCAAAACTTGTTTCGTTTTTTTTTCTTGCAAAAGTGCTAAGTCTAACCAAAGAAAACTGAGGTTCGATGGAAAATGGGTCGATAATATTTTACGACAGGATGCCGACACAGTGACACACTTGTTTTCTTAGGGATATTAGAAAGAAAGTAGTCTGCGATTGATTATTGGCTATAAAAAGAGCTCCCGATCG
Source organism: Cerceris ruficornis (assembly GCA_963989415.1). Classification (NCBI taxonomy): domain Eukaryota; kingdom Metazoa; phylum Arthropoda; class Insecta; order Hymenoptera; family Crabronidae; genus Cerceris; species Cerceris ruficornis. The sequence goes on from OZ022518.1 coordinate 32,163,285, forward strand.
ATCTTCAATAAATTTATCACGAAACGTTCGCCGTTTGGAACGTCAACATTGACACAAGTTCAAAGAACTTCGATTTTCGCGCCAGAATCTGCACGTTAACCTAAACGAGGAAACGTCTGTTAAATAATGATTCACCGGTTTCGTATCGAAACATCGTTCATTATGGCTGTCTTTTTTGCAATTACGAAAATCTCATCGCGCAATTAAAGTTTCCGTTTATTTTAAATCATTGCACGGAAATCGAGTGTCTGGGTTCCTTTTTTACCCAAATCGAAACACATTTGCCCGGTCAATACAAATTCTGAATATAGCTATTATAAAGAAACAATAAAAAAAAAGCTTTTGATGGAAAGCTTTAATAGAAACTTTTTTAAGAAGAGCTTTTAGATAGAAAATATGCTACGGGTCAGAAAAGATTCCAGGGACTCGAAATTGATTTTTGTTACGGGTGAAGGTTAACCTTTTAAGTGGTTGCTGCAGTCAAATTGTAATAAATTGACGAACGCGCAGGATGTTACGTAAAGGACAGATTTTCCGCGTAAAAAAGTAATGCAATCGTAAATTATTCAAAGAACTGCAAACCGCATACAGTTGGTTATCATAAAATTATGGATTCTATGGCGTGGCGTATTACGATCGTTAAGCAATAGGCGGAAGGTACGTTAAGTAGTCCGGTGAGGATGTCGAAAACTTTCGAGTGGAGAACGCGAAATGAATAAAAATGTCGCCGACTTTGCATGAAACTTTGGTAAGACTCAATTGCAACGTTGATGTTTCAAGTCTTCATCCATTATCTTTCCTTTTCTACGGCTCGTTTCCGATAGTCATTTTTCAACAGCGTTAAATAATTTTTAATCGAAGAAGTCTGGCGAATTTTTCGAAACGCGTCAATAATTCCATAATCTTCGTGAAACCTGCTCGTTGAATACGTAGAATTACGCTTTTATTTTAGCTCTCGTTTTTAGATACGTCACGCTTTATTTATTTTCGTTTATTTTACCTGAACGTAGACTGTGCAACTCCGATAACAATATTTGAAAGTTTGTCCTTCGTAGCATAGAATCGTGAATTCAATTTTTTTACGTCACTCGGTAATAAAATCGGTAGTAGAATGCCGCGAATAAGCTGTACAAATGTGAAATATCTGCTTTGAAATCAGGCAAAGAGGATATTTAGTGGTCCAGCCACTGTGATCGTGCTTATGAAGACGTTTCGTTACGTTAGGTTAAACTGATTTATGTATAACGATAGATTACGAATTAATATGACCGTTGATTTGCAAATAAATCGATCGTGTTGCGATTGTAAATCGACGGGTAACACTTCTCGACTCATGTCTATTTAAAATTTTATGGCAGCGCCGATGAATTATTAATGTTTTGCGGTACAAGATCTCAGACCGCAAATCTCGTTAATCGATTCGGAAAAGGTTCTTTCGTTCAAAAACGACGTTTAGAATTTCATCTACTTTTTAAAAATATACCCTATATTCGTCGGCAAACACGAAGGTCACATTAATTCAAGTACTGCTAAACGATTTAAGGTCTAAAGTCGTTTTCAAACGCCGTTGCGCAAAGTGCGCGCGATCGGAAAAGTTGGAAGTTAACGTTCGATCGTCGATAACCTTGCCAAACGGTAATAGATTTTTGTCAAATCGAAATCAAATCACCATAGCACAATTCGAAGAGGCATCGACTTAAATTAAGGATGACGATAAACCTTCGGAAATACTGTTAAGTCTGTTTTTCAGTAAAACCTATTGACTAAATGAATTCAGAGCGAATGCTCGAATTGTCAACCATCCTGTGAAACTTAGCCTTCATCGGTCCCTGCGGTCTTTTCTATCCTAATCGAAATTTACTTCGACTCAATAAATCTCAATAAAGTTATCGCAAAAAAAAGTAAAAAACACCTCATAATAGAAATTTTTAATAGAAGTTTTTGAATAGAAGGTAGACTATTGCTCGGAAAGACCCCAGGGACTTGCGGTGATTTTTGAAGGAGCGGACGAAGGTTAAATTCTTAAATGCAGACTGAAACCAGGTCCGTTCGATCGGTATCCCTCTCGAAATCTCGTCGATGTACCTCGACTTTCGAGAGTAGTTTCTAAAAGGGCAATGCCAGAGGGCGCCAGTTCCTCGCTGATCATCGAGGAGTCCTTCGTTGCCGGAGGAATCTTCGGCGTCGTTGTTTTACTTGGCGTGCTGCTTCGGAAGATGCCGCTTCATGTGTAAAGCGAGATGATCGCTTCTGGCGAAGGAACGTTCGCACACGGCACACTTGAAAGGCTTCGCCCCGGTGTGCTTTCGATAGTGACGAGTTAACTCGTCGCTCCTGGCGAATCGCCATTCGCATTCTGGCCACTGGCACTGGTACGGTTTTTCGCCTGAAACGAAAACGGGAACAATGTATCGGCGCTTCGTTACTTTCACTGGCCGCTACGAGAATTTTTGCGCGGCGAGCTATTTTTGGATTATAGCGGCACAGCCGTTTACGCGGCTTTTACGAATCGATTGGCGCGAGTTAACGCCCATGCGTTAACTCTTTCGTTAAATTTTGCGATATATGCGCAGTTTAACTCGACTGAACTAATTTTACATTGAAAAAGAAAACCTATTGAAATTAGTAGGTGGGTTAGACGAGCGAGAACTAAGAAACACGTACAAAGTTTCCTTCGAACTCCCGATTGCCTATCGAATTCCTTTGATTTGACTTGGGGAAGTTCAGGGTTCGCATCTGCTAGAACATTTGACAAATACACGTACATATTATTCGATACGTCAGAGCACAGAGTTACAGGGCGTATTCCGTTCGCCCTGATAGCGATGCCATCGCAAGACAATTGTCTTATTCTCATGAAACCAGCAAAGACTTTCAAGCGTTCCGAAGCGACTTTCCTGGCTTTCTTCGTCGATACGATTTACCGGGACGCGATTCAGGTAAACAAGTGTACCCCGGGCATCGTAGAGTTTCGTAGTGAAATACACAGGAACATCGGAATGGAAGCGAAACGAAACGGAACAGAATGGAAAGATTGGAATGGAACGGAACGAAGCGGAGCGGAGCAGCGAACGGATTGCGCTAGAATCAGCTATAATACAGGTGAGCGTGTTGCGGCATGCGGGTACAGTTAAAGGTCACCGCGGCATCTCTCGTAGCCTAGGGTTCTTCGTATATCGCAAAGAGCAACGCTTTGTTCTCTAATAGGTCCCTTTCCTTGGCCCAACTGCCGACGAATCGCGTTTCTATCCTGCTCTTCGCCGCGTCACTCGAAACTCGTGGAATTCTCGAGCGTGCTCGTTCGTGCCACGACCCTTCCACCTCGATCGATACCGCTCGATCCGACTACGATGAGACGCTTTTCAACGCATGCGCCATGCCAGCTCGATTCTCGGATTGGCTGGTCGCGAAATTTTTACCTTTTGTCGTGTTTTTCGTGAACATAGCGGCCGTACCGGTCGGAACGGTTTTCTTTAGTAGCGCGCAATCGATCGGTCATCGTCTCTAACGTAATTAATCGGTTGCTTCGCGCAATTATCAGTTGGAAGATGAAGGAACGAGGGCTTCTGCAATTAAAGGGTGGACAGCATATTTGGAGAGGAGCAGAGAGGACGATAGGAATGATCAATGTTGATGTTCAATGCCCAATAATCGTCGTATAATCGGGAATATCCCGAGTTTCGACTGCAGAGAGTTCAGTTCCCGCGATATACGTTACACTTAATTCCTTGCCCTTCGATTTCTACTTTGATTGCGCGCCATTGAATGACATTTCTCCGTGATTTCTCATATTTCGTGAAATTGAATACGATATTGATGTTGGTATGGATTTTTGGAAAACTTCAACATTTCCTATTCCACTGGACCCGTCACGAGTGTTGTACGTTATTCGCCACAGAAACGTGGTTTTTTGCCAAGGTGCGCCGGGTAGATCGGTCGAAAAGGAGCCGAACGAAATTCGGTCTTAAAGACGTCGAGCAGAAGTAATGTGAAAGCGAGCGAGTAGGGTCAAGGACGTGCTTCTCCACCTTTCGTAAGTGGATCGATACTTTGTACGGATTCGACCGGAGCGCATGCAGATCGAGAAAACGTTCATCTTACACTTTAACCCATTTGCGTCGCAGCTCTGAATACGGCAAGAACACCCGTAGTACCATGCACTTCCGCGTGCAGCAGTTTAATATTGTACAGGGCGGAATATTCCGCGGCTGGTGAAAAAAGACGATAGTCATCTGCGGAATTTTCCGCGGCTGGTGATAAAAGACGATCGTCGTCTGCGGAATACTCCGCGGCTGGCGATATAAGACGATCGTCATCCGCGGAATATTCCGCTTACGGATGCAAATGGGCGACGAGACGAATTATTTGTGGAACAAAGTACAGTGTCGCAGGACGAAGAGAAATATGCGTTTAACCCATTTGCATCGTAGCTCTAAATACGGCAGAAGACCCGTAGTACCGCGCACTTCCGCGCGCAGCAGTTTAACATTGTACAGGGCGGAATATTCCGCGGCTGGTGCTATAAGATGATCTTCATCCGCGGAATATTCCGCTTACGGGTGTATCTGGGTTAACGGCAAAAGGGAAGGCGAGAAGACAATCGAGCGGAATTTATGCGCGATTTTGAAGATAGCGGGAGCGAGGAGCCGTACGAAATACTTTGGATATCGTGCGTGCAAACTTTCACGAATATTTATCCGGCGTGTTTTGAGAATGGAAAGGAGCTCCCGATCGTCCAGAGACTTCCACGAAGAATCCCGAGGATCGCGAACACAATGGCAGAGGTGGCGGGTATCGCTGCCTACTCGCATTCCAGTTACACTTACCAATTAACTCGGCAGTCGGTGTCTTTTCGCAGCTGACGCGAGAGACGGTATTCGCGCGAGCGTGTATTATGCGTGTCGAGTGGAAGAGTGGTATTCGCGTCTCGAATACCGCGACTCGGCCGACGTGGATCGGGGCTTTCGATCGTCAATATAATTTATCACCGTATTACGCCGAGCTGAAGGACTTTCACGAATCTTCGTCGTTCTCGATTCGATCGCGCGTAATAAATTAACGATTTACTCCGTCGGACGATCGTTACGCCATTCTTATTAATCGAGGCGAGCACGTAACCGAGGAGTTATGACGGTTTAAGGTCGATTCATATTTACGAGACGCAGAAACAACGGAGTGTCGTGCGATGATCGTCGCGGTGCACGGTGGAACGGAATGGGTAATCTAGGTGGACAAAATCAGGGAATGGATTTTTAGTAATTTTATCATAATTTGGAATCTTTGCTGGGACCAATGATAGAAATAATAATTGGTTTACAATCATCTAACAAGGGAACTACCCGAGGTGTCCGCCTCCGATTTTAATGAAACCTTGCAGATTTGTTAAACACGTGAAAATAATCGATACCTATCTTTTTATATCGGCTAAGTAGCACGTTTAGGGGGTGAAACCACCCTTCAAAGTTTCGACATTTTTTCTTCTTTCGCTTATAACTTCAAAACGGTTAATGATAGAAATTTACGATAAATGTACGAAATATTTGCTTTTTTGTGTACTAAACGCCTATGGAATTTAAAATTTTATTTCCCATGACGACGCAACGAATGTGCGGCTCTATCGGCCAATCACGCGTTAGAATCGAAAATGACGTCAGAACGAGGGATGTCTCTATCCGTAAGGCGAATCAGAACAAACCAGAGGCCAGAGGACTTCTCTTGTCTTTGCGGACGGTACAAGCATCGCGCAAGAAAAATACTTCATTTCTTAGAGACGGCGGGGGATTTGAACTCGACGTAGCACCTAGATATTTATCTTCGCGGTGGCATTGAAATTATTTTACCGCGGCGACAAACCGCAAATCGATACATTTCGAAAGTATTTTTCGTCGTCCAATCCGAGTCCCAAGGGACGAAGTATAATTGTCGGACGTTGATGTTTGCTTTTACGTTGATCCGTCGGAACGATCACCTTGGAGCGGACCATACGGGAGTACGCCCTGGAATAAACCATCGGAACGCGTCGCGTAATGCGAATCGTGCCTGAAAGCACGAGACTACTTTACAGCCAATAAAGCCGGAATGAAATTCTCATCGAAATTAATTATCTCTGTCGTAAGACGATAACGAGGGAGACGGAGGCACGCGGAAGGACATAGAAGGGGGACATAGGTACTTTCCAAAGTTACCGATAAAATGGAGGTTGAATAAATCAACGGAAACTCCTCGGAGCACGGCGGAGGTGTGCATGCATCGGGAAATAGTGAGAGAAGACTCGATAGCTGAGAAATACGCCCACGCATGCCGCTGAATCCTTCCTCTCGGAGCGATCTCTCTTTCTCTTCCTTTCTCCGGCTCTTTCTTTTTCACCCCTCGCCTTCATCTCTCTCGTTCGCTCTCCCTTTCCCTCTGCCTCGTTGCGTATATCTTTCTCTCTTCCCTTCTCTCCGACCCGCTCCTTCTTCTCTCTCTCGTTCTCCCTTTTTCTCTCTTTCCTCGGCGCTCTCTCGTTATGGAGAGGACCCTAACCGGTCCGAGGCACACGCACGACTCCCATGCAATCGGTATTACCACCACGAGCAGCATCCATTCACAGTATTACCCGTTCGTGAGAATTCCGCGAGGATTTCTTCGAGACGGAAGAAGAAAAAGGAGAAGGCCGACGGAGTTTTCGGTAATAGGTTTTCTCCTCCGCGAACCAGACGGCTGACGCGACCGGGGCGTCGCGATATTCCCTCCGTCCTCTTTTATTCGCGAAATTGCGAGATTCGCAATTGAGACGTGCGGCGATGCACTGGGAGAATTTTTTCGCCACGAAACATAGAAGACTGGAAAGAATCGGTCGAATCTTGTGGGAATTCGTCGCGAAACGGATGAACCTACGAGCGGAGAACGTTTCTTTTGACCCTTTGCTTACGTGACACAGTGTAATTTGGCCGATCTAGCTGGACAAAACTATTTTTTCAAAGAAATTACGGTTTTCATTAATTTTACCGGTTTTTCCACTAATACAAAATATAATGTTACTTTTAGTGTTAACGCTTTGGGCTCTTTAATTTTTTGTCACCTACCAACGGCTTCGCAATTAATTTGCGAAATATATCAAAAAAGGGGGCCTCGGCAAAAAGTTGCATTGCAACAGAAATTGTTATTATTATGTTATTATTACTGAAATTTAGTTGTACTATTAGCAGTTATATTATATTTAAAAACTTTTATAATTATTATTATTTTTATTTTTATTTTGTATTACGCTATCTATTGCTCATGCTTTCTGCTGTATCAAAGGGTGATTCCCGTATAATAAATAAATAAATTATTAGTATTATTTTAGATATGGCGTTGTATAACGTCGAGTCCGGCTCGATATTAAAGTTGGCGTAAGAAATGTAATGTCGAGCCACACTCGACATAGGAGTGCTAAGGGTTAATAACAATACATATTTTAATAATTATTTAACAGCCCTGGAGCTGGATAATAGTTTACTCCGTAAGACCTCACGTATGTTAATGCACGAGCGAAGGCGTATACGTATAGAGAGTTTCATAACGCGGAGTGTCTGCTTTACGATCAGCCTCAGAATATGAGAATACTTTTCCACGGTCGTACGATTTATTTTACTTGAACTCGTTTCCACCGTTACGTTAATTGGCATCATTCGACAAATTGATTAGTAGTTCTTAAGTGTCTGCATTGGGTGGCTACGATGGCCGAGGAGGTAAAGGTCAAGACTCGCGACCAGTGGGTCCAAGTTCAAATCCTGCTTCGCCTCTGAGAAATTTTCAATTTTTTCTACGCGATATTTGTACCATAGTTTGATCGCTGGTTCTTCATCGATCGAAAACAGTGGGTCTAAGGTGAAAAACCGAAAACTGAAGCCGGAAAATGCAAAGCAAACATGGGATTTGGTATTTCGTCGAGTATCTGCAATTTAACCATTTGCATCGTAGCTGAAATTCACGGCAGAAGACCCGCAGTACCGTGCATTTCCACGCGCAGTAGTCTAACATTGTACAGGGCGGAATATTACGCGGTTGGTGCAAAAATATAATCGTCGTCCACGGAATATTCCCCTTACGGATGAAAATGGGTTAAGTGGATTCCGCATCACCGGGGTTACGACCTCTAAGACAGTAGGAATTTGACTAAAATTTCTTAGCCACCGATGAACTCGGGCTCACAGATTGGAAGTCCAAGGGTTTGACTCTACATTAACCATATTCGTCAATCAATTCTCTTGTTTTTCTCTCGACGAGACGATGCGCCAGCATGCTGGCACGCGTCTGTACCTCGATATTTCCAAGCTGCCAGGCAGGAGTGTCGGTCGTTTCAATTTGCATCTGCTTTATCGAGAGAATTCTTCGCGGCATTATTACGCGCGATCGTCGAGCGTTCAGCGTAGTTTACGATACTTCTTTATACTTAAGTAATCGCTCTATTAATATCATTCAATAGCGATCCATTAGCTGCACGAAGTTACGCCTCCACATTCTAGTCAACCGCGTCCAAAGGCTTCGTGAAAATTGAATTCGACGTATCTCATTCCTCTGAATCATTTATGTGCGCCAATTTTTTCCATCTTCGTGCCCCAATTCTATCCTAATTGAAATTCCGCCCTTTTTCAAACCTTCTGGCAATTTCGCTTAACCCTAGAAACACCGGCATTAAATCTATTATGTATAAAAGGTATATCACGTATACCTTTTCCTACCGCAACCGGTAAATTTAAACAAATGATAATTTTTTCCCAGAAAATGAACAGTAAAAAAAGAAGTGAATATTGAAAAATGTATTATAACGTGAATGTATTATACGTATATTTGAGGAAAAGCCGTGAAGTTTAAAGGCGATTCAATTACGTTGTATATAGGAAATTATAATCGAAATTTTAAAAACGGTCATTTGACTGGTCGTGGTAGGAATAGTGTTAAATATATTAAATAAGTAGTTTGAAAAAAGACGAATCAAAAGGCGGAAAAGGTGATCTATTCGGTGATTTATATTTTTTTAGATAGACGTAGAATATTTATTCTATGGATCTTCTATAAACCTGGAAAATTTTTGGAAAAAATTGTTTACCAGTCATTTTGACTGGTTTGACAGTTCTAGTGTTAAACAATTTAGGATTTATAAGATAGAAGTGGAATTTTTACTTCGTGGCTGCCCGATCAATTTAGGTACTTGTGTTAAAAATCTAGAAATCATGTGGCGAAAAAGATGATCGATTAACGCTAGAACTACCGGTGTTAAATCTATCATATTTCACATTAAATAAGTATTTTGAAAAAAGATGAATTAAAAAGCGGAAAAGATGATCTATTCGGTAATTTATATTTTTTTAAATGGATGTAGAATATTTATTCTATGGCTCTTCTATAAACTTGGAAAATTGGACAGAATTGTTTACCAGTCACTTTGACAGGTTTGGTAGTTCTAGTGTTAAATAATTTAGGATTTATAAGATAGAAGTGGAATTTTTACTTCGTGGCTGCCCTATGAATGAAGGTAATTTTTAAAAAAAATTGGGTAACCGGTATTTTGGACCGGCTTGATGGATTTAGCGTTAAAGAGGCCGCTTTCCGGAAAGTGAACGCGACAAGGAGCTCCTGCTTTCCGCGAAGGAAGAAAACACGAAGGATATCCTTCGGTCGACCGTACCTTCGCGGCGGCACGAAAAAAGGAGGAGAGTCGTTCGAACGAATCGCCAGGGCAAAAAGAGAGGAAAGAAGAGACTCGCGCTCGCGAGAGCATTCGCGTTGACTAATTGACAGCGCCGGCTAAGAAGGATTAAGTCATCCGATGTCCGACTCCGAGGATCAACGCACCGTATCGCTTGCATCCAGTTTTTCGCGATGGCTCTCAACGAGATAACTCTAATTTAACGCCAATTCTCTTCTTCCCTCGTTCTTCCAGGTGCTTTTTCCACGATCCTCGAGGAGATCGGGCGTTGTCGTCGCGTTTACCTTGAAATCTCGCGTTTTTTCCGCGCCTCTCCCTTTCTCTCTTTCTCCTCCCCCCTTTTGCGCTCTTATCGCGCCTCGTACTTTCTCTCTTCTCTCCAACCTTCGACTCTCGTTCTTTCTTCGTTCTTCGCGATTTCTCGCGCGTTGACATTCTCGCGAATGTCCTTCCTCTTTCCGTTAACGCGGCACCGTGAAAGCTGGAATTCCGCTACCGGAATCGTTGCTACAATAGCGAAACGTGCAGATATGCAAATCAGCAGAAGCCATCGAAGGCGGAAAAGTGATCCGGTAAGTTTCCACGCGGAACCGAGCGTTACCGATCCTCGAATCGCGGCTGGCTCTTTCGGCCTCGATCGTATTACCGTTCGAATCTCCTTTCCACGGGGCGTCGAAAGATTTTTATGCAAAATGTCGGAGAAATAGGTTGCCGAGATGCAAACGCTCCTCTCGCGACGATGAATAGAGGAATCGTCCGAGCATGCGCAACAAAAACGCAACTTTTACGACCTGCAAACGCTCGTTATTTACGAGACTTCGTCGAGAATGCCTGTCGAGTCTAAACTCGCCGTTATCGTTATCCTTGCTGTTTGCAGTAAACAATAATATCTCGATCGGATGAGTCATGTTGGAATAGAAATCGATGCAAGTTGCCACTGCATTTGTCCGTGTCCTTTGAAATATGTTGGATTGTTGCGCTACTATCGTGGAAATACCACGACGTGCATTATCGTGGGAACAAATTTGAAGTAGGTTCATGCGAGCAATTTTCCTTCACGCTTCGACGCAAGCAGATCGTTAACGTGAGGCACGAAAAACGTTAACACGTTGAACGCCACCGTTGAAGCAAGTAAGTCAATCGTGATACTAACAAACGAAAATGTTTATATCTCAGAAACGGTTGACCTTTCGACCTATGTTTACTAAAGCTTTTTTATTCGGTACAGTGTATCCTACATAGCATATAAATATTGAATTTTTTTTTTACACCCTGTGTAAATGGCATAAGAGATACTTTAATGCTAGATTGCCGGAGCGAGTCAAGTTGACTCATTTACAATTTTATTGCTATATATGTGTAGAAAAATTGAAATAATTTTTTTAAAACATGTGTTGGTTTTTAATATATTGGTTTGGCAACTAAGTGATTGCCGATTTTATATAAGAAGGAATTTCCTTAAGCTAATGAGGGACCCATAAATTGAGATTTTTAACATAGCGAAACTGTTTTCATTTTTTTTTAATGCATGTATGCGGTACATTGAGCTTCTCTGCAATCTCACGTGTTGTGGTATGGCGATCTGAATCGATAATAGCCTTGATATGACTCTCATCAACTGTAACTGGACGGCCAGATCGTTGCGCATTTTGGAGTGAAAAATTACCCTAATGAAATTTGGAAAAACCAATTTTGACACTGCCTATCTTTCAAGGCTTCATTCCCATATACGGCACATAACTTCTTGTATGCTTGGGATGCGTTCCTTTTTCGGAAATAATACAATAAAATATGTCTGAAATGCGCGGTTTGTTCTTCCATTTTCAAATTGAGATAAAAACGAAACTAAATGACTCATCGATGCGATTTTTTTTTACTAATGAAAGGTGGAAGTTCAAACAACAATAAAACTATAGATTAGGTGCTTTGAACATGTTGAAGAAACAAAAAAAAGTGCTAAAACCATCTCTCGTCAAAATTGGCAATCACTTAGTTGCCAACCCAATAATTTAGAAATGTATACAAATACAAATTGCTATAGCATTCATGTCATTCTACATTACGATGAAAATGAATGTTATAGCATTCACGTTTGAGTCAAATTGACTCATTTCAGGCAAAATAGGAATATGTCTAACATCCGGCAATCTAGCGTTAATTATCAATAAAAAGTATTTTGAAATCAAAGCAAATTGTGTTTTATCGAAGATTTAGAAAACCGCGCAATTTGAAAGACCCTGCATCTTTGGAAGCAGAGTCTAAAAGTGCCGATCGTTGGGTGAACGTGTAGAAAAATTGCAATAATTTTGAAGCAATCAACCCTTGCGAAAGCGAGATCCAGGGAGATCAGTGAAGCTCGAGAAGAGGTATATCGGCAGGGAATCGTTGAAGTCTCTCGACGACGCCTACGAGTCGACGAGCCTCGAGGCGTCCCCGTTAATTTCGGATCACTTTCACCGCTGCCTGGCACGCTAGCCGCGGCTGCGATCGGAGAGCTTGCTTTCCAAATACGTGCCCTAGCCCTTCTTTGCTCCAGATTTGTCCCTCTCCGCGCCTCCCTCTCCTCCATCTCTCGATCGTTCCTCGTCCACGGCGATTGCGGCTTTAAATGTCAATTACGAAACCGCCGAATCTTCGACCTGCGCCGTGAGTCTTACAAGAGCACTGTCGCTAATTAGGTTACTGGTCATCCGCGAGAAAAGTCAGCGTAACGATTTGTCCGACGATTCTTCGACTTTCGTTCCTCAGAATTCTGCTCTCTCGTACAAATTTCTGAAAGTCCCTCCTCGTGGGACTTGGCGAGGGAGACCGTTTGAAAAAAGCGATCCTATATCTCTTATCGACTGTCCGTCGACGACTAAGACGCGCAAGAAGTATCTCGCCGAGGTGAAAAGAAACGCGATTCCCGGTGGATTTTAAAGGCAACGATAGAACAACGCGAAGAGGACACGCTAGGAGGATGCCGAAGTTGGAAGTGTGCCTGAAACAGGAATGTTGCTCGCCTCGCGCCTCCGCCCCGCCCCCGCGCCCTCCGAGTTCCACTCAGAATCCGAGTCCTCTTCACCTACGTGCCAATCGCCAGCGTGTATTCCCGAGTTCCTTCTATTACATTTCAGATTCTGACCTCCCGCGAATGCGCGACCCTCGTCTTTCGGCTGCTTCTTCGGCAGAGACGATTGAAACTCTTTCGATTGGTGCGCAGGGAGGCAAAGGTGGACGGGAAAATTAGCTCGTTCCAGGATGGCTTTAATTAACCCTTTCACTACGATAGACGTAAATATACGTCCTGAGAAGTCTATCGATATGCACGAAAGGCGTATATATACGTCCTTTGAAGTCCATCGATATATACGAGAGACGTAAATATACGCCATCTGTATTTTTATACTTTGATACCTTTCCTGTTTTACGAACTTATTCAAATCGTTTTTTGAAACATACGAACTGCAGTATTGGCAATTATTTCGGACGATTGTTAATTAATTCTTATTAGATTTTTTGTGACATTGCAGTTACAAGATGCGATAAATGATCGGCATGGGACGTATTCGTTGACGACTGCATTCGTAGTGAGCAATATTAATTGCAATATAAATATATCTGTAAGTTGAGCTATGTAAATTAAGATAGCATAAAAAGCTACTTAAAATAAATAAGTAATGGATATTTTTATTCACATGCAACGATTGCTTTTTAAGTCCTACGAACGGTTTCAAATCTCCGGGTACTGTTTTGGTCACTGGTCTGCGCAGCGACCGACGCGTCGCGACGTGCGCATAACGGCGCCGTCCCTGTTGATAGATTATTCCGAACATCGCGTCGCAGTGAAAGGGTTAATTCTGCCATTTTTGAAAGCGATACGAAAGTAAGAAGAATCCATGTGGAAAAATTCAAAGTCGCAAATAACGTGCGAACCAGGGATGTTTCTGTCCGTCGGGCGAATCAGAACAAAACCACATGTCGGAGGACTTCTTTATTCTTGCGAGGTATATTATGCTGGAACGGTAAGAAGGCAGCTGAGACGGAAGGGGAGATTGCTCTCGTACCGCCTATCCCCGCCATGTCGGTCCTGGAAAACTGAGATCGACGAATGACAACCGAAAATAAAACACTACTTTCGTCGTTCACATGACGACGCAACGAATGGCGGGTCTCTCTTGCCAATAGCGCATCAAAATGGAAAATGCGTGAGGGAGAGGGATGTCCCTATCCGTCGGGCGAATCAGAGCAAATTACCCCTCAGCTGCCAACTTACGGTTCCAGCATAATAGCTCTACGCGAGAATTCGCGAACATCGTGCATCGAGAGCATTGAAATCGCGGCAGAGCACTCGAGCGATCGCGCGCATCGGGCGTTGAAGTCTCCGAGCCACCGAATCCCGCGGTCAACCAGAGCGCAACGGAACAAATGCACTTTCCGTGCAAACAAGATAATAACTCGGAAATCATTCATTTCGGAGAAAAATGTTATAGACAAAAGTTTCATAGTATCGTGGAGAGAATGCAACTGCGATATTTATTTTTCGTTCGTGAGATTCCTCGAAGGTTATTTGAAGGTCGACGTTATTTTTTACACGAAGACCTATATTTTTCTTTGCGGATTTTCGTTCTGTGGAAGAAACGAAGAAATTTTTGTACTCGTCATTTTCTTGCTGGACTTTGCGTTAAATAGATATTTAATGAGGGAGAGCTTACCGAAGTCGTGCTCCTGCTACCGTTGAGGATGGAATGCTACCCGTTGCAACGAAATCATTTTCGTGTTTCTAAATTATACAATTTAATATACAAATAACGAGGATCGCAATTTGTGCAAACTATATGGAATAATTTTATTGCATATATTTTATTTTACTATATTCTCTCGCTATAGATATATTTCTTTATATATGTGTATTATTTTCATTTTTTTCTCATGCACACCGAAATTACTGGTGCTCTCGATGTATACTAAAGGGCAATTTGCTCGTTAATAAAGAATAAATAAATAATAATTTTATACTGTGGTGCCACTGAGAAACGATAGGATTGTCTCGCGAAACTTTAAAGAGGCATAACAGACAAGGGCGTCGGAAGGCGCGGGAAGATTTTGCAGAAATTCCTAATACGTCGTCTAAGGTACCTATGATAAGGTTTCAAGGTGGAACTCTGCGACACACTTCGTTCCGCAGCGAAGCGACGCGAATAGCGCGTATTTTCCGATACGAACTTCTTCCAGACATCAATCGTCCACTGCAACGCCGCACGAAGAATCTCCTCTGCGAGAAATCGATCGCGATATAGGGGCAGCGAAAAAAAGAAGCAACAGATCCTCGTCCGCCCGTGCACGTTGCAACCCACGTACGGCTCGTCTCTGAATCTCTCAAGGGCTTTCCCGTTCTCCCCTCGACGTGATTACAACTATATCGCGTAATGTAAAACATCGTAATATTTAAAATCGTTTAATCTAATACGACGTTGCGGCGTATATCGCGCGCAAAGAGACGGCCTATCGATGAATAATCTCTTAACGCTTCTACCCACGTAAACGCATCGTCCGCTATCGGTCGTCGTAAATAAATTTGCATACCTACGTCGCGTAAGAAACGCTCGAACGTCCGAGCACGATACTAACCCCTTGTAAGTACGCCTCGTGCGGCTAGATTAAGAGCCGAGTACGTGGATTTTTATCGACGACGCGGGATATCGGCAAAAAGCGAAGCGAACCGCACGAGTAATGCCATTTACAGTCGAAACTGTTCGCTCTAAACGACGCCTGAAATATGCCACTCCATTTTTCGTCCACGGAGATTGGACAAGGACGGACGATAGAAATTGCCTTCGTGGAATTGCGATGCCCGTTTTGGTGCCGATATCTTTCGACTGTTTTGCTATAATCGCACAGTGGCGAGTCGGGGAGGGCGAAGCGAATTTTTTATTCGAGAGGACCTCGGAAGTAGCTGACTCCTGTTTCGGGACTTTTTCGACTCTTCGCGAGTCTGAGAGGACTGCTGGCTCAAAACTCAAAATCCACCGTCGTGGAAAATGTTCAAACGAGAGTTGCAGATTCAAGAAGCAACTGAGGCTAGCCGATTAGCCGGCAAATCCTGCACGACGCAGGACCTCTCCGATTTCGATGACGTCTTCGACGTTCCACCACCTTCGATCGCGCCGAATCGAAGTAAAGCCCGCAAAGACAAGAGAAGTCCTGTGGCCTCTGGTTTGTTCCGATTCGCCTGACGGATAGGGACAACCCTCGTTCTGACGTCACTTGCGATTCTAACGCGTGACTGGCCGATAAATCCGCACATTCGATGCGTCGTCATAGGAACGGCGAAAGAAGTGTTGCGTTTTCGGTTGTCATTAGTCGATCTCAGATTTCCAGAGCCGACATGGTGGGGATAGGCGGCGCAAGCGACACTCCCCCCTACCCGTGCCTCATGCCGCGCGCCTTCTTTCAAGTTTGGCTATTATAGTGAGACTCGATGCACAGAAATTGGAAAAAAAGATTTGAAATTTACGAAAAACAGTCTCGTTGCAAAATACGCAATACGCGGTATCGCAGAGTGCACAGTTATTTTTACGTTCAAGTCTTCCGCGTTTCGCGCCACCTCTTTCCCTCATTGTTGCTTCTTGTTGCAAACTTCTTTCAAGTTTGGCTATCACAGGTACCAAGAACTTTCCGCGAATGAGCGAGTCAACGATCCAAGCATCAGCGATACGGGAGGGCAGAACGAACGAGCGAAAAGGGCATTCCCACCGGGTGGCTGCCATTAATGACTCTCCGTGTACACGCGAGATTCCGTCCGTTCACGTATGCACGGCCGCGCGGCTATGCTGCGTGCGTGATGCGTGTGTAGAGGTGCATCCAGGTAGAGGAGCGTGGAGAAAAGAGGAGAGAGAGGGGAGGAGAGGAGAGGGCTGCCGGGTGAATGCCAGGCTCGCGGGGATGTATGGTACACGAAGCGGTTCATTCAAGACGAGCGCCACGTGCCCGAGGCTCTCGATCCGCTAACTACATCACTGCCTCTCGTAATTGACCGGCCGGATTCGGAAACGAGTCGCCTCGGCGGTATTTATTCTCTTCGCGACAGAGAATTCCCGACTTCTCGCGGTGTCCAGCTCCACTTGTCGTTCATGGGACGGTCCACGTTCGCGATAAACGAACAGAGGGAGAAATTTTTGTTAGGAAGCAACGGCACGCACCACCCAAAGGAGAGAGCGAGGTCAAATATAATTGCATTTTGTTTTCGGGCGCAGTCCCTTCGTTATTCCTTTTTTTTCTTCGTGTATCGTCTGCTTACCTAGAGCTGCCATATGATAAAGAGTTGTTACAGGATACTTCATATTTCTCCTTTATTTTTTCCAAGAACTAACACGCTGATAAGAAGATTTTGACGATTCTGGCATTGGGTCTCGCAATTTTGAATTTTCCGCGGCAAAGTTGGAGGTTTGCGTCGGGCAAATCGCCCTGGAAGAATCGTTCATCAGGCGTTCTTTGCAAGGGTAACGAAAAACGTGGACTTTAACCACTTGACATACAATGACGTCTCGGAGACGTCATGCATTTCATGTGGCATTGTAGACTTTGACGTCTCTGAGACGTTCAGAACTGTCTCCAGCGGACGTTATGCAGTATATTATTAGATGATTTAATTATTTCACTCGTGCGTCGATTCAGTTTTGTTTTGAAGGCTCAAGATGCTCTCCCTCCCCTCCCATTCTCAACAATACCGATAACAAAATCGCATCAATAAACCAGTAAATCAGAAATAATTTAGTATCGAATGCAGTATTCAGTATAGCAGTGATTTCGCACGGAGAATGCCATACTGTACATTTGAATTTAATAAAACTGAGAAATAATCCTTGTAACATGTCAAAGGATCATCAACCTGATTGAATGTTATATAACAGTACCAATTTCAAAATAAAACATTCTGTTTTTGAGCGTGTACATAACTGTTCACTTAAACTACTTTAAATAGTATTTTTCGGACGCATCAAATTCCGTTTTATTTGTATGTCAAGGGGTTAAGAGAGCCTCGCAATTTTGAATTTTCCGCGGCAAAGTTGAAGGTTTACGTCGGACAAATCCTCCTGGAAGAATCGTTCGCCAGGCGTCTTTGCAAGGATAACGAAAAACGTGGACTCTGAGAGCGAAGATTTGGAAGTTTCTTGGAGAGAGGTAGAGCTCAGTCGCAATAATTTAGATCGCTCTCCGGCGCGCAGTCCAATCTTAATCCCTCTTCTCTCGCGATGTCCCGTCCGCGTTTATCGCGCGCGTATATCAAAGAGCTTTCTCTCGTCCATAATGAAACAAACGAGAAAGCAAGTAAATGTTCCGAGCCGAAGCTGAGACGACAAAAAGCCGCAGCCTGCGCTATTCCGCGGCTCGGTTTTCCGCGCGGCACGCGAACTTTCCAGGGGGAAATCTCACCGAAGATTGCACCTATCCGGCTCTCAGATATATTACGCTCATCTAGCATCCAGCTACCATCAAAATACCATTTGTCTCGTCTCCGCTGGAAGACTAATTGGAACAATTTCCATGCTCCGCAGCGACCGTAGTTTCGAGAGGCGGGAATGGTAGCTGCGGGCAGAATCGCGAGAGAGTATCCGTTTCGAGGAGGCCGGCGTTGCTGGATGGAATTTCTTAATTATTGGTTGGCCAGGTCGATAAAGGAGTCTCGCGTAACTACGATTGCGGCTAAATTAATCGCGGTCGATGGTATGCGGTCGGCTTATCCCTCTCTCGGCGACCTCAAGCCTCGGCCGAGAGTCGACGCGTGCCTGAGACCGGGCATCTCGAGATTCCAGCGATTATTTGAGAAGTGCGCGCGATTATCCTGGTTTACTTCGAATAGGAGGGCGCCGGGAGTATCCTCGAGACCTCACTTCGCTATTCGCCTTTTTCCACCACGCATTTCCAACGGAAATAACTCGGCGAGTCGCTCGCTGCTCCGCCTTTAAGGGGGGCAGTCCCTTTACAATTTTCAAAAAATCAAATTTCTTTTCTGCATATTTCGAAAGTATGATATGTTGAGAGTATACCATATAAAGGAGAAATAAAAATTCGAAATATTAACAAAGTTATAGCACATAATCGGGAGCGCTGCACCGCATGCTGTAAAGCAGGGACTCAGGTAATCCGAGCGGTTCGGTTGAAACTTCAAACGCGATTATCTCGAAACTGTATTTTCAAAAACTGCTCGTGCTGTAGCTCGAGAAGTTGTCAATCGATTTGGATGAAATTTTTCCACGTTTTTTACTACAACATTACCGGAAGGATGTACCTAAAATTTTTAAGTTATCGCGTAAATAAATATATTTTAAGGGGCAAAAACTGTCGAGAAAATGGTCAAAAAAATTACCTTTTTATTAAAACGCCGACAGAACTTTCAATTTTATACTTTTTTATATTTTTTAAGGTTTATCCTTCCCCTACACTTGTCTATAATCGGAAAATATGTTCGTCTTTTATTTCACATCAATATCAAAAATCGTACAGGTGCAGCAGCTTGCGGTGTCTTGCGAAAGGCGCCGATAGAAAAAATTCGGAACGCCGCCATTTTGTAAAAAGAAAAAATGTTTTCTAAAACTAGACATATGCAATAAAATGATATACAAATTTCAAAAGGATTCGATAATTTTATCACCTTCAAAAAAATTCATAAAGAAAGACTAATTTCCTTGCGTTTAAAGGGACTGCCCCCCTTAAATCTATCTCCTGGAGAACGATCGCGGACCTCGATATCGGCGCGATTCCGCGATCTTTCAATTTGCTCCTTGACTTTGGAGAGAAACGGTGGGAGGAGAGACGGAACACGCATTTTCGTCTCTCGAGGCTGCTATGGGAAATTTTCCGGGTAAATTGAAACTATCGGAGGCAATTAGACGGAGGTCGGTGGTATTGGCCGGCGATGCGGCAAAATAACAGCCGCCTTCGGCGCGCCACGACGATGACGGGTTACCGCAAAACCTCGCGAGGTATCAATTCGAAAGTGGTACATCGCACTTAAGATGCCTCTGGCTTGCATTCCGCGAGAGGCTGCCGAGTGGGCACGCGTGCACGGATCGCCCGGTGTCTCCTTCGCCGAGGCGCTATTCTCCGCTCGCACGTAACTTCGTATTTACGTGCCTCCGCCGGTTCTCCTCGTCTTTCGCGCGATTGCGAAACACTCGCTTCCCCCTTTTATTCGATCGTTTCGAACGAATTTGGAAACAGTCTAGGCGGTTGGAGCGACGGGGTGCAGATTTGACGAGCGGCAGGTTTAACCCTTTCGGTTGCACTTTTGGTGGAAGTTAGAGGCGGGCTACAAGGAAGTTGTGCGGGTCGGAGACTTCATTAACACGTTCGTCGCTCTGCGCTATTTGGTTGAGTTTCTCGAGGGGTTCAAATCCGACTGTCGCACGGTGGAACGAATCGACAATCTAGGTGGAAAAAATAATAACTCGAGAAGCATTGGTTTTAGAGAAAAATGTTATATACCAAAGTTTCATAGTATCGTGGAGAGAATATCGGTGCAATATTAATTTTTTATTTGTTATATTTCTTCAATATTATTCAAAGGTCAGCTTCATTTTTGATAGGAAAATTTCTACCTTTCTTTTCAGATTTTTATTGTACAGAAGAAATAAAGAAACTTTTGTATAAGTCATTTTTCTGTTGGACCTGTTTGACTGTCTCCCTGACTTTCGGCAGGTATAACAAAGAAGGGCACAGGTAGACGCACGAAATCTTTGCAGAAATTACTTGTGTATAATCTAAGGAATATATCTGGGAAGTTTCAACCCGATGCCTTTTGGCACTTTTTAGTTATTGAATTTTTAAGTGAACCGTGTACCGCAGAGAATATGGTTCCCTTCCACTCAGATTACCCAGGTCGTCCCTCTTTGCTTGTAAACTAACAATAAGAGCAATTACTTAAATATTAAAACTGATTTTTAATATTTTTATGTTGCCTATAATATTGTTATTGTAATATTGTTATATCTTATATTTATATTTCAGGGTTTATTCCATTAAATTCCTTCTAAACATCCAACTGAAAATCTTATTTAACTTGAACAACAAGAGCGTCACCCAGATATGGGTGACGCGGCGACGAACGTGTTAAGTAAATGCGGAAATTGGGATATCGAGTGCGTTTTATATCACCATTTGCCTCACCAGTGGCTGTTAAACTTTCTTTGGATTGTATAGAGAAGAGTTGCCGAATTTGGACCACCTAAACATTTTTTAAGATATAAGCTAGTAGAAGTACTTTAAATAAAAACGATTCAGTAGAAAAAAATTGTACCATTGTAACTATTAACACTAGATCTACGGCCGCCGTGAAATTGACGGGTTCCTACTTTTTTAAAAAAATTTCTTAAATTGATGGAGAAGCAGTACAGTAAATATTTCACTTGTATCTTATAATACCCAAATTACTTAACTGATCGTATATTTTGCCGCCTGGTCCATCTTTTTTCATAGTACTTATTTAATATATTTAAATATACCTGATTCAGCGGCCGTAGATCTAGTGTTAAAATAATGTGATTTATTTTTAACAAACAACAAATTATAACGATGAAAAGTGAGTAATTAATCGGTCCGACCAAAGAACCTGGTTTCTCAAAAGAGCCCACTGGTTTCTCGGAATGGACCATTAAGCACAATTGAAACCAAAGTACTTCTTCTCGACGGTCCAAATTCGGCAATTCTGCCCAATGTCCCAGTGGGACCGTAATGATTAGGGCCAAAACAATCGTGATTCGACCGGCGCAATTGAACGTGTCGAGTGAGCATGTCAGAAACGAAACTAACGGAAGGAAGTGGAAGATTCCTCGCTTTGGTATGTTACCCAGACAACTGCAACTTTGATATTCCAACGAATCTTTTTGGTAGACCCAACGGCAACGAGAAATCACCTCTGCTAGAGACCCAACCGAGGAGGAACAGCCACCGCGACGCCGAGGACTCGGGGTCAAATCTGCCCCAAGAGTATCGCAACGAGACAAACGAACGTTAAAAATCGCAAAAGGAAGCGCTCTTCCAGATCACCGTTACTCCGCGCGCGATACCCAAACTCGGCGCGTCTCTTCCAGCGATGTTCGCGGCGAGGCAACCCCCGCGTTCGATATCTCTTATATAACTCGCGCGGTAACGGTTCGAGCCGACGGGAAAAATCGGTGAAGAGGATAACTCGCGGGAATACGGTCGGTTCGGCGGAAGATTGCCAGCGGGCGGGAGTCCGGGGCACGCTTCCCTTCGAATCCTCCATGTACAAATACACACACCTACGTGGTAGGTGTGCGACGTCGGAGCACGGAGCGTGTAAGAGCGTGTTTGGATACGGACAGGATGTGGGTCGCTGGCTCGAGTCTACGACGGTCCACGGGACTCTACGAACCGGAGAGTCGCATACCACGCTTCGCGCGTTCCTTATACGTTTACATATGATAGAGGCTCCTTTGCGCGACACCGCGCACACACGGCGCACGGCGGGGCCGGAGCCGCGAGGAGAGCGGAGGAGAACCGAGAGAGAGAGACGGGAAGACAGATGGACGGAGAGAGAGAGAATACAGGAGAGAGGAGAAAGAGCGGAGAGGAGAGAGGGAGCGAACCGCGCCCTGCCCACGCCGAGTGCTCGACCTCGCGCTTTCAAACGCTTCGTCTCGCTCTTCGTAGATGAGCTACATACCCAATTACGACAGAGTATCTACTCGGCTCCCTCTCCCTCGACCTCCTATCCGATCTCCTTCCCGTGGAAAAGCGCGCGAGCGCCTCTTAGATTCGGAGCAACGAATTTACTCACCTGTATGTATTCGCTGGTGTGCCTTCAGGTGAGAACTCTTCGTGTAGACCTTTGTACAACCTGTAAAACGAAATGGTTACGAGTGCCGTGAACGTCGATTTTGCTTCCTGGATCGATGCGCGTCGAGAATGCGCTTGGACTTGAATGTTACGCGTAACTTGGGCGTTTTATGGTGGATAACGCGCGGGAAAAGCGTTTTTTCAATTTTTTCGGCGAGGGAGCAAGCTAATGGGTCACCGTCGCTTTCAGAGTCGAGGCATCGAGACGATCGGAGAGGCTTAACACTATTCCTACCGACACTTCACGTATACCTTTTCCTACCGCAACTGGTGAATTTGTCAAATGATAATTTTTCCCCAGAAAATGAACAGTAAAAACAGAAGTGAATATTGAAAAATGTATTATAATGTGAATGTATTATACGTATATTTGAGGAAAAGTCGTGAAGTTTAAAGGCGATTCAATGACGTTGTATATAGGAAATTCTAATCGAAATTTTAAAACTGGTCATTTGACCGGTCGTGGTAGGAATAGTGTTAAGACTCAAGAAAATTTCCGTCCGCAAAGGGTTAAAATGTAATATAGAAATCACTCCTAGTCTCATTCCTAGAATCAAAAATACGTTCAGAATTGTTTTCAAAGAATTCACTGCCACTGTCACTATCCAAACTCATAAAATTTTCTTTGCTCATCTCTTGTGGCCAAAATATTAAAATTTGAATAAAAAAGGCGCTGTTATATCACTGAACACGTTAATCACTCCGTTGGTAACGTTCAATTGATAAGGCAATTGTCCATACATACTACAGACAGCTAGTTTAAACCATATTCATTTTGTCACCTCTTGCGGACTATATGACCGCAATGACAAAATACTGTTGGCACGTCAGAGGTGACTTACGACCGTTAAGGGTTAATTCTTCGCGAGCAAAGGGTCACGAGCCTTCGAAGTGCCCCCAAAAGGTAATCTAGCGCTAGGAAAAAGCATCGGCCGTCGAAAAATCGCGAAAACTGGAATAAGGGATAACAACAAAATACTGTTGGCACGTCAGAGGTGACTTACGACCGTTAAGGGTTAATTCTTCGCGAGCAAATGGTCTCGAGCCTTCGAAGAGCCCCCAAAAGGTAATCGAGCGCAAGGAAAGCATCGACCGTCGAAAAATCGCGAATTTTGAAATAGGGATAAGACGCGGGTCAAAGGCGAAGGCAAAGGGTCACGACTTTGCCTCGGAAAGTCGTCTACCCGAGCGCAAGAAAAAAGCATCGGCCGTCGAGAATGCGCGAAAAGTGGGATAAGGGATAAACCGCGGGTCAAAGGCGAAGGCAAAGGGTCACGAGTTTGCCACGGCACCTCGGAAAGCTGTCTACCCGAGCGCAAGAGGGAAAGCATCGGCCGTCGAGAAAGCGCGAAAAGGAGAATGAGAGGCGCGTGGGCCGCGTCCGGTGTATCCGGCACGTCTCGGATCGATAATACTCACCTATGAAATCACAGTGATGAACGCGCCGCTTCTCGAGCTCGGGATTGTTCCGCCTGTTGAATTTGGTGGTGATGGGTGGTGGCTGAATCCTGTGAGGAGGATTCATAATGGAGGGCTGAGGATAGGGCGGAGGCGGCGTCCGCCTCGGCGGACCCCCGATGGGCGAACCAGGGTCGGAAATCGGCGGCGTCAGCGGGGAAATGTACATCAACCTCGTCATCGAGCCGTAGAGCGGCGACGTCGCGCTGCTACCACCCTGGTGACTCGACCCGTGATGATTCGTCGTCGAGTCGTTGTTGTTGTTGTTGTTGTTATTATTATTGTTGTTTGCGGTGCTGTTGTTGTTGTTGTTGTTATTGTTGTTGTTGTTGTTCGGGGGAAAGGTCTTGAAGGCCGGTGTCGTTCGATGGTGAACGACCTGCGGCCCCGACGCGGGGTTCGGATGACCGTTCGCGAAACCCTGCACCGGGTTGGAGGTCGGTCCCTCGAGGAGGTGCAAGGTCGGGGGAGGTGGCAGAGGCTCCGTCTTTATCTCGACGGGCGAGAGAACCGGTGACGTCACGTCGTCCGTCTCCATTTTCACGTGAGACTGCGACGCCAGCATGTCCGCGTTCTCCGGGTCGAGCTTCTGAATGCTGGAGGTGATGTCCTCCCAGAGCGGTGGCCTGAGGAACACGTCGTCGTCGTTGCTCGCCGGTTGACTCCTCGAGGAGACGAAGCTCGCCTGCGGTCGACACACCGACCC
The DNA here is from genome assembly GCA_963989415.1 of Cerceris ruficornis. NCBI lineage: Eukaryota > Metazoa > Arthropoda > Insecta > Hymenoptera > Crabronidae > Cerceris > Cerceris ruficornis. Next base: position 32,187,965 of record OZ022518.1, read on the forward strand.
GCCGACCTCGAAGAAGTCCTCCATGTGGACCGACGACTCTCGGCTCTCCTTCTCGGGGTCATCCTCGTCGAGCTTCTGGAGCCGATCGAGCTCCTGTCTGCACAGCAGAGTGTCCAGGTCCGACGTCTGCTGAAAGCAAGAGGGCAAGTTCGAGAATTGTCGTTTGTCGGAGGGAAAGAGGGCCGCGGAGAACCGTCGCACAGTGGTCCATTTGGCCGAAAACTTGGCCAAAACCCCAAGGAGTTTTTCAATTTAGCTGAAAATTCGTGTATTAGTATTATTTCGGTCGCTGATTAAGAATCTGAACTCAGAATTTCCAAAAACAAAATCAAAAACAAAGTCGGATCGGCACGAAAATTAGTATTCTTATGTTTCTCCGGTCGCTAATTAAGAATCTGAACTTAGAATTTCCAAAAACAAATTGGCGAACAAACATAATTAAAAAATTAAGAATTTATTTGGATATTATGATACATTTATTGATCACAGTGAATTATATTCATCTTATAAGCTTTTAGTATTACAGAGAATCATAACAATTACCTTATAACGAACGTATTATTACGTATTAAGTACAAGTGATATCTACCGTGTCAGAAAACGTAGCACGGTATAAATACTTTACGGTGCTTCCACCTCCAATTTTTCATTCCAGTATTTAAAATTACGGTGGAAGGAGAAAAACTAAACTTTGCGAGAAACAAATACAGCCCTCATACCTGCAACTAGCCAGATTTTCAGCCGAAACGTCAAACATCTTTCGGTTTATGACGGTAAACGGTCGAGGTGATCGCGGCTATCTATTGTTGCTTTGGAACAAAAGGCCACCAGCTTGCTTAAAATTATCTTGATTTTTAACCCGAACGAATTAAATATAGCGTTTCGTTAATTACAAGGGTAACCTTAGCGAAGGATTAACATTATTCGTTTGTCCAAGGCACGATAGCCTGGCCGTATGTCGTAAACGTATTTCCCCGAGCATGGCGCGTGCGACAAACAAATAAGAATATCTCGTAGAATCGCAAAAAGTCGCAAAATTTTACAACGGAGACTTCTTCGGGAAGCTTCAAAGTTTAATTTAAAAAAAAAGTCGCGTTGTACTTTTGCGTACTTCACAACTATATCCTCTGCAAAGGGAAAAAAATGTATGGGTTTTGCAATCTGTGCCATCGCAGTTGTAAAACATTAAATAAAAAAATGAAACCAAGGTACTTATAATTTAAAAGTATGACGAATAGCTACAAATACTTACAAAGTTGATTGTACTATTATTTCACATTGAAAACGTATTCTGAATTTCGACGTGAATACGTTACATTATTCAAGTGCCAACTTTGACATTGCATATCTCTAAGAGCGTTGTTCAATAAAAACTTTTATTAATGGAAACCGATGCTCCGATATGTTACAAATCAAACGCAATTGCCAAATTTTGAAAATCGCGAAAAAAATTTTTGGCTTTTTGGCCAGGTTTTCGGCCAAATGAACCACTGTGCGTCGTGAGACGTTTCCTCGAAGCTCGCAAGGAATCGCTCGAGTTTCGTGGGAGGACGCGGAGGGAATCGGACGGAGGGGAGGAGGGCGAGGAGGTTAAGCGAGCGGACGGACAGGTAAACGAGCGAGTGACTTGCGGTATGGTGATCGAGAAAAGGGCGCACGGCGGTCGCGTTGTTCTCCGTTAATATGCAACGAACGCTCGGAGGGCTGTGCAGCATGAGGTCCCTGGGTGCACCCCACGCCTCGTGTACCGAGCACGAGCGCTGGGACCCTCGCGAGGGGCCCTACGGAGGACGACGCCTATAGAGAAACGGTGTACGCCGTGCGTCCGAAGAAAAAGAAATCCGAACAACCGCCGGCAGAGAGAAACCGAGAGGGAGAGAATTCTGTCTCGAAGATGGGAGGAAGGCAACCGATGCCGCGTCATTCTTTGCATGATTTGTACACGCGCAACGCCGCCCTCGCGCGCCACTCTTTCTCTTTCTTCTTACCTCGCTCTCTCTCTCTCTCTCTCTCTCTCTACCTTCGAAGAGAAGACCGAACCGCACGAAGAGCCAGCACCACGCATGCACGCCGCACACAGTCGGAATATTTTAATGTGCCGGGATACAAGGGGCATAACGCCCCTTTGACGCTCTTTCTCGCTCGAGCCTCGATGAACGATGGCTTCGCGGTTCCTCTTCCTCCTCCTTCCGTTTCACCTCCCCCTCGATCGATCCGAGAAACCCCGTCGTTGAGACGTTTCGAGAAAATTTCACCCTTTCGTTCGCGACTTGGCGCGATTACGGACGTTTCTGGATTCATCCCCCTCGCGCTAGGGGTGGTTGCATCTTCGGTGGAAACGATAACGCGGATAGCGGAGATCGACGAAGCAACGGAAGTATGGTAGGTCGAAAAGAGATGATTATTGGTTTTTAGGGTTTAAAATAATAATACTTTGTTTAAAAGCTAATGGAATAGACCAAGACTTTATTCTCAGAATATATGAAGAGGGTACGTCTTCTCTCTAAGAGTGAAAGTCACAGAGTGAGGTCTAAAAGAATTCTGCAAGGGTCTAAGGACCCTTTTCGGTTATAACGTAAAACAGACTGCATAGCTATACAGCTGCAACCTCTTAACACTTTACCGACCGGTAGCCTATAAATAGGCTTTTTGTCACCAACGCTTAGACTTTTAGTTTATTAATCGGTTCCCACGGCAATCACTAATTTGTTATTTATTATTGTTGTGGAAGTGTGTCAAGGAGTCGGTAAGAATCATTTGTAATTCTCAGAGAGATTGTAATTTTCTTTAGGCAATCTAAACCGAAACAAATCCTTTAAAACGGGTAGAATGCTGAAACGATAGCGGTCGGTAATGTGTTAAGCATTCCTAGAAGTAAATATACCAGTTGATTTTTGTATCTGTAAAATATACTATGCTCGTAGAGACATAGAAAACCAACAATGATAACGGAGAAATTAGACGTCGAAAGGAATTCTTCGATGAAATTCCGGTATAACGGCGATTGGGCCTTGGTCCCGGGACGCTATTCGCCATGCAGCTCGACGAATTCGCGGCTTGTTTCGCGAGGCTCGTCGATTGCACCTCGAAGCGACAGAAACGTCCGACACGTAACGTGAATTTTTAAGCGGCTCCTTGTCGAGGTTGATATCGAGGTGTAGAGTATTCTTAACGCGTTGCCGATCCGCGGGCGTTTTCGCCACTTCGTGACAGCCTTCGACGATGTCGGCTAAGAACGATCCGGCGAATTTGGATTTGGCAACTATTTCCTTCCTTGTTTCGTCAACGACGAAGAATTTCGAGCAAAACGACGATTCGTCGATCGTTAGCTTTCGAAAATAACTTTTTGCGGCTATTCGGTGAAATTCGCAACAATTTGACGCTACGGTCGACCCTCCTGTAACGCCATTAATTTTAAATGGAAACCGCGCAAAAGCAAACTCGGAAATAACAAAAATCGGCTCTAATCGTGCCGCGTTATATGAAAGCTGTGATATAATAAATTAAGAATTAACGGAAATTAGTTTAATTTATGGCGCTGGAAGAAGCTCAGAATTAATAGAAATTAGATTAATTCTTGTCGCGCTATAAAGAACTCAGAATTAACGGAAATTAAATTAATTCGTGCCGCCTTACTTTTTGCGCCTATTCGGTAATTTGCAACAATTTGACGCTACGGTCGACCCTCCTATAACGCCATTAATTTCAAATTATAGAATTAAATTATTATTAAGTATTTGTTTTATTAAGTTTTATTAAAACTTAAAAAGTATTTTATTTAATTTTATTAAGAATTTAATTTATTATATTAATAATTAATATTATTAAGAATTGAATTAGTTTAATTTGTGCCGCGTTACGTGGAAACGGCGCTGGAGGAACCTCAGAATTAATAGAAATTAGATTAATTCTTACCGCGCTACAAGAAACTCAGAATTAACGCAAATTAAGTTAATTCGCGCCGCCTTACTTTTTGCGCCTATTCGGCAATTTGCAATCGGAATTAACAAAAATCGGCTTGATTTGTGCCGCGTTACATGAAAGCTGCGATATAAGGAATTAAGAATTAACGGAAATTAGTTTAATTTGTGGCGCGTTACGTGGAAACGGCGCTGGAAGAATCTCAGAATTAATAGAAATTAGATTAACTCTTGCCGCGCTACAAGAAACTCAGAATTAACGAAAATTGAATTAATTCGAGCCGCCTTAATTTTTGCGCCTATTCGATAATTTGCATCTATTTGACGCTACGGTCGACCCTCCTATACCGCCATTAATTTTAAATGGAAACCGCGCAACAAGAAAGTCGGAATTAACAAAAATCGGCTTGATTTGTGCCGCTTTACATGGAAGCTACGATACAAGAAACCAAAAATTAATGCAAATCGGATTAATTCATGCCGCGTTACGTGGAAACTGCGATATAAGAAACTAAGAATTAACGGAAATTAGATTAATACGTGCCGCGCTGTAAGAAACGAAGAATTAACGCAAATTAAATTAATTCGTGCCGCCTTACATGGGAACCGCGTTGCAGGAGGGTCGACTGCAATCTTCAAATAAGAATGAACATCTCCGTTTGCGTAATTTCAAGCCTAATCGTAGCCACAATTTGCGCAAACTATTCGCAATATCTGTTTGCAACTGTATTAGACATTCATCTCCCACGTAAAAGCCTACAAATGGTAAAATCTTCTTTAACCCTGAATCTTCCAAGGCGGTCAAAGTGCCCACTGCCCGATTTTTCTAAAAATTGCCCAATTTGACAACCACTTTTTTCTTCTCTCGATTCCTCGTTTCGCAAAGTACTTATTTTGTATATTAAAATATTAACAGATACAGAGCCGGTAGTTCCAGTGTTAAGAATCTTGAGTTTTCTCGCGCTTCGAAACATTAAAACTGAGATGCTGGCCAAATCCTCTCTGGATGCGAATGTCGATAGTTTTCAAACGGTACATGATCGATCGACATTACTCCGTTCGGACAAACGTCATCGTAACTGTGCGATATTGCTCGATCAGTGCGCGGTTCCAACGCGGAAGTAGATTGCATCTCATTAACGGCAAAAATAACAAGTAGTTGGAATAAATGGATTCCAAAGCTGTTCGGAGGAAACGTAAAACGTGACACTTCGGTACAAAACAAACGATCCAGAATCGATCGAGCGTTGTTTTTCCACGGCTGCCGTGTAATACGCAAACGAGGCACCGAGACGAAGAGGAATCGGAGAACCGAAAGAAGACGAACTGACGAAGCAAAAGGGAGAAACGATAAATATTCTGCTCAGAGACGAGGACGAAGAAAGGAGAGACTCGCCGAAAGTAGAAGAAAAATGGAACAAAAAGCCCTGGAATTGAGTTTACATTGAGCAAATAGTATGAATAACACGTTGAAGAAATTTTCCATCGTACTTTGCGAAGAAATTTTCCATCGAAAGGAGGCACGAGCGAAAGAGGTGGGGGAGAAAGAGCGAAAAAAGAGCGCGTCACGAAGGAACGCGGCAAATTGATTAAAAAAATCTCATCGGAAATTTTCGAGCGATTCGGGCTCACCGTCCCCGCCGTGAGCTTATAGTGATTTATGAATTATTTACACAATGAATTATTCATCGTCGCAAGATTGGTATACTCGCAACACTCGATCGTACCTGATATGCAATTTGAAAAGGAGTTTGTGGCGGAGGTACGATATGCGTGCTTGCGTGCGAAACATTATATTTAAATCCCATATCGTCCGTCGAGACGGACGCGGCCATCTCGAGAGCCGCTTCTTCGATCGGTCGAATCGCCTCGTCGTAAACTCCTGTCCGGCGATCGCTGAAATTCAGCGGAAGATCTCGAGAAAATTTCAACCCTCGATGAGAAAAAATTGGCAAACGACCGATCGATAACACAGATCGTGTCCCTTCGACGAGCAATCGTAGTCCGAGCAGAGGAAGCTGCGAGCGCGCGCGTATAAAAAGTGAAGTTGACCTTTAACTCTTTGTGTCCCACCTTTTTGATGCCTGAATATACATGGTGGGATATTTTTTGGTCCCACCTTGAAAATTTATATTATTTTATAACCGTTGGTAATAAAAATCAACCAACTTTGTTCAATTAACCCTTTGAGGGCGACGGGTGCATATATGCGGCCTGAGGAAAAATCTGATTATAGTTTATCGGTGTATGTATACAAGGTTAGAGTTGAAAAATTGAAATATAACTGCCGAAATATGATTACACAAATAGTAATTTATAACTTCTATACATCAACACTCAGACTTTCTGATAAAAAGGTAGTTTCTTAGCGCCAAACAGATGATTATTTCCCAATATTCAAATAAGTCTCCGCCCGCAAAGGGTTAAAAAGAAAAAATGTCTGTGCAACATGGGTCATTTTATTTTCTGAATTCCCGCGCCTCAAAGGGTTAAATCACATTGAAGAAATATAGCAGATAAAAAATTAATATTGCACCGATATTCTCTCCACGATGCTACGAAACTTTCTCGTATAATGTTTTTCTCTAATACGAATGGTTCTCGAGTCATTATTTTTGTCCACCAATAGATTGCCGATTCGTTCCACTGTGGAGCGTCCTATTAAGTGATCGGCGAAACGACTTGGCAGATACTTTGACGAAGTCTCCTCCAAGTGGGAAGGTACAAAACAGACAATTATTTCCGCCTATCGCGTTACTTCGAAATTAATTTAGAAGCTGCACCGATCTGCCGATCGAAAAGGCCCCCATCGACGCAAGCACAAGAGTGCATTCTGCGCGGAAACGAACTCGGAAGTCGCGAACAATTCGACGTATCGCTTCGAAACAAATTGCTTACCGAAGAATGGCCGCGCTACCGATTGTATCGAGCCACTGATCCACGAAACGGCACGATGCGAATAAAATCGAGCACGGTGAGCGGCCAACAAGTTCCATCGATCCTCGCGAATCGCGATCGTTTCGCGGCAATGGCGTCGTTTCAGCAAAATCGTGCAATTCCTCTGAACTCGTCGTGTACGTCTCTCGATCGCGCAGAACTTGATACAGATCCTCGAGCAGATCGGTGGTATCGTTTTGCGCACGGTGAGGGAGCAAAGTGAGTTTTGTGTTCGCATCGAACGAGATCGTGGCGCACGATACGACGATTTCGCCTCTCGACGTGGAAATTGCGCGTTTTCGTTGAAAATTGTCAAATTGAGAGAAGATATCCGTCGAAGCACTGAGAACGTTGGCAATAACGGCGAGGGACTCTTACGCGAAATCTGATATTCCATGGAATTCCCTCTGCCTCCTCCGTTTCCTCGCGTTACAACGGTAATAACGCGCAGTGCAAACAAATTGTCCTCCCACGGCTTCGTTCGTCGAGATTTACTCGAGGCAAAGGTGACGAATTACACCGACGATGTCTGCGCGCCTCTTGCCAAATCCGGCGGAGAATTCTTCGATCGACGAGACCGAGGAGACTTTAGTAATCGTTGTACCGTTTGGAAGAAAAGTTTGTAGAATTTTCAGTCGGCGATTTTCCTCGACAGCACGGAATTAGGGGAAAAATGTCGGACTACCGTGATGCTTGGTGCTGGATGTTAAGAAAAAATGGAGAATATTATTTCGATCGACCAGACCGAGAAGACTTTAAGAATCGTTGTACCGTTTGGAAGAAAAGTTTGTAGCATTTTCAGTTGGTGATTTTCCTCGACAACACGGAATTAGGGGAAAAATGTCGGACAACCGCGGTAATCGAAAAAAATGAAAAATGTTATTTCAATACAGAGCCGAACTGGTCATATAAGAAATTTACTCAATTCAATAATAAGAGTCATTTGATTATTTTAAATTTTCCAAGCAGTCAAAACAACTGCTTTTGGGCAATATAGGTATAACACATAAATATACCGGAAATGAAGGAGAGGAGAGGTAACTACAATTATTAATAAACGCATTTATATGTTGTACAAAAAGTCACAAAATTCTAAGAAGTTGTATCATGATATACATAATTTTTTTTCTAACTGAAATTAAAAAGCAGTCAAAATGACTTCCTTGGGCAACCTAGTGTTAAGAAAAATGGAGAATATCATTCCGATCGACAAGACCGAGGAGACTTTAGTAATCGTTGCACCGTTTGGAAAAAAAGTTTGTAGAATTTTCAGTCGACGATTTTCCTTGACAAAACGGAATTAAGGGAAAAATGTCTGGCTACCGTGTCGCTTGATGCAGGTAGTGTTAAGAAAAATGGAGAATATTATTCCGATCGACGAGACCGAGGAGACTTTAATAATCGTTGCACCGTTTGGAAGAAAAGTTTGTAGAATTTTCATTCGGCGATTTTCCTCGACAAAACGGAATTAAGGGAAAAAATGTCGGGCTACGGTGTCGCTTGGTGCGGGTTGTTAAGAAAAATGGAGAATATTATTCCGATCGACGGGTATAGCGTAATTCTAATATCCTTGAGAGAAATCTTTGTGCAACTTTCAGCCGATGATTTTCCTCGATAAGGGGGAATTCGTGGAAAAATACCGGGCTACCGTGCGCAACGTTGCGTGGCACGGAAAATTATGAAAAGAGGCGGGGTATGGACTCTCATTGTCGGCATCGAACGAACCGACCGATTCGTAGCCATCCGCGTACTTGGTAATTTGCATATTCTCCTATTACACGCGTATTCTGCCATTTCGCGCGTTCTATTATTTTCTATATTGTCATCGAGTATTCCGTCATATCGGGTACTCTGTCATTTCGCGCGCTGCTGTCGCATTACGTATTCAGTTATTTTCTGTACTTTTGTAATTCGCGGTAAACAGAGTCCTCGACGGCCAGCGTCCTCGTTCGTTCCGCGCGAGTCACGCGTAGCGTCGATGAGCTGTTTTTCACCCTTTCGACGCTGGGACATAATTTATTTATTTATTATACGGGAATCACCCTTTGATACAACAGAAAGTGTAAGAAAAAATATTCCAATCCCATCACATTCTGTTATTTTATTATATGTAATATTTTTTTTACTTAATTTTATAATAAGAACATAATTGAAACCTCATTCCAATTTCCGGCCAAACTCGTACCGGAAGGGTTAATAAACGCAGACGATGTTTTCCACTTTTGTAGCTTGCGCTGGATAAAGGCTTCGGCAGCCACGAACCCTCCACCCCTATTTTTGGTAAACGCAAGCAATCTTTTGTGATCCCTGCAACCCCTGTTTTCACGAAACGCACATAAACGTCTTTGCACCTCGCATAAAGTAGAATTGTCGATGGTTCCGATCATTCCACCCCTCCGAGCGTATCCTCGGTAGAACAGGGAGCTATTTTAACCCTTTGCGGGCGGAGACTTTTTTAAATATTGGGAAATAATCATCTGTTTGGCGTTAAAAAACTACCTTTTTATCAGAAAGTCAGAGTGTTGATGTATAGAAGTTATAAATTACTATTTATGTAATCATATTTCGACAGTTATATTTCAATTTTTCAACTCTAACCTTGTATACATACACCGATAAACTATAATCAGATTTCTCCTCAGGCCGCATATATGCGCCCGTCGCCCTCAAAGGGTTAACGCTTAGCCAACCGACTGAGGAGATCTCCTCGCTTTAACCCTTTGAGCATTACGGACGCATAACTGTGATCTGAGAAAAATTCTGATTATACTTTATCGATGCAAGTACACGCAGTTAGAGTCAAAAAATTATAATATGCTCGTTGCAATATGATTACGCAAATAGTAATTTATAACGTCTATACCTTAGTACTATGAGTTTCTGATAAAAAGGTGGTTTTTGATGGCCAAAAAAGTGCTTACTGCTCAATTTCAAAAAAGTCTCCGTGCGCAAAGGGTCAAAGAAAGTCGTTTGACGACCGAACGAGCTAACGATTACGATTTCGCGTTCCTGCTGAAAAGTGCGCGTCGTATGGCGTATAGTTTGTCTCTTTCTCGGTGGTTGGCTAAGTGTTAACCCTTTGCCGACCGGTAGCCTATTAATAGGCTTTTTGTCACCAGCGCTTAGACTTATTGTTAGATTATTAACCTCTTAGCTTACAATAACGTGTGACACACGTGAGTCGATAAATGGAATACGAAATTTTGAAGTTTTCCAGTAACTATTAAATTGAAAATATCAGTCGATCACGAGACGGTAAAATTATTTCTATAATGTTAATATTGCAGTCAGTTGTGCCAAATGTTAAAGATCAGAGAGAAATTTTTATTTCTGGAATTAATTCTGGGATATTACGCACGCTGTCAAAATAGAAATCGTAAGGCAAGGGGTTAATCGGTTCCCACGGCAATCACTAATTTGTTATTTATTATTGTAGTGGAACTGTGTTAAGGGAGTCGATGAGAAGCATTTGCAATTTTCAAAGAGATTGTAATTTTTCTTAGGCAATCTAAGCCGAAACAAATCCTTTAAAGTGGGTAGAATGCTCAAACAACAGCGGTCGGTAAAGTGTTAAGTAGATCGACGGCTCGTCCTCTCGCCCTCGGAGCGCGAGGCGGAAGACCTTCGACCCCGAACGATCGATAAGCGCACGTTCGCGCCGTCGAGGTGATAAAAAAGGACGTAGATCCAGGCGGCAATTACGAGAAATTCTGGCATTGCGGTCGGAGCGTGTCTCTCGATTCGACCTGGCTCTCTTTCCGGCGTCGCGGGAATAATAATAGTGCGGGGAGCGAGCAAAGTTCGTCCGTCCGTCCGGCTATTAATGCGCGTAATCATAGAGCCAGGGTCGTCGGTGTTAATAATGCGTTTTCGAATCTGTCAGAGAGCGAGAACGAACACCCACGCCGTCGATAGTGCGTCGTCATTGTAACCGGCGAGCGTGAACGGGGAGAAGGAGGACGGAGGAGGACGATGGAGGAGGAACGAACCGACCAACCAACGTTTCTCTCTGCTAGCGTGTTGGTAGGATGTTTTTTATTCCGCCCGATCGCGCACGGCCTTTACGGACAACAAAGAAACACCGTTTACCGAGCGCGATACCGAGACTCGCGATCGCGAATCGAGGGCCGAGTCATTAGCTGATCTCGATCATTGCGCGCCGCCGAGGAATCGACGCGAAGAGGTGGGCGAATTCGCGGAATATCGCCAAGGCTCGCTGCCAAGGCATTTTTCTCAGTCATCGCAAGGCGAGAGCATGCAAATTTGCGGAAGAACTTTCAAAGCCGATAGATGGGACGAACTTGAGGGATGTTTGAGGGTCCTCCCCGAGAGGGAGGGTCGACGAAATTTTGCAGGACGATGGTAAACTCTCCTTTCGCGCAATTTCGAAGGGGAATCGTGCGGATAAGACTCGCTCCAGAGTGGAACGAATTGGCAATCTAGGTGGAAAAAAATAATAACTCGAGAAGCATTGATTTTAGAGAGAAATGTTAGATACAACAAATGGTAGATTTGTCTCATATTTCTCAAACTCACCTCTCTCGTATGATTGTCACAACTATGATAACATTTTAACTCTGCTAAATTTAGCTACTCCTGATCAACGTCGCATGATGGCCGATAATGTATTTGTATTTAAGATTTTTAATAACTCGATTAACTCTCCTGCTATCTTGAAGGAATTTGAGCTCTATGTTCCTACCCTCCGTTATTGGAAAAATTCACTTTTCGCAATCACATACCATCATACTTTATATGGTTCAAACAACTGTATCAACCGTCTACGCCTTAACTCAAATCGTTTTTGTGATTCTATAAACTTCTTCAATGTATCACTTTCTAATTTTAAGCGATCTTTGTTTAATGCCGTCCTAAACTCTTAACATTCACTTTCTGTACATTTACTGTAATGAAAGGGTTTTTCTTCCCGTGAATCTACAATAAATATTAAATATTCAATATATATACAAAAGTTTCACAGCATCGTAGAGAATATCGGTGCAATACCAATTTTTAATTTGTTATATTTCTTCAATGTTATTTAAAGGTCAACTTCATTTTTTATAGCAAAATCTATAGCTTTCTTTGCAGATTTTCATTCTGCAGAAGAAATAAAGAAACTTTTGTATAAGTCATTTTCTTGGCGGACTTTATGTTAAAAAGATATTTAATGGAAAAGAGCCTATTGGCGTCTTTTTCGATAAGCGGACTGTCTCGCAAACTTTCAGCAGGTATAACAAAGAAGAGCACGAAATCTTTGCAGAAATTACTTCGATATAGTCTAAGGAATATATCTGGGAAGTTGCAACCCGGTACGTTTCGGTATTTTTTAGTTATTCAATTTTTAAGCGAACCGTGCACCGCAGAGAATGCGATTCCCTTCCACCCAGATTACCCAGCTCGTTCCTCTTTCGCGCCGCTCGTTGATTCGAGTCGCGAGGTACTCGAGAGATCAATTGGATCTATCGATGCGGATCGTGACCGAGTTTGCGTGGAAAAGTACTGAAACGTCGACGTAGGTGGTCGGTCGAGGAAATTCAAGTAAATCCGAGAATCTCCTCGAAGAGAGGTAAACAAAATCGATTACACGTTCGCCTAAATGCGAGCACAAGTGCCAGGAATCAAAAGGAAGTACTTCACAAAGGTCGAAGGTGTAGGAGTTGGGCTTAAGAAACTTGAAAAGCTGGTCAACGTGCAAATATATTGGACAATCGGTGCGATATTCGCTCCAACGGTCTTTGCGACCCAATTACATTCCGCTCCAAGGGGTGGCCGAGAAAGGAGGAAAAGCGCTGGACACCCTTCGCGCAGTTCTTTCAAAGTGGAGAATGCAAATTGGCCTCGGTGCTCGCAAACGACAACACCGAATCGTTCGATTCGGCGACTACAAGTTTGTCACTCCGTCCGTTTACATGTTCTAACAACAAGGGCAAACAGAACGAAACGACGTCGTCGAACAGCCAGGCCGAGGACGAAATCGCAGCCATGCTGGCTCGCTCGCGGTAACGAAACAGCGCGCAGAAGCGAGCTCGCCGAATCAATCTGGCGAGGCCACACCCTCTGACCTAAAGCCGCATTATCGCGATAAACGCCGAGGGAAATGTCAGCCATCGACCGCGACGTCGGCCATTTCTGCCGCGAGCTTGCGAGGCTTACGATAAGATGGTAGAGCTTCCACCCCCTGGCTGACCTTCTCTCCTTCTCGCTCCCTCTGCTCTCTATACGTTTTCACCCCTGCAGAAGGGCCCAGCGACCTCGTTGGCCACCCTCTGCTCGCCTCTGCACCCTCGAGACGCTCCATCGACCGAAACGATTCGCAAATGCGTTTCAATGTCGAACGCCTCTCCGTTTCACCCTCTGGGGACGACGTACTCGAATTGGGGCTCCGGGCTTCCAATAAAATGGCTTCGCTCGCGCTCATTTTATGCTCCTTAGACCAGAGAGTTTGACGCGCAGTAGTCCAGCGCGAGAGATTAGCCGCGCTTTTGCCAAAAAATCAATTTTCTCGTATCGTTTTTATTTTTTACTTTTACGTCGATTCCTAAATGTTTATGGATTTCAGAAATGGCAATATTAATGATATTCGACAAAAGTTGTAGTTACAAGAAACGCTTAAAGTTGGAACTTTTTCTTGAGACCAATTTCTATTGAAAAAACACATTTTCTTCTTCATAATATTCTGACGAATCTATCTTATATTTTCTAATGATTCTTTTTCTTACTTGAAGAGCATTCTTCTACGATAAAAATGCACATGCTGAATATAAAAGTAATACTGTTTGCAATTTATTTCGTCGACGGTGGAATTGTTAGAAGAAACGCCTAAAGTTGGAACTTTATCTTGAGACCAATTTCTACCGAAAAAACACGTTGCCTTCTTCATGATATTCTGACGAATCTATCTTATATTTTTGAATGATTCCTTTTTCCTAATCGAAGAGCATTCTTCTACGATAAAAATGCACGCGCTGAATATAAAAATATTGTTTGTAATTTATTTACTCGGCGATGGAATTGTTACAAGAAACGCTTAAAGTTGGAACTTTTCCTCGAGACCAACTTCTATCGAAAAAACACGTTGCCTTCTTCATGATATTCTGACGAATCTATCTTATATTTTCTAATAATTCTTTTTTCCTAATTGAAGAGCATTTTTCTACGATCAAAATTCACATGCCGAATATAAAAGTACTGTTTATAATTTATTTACTCGACAGTGGAATTGTTAGAAGAAACGCTTAAAGTTGGAACTTTTTCTCGAGACCAATTTCTATCGAAAAAACACTTTGCGTTCTTCATGATATTCTGACGAATCTCTCTTATATTTTCTAACGATTTTTTTTCCTAATTCAAGAGCATTCTTCTACGTTAAAAATTCACATGCCGAATATGAAAGTACTGTTTGTAATTTATTTACTCGGCGATGGAATTTCTTTTGAAGTTACCGTAAGAAACTCGAACCTTCAACCCCCGAAGGCTGCGATCTGCGAGCAGAGATCGGTCTCTCGGGGGTGGCCGAAATGTCGAGGAAAGGCGCGCGTCACCGAGAGTCGAGGAAGGAAAAAAAGGGAGTAGAAAGTTGTACGAAAATAATGGCGAGCGTACGAGAGTGTCGTAGCCCGGGCGGGAAGCTGGTAATTTAGTTAAATGATGGCGCGAGCTGGGCGACGCCTGTGGCCCGACCACCTCGCCCGGGGAAGAAGCTTTCGAGACGAAGGCGGAAAGAAAGAAACGGAGAAGGCGTGGCACAATCGAGGATTAAGTTCAGACGCGAATTCGCGCGCAGATTTATGCCACGGGCAGCCTCTCTCTCCAAAATATCACGGCCGCGCCGATTTCCTTCGAGAGAGCCGAGGATTTTCCATGCGCGCCGAAGCGTGCTTGCCGATTTTGCAACCTCTTTTGTTCAGTTTCGTTGCTCGATGCCTGTTCATATCGATTTTCGCGGGCCTATATCCGCAGGGGGTAGACGCAAATTGTGACGAACGGAGAGAATTCACCCCTTTGCTTGAAATAACGCGTGACACTCGTGACGGGGTAAATGGAGATGGAAATTTTGCATTTTTTAAAAATTGTTAACCCTTTGAGGACTACCGACGCATATATTTGCTCTGAGAAAAAATTTAATTGTTTATCGTCGCGTGTATACACGGTTCGAGTTGAAAAATTGAGCTACAACCGTTGAAATATGATTACATAAATAGCAATTTATAATTTATGTTCATTAACAGTACAGCTGCCTGATGAATAGATGGTTTTAGATCGCCAAATAAATGTTTATCTCTAAATATTCGAAAATATTTAGAAGACACGCAGTGCCGTGTATTTCAGCGCGCAGCAGTTTAACCCTTTCGAGACTGTTGAGACACATGTATCCCAGTCAAGTTTAATCGTAGATGCTAACTAACAATCTACTAAAATTTATTGCACACTGCTTCATCGTGAATGGGTCTCTATTGTTACATTCCTTAAAATCTAGAACCACAATTTCGGCAGATGTTGACACAATAAATACATTCATCATCTAAACTATTAGAAATGTAACCTGCCTCTTTTATTTTCTCTAAAAAAATCCGTCTCGACAGGGTTAACATTGTACAGGGCGGAATATTCCGCTTACGGATGAAAATACCGGGATAACACCGATTTCCAAGCACGTTGTCCAGGATCTGCAGGGTGAAAAATCTCACAAACTCTCCGGGGAATCTAGCAGCAAAAGTGTTCTCCAAAATGAACAAGGAGAATCGAGCTGGCGCCCGCCACCCAGAAGACTCTATCCGGACACTGCGAAGGAGTTTATTTAATTTGAACTGTCTTTATTTAGTCGCCGTTGTTCGTCGGTCAGAAGCAAGGGGAGAAAGAGAAGCAGAAAAGACAAATGACTACCGGGTACGCAGCTGCGCCGAGACGGAGGCGATGTCCTCCCAAATACGTCCTTTACAAATTAGTTTGCGGTCGCAACGGAATGAAGATATCAAAAGCAGGGTTGAAACTGCAGACAAGATTTCAGACCTTTCCATCGAAGATCTTCAATGTCCCTTCGTTTTGGCGGATTTTCCGCCGATTAGAAAAACAATGCTCCTGTGATTTATTCGACTAACCCTTTGCGAACGAAGACTTTTTTGAATATTGAGAAATAATCATTCATTTGGTGATCAAAAACCACTTTTTTATCAGAAAGTCAAAGTTGTAATGTATAAAAGTTATACATTCCTACTTGCGTAATCATATTTCAACAGGTATATTTCAATTTTTCACCTACAACCGTGTATACATGCGCCGATAAACTATAATCACATTTTTTTCTCAGACCACATACAGGGTTAGGCGATTGAAGTGTTACCAACTTCACACCGGTATATCTGGCAACGCGATATTGGCAACTATGTCAAATTCATACCAATGACAGCTATTTATATTATTTACAAACTACCACAAGCATTTGCGTCTAAGTTTTATAGAATAAAAGTTATTCGAAATGGAAATCAAACGTAATAGTGTAACCATGTTCCACACTTCATTTCTTCCACACAATGGCTTTCGAATTCGCCAGATGTAAATCCGATGGACTATTCCATCTGAGCCATTTTGGAGAGCAAGGTGAGGACGAAAAAATATGTCAGTATGGATGCGCTGAAGAAAGCCATTGTACGGGAATGGGCCAAAATACCGCATGATCATATTCGTGCAGCATGCAACTCATTTTTGAACCGTTTGAAGGCCATAGTCAAGGCAAAAGGTGGCCACATCGAGCTAAAGTGAATGGATTCTAAAACTTTTATTATTTCCACACATTTTTGTAATTTGAATCATTAAAAAATAATTTCACCCAAAAAAGATATGGTCGTTTGAATAAGTAACAGTTCAATCGCCTAACCCTGTATATGCGTCGCTAGTCCTCAAAGGGCTAACGTGGGAGCAATTTCCCAAATCCTGCGCGCAACACGAAACCCAATGCGCAGCCATGGGCGGATTTACGAAGTCTAAAGGCAGATATCGATCGAATCTCTCGCAGATCATTTTACGAAGTGCTAAAGCGTCCACCGATAGAATCTGGATTTCTCGCGAAGATCAGTTTACGAAGTGCAGAGGTAGTCGCCGATCGAACGTGAATTCCTCACGAAGGAACTGTTAAACGCACGAAATGTCAAGGCATCTGCGGCTATAAAATCGCAAGGAAACCGCGGAAGGTGATAATGTCGTTGGAAGCTGTCCGTTTGCTCGGCGGACAGTGAAGGAAGAATAGCGAAACGATATAACTCATCGAACGATACAATTCGAGAAGGAACAACGAGAAAAACGGACAGAGTGAGAATTCGATGCGTCGATCGTCCGACGATTCGTTGATCCGACGTATTTGCCGATGTAAAGTCAGAGGCGCACGATAGGAGATGCAAATAATTTTATTTTTAGCATTCACGATTTTTAATAGGACTTTTAGTACGGCGGTAAAATATTCTCCGCGAAGATCCCCGTGAGAGGATCGCCGTACGTCCGGCATTCGGTGAATTAATTTACATGCGAATTACAGATAATATACGAGATTACATTGGGAAAAAAACGATCTCGGGACGTCCGACCGATGATCATCGAGAGGTCAAACTCCTAGCTTGGATCAAAACTCGCGATCTTCCATGTGCTTCCACGAAAATTCTTCAGCGTCGCACCTCGTTTTTGTTTGCCCCCTTGCAAGCAGAAGTGTAACTTCGATTAACCCTTTGCCCTACAACGAGTGACCCTCGTGATGCGGTTGATGGGACAGGAAATTTTGAAGCTTCTCAAAAATTATCAAATTGGAACTATTAGTAGAACACGACACGATAAAATGATTTCTATATTATTAATGTTGCGTTAAAATCTAAGATATTTTAGGAAACACTGAGCAATTTTTAGTTTTTTATATAATAATAAATGTATATTATTAAATTTTCAATTATTGCGAGGGCAGTCGCGAAAGAAATCGTGGGGCAAGGGGTTAAACTCCCAAATGGGCGTCAGTATCCTTAATTTTGCGTTAAATTCTAAGTTATATCAGGAAACACTGATAAATTTTTATTTTATTATATAATAATAAATATATATAATTGAATTTTCAATTATTGCGAGGGCAGTCGCCAAAGAAATCGTAAGGCAAGGGGTTAAACTCCCAAATCGGCATCAATATCCGTAATTTTGCGTTAAATTCTAAGATATATCAGGAAACACTAATAAATTTTTAGTTTATTATATAATAATAAGTAAATATAATTGAATTTTCAATTATTTCGAGGGCAGTCGCCAAAGAAATCGTAGGGCAAGGGGTTAAACTCCCAAATCGGCGTCAGTATCCGTAATTTTGCATCAAGTTCTAAGATATATCAAGAAACACTGACAAATTTTTATTTTATTATATAATAACAAATATATATAATTGAATTTTCAATTAGTGCGACGGCAGTCGCGAAAGAAATCGAAGGGCAAGGGGTTAAAGTACAAAATCAGCGTCAGTATCCTTAATTGTGCGTTAAATTCTAAGATATATCAGGAAACACTGATCAATTTTTATCTTATTATATAATAACAAATACATATAATAGAATTTCCAATTATTGCGAAGGCAGTCGCGACAGAAATCGTGGGGCAAGGGGTTAAACTCCCAAATCGGCGTCAGTGTCCATAATTATAGCAAAGTCAACATGCCTATTGCTGTTTGCGACAAAAATCTGCGTCTAATCCACCTCGACGTGTCCGTTTGGGACTGTTTGCTCGCAGCCGGCGGGCCCCGGAGGATGACGCGGGGAAAGAAAGATATCCCGGCGAAAGAAAGAAAGAAAGAAAGAAAGAAAAGAGCGGGTAGGAACGAGGAGAAGACCCGAGGCAGTTTCGAGCGGGGGTTCGAATTCGTCGTCGACTCGAACGCCCCCGAAGCCCGAGGCCCAGGGCGCAATCGGCTCTCTCGGATTCCCCTTCGACTCGAGTTCGCCTTCTCGTTTCTCCGTTCCCTCTCTTCCCTCCCGTTCTCAAGTTCTCCCGGCTTTTTCTGCCTCCTCTCGGCTTCTCTCAGCTTCTCTCGCGTTCTCTTCGAGGGGGCTGTACTGCCGCGGACACGTAGATTCTATCTCGCCATTCAGCCGCCTAGGTAATAAAACTCTTGCGTCCATTATTTACTTGCATTATCGTTACTTTACGCCCACGTGGACGCGCCGTATTTATGGTGAAATTATTCAGCATTATTTCGCGGATATGAATAAGATGGGAGATACGGCCCACCGATAGACGTATAATTCGCGAAATCTTCGCGATGGAAGAGCGAGAAAAGTGGGGAGGAAGAACTCGCGCGTCTGCCGTTGCGAATTCGTTGCCACGGACTTCCGTCGAAATCGTCGCGTTCGTTTGCCCTTCGACGGATCCGCGGAAGCAACGATCCAATCGGATTTACCGTTTCGACCGATCCTCCTGGAAATACGGGCTTATCTCGATCTCGCACGCGGAGATCAAAGTACGTTTAATAAGTCCTAAGCTTCCACCCGTCGTTGCATATTATCTCCCTCTTTATCTCCCCTTCCGCCAGGCCCCGCTCTTCGAGCTCGGCCATTCGTCCGTTTTCCTCGATTCTCGTGCACCTATGCAAATGAAACTTTCGACAAACCGATACGGCGCTCGACATTCCTCGGAAGTTAATTCTATGCGCATCGACGGATCGACGTAACCGATAAAATTAGCCACGGTCAAACTATTATTTAACCCGATCCCCGGTGTCTTCTTCGCCGTCGCGTCGCGAGATTCCATCGAGGAGTCTCTCGATCGCCAGGATCCGTCGGTGTAACAGGTTTCGCCGAAAGCGTGGAAATCGACTGGCACGGAGCCACGGCGAACCGGAAGAGCGCACGGTCGCGCAACCTGGCGAACGTTTTCGTGGATGGAAAAGGGACGAATCCTCCGGCGAGGATGTGCTCGCCGATCGAAGAGGCGTATCGCGGTGGAACGAATTACTTTCCAGGAGAATATCATTGTTCCACGTTGAGATTTCGTAACTAGATTGGCATTTGTGATGCAAGTCGAGCTACACTGACCTTTAAACAACTTTCTTTAGGCTACGCGTGACTTGATCCGAGAACTCGGCTCCTCGGTTCCCTCGTTCACCCAGTTGATACGTGCCACGTTAGTGTGTTCCTCCGCACGTCTGCACGCCGCTCGTACGTGCAAGTATCGCGCGAGTGGCGGAGGACTGCGTCGGTGTTGCCGGCGAGTCCGCGATTTCTGATACCTGCTGCCAAGGTATCGGCCGCTCGGCCGACGAGAATCGCCCTGGCCAGAAATGCTCTGCCTTCTCTCTCCTTCTCGCCCTCTCCGTCTATCTATATTTCTCTCCGTTCGACCGATACGCGCACTTCCGAGGACAATCTTCGTCCGAATTGCCGCGTCTTCAAATTTTCCTAGAGAAAGAATCGCCTCCTCCCTCCCAAAGTTTCTTTATTTAACCCTTTAACTACGGCTGTCGTCAATAGACGACGGAGCGAAATTTTCGTGAGGTACGGCCGTCGTCAATGACTTGATGAATTATGCTGGGAACGGGCGTCGCTTATCGACTTTCATTTGTTTCATCGACAAAATTTCGATAACGAGGTGAAAAAAAACGGAAATATGTTACAACTTGGTGCGCTGAATGCAAAGTGGGACTTTGTATAGGTGAATGTTACAAAATTTATCACACCAGAAAAAAGTTTTGATGAAATGAAAATGTTACGTTTCAATTTCCTATTTTGTTATTATAAATTTGTACGAGTATTATAAGTATGTATGAGTTTCAGTTTCTTTACTTATAGGGGTGTTTTGTAAAAGAATATTTTATTATGAATATTTGATCTATATATTGTGCATTTGTACAACTTTTTTTTTGCGTTTAGACAAAGACATTTATGAATAGATACCAGTAGCTAAAGGGTACGTAGTTTGTTACGTTTCAATTTGCTATTTTGTTATTATAAGTTTGTATGAGTATTATAAGTGTGTATGAGTTTTAATTTCTTTATTTATAGGGATATTTTGTAAAAGAATATATTATTATGAATATTTTATCTATATATTGTGTATTTGCACAACTTTTTTTTTTGCGTTCAGACAGACAGATTTATGAATACATTCCAGTAGCTAAAGGGTTAACACTAGAGCTAGAGCTGGGGAACCGTTTCTTGGCAGCTGAGACGGAAGGGGAGATTGTTCTCGCACCGCCCATCGTCATGTCGGTCCTGGAAACCTCAGATCGACGAATGACAACCGAAAATAAAACACTACTTTCGTCGTTCACATGACGACGCAACGAATGGCGGGTCTCTCTTGCCAATAGCGCGTCAAAATGGAAAATGCGTGAGGGAGAGGGACGTCCCTATCCGACGGGCGAATCAGAGCAAATTACTCCTCAGCTGCCAAGTAAATATTCCATCAGTATGCCAAGGCAGTCAAAATGACTGGTTCCTCATTTTTTACAAAAATTCTCCAAGTTCACAGTAGAGTCATAGAGCAGATATTCCACGTCTATTTTGTAAAACAAGAATTACTGAAGTAACCGTTTTTTCCACCTTTTGAGCCCTATTTTTCTAAAGGAGTTATTTAATATATTTAAATATAATCGATTTAACGCCGGTAGTTCTAGTGTTAACCCTTCCGGTATTATGGAGGAGTATGATCGCCCTCCATAAAAGAAACTGTTCGCATACGGCGGACAATAGTCGCTCTCAACGAAGTATCGTTTACAATGGTACTTGGATTTAGCGGAAACTCGCCGCATTGGAAAAGCTCGAGCAGCTCGCATGGTCCGCATGAATCGTCGATTTGTTGAGGTAACGTCATATAGAGGTGGAAGAAGGAACGCGCCACTTTGAACGATGAAGAATTCGAATATTAGCATACCCGGACGAGGGGGGTTCTACCGCATTCCTCCTATTCCTAGGTACACAGAAAAAGGTCCACGGAGAACCGCATTCTCCTAAACGCCGCGCAGTGGTCGATTTCGTCGAAATCCTGGCCAAAAAGCCAAATTTTTCTTCCGCGGTTTTCAAAATCTAGCAATTGGGTTTGATTTACAACATCGCAGCACCCTTTTTCACTAATAATAATTTCTTTTGCACAACACTTTTAGAGATATGCGATCTCAAAGTTGGCACTTGAATAATGTAACGTTTTCACGTCGGAATTGAAAATCCTTTTTGATGTGATATCAAAGTATCATCCCCTTTTTCAGCATTGGTGGCTATCTGTCATGCTACAAATTTATAAATATCATGCTTTCATTTTTTTATTTAATATTTTACAACTGTGATGGTGCAGAATGTAAGACCTATGGAATTTTTTCTTCATCTAAGGAAATAGTTGTGAGTAGCCCAAGATTCCACGGTGATTATTTTTTAAAATAAACTTTGAAGCTTCCCGAAGGAGGACTCGTTGAGTTTTATTGCTATTTTTTGCTACTCCACGATTTATTGCTATCTGTTTGTCGCGCGCCGGTCCACAATTCGAATCTCCCCGTTCGCGCTTCTCAAAAAGTCTGTCCGCGCAATATCGTACGGGTTTTCCGATGTCATTTAAATGTCACAAGTATGAGCTAATGTTACAAAAGCTCAACATCCTAACGCTTGAAAAAAGCGCGTACCATCTGATACTTTATTTACCTTCAAATTTTTCGACAACCTTATTGATTGTCCTGAATTACTTTGTTTAGTTAAATTCTACCTAATTGTACTTAGTACCCAGCAAACACCTCAGGTACCGTGACCTTTTCTTCATTGAGAATCATCGTACATTATATGCTAGACATAACTGCACCAATCGCCTATGCTTGAATGCGAATACTCACTGTAGTTCTGCGATTTTTTTTGCAATTGTCCGCCGTCCTTTAGACATTCAATTGTATCTAACTTAGCTCATCAATAATTATTTTTTATTCTGTATCAAAGGGTTTTTCACCCGTAAATGAATAAATAAATAAATATCGGCAGTATCGGTAACTCGAAATTCTCTCGATACTGAAAATTCCGCGAATCGTGATAGCACCGATCGAAACGGCGCTAAAATTCGAATGTCTTCTCACGTGGAACCTTTCCAAGGGGCTCCGTAAAAATCGCCATAATCGTTGAAATCGACGATCTCGGCTATTCTTTATTCCTGGCCCGCGGATCGAGGGTCTTCGAGATATTTGCGATTCGCTGTCACGCCACGGTCATACGCGAAAAGAAGGCTGCGAGTCGTTGCGTTGGAAATCGAATTAGCCTCCAATTTGTCCGGAATCGGCGGCCGGTTACATAAATCCGATGAGAGATCGATAATCGAGGAACAAGGCGACGGTGGAACGCGAGAAGACTAGTTTTTCTCTTTGCGCCTCTACCTGAGACCCGCGGCCGCAGTCGTTGAATATCGTGTTCGCGGAGATAAATGTGTTCTCGCGGGGAAACGGCGCGAGGAAATATTGGAATCTGAATTGGACGTATACACGCCGATCGCGATTGGTCTCGTTGTTAGATATTATCTGGAAGTAGGGAAATGCTTTTCGCACAACGTGATTCCTCGTACGACGCGTTAATTCTTTCAAGCACAGCGGTGTTAACAGTATCCTACTTCTGTTTTTACAAAGGATTCTCTTTGATCCACTTACAAACGGAAAAGTGGAATGAAAAGGTGAAAGGATCCTCATAGGATTATAATAGTATCCTGATAAAAATCAGGGACCAGTCGTTTCGACTGCCTTGGTAGTTCTGGCGTTAATGCAACTAACTACATTTTCGTGCATTTGAGCAGAGATCATTCTTTTGCGGAACTACGGTCTACAATTCCCTTGAAATCTGTGCCTTGAAGATTCAATACGAGACATTTTTTCGGAAGTTTCGAGGTTATTCTCAAAAACGAATGATATAATTTTCATACAATAAACTTTCTTCCACCCTAAATTTCTTCGATGACCCTGCTGACAACATTTTGCCCCCATCGGCACTGGGAAATTTGTTCTAAATTATTATTTAACGTATCACATTCGATAGTTCAGAACCCACCTAAAGCGCAAGCGCCAGTCGAAGTGACTGTACCAATCAACTCTTTGAGGCACTAGAATTCTAAAAACAAAATGACCCATGTTGCAAAGACATTTCTGTGTTTCTAATTGAACAGAGTTGTTTTCATTTTGTCACCAAAGTTATACAATAATATAAATTTTCGAAGTGGGACAAAAAATATCCCACCATGCTTATTCACTCATAAATAGAGGGGACACTTTTAATCCCGCCGTGCCTCAGAGAGTTAAGGCGAAAAAATGTCAAAAAAGGACCTTGGCATCCATAATCATTCGCAGAAAGAAAAACCCGATCCAAGAACAGGTTCATCGCAACCTTGTTACATACTTTTCTCCGGCAGAATTTTCAGATTCGCCTCCGCGTCTCGCGGAGAATCGTGAGACCGAAGGAACGGGTCGAAGGAAACGGTAGACTCGATAACTCGGAGCGAGTTACGCGGAAAGGAATCCGCGAGTTCGCCGATTAAACGCGAGATCGGCACGGTGTCTGTTCGGCTGTAGCTCGTTCTCGAACCCGGCTCCGATCGAGCTCGAACGTCGCTCGAACGTGACCTCGCGTAAGACACGTACATATCTAACAGAGGTACGCGAGTCGGCGCGCGTTACCGTTACACCGCCGACAAATTGCCATCGTCCAAATTATTCTTTCCTCTTCCCGTCGAGACAATCGCCCGGTCTTTCTCCTCTACGGGGACAGAGAGACGAGGAGGAGGAGGAAACGAAGAGTGCGCCGCGATTTCACCGTAACCACAGGCCACGGAAATTTATGCGAGTCGACCCGGGGCGCGTTTCGCGGAACGCCAAGGAGATCGGAAGAACGAGCGAGAGGAAGTCGAGGAGTTTGCGAGCTGAATTTCGAGCCGATCCTTCGAGGACGGCTGGGATTGAGATTTAAAGAATCGAGACGACGGACTTGGAGCGCATATCGTAGCCAAAAGGGAAAGAAGGAGCGCGATATTAGGCACGGGGTAAGGGCAGAGTGTCGCTCGCGCTGCCTATCCCCACCCTATTGGTCCTGGACACTTGAGATCGACCAATGATAGCCGAAAACGTAGCACTTCTTTCGCCGTTCCCATGACGACGCAACGATGTGTGGCTTTTTAGGCCAATCACGCGTTAGAATGGAAAATGACGTCAGAACGAGGGATGTCTCTATCCGTCAGGCGAATCGGAATAAACCAGGGGCAGAGGACTTCTCTTGTCTTTGGGAGCTGTACGGATAGACTGGACTGCAAGGAGGTAACGGCTGGGACTTGATCAGTGGGCCCGAGTTAGGTTCTCCTCTGTCACCTCTGGGATGTTTGTTCGAAATTATTATTCGACGTATCGCGTGCCGGTGATTCGATAGTCAGCTAAGACAATAGCTCCTAGGCGGAACGATCGTAGCGGTCGAAGCAGAAATACAAAACAACGACGAGTAGACGTTGCGTCGGGAGTATTGCAAATTCCAATTGAAAAATGGACCGACAGGAAATTTTCCTCGACACTTTTTCTCTTGGAAGAGGAAAAAAAGGTTCTGGCTGCTTGGAAGCAAGATTCTTTAACTCATTTAACTCTATTTAACTCATTTGTATCATAGGTCTAAATACGGCAGAAGACCCGTAGTACCGTGCATTTCCGCGCGCAGCAGTTTAACATTGTACAGGGCGGAATACTCCGCGGCTGGTGGATAAAAGACGACTGTCATCCGCAGAATATTCCGCTTACGGATTAATGTCGGTTAAGACTGCCCTGTATTCAACGAAGATCTATAGCTCCACTGCGGCATCCGTAAGAGTTTTGACCCCCTACTTTTAATCGATATCACCATTTTTATTCGAATTCGTGAAAAGACTCGCCGATGTCATTCGCACTGCGAAAAATACGTGTATCGACGTTCCTCCGTCGAGTCTCCCGTCACCGCAATCTCGATCACGCGCGAAAGATCAATTTTTTTTCTCTGAAAAACGACAGCTCGACGAAAAAAACGCTGCGGGTACAAAAAAGAGGATCATTAAATCGTTGCGAGCAACACCAACGCCATAGAAAAACCTCCGCGACGCGCGATAACCAATGATCGATTTTAATTTACATTTTTTTTCGCCTCACCGCGAATACGTCTATCGACGCAGTTTTTGCCGCGAGGTTGCAGCCGATTGCAAATTCTCGTTCACTTTCGACCGTAACGCCATCCGTAACAACGCAAACTCGATGAGCGTCAACTTTATTTTCAAACGATTCTTTCCTCCGTTTGCCCGCTTCGTCGCGGGATGCAGAAAAACTGCGATCGTTCTAGAATTCAGCAGCGCGAAACGACATCTGCATCTTTTACAAGCATGGTCGTTGAGGAAAGAAAATGAAAAGGACATTAATAAACGGTAAATGCAAACTGGCTGATTGAGTAGCTACAACTATTTTGCAGATACTTTATCCAAATGTCATAAAAGTGCGGTTTGAACTTGCAACGAGCCTAAATATTGCTATTAACCCCTTGCCCTACAATCACGTGTGACACTCGTGATACGGTAAATGGAATAGGAAATGTTGAAGTTCTCCAAAAAGTATTAAATTGGGAATATCTGTGAGTCCAGAGATAATCGAATTAATTCTGCGCTATTAATATTGCTTTCAGTCATATAGAATTTCAGAAATCCATAATAAGTGTTCATTTCAGCAATTAAAACTTAGTTATTACGCACTCAATCGCAAAAGAAATCGTGGGGCAAGAAGTTAAAATTACATATTATAGGAACGGAATTTTTTATACTCGTAAATAATATTAATTTTTAGAATTAGTGAGCATCTAGAGTGAGTACAAGGCGTGAGTGGAGAGAGGTTTTGAGAGATTCATATTGAGAGTTATTTTAGAGTTATTAAGAGTTTTGTGTTTTTAAATTTATATATATTTAATAAAGTTAATCATTTGTATTTTAATTACAAGCGTTCAGTCAAGTTTCTGGCTACGGTGTTATTAGTTAATTTTAAGGGAACCTATTCGGTTTCTTCCAGGACGAGTACCTGTATTCTTTGGGGTCTTGTTCGAGATTAAATTAGAGTAGGAGCCTATAATATAATATATTGTCGTTACAATGGAATATTACTGATATTATTGTCGAAATGGCGCAAAGGGGAAGAAAAAATGAAGGAACAGCAGGATTCGAAGTGACGCGAGTATCTCACGGATTGAACATACGTGGAAGCAAAAAACCCATAAGCAAATGTTTCTTTTTTTTATCGCGATACGCTTGGAAACCTCGATCGATCAAACACAGAAGCGAGCGATCGATTGTTCGATCGTCGATTGAATAAATATTGAATTAACCGGGGCTGCGTCCGTCGAACGAAGGAAAAAGGAACGTTCCACGGATATCGGGGTTTCGTGGAACGAGCATCGCCCGTTACAGAACGTACCTATCTACCGTTATCTTATTATCTGTCATACCGATTTTCTCTCCCGCCACAGAATGCGCCAACGTGTCGGCAAAAACAACATTCTAATAGTAACAATATACCCCGCGCAGTCGAGTATCCGGTGCCTTAGAAATAACTATGAGACGGCACGAGATACGACGACACGGTAATCCTACAGAAATAACTGTGTTAAGAGGCATATGTAAATCGGCAAGCGGGAAAGATTGAGAAACCCGAGGACGCGGAACATTGTTGGATGTTGATTTATAATTCCTTATTCCATCTCTTCGACGTTCTTTTTTTGCCACTTAAAGTTACGTAAGATGTTATCCTTCCTTGCGCTCAAACGCGATCGCTCGGTTATCCGAACGTCCTTAATCCTCGTTCGTCCTTCGGGTCCTTTCTGGCCGAATTCCGAGTGCGAGCATGAAACTTGGGCCCCAACAGACTCCCCTTACACCGATTTTCGTTGCAGTTTACGAGAACACGACCATGGATCGACTTTCCTCCGTCGAAGATACTTCTGTTCAGGTCCTCACCCGATCTCATCCCCATCAATTATGCTCAATTACCATCGATCCCCGAAGATCGGCAATTCCATCTTCTTCTACGTAGAGGAGATTTTTCGATCGGTATCCAAGGAAGGGAGACGCTCTCCTCCCGTCAAGAAGCATGTTCTAGATCGGTAATCAAATAAGAGGAACCTTCCCCTTAAGCCATTTGCATCAAAGCTCTAAGTACGGCAGAAGACCCGTAGTGCCATGCACTTCTGCGCTTAGCAGTTAAAGATTGTAGAGGGCGGAATATTCCGCGGCTGGTGAGAAAAGACGATCGTCATCAGCGGAATATTCAGCGGCTGGTGAAAAATACGGTCGTCATCTGCGGAATATTCTGCGGCTGGTGATATAAGACGATCGTCATCTCCGGAATATTCCGCGGCTGGTGATAAAATACGACCGTCATCTGCGGAATATTCCGCAGCTTATGATATAAGATGACTGTCATCTGCGGAATATTCCGCGGCTGGTGATAAAATACGACCGTCATCTGCGGAATATTCCGCGGCTGGTGATAAAGACGATCGTCATCAGCGGAATATTACGCGGCTGGTGACGTGGACGATCGTCATCTGCGGAATATTCCGCTTACGGATGGAAATGGGTAATATTCTTATCGCATTAATGCCGTTTCCCTCAAAATTGACTTGCTACTTCGGTCAAATTTTATCCGTTTTTGTGCAATTACAAGGAAAATTCCAGATCACCGTGTCATTCGTAAGAGAATCGAGATCGTCCGGATAGTCCGAGGTAGCGGAGAAAGACAAAGTCCCGACGATCCGCGGTCTCGTTGGTCGAGGTTATCCTTGACAGGTACGAGCGAGGACAATAGTCGGTCGGACAGTGACTTTCAGGGCAGAAAATTACTTAATGAATATGGACATGCAACGCATTATGGTATATTAAAAGGCACGTGCGCGTGGGCACATCTTTCCTCTCCCTTCTCGTCGACGGTTCGCCCTCCGCGTCCTCTTCGTCCCCGCCGTCCCCCATCCATCGTCCCCGTCCTCTCGGCTGCGTTCAGAACCAGCGAGAGGTTCGCGTTACCTCGACCAGCACGTGCCACAGTCCCTTTGGCTCCCTTAACCTCCGAGTTAACCCAAAAGGGTCGCACGTGCCCTCGCGATACCATTTGACACTGTTTGCCGACAACGACGAGGGGAGGAAGTCACTGTTCGCCATTTAGACCGTTCGACCCCAGGTGTCGAGACCCCGGTTTTCAGCGTAATTGAATTTCCTCCCGGTTCTCGTAAACGCCACGGGATGGTCGTCGATCTTTCGATGCTCGTTAGCGGCCTGGAATAATCGAAATTCGAAATCGCGAAGCATCTGCTTCTGACCTCTGAGCCGGTGTTGTTTTTACGCCGTGGTAATTAATTATGACGGTGTTGAGATGTGGTAACTTCGATATCGTCCAGCTGGATGTTCCTTTGGGACTGGCTTCATTAGCATAGCAAAGGAGAAGCTCGAATTTAGAACGTATGGGGGCGACGGTTTTTTTTTCTATTTCATATTCGTGGCGTTAGACTTGGTGGAACGGAATTCGGACGAAAGTAATTTCGAGCCGATATTTCCAATTTAACCCTAGAACCACCAAGCCAGTCAAAATGACTGGTACACAATATTTTCCAAAAATTCTTCAAATATATAGGAGAGTCATAGAATAAATATTCTCCGTCCATATCATAAAACATAAATTACAGAATCGAGCATCTTTTCCGCCTCGTAATTCTTCTTGGTTCAAAGCACTTATTTAATATATTTAAATATAATACCTGTATTGCTGGTAGTTCTAGTATTAACCCTTTCGATACTACTGGTGACTATAGTCACCCGTCAAAATTTTAAACGAAGAATTAATTACTAGTTCATATTTTGTAATTGGGTGTTTTTTAAATACCATAAGTTTTTAGTTTTCATATATTATATGCATTACAACTTCAATAAAGAAGTTATTATTTATATTACGCCACTAGCCATTAAAAGCTATTCTTCCGCGAAAAAGTACTCCGTAGCGAAAGGGTTAATGGATTTTGGAGAACTTCAAAATTTCCTATTCCAATTACCGTATCACTTACCATATCGTTAAATCTATTATATTTCAATAAATTAAATAAATGGCTTGGAAAAAGGGGAATTAAAAGGTGGAAAAGTTGATCGATTCGGTAGTTCGTATTTTACGAGATGGACGAAGAATATCTACTCTATGGCTCTCCCACAAAATTGGAGAAATTTCGGAAAAAATTGGTAACCAGTAATTTTGACTGATTTGGTAGTTCCAATGTTGAAGAGGGAATCCACGAAGCCAGCGGCAGTTAGGTCGTCATCTTCCCGAAGAAGAGCGACGACGTGGCGAAGTCGCGTGGCTGACCTCCGCTCCCTGGCTCGATCTATTCTTACCCCCTCCTCGGCGAAGGAGCTCCTTCAGCCCCTGCCGAGTTGCTGCTCCTTCTCCTCGGCTCGCCTGCCACTTCATCATCGATCTCATTGTTAGACGCTGGCCTCACGCGATCCGCGCATCCCGTGGATCCACTCCCCTCATTAGGATCCACGTGTCGTATATTACTCCACCGGCGCATCCTCGGCAACGCATAAATCCACATGATGCAGCGACAAATTGCCGTTAAACCAACCTCCCCCTTTCGCCTCCTCCCTTCGGCTGCCGCTTGTTCAGCGGCTTCTCGGCTTTATCGATGATCGACATTCCTGTCGGGGCGCAAAGTCTCGTCACTTTGGTGTTTTCCGAACGTTTCGACTTTGGAGGATACTTTGAAGATTTGGCGAAGCAGCGAGACACAGGGTTTTGCTGAGAGTTGGCAAATTCGTGTGGTTTAACCTTTTTGTTACGAGCGCCGACTATAGTCGGCCACCATGCGACGACCTGGGTGGACGAGCGCCGACTATAGTCCACACTGAATTACACCGTACCTGTAAATTATCTCTTGATTCTATTGATCCGTATTGGCTTAACTCTTTGAGGTACAGCGGGATTAACCCTTTGCGGACGGAGACTTTTTTGAGTGTTAAGAGATAATCATTTATTTGGCGATCAAAAACTACTTTTTTATCAGAAAGTTTGAGTGTTACTGTATCCAAATTATACATTACTATTTGCACAATCATATTTCCACAGTTATATTTCAATTTTTAAATTCTAATTGTGTATACATGCCTCGATAAACTATAATCAGATTTTTTCTCAGACCGCATATATGCGTCAGTAGTCCTGAAAGGGTTAAAGGTGTCTCACCTTTTTGACGCGTGAATATGCATGGTGGGATATTTTTTGTCTCACCTCGAAAATTGTATTATTGTATAACTTTGTTAACAAATTAAACCATCTTTGTTCAATCAAAAGAAATGTGTGTGCAACTAGCGTCATTTTATTTTTTAAATTCCCGCGCTTCAAAGAGTTAATCCAACTCAACGGACATTTTGAACGTACGTAATAAATATTGGGCATCGAAACGAGCTTCTGTTTCTTTTTTATTCGACAGTGGAATATTTGCACGATAAGAAAGGGTTGTAATAAAAAATCTTTCTTGAAACACGCACACTTATTTGGGCGCGGTGTCGCGTTCAGTGGCGGTTTCCGGCGGGGTGGACTCCCGCAACTAAAAGGTTAACCCCTTGCCCTACAATAACGTGTGACACTCGTGACGCGGTAAATGGAATAGGAAATTTTGAAGTTTTTCAAGAACTATTATCTTGAAAATATCTGTGGGCCCAGAGACGATCGAATTATTTCTGTAGTATTAATATTGCATACAATTATATAGAATATCAGAAGTCCGTAATATAGTTTTATTTCAGCAATTAAATCTAAGTTATTACGCGTTCAGTCGGAAAAGGAATCGTAGGGCTAGGGGTTAAAGTCACAACAGGGAAATTGTTCTGCCGAAAGCTACCAGTTTTCGGCAAATTTTTCCTCCTGTGTAAACGAGTCAGAGCGAGTGAGATAAGACACATTGAAACTTCCACAATTTTCAAATTAACACCGGAACTACCAGCGTTAAATCTAACATATTTAACACTAGAACTACCGGCGTTAAATCTATTATATTTCAATATCTTAAATAAGTACTTTGAGAAGAGAGGAATCCAGAGGCGGAAAAGATGATCAATTCGATCATCTATGTTTTTTGAGTTGGACGTAGAATATTTCTCCTATGACTCTGCAATTAGCTCTGAGAATTTTTGGAAAAAATTGTGCACCAGTCATTTTGACTGGTTTGGTAGTTCTAGTGTTAAATAAGCCAAAGAAACAACAACTTCCTCGTTCGATCGTCACGCGTTCCTCTCCCAAGCATCGAGTATCGTTAAGCCCCGCAATTCGCTCGTCATTAAATCCGAGATACTCGATCCCTCGCACCGTCCGCGCTTACCGTTTCATTATCGTGCCTTATTAAATATCCAGGTGGAAAGACGGAACGATTCGTCATCCCCGTAGCTCTCTGTGATCACGATCGCCGCTGCGCTCCGATCGGTGATCGACGATCGGCGTGAAAGGCCGAGGAGGAGACGAGGGAGGTGATCTCCTCTGGATTATCCTTATCCAGGAGAGAAGGGGGAGGGAAAACGGGGGGGTCAGTTACGCAACGGGGAGCGCGTGAGTCACTGAAAAGTCGAAGCAGCAAACGGGCACCGATTCCTTCGCCTTCTGGCGAAAGCGGGATCGCTCGACGAGCAACGACGTGGCGCATTAGCGTGATTACACGCTTCGCTCGCAGACGAGTCAGCTGGTAGCGCGCTCGACTTCCGTGCTACCTGGGCATCCCCCTTGTAATTTGCACCTGGTGCTTTGATTCTATCTCCTGGCCAAAGTAATCCCGATAATACCCAGCACGCTCGCATCGCCGGCGGGGAGCTGAAACTTTTACGATTCCGCCGAGTGACTCGCGAGGGTCATTCGCGGGGGTCATCCGCGGGGGGTCGCCGAGGCGGAGGTGAAATTCGATGAAACGGGTCGGAGGATCGGCCGAGTAATCGACAAATTAACGATGGGGCGAGCTAGGCGAGAACTCGAGACAGTTTACAATTTTAGGAGGATCCAGGACGATCGGAGAAAGTCCGCGAAGGGGAAGATAGGGTTGCGTGACGTTTAGCTGAGCAGGGTAGCTGCAATTTCGCGCTGAATTGTCAGCGGTGTTTTGCGAGGGTCGAGACGACGAATCAAAAATTGTTCGGCTATTTTCCATCTTTGACACCTCGAGCCACGTCGTTATCCGCAGAGAAGTCGCACGCGTGTTCCGGGCTCTCGAGCGACAACTCATTGCAGCCGCAGTTGCACCGGGAGAACCGGAGAAATGGGTCAAATCCCGGCGACTCGATCCGGGATATCGGACCAAAATACGAACCGTCCGTGGGGAAAGCAGAAAAAAATGCAGTCGGAGGGAGGACAGTCCCGCTCTGAAAATGAAGTGGGAAAGCTCGGAGAGATTGATCGCCAGTGTCTCGAGGGAGGAGAAAATATAGGTCAGAAGCGAGAGTGCTAACAGGCAAGGAAGAATTTAATAGTTCTATCAGTCGGGTCGGAAAAGTCATGGGAACGTCTGTTCCGGAGGCGGTTCTCGTGTTGACGAAAGTAATAGGGCGGCTGTTCCGGTCGGAGGATCGTTACACGCGTATCTAGGAGCCCCCTGCCGGCGAGTCGGCAACCCCCGCTTGCTAATGCACTTTTAATTAATTAAACGAGCCGATGGCCCGGCCCCTCTTCCTCTCTTTTCTCTCTCTCTCTCTCTTTTATCTCTCTCTCTCGTTCTCCCTCGTTTGCGCTTTCTCTCCCTTTGTCTCGCCGATGGTCGTGCCGACCTCGCGTGCCGGCTGTCCGCTCTAGGTGCAAACTCATCCCCCGGAGGACTCCCTCTTCCTCCTGCTTCTCTTCTTCCTCCTCCTGCGCGTCTTGCTCCACCGACGGTGTCCCTCGCTCCTCCTCTCTTCATTGATCCGTCTTTTTCCGCCTGCTTTCTGCCCCTCGTTCCGTTATCCTCGCCGCTAAAAGCTTTCGCCACGGAAAGGACGCGATTTCGTTCCTCCCCTTCCTATCTGCCGCAACCTTTTTACGACTTCACGGGGGGGTCAAGTTTTTTTGCGGCGTTTTAACGATGCAGTTAACGCTACGCTTCTTCTTCTTTGCCACAGTTTTGCAAGATTTGGAGACGATACTTCTTTATTGCAGTGCTTTGCAACCTTTTCATCGGACCGGTAAACGTTTGATAATTTTACCGCAGTCCGCTGAGGGGGGACGTTGATTGTTTATATTTTAGATTGTTTTATTTTAATTGTATTTAGGGGCTTTTGATACCTAGCTGCTGTATTGTATTTAAGTCGCACAAATCTGAGAGAAATACACCACAGTAAATAAAATGGAAGTAATTTAATGTTCCTTGGGTACCATTTCATCCACGGACCGGTACCGGTCCGCGGCCCGGGGGTTGGGGACCACTGCTTTATCGCATTTCTCGAAGAATCTTTAACACTAGGTTTACGGGACTGAAATCTGTTACACTGCAATATATTAAATAAAGACTTTGGAAAATAGGGATCAATCGGCAAAGCTAATAATTCGTTAAGTAATTTTTGTATTGTAAAATACACGTGAAATATCTACTATACCTCTTCTCTATATATATGAGAAATATTTATCAAAAAAGTAAGAACGCGTCAATTTGACGGCATCCGTAAACCTAGTGTTAAGAGGGCGATCTTAACATCGTTTGCTCGGGGAGGCGAATCGACTATAGGGGATGGTTTTGTATATAATGGTTACCTGTATATAGTTAACATTTTCTTTGTGATACCTGTTATATTGAAATTTACGAAATAAGTACTTTCGAAAAAGAGATATGACTAGGTGAAAAAGATGACCAGTTAAGTGATCCTTGTGTTATACGATAGACCTAAAATATTTACTGAATAGCTGCCCAATCAATTTAGGGAATTTCTAGAAAAGGTGAGAAAGCGGTCATTTGGCCGCCATGGTGGGTTTAGCGTTACAAGAAGCTATTAACCCTTTTCTGATGGAGATTTCTCAGAATATTGAAAGATATTTATTTATTGCGCGATTAAAAAGCACTTTTTCATCAGAAAGTCACAGTGCCAATATATAGAATTAATAAATTACTATTTGCGTATTCATATTTCAATTTTTTAACTCTAACCGTGTATACATGCGCCAATAAACTTCAATCAGATTTTTCCTCAGGTCTCATATATGCGTCTGTAGCCCTGAAAGGGTTGAAGCTACTTTTTACGGGAGCGAAGTGGCGCTGGCAAAAATTAAACCAGCGGATTGCCAAGATTCATTTGCGCCGAAAGTGTTGAGATAACGAAAAGTAGATGATTTGCCTGCTAGCTTTTTAATTCATTTTCATTGTAAATTGAAAAGATGCCTTCCGTTTCCTCAAACAGCAAAGCCGAGGTCGAATTACTCGTCGCACTGTGACAAATTTTTCCTAAGTAATTAACACTAGAACTACCGGCGTTAAATCTATTATATTTCAATATCTTAAATAAGTACTTTCAGAAGAGAGGAATCCAGAGGCGGAAAAGACGGTCAATTCGATAATTTATGTTTTTTGAGTTGGACGTAGAATATTTCTCCTATGACTCTGCAATTAGCTTTGAGAATTTTTGGAAAAAATTGTGCACCAGTCATTTTGACTGGTTTGGTAGTTCTAGTGTTAAATGTTTGTACATTATCCGGTAGTGTTTAATAGATCACAGCCTCGGTGGCTTTAAAGTCTCTTAAAACTCATCCAAAGCTCGGTGTCGTAATTGGAACGACCGCAGCAGTGAAAGAAATAAAAAAATGCAATTAAGGGTACACGCGAGAACAAATTGTCCAATTATCGAGGCCCTCGGGGTGGAAAAGGCCCACGGAAAGGCCCCGGGGTTTTCGAAGACACGTGTTAAATTAGAAAATAATTTTCTCGACGATGCAGCTCGAAGCAACGTCGACTTCGCTGCCACGGCAAATAGCGGTACCGCAGCTAAAGGTGCACGCGATGCAAACAAGAAGGAGAGCGAGACGCGAGGCCATAAATTTTTAAGTACGTTCGTCATTGGGGTTAAAAGGAAGGTGTCGTTTGTAATTACCGTGAAACGATTACGAAATAAATACCACGAAACGACAATGAGGCGAACGCGAGTTGCATTCCATTAATGCGATTCTACGTTTCAGCATCGATCGCGGCCGTGCCGCCTAATTTATAGCTCCTACGATCTCGCCTATTACGATTATTACGATTACCCATTGTAACCCCATAAAACCGGTTATTAAGGTTAATTACCCGCGGTTGCGGCTAATTAACTGCCGCGATTTCAGCGAATTCGTGGGCCACGCTCTCGTCACGAGGTAAATCGCTTCTTCGCGTGGGAAAACGACGTTCTTTTCCTTTTACGGATCGATTCGCCTCGATAAAGTTCGCCGATAACACCGCGATCTGTTCCACCGGGTATCCGGAGGAAACGGACGATGGGCTCAGCGAGGAACGTTCATTTCGAATATTAGAAAATTAACGTTTCTTTATTGATTCCTGAAACGCGAGAATCCTTACGCCGTGGGAATCTGGGTCGAAGATTTTCTCGAATATTTTCCACCCTGGAGACGGCTCCCGGATTGACCCCTTGACCCGTGATTTCTATTTTGACTGCGCGTGCAACAGCTTAGAATTAATCCCTGAACTCAGAATTTCTCTCCGCAGAACCGAACGCAATATTAGTAGCACAGAAATAATTTCATCGTCCCGTGGCCGACTGATATTTGCAATTTAACCCATTGACTGCCAACTACGAGATATCTCGTAGCTGCACTATAAGTTTGAATTAATAAGTTAATAATAATGGCCGAGCGTGTATAGAAATTTTGGAACAAAAATGTTCTTCGTATCATTACAAATATCGAGATTATATTTTTGATTAATGAAACCAATGTTGTAAAAACTTTCTGTCATGTTCTCAAATATTAACAAGCAAAGGTAATATTTGCTTAGTTTTCCTGGCAGTGAATGGGTTAACGCTAAACAATTTTCGCAATTTTTTCTAAAAATTCCCTAAATTGATAGAGGAGCCATTAAGTAATTATTCTATGAAACTTTTGTATATAATACTTTTCTCTGAAATGAATTGCAAAACGAATTCCACTGCGCGTTCGTCCACCCCGCGGAATCGAATTCCTCCAGAGTTTTCCGAATCTTCCACGAAAGCAAGGTCAATGATGCAACAACGATCGAACGTAAAACACACTTGGAGAACGGGACTAAATTCAGTTTTGCCGGTATCACCCGCTGGTTCTCGGAAGAAGCCGTTACGCCGGTTGCGGCTGCAAATCGCGGACCACCCGAGGGCACGGGGGACCATGGCGGGCCAGAGACTTCTTTGCCGGTCCGTATGCCCTTGTAATTAAACTCGCCGATGACGTTGATTTACTTGCTCCCGTGCTCTACATCCGGCGAAAGAAACCGAGAGCGTCCTTTACTCTCTCCTCGGATATTCCGAACAGATTCGCGGATGGGGCACCATTTTTCAGGCACTCTCGGCCCCCCGTATTCTCTATGAACGCACGGTGCGATCATTAATAACGCGCTTCTTCGCCTCTCGTTCCACTCGGAGTGGAACGAAGTCCCTTGTTTCGAGGTTTTTGCGAAAAACGTTTGGAGAGGCTGGCAAATCATCGGTTGGAGCGCGTAAGTCTATGCAAACTTTCACCCTTTCGAGACTAACGGGACAATATATCCCAAACTAACGTTCATTTAACTCTTTGCAGTCCTATGTCGTGCTATACTCGACATATCACGTCATTTTATTTTCTATCGATTTAATATCGACTTTTCAAATTCATAATGACTTTGTAATATCATCTGAATATCCGTCAGTACCTATAGTTATTGTTACCATTAAAAAAAGGAACAACCAAGGACAGAAAATGTGGTGCAATTAATTTCATTTAGCTCGCAGCAAAGTTCAGAAAATAATTTGGACTGTAATCCCAATATAAAAAGGTGATGAGATAATATGCCCCGCTTACAAACTTCTTAATTTTGATAATTTTCAACAGCAACATAGAATTATCTTGTTCAACAAGCGTATCTTACATCCAAAATATTAATAAAAACTTGTTACACCCTGTTCCAAATTAAATATAATAATCCGTCTCGAAAGGGTTAAGAGAAAGTTTAAAGGAAACAACTTTAACGAGGCGGAAGAACTTCTCTAATTTAATTTAAGAGGTAGTAATTTAAATTAAGAGAGAAATCACAGAAATTCAAGAATTCTAAGAGAAATTGTATATTTCCGGAATTTCTATGCTTCTTCCGTTGAAATTAAAAATTAATGTAAAAATGGAATTTGAAATTTCTATGATTTTTCTTACTTTCCCGTTAACAATATGGACAACGGTGAACGTTGGCCGCCCGTCTGGGTTATGTTTTAAACAAAAATTTAGAAAAAATGGCCCAGTGCCAACCGGGCTTCTCCTCGAATTCCGAGCCTCCGAGATAGCCGCAGCTTTTAACCCCTTGCCGTGCCATTTCTTTTGTGACTGAATGCCCAATAACTCTGAATTAATTGCTGAAATAGCAATCTATCCCTGATTTCTGATATAGCATATGACTTAACGCAATATTAAATAGCATAGAATTAATTTTATTTTATCCTGACCCACTGACATTTTTAATTTCATAATTTTTCGAACAATTCAAAATTGACTATTCCATTTATCGCGTCACGAGTGTCACTCGTTACTGTACGGCAAGGAATTAATCCCGCAGTCGGAATATCCTTCCGCGCCACCCCTTAACGCGCAGCAAATTAATTTCCGAGTTAAAGACGCAAAATTCGAAACATCCATTCGCTCAGTGTCCAAAGGGTCTCCTGGAAAAAAGGACGAGGAATAACGGCGCGCACAAAGCGTATGCGTGAAAGCAGGACGAGCAGGGTTGAAAGGAAACTAAGCGCACCGTGAATCGCCACCAAAGCCGAGGGGTTAAAGAGAGGTAACGAACGTCCCTCCTCCAACAGGAGAGGACGCAAAGCCGAGAGGGAACAAGGACGATTGACATATATACGAGGATAGAGAAACGGCGGAGGCTCGCGGTCCGATATTTACGACGTTCGAGAGCGCAGTCCGCTTCTCCGTTACCGGCGCGACGCTCGGTCTCGTTAATTAAATGGTTTATGGGCTCGACTAAATATTCGAATTTTTGTATTCAATTAGCCACGGGTCTCCGTGGGGGCGGTGTCTCGGAGGAGCGCGACCGTACGCGCTACGCAGGATAGATCGAGACCGAGCGTGCACTCGGAGCTGCGAGATGCAGGACGATTAGAATGAATGGCCCCCATAAATCAGCTCCCTCGTTGGAGCCGCTGCGAGGAGGCGCGGAATAGGAAAAGAGGAGACGAGAGAGAGGAAGGGGGACCAGGGGGGACCAAGGGGGACCGGGAGGAATCGAGGAGACCGCCGGGACAACGAGGACATCTCGGAATCCAGGAGGACGGCGCTCGTTCCGCGCTTGGCCACGAACGCGATCGAGTTCGATGTGTTTCCAAGTGTTTCGGTTAATGCGGACGGGCATTGCTTTTTAACGAAGCTGCAACGCTCCGTGTCGCCTCGTGTCGTTGGTACTTCGTTAACCCTTTCGATACTACCGGTGACTATAGTCACCCGCCGCCTGACACTGGCTGGGTACCGGCGGTGACTGTAGTCACCCATCAAAATTTCACAAGAAGAATTAATTGTTACATCATATTTTGTAATTTGATGTTTTTTAAGTACCACAAGTTTTTGAGGCTGCAAGAAGGCGCTCGGAATGGAGAAGGATTTGATCCGCCGTAGATTTGGAGTGGACTGGATATCCTTTTGCTCCATTTGCAAATACTGCAGGCATCTCGCGAGACACTCGTAAAAGATTCGGAATGACTTTCTCGAGTTACGCCGCGACAGTAATATACTTGTTGGCGATGGCCGTTTGATCCGCTTTCTCTCCGGTCGTCGAACAAATCGGTCGTAAAGTCTTAGATGGCTTCGATAGCTATTCAAAGTTGGGAATTCCAAAAATTCTTGACATTCTCGTCACATCTCTGAATTCTAACTGAAGCTACGAATTATTCGCGGTATAATTAAATCACCGTGTCGCTCGAAGGTTAACCCCTTACTCTACAATAACGAGTGACACTCTTGATGCGATAAATGGGATAGGAAATTTTCAAGTTTTGCGAAACCTATGAAGTTGGAAATATTAATGAGAAGCAACGCGATAGTATTATTTCCATAATACTAACATTACGTTAAATTACACGATATATCAAGAATTACTGATTAATTTTTATTTTAGCAATTTAAAGCTGAATTATTGCAGATGCAGTTAGAAAATAAGTCATAGGGCAAGGGGTTAAATCCAAGCTTGTCTTCGCGCCGATAATTTGCAATACTTCCTCGTCAGCGTGATCTTGAATTGAAACACGAATAATTCCTGTTTCACGAACTCGCAACGTTTCACGAGGTTTCGACGGCTCGAAACTTTAAAAATATTCGGTAATTTCAATTCAGCCGAGAGAGGCTGCGGCGAATGGTCGGGAATTTCGTGATGCCGCGAAGAAGTCTCGTTTTGGGCCGTTTGGACGGAGCGTGGCTAATCTACCCACTCCAACGGCGTCGAAATAATCCTGATCCAGTGACTCCGGCCCGTGGCCGTGTCCTCCGAAAATAAACGAGCCGACAGGCCGCTCGAATCGACTTCTTTCTGCTCGCTTCTGTTTCCTTCTTCTTCTATTTGCCGGACCTAAGAGCGCGCCTCGATCCGTACGTCTTTCCTGGCCATACTTTCGTAGAGATTTAATTGCCTCTAGGGGAGGATATTTATTGATTTTCTTTTGGATTTACCGCGTCTCGATTAAGATCGTCCACGCACTGTTCCTTTTAAGAGGCTATAATGTCGGAATTCCGGAGGATCGTTCCGTAGGACGGTGCGGGCCAACGTTCGGATAATTACCGATCGATTGGCCTAATAGGAGAATTGGACCGTCGTCCTTCTTAGCAACTGTTGCTCTCTCATTTTGCAGCCGGAAGGTTTAACCCTTTTAGTGCCGACTGGAAAGATTGGTTAAATTCATAACAAATGTATTTCACTAGTTGAAAATTGTAGCAATAATATTTATCTAATATTGCTAAGAAAAATGAAAGGCGACGGTTAATTTAAACGGTAACTTCAATTCAAACGGTGCCTAAGACATTAATTCTTATCCTGCTCTCAATTAATGCGAAAATTATAGTAAGATACAGCAGCGCGATCGCGCTTCTACGCATTTTTTGCGCAACACAAGAGAAGCGCGACAGCGTAAACGGTTAATAAATACTCTCCTAATTGCCGATGCAATTAGCGCAAAACGTGCACCGAGTCATCTTAAATTTAATATTTCGCTACCGGGGCTGACCTCGAGCACTGTTAAATTCGTGAGAAGATCGCAATTTTCGACGAGCACGAAAAGAAATGTTGAAAAAATACCAAGGCTTAAAAAACCTACGATAGAAGCTGAACGGAACCGAGGCAAGAAGAGCTACCTGTGCTTCCATACTTAAAATGAAATCGCGGGACTAATGAAAGAAGGACAAAGGCAAAAAGAGATACAAAGAATTCCTCGACGATTCTCCGTCGAGGCAGAAGCGTGTAATTCGATTAATTGGCTAGAACGAAGCGGTAGTTAAGAGCATCGCGGAATCCTGAGGCGCGGAGTGTCCGAATCCGAGGATTATCGTGTCGACGTAAAGATTCGCGGAGCTCATTACCGAGGCCCGGATT
This sequence comes from Cerceris ruficornis, assembly GCA_963989415.1. Lineage (NCBI taxonomy): Eukaryota > Metazoa > Arthropoda > Insecta > Hymenoptera > Crabronidae > Cerceris > Cerceris ruficornis. The sequence goes on from OZ022518.1 coordinate 32,229,603, forward strand.
CGGTGTCAGTGAAAAGAACCGGTTGGAAGGAGGAACCTTCGTCGAAAGTGATAGTCCCATTCTGGATCGCTGTACCTCGTGCTCGCAAGCTTCTCTGCCCACCTCAGTCGTCGCTACTGTCGCACAGTGGCACGACTTGCCAAAATTCTGCCCAAATTCATTTTCCTATTTAAATTACTCATTTTTCCATCGATTCAACAAACTCACAACGATAACTCATGGGGTGGCTGAGTAGCTAAAGGCGGGAATTCACGATTTGGCACGACTTGCCAAAACTCTGCCTAAATTAATTTTCCTATGTAAATTTTTCATTTTTACGTCGACTTAACAAATTTGCGACGATAACTTGTGGGATGGCTGAGAAGCTAAAGGCTCGAATTCGCGATCTGGCGAGACTTGCCGAAATTCTGCCTAAATTAATTTTCCTATGCAAAATTTTCATTTTTACATCGATTCAACAAACTCGCGACAATAACTCATGAGATGGCTGAGAAGCCGAAGGCTCGAGTTCGCGATCTGGCTCGACTTGCCAAAATTCTGCCCAAATTAATTTTCCTATACAAAATTTTCATTTTTACATCGACTCAACAAACTCGCAACGATAACTCATGGGATGGCTGAGAAGCTAAAGGCTCGAGTCCACGATCTGGCGCGACTTGCCAAAATTCTGCCCAAATTAATTCTCCTATGCAAAATTTTCATTTTTACATCGACTCAACAAACTCGCGACGATAACTCATGAGATGGCTGACAAGCCAAAGGCTCAAATTCGCGATCTGGCGCGACTTGCCAAAATTCTGCCCAAATTATTTTTCCTATAGAAAATTTTCATTTTTACATCGACTCAACAAACTCGCAACGATAACTCATGAGATGGCTGAGAATCTAAGGCTCGAATTCACGATCCTCTCGACCTTTCCGATCGTCGCAACCGGCATCGTGTAACGGCCGACATACTTTTTTCTGAAAATTCACGGCGAGATATGTATATCGCGTGCCCTCGAGGCAAGATCGGATAGAATCGAACGAGCCGGTCGTCGGATCGAAGTTCTCGTTAACTGGGTCCGCGCGCGTGGATGCTCGTGGAACGGATTAAGTTCTGCTCGGTGGCATTCTTCGGGTCGATCGTTGAGAAGCGATTATTTTGCGATGGCCCGCCTGATTTCGTATAATGACAGTCGAATATCGCGGAGACAGAGGTTCTCCGTGCTTCGCGAATGGAGATCGATCGAGGGTATGGAGGACAACCTTTTTTTTATTGGAGTTGGACTACCAGGTGGTTTCTTGGATAGGAGGATCGATGATTTTGAGAATACCTCTCATCCTGACTGTGATACACGTGTCGTAGTTTCCTGGGCGGGATGTTTGAAATCGGGGGCACTGGAAAGTATTTTTTTTTTTCGCTTTGTACCTTTCGGCTGAAACTTGATCGATTACTGCGCCTAGGAGGTATTGTTTTAGGTGGCTTCCGAACCCGAGAGTACGAGATATTAACGCTAAGACTGCCGAGGCGGTCAAAATGTCAAGATGACCGGTTCCCAATTTTTTCAAAAAATTCCTTCAACCGATAGGAGAGCGATGCAGCAAATATTTCACTTGTATCTTGTAAAACCTAAATTACTTAACTGATCGTCTTTTTCACCTTCTGACTTCTCTTTTTCCAAGGTACTTATTCGATGTATTTTACTATAAGAGATATGACGGTAGTTTTAGCGTTAAATGATAATTTAGATAAAATCTAATAGCGGTGATCGGGGGTTTTAGCTCACTAATTGCAAGTTCGAATCATTAATTACGTACAGTCGAAGCTCGGGAAACGTTTTGCCGCGTTTTCTTTATCGGTATATTAAAAGCACGTTCGCGCAATTATTTCGTTATCGATTAATTGAAACTTTAATCGCGAGAGTCAAGAATTTCCAAGTCCTCGGTGTCTTTCCACGGCCATGATCGACATCTTTGTCGAAATCCAGGAGAATTTGCATGAGAGATAATAAAATTTGTATTTGGAAAGTGAAGCACGCCGTTAGGCTACAATGTTGAAGAAACAAGTCCGCAGAATGTAACGGAACGCATAATGCGAATAGATGGAGAACACGCGCGAAAAAAGAGCGAATAACACAGTCGACGATTCGCTTGCAGCATTTTGCGCCAATTAATTCGCATAATTGTGCCGCCGGCGTATCTCGTTGCGAAGGAACGTTACAAATGCAAATACGCTTCATGAATACCAGCTGATGCAAAAACAACCTGCAAATAGGTGCACGCGTAAAAACAATACATCGGAAAAACAAAGCTCCGCAAACACCGAGCGGATTTATCGAGGACTGCGAAATTCCGTGAGACACTTTTCAGCTGCAAATACTTTCCGTCGGAGCGTTTCCTTTCGATGCGATTATAGTTATCGAAGATGCATCGGACCCGAAAAAATTGCGAGTTTCATGAATTTTATCAGTCAGCGTGCAACTGCACGCAATTTTAAGCGGTTTAAAAATAAATTCTTGCTCATCCAAGGAACTGGAATTCGAAAATTTACAAATGCTCGAGCGTCTTAATTCTCAAATTTCTCAACTCCAACATTATTTGAATTTATGTTTGCACAGATGTTGCGAGTTTTTGCCTCTTTTGCAGCATATTTCTTACTTAACCCTTTGAGGCACGGAAATTTGGAAAATAAAGTGACCCATGTTGCACAGACATTTCTTTGTTTTTAATTGAACAAAATTGGTTTACTTTCCATTAATAAAGTTACAAAATAAAATAAATTTTCAAGGCGGTACACATAATATCCCACCCTGCATAATTACGCATCAAAAAGGTGGGACACTTTTAACACCGCGGTGCCTCAAAGAGTTAACTCATTTTCATCGCACATTTCGCATTCGTTTGCACATTTTCCCGCCACAATTTTGCTAAAATTATGAAACAATCCCGCGCCTCGACATTTGCAGCAAAGATTGACTTATCTTTCCCAAAAACTAGGTATTCGTCGATTCCGTAATTCAGGTGTCTGTTTGAAAGAAAATCGTTCAACGACGAGAACGCGATTCTCGCAAAAAAAGTGTTGCATCGTTTCCAACGAGCGATCACGTTCGTAAACACTCGGAGAAACAGGCGTCGTATCCTCGAGAAGGGAGATAAAAACAGCACCGAGCGAGATCTCCGCTCGAAATCATCGACGTCGGCGTAAATTAGATTTCAGCTCGTCCCAGGAGAAGGTCTCTATCCTCCGGACGACGAGCCCTTCGACGCGGCGAAGACCCGGTTCTCCATTTTTAAGGATCACCCTGTCGCTGCGTGCCGGTTGGAAAAGTTCGAATCGACGACTTCTGTCGTTCGAGGAGAACGCGACGTAAATTAGAGTTCGGCCCGTTCAAGGAGAACGTCTCTTTTCTTCGGATTCCGATGTGGAGGATGCTTCTCGGCGCGGAGATCGGATTCTCGATTTTCGAGGATCTCTGGTAATTGAATAATTTCGAGATAACCGTGACTCTGGCCGTCTCACGACGGAGGTGGAGATATCGAAGGGAATCGATAGGAAGACTGTAAGCGCGAGAAGATAGGATTTTCGATTTTCGACGATGGTAATTGGAAAATACGAAGGTGACGAAGAATTCGATGTGTTTTCTCGCCAAAGAACAAGGCAGAATAGACAATAAAATTAGAATTCAATTCAGTTAACCCATTTGCATCCGTAAGCGGAGTATTCCGCGGATGACAATCGTCTTTTATGCACCAGTCGCGGAATATTACGCCCTGTACAGTGTTAAATTGCTTCGCGCGGAAATGCACGGTACTGTGGATCTTCTGCCGTATTTAGAGCTGTGATGAAAATGGGTTAAAATTGCAGATACTCGTCGAAATACCAAATCTAGTTAGAGTTATATTAACTATAGTCCTCGCCGGAAGTATAATATTTGTGATGTCTGCCATAGTCTGTTTTTTATTAAGTGTAAAAGTCGAAAAAAGTGACGAAACTTGAAACTTAACATTCAAAACCATGCCAAATCTTCAGTTTTCAATATTTTTATTTTATTATAGTTCCAGCGATAGCCACAGATTTACGAATTAAAATCCCGTTTGATTTTTTTATTTCAGATGAGCGAAACTTCCGGAATCATGGCAGCCATTCTTTACACACGAGTCTCTTCCGAACGGTGTAAAGTCAATTCCATTCGTTATTTTTGTTTCAAAAAATTCTAAGAGACTGCTAAAGTATCGATAAATATGTGGTAAAAATTTCATGACTGTGTGATTTAATGGCTTGATAAAAAAAATTCCTAAAAAGAGCGAAAAAAAATAAGGGGAAGGTTCCTCTTATTTGGTTACCGATCTAAAAATCTCCTCTACGTTGAAGAAGATCGAATTGCCGATCTTCGAGGATCGATGGTAATTGAGCAATTTCAAAACAACCGCGACTAAATAAGCAAATGAATTTGCCTTCGAGGAGGAACTCGATATGAAGTTTGTAGCCGCGAGAAGATCGGACTGTCGATTTTCGAGGATCACGGCGGTAATTGGAAAATCCGAAGGTGACCAGGAATTCGATGATATCTCTCGTCGTAGAGGAAGACGAGTTCGTGCGACGATACCAAGTGAACGTCATCGTTCGGTGAGTTACGTCAGGGCGAGTATGTCATCGGTATAAATTGCCCGGTTCATCCCTCCGCGATCGAGGATCGTTGGGGGCACGAAGGGAGAGACGGGCGATGGAAATGAGCGTAATCCTGATGCACGATTTCGTCGGCGATAAATAAAGTTGGTTACGAACGAGCGATTCTTGTCTCTCGCCGGAGATCTCGGGTTTCGACGGCGTTTCGCGTGTTTCCTCGCCGTTCCGGTGGGAGATTCGCAACTTTTCTGCTGAAAGCAAATATTTCCAGCGGCCGGGTTGCATCGACGATGAGACCTTGAAATAGGTCGACCCTCTGGCCGTCGAATGGCGCGGAAATGGAGGGCTAAGTTCGTACTGTCGAGGACTGAGGGAATAGTTGAACAAGTAGATGGCGACAGATGCTTCCGGTTCATCGCGATTTCCGGGTCGAGCGGCGGTTCTTCGAGATGTTCCTGCACCGTTTCTATACGCAAATGTAAAATATGTCGCATAAATCCGAGCCCAAACGACCGAAGCCTAGCACATCCACGAAATCTCCAGTTGTTGGATACCGACCTAATTCTATAAGATAAAACGCCAAATATTGTCAAGCGTGATTAAGGATCCGAACGAGAAATCTTATTTACTTGTTATCGCCTTCCCTGTAAAACATATTTTAAGGACCTTTGTCTTAACAAGAGTCACAGGGAAAGCGGCCGCTCTTTGGAATCCTAATCACGAGAAGTGGGGGTTATCCAAACCTCCCACCACGCTGTTTCGGAGCCCTTAAAACCTCGGCTCATTTCCAAATCTTCAGAATTCATAATCAATTGTCTTGAATCGCTGACAGTCGGTATCTTGCGACGACGTTATCCTTACTTGTAAAAACTCCAAACGCGAAAGTAATTCTTCTTAAATAAAACTGTTGTAAAACTCCCCGCGGAATACAACATAAATTTGGTGTCAGAAGTGGGGTACAACACAGTCAACGATCGTCTTTCGCTCGCCTCTGCAATGTCACCGGAAACTGTCGACTATAATTGCAAATATCCCGGCAAAATCGTCAATAAGACGGTCGAACACGCTCCCATCCAGAAAGGCTCCAATCGTCGAGCAATTTCCGGCTGAAGTGAGCTCGAACGACCGCCGAAAAGGTGAAATCGGTCGTCGGTCCGTCGGATCGATGGCCGTCGCGATCGGTCGGCAGCGGCACAAAAGGATTATTTGTCTCGCATCGGGAACACAGGGTGTTTGGTGGACGAGTGGAGGGCGGGAGGGGGGGAGGCGGTCGTTTTTAATGGTTCCTAATGAGCAGACGGTAATTCCATTACGATTAGCCTTGCGCTTTGTGCCGGTGGAATGTTTGAGCAAGTGCGTGGGCGTAAACCGTGTGGCCGGGGATGACGATTGTTCGGAGGCAGCCAGGTATATTCGCGCGTGTGTGCGCGCGCACACGGTGAACGGACGAAACGAAAACTCGGCTCCTCCACTCAGCGGTGAGCATGTTTCCTGATGGGGTCATCAGCGCGAATTAACATACTGGGTGGACTCGTACGACACGCACACGTGCGCCTTTCTACCGACGTTTCCATCTGACTCACTCTCTGCCCGTCTCTTCGCTCCTCCTCCTCCTTCGTTTTTCGTCTCGCCGTTCCGTTGCCTCTTTCCTGCCTCGAATCTTCCACATCTTCCTCCCCGTCGTCGGTCTAAGCCGCTTCCTCCTCCTCTTCTTTATCATCCTCGTCGTCGTGTCTGGCCTGAACTTCTTCGAAGCCAGAGTACAGCGAGTCGACCCGATGAGAGGAAGAATAAGTGGAAGAAGCGGAGGAAGAAGATGAAGAAGAAGAAGAAGAAGAAGCTGGCTCGCGTGCTGCGATCGAGAAATTCGCGTGTCCCGAGGCTATTCCGTGCTCGACGGTGAACCGTGCCGAGAGACCCGGAGAAAAGTGACACGCCGGAATGTGTTATTGCTCCCGCTCGAAAGTATCGCCGATCTAAGGACGCCAGTCCGGTGAAATTGTCCGCGGATATCGCTCCCAAGATTGTCGCGATACGCCGAGAAAATTTCCGGCGAACCTACGGGAAAACGGCGGATCGCCGTCATTCGGAAGACCGTCCGTGTTTCTTCGTTTATCCCGCGACTCGGCGCGACGGACTGCCAGAGAGATACGTTCCTGCGACACGCTGGAGCGCGTTTAACGCTGGAACTATCGACGATTGATCCAGGTTATTCAAGGATGACGAATAAATACGTTGAAAGAAGGGGAATAACGGGAGAAAGAGAATTAAGAAACGGAATTTCTTACATTTGGCAGGATAATTGTCTTAGGTTGGTGCATATGAAATGTCGGATTAGGTCTGTACACTACATTTTGGCCAGATTTTGTAAATAGGTAGACGTAAAATGAATAATTTTACAGTTGAAACAGGTTGTTTGGTCTATATGCTCTATATTGAGATGTATTTTATTTGGAAGACACCTAATTTCTATAAAAAAATTAACTTTTTTGTGCAACGCGAATAGTAGTGAAATACGAGTAGTAAACCGATATGAATTTAAACTTGGTAATAATGATGCAGCTGCAAGTCTTAACATAAACAGAGCATATGGGAGGCAATTCTAAATACAAAAATCGCACAATGTTGGTTCGAAAAATTTCGTTCTGGATATAAGTATCTTCAAAATGCGCCTCGTGGTAAACCCACAACCGTATGCCATAATGATGTCCTATCTATACATGGAAAGCTGAACTTCCATTTTTCCAAGGCGTTGACAGCATTACTATTGACAGATACTGTAAAAAATTGAACAAATGCTCGTAGAATTGAAAATACTGCGTTCGGTTTCAATTAATCGGCGGGATCCTACTTTATTGCACGACAACGCAAGGCCATATCCGTCAAAAGTGAGCTCAAAAAAATTTCGCGAATTGAAATATGAAATTTTACGTACCCACCTTATTCACCTGATCTTCCTGTAACGGATCATCACATTTTTAAACACTTAGGCCACTTCATTATAAAAAAAAAATTCGATAATGAAGGTGACAATAAAAAAGTCGCCTCCAATTTCATCGTTTCTAAAAACTCAGATTTTATTAAAAATGGTATAAAAGCCCTTGTGGATCTTTGGCAGAAGTGTATTGATGTGGATGAAAATTATTTTGATTTATAAACATTCATTTTGCAAAACCTGTGGTCATTTTAATGTCGCCGTATACAATCCGACATTTCATACGCACCAACCTAATAGAAGGAAAATTGTAAAAAAGTGAGGGGGTAGAATGGTTAGAAACCTCGAGAATTTTTCAAAACAATTAAAAACAGCTGTTCACCGAATCTGCAGTTCTGAAGTTAAGCAGTTACTTTCGAACGAGCGCCTCCATTGGGACGAGTCGAAATCGCTTGAGCGAGAAGTAATTCGAGAATTGCAGCAACGAATGCTTCAATTGCAGCGCGCGCTGCGCATTCAGCAGAAGCCGAAAGAATGGAAAATTCGGAAAAAATGATCGTAGGAATTGAAGTAGAATATATGGCGCATTCTTCCGCGCACGAATCAACGTTGATATCGTTAGGGGGGGCCGAGGGATCGAAATTCTATTTGACCTTTTGCATCGTCACGACTCTACGCGGAAAAACGGAGAACGGTGGTCCCAGACGTCCGAAGAAGGCCGGCTCCTCTTTCCGCGGGAAACGGAAATTGATTTGCTTCGACGAATTCCTGCCAGAGGCCGATCCCTCCGGAGGGCTTACGAGAATACAATAAGACAATTATGGGGGAAGGATGAGCGGGAAGATAGGAGTCGGATTAGACGGTAGCCGAGCCGGTAGACCGGTAAGCTCCAATCAGCCTTTACTCGCGAACGAATACCCGAGGTATTTATCACGAGCTGCCGCCTCCACCGCGTCACAACAAACGTACTTCTCGACGCTCTCCCATTCCATTTTCTCTCCCAATGGCGTGGAAAACCTTCGGCCCCTTCGATCCGACCGATCTCCAATTTCATCGCCCAAAAACGTCCGTCCGAGTAATTCAATGATTCAGTTCAACAATTCAGCGATCAAACTTTGCCAAACTGTTATTTTAGTCGCTGGAACGGTCATTAAGTTACTGTTTTTGCCGCTTAACCCTTTCGTTACGAGCGCCGGCTATAATCGGCATCGAATTATACCGTACCTGTAAATTATCTCTTGAATTTATTGATCCCTATTGGATTAATCCAATTCAAAAATACATTTTGGCCGTCGAGACGAGTTTCTACTTTTTTTTATTCGACAGTGGAATATTTGATAAGAAAGTGTTGCAATAAAAAATCTTTTTTGAAATGTGCACATTTTTTTTGGCGGAGCGGACGCCCGTAACGAAAGGGTTAACAAATAAGCTGAATTTTGCCAAGCCACTGCTACATGCAAACCGGAATTCGCAACTTCCCCTACAAGGCAACGCCTCTGGTTTGTCAAAGTAGCAATTCCGCGATCGCGTAGCTACAAAAAGCAAGTAAATATAAACATACGAGAGAAGATATTCTCGGAGCAACGTTGGAAGAAAAGGAAGGATGAACGAGGCTCGACGCCAATGCGAGGAGATCCCGACGATCTGTCCTATCTCCGGAGCTCAAAATTGACGCGATGCGAGCAGGAGGAATCTCAGCGGGACGTTAATACCCGAGATACTCGCGTCCTCCATCCCCCGATAGAACGCTCGATTCCTGTCCAACTTCTGCCAAATCTCACGGAGTAGATTACCGCGCGATAAAGCCAGGTATACAGGTACAGCAGGTACACCAGGTATATGGATACACGGATATACGGGCCAGGACGATCGAAGGAGGTCGTCGCGACGCTCTTTTTTTCTCGTAATAGGAAAGAGACAGTGGATTTTTCTGTGATACGTATATAATGCTGGAACGCTAAGACGGCAGCTGAGGGGTAATTTGCTCTGATTCGCCCGACGGATAGGGATATCCCCCTCCCTCACACATTTTCCATTTTGACGCGCTATTGGCAAGAGAGACCCGCACATTCGTTGCGTCGTCATGTGAACGACGAAAGTAGTGTTGCGTCGTCATGTGAACGATGAAAGTACAGTCCCTGGTCATCGAATTAGGACCACGTACAAAATTGTTCACTTTTATGGTTATAATGTTATATCATATATGGAAAATTGTCTTTGGTCATTCAAATTATTACTAAATACGTTGATAACAAAGTATACATAGCTATATATTTGTTACTGTTGTGATAATAATAGAATTGTGTGGATAATTCTCCCGAGTTGAATGCCATAGAAAATGTTTTTAGCCTACTCAAAAGACTTGTTTACAACTCTCCAAGCACCACATTGTCTGAGTTGAAAACAAAAATTACAGATATTTGGGAAAATCACGAAGATATAAAGCATATGATAAAGCAATGTTTACAAAGCATGCCGGAAAGGATACAAGCTGTAATCAAGGCAAAGGGTGGAAATACGAGATATTAACATGCGTTTATAGTGTTATGTACAGTAGTAGTGTATTGTGTTATTAGTTAATAAACTATATCATTACAATTTGAACAGGCCATTTAATTTTACGGAAGACGTGAAAAATGCTGAAAACATGGAGTGATCCTAATTCGATGACCAGGGACTGTAGTGTTGTATTTTCGGTTGTCATTCGTCGATCTCAGGTTTCCAGGACCGACATGGCGGGGATAGGCGGTGCGAGAGCAATCTCCCCTTTCGTCTCAGCTGCCTTCTTCCATTCCAACACATTACCATAGTTTTTGCGTTTCAGAATCTACGTAAATTTGTAGGTTCTGGGCAAAATGACCGTAGCAGTTGAAGTGGAAAAAATATAGAGCAAATGAGACCGCTAGGAAACGACAGTGGGGGCTTTTGAAGTCGCAGACTTTGAAAGTTCGACGATTCCGATTGCTATAAAATAGTTGAAAGTCGCAGCTGATCGAAGCGGAATGAAAGATCGATAGCAGTGCAACGAAAGGATAGGCTGCAATCGATCTTATCGCCGGTAACGAAGCAGGACACCCGCAACGATTATCTTTCTACCTGAAAGAACATCGCCGCGGAAAGAACGAGCGCGACGCTCTCGGTTAATTTATTAATAGCCCCATTAACGAGATTAAATTCCTCGCTGCGTGTCCAGGCTGCGTTACGAATTCTCGCGGAAACGCTTGGAGCTGAGTTTCGCGATTGCATCGGCGAAAAGTCGAGAGGAGGTCGAACTCGAAGGGCGGATCTTTTCTCGTCTCACTTTCATCGGCTGTCATTGAGATGTCATCGAACCGCCGGTTTTTGTAAGAAAATCCGCGCAGAGGTGACCTTGAATCGCGATACTCTCGCTCGACGAGAATTCCCTTGAAATCGAGAGCGCGAAAATTGTAGCAGTAATATTTATTTGCAGGTCGCAAGCAAGCTCCTACCGTAATTAAAACTCCACACCCGCGTAATTCTATTTCTTTGAAATTCCAATTATTATTTATTAAACAAATACCGCCAGAATGCTTCTCGATTCTTATCTCCAAACCGTACGTCCCTCGTTCGCGATCGGCGCGCAGACGCATCCCGGTACGTCGAACCGCTCGACGTACTCGAAGGATAAGGCCGGTTTCATTCGGCGCGCGGAACAATCGTGAAATGTCAGAATTTCAAAGGATAAGCCATAACCTTTCCGAGAATGCACGCGACCCTGCCTGAGCGTCCAGGCGAGAGTGTCATCGTTTATATGCCACTGAAATCATCCACCTGCACGTGCGTCGCGGTGCATACCGGTGCATAGAGTCGCATGCCAGAACTCCTTGCGCAACCGTCGCGTCCCTATTCGAGGATCCGTCCGTTGGAATTTCGCTAATGGCCGATTTCGTCAGAGACGAATCGACCTCTCGGCCGAATACGATCGTCGAACAATGCGATCTCGCCTACGACGAAGGAAGAATTCGTGGGGCGGGTTTTTTCTCGTTGCTTGCACCTCGAGACTCGTCGGGACGAACGTAAGAGAGGTTGAATCGTGATCGAGTAGAAAGAGAAACTTCGATGATCGCAAAATTGTCAAAGTACACTGTCCAAATTGCACTCTCAGAGATAGAAGAGCATTGAAATAACAAAGTAGGCCCGCTGTCGTCGCTTAGAACTCCGCGAATTGTGCAGTCAACCCTCCCACAACGCGGCGCAAATTAATCCGATCTGGATTAACCCTTTTGAGACGGACTTTTTTTTAAAGAAAATAAAAGAGGCAGGTTACATCTCTAATACTTCGGGTGATGTATTTATTCATTATAATAGGGTAAATGAAAAATAATGATTTTTTTTACAGCAGTGCAAAGTTACAGCCTGGGACATCAACCAAGTCAACCAAAAAATGCAGATAAACCATTCGAAATATTACGAGCAGAATGCCAAGAAATTCCCTCCGAAATTATTGAAAAATTATATGAAAGCTGTGTACAAGAAGAGTCAACGCTGTAATCAAAGCCAAAGGAGGCCATACAAAATATTGAAGTTTCCACCAACTTTATATGATTTTGATATATTTTGTAACGTTACATTGAAAAATAATATTAGTCTAATAGAATATATGCGCCGAACCTAAATTTGTGTATGATTTTTAACGTCATAAACGTAAATTGGTAATATAACATAGGTGGCCTAAGACTTTTGCACAGTACTGTATATGTCCCATTAGTCTTATAAAGATTATGACAAAATTTATTCTGATTTGATACACATGTAGTGTATTATATGTAATAGCAAAAAAGGTAATATAAAACTAGGAAAAATAGTGTTTACACTTAATTAATTTGTTTAATAAGGTGCAAAACACTTGTAGCATTGGAACTTATAATACTGCTGGGACATCTTTATCCCGGCTTGAAAGACGGGTCGGATATATATGTCCCTCCTCTTTTTGCACATAAAGAACTAAGTAATTTGAATTGGCTACATAAAAATGTTCAAATGAGAGCTAATACAATACAAACTGAAAAACTTGCCGGCTCATTTTATCTGTATACCGTAACCACTTTTTGAAAGCTATCTACAAATGATGTTACCGCGTTGATATTTTACTGCAATGTAATGTAACAATAGTAACAATAGAGGCCCATAACTGAATGTAACAATAGAGGTCCATTCGCAATGCAGCAATGTGCAAGAAACTTTAGTAGATTGATAGTTACCATCTACGATTAACCCATTGACGGCCAACTGCGAGATATCTCGCAGCTGCACTATAAGTTTGAATCACTAAGTTAACAATAATGGCCGAGCGTGTATAGAAATTTTGGAACAAAAATGTTCTTAGTATCATTACAAACGTCGAGACTATATTTTTGATTAATGAAATCAATGTTCTAAAAACTTTCTGTCATCTTCTCAAATTTTAACAAGCAAAGGTAATATTTGCTTAGTTTTCCTGGCAGGGAATGGGTTAAACTTGACTGGGATATATGTGTCCCAACAGTCTCGACAGGGTTAATTCTGAGTTTCTGGCAGCGCGATAGAATTAAATCCGATTTCAATTAATTCCGCGCGCTTTCCATATAACAGGTACGAACCGATCGCACTGTATGAGAGCAGGAACCCTCGTAAATTCATCCCACCCCGTCAAAATCCTCGCAAAAATCTCGCAGCAGCCAGTCGACGGCTCTTCACCGGCCAAAAAGAGAATCCCCTCGAATCTCTCGAAGGCCAAAGAGACGAAGGAACGTCCACCGAGGCGAAGAAAAGAAGTCGAACCGAGCGCGCGTTTCGGGGGACGCGGACCAGATACCGAGCGTGGAACTCGACTCTTCCGAGGGACACAATGCTCGCTCGTATTGTCGTTGATTTGTGAGCACTAATTTAGTGTCCCGACACCGGCCCACCGGCGCATCGCGCCATTAGCCATCCATTCGAAAAACCACGGGCCACGAGCTGATATACCGGACGCGTTTGCCCGATCCCGACACCGCCGTCGTAGATCGTAGACATCTTTAACCATTTAAAGCCTATTGTCGGACAGCGAGCTCGACGAGCGCCCCTTTCACTCCTGGAAAATCTAGGAATTTTAACCCCCTTCGGTGCAACGGGGTTGACGGGGAATTTCCGTGGGTCTCTCGGTATTTGCGGGGGACTCGACGAGAGGGTTCGAAGTTACGAATTTTTGAGACGAAAGAATTTTTGAGAGTACAGTAGGCTCTCGTTTTATGCGAGAAAGAATGAAACAAAGGTCTCTCGATTTTTAGGCTTAGTGTCCTGAAACTCCTTGCCAAATAATCCATTTTCATTTACTCATTTCCTAGTACAGTTATTTCACGTAATTATCCCTTCCCCATAGTCCTTACTCACGTTGTTTTTTTTTTGTTTATCTCAATCCCACCATATTCTCTTATTTTATTATATATAATATTTTGTTTCATTTAATTTTATTTTATTATATTCTCTAGCTGTAGATATTTTTGTTGATATATGTGTATTATTTTCATTTTTGTTTCTCATGCATACCGTAATTATTGATGCTCTCGATGTATACTAAAGGACAATTTACTTGTTGATAAAGAATAAATAAATAAATAAATAAATAAAGGAATTGGCTTGATTTAAGAATTAAATCTGCCTTAGTCGAGCGTTAGATTGTTTTCTTCATCGTTACCGGCTTCTTATGTTTCATCGTTGTTACGTTTATTATTCAATATAATAGAAGATTTTTCACGTAAATTTATAATACGTTTTCTTAATCAACTTCGTCTATATGCCATTTATTTTTGAAACACTGTTCTGGTTGAGAAAATATAGAAAATCGAATTTGACACGGCAAAAATAATTTCAAAGGTGTTACTTTAGATTATACAGCAGGAATTCCTGCAATACGGTATTGCCGTAGGATTTAATTACCAATTAATACCGCTGACCGCGATAAACGAGAGTCGACTGTGCTGTGTTCGAGAAAAGAGATTATTTCTGGGAGGGTTGGAAAGACAGGTATAAAGAGAGGAGCCCGAAATAATTATCGGTGGCTTTTGTTTCCGTCGACTTGAGCTTTCGCGGATTAAATCGAGTCGTGACGCATGTATCGTGGTTGAAATTTTTCGCAGAGAAAGTTTCAGAGTTCAAGTTCTGCTGCTTCGAAGTCCACATTTTTATACCCCGTCATCACAGTTATAATTTGCAAGGTATGAAGGATAATTAAAGATATACGATAACGAGATTGCCGTTGAAAATGGAAAAGACGCGGGAAACATTGACGTTTAATCAGTTATTTTTGCATTTCCACTCAGCTTCCATCGCGATCCGCGATATGAAGCGCACGTTTTCACGCTAAAAGGTCGATTTCCCACGGTGCTTAAACATTTGCGAAATATATATTCGCAGGATTATTGTTGCCACGTAAAAGGATCCCCGCAAATATGCGAACTTTCCAAAGTGCGCAAAGTTGCCCCGAAAAATTTGAAGTCCGTATACCCAATACTTTTTGCGATTTCAAGCTCACATTCCAGTTTTATCGTTACATTAAACTACCTCGGTCGAAGTAGCACTCCTAAATACAAAAAAAAATCGTAAAACCAAATCTCACCGAAGTTCCAAAAAGAATCGGTTCTCCAAAAGATACAGAGAGAAACAGAGCACTTAAATTTACAAAAAAAAACGATCGTACAACCGACTCTCGATGGAATTCCAAAAAATCGGTTCTCCAAAGGGCAGGATTGCGCAACCGAAAGCTCACATTTCATTTTTATCGTGAAATTAAAGTACATCGAACAAAACAGCGCACTTAAATTTACAAAAAGAAAAAACGATCGAATCTCGGTGGAATTCCAAAAAAATCGGTTCTCCAAAAGGGACAATTTCGCGGAAGACACCGAGCACGCGTCTCGCGCATGCTAATGTAATTCCACGTTGCCACACGGCTGACATTAAAATAAGTAACTGTCCGTGGTATCGGCGCGTAATAATTATAATTTGCAAATTACACCGGGGCTAAAATAAACACGTAGAAAGTGAAAAGGAACGAAGGAATGCGACTCGTCGGTTTCGTCGAAAGATATCGGGTAACTCGTTGAAGAGGCGCGGGCAAAAGGACGTTCGTAATTTGCGATCGAGGGGAAAAAGGACGGAGGAATTTGAAGGTTCGATTTCGGCAAAAGCCACGGTGCTGCGTTGACTCGCGCTAAGCGGCTGTCGGGTAATTGTAACAATTATCGTAATACCGGTATTATTATCGTATTACCGTTATTTTTGCCGCGACTTCGTTCTGAAAATACTTGGAGAAACGGCCGAGCGTCGGGCACGATTTGACCCACGTGTGTTCTCGCGATTTCTCGTCGAACGAACGCACGATAAAGGTCGATTCATGATGCACGATTTAACGAACTACTCTTCGAGTTGTGAATTGTCATCTGGAAAATTGACGAGGTGGAAGGAAAACTCGATACAATTACGAGCCGAGGCATAAATGATTTGTGATTCAAATTGCGAATATGATGTTCTTGTAAAGCTAATTTTCTATCGAATTAATATCAGCTTCGAAACGCGACAATGACTGCATTTAATTGTTCAAAGTGTCGTTTGATGCCTATAATTGTTGAAATGGTCAAACATAAATTAATATACCCATAATCCTTGTCCACATTGCTAGTTTTGTTTTGTTTATCCAATCCCACCACACTCTCTCTTATTTTATTTTATCATATATATATTTTATTTATTATATTCTCTAATTATAGTTATATTTGTTGTTATATGTGTATCATTTTCCTGCATACCGCAACCATTGTTGCTCTCAATGTATACCAAAGGGCGATTTGCCCGTCACATAAAGAATAATAATAATATACAATGGTAAATAATTTAATAACTTAATCTCAATTGTCCTGCGATAGGTTGAGCAAATAATTCGTAAAACGGTTAACAAGCGTAGCGCCAACGTAGAAATAAATGGCAAAGCGAACAGCTTCGTTGTTTCGGACAAAGAGAAAGAGAAGGAGAAAGAGGGAAAGAGACAGAAGATTACTCGAAGCGAAGCCAGTTGGCATTTGGAGTGCAAAGGGTTAATACGGCTCGTATTCGCATTAGCTCGTCACGACGGCTAACAATAGAGCCATATCAATACCATACGAAGACATTTTGTCGTGTCGTGTAATGTAAATTCACCCTAAGGGACAAATTATTTTCGCGTGTATCCGCATACTTATTAACCCGTCACGACAACCGAGGACCATGTCGAAGCGAAACTTCGCGAAAATATTTTATTATCCCGTGAAAATTCCTCGTGTTCACGTATTTGTGACCTTTCGCCCGAGCTAACGAATCTAGATCGACTAAGAAAATTGTATTTCACGAAACCAGTATTTTGTATAATATTGGTGACTTTGTAACTAACATTCGATTTACGGGCGTGAAGTCTGTTACATTGCAATGTATTAAACAAGGACTTTGGAAAATGAGGGATCAAGCGGCAGAGATGGTAATTCGTTAAGTCATTATGGTATTATATATCGTCAAAATTAGTGCTTTTATGTAATTTTACAAAAATTCTCCAAATTAGTGGGGGTACTGTGGAGTAGTTATTTCTCGTGTATTTTATAATACAATAATGACTTAACGAATTACCATCGCTTGATCTCTCACTTTCCAAAGTACTTATTTAATATATTGCAATGTAACAGATTTCATGCCCGCAAATCTAGTGTTAAATTTAATCGCGCAACTATTAAAAAGAACGCGTCAATATTAGCGCTTTTATGTAATTAAACAAAAATTCTCCAAATTCCTTGGGGTACCGTGCAGTAGTTATTTCTCGCATATTTTCTAAAAATTAAATTACCGAATTAATCATTTTTTCACCTTTTGATTCCTCTGTTTCTAATGTCTCACTCTTTCTAAATTAAAATGTAATGTACTGACTGTACATTATAATTACTGTATTTATTTAATATATTTAACGCTCGAACTACCGGCGCAAAGTCTGTTATATTTAAATATATTAAATTAATGCTTTAGAAAAGAGAGGAATGAAAAGGTGAAAGGTTCTCCTTGCCGCGTCAGGTGAATCGACCCTAAAACGGCAATGCACCTGGGAATTAAGCGGGAAAAATAATTCGACGGGCTTTTTCCACGGCAACGATCGCTCCTTTGCATACGAACTCGTCCCATTCATAAGCCAGGACAATAATTGTCATCCTATCTCGGCTACTAAATTCCAATCGATTTCCGTGTATCGGAATTCGTGAAAAAGAACGGCAAAAACGTCCGGTCGTCTCAAAGTTCGAAGCCTCTGGCGAGCGCTGCCTCTTTTTCTTGCGAATTTCAATCCGGTATGTGCACGTTATACGTCGAGATTCGTGAAATTTTCTATTTTTTCTGCACCCCGTATCGTTGAATCGCGCGTATTTTCAAATCGATCGTTGAAAGCCTGGCAGATTTGTGGCGCGAGTTTTTTCTCGCAGTTTCGGTCGAATTCTACGAGCTTCTTTAATCCTCAATATTATGCGCATTTCACTGTGTTTCCTTTTCCTCTTTAAATAATTAAAATACCACGCAGTGGAGCAATTAATATGCAAAGGAGGAAATTTAGAGACGAGGGAAATATTTAGCCATCGCACCAATTATCGATATTGTTAAAAATGTTAATTAAAAGGAAGCGGCAATTTTCCGTATCTTTAAGACGCTTAAATTCTTTGCCACTAAAAGATATCAGTTTCCCAAGTAACCTAAGCCAAAAATGTAAAAGGTTCAACTTATTTCGTGTTCTGTGCAAACATAAATTTGCAATGCGCTGAAAACTACTTTGCGGAAACGATAAAAATTGGAGCATTCAACGTACCTGATATTTCTCTAATTGCATCTTCCCAAACAAAAGCCCAAATATCTCCGAAATGAAGAACAAACAACTCGGACCTCTGCCATAATTGCTGGCAATTCAACAGCCGCGAAATGAAAGGTAAAAATCCAGAAGCTAGGCGACATTGCAATACGAATTCAGCTAGGAACGCGTCAATACACGAGTAGACATTTTTTGCCGGCCGCCTTGATTTCAAGGTCGAGCTCAAGGTTATCCCCTTCGGAAGTCGCGCCAAGTGTCGCTGAATTAATCTACGAATCCCACGAGTCCGCTTTTAACATCCGAACGTAAAATACCCGGAGACAGGGCGCCTCGGTCAGATAATTAAGATTTTTTCATTAACGGCCTTGATCGGCACGAATTAAGTACAGCGAGCCGGTCTTCCGATTGTCAGCGACTCGCTACGGCCAACTAGCTTTCGCGGTGGCCGCTCGACGGACGTTCGAGCAATTCGAACGCCAGAATCGTTACGTAACTGTAACGATCTTTATTGAGTGCTGCTTGACTTCGCATTCTTTCTACGAGCCATTTATTTGGAAAGTGGCACAAGTCACTTTATCGCAATGTAAAATGGCGATTTTTCGACAAGTGTAAAAAATTGCTTTGGCCTATAATAACTGATGACACTTGTGATGAGGAAAATGGGATAGGAAATTTTCAAGTTTTGCAGAACCTATGAAATTGAATATATTAACCCTTTGGGGACGACGGACGCATATATACGGTAGGAGAAAAAATCTGGTTAATATTGATCAGTGCATGTATACACGGTTAGAGGTGCAAAATTGAATTATAACCATTGAAATATGATTAGACAAATGGTAATTTATAACTTCTATACGTTAACACTGTGACTTTTTGATAAAAAGGTGGTTTTTCAATGACAAATAAATGATTATTTCTCAATATTCAGAAATGTCTCCGTCCGCAAAGGGTTAATGAGACGCGACGCGATAATATTATTCTTGTAATATTAATATTAGGTTAAAATATACGATGTATTAAGAATCACTGATCAATTTTTATTTTAGCAATTAAATTCGGAATTATCGCGGAGGCAGCTACAAATAAATCGTAGGGCAAGGGGTTAAGTAAAGCGAAAAGAAATGTCTTTTTTCATTTTTTAAAACTGTCTGCGTTATTATCTCATCGTGTAATAATGCAATTGCTGCAAATGAAGCAGCCAAGGGGAAAGATATTAGTCGTAACTTCGGGAAGGTAGTTCTGTTAAACGGCGATAAAATTGAGATTCTACGGACCAATGTTGCGCGAAACGATCGCGCTTGGGTTCTACAAAATTGTAGAATAAGCGCTTGCCTTTACGATCAATGAGTTCATTTAACAATTCACCGTTACGTCAGCCGAAAGAGAACGTTTATTTGATCCCATTACAATATTATTGGGCCCGAATTAAGGGCAATTTTTACCTATTCTTCTCTACTTCCATTCATTCTTTGTTACTCCCTGTTAGATTTCCAATTCGTTCCCCCTTTCGTTACAATTTCTCTTTGATCTTCTCACGCTCGATTTTCCGCTGATATCCGTTTCATCGTTTTCTTTGACGCTCTTCCACTCATCCACACCGCTTGCAATCGTTTTATTTCAATATGATAATTGCCTCCTCTTCTTTTTTCTATTTTTATCGTTTTAACTGCTACACTAATTTTGCCTAGAATTTCTTTGCCATGACAATAAAAAATTCCTAATAAATAATGAAAGAATGTTGCCCACAGATTTAAGTAGCTTTTTAATCACCGAGGTTTTAATATATTAAATGATAATTTGCGAAAAGTCTGTTAGCTGAGTCATTTACCACTGTCAGTCATTTCTGTAAAAATTGCAAAACCGAATTTCACATTCTTGGCATTCAGTCGCACTCGAAATCACGTACAGTTAGTTCAACCCTCTTGACACAAATATTTTCTTGTTTTATCGAGTCTCGTCGCTCAGAGGAATCTTCCGCTTTGTGCGTTACCCGATGGAAGATTCTGAGGTAAAACGAAGTACAAGGAACACATTGCAGCTATTAAAAGTTGTCGAGTTTTATCGAGCGAAGCGAATGGAATGGTTACGACTTCCTGCTGTTAAATAGGTAAACCTCGGTAAGAACATACCGAAGAAAAATGTTCGCGCTGTTCGATCGTTAACATGAATTAACAATGTCAATTTATTTATATAAATTTATTTTTCGGCTACAGGGTGACGATGATTACTATAACAAATTGATCTACAGCAGGAATGGCGACCTCTGACCCGCGGGTCAGAGAGGTACCCAACAATCAAATTTCAATGATCAACTTCTCCCTTCGGTTTTCACACCCAACAAGGCCCAATTACTAAATTACAAGAATTTAGGAATATCATATTATATGGCAAATTTCTGTCCCACTACCACTTTTATCTAAATCGAGCTATCAAAAATGAATCGGTGCACTCCAAACACGGCTTCCACAGACGTCAGAGAAACCAAAGAGACAAAGTGTACGCCTTTTTCGATAAACAGCTTCGAGGACGCTGCAACGATAACGATCGAACGGTCAATCCTCGCAGAGCCAAACTTCTCTCCGTCCCAGCCGCAAAATCGAATTCTAAGCTCCAAATCGCCGGATGATTAATGTCCTCATTTAGAGCAGGTATATCTCGCATCGAGATCGCGTTAGCGCTACTTAACTCCGCATAAATCTCTCGAAAAGGCGGGGAAGCCGTGTGTCCCCCGCGGAGCAAAATCACGCCCCGCGCGGTAGGGCTAATCGCGTTATCCCGATACTCGAGGGTCCCTTTTCCGGGCCTGGGCCCTTGGCAGGTGGGCCACCTGTTGGACCGACGGGTCGACCGCATTTCCACGGGGACCTCCTTTGCTTTTCGAGCGGTATCTCTCTTCTAGGAAGAGAAGTCTTCGAACGAACCGGAGGTTTCGGTGACGCTTTGTCGGCCGGACGCTTATCGTGAGGAATGGCCTTTTTACTTTTGGGAGGAAAGCTGCGCGAGCGATATCGAGAAGGATGCGCGAGCTTTAGATCGAAGATTTCTTTGGGGAACTTGGGTGGGTTGGATCTTAAGTATCAATTACTTGAAATTGTCGGACGATTTAATCCTCTTGGGATGCTTTTTGGCGATGGTTTTGCTCCATCGTTAACAAGTTGAATGACACCGGTATTTCGCTAGTTTCATCAATTCTGCCGAAGTGAAACTTTTTCTAGTAAAGTCACATCTTTATAAAGCAGAAACTTCAAGGACATAGAATATTAAATCTTTGCACTCCGAGTCATTTTTACTATGAGCTATCAGTTACTCCAAAACTATTTACAATCGTGCGAGTACACATCTGCGGAATATTGAAAATTTTACTTTGACATTAAAAAGGAGCGTGTCCAATTTAGAGTTATGTTTTATATTATAAAACAATATAAAAATACACGCGGATTTATCCGACAACAGAGTTATCAACTTCTATTCCAATGTCGCCGCTGCGAAGACAACGGAGTGCAAAGGGTTAATATTCAGCAGATCTTTAACTTTTTAACGCCAATATTTAAATATTGAATATACTATAAGATTCGTAAATATTCCAATGTAAATGTCTCTTGAAATTTCATTGAATTCAATAGCGCGCCATGGCAGTCAACGTGTTAACACTAGAACTACCACGGCAGTCAAAATGACTGGTACCTCATTTTTTCTAAAAATTCTTCAAGTTTGTAGGGTATTCACAGAATAGATATTTTACGCCCATCTTGTAAAACATAAATTACCGAATTAATCATAATTTTTCCATTCGATTCACTCTATTCCTAAAGTGCTTATTTAACATTTTTAAATATAACAGACTTAACGCCGATAGTTTTAGGGTAAAGCAAGAAATCGAGTGAAATTAATCGTGAAAATTGAGCAGCATCCTTGATACTCTCGAGGACCGCAGCACCGATCTACCCTGCGCGGGACTTGCGCTGGAGCTGATCGCGTTTTGCAGCAACGAATCGTCCCGGCTGTTCTACAGCAGAGAGGATCTATTGGACGTCGTCATCCGCGTCGACACGGGAAGAGAAGTCCTTCCTCCACCGCGAGGAGATCGCCGCAAGTGGAAGATATCGACCACGAACGAAAGCCATCTCCGATAAGGACGATAACGACCGAGAGAAGACCGAACATCGAGGAAGACGCGTTAAACGACGAAGGCGAGCGTAAAGCCGAGTGTCCACCGACGCTAACAATCCGCCCCTACCCAATTATCGGGACATCCCTCTATTGACATTTCCGAAGATGCCGGAGCCAGGTAGAACGAGCATGCGATATAACGACGAGCAGGGCGAAAGGGACACCGCGCCAAGGAGGATGGAAGGAAAGGGACCGACGAAGGGGCCGGAGGAAAATTAAAGTCTAAGAAAGTGGAAGAACAGATGCAAAGGGCGAGTCACAGCGGAACGTGAAAAAAAAGGGAAAGAGGTAGATCGAGAGATCGATAGGCGGAGATGAGATAAAGGGAGGAGGACGGGTGGATTGATGAGAGTGGGAGACGAAGAGATGGAGAGAAGGAGAAAGAGATAACAAGATAGGCAGATAGAGAGCGAGGGAGAGAGAGAGAGACAGGAGAGCCACGGAGAGCGCTCACATCACATTCTAGGCTATTCCGCATTCTGTTCCCCCACTTTGTAGAGTCCACAAGCCACCGGCTCACCTCTACGCCTCCGTGGCTGCTGGAAAAGTTGTATAACGAACACGTACGCGTGTACCTGACACGTACGCTGGCGGGTTGTCGGGCTCGCGGGTTCCCGGGCCTCTCGGGGCCCTCGGTTCGGGCCGGATGTGTTGGTGCACCGCGGGCCCGCGGTACGTGTACGGACGCGAGGGGCCACCTCTGACATCGCCCGGACTCACCTGCCCGAGTCTCGGACTTGCGCTCGTGTGCGCTCGTGCGCGCTCGTGCGCGATCGTCCGCGATCGTCCGCGCCCCGCGAATCCACCGTCGGCAAACGACCAGGAACACGCGCACGCCCAGATAGGACGCACGCTCGGTTCCTTCTTCGCTCGCGCTGTTGCCAACTCCTTTTCCGACTTTTCCTTCGCGAGGACCTTTTCGTGGTCCTTCAAACGTGGATTCAAAGTCGGAAGAACATTTTTGGCGTTTGAGACTTCGTTTGACAGTAGGTTTATCGATATTTCTTACATACCTGTCTCTACGGACAAGGGACAATAGGTGTACGACACAGAATTTTAACACTAGAACTACCGGCGTTAAATCTATGATATTTCAATATATTAAATAAGAACTTTGAAAAAGAGGAATCCAAGAGGCGGAAAAGATGATCGATTCAGTGATTTATTTTTTCTGAGATGGGCGCAAATTATTTATTCTACGACTTTCATATGAAGTTGGAGAATTTTTGGAAAAAATTGTGTACCAGTCATTTTGATTGGTTTGATAGTTCTAGTGTTAAATTAGAAGGCTTTGAAGAAAATGAATTTCGATATGTACTCGTCTCGTTGAATAGATAAAAGTTACAACAAGTGAAAAGATAAGTTTCTATTATTTAAAGTGAATTTTTTATCTTTGACAAATATTGCAATTTGATTTTTAAGGACCGTGAAATTCTTGACAGTTCAATGTTTAAAAGTCAGGTTAAATCCATCATTAATACTAGGTTTACCGACATTTTTTTTATATCTATCTCTGCTGACACGGGACGATAGATGTACAACAAACAGAATTTGAAAATTAGAAGGCTTCGAAGAAAATTAATTTTGATATGCACTCGTCCCGTTGAATGAACAGAAGTTAGTATAGTCCGACAACTGAAAGATGGCCAGGGAGCGGCGAAACCTCTCGTTTTCAACCGCCTATTCCCGCCAATTCGTTTCTAGAATTCCGAAACCCAGTCTCCTAAAGTAAACACTCCGCATAGTCGTTTACTTTAAGAGGCTGGGTTTGGAAATTCCAAAAAGGAAATGGCAGGAATAGGCGGTTGAAACTGGGAGGTTCCGCCGCTCCCCAGCCATCTTTCGGTTGTCGGACTATACATGTCGCAGAGAAAGATGTAAACGGTTTGTATAATTTCTCTGACGAAGTTCGGTATGAGTCAAAGTGACCCATCTGGTGAACCTAGTGCCAAGGATCTGATCCAGAATCTGGATTTGGACGGAAGGATTGTATACGTTGACGTCTGGCAAATGAGAGTGATTTTAGTTTTGAAGATGAATTTGGTCCAAACGCTTGAAAATTAGAGAGATCTGCAGCACTTATGGGACAGCCGTTCTTTACGAGGGAGCTACCTTTAAATATCAATGTCGCCATCGAGACACGTGGATATATCGCAAGAATCTTAGAGAGAAGACTATTAACCTCCGGTATCGAACTCCATTTGGCCTTTAGAAATTGGCAAAAGAACAAATCAACGAGGAACATACGCTCAGCACGAAACTAGAAGCTCGCAAAATTTGACCTATAACCGGAACATTCCGCGGAGAAAGGAGGAAGCTGCTGAAGGGAGGAGCAGGCAGCTATTCGTCCGAGTAAATTGGCAACGCCGAAGTTCGCGTAGAGAGTCAAAGGAAGGCGAGTGCTCGTACGAGGAGCAACTAAGACCCCATTACGCTACCTTTCCTTTAGCAGCCTCTGTCCGTTGTGCCTTCCGGAATACGGAATTCTCTCTCTGGCTCGGGACACTCCGGGACCGTATCTTCTCCCGGCGTGGAGCCGATCTGAGAACTAAATTACAGGCGTACCGACGTTCACGGATTCCCGATCGAGTTTCAAATTTGACAGTTCTCTTTTCCCGCTAGCGTATAATTTGCGAATCGACGCTTCGTCGCTTACTTGTTCCTTTTACATTTCGGCTTCGCCTTGAACTCATCGTTTTGAGTGGATTCCAAACCACCGAGGCTACGGTATGTATATCACGTAGGAAAAATTGTTCATTTTTCAGAGGTCACGGGAGATTTGACCTTGCATCCACTGATCGCGAGTCCAAGCCTACAGTAGCCAAAAGGGAAAGAAGGCGCGCGGTATGAGGCACGGGGTAAGGGGAGAGTGTCGCTCGCACCGCCTATCCCCACCACATCGGTCCTAGAATCCTGTGATCGACCAATGACAACCGAAAACAAATCACTTCTTTCGTCGTTCCCATGACGACGCAACCAATGAGGGATGTCTCTATCCGTCAGGCGAATCAGAACAAACCAGAGACGGGAGGACTTCTCTTGTCTTTGGGAGCGGTATATCATCTTCTCCAGCATAGCCCCTGTTGATCTGTATTTCGGCTTCGGCAGCTACCGTGGTCATTTTTCCTAGCGTTTCGGGTGGGTTCCTAATCATCGATCGTTGCTTCGTTTAATATTTTTCAAGCTGAAACACCTGCGATAAATAAACGAAACACGATACACCTACCGAGAAATAATTTCACCCTCCCTCTGTCGGGCATCCCCCGCAACGGATGGTCGCGCAAGCTTCAACCCCCCGGCCATCCTGATAATTAGAAATTTTAACACTAGAACTACCGGCGTTAAATCTATCATATTTCAAAATATTAAATACGTACTTTGAAAAAAGAGGAATCAAGAGGCGGGAATGATAACCGACTCGGTGATTTATGTTTTTTAAGATGGACGTGGAATATTTATTCTAAGACTCTTCTATAAGCTTGGAGAATTTTTGGAAAAAAATGTGTACCGGCCATTTTGACTGGTTTGGTAGTTCTAGTGTTAATGACCGAACCGTGATCCAAGAGGCACGGGAAATTCCGTCAGCGGGTTCTCCGTTGCTCGAAAAGGAGGCACGCGCCTCCGGAGAATTGCGCAAGCGAAGAATCGGTAAATAAACGTTCATTGGATGGAAAATAGTAGCGCCGTGCGTGGCCGTGCACGAAGAAAACTCTCGATAATGCGATACGCGTATCTGTGCCAAGTTTATTGCAAAATTGCATTAACCGGCATCCGCTTTCTCACGGATTGGCGGAAGAACGGCGGAGCCGCTTCGTCGAGTATTTCGCCTTGCCAGCGACAGCTAACCGCATTACGGCCGATTTCCTCTCGAGACTCACCGACCCGATCGCAATTATCATGTAAAGACATGTGGATGGCAATGAAAGTGACAGCGGGCGAGTTAGACGACGATCCGTGCATACGCTGCCGATCGAGCACGCGCGGACGCGTGCAAGTGCGCCGCTGCGAGTATCGCGTGGAAAGGACGGCCGAAAAGTTACGCTTTTTGCACCCTGTCCTTCTCGCGAGGTCGGCCATTGTCTGTCGCTCGATATTTTCTGGAGAACCTTCCACGCAGAAGTTGAACACTTGAGCCGTTCATTTTGAAAGTCGCATAAGTCACTTTCTTTTTAACGCTGATCGTATCGGTACCCTTTGCGGGCAGAGATTTTTTGGATAATCATTTATTTGTCGGTCAAAAACCGTCCTTTTGTCAAAAAGTCGGACCGTTAATGTATACAAATTATAAATTACTACTTGACTAGTCATATTTCAGCGGCTATATTTCAATTTTTCAACTCTAATTGTGTGTACATACAGCGATAAACTATAATCACAATTTTTTCTCAGAACGCATATACATAGTTTTCAAAGGGTTAAGTTGAATATTTGAGCCGTTCATTTTCAAAGTGGCATAAGTCACTTTCTTCTTAACGCTGATCGTATCGGCACTTTAACCCTTTGTGGACAGAGATTTTTTGGAGTACTGAGAGATAATTATTTATTTGGCGGTCGAAGACCGTCTTTTTGTCAAAAAGTCGGACAATTAATGTATGTAAATTATAAATTACTATTTGCTTAATCATATTTCAGCGGTAATGTTTCAATTTTTCAACTCTAAGTGTGTATACATGCGGCGATAAACTATATTAAATAAAGACTTTGCCGCTTGATCCCACTTTTTTCAAAGATGATAATTCGTTAAAAAAATTTTGTATTACAAAATACACGTGAAATGTCTACTGTACTGCTTCTCTGTCTATTTGAGAAATACTTATAAAAAAAGTATGAACCCGTCAATTTGACGGCTTCCGTAAATCTAGTGTTAAAAATACTGACGAAAATTTTCGAACAAAATCATTTCTGCTCGTTACAGTTTCTGCGTCAACTGCAGGTATCGTTAATTATTCCAACGAACGCATTTCAACGACACTAATTGCAATTCTCAATTATCCCCGGGGAAAACTCCGATACCTTCTAATTGTTGCCTCCTAAGTGCTCAGCAAATCACAGTTAGGATTTAAAGCGTCGGTTCTAATTGCACATCTGGTCGATTATTCCAGCGGATGCGGTTCGGCCTAGACGCAAATTATGATTCGTCGTGCAAAACGAGCCTCCGTCCGCGAAACCCTCTGAAACCGGCCGTTTCGAGTAATCGCGAACGGTCGATGTAATTGCAGCGCTCGAAAAACGATCGGGAATTACGTAAGCCGGCGGTAATGCGAGATTAGGTCGATCGGTCATGGTTATCGGGACGAAAATTTATGTCGTTCTCGATCGAAACGCTATCGGGCTTCACGAGCGATAAAACGTTTACCCGAAAGGCTCGAAAGTCTCGGGGAATTTGAAAGCCTCCGAAAGGTAGAAAGTATATTCCTCATACTTCGTGCCCGGGATTAGATATCGTGGCTTTTTTATTACCATATCTAAAGCTTGCGTCTATCTTTAATAGGTGGAAAGATAGGCAATTTACGAGCGCACGGTCTTTTGATTTTTCCGATTGTTTAACGTTGGAATTAGCGGCGTTGTGTCTATTACATTTAAATATACCGAATAATTACTTTGGAAAAAAAACAAATCAACTACAGTTCTCTGTGTGTGCATTCAACGGGAATCATCTTCCTAAGAATACATTAGAATTTCCTCGACCTCTAGAGTCAGAATCGCTATTTTAATCCTCCGATCGAGAATCCGATTCATTATTGCAATGGATGTTGCACAAGATAGTATTCCCGCTTTTTAATTCGGCGGGGCTTTCGCGGGCAACGACCGCCACCCACGGGAGTGACCTAATCCAGATGTAATCCAGAACCTCTTAAAATATACGATATTTGTCCCATCGTTGAAGATAGAAACGAGCTCTCTGAAGTTCGAGCTCTTCGAAATTTAGATAGAGAAGAAGATTAGGATTGCGAGGTCGAATTCTAGCTTAGATTTCTTCTCGCAAGTAGCGTGCTGGCTCGTGGCATTCGCGTTGCATAAAAGGATACCTTCGTCATTTTAATCGACGCGATCCCCGGGGGTGACCTGACCCAGATCTAATCCAGAAAACCTGTTTGCCGTTGTCCAATCGCGAAAGGTTACGTCGCTAAAATTTCTTCGATCCTTCCGACGGCTTTCTTCTCGTTATAATTGCCCGTCGTTCCAGCGCCGATGTTCTTCGGCAAACTATGATCAGCCGTTTGGCAGGATTCTAAGGAATTTGCTGTCACTGTGTGACCCAATTTACCGGAAGTAGCTGTCTTCAAATTATTCTACATAAAAATTTAATCCTCCGAATTCAATTAGCAACCTCGAAGAATCAACACAGTTAATTAACACGTTCGTGGACGTGAATTTTATAACATCCATTTTCAGCGTAATGTAGAATCATGACATTCATGCCATTGCAAATGACAATGCCAATTGTAATTCATTTAATTTTATATAACCTTAATTTTTTGTAATTTTTATGCCGTTTAAAGCGATGGCCAAGTGACTCATTGAGTATTTTCATACTATTTTATTTTTCTGTGTATAGGTAGAAGTGTAAGTTAGAAGTGTAACACTGACTGTCTATTTTTGCAGCTCACTGACATTTTTCCTGTCCGCGAAAGTGTTAACACACTTTTCTCGAAGAATCGAGCAATTTTGCTCCGTGGACTACCGTGAATCTGCAGCTAAAGCCTCGGACCCTCAATTAGCGCGTCACAGTTCAAATTTCCCGCGCCGCTGGCAGCGTTTCCTTCAATTACTATTTAACACCCAACTTAGATGATGTTCCCCTAAACCACCGAAAACTGTAGATCCCAGGCGAAATTACCACGCCAGTTCCAACTGAAAAATACAAAAAGGAAGCTCGTCCTCGCAACTTCCTTCGAGAAGCATCCTCAGAGAAAATTTCGATCGCTTCGATACGCTCGCGCTCCCTTTTCAATGAGAAAAAGGAGTTCCTGGCGAACGAGGCGACAGTCTGCGCGAACAGAAAGGGGACAGTTTGCTCTCGTTGCAGGCTCGCGTCCTTCTCGTAAATCGCGACCTTGAAATCGGCCACGTAAGTCGATATATCCGACTTTCGCCATGTTTGAATAACAATGGGTGTCGTTGGCTGCTCCCGGCGATTCTTCGCTCCTTTCCGCGCCTCGGAGCTTTCCCCGTCGAGCAACATTTGAACGTCGTGACGGAAATCGACTATGGTGGACGAAGCCTCGGTGTTCTTACATGGTGGGTGGGAAAAGTGGAATTTTAAATTCGCACGTAGGAACGATTTTATTGTTGGCAGATGCCCAGGTTTCGGTACGGCGAGCGAAGCGTTTAGCCTGTTGATGTTACGTTGTAACGTTTTTCTTCCGGGACTTTTGTTCCTACGATAATCGGCGAGAAAGGGAAAAATTTGAGTACGATGAGGAGAGAAGAGAAAGTGCAGATATTGGACCAGTGTGCTGCAATTTGCTTCATCATACGCGCATTACGGTTTCAGTGGATGGCAACCTGTTGAATGTTACAGAATAGTCGACGGTAAATAAACAAACAAATATCAAAAGTACCTCTAACGCTTTCGGAACCCGCGAGATATACAAAATCCAAGGAAACTTGAACAGCTAGTGTTGAGACAAATGTTTATATGAAATGCATTCCACATCCCAACTTCGATATTTCATTTATTTATTTAGTATACGGGAATCACCCATAGATACAACAGTAGCTTGAGCAACAAAAGAGTAAAACAAAATAAAAAAAATAATAATAATACAAATGAGGAGAAAAGTTCTTAAGTATAAGTACTAATAAGCAACTAATTTCAACTACAAACAAAATTTGCAGGATGCGCAGTGTTTCATAACTTGAGATTTTACGCGGCTGACCTCAGCTTTTCCTTGAAGGCATCTAATGAGAGCTCGAAAAAATTTAACTTGTGAAATTTAATCTACTTTATCCTACTTTGCACCCATTTCATGAGAACTTTCACAAAATATATATTAATCGAAACGAAGTCACTAATAAGAGCATCATACTTGAAGCCTGTCTCTGATTTTCCATAAAAGTGGTACCGGAAGGGTTAAGTTCTCCAAAGGCATCCCCCGAAGCCCCGTTCTCCACCTTCTCGACTTCGGGCCAAACCAAAGAGTCGCTTCGAAAGAAAAAACTGGAAACTAACCGTCTTTTCCAAGGCCCATCGTAAACTTCAACGAAGTAATTCTGTTACCGATGGATCGCTACAAAATCTAAACGATAAAAGAGATTTCTCGATCGGTTAATTCGTCGTTGCAACAGAACGAAACACCCGGTAGACGTCGATAAGTGGGTGGATGGTTATAATAAGCGCTCATACCGTAGTCATCAACCTTGACACGACAAGTCAGCGAAGTCCGCGTTCTAAGGACTCGCTCTTGGAGCGGTCTAATAGATCGAATAGATGGAATAGATCGAATATATCGAGGCAGGGACGGCGCGTCGTTCTCGGTGTCCGGCCTCACAATCGGCGACCACTTCGTCCGACGCGACGCGGCTCTGCGTTTCCATCGACGCGAACACCGACAGTGAAAACTGCCGGTCGCAGTCGGACGACATTCTCGATTTCAATGCCGCCTGGACACGTTCGTATTCGATTTGCCGCGGAGGTTGCACCTTTCTTCGTTCCTGTCGCGCCGGTCTGCGAGATTACGGATCGCCGATCTCCTCGCGATCCGATCGGTCGTGAGTCCCGCCGCGTTAAATATTCCAAAGACCATTTGCAGCAGACGCGATGCGCGCCGACTCTGCCAGTTATTTGGAACGAACTCGATTACAATTCGATTGATAATAGCCGATCGTGGATTTCTAAAATTTGTAGGCCGTGATATATCGATAAAAATCGACTGGACGTTGAGACAGGGATTCCAAAAGATTTCCTAGCTGGGACGAATTGTCGGCTCTTAAATTTCTAAATTCTTCTTCTAAGAAATATATACCGATCGAAATTAAATCTCCAATAAGACCATCTTTCTTAAAACCGGTATCTGATTTCCTGCAACAGTGGTACCGAGAGGGTTGAACCACGGAAAGAAGGGCGGCGTTGATCCTCTTGCCACGGTCGACCGCAGAGATGCATCGCTGGACGTTGCACTCAAAGAATAATAGCTTTCTTACTTGCAACGAATTACAGTACTCTGCATTAAACTCCTTGCGATCTCGCGTAACAATGCCGTTCTCTCGATACAACAAGCGCAGATCAAAACAACCATAAATATCCCCGCCTAGCTGTAATAAAGAATCGAGTACGCAAGTAGATACAGCGATGGTACAGTGGCGAAAACACAGACTTATCGAGACGAATTGCCAATCTCTTTGTCCCCCAAAAATCACACAACATCCGTATTATTGTTTACTAATATGCAGCTTTTGCCGTCTCTTGAGTACAGGCGTACGAAGATGGACTTATGGTTTGCATATAGGGTGCTGAATAGCATTATATCTTGTCCATTCCTTAGTCATTTTAAACTTAGCACCTCTATTATTTCCATAAGAACGCATATTATTCTGTACAGTGAGTCTCATTGGACTACGCACGGCAAAAACTGCATAAATAGAGTGATCGTGAGTTCGACCAAATTTTGTAAATGCGTTGACCTTTTTACCTCCGAGTTACCATTTAGGAAAGGTAACTCTAGGGTTTTGTCTCCTTCATTTGATTATTGATATTTGCTACATTGTATTTCTGCTTGTATCTATGCTAATATGTGTACTAAAGGGTTATTTTTATCCGCAAACAACAATAAATTAAATTAAATCATCCACGTGCATCGACCAAAATTAAAAAAATTGTCTTGATCGATTGAGGAAGCATCGAAAATACTCCTGGCAGGGACTTCGTCCAGCGAATGGGACTCCTGCAATCGCATCCGAGCGATTACGTAATTTGAAAAACGCGCGCAAAACGAGCACCAGCGTTTGACTCGTAGCCGGCCGATTTTCGAGGCGACTCTCGATAACGGCGAAAAGGATAATCCGTGTAAATACGAAAAGCAAGTAATTGCAAACAGTCTAATCTCAATGTGACATTGGCCGCGCTCGCAATCTAACCTGCCCCGACGTAT
This sequence comes from Cerceris ruficornis, assembly GCA_963989415.1. Classification (NCBI taxonomy): domain Eukaryota; kingdom Metazoa; phylum Arthropoda; class Insecta; order Hymenoptera; family Crabronidae; genus Cerceris; species Cerceris ruficornis. The sequence goes on from OZ022518.1 coordinate 32,262,260, forward strand.
CTATCTTTCGCGAGGATATATTACGTGTTTGCCGCTGATAAGGAGAACTTCTCGCCGAAGGGGGGACCGATTTTAGCTCGAGATTTCGTAATTCGCGCGAAGGAACATCCTACGAGCCGTAATTCGAGGATTTCCGCTTCCGAAACTTCGCTGATAGTGCATTCTGATCTTTGTCGTTTGCAAGATCACGAGTAGGGGTTGAGGAAGACATTAAATCGGCAGAATCGATGTTTCTACGTTTCTTTCTCCAATTTTGTAGCAATTTCGTGGTGGATTCGCGTCATTAGGGTTTCCAATCATCAACATTGCGAGGTGCAAGAAGAATTGTACCGTATAAATCAATAGCGAGTGAAAAAATACAAAGAACGTGGCAATTTGAACCCAGCAATCACCGTCGTTTATTCAGCAATATGTTAGCGCTCGCTCTTCGATCTTTTCGAGTACGACGGTGCGACCTCGAGCGGCGAATCGATAGTAATTTATATTTGAGAGATCGAACGTTGCGATAAATTTAGAAAACTGGTTCACCGGAGGCTGAACTTCCTCCTTTTCCGTGAGCCGGCCCGCAAGCTGGTAGCGATAAAACGTCCCGGACGAAACGGCCTACATATTTGTCGTAAACAAATGACAAACGGTAATATAAGGCCGTCTTGAACTACTCTGACAACCTGAGATACATCGCTGTGGTAGGAACTCAACCGAGTTTAAATCGCATACGGAAAATTGTAAAAGTTTAACACTAGAACTACCGGCGTTAAATCTATCATATTTCAAAATATTAAATAAGTACTTTGAAAAAGGAGGAATCAAGAGGCGGAAAAGATACTCAATTGGGTGATTTATGTTTTTCAAGATGGACATTGAATATTTATTCTAAGACTCTTCTATAAACTTGGAGAATTTTTGGAAAGAATTGTGTACCAGTCATTTTCACTGGTTTGGTAGCTCTAGTGTTAATGTTTCGGACGATCCGAACCACCGTAGGTTTACGGGTGCCCGTTGAATACAAAATAACAACTAACAAACTCAAATTGACTTAAAAGGTATAAGAAAAAATCTCTTACTGCTGAAATTTGTCCTTGGGCTCACTAATTGGTGGGTGCGCCCTTAACAGTAGATCAACGACTGACGTCAAATTGACGGGTTCCTATTTTTTTTTTAAATTTTCTCAAATTCATAGAGAAGCGGTACAGTAAATATTTCACGTGTATCTTATACTAAACAAATTACTTAACTGGTCGTATTTTTTACCGCTTGATCCATCTTTTTTCAAAGTACTTATTTGATATATTCAAATATACCAGATTTAGCGGCCGTAGATCTAGTGTTAACCTCGTGCCCTACAATGACGAGTGGCACGTAACGGGATAAATGAAACAGAAATCTTTGAAAATTTTCAAATTTAATAATTGAAAATATCAGTGGAACACGACACGGTCAAAATATTCCCATGCTATTGATATTACATTCAATTACACGATATATTCTCTAGCTATAACTATATTTGTTGTTATATGTGTATCATTTCATGCACAGCGTAACTATTGTTGCTCTCAATGTATACTAAAGGGCAATTTGCCCGTCTACAAAGAATAATAATAATAACTAGTCTCATTCATCAATCTTTATTTCTTCAATTCTAAACAGTTGCGCATGCCGCCACAGAGGAAATTTCAGGGCAAGTCTTGGACTCTGGCATCGACTATAGCCTCCAAAAATAAACGGAAAACAACACCGACGCAAAAACTTGGCAATTAACGCCCGCAGAAGTATAAATCCATCGAAGTAAAATGCCTCCGAGCGTATAAGGACACGTTCCGTCTTTTCCAAGCGCAATTACATCCCTCCGTCGTTGTATCGGATTAGAGGAGAGAAACTGGAAATCCCAGGCAACATGGCGATTCTCGAGAAGTCTCTATTTAGTCGGGAAGAAACGTCGCAGCCCATTGCGTCGGTATTTTTCGCCTGGAGCGGTAATATCGCGCTTCCAAGCGTGGGAAAAAGAATGCAAACGAATACGCGCGAGCGGAGATAAAGGCGCGGAAAGCCGGCCTATCGTATCGCCGTCGGAGCTCCGCGAACGACGTCGAAAATCAAACAGGAATCGAACGAGCGGAAGAGAAAAATGACGGAGGTGTAAATATCGAGGTGGGTTTGCACGTCAGGTGCCCTCCTCGCATCCCCGGGGAAAGAACGACCGACGAGATACAAGTCCGAGATATTTGCGACAAGCCTCGCGAATGTTCCGAGTTCTCGATTCGATTGCAAGTTTGACCTTCGTTCGACCCTGCAAAAAATCACGGCAAAGTTTCTAGGCTCTTTTCCGGTTTATTTTGTATTGAAACAGCAGATTTTATCTTAATTATTCTTTGCAATAACTTTATTGAGAATAATATGCACTCGCTGTGCACAATGTGCCCTGGTTTGGGCAAGAAAAGAGCGTTTTGGATAAGTTTTTAATTTAAGAGAAGGCTACGTGATTTTTATTTTATGCAGGACACTGGAGGCGAGGTCAAAATGATCTGTAGCATTTTGGAAAAAGGATACAGGTTTAACACTGGAACTACTGGCGTTAAATCTATCATATTTCAAAATGTTAAATAAGTACTTTGAAAAAAGAGGAATCGAGAGACGGAAAAGATGATCGATTCGGTGATTTATGTTCTTTGACGTGGACGTAGAATATTTATTCTATGAGTTTCTATAAACTTGGAGAATTTTTGGAAAAAATTGTGTATCGGTCATTTTGACCGGTTGGTAGTTTTACTGTTAAAATAGATCCTTTTGAGAATCTAAGGTCGGAATTGTTTTAGAGTTGGAGAATCTTCGATTCGTCCAGAAAATTGGAAGACTCGTGAGATTCTAAAGTAATTAATCGAAGGAACAGGAGCAATTATGAACTGGGAAATATGCATCCTCCTCCTAGAATGTTCGATCAATTTTCTTATCGAACCTCAATCGTTTTTTCCCGGTGAACAATCCTATCCAAGAATGTTGCAAAATTAGCTTGAAGTTTCATTCAATTGCACGTACTCTTAATAAAATAATAATTAACCACCTGCAAGAGGTGAAGTTCTTAGTTGAAACTCAATTAGGCTCGCGTGTCAAAACGATCGCACTCCCGAAAAGAAAAATTGCGTCGCACTGAGTTATCGAAGATCCGATAAGCCGCGCTTTATAAGCGTATCCCCCGTCGATCTGCCAACACATGCTAAGTCGCGAAAATTCCAAAATTTAAAAGAATCTTAAAATCGAACAAATATGTGTTTAGCGATAGGGGCTCCGTCGTATCGAGAGATTCTACGGAAACGCGTTATCAGAGAGAAGACCCTCGGCCGAGCGTCGCACATCGCGAAACTTTTTGCGCGCGTTTTCAGTGAAATCAGCTTGAAATAATCCACGAATTTCAACAACGAAACTTAGCATGCACGTCTTCAACCCCTTGCAATACGATTTCTTTTGTGACTGTCTCCGCAATAGTTTGAAATTAAATTACCGAAATAAAAATAAGTCACTGATTGCTGATTTATTTTGGGATTTAAAGCAATATTAATCCCTTGCCCTACGACTTCTGTTGTGACTGCCTCCGCAATAGTTAAAAATTAAATTACCGAAATAAAAATATGTCAGTGATTGCTGATTTATCTTGGGATTTAAAGCAATATTAACCCTTTGCCCTACGACTTCGTTTGTGACTGCCTCCGCAATAGTTTAAAATTAAATTACCGAAATAAAAATATGTCAGTGATTGCTGATTTATCTTGGGATTTAAAGCAATATTAACCCCTTGCCCTACGACTTCTTTTGTGACTGCCTTCGCAATACTTTAAAATTTTTACTAATTTTAGTTACCTCAAATTAAATTTTATTCTTTCCGGTGTTCACTGTACATTGATAAGAAGTTCGCACGTAGATAAGTACTTTCTACAAAATTTCTGCATTAAACTTCCTCCTGCTTTGTTTAATCAAGACAGTATAGCGTCATCTCGGAGATGACTCAAGAGTTTTAGGAGGCATTAGCGTTGTCACGTCGAGGATGACTCCGGATTGCAAAGTTACGACGGCGAAATACGATTGAACGCAGTTTCCGCGTTCGAATATTAATCTGTTTGAAGAAAATTAAATTATGAATCTTTGTAACCGTAATGAATCGACAGATTCACCGAGCAATTCTCCGAGTAGTCTCGATATAAGAAACGAAAACCAAAAGGGCCGAGCCACGTGTCGCAATTCCTGAACTTTGAAAGTTAATACTTAAATGTAAATTTGAATTTACTATTTTTACTTTTACTATATAATACTAAATTAAATTTTAAATTTATTAAATTAATACTAAATGGAAGGTTGTCCTCCAGGGGAACATTAATTGAAAATAAAATGAAATTTTATCTGTAATATTAATACCCTCCTCCAAATGACCAAAAATACCATAAAATCTAAAGGCAACAATTATGACGGCAACATACGAATCGACAGATTCACCGAGCAATTCTCCGATTAGTCTCGATATATGAAAAGAAAACCAAAAGACCCGAGCCACTTGTCGCAATTCCTGAACTTTGAAAGTTAATATTAATGTAATAGCATTTGTAATTGCAATGCATTTGCAATGTAATTGCAGTCACCTCAGACAATTACCCGGGTGACATACACTATTTATTTATCTTTTACCCTCACTTTTTAAGAAACGAGCGTACTGTATGTCTTACTACCGGTGGGTGTGTCCTCCAGGGGAACGTTAATTGAAAAATAAAGAGTAATTTATATTAATATCCTCCTCTAAGTTACTAAAAGTGCCACAAAATCTGAAGGAAAAAATACAGAAATAAAAAGAACCGCCAAGAAAGGCCCACGATTACCTCACGAAAGTGTAATCCCGATCGAAGATTTCATCGAGCAGCCACGAATGCAGAAAAGGCGCAATCGTCGTCGATGACGCAAGGGCGGCACGAGAACGGGATCGACGATCTCTCGAGAGCCTCGATTCTTCCGAAAATGACAAATAGTTCGCCGCGGGTAGCGCGCGATATTTCAAAAAGCAACGGGCCTCGCGGTTCCTCGAAGCCGGTGAAACCCTCGCGGAACTTGGCAAGCCGGCGTGGCGCAGATTTTTCCGGCATGAGCTTCTTTGTTCCATAAGTTACGAACGCGCTCAGTCACGTTAGAAAGTCAGCGGCAATAACCGAGAGAGGTTTCAGAGTAGCGATGGAAACAACGCGATTTAATGTGTTCCAGATTTCGCGCGGTAAAGTTCGAGGAAACGCGAAGGAGGAAGAGAAGCGTCGAGTTGCCGTGTGACGGAAGTCGTAGGGAAATTTTAACGTGGATGGAAATTTCAGTGGAGTTCGTGGTGTCGAGGGAAAGAGGAGGATCGATGAAATTTATACGAACGTCGCACAAATCCGTTGCTCTATTCGAGAGACTTTTATCGCGATCCTTGTTCCATGCTCCTCGCGGGATTACACGTAGCACCGATCGGAGAACAGGGTGACGCAAAAGTTATCTTACTCTGAGAAGACAACGACCGCCGCGAAAGTATTCGTGGAAAGTTGCATGTAAAATACTTGCATGAGGTTAGTTTGAGCCTCGGTGTAATTTTAGATATCATAACTCCACCGATTAAAGAGCCGTCTAAATCAGTTGATCCTAGGCAAAATAACCGTGCAACTTTCAAAGTCAAAGTTAAGTCGACAGAAAATAAACCGTAGAACTACCGCTCTGAGCTCTATTATATTATATTATATTAACAGTAGAACTTCCAAACCAGTCAAAATGACTGGCACCGAAATTTTCCGAAAAATTCTCCAAGTTTACAGAAGAGTCATACAGTAGATATGTCACGCTTATCTCATAAAACATAAATAACCGAATCGATCAACTTTTCCACCTCTTGATTCCTCTTTTTTCAAATTAATATTTATCTTAATTTATCTTATTTAATATACTGCAATACAATGGATTTACCGTCGGTAGTTCCAGTGTTAACCCCTTGCCGCACAATAACGAGTGGCACTCGTGATGCGGTAACTTGGATAGGACATTTTCAAGTTTAACAAAATCCATCAAACTGAAAATATCAGCGAAACGTGACACGATAAACTTATTTCTATGATATTAATATTACGTTAAATTACACGATATATCAAGAATCACTGGTCAATTTCTATTTTACTAATTTAATTCGGAATTATTGCGGAGTCAGTCAGAAAAGAAATCGTACGGCAAGGGGTTAAGTAAGTAGTTTGAATAAAGAGCTGTCAAGCGGGAAAGAAGACGATCAACCAAGTAATTCATTTTACAAGATAAACGTGGAAAAACTACTGTGCGGCTCCCCCGTACATTTAGAAACTTGTTAATTAAATATTTAATTTAAAATTAGTAACCATTCATTTTGACTACCTCGGTACTTCTAGCATCAACAACTGCCACAATCTGCAATTGACAAAAATTTCAAAAAATCAACCTCACGAAATTTGCAAAGCCTCGTAAACACGCTCCGTCTCGTCAAAGGCCTCGACACGATTTGAATTGCTCCCCGTCGGAAATGACGTCATAAACCATAACAAACGACCGTTTCCCGCTAAATGGCGTTTAACGTGGAAAAACGGTGGCGAAAAGTGGCGAGCAAAGTAGAAAATGGCAAATGGCCCGAGCAGGAAAGCCAAAGTGATCGATGGTCCAGGGGGCAGGGAAGGCGTTAATGGCTTCTCCGAGCACAAAGCGTACTCGGAGGATGCAAGAGGAAGGCAAAAGACCCGGGTAATCGAGTGGGCATCGGTGCTAGGGCCTCCTCGGTGCTCTCTCCTCCGAAGCGGAGAGAGATACTCGTACTTACTTACGTTCTTACTTGCTCTCGAGCCTCGAGAGAGGCGGATTATGGTTGCACGGAGCGCGCTCAGCCGCCTCAACCGCTCAACCGCTCGGCAGATACCAATCTTGTTTCTTGACCTATATCCGCCTTTGCATCCTTGCGCAATCGAACTCGAAAGGCGTCTTCGAAAATCACCGCGAGAACACGGGACACCCGCGCCTAGCGATTACGTTTCTTGGATGCACTTTCGGGAGCGACTCGAGTCTATGTTCTCCTAGCTGCGACAGACTCTCGTGTAACGCGAGCTTCTGCAACGCTGTTTTCGTGCAAGGCGATTTCCCGTGTAATGTGGCAAATAATGAAATATAGGAATCACCAGATTTCAGAATTGAAGGTAACAGAATTTTAAAAAAATAATCTGCAATGCAAGAGTTCAATCACCAAAACACGATTCACTAAAGTATGTAGCGTGAAGTTCGTGTAAATAACATACATTTCTGACATTTGCTTCTCTTTCAAAATTCGCAAAATCACCACAGCTTAATATGAAAATAGAAGGCCGAATAAATAAGATTGCGTTATTCCTTGACTATAATGCAATGTTAAAGTGTAATCATTACGGTACAATTATTCTGTTACCATTTTTCACGATTTGTTTCCCGAGAAAATTATGCAATTACGCATTTCTAATATTTTTCTTATAATTTCCATCGTGTAAGTTTAACGACTAGATTCTTCGTTTAATACAAATTCGCATAATAATCTTTTACACATATTAATCTTACGATGTCTGCCACCGGTGATCACAGGTGACCGGCACTGTTGAATTCCATGAAATATTTTATGATTTTTAAACTGCGATATTCACGGATATGCTAACATATATCAATATTAAAATATTCCTGTTAGAAAAGCGAAGTATTGCCGAGTACATAACTATTCTTACTTTTAACATTTCTATTCTACAAAAATGTGGTTTTAATAGAAACAGTTTCGGTTCGGTGGAAATGACGAAACTAGCGAAATACGGGTGACATTCAACGTGTTAAATATTGACGTTAAGGAGACAAAGTGTCATGAAAAGTTACGAAAAAGTAAAGCGCGAATTTGAAAGCAAATTTCCAATTTGCGGTAGCTCGAAAATTGCGTGCAGGTAAAAAGACAACGACCTATGATATTTTCTATTTTTAACCTTTAAACGGCAGCATTCCGAGGATGAAATGCGTTGACATTTCGCGCGCGAACAAACGTTTCGTTTCTATCGGCGTGAATTTTTTGAAAAACCTCCAACGCAGGATCGAGTATCCAATTTCGCGCGATTTTATCTTCCTCCGCGCCACGATATTTCCAAACGTTACCTCGATGCGCGCGTATTCAGTTTCGCGATATCGAACGTTCGGTATCGATGTAACCCTGATTCATCGGTATCCGCGTTTGCTTTTTTTAATGCCAAATCAATATTTGCGCGATCAATATTTTTTCAACGACCGTAACAACGAATTCCCTCGTTTCTTCCCGAATTTCGTTGCGCGGGATAATTCAAATTCAAATATCGCCCGCGGTAAAATTCAAATTCGAGCACCGCTGGCCCATTTAGTTGTTTAAACCCTTTTGTTTTTCCTATGATTTCAAAAACTTTCATAGCATCCCGTCTTTGAAATTCTCAATGTAAAGAGGCTGTCGCATAGCAGCGACAGCATTTTTCGATAAACGTGCAAGAAGCTCGACTGAATTAAAATGCGATTCGCATAGCGCGACACGACGAAATATTCTCATATGATATCGGCACGGTGTTGACTCTGCCGCTAGCTATCGTGAGGAGCCAATGTAAATACGAAGCTATCGGTACAACATAAAAATATTTCTCCGCGACTTGTGCAATGCCAATACACTCGAGACCTCCATGTTCCTCGAGGAAAAGCGTTTCGAACTTCACCGTTACCTCGCCGATTTTTCGTCGATCGTGCAGCTCGATTGACCTCTTTGCCCATGTGGCACGCTACCTATCCACGGTGTAATTGGTCAAAAATCGGTTAAACATCTCCAAACACTCCAAAAAAGCCTAAACACCCGAAAACAATCGCAGCCAAAGAAATACTAGTCGCTGCTCGACGAGAACGGCATTCGTTGTCGGTGCCGCGATTCGCTCGCAGCTACGAGCACGCTCGTCGACGCGCGCTGCAAGAACTTGGGTGTACAAGCGTCTATATACACGAATAGAGAGACTCGGGGCCCCGGGAGGAAAGGATTTACATGCGTTTCACGGTCTCCGGCATTGCTGACATGATTGCTACGCAGCCAAGGGACACGTAGAATGCGTGTCGGTACGCATCTTAAAAGTCGGTGCTCCCCGGTCTTCCTGCAGGCCGACCACGACGACCACGATGACCACGATCGCCACGATCGTCACGACGACCGAGCCGGGGCTAAAGACCTTGCGGGTCTTTTTCCTCGGCTGAAAGACACGAAAAATTCGGTTACCTCGGCCCTTCCTCTTCGTGCCCACTTTCCAACCTTACGCGATCAATAATGTATGCAAATCCGAGGATTTACCGACGATTTACGGATAGAACGATTACGGCCGGAGATTGTGCCGGGTATGGAGTTAAAGACGGACTCCCAATCAGCGGAGTCGAGTTCTAATCGGCGTAGTGTCCGAAAGGCTTTTATTAAATTACTGTTCGATGTGTTATAGGCGAAGTAGCAATGTAATTGGCTATTTAACAGTAGACACGTCGAGCAGATCTACTGGCATCAAATCTGGTATACTTAACCCCTTGCCCTATGTTTTCTTTTGTGACTGCCTCCGCAATAATTGAAAATTAAATTGCTAAAATAAAAATATGTTAGGGATTCCTGATATATTTTTGAACTTAATGCAATATTAATAACATAGAAATAATATTATCGTGTCGTGTTCCACTGATATTTTCAGTTTGAGAATTTTTGCGAAGCTTCAAAATTTCCTGTTAGTGCAACCGCATCACGAGTGTCACTCGTTATAGGGCAAAGGGTTAAATATATTAATCGTTTGCACTATGAAGTCACCTGTGGCGTGAGAATACTATTTTTCCCTAAAACTCTGGAGTCACCTCTGGCGTGACGTTTTATATATAAAAGAAATTAGTGGGAAGCAGTTTTATTTAAAAAATGCTTTGAAATTATGTTTATGCACAGAAGAGTCTTCAGCATAATAATATTAGTATTCCTTATCAAATGTTCAAACGCAATCGCAGTGAATTGCATATAAAACTTGTGTCTATAAATATCCCAGGTGTTTGATAGAATTAAACAATATCAACATCAGACCACGAAAATCGATTAAATGGTAAATTATATATACTAATGGCAGATCCTCAAGGCAAACATAATCATTGCCTAGTATGTTCAAATCGAAAAATAAAAGGCGAACAACGATCTACTTTTGTGAAACTTGCGACGGGAGGCCATTTTTACACGTAGAACATTGTTTTAAAAAGTACCATACTTGAAAAAAATATAAATAACAGTAAACTAAATATTCTTATTTTGATATTATACATTTTTTCCGAACAATCGTTTTGTTAATATAACATTAAACTTTGAATAACTGCAAGCAATTACTTCATGCCTGACATGTGATATCAAAACCACGAAAACTAAATCAGAGTTTATCGAGAACAAGATAGGAAAACGATTAGAGTGCAAAGGGTTAAATAAGTCCCTTGAAAAAGGGGGTCAGGGGGCGAAGAAGATGGTCAGTCAGGGCAAAGAGGGAAGTATCCGCTTCCCTCCTTCTCGATAAATTGGTAAAATCTTTGCAAAATACGCGACAATTCGACGATTTTGAAAAAAGAGGAATCGATTTCACGGCTTCCGTAGACCCAGAGTCAGAGCCAACAAAAGAACGATTACTCTGAGACCACACAGTTGGCGGTCTTTCGGTCAAACTGTCGATTCCTTTGAGCTTCCAGAATTTATTCACGATTACCCTCGTTTAATTCTTCTTAAGCCGGTACCTGCTTAACGAGGGCCTTTTCGAGAAGTGCTCGATGGCAAGGGATATACCGAGCGTTTGCAGGAATACCACGAGATTATTATCGTTTACTTAACGATATTACGCAACGACGCGCGCGAGAGAAGCGGAGAGAAGCAACGGGAGAGAAGTGAGACTGCGAGTTTGCGGAATTTATTTTTGGTTTTCAAGCAACGCTGATGGATCGCTCGAAAGTGGACGTTTCACGGCGGAAACGATCGCCTGTGGATATTATTTTCGCAGAGGTGCTCTTCCGTCTTTCAGAGATATCTGAGATTTATCGAACGTCGAAGAAAATATCCTGGCTTGTAGTGGGTAAAAAAGCGACGGAGTACGTTAGTTCGCAGCTTCTGCCATTTTAATTGACTCTCGCAGGCGATAAACGCGGGCCGTAAAACAGCGCATCCCATAAAAACACCGTTGTCACGTTTCTATGGGAAAAGAGCCAACGAAGTGGCTCGGAACACGATAATATTATAGTTAAGCACGTTATCCTAAACGTTATTGACCGACAAAGGATTTCCGCGATTCTACTCGACGATGAGATCAGACTCGATCCGATTCCCTAGTTTTTCCCCACCTCTTCTTCGATTAGAATATTCCTTAGACGTTTTAACATCGATCGGAGCTTCCGACTCCCAATCAATGGGGTCTGAGTTCAAATTATACGTCACCTCTGCGAAATTTGCGATTTTTCCAACGTGATATGTGTGCCAAAGCCTCGGTGGTTTCTCACCCACCTAAAATAGTGGGTCCTAGGCGAAATGACCTCAGCTATCCGAGCCGGAATACAAAACAACAGGGACTGTGGTGGTTAAGACGTTAAGCGCCACGCCGGTCCTAGGGACCGGTACTACACTTTCCGTTTAGGCCCTTTATTAGGAAAGATATCTATCTGTTTCAATAAACTACATTAATTTTTGATAAAATGGCATATTTCTTACTTAAAACCACTAATTATGGATCGTTCAGGCGCGGCAGCGTAGCTTAAGTAAAAACAACCTTCCCCATGGTCCTTACCCACGTTGTTTGTTTTGTTTTGTTTATCCAATCCCACCAACTGTCTCTTATTTATTTTATTATATATATTTTATTTTACGTATTTTATTTATTATATTCTCTAGCTATAGGTATATTTGTTGTTATATGTGTATTATTTTCATGCATACCGTAACTATTCTTGCTCTCAGTGTATACCAAAGGGAATTTTTCCCGTTAATAAAGAATAAAGAAAAAACCAATCGTCGATTTTCATTGATCAGCCTCAGCATAACCGAAAAATCAACTTCCGGTCCCTAGTGACCGGCGTGGCGCTTATCGTGTTAAGGAGAATAGAGCCTCAGACTCGCCATCAATGAGCCCCAGTGCAAATCCCTCGTCATCTCTGGTAAAGTAAAAATTAAAAATCCTTCAAATTATGATACACGGCGACGAGTTGCGCTCCGAATCGACTACCGAATTCACGATACCCAAGCTGATGAGTTCGCACGATCCCCGCTGTACCGTTTCCATCGTTGCGGTGCCTCCGATCCCCGTATATTGACAATGACGTACAATTATAGGTGCAAGCGGTTAAGCATCGTTTATACGTCATATTTCGTAACGGTCTCGAGCTGTCGACCGGCTACCAGCGTGCTGCAGCGATCCGAACGATCCGAGCGAGCCACGGTGCGTGCAGACGGCGCACGGAGGATATAAATTTCCCTGATCTTCGCCGTACCGTAGGTCAACGTTCAGAGAGGATTCCAGGCGGACTCATCGTCCTGCCTCCAGTTCGCTCGCACGCTCGTGCAATCGGTGGCAAGCTCGGTCAGAGACGCGATCCTCAAGTTCCTTCTGCGCTTCGGAACATCTTGAGGCGATGCGTGGAGATCCACGACCATTTCGCCTAGGACAGTGGTTTTCAAACTTTCGACATCCGTGTACCCCTTCTACAATTTTCCTGACAATGAGTACCTCTCGTTAGAAGAAAAAAAAAGTCAAGATGTATTTCAGGACATTCTCTGCTAAAACTGGATACACATGCATTTGCAACCGGAATGACGTTGAAGTATACTCATGTTTATTTTTGAAGAATCCGTCTCAAGCTAATTCCAACAATTCTCAGCACCGTGCTGACACGCACATTGCCACGGTCGTGCATGTATAAGCGAAATTTAGTGTAGGAGCAGCACAAGTTTTTTGCCGATATCACGAAAACTAGAGCCAAGCGGGGGTTACATGTTTAGGAGTTACTTGGAATCGTGACCCTGACAACGTATCAAAAAATAATTGAAATCGGTGGGGCGGACCATCGTCCGTATAATTACAAAGTTTTTTATTATTTTTCTATGTTTGTAGTCGAAAAAAGTAAGCTTCTCGTTGCACCGGGCCCCACCGAACTTTGCCGATCTCTCAGGGGGTGCGCGTGCCACACTTTGGGAAACAATGGCCTAAGACACGCTGCGTTACGTGGCTGTCGAACCACCGAGGCTAAATGAAGTAGGAAGAATTCTAAATTTTGCAGAGTTAACGGAGGATTGATCACGAGTCCAAGCCTCAGCCTCCTTCCCCGCCAAAAGCCCCAGGAATCGTTCCCGCCGCGAAGAAACGCGGTCCGACAAGGGCGACGAGGAGGGAAAGGAGCCGACAAGTTTCTTTCTCGATTACGATCGTCGCTGTAAAGTTTTCACGCGAGCCAATTGTATCGTAGGTTATCCCGCGAAAGCTGCCGGCATCGCGATACGATCGCAGAGACGAAGCTGCGTAAAACGTCCGCAGGGCCCTCCTTTCGTCGAGGGCCTTTTACGTAATGAGCGAGTCGAGAAAGTAGCCCAAAGTCTGCTCGCTATAAATCACCGGTTCAACAACGGCTCCGCGAGAGAGATACTCCTCGATCGGATCTCCTCTGAACTTTGATTCGTGGGAATTGAATGCGAACAAAGCGAAACCCGTTTACGAGCGGGGATTATCGGAAAGACCGACGGAGAAGGGATTCCTGTTGCGCCCTTACTCGACGTATCGCCGATTGGATATCGAGATTCCTTGGATCGCTTGGAATGACTCTATTACGTATTTTCGCGGGGTGGGCTTTTGGAGATCCAGGTGCATCGATGGATAATCGATCTGGAAGTCGGGGAGCAACCGATCGAGATCGATCGCCAGTCGATCGGACGAGGGTATTGAATCGTTTGGCGCTAGATCTGCAGGCAGTAAACGTGGTAGATTTAAATACATTAAGTAAGTACTTAACTCTTTGAGGCATTGTAGGTACCGCAGGATATTTATGTTAAGATGCAAAATTATTGTTGTTTTCGAAAAGTCGATAATTAGTAGATGAAACGTTAAGAGCCATAGAAATCTGTGTCGACTGTAGCTCGACATAGGAGTGCACAGGGTTAAGTTTTAAGCAAGTATATTAACACTAGAACTACCGGCGTTAAATCAATCATATTTCAAAATATTAAATAAGTACTTTGAAAAAGGAGGGACCAACAGGCGGAAAATATAATCGATTCGGTGATTTATGTTTTTTAAGATGGACATAGAATATTTGTTCCAAGACTCTTCTATAAACTTGGAGAATTTTTGGAAAAAATTGTGTACCAGTCATTTTGACTGGTTTGGTAGTTCTAGTGTTAATATACATACGACAAGTAAATACTTTGAAAAATGGGGATCACGCGGCAAGGAAGATGACCGGTCGAGCAATTTGTATATTACAAAATACACGCGAAATATCCGGTGTATCGACTTCCACAAGTTTCAGAAATATTTGTAAAAAAAAATTCTACGAGAAATTCTAAACCACAACGCCGCACAGAATCTTAAGCAGAAAAAAGACCCCTCGGACCACGCGCGCAACGCGGCATGCGTCAGACCCCATTTCTTCTGCGCGAAAGTACCAACCAGCTGATCGGAGGCGAGTCAGATCCGGAATAATTAGAACGAAATGGCGGTGAATAGTCTCGAGTAAGCGCGGAGGAATCGTAGGTTAGTTAGCCGCGGGGCAATCGGGGCAATCGGGCCAGCCAGGGCAACCGGGGGGCCCGAGGGGCCCGTTTCCGTGTTCCTCGGCAAAGCAGGTAGGCAGGTAGGGCATGCTAGGGTAGGGCAGGGCAGGGCAGGCCAGGCCAGAGAGGAGATCCCCGGAGAACGGAGAAACGAAGAGGCGAAGAAGCCGTGGAGGAAAGGAGGGAAAGAAGGGAAGCAAGGGACCTCGAAGAAGAGGCCCGGGGCGCCGCAAGCATAACGGTACCTCGCAGAAGAGCCTCGAGAACCGGACAAGCAGATAGCCTCCGCCCAACCGAAAACGATTCGCATCTTGATTCTGTCGTTTAATACTCTACGGAGACTAATTAAATGTCGGAGATGTTCCTAGCTTGAGGAAGGAGAAGATTCGTAACCCGAGGGGTTTAAAGAAACTTTGGGGATGCTGAAGCGGGCGTGAGCAGGAAGTGGCCTTTCTTCGCGGAAGCTGAGAGTAAGTGCGACGTTGCGGCTTAGCTGCTTCTCGATTTGTTCGACACCTTGTACGTTCGTAACTTAATGTTATTCCATCCACAATCCGATGAGTCTTCCAGCATGACGCAATGTTTTCGTACAAAGTTTCAACTACATCGACAAAGTTGCACATTCGAGGAATTATCGCGTCACTTTCATCCTTTCGGTGCCACTTTTTCGGATGAGCATTTCGATCAACATGTATTTTTTAGACTTTGCACGAAATGGTCGGAAAGTGGCATAAAATACCGAATCTGGGATGTCGAGGTGTAAACATTTTAATGTAAACGTTGTCCGAACAGCAGCTATGGAACTTTCTTTGAGTTACACGTGTACCAGTGGTACTCCAAGTACAATTAATTCAAATATTGAAATGAAAATTTCCAAATTGGAAATCTTCTCCCGTGAATGTAAATGCTGAATAGCAGCGAATAATAGTTCGTCCCCGACTTCCTGGGTAATCGCGCGACAACGTCGAGATCATTTGGATGCACGGGAGTTTCCTCGTGCGTTTACGTGGAATCGGTTCGATCGTAAGTCGTCCATTTTACTCGCTGCGTCGTTTAGATGCGACGAGCGTCAATTGTGAATGAAAAGCGAACGAAGAAGGATGTTCGATCGACGAACGTCTCTATACAGATATATCAATCGATGCGCTTAGAGTTTGAGGTTTTTTGAATTCCTGCGTCGCATGTTGGCAATTTCACCGATACGTAGCCATATAGAAAATATTTCACTTTTATCTTATACAACAAAAATTGCTCGACTCATCGTGTTTCTTACCACTTCGTTCCTCTATTTCCAAAGTGCATATTTAGCATATTTAACCCTAAACCTACTGACGTTATATTTACTGTAATTTACATATACTGAAGAAGTACTTTGGAAAAAGAGAAATCAAGTGGTGAAAAAGACGTATAATTAATTAACTTAGGTTTTATAAGATAGAAGAGGAATATTTATTTCGTGTCTCTCCTAACAAGTACTTTGGAAAAAGAGAAATCCAGAGGTGAAAAAGACGATTAATTAATTAACTTAGGTTTTACCGGCAGTTCTAGGCTTAAATCGAAAGATGTTACGACAAAGGCAGTAAATGAAATTAACCCTCTATGGGCCCGTGTAACTTTGAAGTAACACAAGACAAATTTAAGCTTTTATTCTTCAAAGTCAATTTTTAAACTTTGCCAAATATTATAATACAATTTAGTTCTTAAAGATCATGAAATTCTTTACAATTTAATGTTCCAAAATCAAGGTAAATCTATTATTTATAATAGTATTTTTATGATTTTCTAATGTGCTTTCGTGCAACTGATCTTCAGATGCTACAGAAAATTCGGACTATAGAGGGTTAACATTACGCAAAGTGAACGCTTCACACCTAACGTGCGAACAGATGAACTACAGGAGTCGTCGATCGACCAGAAAAAGATCTAAGTGGAAAAGGTTAATTGTACGCAACTATTTAACCCCTGGACTGCAGGTCGCCCGAGTGCAAGTCGCACACTGGGTAAGGCCTGCAGCGGTAGTCGTCGGTGCACTTTTTTGCGCGCCACTCTGATCGTTTGTGCGATAACTGAGTTACGTCACTTTTTAGTACGATATTTTGCATTCCGTGTTTGCGGTGAATGCACCGATAATGCTGTCGAAGAGCGTCCTTAAAGGAAGGTGATAAAAGAAACCGAAAAATGGAGCGGCTCGAGGTACCTATGTTTGGTAATTCTTCGTTCGACTAGCGCTGGATAGGTTCTGGGCAAAATTGCAAAAATTGCTCCATGGCAATTAAAGCCGACAAATATTAACGCGACCCCTGCCACGATCATTAACGCATTAAAATGTAAATATATTTTACAAGTTGCTATTTTTCGTACCTACTATTTTTCATTTGGAGCGTATGAAAAATGGACGCAAATAGACTCAGCTTTTGGATACCACGGTTTAGCTTTTCAAAATTAACTTTTAATTCTCCCTGGGATTGCAACAATACCCAGACGTCAATTCGTTCAATTAACTAATTAGATGGCTCTTTAATTGTGCAACAACAGAATTCCACAAACATTAGGATTTTCAGAAAAGGCAGACAATGGCTTAAAACGAAATAAAAGATTTCGGGGGAAAAGCACTTTTGTGGAAAATTTGTAAATAGTTTATTTAATCTTTTGCACTCCGAGCAATTTTTACTATGAGCTACCAGCGACTCCAGAACTATTTACACGGTGCAAGTATACCTCTGCAGAAAATTGAAAATCTTGCTTTGTTATTAAAAATGCAGCGTATATATTTTAAAATAATATTTAAAAATATAAAAAAATTTTAAAATACCAGGATTTATCTGACAAGGGAGCTATCAGATTCAATGGCAATGTCGCCGCTGCGGCGACTACGGAGTGCAAAGGGTTAAGATCACCCCTTTCCCTACGATTCTCTTGACCATACTTTGAAGCTGAAGCTGTTGCGCTTTAAAACAACGCGATACAATCGCCAAATTTCAACGAATCAAGGAGAAATCCCTGGTCACAAGAATGCTAAAGCCTTTAGCAACGACGAAGTACTCGTACCACTTTCCCGAACGATGTCGCAAAGAATCTACCAAACGAAAACAACTCGAACGATCCACAAATGACCTCTCGCGTCGCAGAAGGGGGTGAGTTTCGTGCGATCGTCGATGCGCCATTAAAATCCGTCTCATTAGTATGAAGAGCGTAACGTCGCTTCACAGTTATTACAGAAGATACCGATGCTTTACAATCCGTCCTCGGTGTTAGCTCGTAATGCTAATGTGTTACACAGCTGAGACTTCCGTGCTGGCTACAAAGCGCTTCTTTCGCGGCCATTAAGTATGCGATGCGACGAGCACTCGCCTCCTATGAGGTCTTCGCTGCTTCGACTACAACACCCTTATTGTCACCACGCTCCTGCTCGATTTCTATGACTTCTCCGCTTCCCCCTTGCCGGTTATTTCGTTTCTCTATCGCCTCATTGTTCTCCGGATCCTCGACGACGACGATTTCGCGGAGGTCGAACTTTGGCCATTTAACGCTCAGGTTATTCAGTGGCCCTCGAATTTACAATGTTGGGATTCTTAGCTAGGATTTCCAATTAAATGCGAAAAATGCTAAAATAAGGGAGTATCGACAAATTCCAAGAGGGCTGTCCCGATCGAGCTCGAAGCACCCTCCCCGAAGTGACACGTTTAACACTAATTGTAAGTCTACCGGGCCATTTTGACCCATTTCGAACTTCAGGAGGGAAATTACAGAAACGTTTACATTCTTCTTTGCCACTTGCACTGACTTTGATTCATTCAACGAGACAATATGCAAAAATTCATTTTCTTCGAAGCCTTCTAATTTTGAGTTTTCTATGTGGTATATCTATTGGTTCGTGTCGGCAGAGTTAGGTATAATATATAAGAAACGTTGATAAACCTAGTGTTAAAACCCTTCACCTTTGACACATATTTTCTAAACATGTCATTAACCCCTTGCCGTACCATTTCTTTTCTAACTGAATGCGCAACAACTCAGAATTAATTTCTGAAGTAACAATCTATCCCTGATTTCTGATATAGCGTACAACTCAACGCAATATTAAATAGCATAGGAATAATTTGATCGTTCTGTGACCCATTGGTATTTTTAATTTAATAATTTTAGGAAAAATACAAAATTGCCTATTCTATTGTATTTATCGCGTCACTAGTGTCACTCGTTATTGAATGGCAAGGGGTTAACCCATTCACTGTCAGAAAAACAAAGCAAATATCACCTTGCCTGTTACAATTTGAGAAGACGACAGGAAGTTTTTAGAACATTAATATAATTAATGAAAAATATAATCTTGACATTTGTCACGACACGAAGAACATGTCTGTTCCAAAATTACTATATACACTCGGCCATTATTGATAAATTATTAATTATAGTGCAACCACGAGATATCTCGTAGTTGGCAGTGAATGGGTTAAATACATCACGACCCCTTCTGTACCGCATAGAGCTAATTTTTCCAATTTCTCAATGGTTACGATGGATTTGTATGAATCTAAAAAAAAGATGATGCACGTTGCGTTGAAGTTTCTCGGTGTACCGCGCCGAAAAGGGAGGAACCTAGTGTTAACAAATTCGCAAACCGATCGACGGACACTCGTGGCAGAGGAATTAAAGCAATTTTCAGCATATTCGTCGTTCTCCGACGAGGGGGCAATTTATGACCGGTGTTCGGAGTGTATTAAGGCATTCGCAGATTACACCTACACCCGTACGCGTAGATGGAGGTCGGTACACAATAAACCTGCCGCAGTAATTTCCTGCCGGAGCGACAGAGTCTCATTAGTCGGAAAGCATTGTCGGTCCTCTTTTTGTGCTGTTATTCTTTTTCAAGCTCTGTCCGTGCCAGTTTTCGTGCTCGCATCTCGTCTTCGTTGGCCGAACGAAAGTGGAAACGGTTCGCGGAATCGGGCGAGCAAGCACGAGGATCGATCGAACGGGGGAAAAAACGGGGTCGAAAGGGGTGAAACGATGGGTTGCACGTATTCAGAGACGTCGAGGCCACGGGTTTTTGCGGATTTCATATTCCGAGCTGTCGGTTTCTACGTTTGCGAAACGAAGACTGTCATTATCGGAAATTGTATCGGCCCGAGGCCATCGGAGTGCCTCGTGTTTTTTTTTGCAAATAAAAGTCAACCGTTCAATTTTATTTGCCAATTGCCCGAGGCGAAATCCTGCGCTCCAAAATTCACGGTAATTTGAAGTTTCAATCGGAAGATAGACGAAATTACGAGGCGAAATACCCTACGCAACCTGAACCTACGATCGAAACGTTCAGCCAGGAACGTTAACTACCTACGATGTAATTATGGATTCCATCGTAAGAGGTTATTCAAAAGAGAAGAAGGTGGACTCGCGCACAGGTATGTATCTTCGATGAAAGATAGAAATCGCAAATTCCCGCGGCAATTATTCGAGCACGCGCGAGAAATACAGCCGGCTAGAGTTTCGGGGAATAACCGTAACTTCTAATTACCGTCGAGGCGTTTTGACAGGCAGGATCGAGAAATCGTTTCACGCAGCTTCTAAGGACTGAATGGCGAGCGTATGTCGAACGAGTAACGGTCTTGGGAGTTTATATTCCTTTTCCACGTGCCCCGTGCTCTGCCCGGCGAACTGGCGAACGGCCGAACCGGCGAACTACCGCTCCCGCAAACTGCATCTCGCCGATCTTCTCGAAACAACTAGCCAGACGATCTCGGCTTTTAATACGGAAATCGCTGCTTTGCAAGAAAATTCTCATTTTTCCACTTTTCCCTTCGTTTTTCTCCTTTATTCCAACGTTCTTCAACAATCCTCCCCATTATCTTCGTTCTTTCGGTTCAACCTCGGTCTTCCTCTCCCTTTTCTCTCTGCGTTCTGGCGAGTCTTTTTTTCTCTGCTCTCTGTTTTCTCTGTATTGTCTTCCTTTTTTAGGCTTTCTCTCTTATCTCGCTCTTCTCCGCTCCTTCGTCCTGCTCTCCTGTCCGTCGCTGTTCGCCTCTCTCTTTCTCCGATCCTGGCTTTCTCCTCTTCGCTCCGTCTTTCTCTCTGCTACCGTGTTCTCCAGCTTCTCTCCTTCGTTGATTCCTCCTCGTCTCTCTTCTCTCTCGTTCTCTCTCTCCGTTGGATGACCTTTCGTCCCGGGTCCTCTCGACTGGAACGTCCTACGTGGAAACGATCCTATCGATTCTTCCGGATAAATTAATAAGCCTCTCCCTTTCGCGTACCTTTTTACCCGTTATCTCGCAATTAGCACGGATTACGGTAATTTATATGTCTTACGAGTTATTCTTAATTACGACGGTCGGTATACTGGAAAAGTATGGGAAAAACGTCTTTGAATTCTGTCTTCGAGCTACTTTTTTCGATCATCGATAAGTTTTTATTCAAATTCGAAGAGTCAAGTACCTTTATTCTCCTTTGGACAATCCTAGTCGACGAGATTTGCAAAATTGCCAACAAAGAATTCTTTATTCTTTATTAAAGAGCAAATGGCCTGTTAGTATACATTGGGAGCAACAATAGTTTCGGTATGCATGAAAATAATACATATATAACAATAAATACACCTCTGGCTAGAGAATATAATAAATAAAATATATACAGGGTGTCTCAGCCGATTTTGACTTTTTGATAACTTCCGTATCGTGGCATGTAGCGAAAAATGTTTCATAGGAAACTTAAATGGTAACGAGTGGGGCATATTCCGGTGTCATTAGTTTTTCCGTAGGTAGACGCGTCAAGGATATATCAAGGTCAACTTTGTTTTTTCAAATAGAATGGGGTACTTTTTTATGCATAAAGCGATGCAGCTAGATATTCTTTCTAAAAAAGCACTGACCTATGTATGTCGAAAAGCTAATAGTTTAGGAGGTATTTCAATTTAAATAATTCTAAAATTCGCACTTATATTAGCGTTTATTTGCAGGTATGGTTCAATATAACGACCATTTGCATCACAACATTTTTTAAATCGATGAAGTAAGGACTGGTCTAAGTTATTTAATGTATCGACTGATATTTTGCCACATTCATCGATAATATGCTGCTTCGTGTGAATTAAATTTAAATTTTTTCTTTAAATGGAAATTTAAATCGAAAATGGATCAAAGTTGGACTCAAAGTCATGCGATGAATTTTCTGGTTTTCTATTGGCAATCGTTCAATTTAATAGACGTAATAATGAATTCGAATCGAATGACGAAATGCGGAGCAATTTTTTTTCAGTTTTCAAGAATTCACAGTTAAGGATTTTTGCGAAGGAAATGATACTTCTCAGTGGTTTACGCGAGATGAGCCAAAGCGAATGTAACAATTGACGGAATAAACGATTACGGAACGTAAATATAAACCGTGATAAGGTAATAGAATTACAAACATCTCGCGTTTGAAGTGGTACCTCTCGTAGATCCTTATCATTCGCCGCACGCGCGATAACTGCCGATACGTAAGAATCTCTTTGTGCCTCAATTGTAATTACATCGCGTTAATGCGAATCTCGCGATATAATACATCTTCCTCGATAAAAGTTACGTTTTACGACGATAACCGCTTATGTACAAACACTTCCCTTATCTCCTTTTATTAATCGTATCGCGTTAACGAGCCTTCTCCTTTGCCATTTCGCTTCTCCGTTCTCGCGAATTTTATTTCCTTCTCTTGCTTCTCCCTTTTCACTCTGTTACGCGCAACTCCCATTCCTTTTACAATCCTCAGTCCTGTCATTCTTCCTTTTTGCTCTTCCCCCATTTCTTCGAGCTTTCATCCTCCTGTGTTATTTATCTCCTAAATTACAAATAACAGAACCAACATAACAATTCGCCACCGCCATACATTTTCCTCCGACATTTCCAGTCGTGCCACGATCTCGAAGGCGAAAACCTCCACAAAAATATCGATTTTCAGCGAAACATCGTGCCAATTAAATGCCGGTTTATAAAAACACAAGCAAAGTGCCCGAAAGAATCGTTCGAGCGGCTAATTTCAAAAGCAGAGTCTCCTTCCTCGGCGCGGACTTCTTCCGGAGAACCGAGCCGATTCACCCCCCGCGCGATTCTTCGACGCACCCTCCGAAGTTCCTTCCCATGGTACTTAGCGGCTGGACGAATAATAAACGACGCGATTAACGAGGCAATAACTCGGTTGAAATCGCCCTAATTGCTGCCCACGTACCGAGGTCGTAGTTTCTCGTCGACCCGATCGACTTTCCACGCTCCTCGCTTTTCCCCCGTTTCTTCCGGCGAACGCCGGGGATATTTTAGTCTTGGTCTCCCTTCGCGCACAAATATGCCCGGTTATGTATATTCCGGCATAATCGGTGGGCGCGTTCGAGCTTTTCACGCTTCGCGAGGCGCGTCATATCTGTTTCCTGGGGATCGTGACCCGTGACTCGCAACCACCGAAACGATTTAACCCCTTCGGGCCCTGTGCACATTGTAATGTACATAATACTCTTCGTGCTGTATTTTATTACGTATAGGTTTAAACTTAGTTTCACTTAGTTTTTTTTTATACAAATATTTCTCAGGATCTCCTTAACCCCTTGCCGTACCATTTCTTTTGTGACTGAATGCGCAATAACTCAAAATTAATCGCTAAAATAACAATCTATCCCTAATGTCGGATATAACTTATAACTTAACGCAATATCAATAGCATAGAAATACTTTCATCGTATCGTGACCCAACAATATTTTTAATTTCACAGTTTTTGAAAAACTTCAAAATTCCCTATTCCATCTATCGCGTAACGAGTGTCACTTGTTATAGTACGGGAAGGGGTTAATGTGACAAATTTTGCGTAAGGACCATATCTCCATTAAAATGTACATTTATAAATTATAAATAAATAAATAAATATTTTTGCAGAAAGTATATTGTTGCTTTCATTCACATGAATAAAGTTCATTTTGGTAGAAAAATAAGTTTTTCTTCAACGAAAAAAAATTCGGGTCTGAAGGGGTTAACACGTTCACTGCCCCGCTGCTAGCCAGTCGCTTTTCTTCCTTGGGTCGGACTCGAATCGAGGGTGTTGAATTATTATTAACAATGTAATATTGTTAACCCTTTGCACTCCGTTGTCCCCGCAGCGGGCACGTTGTAATAGAAGCTGACAGTTCCATTGTCAGGTAAATCCGGTGTTTTTTTTATATTTTTTATATTGTAAAACATAATTTGAAAATGTGTACGCTTCTATTTTCATCACAAAACAAGATTTTCTATTTTCTACTGATGTGCACTCGCACAATTGTTAATAATCCTGGAGTAGCTGGTAGCTCATAGTAAAAATCAGTCGGAGTGCAAAGGGTTAATACTTTATTAAAATTAAAATACTTTATTTTGTATACAATTTGCTCTTCACTGTTGTATCAAAGGGTTTTTCCCGTAAATAAAAATAATAAAAAGGTGGTTTTTCATCGCCAAATAAATGATTGTATCTCAATACTCAAAAAAGTCTCCGTCCGCGAAGGGTTAAAGCCGAGGGTTGCGCCGGCAATGAGGTTGAAAGACCGAATCCCCTGAGAAGTGTTTAGCCTGAATTTTGTCTGCGTTGAAAGACTTGAAAATCATTCTAATCCCAGAGAAACGTCAAATTCAGTAAATCGCAATCTTCGATCAGACATCCTCCAACCGAGCCAATCGCCAAAAATATACTACAAACTTCTCAATCTCCCCTCCAAAAATCCCCTGCACTCTTTCGTTCCCCTTTTCCTTCTCAGCTGTATTTAGCCAATCGCGAATCGCGAAAAATCCGTTGGACGACAAAAGAACGCATCAGTTTTCAAGCATGTGTCCGCAAACGTTGTCCGCACGGAGTCATGAACGTACACACGTTCACCGGTTGGGTTTCGTGTACGCATGTTCGAATCTATTATGGCAATCCGTGAACAATAACTCTTCCTCCACTCTCGGCATTTAATGGCCGTCCATCTATTTAACGTGAAGGAAGAGGAAGTGGCTGATGGGTAGATAGGTCGAGCGTTTTGTAACTAATTTTGCGAGTAAATTGTCCGTAACATTGGTTTGGTGCACTCCGAGTCTGCTAGCGTCGAGTCGAATGGGCAACGATGCCTGCGCACGGAGGTCTGCAGCGAATCTTTTGGAAATGCTGCTCAAAATAATCGTAGATCAACGATTTATGGTGAGATTTCGACTACGAACGATAACGCGTAAAGTGGAATCAAGTTTTTGAAGGTTGACAATAAAAATTTCGAAGTTGCAAGCTTTATTTTTTATTGCACCCTCCAGTAGACTTGGATTACCATGACGGTATTGTAGAGGAGTTATGGATGAAAGATACCGGTGAAATTATTCACAGCGATCGGTTGTAGATGACAAATTCTTCTGATATTATTTAACACTAGCGGCTACCTGATACTATTTGATATTATTTAACACTAGAACTACCGGGGTTAAATCTATTATATTTAAATATATTAAATAAGTACTTTGAAAAAACGGAATTAAGAGGTGGAAAAGATGATCGATTCGGTAGTTTATATTTTATGAGATGGACTAGAATATCTACTTATGACTGTCCTATAAACTTGGAGACTTTTTGGAAGAAATTATGTACCAGTCATTTTGACTGGTTTGGTAGTTCCAGGGTTAAAAACCGCTGTTGGCGACCTTGAAACGTCCTTTACTCCTCCGCAGCCAGACTTTTCTTCCCAGTGTCCTAATGAGGCTCTCAACCTCTATTGGAGCTAATTGTAAGTTATACAATTACTTAAGAGAGAGCTCAATTCATCTCACGTCCTTACAGATAGATTACAAAGTGTCTCTAAAGATGCTCGTTATTAAAATAAATTGCAAACTTATCCCTACTCTAACAATGCTAATAAAGAACATTTTCTCAAACTCCGTCGATTATGCCGGCGGTCGTGCAAGTTCTCAATCTTAAAACTGGTCAAGTTTGAAGGCAACGATTCACCCCGATGACACCGAGACGCATATATACGTCTAAGACGTTGAAAGGGCTGTTAAATATTCCGATCGGCTTAATCTCCTCGGGCAAAAAGAAATTCGCTTTAAACGACGTCCGATTAATGGCTATCCGTCGTGCGAGCGAACGCACTGCCATCATTTTCCGTCCTCGTTTCTCGATGACTACCTGCGAATGAGTATTACTAGCAATTTCTCGCTAACTTTATCGCATTAACGCGAATTCCATAAACGCATTAGTTACGGCTGGGATTTGTTCGATAAACGTTTACGCTTCATCCTGACAAACGCGATGCTTGCTCGTTCGCCAGCTCGCTAAAAGCATTGCAATTTCATCGGTTTGCAACGACGAATGCGCTTGCGAGGACAATGGGATTTATTTTTCTCGTTGAATGGAATTTCAGGGGAATTTCCTGTGCAACTGAATGGACGTGGAATTAGGGGGAGAATCTTTTAGAGATGCAGATATTCTTTAATTTGTATCAGCTCAATGCTAGAACACTCGACGATTAACACATATTTGGAAATAAGAAATAGAAATGTTAAAAGGAAAGGAACAACGGGGGAAAATTATTGAACGATAGAATTACTTAGATTTAACAAAATAGATGTAGAAGAATGAAGAAATTGGAGCGTTAGGAATTTTGTGAATTTCTCGAAAAATTAAGAGCCAATCGTTTTGACTGCCTTGACAGATTTAGTGTTAAAAGGAGATTAGAAAAAAAGATAGTTGAATTAGTTTTTAACGATAGTAGTAGAAGAAGAATCGAAGTAAAAACTTTTCCAATTGGAACAATGTTTAGCTGACAAAATTTTAAAAACTAAAAGACAGCAAATGATACCCGAAGGACAAAGAGAGAAGAATGCAGGTGTAAATTTCGACTTGGGAGGTAATCAAACTTTTCTGCAATCTGAGCAATAACGACCGAAAGAGGTGGCGCGAAACGCGGGAGATTTGAACGCAAAAATAATTGTGCACTCTGCAGGCGGGAAAGTACCGGGCGAAGCTGGCAGCGGGGAAAATGGAACGGTCATTTAGCAATTGCAATTTGCAATCGTTCCGTGTTGCCCCGAGAAAATGGTATAATGCTAAGAAGAAGGTTACGAGCGCTTATGCAAATCGGGAGTTTGTTCAACCGTAAACAGTTGGAGGGGAAATCTGAATAACAATGTTTGCGTGCAATTTTGCGCTTTCAGCCTTGTGCAGTTTGCAAGTGTCGCCAATTAGAATCTAATGAATAACGGCACCATTAGATCGTTATCTCTCGGCGAGGACTTTTCGATCGTTTCGAAAGTGATAAGAATGTTGGTGCATAAGGTGAAAATCGACCTTAGAAAAAAATATTAAAGGCCTCAACTACTTTCAAGGGGGGCAATGCACCGAAATCGGTGAAGGTATCCATTTGGCATTCCACTGTGTAGAATTAATTTTTGATTATGGAGATACACTCCCTGAAATTTACTAAATAGAGCTAAAGTTGCTGAGAAGCCGATCAAATAGCATATTTCATAATTAAATGTTTCAAAAGAGTCGATTCCTTTTGCGACAAGTTGATACTTAAATAATATTAAAGTGACGGTAAAATATATTTTTAAAACATCCCACGTAATGTCTCCACATTTTGTTAATTTTGCGCCCTGCTCCTTTTTCCTCTTTCTGTAAATCTTCGTTAACCATTTCACATCTGTATTCTTGCTCTCTGTATTTTTCCTTGTTGCATCTTTATAATTACCATCACATTTTAATTGCTCCTACCATTATCAATTACCATTACCATTTACAAGTAGTATTATCATTTACAAGTAGTATTATCATTTACAAGTGCCATTACCACCGTCATTTCCAATTACCGTCCCCTTTTACAATTCCTATTACCATTTCCCATTACCATTACAAATAGACCAACAAAAACGGTAATTGTTCGGAGGAAAGCTAGAATTAAAGAATTTAAAGACAACTCTCCCCAAACGATCTTCCCGATGTTCTCAATTTGTAGGAGAGTCTTTAGGGAATATTCAGCTAATCGTTTGGACTCGCAATTAGTGCGCGCTCAAACCGGGTCCATTAATTGGTACCTGTCGCAGATTTATCTCAAATTACTACCTAATATGGCACGGTTTCAAGAGCAATATGGCAGTATATTCTATCGATTGCAATTCGGAAAATACCCAAAGCTGCAGGTCAAAATAATCCTACTTGCTAAATTCAAAGGGTAGAACGAGCAAACAACCCCAAAGTTGCAAGAACTGCGGAGAACCTATGGCGGATATTCTATTAACCCTCGTCCTACGATTTATTTTCTACCAGTTAATGCCCCAGTTAAACATAAACTTCCAGAAATAAAAAATTACCGGTGGTTTCACCTATGTAAACATTTTTGTAATAACGCTGGCAATACAAAAGCAATTTTATGATATTATCTTTGAATTCTGTCTTTGAGCTACTTCTTTCGATCATCGATAAGTTTCTATTCAAATTCTAACAGTTAAATACCACTATTCTCTTTTGGTAATTAAACTTTTCTGCAATCTGAGCAATAATGACAAGTGGTGGCGCGAAACGCGGGAGATTTGAACGTAAAAATAATTGTGCACTCTGCAATACCGCGGATTGCGTATTTACGCAACGAGACAATTTTTTGAAAATTTCAAATCTTCTCCAATTTCTATGCCATGAGTCTGACTAGCTACTGGCGTTGCAGGGCAAAGGGTTAGAGCCTCGAAACCCCAAGAAGCGAACCCCGATTTCAAGTCACCTCTGCGAGCTTCTTTCCAAATTATCGACGTATCGCAGCCTCGGTAATTCAAAGCCCACCTAAAACTACAACTCTCGAGCTAAATCACCGTAACATTTAAGGCGGAAAAGTGCAGAAGAAAAAATAAATGGCGCAATTTGTAACGCCCGATGCGCTCGGCGACACGGAGCTCGTAGAAAGTGCGAGGCACTGCGCTTTCTTGCAGGACGATTCGCGGGTTAAATGCGGCCCTGTTTGTGCAGCGTATGCAGCCTAAGTAACTGCACACCCACTCATCCGCGATTCGTCGTGAGTCACTGCAACTGGCGGCTCGATGGCCAAGTAATACGAGTCGAAGCGAGATCTTCGAATCTTTCCTGCATCGAGGAGACTCGACGAATGACGCATCGGGTACCTGCTTTCTCGTCAAAAGTACGAGATGCGTTCGGTTGTTCGACGGCCAAATCTCGAAGGATATTGGCAACGAATTTCATTATATTAACACTAGAACTACCAAACCAGTCAAAATGACTGGTACACAATTTTTTCCAAAAATTCTCCAAGTTCATAGAAGAATCTTAGAATAAATATTCTTCGTCCATCTTAAAAACCATAAATCACCGAATCGATTATCTCTTCCGCCCCTTGATTCCTCCTTTTTCAAAATGCTTATTTAATATTTTGAAATATGATAGATTTAACACCGGTAGTTCTAGTGTTAAATAAACCTTTAGAATTCGAGGAATCAAGGGGTGGACAATATAATCGATTCAGTAATTTACGTTTTACGAGATGGACATGAAACATCTACTTCACCGCTCTACCATAATCTTGGACAATTTTTGGAAAAATTGGGAACCAGTCGCTTCGACTGACTTGGTTCAACATTTTTAAAAAAACTTCAGCATCCATCAAACCCAAAGCACCCTCAAACGTCTCTTCGTCATCCAGCAATTCGCCCAATCAAATTCCCGTCCACTAGGGTTCGATTTTCGTATCTATTCACTTACCCGAGGGAAAAAAGTCGCTCAGACATCGAATTGGCTCGTGTTCTTGAGCAAACAGGAGCAAACTCGATGGCACGGGCATCGGTAACGTTAAACGCGTGAGAGAGTTTGGCCGTTGGGGAAAAGTCGAGAGACCGTCCTCATATTTTAGCTACCTCTCGGTCTCGCCGTCTAACCGGTGACCGTCTAACGTTAATTACGTTCGTTCCCATTCCCGTTCCCGTTCTCGTTCCCCGTTCCCCTTTCCCGTTCGAAGCGACCCGAGTGAAATAATCGGCGGAATGGTAATCATACGCAAAGCTGAAACGAAGGGCGGTGAACCGTGGAAATGGTTCGTCCGGTGGTGTCGTTCGGATGCCCTTTCTGCTCGGGCACGATAATCGTGGATTTCCGTCTCCGCTTATTATCTTACGCGCGTCACAATGCGTTTAGATTGTGCGACGGGATAGCCGATAATTAGACATCTACGCTACAAACGAACGATTAAACGTAACGTTTTCGGGGACGAGTTTCGACGGAATGATTTACCGCGGGGAGATTTGTTTGTTTTGCATTTTTCGACTTCCACTGCTACGGTTATTTTGCCTAGCACCTACTGTTTTAGGTGGCTTCCGAACCACCGAGGCTGTATTAATTACTAATTTAGGAAAATTTTGCCAGAGGTCACGGGGAACTGCTTGAACTCGCACCCTGTTGATTACGAATACCTGTCTGTATCTCCTAATCGACCATAGCTTCTTTGAAAGCTATGGTCGTTTTGCCTATGACCTACTGCTTTAGGTGGATTCCGAAACACCGAGGCTGTATTAACCCTTTGCACTATGAAGTCACCTCTGGCGTGACAAAACTATTTTTCCCTAAAACTCTGAAGTCACCTCTGGCGTGATAAACAATTTTTCCCCAGAACTCTTTAGTCCTTATCGACAATACTTTCTTCGAAAGCTACGGTCATTTTGCGTAGAAGCAACTGTTTTAGGTGGCTTCCGAACCATCATGGTTATCATAGACGTGTCACATAGAAAAAATGTTTAATTTTCCAAAAGCGAAAAAGTATTTATTTTATTTTTTCCCCAAGAGGGTCCCTCGATGCGCAAAGTTGTCAAGAATGTTTTCTTGTGGGCCTCGATCTGTCGGAGATGACGATTCAAAGATGTTTCGAACGACGATTGGTTTATAGAAAATGATAAAACTGACTTGTACGATGGTATATGTATTCTTAGCGCATCCGTCGGGCAGAACGAAAGCGCCAAGGGGAAGAAAGCGACCGAATTTCCGGAAGACTTTAAATTACTTGGACGCTATTTGTTGCGTGTTTGCCCCAGGAGACAGGGAAACTTGTAATTAAATACGGATTGAATACTTCATTTCCTACGCTGAAGGGTGCTATTTGAATAATCGGGCACTCGAGCCGTGCCGGAATGATATATCATTCCGCCTGTACTTACGTCGATAACCAAATTTACATCGTTCTTAATAGAGTGCCTCGATGCTTGTACTCAAATTTGTTCACCGTTTCTCTTAACCCATTGCGAGCGAAGAGTTTTTTCACCATCGAGAAATAATCATTTATTTGGCGACGAAAAGTCACCTTTTTATCAAAAAGTCAGAGTGTTAATCCATAGAAGTTATAAATTACTATGTGCGCAATTATATTTCAACAGTTAAATTTCAATTTTTCAACTCTAACCGTGTATACATGAGTCGATAAACTATAATTAAATTTTTTCTCAGGCAACATATATGCGTCTCTAGTCCTCAAAGGGTTAATAAAAGATTCCGAATGAAATGAAATAACGAGGAAATACGAACGAACAGCAGGGTATATATTTATTGTTAACTATTGAGAAACGAGTTAATGGATGTTCACAGGTTCAACGTTAACTTAATCAATATACCGGGAACTCGAACGTTCGAGCAGGTTCTTCGACTGGTCGAACATTCAATTGATCGATATTTGCGCAATTATAGATTCGATTACGCTGTGCTAAACAATCAGCCGGAGTTGCAAAAAATTCGAATAGTTCTAATGGTCCCTCCAGAGTGCCGATGTCCGGACACTTCGATGATCGGAACGGTAATCGAACGTCCGATTAATCGATACCTTTACAACTAATCGTTCCGTTAAACTATGTCTACTAATTCAAACTTTCGATTTATCGATATCCGATCAATCGGACGATCAATTAATCGATATTTTCACAATTAAGGCTTCGCCGGCCGCTGTCTCGATGATTCAAACTTTCGATCTACCGCTGTAAGTCTTATTGAACGTTCGATCAATAGACGATTGTGCGACAGAACATACTTTAATCGGTCCACGATAACTCGATAGCGGCCAATCGAACATTCGACTAATCGATGTTCTCGCGATTAAACCTTCGTTAATCGATGTCCCAATAAATCGAACGTCCGGCCGATCGATACGCGGCTAATCGAGCATGCGATTTAACACTCCGCGAGCAATCGACCGATCGCCGAATCCGCGCTCGGTTAATCGAATTCGCGGTACGATTCGTACATCCGGTATCATCTAGAAATGCTTCAGATTGGATCAAAGTATCAAAGTTCAAGTTTGAAAATTTGAATACAAGTTAAATGCAACAATTGAATTCAGGTAGAAGCGTTTCGGAATTGGGGTTTTAAATGGTGCAGCATATCTGTCGCACCTTTATCGAAAGATTGTTACTTTTAAAAACCTTTTTTCCCACGTTTTTTTTTAATGTGACCAACAACCGACATCAGGTTAATTACTGACGCATTTACAATATTTTCATGAAAGCATGAACCTTCGGCACATAGAGTTTCCCGCAGTTTCATTATTATTAAAATATCACATTTTTTTTACTATTAAATAAGAACGAGAGCACCGCAAAATCTCTCGACGAACGAATTAATGCAGCATCCAGTAACTCATAGTACAACATGGACTAATCGGCCGTTCGATTATTCAAATATCGGTTAACCCAGCATCGACTAATCGGATGATCGATTAATCATCCGTTCGATTATCTCGGCACACGAGTTATCCCCTCGATCCGGATAATCCGATCTGCCCGCGTCGGAGCTAATTGAAATTCGAAAGTCTTCCTCTCGTTCTTCCCGTTCGACGATCTTATCAACACGGAACAACAATGTTCTCGGTCGGAGTTTTTGCGCCGCGACTTTCGAGCGGGAGTCGCTTATGAATTTTCGCACAATGATGTTGGTGGCTATCGCGCACTCGAATAGGAAACCGGTTCTTTGATACCGTTACTGATACCAAGTTTTGGCAAGCGAAACCCACGCGGAAACTGCTCGGATATCCTTCGGATATTCCCGTCGACGGGAGCTCTTCGGGCCGGATCCATCGTCGCGACGTATTTCGATGATTCGAATAACGAGGGACACTCGCGACGTGATCAAAATTGCCTGTTCTATTTGAAATGCATACATTTATAACATTCCTTCAAAAAATAAATAATTTTCAACCAGAACGTGGTTCTTACAATACTGAGAATTTCTCAAATTATTACTGAAAACAACTACAACCTAGTAATAATTATGTGTACATAGCTACTATCCGATAAGAGTTAACCCCTTTCCGTACCATTGCTTTTGTAACTGAATGCGCAACAACTCAGAATTAATTGCTGAAATAACAATCTATTCTTGATGTCTGATATAGCGTATAACTTAACGCAATATTAAATAACATAGAAATAATTTGACCGTATCGTGACCCACGGATATTTTTAATTTAATAATTTTTGGAAAACTTCAGAATTGCCTGTTCTATTTAAGTTTTTCTATTCAGGTGCACAGATTAAGGTACAATCAAGAAAATATGTAATAATAAAGTGTGAGAGATTCCTTCTAATTGCGCGAGAATCCAATTGATTACTTTGGTGCATCGGGTGACCCGACTTACAATTAGTTATTCTCCACCCTTACAGCGTTGAACAGTTGCCAATTTTTTTGCGATGCCATTAACAACTCTTCCAAATTGTACAAGTTTTTGTAGACATCGAGATACTTCTTGTTTTCAGTGGAATATATTTCGAACGGACAAAATTCGGCGGTTCGATTGGGACGATCGAGAATCGAAGATCGAGCTCGAAGAGATCTCTCGTTTACGAGCTCCTTTGCGATCGTCCGGTCGAATCTCGCGGAGAAATTGTAATTTATCGTCGAATTAATTTCATTTCATGTCAGCCCACTAAAAGAAGCCAGCCGGACTTTTATAAGCTTGAAACGTTGACGGAGGAAAGCGCCATGAAACAAATACCAATTTATGTCTCTATAAAATCCATCGTTTGTTGCTTTCTTTCCGGCGATAATTGTCAGAGGGAAACATTCTTGCAAATCGCCGATTAAATGCGACTTCGTTTAGATCGATCTTCAAGTTTTCGCAAGAAGAAAATCGCAATCTTTTTACTCCCTTTTCTGCGTCGTTTCGAAAGTTGTCGCGTTAATCGAGAAAAGAAAATCGCAAAGGTGAAATTCTGGGAGAAATTCTTGCTCGAACACGGAAATTTGGCTTCGTAAAGACGCCGTTTTCATTGAAACGGTTGTTAAACGTTTGAGAATGAAGCTTCTCTTCAGATAGAGAGGTATTCGTAAAATCGTAATATTTCTCTGTTAATTTCAAGTGAGATCATAAACAGGCAAATTAAACGCTTTCACCGTCGGTTACGGGTCGTCGAGGTTCCTTTTTCTCCTCGTTTTCCAAACGTGTCTCGCGAATTTATGTTCGTCGCCTGTTTCACGGGAAAAGATACTTTTTTGTAAATTCCATTCCGAGAAACTCCATATTTCTTTCGATGGCAGAGATATGCGAGAAGAAAGGAGAAAATGATTAAATTGCAGAAAAATGATGGGCAAAGTTTTATGCACACTTTCGTTAGAATTTTCTACACATGTCATCGGTGTTTACATTCTTTTTTTTCCAAATATCGTAATCGAGAGTCACGCAAAGATGGCACTAAGGAGCAGATACTTCCTTTCGAAATTCGGAATCGGTGCGAGTGATACGTAAAAAGGAAGAAAAAAAGCAGAGGATCATTTTTCGCAAAAATGGAACGCAAAATTCTACTCAGAATTTCATTGGAATCTTCTACGCAACGTCGACGCACATTTTCCTTGAGAACTCTCAATCTTCTGGGCAAATTTTTTGCTTTCTTGCTTTTAAAATATTAAATGGTCTCTCTTGCTGTCCTGATATCTTAGCCAAATTTTATTTTAATACATCTCGACCATCTCTGAGACACCATCTAATATTACTTACTAAATCTCATAGGACGGTTTGTGGCCATTTCAATTGTCTAAATAGAATTTTCATTAATGTCAACAGATTTTACTGTTCTCTCAATTTTTCTTCCTCTCTTCCTACTTTTAGAAATAATACTATGAGATTTCTGCCCTCTTGCGACTTTTCTGTGTAATTTATCTGTACTTTTTGTAGATTATTGTACTTTGTTACCAAAGGGTTGAAACCCGTATATTACTAATAAAATAAATAAAATAAATAAATAAAAATATCATATTAATAGTAGCCACTATAGAAACACCAATTTTTTCCCATTTGTCAAGGTGCAACCGAGTTAACAGAGTCGATCCAAGTATCGCATTATCTTTCGGGTTATCTGTACCTACCAGAGGTACAAAATGATCGAACTAGCCGATGTTAGACGTCGATCGCCGAGTAATTTACAACGTCGATTTATTTGTACCTAACAACTCCGGCGGCCGATCGAAAAAGAATAATTCGAGAAGCGAATAGCCGCGGAATTTCCGTGTGCTCGATCGCGTTAGATCGATCGGCTCGCGTATCCGCTTCGTGGAAATCGTGTCGGCCGACATTTTCTTTCTGTTGGACCGAAATAGGCTGATGGAAATTCCCGCTATAACGTCACCCCGTGGGGAAACAAATATCTTAAATTCTATCGTTTTTCATCACTTGTACCACACGATGAGAGATTTTTACTCTTTCTTTCGTTGCGCCTCTCACCGAAGACTCTTGTTACATTTTCATGGAAAGCAAGCACTAGATTGCTGCTTTTCGTGACAATTTGGAAAAACCTTCCAGAGGAGAGAAGGACTTTGACTCGAACCCATTAATTGAGAGTCCGTGAACTTGATTATTCAAAACTTAATTAACTTGCTTAAAATTCTATTTAATAATTAGTGGAAACCATGGTAGGCAAGGACACATAGGATCGGAGCAGATCCGAGTTCAAAGTCTCCGTCACCTCTGCGAAATTTGCAATTTTCCTCACCTAATATTTATGCTACAGTCCCGGTAATTCGCAGACCACCTAAAACTGTAGGTCCTGGCGAAATTATCACCCAAAGCCGAAAAGATACACCGCAAAAACGAAAATAACTGGAAGAAGGAAGCGCGGGAAACTCGAATAACCGTACCCACGGCTATATACCATATAACTGCGCGCGCATACAGCTGAAATTCTTGGTACAGGCGTTCCTCGACCGTTGGAAAACCTTTCACCTCTCTTCGATCGCTCTCTCAAGCTCCTATCGATAAACTCTCTCACACTTGAAGACGAAAAGAAAAGGTACGTTCCAGTTCGGAGTAAACACGGATCATTTATGATCGTCTCGAGAGGAACGGCTAGACTCGAAGGAGGAAGGAAGGAAGGTAATGCGCGAGTCTCCTCTCGAATCCCTTTAACAAGACAATGCTCTTAACTAATATCCTTCCCGGCTGTCACCGTCAACGGCACAAACTCGCTCTGCCGGAATCCTTCTAATTTGAAAATACATAAATACAGCTAGAGCGACGGACCGGAGGTCGTGCTCGCGCGTGCACGCAAATACACCTCGGAGAGGCCGAGGAGGAAAGCCAAGGAGAAAGAGAGAATAGAGCATGGGAGAGGAAGAGCAAGAGAGAGAGAGAGTGGGAGAAAAAGAGACGCGCGTGTCGTGTATGTAAGTTCCTCAGGTAAGGTGGAAAGGCGTGCGACGCGTGTGCCAGACGGACGGCGTATCAAAGGATATTTGCCCTGTCAACATCGTGGCTTTATGTGGAAACGCCGCTGCCTCTATATGGGGGAGAACAATCACTCAAACCCGAGATAATAGTAATGGGTATTATTACTTCGTTCTATTATTTTACGATCTAACGCTTCCATGGAATCGATACGATATCTCTCCGCGGTTTTTCACGCGAGACGTCGGCAAACAGCTGAGCCGTCGTTCCTGCTCTGTCTTCCTGCCGCGATCGAACGTCTTCGAGGAAACTACGATCGATCGATCGATCCTGATTGGAAGAAGCGACATGATACATCTTTAAGCATTGCTGAGAATGAGAAGAATTCGGAGGTTGATTCGGTTCGGTAAATCTTAATCCATCGTAGAAACAAAAAACACCCGGAGAAATTTCCTTCTATCGCACTTAGAATCTTCGCGAGTTACGTATTTAACTTCTTGCCCTGTGACTTATTTTGTAACTGCATCTGCAATAATTCAGCTTTAAATTGCTAAAATAAAAATTGATCGGTAATTCTTGATATATCGGGTAATTTAACTGTCATGTAATTATAGAAATAATACAATCGCGGTGCGTCTCATTAATATTTCCAATTTTATAGCTTTTGCAAAACTTGGAAATTTCCTATCCAATTTATCGCATTTCTAGTGTCACTCGTTATTGTAGAGCAAGGAAGATCACCATTTGCATCGTAGCTCTAAATACGGCATTAGACCCGCAGTACCGTGCACTTCCGCGCGCAGCTGTTTAACATTGTACAGGGCGGAATATTCCGCGGCTGGTGAAAAAAGACGAACGTCATCCGCGGAATATTCCGCTCACGGATGATAACGGATTAATTATCAAACGCGCGATCGGTCGCAAGAAAAACCGGGAAAAACCCATTGATTTCATGCGTGCTTCCACGAAAGGATTTCTGGCATCCAACCTCACTTATCAATTCTACCTTTTTCTATCATATACGACACGGGAATTCACAATGACCCGGCAGAAAACCATTAAAAAAAGAGTACATACACGAGAAAGGCTAATATCGGAGTAAACTTCCAAAGATATTGAAACGGAGAGACTGGAAGCAAAAGGAAATGCAGCGCGCGGCAATGATGCAAATTCACGATTAATTGGAACCGGTGAACGTTTAACAAACAGCTGCGAATCTACGATAAAATCGCTTTTCCGCGGAATAATGAAGCACAGCACCGATAACGAGATCAGAATTCGTTGGATCGTAATGTGAAGTTGTTCAGAGAAATCCGAATGATTCTAGCTCTCGGGCACAAAACGAGCATGTGCTTCGAGATTATCGTAGTTTTTCCGAAGATGGAAAAACTTGTCCCTCGGTTTGAGTCACTCACGGATTTACGCTTCGGTTAATGACGATTCTGCAACGGTCAGACCGACTGCAATTATATACCTCTGGGGATTTTTCTTGCAAATCAGTCGTTAGCCGGGTCTTGGGCAAAGTCAATTTGAATTTCGCGGGGTTACGAGCGGGAGAAGAATCCGAACTTACAGGGGAACATCGTCAATCTTGATGGAACTCAATTCTGACGCGGTTTTCGTAAAAGTATTTCATGCCTATTTTTTTATCGGCAATCTTCAACATCAAGGGGTGAAAACCACCCGCAAAATTGGGGCGGTAAAGTATATTTCGGCGAATATCTTGAAAAGTATGATACATAGAGTAATTGTGCGAAGTGACAAAATTTGTATCTCCGCGACGAATTAATCGACGCAAATTATTTTGTAAAGTCTCCACTTGTTTAAACAGTATGTTAAAAAATAACATCGTTAGAGAATTCTAGATCTTTCGAGTGTCGCGCTCAATCGTTGAGAATGTGGAAACATCGAATCGTTTCCGTGGCTGAGCAAACTCACGTTTCCGATGTACACCTCGTTCGCAG
This sequence comes from Cerceris ruficornis, assembly GCA_963989415.1. Taxonomy (NCBI): domain Eukaryota; kingdom Metazoa; phylum Arthropoda; class Insecta; order Hymenoptera; family Crabronidae; genus Cerceris; species Cerceris ruficornis. The sequence continues at coordinate 32,300,674 of OZ022518.1, forward strand.
TCTGTCATTTGTTTTACGAAATATTTACTTGTAAAACAGCGCTCCGTGAGGCGCGTTTTCGTTCGATAACCAGACGTCTTTCCTTTTTATTCTATAAATTATTCCTATTTATAATAACAAGGAAGAAGACACTCCGATCCGTTTCGGAGCAGAACCCTGACGACAATGATATATCGAGGTCGCACTTTCACGATGGATCGTCTCCGTTTGCTCAATTCATAAAATAACAATTTTGCCTGCTAAATTTCAGTATCTCTGCAACGTATGGTTCGCTGCCAGAATACTGCCGATTTTAGGGACCAATGAGACTTCAATTGGAATAAAATTTCCAGAAGTTATCTGCAGCGCGATAACTAGGTAATCGTTTTTAATCAAATTAAAGCTATAGCTCGCAAAAACAGAGAAGTCCTCTGCCCTGTGGTTCGTTCTGATTCGCCCGACCAATAGAAACAGCCCTCGTTCCGACGTCATTTTCGATTCTAACGCGTTATTGGCCGAAAGAGCCGCACATTCGTTACGTCGTCATGGAAACGAAGTGTTTTGCTTTCCGTTGCCATTCGTCAAGCTTAGATTTCCAGAAACGCTATGCTGGAAATAAATAGGCTGCGCAAACGACATTCTTCCCGTGCCTCATGCTGCGCAATGTGTATCGAATTCAAAGACAAAATCGATCACCCTTGGCAAAGCAAGGGCGAAAAGATCTGTCGGATCTACGCAACATTCTTGAGTCAAAGTCGCCAAGATTTCCCACCCCTTTCCTTAGGCCCCGTCGTCGCCAAAACGAGGACCCACCCCTCGCACCAAGTGCACCCACCCCTCCCCACGAACCTTTAGTCGACAAATCCCCGTGAAAGAACGACCTTCGACGAGGAGATCGACCAAAGAAAAGTCCCATTCTCACCTGCATCTGCAGCCAGGAGTAATCGATGTAGGTGGTGGTCGTCGCGGTAACGGCCCCTGCGACGGCGGAGGCAGAGGATATCTGCTGCCAATTGTCCTGGCCGGTGCAGCCGAGTACCGGCAATCCGTCGGGCTGGGCCCGATCCGGTACTATCTGATCGGCATACTGGTAGGGTGGCTGAATCGTCGGCTGTCCTCCGGATGGCAAACTCCCTGGATGAGGGTGCTGCTGGGCCCCCGAGCCGGCACTGGCGGGCAGGCAGCACACGCTCACGTCCATCCGTGGTGGCGGAGAGTCGTAGAAACGTTGCTGCTCCGGCTCTGCCTGCTCCCAAGTCGACCTCCCAAGGGTTAACCCTCGTGGAACCATCCAATCTGCCACCGACACCCCCTTGGTACCCTCCAAACGGGTGAACGGAGACTTTTCTTCTATCTTCACACCCTCCGACCCTTGCACCTTGATTCCTCCTGCGCGTATCTCCGTTTTCTTTTATAAGGGCTATCTATTCGAGAGGAATAACTCTTTAGAAGAGAAACTTGCGGAGTCTCTTCCGGAAACGTAGGTATCCGCTGCGGCAGATGGACGTCTGCACCTTCGGTGAGACGCTACAGACCTCTTCCGTGACCCCTGCTCCGTAAAATTGTCTCTTGGTTGCTCGACTGAGCGTTTAAAGAGCTGGCGCGGGTATCGACGTAGGTCGCAGCTTGGAGCAACTTCCGTCGCAAGTTTTCTTCCACGGAGATCGTCGCTCGCAAGATAATCGTTCGGATCGCCGAAATCTTTTTCCTTTATTTCGATAAGCACACCTTCTTTTGACTATGATTCGCGTCTCGCTTTCATTGTCCGCACTTCACAGACACCCCTCTTCGTTTCGCTGCATCGACGCGACGCACAACTCGGAGACACCGTTCCTTCTCACCGCGAACGAACAAGCCAGACGATTCTTCCTCCGGTTAAAGAAGCGCGAAACCATCTTTCAACGAGGCTCAACGTCGGAAACTCTCCTCTCTCCTCTCCTCTCCTTCCGGCAAGTCGAATTTGTCGGCGCAGGATGGTACACAATGGTGAACACGCGGGCACAGTTTCAGTACACGGAAAGTACCATCGCGCTCTCTCTCCGTATTTACTTTTCGCGCCGAGGAAAGAAGACGAAGGACAAATATTCTATACCCTCGAAACGACGTATCGAAGTCACGTGCACCGTGAACGAGTCATCCTTTCGCACGAATCGACCGAATTCCATGTTTCTCGGCGAACCTTCCCGCGCGTAACCGACAAACCTGCGAAATCAACGAAAACGTCCGTTCGACACATCGCGCGGCCGAATTATCCTCCTCCCCGTCGCTGCACTCTCACGTTTCTCGGTCCGCCTGCGCCTCTCGGGCCCTCCGAGCACTCTGAGCCCTCCGTCTGGCCCGATCGCGACGAAACACCCCTCGATGTCGGGGAATCCTTGGCGCTACCCCTCAATCCCTCGCTGTCTTCGTTAACTTTGCGTAACTGCAGACTCTTGGTACCATCGATTTTCATATTCCTCGGTCGTCGAGGGAAAGCGAGACGTTGAAACGTCGACGTTCCGACGAGGCGGAGCGACGGCAGCCGAGAGACATTTGACCCGGCTTTTTCGACCTCTCCGACGGAAGAGTCAGCGGTTTCGTCGGCCGCGAAGACACCACCGTTTCTCTTCGGATTTCTCCGCAAGAGGCAAACGACTAATAACGCACCGACGGGCAGAAGGTAGAACCGACTCGTTTCTGCGTCCTCTTCCCGTCCTTCCTCGATTCGTTCGTACCTGTTTTGCCCCGGTCGTTCCGCTATCTTTCGGTCGGCGACACTCTGCCCGCGTATCCTTGAACGCAAGCGTGCCTCGAGAAGAAAATAAAGCCGGCGAATCTACGGTGAACGGAGAGTCAAACACCCGGTATCACTGACAGGTTACGACGTAATTTGCACGGATGTCTCTCGAGGACCACGGCGAACACTGATGCGACCACGATCGACGGACACCGACGCACAATGATCCAGAAATCCGTTGCGACTTCTCGGTCGTTCCGCGTGGCGAGGAGTTATTGATCGAGATTTCCACGCCGCTTCGTCTCCTCGCTGGAGAACCGGCGACCGAGGGCGTCCAGTCTTCCCCGAGGAAATGACGGAAACCGCGGATGCTCTTCCGTTGACGATCGAAGAGGGCTAAGCTCGCGGCTTATCGCGAGCACCGTCGACGCATGACAACCCGTGGTTTGCGATACGCGAAACGCGGTGGAGGAAGCGGCGGAGGAAGAGGCAGAGAGGGAGGCGAAGGAGGAGGAGGAGAAGGAGAAGAAGGAGGTGGATCGGAGGAGAGTCGAGCGATCGACGAAATTCGGAAGGTGACCTCGAGCGGACGGTGCGACACTGGAGCAACGGTGGTCCCGTGTAATCGCGAGGACGAGCAAGAACGCATGGACGGTGATCGTCGGTCGGAGCAGAAGCCGATCGGCGGAGTGCCAGTGACGTTTCTCGACGGTGACAGCGCGCGCTCCCGTTAACGCATTGCCGCTCTCTTCCTCTCGGTCTCTCGCTCCCTCTTTCTCTTTCTCTCTCCTTCTCGTTCGTCCTCCTCTCTCTCTCTCTCTCTCTCTCTCTCTCTCTCTTTCAGGCGGGAGCCACGAGGACGAACGCGGCGAGGGACAGAGAGAAAAAGAGACCGAACGAGCTCGAGAGGGGAAGGAGTCTCAGCGGGGGAGGCTAATGGTAACGGGGGAGTAGATGAGCTCGAAGGCACCGACGGAGGTGCGACGATAGCGACGATAGCGATGGTGGTGGTAGCGGCGGTGGTGGTAACGGAGGCTCGGACCGTCGGTGATGGAGGTGGAGAAAAGGTCGAGGTGGAGGTGGAGAAAAGGTCGCGGCGGAGGTGGAGGAAAGGGTGCCGAATGCAACTGGCGCTCGCAACTCGATTCTGCGACTGCTCGTGCACCCGGTCTCGCGTTTGCGCATGCGTGAATGCGTGTCGTCAAGGCAACGGTTCCGGAGTAACTGCCCGGTGAACGCAGCCCTCCGCGCAGAGCATGCTCTTTTCGCTCTTTCTCCGGTTGCCCGTCTCGCCCGTCCCGCTGTCTCGGCACTCCCCCACCCTCCTCCGAGGCACCGAGCTCGGAGCTCGGAGCTCGTGCCTTCGCTTCTGGCTGGCTCACGCCCCGGGCGCGACCGATGCGAGCAGAGCGGTTCTAGGCGGCCATCAAGCACGCCCCCGTCCCGTCTCCACCCGTCCCGGTCCCGTTCCGTTCCGTTCCATTCCGTTCCGTCCCTCGCTCACCTCGCCGTGCGTCTCTTTCGCTCCTTCCCCTTTTTCCCCTATCTGCCTCCTTTCCCCTCGATTCGTCCTCCCTCTCCCGCCGTGCCGTCGTGTTCTTTCATACGTTGCTCCTCCGCTCGTCTCCCTTCCCCTGCTGCGTAAATATTTTCTTCTTCGTCCATTTCGATCTTTCTTCCTCTCGCAATCGCTTTTCTTCCCTCTCTCTCCCCTTCTCGACGCATGCGTCTCTCCGTTCTTCTTCTCTGCGCGCGCGCGACTCTCCTCGTCTCTTTCTCGCCACGTTCGCGCCGTCCTCGTCCAGCGCGGACGTTCGCCCGATACTTCTGTCGTTCTCCAACGAACGGGAAGGTAGTGGCGTGTCTCAAGAGCGCGATTATCGGCGAGAGCTATTGAGGGACTCCTACCACCGACTTTGGCACACTTCTCCTGGATGTTCGCTTCTCCTCCGCCTTTTTTCCATGCCTCTCGACACGGTGTTGGGACGTGTCGTGCGTCCTCATCCCTGGGACGCTTGCACGGAATTCGACGGATATCGGGACGGACGATGGAACCGAGTCCAACATTGACGTTCCGATAGCGACACTTTTTTACGCTTTTCCTTTTGAACGTCGGTTCGTTTGAGCGGTCGATTCGAGTCTCGCGCGTGTGCCGGCCGAAGATAAACGATTCGGCTCGGCTAAGTTCGTGCCTCCTTCGATCTCTTCCTCTCTCGCGCGAGAGCACGTTTCACGCTATTCTAACTTCGTCGAGTCGTCAAGAGCCGATTATCGTTCGTCTCGTGGACCATCCGTGCGACGAAATATGCCTTAGATGGAATCGCAATAGAGTTTGCATTTATAATAGACATTTGTCTCCTCCGGTTTCGCGAGAATCAAGCTACCCAAGTTCGATGGGCAAGGAGGCAGAGGCTCGGACGCCCGATCGGTGGGCCCGAGTTCAAGTAATTCCCCGTGACCTCTGACAAATATTTCCTAAATTAGTAATCGATATATCCCAACCTCGGTGGCTCGGATGCCAGACAAAACGGTAGGTCCCAGGCGAAATAATCATAGCTGCCGAAGCCGAAAAATGCAAAACGAAGAAAAAGCCAAGTTCGATGTTGCATCCTCCGAATGAACGCGCGTTGCACGCGTCCGCGGCGGAAAGATACACCTTCCTCCCCCTCAAACTCCGTCGTGCTCGCGCCGTTGAACTTCCATCTTCGTCTTCTCCCGCGAAGGTTTCCTTCTCTCGGTCTTTCCTCTCGGACAACGGGAACGGCCATAGCCACTCCGCCAACGCTTACCTGACGTCACCTTCCTACTACACGACTAACGTCTCTTCTCCTCTCCTCTCCCTTTCTCCCTACTCTGCTCCTCTCGTTCTCTTCCCTATCGTTCGCGCGAGACGATCTTTGCCATCGATCGAGAAATAAGCCTATTAGTAATAACGATTCCGCGGACATCGTTGCCATTACGAACGTCCGATGCTTCCGGGTGTAAAGTTGGAAATGGAGCGAACCTTTTGCCGGCGGTGCAGTTAGCTTCGTTAGACGCGGAGCAGACGTCGATGGGTCATCGATGTTTCCGAATCCGTTCGACGCTACGCGACTGCGGAACAACTGCGGCGCTGGCAAAACGTCCATTCATTTCCATTTTACCCGCCGTTTAGCTTCTTCCGACGCTGTCGATCATAGTTCTCGAGAAACGGTCGATACCGTGCGCGGAATCTCGTGATTTTCTTCCGTTAAGGTAGCGTTCGACTCTTGAGCGAAGGACGGTTCAATATTTTTCTGTATATCGGCTCGATCGTGCTAGTTTCAGTGCTCCGGTCGAGTTGTAACATCTAAGTCCAGCCTGTTGGCTTCTCTTTTCCTCTCATTTTGTAGTCTTAGATCTAAATTTCTATGGCAGCTTCAGCTAGGTGCTACGGTTTTGGGTTGTATAAGTTAACACATTGAAGACGGTATGTGATGAAAAGCATATAGCCTGAATCCCCGCACATTTTGTTGAAATTATAGAAATATATTAATAATATGTATATATATATAATATTTTTATTATATTATATAATAAAATATAATATATAATTATATAATATATATATATATATATATAATTTATGTTTACAACTTTAAGTTAATGTCAGTAATACTTCTGTATCAAACATAACTTCGACTTTGTTTTACTGTTTATCTCTTAGTTAATTACTTTATAAACTTATATGTCTATGTAATTATACTGTATTTACCAAAGGGTCTTTACTACCCGTTAATAAAATATAATAATAATAATAATAATATAATTATAATATAATATAATATAATATAACATAACATATAATAGAAATATATATTATAGAAATAACGAGGGATAATTTCGAAAACACAGTGCAATATTTATTGAGTATAAAACATTATTAAAAGTGTATGAGCATATATGATGCTACTTCTAGTATTTTTTGTATACAAGTATTTCTTTTCTTTCGACACCCAGTAACAATGAAATCATCACTGTCACTATCATCACTTGTTTTATTTCAGGCGAAATTACGATAGGAGTTGCGCGGCTATGGTGCGCAAGGAGAGACAGAGGCTCGGACTCCCATTCGGTCCAAGCTCAAATCCCCCGTTATCTTTGGAGAATGAACAATTTTTCCAATACAATACGCGTAAGGCACCTCTTAACCCATATTCATCCGTAAGCGGAATATTCCGCGGATGACGATCATCAATTATCCACCAGGCGCGGAATATTCCGCCCTGTACAATGTTAAACCGCTGCGCGCAGAAGTGCACGGTACTGTGGGTCATCTGCCGTATTTAGAGATATGGTGCCGATGGGTTAAAACAGTAGGTCCTACGTGAAAGGGCCCCAGCCGTCGAAGCCGAAATGTATTACAAAACAACGTGAACTGAGAATTTCAATGATAAAGGGTTAATCGACTCTCGAGTCTTCACCGTCGATTGAGAGTAGCAGTGTGGCCGCGCACGTGCACCGATGCATACACACGTATGCAGGCTACAAGCATCTCGAACCTCTCCCCACCCACGGAGAGGCAGAGATTCCCTTTCTCTTTAGATTGTGAAACGATTTTCTATCGTGGCGCTTTAGCTTTGCGGATTTATTATATATGCAATGGGTTACGCAAATTACGACAAAGTGCAAATATTTCACATGACCTGCACCTGCATGACTCCCCTTTCTACACGTGATCATTTAAGCAAACACGTGAATTGTAACGCTCCGGTCTCACCGTGGATGCGGGAATTACGGAGAACTTCTTCGCCTTCTCATCCCCCCGTAATTTCTCATAGACTTAATTGCACTCGATTACCGCGTTACCGCCTTTCGCGTCTTTCAACGTCCAAAATGTTCTTCACGCTGTTACGCTACGTGTTAAGTTACACGCGGTACAACGTTTCGTACACGTCGCAACTCTGTGATGAATCTTTCCACTCGAATTGCTAAATCCTTAATCGTAAATGGCTTTAATAAACATTGCTGAAATTAAAATGCGATACCATAGCTATAACAGCGGGGTGCTTCTATTCGTTGCGCAATGGCCGAGGGAAATTTAAATCGCGAACGAACACTGAAATCTTCAATCGGCAAGATCTGCTGCTTTTACAAGAGGAATCCCAATTACTGTAATTCTAACAAGTCGTAAGTTAAAACTGGCGATAAATCCCGAGACTCGTTCCTCGAGTGCCAGCAATTTGTCGCATATTTCCGAGCGGCACAGCAAATAGCCAACAACCTCCGAATAAATTCAATTGTTTGTAAATTTTTCTTCCCCCGATTTTACATAAATATATGCAGGAACGATGCACGTAGTAAATACCGTTCCGTACGACTTTCTTTGTACCTCGGCCTCGTCCGCGTTGCTTATTACCGTCGATTGTACGCCTAAATGCATATTGAAGACGCGATCTATCGGCATTTCGAGGAAAAGGCGATGATCGAGGCGCAACGCGCGGACGGAAGTGTCGATAAATCGGCACGCGCCCCCGCAGAGGTTAAAGGTCTCTGTCTCGAAGAGGAGGAAGAATGGAGAGGGCAGAAATCGCGTGACGCGAGGAAAGTCCGACAAAAACAGAAGCAGAGGCGGAGACGCGGGACGAAGACGGAGACGAAGACAATGGCAGAGACGAACGGTCAAACGCGGGATAGAATATATTGTTTGGTTCTGCAGGCGCAGAGGCTGAGATACGGTCGGAGACGTGGACCGAAAGAAAGTAGAAATTGAGAGAACTCTGAGAAGAAAAAAGATTTGGACTCATGATCGGTGGGCCCGAGTTCAAATCCTCCGTCACCTCTGGAAAATTTAGAAAATATTTCCTATGCGACATGTATATAAGTCTCGGAAGTTCGAATGTCACCTAAAACAGTAGGTTCTAAGCGAAAAATGACCACAGCTATCGCAACTGAAATGCAAAACAACTGGAATTCTTCGTCAGCTCTGGGGAACTCAACATTTTTCCTATACAAGTACATCGTAGCCCCGGTAGGTCGGAAGCCACCTACAACTGTAGGCTCTCCTAGGCAAAATGAGCACAGCTGTCGAAGCCGAAATACGAAATAACGATAAGAATGAAGAGGAAAAGAAGGAGAGACGCACGGAAGACCATCGGCCGTGTCAAAAGTCACTCCGCGAGATCGTGGAAGCGACTGACTAGAATTCAGGTTGCATCGCTGGGAATCCCCCACTACGAGAACGGAAGCAGCGCAACTTATGAATGGGAGTACTCACCCATTGGTCCGCTTCGATAGCCAATGGCTGCCCGTCCTCGGCCCTCGCTAACCGATTCCGCGGGAGTTCTCCGCGAGCCGAGTTCCCGAGTTCTGCTCAAAAGAATTACAACCAGATGTAACGTGAAATCGAAAAGGAGATGGTTTAAGTCATTGTAAATATTTGGACAGTTTTCATTTAACGGAGCCTAGCGACGAGCAATGGCCATGATAAACGAGGCTTACATTTGAATAAGTGGAAAAGCCTCCTATTATGACATTCTCGAGTTGCGTTTGTATTCGAATTGGTAGATTACGCTTTGCTAGCAATATCGTTTATCTGTTATTAATTTTTCCATGCGCAATTATTTAAATCGGTTATTACGAATAACTGTCGTGGAAATATCTGTTTGACATAATTTTTTGGTAGTTCATGAATTACTCACATTTGATAACCTGTTTTTTCATTTGAGCCGCAATTCAATCACTCAACTCGATCACTTATTCCACCTTCTTCGTTTGATGCGCCTTTTGTAGAGAAGATCAACATTTATAATGCACTCGCGGCCGAACAACTGAACAAAATCTTTCTCAAACGTCAAATTTGTATTTTATAATCATTAAATAAAATTCCACCGCACGACGTGTCTACGATCTCGGACCATAGAGGATATCGCTGTCGAGAAACGAGAGTAATCGATATTCTTTATTATCGATCTTTTTTCCGATGACGCCAGTTTTTTTACCCGTACTGCCATCTACTTTTCAAGGTTGTCCTTACGAAAAGAGATTTACTATCGTCACTCGCTATAGTACTCAACGGGCGGGTCCTTCTTTTCCATATCTTTCGCTCATGATTGCAGCTTTTTGCATATTTTTTGTGCAATGGTATTGCTTACATTGAGAATTTATCAAGGTACTAATCATGATTCCATAACAATACCGAAAAATTGAAAACTCATTTTCCCGCTCAAAGGATTCGGCACATTTGGGAAATTGCGTTTGATAATACCAAACGATATAGTTACGCGGAATGCAATAGAAGTGATCGTTGCGTAAGATTAAGTTTAAGCGATTCGCGGATAACCTTTATTGGAGGATTATTATATGTAGGTAAATAAGAACATCATCGGGCTTAATTGTCTTGTCGGTGTTGAGTCGAGCTTCGCCGTGGTGGCAGGGCAATCAAACGAATTGCCGCGCCAGGAGGAAGGACTGAGAAGGAAAACGCAGGCCGAACAAGAATTACCATAATTATAGGTCTGAGAGTGTCGCCTTAGCGCTATGCTCTCGAATTGCGATTATGATCTCGAGCACATCTTTAATTATATCTACCGTAACGCATTCTGAATCACTCGTATGATGACACTCTCGACAACCTATTCGCGTGACTCATTTACCATTTACGGATTTGCAGCTATCGTTAAATAAAAGGATGTTATCGATGAAGTCAATTTTCACGGTCTCTGGGAATAATTTACACATAGTTCACTCCCTTCTTACGATATATCGATTTTGATATACGAACACTATATCGATTACGACTTCGATAAATCGATCGATGAGATTGACGCCGTATTCTAATATTTCCGCGTGAGATTAAAGATCTTTAATGGAAATAATATTGACACGGTATTACGATAGACTAATAAAATGATTAGTTTGCACCTCGACAAATCTCATATAACGTTCAGTTAATCAGTTTCGAAAGTAATTAAAAAAAAACGCATTCGTTTATTACCGACGAGCGAACATAAAAATGTCAACTTGTCGAGTAGAACGTCAGAGCAAACTGTGTTATACGCATTCCATGCAAATACGTGCAAGAAAGTGTAAATCATAACGTAAGTTGGTATACGTGCCATTCAATTGCCGTAGAGGGAATGTCATATAACAAATACCGAACGGCAATTGTTGGCTAACTTATGTTAAGTATAGGGAAGAGAAGTCGGCGACGGTCTCTTATGAGAGGGAAGTGAAATTCTTATGGGCACGTCAAGGTGATGGAAAGATGACACCATACGAGAGCACGTACGATATTATACATTCGTACATTGTATTTTCTTCTCGTGCAAACCATCATTAATCGTTTTTTTCTAACGGCTATTTGAATTATTTTCTCCTAGCTCTTTTAACATCCTTGTAATTGCTATATTCGAATGATCTCGAATACGGACTTATACTTTCTTTCTGGCAAATATAGCTGCTATTGGTAGTTTTATTTGAAGCACATTTCATGGTAATAGCGTGTAATTATATAAAAATATTCTTTTAGGCGAATTATTCCATCTGGTTTGACTAGATATATTATTTGAATATCATGTAAGACGAAAAGACAGATAGAAGGACTGTTCTTTGTTTAAAAACTGTGCATGTTTCAGGATTTGCTTTTAATGATGCAATGTTGCATGTAAAATTTAAATTGTATATGAATACGAAAACCATGTATAGAATATCAACCCACTATATTTTTTTAAAAGCCTGTACTAAATGTTTGATAAATGTCTTTCGATCTACCCCCAAACATCACCGTACAGATTCTTCTCCTTTCGAGACGTGTCCGGTTCAAACGTATCACTTTTCTTTTCCTCTCTGGCCGGTGGGGCAGATTGATTAGATCTGGAATCCCACGTGAACGATGACTCTGGCTTATACTCGCTCTGTCTACAAATAAATAAACGTAACGCAAGGTTAAATAAGTAATTGATGGCACAATAGGGGCAAGCAAATCTGTGGGAAGTGTTACAAAAATAATCCAGACAATCTTTGTCAACATCATTTGAGCACAAATATTGTTTCGAACCTCTCATATTTCCTCTGGTAGTCGGCTCTATTTCTTTGCCGTAACTCCGTATAAGACAGACTTGGTTGAGCTTTAACCGGTTCGCTTAAATCCTCATATCCATCGGTGAAAACATCATCTTGAAATAAATATAGTAATGAAAGGATAGATCGAAATTCTTGGCAACTACATTTAAAATTAACTTACTAGTCTCGCTCGAGAATGTATCTGAGCTGCTTGCTGGCTCGTCAAAACTCGAAGGAGACAGGCTAGGATCCTCGTTCTGAGGAGACCAAATATTACGGGATTCGCTAACTTTGTTTCCATACCTATTTCAAAATAAAATAAGGCAAATGCAACTGGAGAAGCTACTCGCCACATCTTGCATACGAACATGAAATTATGCGTATAAAGTGGGAATACCTTTCGCGCCAGTCATTAGTTGACTTTATTTCCTTCAGACAATACACAGGAAGATAAGCCCTAGATCCAATGTATCCGAACAAACCGCCAACAACAGCCATAGGTTTTGTATATTTTCTAAACGGACGAGCTATATATGTCAGAAAACCAGCCGTGATCGCATATGTAAGCCCATTGGTCAAGCCGATTAACGAGCCTCTACTCATACACACAGCAAATGCTTTTTTCTCATCGGGCGAAAGATTCTCGAGCTGCAATTAATTTGTGTACCTTTTAAATTACACCTTTAGAATGTAATGTAAAAACATGCTTAATGCAAGCAGAAATAATGCAGAAGATAACGTCAGTTACCGTTAATCTTATGTCTACTGCACTATTCGCCTCCGGAACTGACATTGTTTAGTGTACAATAACCTAACGCCGGCGAGAAAATAATTAAAAAGTACTGCAGATGCTGCAGATTATACGAAATTAACACTGACCGCACATAGTGCAATTCTCAATAAACTTCATATTGGCGCACGTGTTACAAGTTTCATCGTATTTCCATTGTCGGATAAAAGATAACCAATCATCGACCAAGATATAACGATTATCTATGATCATGTATTACTATGATCCATTAATGAACGTTGTTAATGAATATTGAAATTAAAAAGGAGCAACTGATGACAGAAAATGCTATTCGGATAATTTGTAGTTGCATTTTCAATTTGTTCGAATAAAGCAAAATACTTTTAGCCAATCCCAAAGTGAGAAACTTGGAAGCAGAAAATGAAGAAGTGCAATTGGTGCAATTCGGACAAATTAAATTAACATAATTGTAAACAATCGTCAGGGACGTATTAAATTTTTAAGAGATCGAAACAATTCTACGGATTATACTTTAAGTGAGAAAAATTGTGTTCTATCTGTTTAATAATGATATTTTCGATATATGGCGTAGTTCATCTCTACATTTGACTCAAGTATTTCTGCTATCACGGCCGCCATTTTCAGGATTACTAGGGACTTTCGTCCGGTAGGTTATTTTATAGGAATAAATATTTCTTAAGTATGGTATTACTTTACTTTGGAAATTAGGATGCTTTCATGGATTATCTGTATATTCGATGGTGATACGTGCTGCTATCTATAATACCGAAGAAAGGAGGAAAAACAGAAATAAGCGAAAATATGGACGTTGATACTGCGAGTGATAATACGTCAATAGACGACAAGATAGATGATTTTTGTGAAAACCCGACGAGAGATGCTCTGACGGAGGGTCTTATGAGCCTTTTGAAACCTACGGTGGATCAGCTTGACGAAAGAATTCGTGCTACGAGGTAACCAATTTTCTTATTTCAATGATGTTTTTACATCCTATCATCGCTATTAATAATTACTGGAAATTAAAGAATTTGTATATTTAACGGCACAGACAATGCCATGGATGTTTGTATTTGTTCTCGTCTAATATTAGTTTTCGTCATATGGATTACATCGCCCTGAAATTCTTAATTTAAATATCTTCATTGTGTCTTAAACTAAAATTCTTAATTTAATAATCAGCATTATGTTTCACCTCGAAATAGCTAATTAAAATTCTGTGTCACTTTTCGCCCTGGAATTCTTAACTTAAAAATCGGTACACAGGATATGCCAAATAGAATTGAAGCAACGAATCGAATCATTGACGGAGGAACTGCAACGGATCAACGAAGCTCTGCAATGTCCATTAGAGACTGATTCTTACGTGAAGAAATTAATTAACGCCAAACACAAGATAACCATTGTCAGCAACATATTGCAAACGACGCAAGAGAGATTGAACAAAGTTCATCAGGCGGTAGAGAGGAATACCGCGAAGAGAAAGGCTATGTTGGATCACAGCTCTATGTACAGCAGTTCCACAAACATTTCGGACAAGGACGAACAATCGGAAAGCGGATCGACGGTACCCAAAGAGCAGCAATGAATCGCGGTTGCTTTATCAGGATAATACATGTGATATCTCGTGTTACTTTGGGAAAAGTACCTAACGTTTTGTAAAATCTTCTCGTACATTCTATATCTCGATACAATGGACACTCCGATAGTTAAATTATCTGACGGGGACTTGGAAACAGTTTACGAGCCTTCGGAGGATTCTTTCCTCTTAATAGATGCCTTAGAAGCGGATTTAGAGACACTGAAGAGTACTAAAACTGTGATGTGCCTGGAAATAGGCAGCGGATCGGGCGTCGTTATCACCGCCTTGGCGATGGCATTGCGCAAAAACCACGGAGCGTACTTTCTTGCGATCGACATTAACAGCAATGCTTGTAGAGCGACCAAAAGAACTGCCGCTATCAATTCGGTAGACGTAGATGTACTGCAGATGGATCTGTTGACCTGTACACGCACCAAAAATATTTTCGATGTAGTCGTATTCAATCCCCCGTACGTTGTGACGAATGACGACGAACTGTCGGACGAGAGGCTGCTGTCGAAAGCCTGGGCGGGCGGCACGAACGGCAGAAAAGTTATGGAGCGAATATTCCTGAAGATTCCCGACATTCTGTCGGACACGGGTACGTTCTACTTGCTCGTCATTAAGGAGAACGACCCGGAATACATTCTGCGTGTTTTCGCGAAACTGAATATGGTGGGCAGGATAGTGAAGGAGAGGAAAATCAGAGGGGAGCATTTGTATATTTTACGTTTTAAAAAAACTGTATAAAGACGTGTGCAGTAGACTCCCGTGTAACGACGTTAATGTGTTCCGTTTTGAAGGAATTCGCGTTACAGGAAATCCTGCAGTACGGGAATTCTCGTATAACGCGCATAATTTAAAGTAACATGCTTAGAATTGCTAGGACTATAGCAAATTTGATTTTATGTTTTATCAAGTAGGACAGTATTTTAAAAACACATATACGAAGCTGATTAAAAAGACATATTATTCATGTGTGGGAAAAATCGTTTGTTTCGTTGAAATTTAATAAAAAGCAAAACCACGATGAAACATAGGAAGATGGTAACGATGAAGAAAACAATGTAATTGTCAACTAAAGCAGATTTAATTGTCGCGTTATAGGAATTCGTGTTGAATGAACTCGCGTTGAAAGAACTCACGTTACACGAGAGCCTGCTGTATTGTATGTATAATATATATGTAGATATTTAGACGCGTAGGAGACGAAATTCGTGTACGATCAGTGGGTGAGAATCGAGAACAACGTTACGTATAGAGTAAATGTATTTATTTGTTACTACATTCGACTTGTATACATTCTACTAGTCACACCGTAACTCCATCGTATATTCTTCTATTCTTAACGGTTCAAGTATAACAGCTAATTATTGTAATCGACGATAATCGTAACAGTTAAGCGCAATTGCCGCTGGTTGCGGATCGAGATTCGTCGACTGGCGCTTGTAATTTGACAAAAAAAATAATACAGTATAAAATATTTTTTTTATCTTTTTGTGGTTGCACGATTAATTAATTAATTATATTTACAACTTTGTCGTTGGCTACGATATCTTATCTTCTACCTATGTTAAAAGACCGCTCGAACGATAGCAATGCTTAACAATTTTACACTCTTATAATTTAACACGACCAACTGGATGTTTCCCGCCGTATTACCTGCACGACTGCCGTTCCGTTTTCCGGTCCTCGTAATTACTCGAACGCAATTGGCGATCGTGCGTTGCATCGGTTATCATGCATTTCGCAAAATCGATATGTAAGATATGGCTGTACAGTCAAGTAATTGGTATCGTGGGTGTACGATAAGACAGCGCGAGAATCGGGTCCTGGGAGCTTTACGGGAGGTAGCAAGCCACGGGAAAGAATGTTATCGATGCTCGATTACACAAAGTGCTGTATTTTCTTCGATCGAATTAACGTTTTCCACCTAATTCCCAAAAATACTTTATCCTGTCTTTCGCCGTTTAAAAAAATATTTAAAATTTAAAAAAGTTTACCGCTCAAGTATAATACATCCGCGAGGACTTGCATTCTCGATTGCGTCTGCGCGATAGATGTCGTTACTGCATTTAAATCTTCGGAGTCGAAACCCGGGATGGTCCCGCTTATGCAACTGTTGTTCAGGCATCGAAAAGCAACGTTGGTTGTTTCTGTCACCAAGTGAACTCCTTTATAATTACAATTATCTTCTGTAGACCCTTTGGTTGCAGGAGCAGTCGTTCTTTCATTTTCTGGCGGTACAGTCAACCCTCCTATTACGCGATTAATTCGTAGCGCGTTATTTGAAAACCGCGCCATTTGAGTATCGCGTTTTATGGAAACCGCGCTGTTTGAGTACCGCGGCATAAAAGTACCGCGTTACAGGAGGATTGACTATACTCCTCCACGCATTATAGACAATAAGCGATTGATCGTGCTCTAAAAAGAGAGGTTAAACTGGTGCATCTTCTGTGTCTACGGAAAACACGACTGCAAAGAGTTAAAGAAGTTATTTTTCTCGCGCACTCGATACAAAGACCAATGCCGGGTTCCCAAGCTCCCACTCCATCGTTTTCTCTCTACTTTTCCCATTATCGCGCGCGAATGTGTTCGTACATGCAGTGATACAATTTTTTTCCCGCTTCTACCATCCCAGCGCGCCATTTTCGGTTTCGTTTAAATCGACACTCCTTTGCGGTTATCTGAAATACACGAGACTCGCTCCCACTTGCCGACCCAACGCCCGCGACTTGCAGTCAGAAGATATCCCTAGGACGTTTTTACGAGGCGAAGGATTTCGTCCTGTATACTCTCTGCAATTTAACGTAGAAAATAACAGCACTGATCGTCGTGGCGAGGAGGACGCTCAGCATCAGCGAGATCGCGGTGTAAAAGCCGTTATTGCTGAGGCAAACATTCGTCGTTCTCGCGATCTCGTCGATCACCGTTTCCCGGAGGGGACTTTCGAAGACGATGTTGCTCGGCTCGCTCAGGTCGTCCAGAAGAATCACCTTGAAGCCGCGACCGACGCGTATCGCGTCCGAGAGCAATTCCGCCGATGTGTTCGATGGAACGTACGGTATCGACCGTCGTCTTCTACCTGGCTCGATTTGCTGGAAAATACGTTTCATCAGAGTTAACCCCTTCGGACCTTGTGCACATTGTAATGTACATAATACTTTTCGTACTGTATTTTATTACGTATAGGTTTAAATTTAGTTTCACTTAGTTTTTTTTATACAAATATTTCTCAAGATCTCCTGAATGTTACAAATTTTGCGTAAGGACCATATGTCCATTAAAATGTACATTTACAAATTATAGATAAAAATTATAATTATAATTATATCAAATTATAATTTAAAAATTCGGGTCTGAAGGGGTTAAACGATCGAACCTCTTGCGAAGTACTTTAACTTTTAAAAAAACACTTTTTTAGTTACTCAGCTGATCGACTAAAATGATCGGCTGAGCAATGTTCCTTATCAACGAGCAGCGCTACAAGTAGGAGTGTTGCTAGAAGGGACTTTAGTATCAGTTAATTCTTGCGAAGCCAACTGCAATGCTGGCGAAGAGTCGGAAGTCGCATCTCTCGATGCAGTATAAACTCGGAAAATTCCAAATCATTGTTTATAAGCCGTGGAACATACCTGATCACTCTCAGGACAGGGCTCGCAGTCGGTTTTGCAGAGTTCTACGTTGCACTCGATGAAGAGGTCCATAACGTCGGGGAACTTGAAAGCTTGGAAGAAGGCGTACGCGATTATCGATGCGCCGGTGTTTCCTGTGTCGTTGGTTTTTTGGAATGCCCCGAATAGCTTCGGTTTTAGAATGCACCCTCTTTCGTCCGTCAGTTGTATCGTGTTCGTGGAGGATTCATCGCGAGCCACGCAGTCGCGTACCTTAGAAATCGCAACGTTAACACGACGGATTCGAATTGCAAGCGGCAATTATTACGATTAAATTGCAGATTTCTACGGAATTTATAACAAATTTAACACCAAAGTATACGAAGAGCATGTAACGTAAAAAATATTTTAAATATCTAAGATACATTATTCGTTGGGGCATTTGACGAGTGAAAGAAATATCTACTTGAATACTTCGTTCTTGGCTGCGTTCATCAAACTTGATATTTGCATAAACATCCGCAATGTGTAATTATAATTAATGGTAAACCTGGAGATCAAAGGCTGGATCTCCCTCGACGGAGACGACGAGGGTCATCGTTTCGCCGATCTTTACGAGGCCATCGGCCGCAGGGGCGAAGGGACCTCTTCCAACTTGGATGTCCAACTTGGCGGTCGCCGTGTCGCCGCTGAACGTCACGATTTCTTGATTCAGCATATCGACGGAGAAGTTAACGGTCAGTGCTTTGTTGATGTTGCCCTCCCACAAACAGCGGACTCTTCGCACGGTGTCCCAGACCTCTTGTATTCCTGGCTCGTTCTGAAGAAATACGTATTGCTGATGTGAAATTAGAAGAAGTCATTTCTCTTTAAGGAGCCGTCGACTGCAAGAGCGGCACTCGTCGAAGGAAGAGTTGAAAAATTTGTTACTTTTACTTTGCCTTCTTCCCATTGTTTCTCCACATTTTCACCCGTTAAACGCAACCGTGTTCCAAAATCTCGCACTGCGATTTAACACTAGAACTACCAAGCCAGTCGAAATGACGGTTTCCCAATTTCTTTTAAAAATTCCCCAAGCTTATGGCAGATCCATAGAGTAGATATTCTACGTTCATCTCGTAAAACGTAAATTTCCAAATCGACCATCTTTTCCACCTCGTGATTCCTCCTTTTCCAAAGTACTCATTGCAACGAAAAGTAATAGATTTAACGCGGTAGCTCTAGTGTTAACGCGAAAGAGGATACCAACCTGCAGCACCAAGACATTTTCCAAGTACGCCTGTCCAGCTTCGCCCATGAAGTCGTTGATGAACTGGGTACCGCAGGAATCTAAACTCACCGTGAACGAGTACTTAGTCTGTCCGGAATTCTGCTCGACGTACCGGCATTCGGGACTCATGAAGTACCCCTGCAAGAAATTACACGGTCGATTCGCTTCCGGTATGCCGAGCACGAAAGTGCCGCACGTAACTAATGTTAGGATTTGCTTCCGGGTCGAAGCTGCGTTTGGAGGACCAGGATGTCCGACGTTTCGGCAAAATTGCAGCTGGCTTTGTCAGAGCTTCGAGGAAACCCTGATGCCGAGGAACTTGTCAGAGTGGACTCTGACTCGTTCCTGCGTTCACCTTTGCTCTTTGAGGCATACTGCAAAGGGTTAACTCTTCGAGGCACGGGAATTCAAAAAATAAAATGACCTACGTTTTTTTTTAATTGAATAAAGTTGATTTATATTTATTAACAAAGTTATATACTAATATAAATTTTAGAGGTGGGATTAAAAGTGTCCCACCTCTTTGAAGCATGAAGATGCACGGTGGGACATTTTTGTCCCACCTCTAAAATTTATATTATTATATAACTTTGTTAATAAATATAAACCAACTTTATTCAATCAAAAAAAAATTGTGCAACATGGGTCATTTTATTTTCTGAATGCCCGCGCCTCAAAGAGTTAACCCTTTGCACTGTGAAGTTACCTCTGGCGTGACAAAATTATTTTTCCCTAAAACTCTGAAGTCGCCTCTGGCGTGATTTTTTCTGAACAATCGCTTTGTTGATATAACATTAAACTTTACATAACTGCAAGCAATTACTGCATACCTAACATGTGATATCAAAAGCACAGAAGTTAAATCAGAGTTGGCCAAGAACAAGCTAGGAAAACAATTATAGAGCAAAGGGTTAACTGGACAGCTGGACACTCTGACGAAGTAAATCCCAACATTGGCTATTATGGCCGCGAAAGCCTCAAAAGTAGCATTCTCACGGAACCGTTGAAAAGGATTGCTTACTTTGGAGTAAATAACTCCGTCGAAGGCGCGGTTGAATTCGATGTTGATGGTCATCATGGTCTTGCTGCACTCGACGTCGAGGGCGTGAATGTGCGGAGGGTGTTTCAATGGGTCGTCCTCGCCCTCTCCTGTGGTCATGGAAGTGCCCATGGAGCCTGCGGATAGAATCAGTTTCACTTCAATCGTCCACTTCTTTCGTCGACTCTAAACCATTATTTCGCTGCTCCGATAAGTTTAACCCTTTCGCTACCAGCGTCCTTTCCGCCGAGACACTTCCGTTGAATGAGACGCCGCACCGGATTTGTTCTTTATCTCGCCATAAGTTACTGTGCTCGATAGTATTGCCGAGCTGCACCGAGCCATCTCACTCGGTGCAAACAAACTGCAGTGAGCAAGCCACTGAAATTTCAAGGCCAGAGTAGCAAAGGAG
This sequence comes from Cerceris ruficornis, assembly GCA_963989415.1. Taxonomy (NCBI): domain Eukaryota; kingdom Metazoa; phylum Arthropoda; class Insecta; order Hymenoptera; family Crabronidae; genus Cerceris; species Cerceris ruficornis. The sequence goes on from OZ022518.1 coordinate 32,321,076, forward strand.
AGGGCGTAAACAATCGCCCGCGATCGTAAATGTTATTTTACGAACAATAGTTGTTCCCCGTAGGTGAATGGCATCTTACGGAGACCGACTTCAGTCGGCCGTCGTACGTGATTGGTATTGTGGGATCGTGAAAAAGAAATAGAGGCGCGCGGTAACCACTATAAGCAGCGGTACTGGGCCTGCGTAGCTTAACGCTAGACCTACCAAACCAGTCAAAATGACTGGTACACAATTTTTTCCAAAAATTCTCAAAGTTTATAGGAGAGTTATAGAAGAAATATTTCACGTCCAACTCAAAAAACATAAATGACCGAATTGATCATCTTTTTCGCCTCTTGATTCCTCTTTTCTCAAAGTACTTATTTAATGTATTGAAATATAATAGATTTAACGCCGGTAGTTCTAGTGTTAACACGGGAGATCTGGGTCGGCGCGGTTCCACCGCGCCAGCGACCTCTCCCCGATGTTAATTCCTTTTCACGTCCTTTTCTCCTAAGTTCTTTGTACCAGTGTACCACCCCGATCCAACAGTATTTTATGGACACCGATCATACTTGCTCGTCGTAGCGAAAGGGTTACAACTCGAAGAACGCAATCCGATCGACTCACCCTCGCCAGTCGTCCCTCCCGTAGCCGCTGTTCCGCTCGTTCCGGGCCGTTTGGTGCTCGCGCTTCCGCTGGTACCTTCCTCGGGTGTCTGAAACGCCGTAGACCCGTCGTCGCGAGTCGACGGAGGATATCCACCCGCGTCGTTGTCGAAAGCCCCGCTTTCGGTGCCAGGGGTCGGAAAAGATGGCGAGGGACGCTCGGACGGATATCCATACGTCGTGAACCCACTCGGCGACGGGTACCCTATCTTGGAGACTCCGGAAGACGCCTGATCTCTGGTCGAAGGGAAGCTAGAAACCGGACGTTGCGAGGAGTAGCCATAAGTGCTGGAAAACCCTCCCGGAGTGGAGTAGCTTCCTGGAGGAGTTCCACTTCCCGACGAGCCGGTACCGACGCTCGCACTGCCATAATCCACCGTGGGCCTCTGAGTCGAGGTGAATCCGTAGCTCGTTGACACTCCAGCCGAGTATCCTCCGGAGGACGGGGGTGTCTGGGTCGTGGAGGGTGGCCTGACGCTCGTCGAGGGGAAACCGCTGGGTGGCGGCAAGTAGGTCGTGGACCCTCTGGTCGAGGTGAGAGGTGGAAAAGCGGAGGATCCGGTGTTTGCGTAGGTGGGCTGCGTCGCGGATGGCCGAGCGTTGTAGGAGTTGGAGGGCGAGAAACCTGCTCCGGACTGGCTGCTCGGCGGAACGTACGTCGGCCTCGGAGTGGAAAACGGCGAAACCTGACCGCTCGTGGGTCCGACGGATTGGCCAGGTGGACCGGCCTGAGGAGTGTAAAGGGAGGAGGGCCTCTGATAGGGGTAGTTGGTCGCCCCGGTTTGAACGGGGGACGAGTAGCCCGACTGTTGCGTTGTCGAGGGTGCTTGGAACGGTCGAGGTCTCTCCGGTGGCCTCTGAGTGCTGTACGGCGGCAGGTATCCCTCGGACTGCTGGCGAACTGGAAGAAGATCGGCAGCGTCGAGAAGCAAGATTTATCAGGATTTCCGTCGATTAGTCGACCCTCGCTGTTTGCGCGTCCATCTTTCGCGCTGCTTCTCCTCGACGAGAAGCGACGCAGGCGTGGAAAAAAGCGGTATTAATACCGAACACCCTACGAGTCTCCTTTTATTTCGTGTTACGCTACACCCTACGGGTGGAATTATGCGACGGGGCGTGCAAGGGATACGCCGGAACTGCGTTAACCCGACGCGAAATTAATGCCGCCACGAAGATTCGATACGGAGGAGAAATTACATCTTGGAGAGGTATACGAGCGTTTTAGGCGAAGCGTCGAGATACGGGGATGTTGGTAGTAAGCGTGCAAGTACAAAGTTAATGGCATTCCAAAGTTAAAGGACCGATAGAATTAAGACGCTTCCGTCCACGGAAGAGGTCAGGGCCCACCGAACGGTCTGTGCGTCGGGACGACGGCTCGGCCGAAGGTTCTGCCCTCGAGAAGGGAACTTGGTACGAGTTAGTTTCGTGGCGTTTGAAGGAACGTAAAACGCGGTTATTTAGGAATTCCCCCGAAAGGAAGATACGTGCTCCTGGAGAACGTACTTTTACGTGCGCCCTGCCGGTAGATCCCCTGAATCCACTCTAGGATATTTTGCGCCATCACGTCTGCCGGCGACGCTGGAGCAGCTCGCTGGACTCTCGAGTGGGCTAATGAATTTCAAACGGATCGTTTTTATCAAACTCCTCGGAGTAATCCCATCGATTCTGCCTCGTCTCTCTCTCACATAAGCACATACATACGCACAGTCTACCTTTCATCGATCGTACTTATTTTAGACGGGATGAGTTCGTCCGCGTCTTCCTTACCAGCTGACGGAGAAGTTCGGACGAATAGGGCGTGACCTCCGTACTCCTGACCCGCGGCCGTGCCCAGGACGGCTACCAGCAGCAACGTCGCCGTTACCCTCATCTTTTACCTGCAATTCAATTTCATTTTAGCCGTCGATTCTCCGACATAAACTGCCGTGCCCTGCGAGCGTTTTCTCGCTCGAAGTTTCCGGCGCCAAGTGGCGCCACTTCGTCGAAACGCAGCTCAGAGCCGCTGGAAATTCGTTCGAGAAGAAAATGAATCGGAAGAATATTTTAACTAACAACTAAATACTTTATCAGTCAAAATGACTGGGTGCTAAGTTTTTTGTAAACGTTTTTCAGCAGAGAATCGGTAGAGCAGATATTTCCCGTGTATCTTGTAATGTTCAAATTACTTAATCCTTTTGTGCCGACTGGAAAAATTGATTAAATTAATAACAAATGCATTTCACTGTTTGTTGAAAAATGTACCAATAATATTTGTCTGACATTGCTGAGAAAAATGGAAAGGTCGGTTGTCTATTATAAAGAATAGTTACAAAGAAAGAGAATCGACATGCAGTCACAGGTAGATATTCAACATTTAATATAAATCATAATTTGTGCATTTTCTATTGTTTGTAACAAAATTACTAATATCATATGACAAAACTAAATAATAACCCATGATGAGCATCGTAAGGAGTATTGCTAACGACGATATGTCGTCGTCCGGCACTAAAAGGGGTAACTGCTCATCCTCTTTGCCGCTTGATCCCTCTTCTTTCAAAGTATTAGGGAGCCGGAAAGTAATGTCGTTAAATTCAGGCAAATTTTGTAACGAGTTTTTACTTTTAACCCTTTGCACTCCGTTGTCTCCACAGCGCGACATTGTAATAGAAGCTGATAATTCCGTCGTCAGGTAAATCCGGTGTATTTTTTTATTTTTTTATATTGTAAAACATAATTTTAAAATGTTCACGCTTCTTTTTTAATGACAAAGCCAGATTTTCAATTTTCCACAGACGTGCACTCGCACAACTGTAAATTGTGCTGGAGTAGCTGATAGCTCATAGTAAAAACTGCTCGGAGGGCCAAGGTTTAATGAATGACGCAATCACCCTTGTTATCAACACTTTTGTCATCTAGCGTGCGAATTTTCAATGACGGATCGACAAAAGTCAAATGGTTTTTGAGGAAAATATCTGCAGAAACGACATTACTTTCCGGTCCCCCTAATACTTGTTCAATATATTTGAGCACAACGGAGTTATCGCCCGTGGATCTACCGTTAACATCCTTTCTATCGTTCGTATCGAACGTGCGATCTCGTTAATTATCCTCGCGATTAGTCCTCGTTTCATTGATATTCACGGAAGAAGGATCAGCGGAAGGTTCTCAAGGTCCCGCGATCATCGAGAAGTCGTGACCAGCTCGCTTCGGCCTCTCGGTCGGCGATCTTCGAAAGTAGAAAGCGATCATTATGAAACCTATGCCCGCGGTCGTCGTTCGTAGCTTTTGACAGTTGACGTCACCCTGGAGACGAATTACCCGTGAGAAGAGGAAGGAGAAGCCGAAGTGCCGTGATTTCTCCCCAAGGTCTCGAGTTTCCGTGCCTCGAACGGTCCAAAAACTCTCCCACCTTCCAGACAATGGCAAAGGACGCACGAAATTCAACAATGACTTCTCCGGTCGGATTTACGATCTCAGATGGAAGATACATAGACCTCGGGATTGCGATTTTCACTCGATTCGTTGCCGAGCACACTTTGGCACGAGAACAATGGAGAGGCGGAGGATTGGTGGCGAATTTGGAATTGAAATGCCACCGGAGATCCTTCCGCGAGATTTCAGAACCGGCATTAAGTTGTGAACACTTAACTCTTTGAGGCACGGCGGGATTAAAAGTGTCCCACCGTTTTGCCGAGTGAATATGCATGGTGGGATATTTTTGTCCTACCTCGAAAATTTGTATTAATTTATAACTTTGTTAATATAATTAAGCCAAGCTTGTTCAATCAAAAAAAATGTGCGTGCAACATGCCTCATTTTGTTTTTTAAATTCCCGTGCCTCAAAGAATTAACACGTTCGAGGACGTGAATGCCATAACATCCATTTTAATCGTGATGCAGAATGACACGAATGCTATAGCATTCATGTCATGCCAAATGATAAAGCCAATTTTAATTCATTTAATTTTATATAACCTTATTATTTTGTAACTATTATGCAGTTTAAAGTGATGGCCAAGTGATTCATTGAGTATTTTCATACTAATTTATTTTTTCTCTGTGTAGTTAGAAGTGTAAGTTAGAAGTGTAATACTTGACTGTCTATTTCTGCAGCTCACTGAAATTTTTACTGTCCGCGAACGTGTTAAACGAGCGATGCTTCGAAGATGGTACGCGTGTTCGTTTTGACGCGGGTTTCGACGCAGCGCGTTGCAACGTCGCAAAGTGGCTCGTTTATTCGCATGCCTTTTTCCTCGATGACTTCGATGCTCTTATCGTGACGAAGGAAATCTCTGCCCGAAGATCGCCCGAGCTCTTGCTCTCCGCAATTGCCAGCGCTTCTTTCTGTTTCAGATAGGAAACAGGGGCTATCGACTTCCGAATCTTTCCCAACGCTAATACGTTTTTTACAGTGTGCCAGGTGTCTTGGGTTTTTGCTCCTTTGCATGGCCTTTCTCCGTTTCAACTTTTCATTTAGAGAAAATTATCTAATACTTTGGAACGTTGATCGCGAGCGAAGGTGGGGAAGATCGGACGGTTTTCGTGAACCGCAAAAATCGGCGAAAACAGCTTCGGTGTGGTACAGCTATCGGGAGAAAAAAATCGGCAAATGCGACGGCGAGAGAATTTTTACCGCTAGATCGATGGACGGTAAAACTTTTATACTCGAATATATTAAATAAGTGCCTTGAAAGCAGAGAAATTGAGCGACAAAGATGATTGCTTGTTAAGTAATTCGTGTATTATAAGATACACGTGAATATTGTTGAACCCTCGTGTTTATCTATCTCCGAAAATTAATTTTATAACACTTTGATAACATTTTTTGATCGATTCGTCGAATCAAAGGTTCCATCGGCTCAAATCGTTCAAACAGTAGCCCTCGTGGTCTCGTAAAAACGATGAAGGCTGAAGGAAACGTGAAAAACCCAGTACGACCATCGACCGATACAGGAAGAATATATTAAAGCGTTCTATCAATTACAAAGAAACAATGGCGATCTTTCAATTGCGGCTTCACCTTTATTCAAACGTGGGAACGAAAATTCCCCGAGCGAAAAGCCGATCGCGGGCGATCTTTCGCCAGAATTTCGACAGAAACCTTCAGCGGGGCACAGTGGAATCGCTAAATAGCCTTTCAGGAGTCCGGGAAGACCGTTTCCACGATTGTTTCGCTCTTCTCACGTGCGAAGGAGCGTTAGAAGATTTCGTCAGATCAGATTACGAGAGGAGACGCGTAATCGGCCGATCTTTATAATCGTAACGTACGTGCACGCCGGCAGAGGTTGATTTTAGGCATAACTGGAGTTACTTGAGCAATACGGTAATTTCAGGGAAATCTGAATTCCCCCGGCAACGTTTCCCATTAACACGTTCCGCGCCAAGCCGTTTTTGCCCGACTTGTCGTTCAGGCCGTTTGATGTTTTCACTAAAGATTGATATATTATCACGCAATGTTTCATTACATCATCAATTCATAAGCAATTAGCTTGTTTAGAGTAGGTATCACATCGTGTACCATTTATGGCACACGTGGCGCTGCAATCAGGTCGATTGTAAAATTCAGTCGGATCGAAACTTTTCAAACAAAATGTAAAAAAATTCGGTACTGAAGTAGCAAGACAAAAAACTAGAAGAGTAGTGACGTTTGCAGCGATTTTATGCATTTCTTGCTTTAAAAATGTTAAACATTAGCTGTTATTATTTCTTAGTGTATATATAACAATTAAGAAAGTTTATGTGCTTTGCTCTACACTGCATTTTTTTACAATGTTTCATTCTTTTGGTGGAAATAAATTTTACAGAATTAAATTTGCCACAAAATATATGTTTTCACCGCGTTAAATAAATATGTTGTGTGTACCATAAATGGTACACGTGGCACGGAACGTGTGAACACTAGAATCATTGACTTTGTATCTGTTATATCCGAATGTACTGAGCGAGTACTTTGGAAAAAGGGGAATCAAGTGGTGAAAGAGATGATCAACTAAGTAATTTAGGTTTTGTAAGATAGAAGTGGAATATTTGCTTCATTGCTCTTCCATCAATTTGGCGAATTTTTATAAGAAATTGGGTCATTATTTTGGCCTGCTAAATTTACATTACCCGGGCAGAATCTGCAGTTTGGACCAATTAATTGATTAATTTTAATAAAAGCACATAATTAACGTTGACAAAACCCGATCTGTTATAATGTCCCGGTGGAAAGCACAAATGGCGTTAATTAATTACAAGGTATGCATTTAGCAAGTCGACGAGGCTCGGTGAAACAACCGAGAAAGTTTTAATCGACGTACGCCTGGAAATTGACGTTTTTCCCCCGATGGCTAACTCGCCTTAATTGACAAAAAAGAACCGATTAATTTGTAAACAGTCGACGATTAATATTTTTTTCCTTTCCGCGAAGCTTCAATACGCAATTTGTTAACGCGCTGCTCAAATTACACTTTGACGGCGCGCGAAACTTGAACCGCGTTCAATTAAATTTCTACGCGATCTTTTTTGGAAAGGTTGCGCAAGCACTTTCTTCCCCGAGCGATGGTGCAAAATACGCCGTTCTTTCGCGAGAAACGTTCTCGATGATTCCTCGATTTTGGTCCTGTTTGTCTGCGAACCGCAGCACGCTTTGCTCCCGCGCTTTCACGCACGCTTTCAGCATCGCGTTTGTTTGCGTTTTTACCGCGCAAAAAATTCCACCTCTATTTTTAGAGGATTTGCGAGCACGTAGAGAAAGTAAGCAAATCTGCTCGAGTGCAAATTGTTTAACGCGCGCGTTAGCCCCGAGATGCAGCGAGTTCGCGCTTACGAAATTCACTTTCGCCGTACTTTCCTCCGATTTTGGCTTATTTCCGCGGACATTCGTCATTTTTGCCCGCTACACTCGCCGTGCTGGTGCTTCGAGCACGTTTTTTTTAAAAATTATGAATATTCAGGAATATGCAATGAACGATTCGACGATAAGCGCTGCGAAATGGATTAACTCCGCAGTTTCAGTTTGTGTAACGCTTCGATCGTACGCACTTGTTGGCTTTTACGTGTGGATCTACTTTTCCGTTATGCCACTAAACGGATTACAGGCGGCCCTCGACTTCTGCACATTCTACTCTCGCACAATTCGCTATTTCGCACAATTTTAAAAACTCAATTTTTTAAAGATTTTTGTCGATATCGCAAATATTGTTCGCTTCCTTGCAGTCGCTCCCGCGGAGCGCTCGCTCAAACGTTCTCTGTTAGAGGTTCTCTAATATTGTAGTAGGCTCTCTAGTATTGCCTACTAAGGGTCAGAGAATCTCCAGTTTACGAAGAAAACACGTGGAAGCGCTTAAACACTCCTCGTTATCTTATTTACGTATTCTGATAAATAAATTTCATAAAAGACAATTTTTTAACACTAGATTTACGGGCGTGAAATCTGTTAAATTGCAATATATTAAATAAGATCTTTGGAAAAAGAGGGATGAAGCGGCAAAGATGGTAATTCGTTAAGTCATTACTGTATTATAAAATATACGTGAAATATCTACCGTACAGCGTCTCTGTAAATTTGAGAAATATTTATAAAACAAGTAGGAACCCGTCAATTTGACAGCATCCGTAAATCTAGTGTTAATCTCGCCGTGCCTCAAAGAATTAATGCGTTTCCTATATCCTTCTACTTTCGAACAATCAACATTCGCACACATTTTCGCACAATTATGTGCGAAGGTCGAGGACCGCCTGTAATCGTAAACTTCAAAGACCGCCATTTTGGTGCACGTCTCCCCAATTCGAGAAGTATCTGCCTACTTCAGTGCTCCGCGACGAGTACTCGAAAACCGTGCGATTGACCGAAAGATCGATTCTTCCTGTACGAATTGAAATTGAGAGAAGTAAGGGAAAAATCTTTTCCCGTAAGCCACGAAAAGGAATGGTAATCGGCAACGATTTACGTAGCGGAAGTAGCGTCCGCGGCTCGTCGTCGTGGGTCGCCGCGAGGGGAAACTTCAGGATCACTGTCGCTTTCGAGGAGCGTGGACTTGGCAGCGGAATGTTCCGGTCGTTCCGGATGCTCATTCCCGGCCAGGCAGAGAAACGAAATCGTGATCTGCTCTCGTACTCGCTCTCGGATATCGGTGTCTCTTTCCGGCGGGGAGAAATGGGAAGAAAGGGGGAGGATGCGCCACGCTCGGGCAAGAGTTCGAGAAGTCAAACGTGCTCGGAGTCGTGCTCGGCCGAGGTGAAAGGTGAAAGTCGCGTCGGCCTCGGGACCGTACACGCGACTTTTCAGGGCTGAATAGGATGTTGGATAACCAGCCGAGAGTCGTACTTTTTTCTGAGGACGAAACACGGTAGCGGCGACTTTTGTGCTTCGTTGCTGGTGTTCCTTCGTACTTCGGCTTCGATAGCTACTCTCATTTCGCTTGGGACCTACTGTTCTAAGGGGGGATTCCCATTTCACGGCTAAAAAAATTTGTGTTTTTTTTTTATTATTATTATTGTAGTTGTATATTATTATTGTATACTCTTGAGAAACAATGTGCAAAATTTCAATCCGAAATTCGTTGAATTGACAAAGTTATGAGTCAATAACGAACTCGGCGCGCACGTATGCTTAGATAGCGAGCGGGCAATACCCGAGAGGTTCCTGTTTAGTGTAGCAGGTATATAGTCTTTGACTTTGACTTTGAGACTCCACCCATCCGTCGGTGTCAAATTCAAAGTTGGTGGGGTGGAAATTAAATGCTCTACGAGTGATTAGGCCAGGTAAACAGCCGAACGCTGGTTCCTGGATTGAAAACTGTACGTAAAACTTCAACCGCGTTTTTCTCGAAACGGGTTTTCTCTGTACGGCCGACATGATATCTCCGGAACTATTCAGTCGATTGCCTTCAAATTTGGCGCAATTCTCGAAAAAACATATACATTCACAACTTTTTGTTTTATAAACAAACGTGTGGCGGTTGCGAAAAAACAAAATTTGTTTTCCAGTCGTCGCAGTTTCTTTAGTTTTTGGGAAAAAAATTTATCCGTAGTTCATACCAGAACTACATTCATAAGGAGTAAATTGCCATTTGAATTTTTTGTTTCAAACAACTTGAAGATCAGTTATCGTGTCGGCCAACGACACAGTACCGTGCATTTCCGCGTGCAGCAGTTTAACATCGTACAGGGCGGAATATTCCGCTTACGGATTCAAATGGGTTAAGAAAAAAGAGACTGACACGGTGTTCAAACCTAACTCCCACATTTCGAATTCTTGCGCCGTCTCATCGAGCCTCACGGCAATTGCCAAACACAGGGCATCAGCGTGCATCGTTACACGGAGAATCGTCCACCCAGAAGTCGGTGTATGCCACGAGAAACGATCCACCCCGAAGCGGAATATCGAACTCCAATGGCACGAATCAGGGATACAATCTCCGCGCGCATAGTCGCCGAGCAATCCGCCGAATTGGATTTGGTCTCGTAGCGGTTGGCGGTTTGCGAACGATCCCCTCGAGGACCAGCTGCCATCCACTGTTCATCTGTTCTAACGCTGCTCATACGTATCGTAGACCCTAGAAATTCAGTTCTAGCCGCGATTCGGTTCCCGTTTCCTGTGGGTATCGAAGGATTTCCTCGAAGAGCCGAGGCTACTCTGCGGCGGCTCGAGACCCGAGCCAAAGGTGACCCGGTAACCGTTGAAATTACGAAAGAAGCGTTTAACGCGCAACGATTCGGTTCTTTTTCAAGCGGCACGAATGACGCGGTCGGCGATTGTTAACGTGCCAAGAACGGCGGTGGTCCGGCGAGGAATTGCAAATCGAGTCGCAGAAAGGCGGAAAAATTGCCGAAGGAGACACGCGAGGAGCACTCGTTGCTCGAGCTTCTTTTGTGCCTCTGTGTCTGCAGAAATTGCGGACACCTGGGCTTGTGGAAGGTCTTCTTTGCATTTGGGTCGTTACCAAACGTCGCACAGGGGTCGATTTCGCTGAAATTCTGGCCAAAACGTCAAAATAGCTCCGATTTAATCGAAAATTGATATATTAGCATCATTTGGGTCGCTGATTACGAATCAGAACTAAAAACTTTAAAAAATAGAATGGCAGTTTCAATACGGCGGACGTGGGTGTCAAAAATATTTGGTTTCGCACAAAAATTAGTGTTCTTATGTGTTTTGAGTAGCTGATCACTGATCAGAACTCAAAAATGTCAAAAATAAAATAGCGGATACGATATACCAATAAGTAAAATTACGATAGCGCGCGCGCGACCAACAATTGTGAATAACTCGAAGGCTAGCAGAAAGTAGCAGCTGGAACCGATCGGCTTCTGTTCAGAAAACTTCAAACTTTAATTTAAAAAAAAATTAAACGCCAACCTAAGCTAACCTTTCAACTATTTCCTTAGGAAAGGCAAAGAAATGCATGGGTCTCATATTTTCATCATAAACGCTGTAAATTGTTAAATAAAAAAATGAAATCGACATATTTTAAAATTTAAATCATGTCAGATACCTACCAATAGAGAATCAAAGAGAACACAAGTTTATAGTACATCAAAAACATCATTTTAGTTCCGGCGCGGAAACATTACGTTACAAATGTATTAACTTTGAGATCGTAAAGCTCTAAGAACATTGTGTAAAAAAGGTCTTATTAGTGCACACATATGGTCCGATATGTTATAAATCAAATACAATTGTCAGAATTCAATTATCAATGAAAAAGTTTTTGGACTTTTGGCCAGGATTTCAGCGGAATCGACCACTGTGCGCCGTTACGTTGTCGAAGAAAAAATCGAGCCGCTCCTTCAATTACAGTAGACCCTCGTGTAACACGGTTAACGTGTAACATGCCGTAGGAGTTTGCGTTATGAAAAGTAGTCGCAATATCTTGGCACCGTTGCTACGGTCCGAGTATTTTCTCGTACTTCAAAGTTTTCTCTCGCAAACAGTAAATCCGATTCAAGGCGCTCGGCGCTTCTGTCTCTTCTCTTTGAAGACTCGCGAGAAAGTTGGCGTACGAGCGCTCTTCTTTAAGTTATCGCCGTCGAGCGCAAAGCGCCAACGAAAGTGCAAGCAAGTACGCGATTCCGTTATTCCGTCCTGACATGGCCGCTTCGTTTCGTCTCCGCGAAACACCTATGGAAGATTTTCCTAGTCAGGTATTTTTTCTCCTAACGATTCACCGGCGAATCAACGAGGACGAATGCAAAGGTGATTTCTATCGCACGGAGATCAAATAAACCTTCGCGGCACATTCGAATAATTGAATCATAAGCGTGCGCGAGAACGCAAAGCGGGGGAAATAAAGTTACACCGACGAAATCGTAGAAATTGAGAGGATTAAAAAACCCGGCTGCCGTTCCAACGAGTTTCTTTCTGCGCTTTTTTTCCATGGAGAAAATCGGATTACCGGCGTGGCTCCGCGCAGGACAAAAAGAACGAAAAGCTCGAAGCTCAACGGAATCCAGCGCTCGCGGTTCGTTCGAGCGAGCGTTAATTTCGAGGCGGTATTTTCCAGTCGTTTGACTCTCAACCGAAACTGTCGATTCTCTCGCAACGCCCGGAGAAGCTGGCTCGATCGAGGTTCGCGAATCGGATTAATATACCGGCACTAATTGCCCGCCAATTGGCGCAAAAGTTCGCGCTCCTGCAACGGGAATTGCGACGTTCTCGAGGTCGTTTCGTCGCGAGAAGACGAGGATCCGAGAGAAACCGCGACGAACAGGTAGCAAAGGGACGAAGAAACGAGAGGAGACGAAGGAAGAAGGGAAAGAAATGTGTCATCGTCGTCCCGTAATTATCGTGCGAAATTCGTGAAGTTTGTTACAACGGCGGCTGTAACGTCTGACTGTTTGCGGTTGGTCGATTAGGCAAGTGTAGGGTGCACTTGAGATGCTGCGGTTTTTCTCCCGGCGTTTTTGTGCCTCGCCGTTTCGAAGCGGAATTTTAATAACGAAGGAGGACGGTACTCGTTCATTATCCGACTTTCGCAATAGCCTCCTCCTCCTCCATTTTCTTCTTCTTTTCCTTCTTTTCTTTCTTGCCGGAGCGACCTCGTCCCAGCGTTGTTACGTTTTTACCGGCTAATCGACCAACGTGCCACGAGAAAAACACTCGGATCGCCGAGGGCTCTTCTGTGCCACGGGCTACGTTCGTTTCGTCGTAGATTCTTTCGCGAGTTTTGCCAGTCTGCAACGACCCACCAAAGAGCGCGCGCCGTTGTTTCTAAGTAAACGGCGTGCGAGCTTTGTCGGTTAAAATATGCAACGCTGTTTGTTCGTTCTTTGCTGCTTAAGAGAGAGCAAACCGTCGACCGAGAAGGACAAAATGTACCTTCGGCGGCTTGCTCCTCGGACACGGCTTCTTGAATCGAAGAGGATGCTTGGTCACGCAATTCAAAGTTGCAGCTCGACAACAAGGGTAACGGACTTTTCTCTGTGTTTTTTTAAATACCGTCGCATCCACCCCTGAAGCGCACTCCGCGCATTTGTTCAGCGTCCCGCATGGAACAACTGTGCATAGAGGACGGTGGACTCTCGTGTAACGCGATTCTCCGCACAACGCGACAAATAATAGAGCATAGGAAGTACCTGATTTAACCCTTTTGATACGGGTATCTTTACCGGCACGGTATTTTTGCTGAACGGGCCGTCGCGCCAAAAGTGTGCACGGTGCGCGAAAAAGATCGACAGCGGCCGCACTTGCGCCTTATTGCAACGGAGTTGCTTTGACAGTGTTTTTGAAAAAAGATCTTTCCTTCTAATGCTGTGTGTCCAGAGTAAGATATTCGAGGCGCAATAACTCCAATCACTCGTCGTATATGCAATACGCTGCATTTTATGGAGAGCGGCTATAGTCGCCCGTAGTATGTCAGCGGTATTTTATGGAGAGTGACTATAGCCGCCCGAAGTAGTGAAAGGGTTAAGAATTAACCCTCTGCGAGCCCTTGTGAATTTGAGGTAAAATAAAACACGTCTGAGTTTCTGATCTTCAAAGTCGATTTTTTAACATTGCCAGATATTCGAATTTAATTCTCAAAAGTGATGAAAGTCCTTACAATCCACTGTTCGAAAATCAAGTTGTATTTATTATTTAAAACTGTACTTTTGCCACTTTGTAATATGCCGTCGTGCCACTGGTCTTCGGGTACCACACAAAATTCGGACTATAGAGGGTTCAATTTGCTTCGGGTGATCATTAGATTGTTTTTTTCGTCGTTGCCGGCTTCTTTTACTTCACCGTTGCCCAGTTTTTTGATTTTCAATGAAAAAATATATGCGGATCGAGCAGAGCTGCTGGCGAATGAAAACCTAAATTGCGGGTCCGCCGTTCGCCAGATGCGACCACCCCGTGAAATTCAAAATCCGTGCCAAGTGAATTTTTCCAGAGTTATCCAAATCTTTCACGACAGCGAGACCAGGGATAAAACAACGATTCAACGTAAAACGTGCCAGTATAGCGGGACTAAATTCAGTTTTGCCGGTATCAACGACGACATACAAGAGTCTACTGTAGTTGGGAAAATTCTACGTAGCCACACACACGACGATTCCAACCTTTGCCTCGAAAACTTTGAAACACTCATCGGCCAATTACGGGCAGCGTGTCAAAGGGTCACGTAAACGCATCCGTGGCGCTTAAGGGTCGATCCAGCCGAATCATCGATCCCCCTAAGACGATCGGATGGACCTGGCGACCTGAAATTATCCCTCTCCCCTTCGCCCTCTTAACACTAGAACTACCAAGCCAGTCAAAATGACTGGTACACAATTTTTTCCAAAAATTCTCCAAATTGATAGGAGAGACATAGAATAAATATTCTACGTCCATCTTATAAAACACAAATTACCGAATCGATTATCTGTTCCACCTCTTAATTCCTCGTCTTTCAAAATACTTATTTAATATTTTGAAATATGATAAATTTAACGCCGGTAGTTCTAGTGTTAATCCACGTCCCCCTCGAGGACCCGAGTCGTCTCACGAATTCTCAAAAAGATGCTCGAAAGCGAGCTCGACGGATGGCATCGGAGATTCTCCATCGATCGGTCGCAATTAAAAGGCAACGAGGTGAAAGTTCACCAGGCATCCCCGCTTTCGAATTGATAAACAATTAGAGATCGCCGAGGGATGACCTCGAAGACGCGGCCGATTAAGGCGTTAATCGGCGTTAAGTCGAAAGCGCTAACGCGACACGATAATGAAAAACGTTGCGGAGGAGAGAAAAATCGGCCGAATACGGCCCGTTCGGCGAGGATCGCCGAGTGAAAACTGTTACGTTCGATGGGTCTGGGTTACGAGGACATCGATTGCCTTATACGCCGAGAGGTTCGCGAACTAGAAAAGCCACGGAGAGCGCGGTTTCTACTTCGCAATGTCGGCAGGCGGATCGTCGTTATCCGATCTCGCCTCGGAGAACGCTCTGCAAGGAGCATTCGAAGGATCGCTCCTCGCCTTTGATCCGATTATTTATTTCGTTAGGCTGGAAAGGGAGAGTAGCCTTGAATTTCAGGACGCGGAGGTCGTAAATGTCGGGGCGCTTAATAAACGATCCGATTATGTGGCTATACTTTCACGCTACGTTTATTTATTTCGTTGTACCGCTAATGGAAGTTAACGTCTAACGGGACAGCGTTTCGACGCGGTGCTTGGAAAATTGAGAAATCGGAGCGAATCTTCGATAATTGACGTATCGAGGAATCGTAAAGGTCTTAATGAATTAGTCGACGCTAGAACTACCAAAGAGAAACCTATTATATTAAAATACATTAACACTAGAACAACCGGCGTTAAATCTATCTTATTTCAAAATATTAAATACGTACTTTGAAAATGGAGGGACCAAGAGGCGGAAAAGCTAATCAATTCGATGATTTATGTTTTTTAAGATTGACACAGAATATTTATTCTAAGACTCTTCTATAAACTTGGAGAATTTTTGGAAAAAATTGTGTACCAGTCATTTTGACTGGTTTGGTAGTTCTAGTGTTAAATAAGTACTTTGAAGATAGGGGAATTAAGAGGTAAAAAATGACAGCTCGTAAATAAAATAACCTACAAAATATAAAAATATAGTCGTTTCGGTAAACGTTGGAAAATTCGTCCCAACACGTTTCTTTGTCTTATTCCACTGGAAAATTTGCAATGAAGTAATAGCCGAAAAGTCAGTCGATCCGCTTTCTTCGCGCTCGGAGAATCGGAAGAAAGTAGACCGATCGATCGGAATTCGTTGTTCGTTAGAAGGACCACCGGTATCGTCAAAATGGGAATTACTTTCAGCGATGAACGATCGGTCGCGCGATCTCAATTCCGCCCGAAATCGCTTCTCCCTCGGATCGGCCAGATTCGAAGCTTTTAACCAGCCTCGGCTCGTTCGCCGTTCAATTCCGTGGACGGAATCGATCGAACGGTGACCGAGTCGACGTAGAAAACGATTAATCGAGAAACATAGCGGCGAAAGGATGTCAGTATCGTCGGGTTACGGAGAATGACGCGAATATCCGCCGCAGAATATATCGCGGGACGATTTGTCAATGCGACGAAAGTTAAATCGCTCTTTCGCCGGGATTGCGCCGCGATGCCGGCTATAAGTGTGCCCACGACCAACGTATGTGCGTATGTACATACCTATGTACCTATATACCCATGTACATGGATCAGATACGTGATTCGGCGATTCTTGCCTCCCGTGCGAGAACACCTTGTCGTTTCAGGTCGTCTTTTTGCGTTTGTCGTTTCAATTGAGTTCCGAGCTACGCAGATTCTCCGGGACGCCATGGAAATCTTCGATTTTCATCATCGCGGGACGCGCAAGAATTGAGCCGTTACTTTTGAAAGTGGTATAAGTTCGTTCCTGAGAAAGGTATGTTAGTTTTAGCTAAACTTGGGCGTGTTCTGTTCGCATTTCAAATGGCAGAGCAAACAGAGTGAAATATCCTCGCGATTTCGTTCAAAGGGTTTCGACTGTTACACGTTACAGCATGAGAGGTGTTGCACGCACTCTGAAATATTATCTCGACAGAAGAAAAAAGGGACTTGTACCCTACAGAGGTATATAATACAGAGAATACAGAGAATACAGAGAATTATTGGGAGACGATTGGAGTATCGAAAAATTGGAAACTGAACGATGATGTTCGTCGCTTCTACGAGTTTGCGTTGTACGACGTTTAACGAGTGGAAGCAGAATGCTGTCGAGGCTTTAGAGACCATTACACAGATTTTTATTTAATTCATCTAATTTGTGCAAATTGAATCTCGTTAAGCCACTCCGACACCCCGAGGAGGGAGACTGTGCAAATTTTCCGCATCTCGGGTGCCGTTTCTAAAGCGTAATTATATTTCGCAAGTTTATTACACGCCGTGAGGAACTGGTTTGCAAAGATAAAGTAGGATTCGCCGTGAAAATGACGCGCGCTTCGCGAGGAGAAATTTAAAGCGCCGCAAAAATTGCCAAGTTTTTCCGCGTATACTTGCAGAGAAACGAGATAAAATCGACGATACGCCGGAATAGCTATTTATTAATTTCTCCCGTCTCACCTTTCCATTCAATTTTCCTCCGCGATGAATGCTCTCCCCGTTGCGCGGAAAAATCGGATCGACTTTAAATAAAAAATCGCTTTGTTCCTTGCCGCCATTCGCCATCGCACCAGAAAACCAATTTTGCGAACGTTAAATGCCAAAAGTCCGACGGGCGAGAGATTAATTAACTTTCGTATCTGTTGCGAGAGCGAAGCAATCGCGGCGAGAAAAACCTCCGCGAAATTCGGCTCGTTGCGTCGTTTTCGCGATGGGTGGCGGCTCGAAAGTGGTTTTGCGAAAAGCGCGGATGAAATAAGGAGAGAAATGTCACGAGAAACGTCCATAAGCCGAGCGTGGCAATATTTCAAGCGGCCTCCTCTTTCGAGGCCTCGTGATTCGCGTTGCGAAACGAGCGCGCAAAAACTACCGGACGGCTCGTTCCGCCGAGTCCTGCGCTCGGAGCGATTGCATTTATATTTTTTTCAATACCGGATGCACCGAAATTCGCTTCGATCGCCTCTGTGATTTTAAAGCGACGCTTATTCACCGGATAAATTCCAGCGGGAGGTCGTACATTTTTTTACCGGAATATCGTGCAGTGCGGGAGATTTGTACTTTAAGCTGCTTTTCACGCAATGGCGTTTCTGTCCGTCAAGGTTGGGTCAGGTTTAATAATTTTATTATAATCTAGAATGTTTACCGAGACCAGCCATAGGAATAATAATTGATTTTGCAATCACCTAAGTGCAAGAAACAGCTCTTAAATCCAACGAACTTCAGCAGCGCGAAAACGTAGAAATATTTCGCTGAAAAGGAAATGGTATTAGAGCAATTAAGAATCTTGTGAGAGTTTTTATCTTTTGCTCAGTTTATCACCATTAGTTAATGTTGAAGTACCCATAACCAATTTCTCGAAGAATTATTTTTTCAACGACATTTTGAAGTTTTTTTAAACACATATCTCTCGGCTTACATTGCCAACTTCTGGGTTCGTTTCCATTAAATATATTTTTAAAATAAGGTCCAAAAAAAAATAACGTGTACAAAAGTTTCTTTATTTCTTCTATAGAATGAAAATCTGCAGAGAAAGATATAAATTTTCCTATAAAAAATTGAAGTAGACCTTTAAATAACATTGAAGAAATGTAATGAATAAAAAATTAATATTGCACCGATATTCTGTCGACGACACTATGAAACTTTTGTGTATAAAATTTTTCTCCGAAATCAATGATTCTCGAGTTATTTTTTTTCCACCTACATCGTCGATTCGTTCCACCGTGGGAGGGTTGATGCCAGAGGGTTAAACGAGGATTTACGGTATCACGGTTAACGCTATTTCCCTTGTATTTACATATGCGCGCACGAATGTTTGTACATTCGTCGATTTAATATTTCAATCCTCTCGCAACGTACCACCGAACTTCCTGCCCTTCTGTTATTTCACGAGTCGCTATAATTTTCTCCCCCGCGACTTTCGCCCTCCGCCTTCTGCCTCGTCGTTTAAACGCGCCAAAGTAAATACCGTCTTTAACTTCAATTATCCTTCATCGTGACCTATCTCCCTTTTATTTAACGAGTTCTCGCGGCTCCCCTTCTTCCCAATTCACCCCTTTCTTGCTCATTTCCAAAAAATATTAACAGAGCAAATCTTTTTCATTGTAGAATAATTAATCGTGACAACAACTTGCTTGCTCCTCCGCGAATGAAATTAGAGTAACGCGATTAAAGTGTAACGCGGTGTTGGAATTAGCGTTATAGGAACTCGCGTTATTATTATATGATATTATATTATACAAGAGTCCGCTGTGTCACGAGATTACAGTAGATATTTCGAGAGAAATGGGAAATAGTCGCCGATTCGGGAAAATCCATCGATGCTTGTTGGCTCTTTCTTCGAGAGCAGCTCGCGCGTGGCATTGTTTCGGCGAGCTGAATCCACTCGTTAGAAAGTAAACGTTTAAAAGGAAGATCCTTCTCTCGCTCGATTTGCAATATCGTAGCAGACATTAAAGAACGTCAAGGGTCACCGGGAACGAAGAAAGAATGCACGCAAGATGCGCAAGATCTTAAGATGCACGTTCGCGCAACAAGTGGGCATTCGCGGACCGACTTACGGGAAGCGGACGGGGTTCGTCGGGTCGCGGTTCTTTTGAAATCACCTCGCGTTTAACGATACTATCGTCGGAGAAGTTTATTAACGAGGCAAATTACAATTTACGCCATTGATGCAAATATAGATACGGTGGACTTCGCGCTACTTGCGGAGAAAATAATTGTTTAGGATTACGTTTAGCGTTTGTAACTTCAGAAGCCCAAGTATTTCGACCCTTTTTAAATTAGCGAGAAATAAAATCGCAGCGGTGTTCAAATACTGCCTAGAAATCTCTTCGCTGCGAGACACACTGCGATTAATTATTTCAAGGGAAGATCAATTATTAATTGAGTCACATTAATAAATTGAACTCTTCGCGCCAAAATATCCGCGTTTTCCGTCGCGAGATTTAGCGGCAGGTCGACGTTCGAGTTTCTATCGATCAAATCGCAATTATTTCAATAGTGTTTCCAGTCAATTACGGAATAGAAACTATTCGCAGGATTCAAGTTTCACGAGGAAGATCGATCGTCGCGCCGCAAACGCTGTATACAGAGAGAAAATAGGTGAAACATGGCGTATGAGTACCACTGCTTGAAATCAACGCGTCTATCCGGCGGCGTGCTCACTTTCTTCGGGATGCGGTCACCAAAAGGAGCCGTTGTCTTTCGCTCTCACTATCGTACGAGGATTCTCACTTATTCTCACGCTTCTCGCGCTTCTCGCCTACAACTGCCACGCTTCTGCATATATTTGCGCAGAGCCACGCGAGAGCACTTCCAACGCGATTCGATCTTATCTGCGAGCAGCCTCGATTTTTACTCTTTTTCTCCATCGTTCGCTCGAAATTAATCACTCAAAATTCGCTTTGTCGTCCTTTTTTTTCCAGATTTTTGATTTTGCTAGTCTTTCGGCGGAATTCACAATTTCTTCGTCATTTATTCTGTAGCAGCGTTTCTTAGCAACGGCCCGCGGAAAAAATGTTTAACCCCTCGTCCTACGATTTCTTTTGTACGTACGCAATAACTCAGAATTAATTCGTCAAATAAAAATGTCTCGCTAATTTCTGATGTGGCGTATAATTTAACGCAATATTAACACTAGAGCTACCAACCGGTCATAATGACCGGTACACAATTTTTTTCCAAAAATTCTCCAAGTTTATAGAAAACTCATAGAATAAATATTCTACGTCCATGTCAAAGAACATAAATCACCGAATCGATCATCTTTTGCGCCTCTCGATTCCTCTTTTTTCAAAGTACTTATTTGATATGATAGACTATAATAGATTTAACGTCGGTAGTTCTAGTGTTAACAGTATAGAGATAATTTGACTGTCTCGTAACCCACTGATATTTTCACTTTGATAGTTTTTGGTAAACTCAAAAATTTCCTATTCCATTTATCGTGTCACGAGTGTCACTCGTTATTGCAGGGCAAGGGGTTTAATGTTCTTCGATCGATTTCCAATCTGTCTTTCGTATTTCCGTACGATTTCTATCGTCCTTCGATCGTCTCCGTTTCATTATTTTCTTCGACGTTTCTTCACCCGATTCCCAATATCTTGGTCCCTCCGTGTAACCTTCAATCAACGTCCCCTATTTAATTTCCACTTCTCCTCGCCCCACATCTGATTCCATCATCGTCGCGTCCTTTAATTACTAATTTCGTGAATGCCCCTACGTTTAATCTTCGCTTTCTTCGCCGCCCCTTCGTTTAATTACGAATTTCCATCGCTTCGCTCTAACCGCGCAAAGACGCGAACATCAAACTTCCCCTTCATCGACCCAACATCTATTCTTCTCGCAAAAAGCTCGCGAAATCTTCCTCAAAACGACGGGGACGACGAAACGACCGGTGAAATTGAGATACAGTTTCGCGGATTCTTGGAAGAAATTTAGAAATCAATTCTGAGCCGTGCAATTGGTTTTTCATTTGCCAAAGCGGGAGCTATTGGAAACGGGTGTTTAAACAAATTAATATAATTTATCTTAATTGATGGAATTTTTGTTTGATATGGTTTTAATTAATTTAGATACAATTATATTAAGCTGTTTTGAAATATAAAGAAAGAATAAGAAAATAGTGAAAATAACGTTTAGTGAGTACTCTGCGGCTTTGACTTTGGAACTGAACCCAAATGGTTTTACAGCACGAAGACGGCTCTGCTTTGGTGATACTCCAACATTAATATTACTTTTATTAGAAGGCTTTGAAAGAAACGTCTTTATACTGCTGGAGTTTGGAACGAACTAACTGTGGATGCCCAAAAGACGAGCTCGGGCCCACTTATTGTTATTAATATAAACTGTTTATGTTACTCTTCTCTTCTATTTACAATAGGAATTCCTAGAACGTAGAGTCGTTTTTTAACTCATTGAATATGTTTTAATATTGAAGGAATCGGTTATGGCGATATTGCCGATTGTGCTTTACCGCCCAGGTGGACGGATAAGTGATATGCGTGTATGCATGTGCGAATGGGCGATAAGGAAATTGGGCCGAAAGACGAGACGTTAGGACAGAAGACGTTAGGACCCGACGAATACAAGACGAGTTTTTAAGACGAGAGTTATAAGACGTATATTTTAAGACGATCATTTTTAAGACGTACTTATAGTTATTTTCAGTTTAGTTTCAACTCTAGTTTTACGCGCTATTTTTATTAAATATAGTTTTAGCTTAGTATATCCGTTTTCTTTTATTCTTCCCCCACAATCGCGTTCCGAAATCCTATAATATTATATTGTTAATAAAAATCCAACAGGAGCTTCGTCGTTACGTGTGCGGCAGAAGCGAGGATAAGAGTTTGCTCGTGTACAGCGAAGCAATTGAATTATTTGCGTGCACTGGATTCCAAGAGAATCCGCATCCCCAGCCTTGCTACGAGCGCTATTCGACTCACGCGGTTTTTCTACTCGCGCGGAAATCGCTGGAACGAATTAATCGCGTAACTTGACGTTTTACCGTATAAGAAAATTACCCGGTATCGCGAGTTCCCATAGTCAATTGCGTTTCGATGGAAACAGCGAAATTAGAGGCGATTGTTTAGCGACCCGTGTATCCGCGTCCGCTGGGCCGCTTTCTTCGGGATGCGGTGACCAAAATGCCGAGATTTCGTAATCTCCGCGCTCTTACTTTTACCGCAAATTCCCACGACGATTTACGCGCACGCGTGTCGTCGTGTATTCGTGTATTTTGCATCTGAGACCTTGTCGCCCGTCGATCAACGATACCATCGGCGGTTATCGTGAAAAAAAAATCCTAATGTAACCACGCGCTCCGACACTTTCACCGTCCGTCGTCAATGAACTTTGATTTACGATGTCCGGCGAGCCGTGTATCGAGGCATTGTGCGGTCATTTTCTCTGTCAGCGTGGCATATATCGAGGTTTTCGAAAAACCGTGACGAACTTTTGCCGCGCACGCTGTTCGTCCAAATAGGGAGAAAAAGTCTCGGCGAAGTTGAATCGTAAAATCGACGCTGGTCGTCGAGCAGCGAATGCTTTTCCGGTATTATTTCTACGATGGATGTTTTATGCGATTTTCTTGCCCGATTGCGGATTTTATGCGACGGCAAAGAACGCACGGTTGTTGAGCTGAAAATAAAGTGGCTTTGGCTACGATTCTTTTTGCCGAATGAGAAATCGTTGTTCTTTTGTATTTTTACTTGGACAGCTATGGTTATTTCGGCTAGAATCCACAATTTTAGGTGGAAAAGCGTGCGGAGAATGCAAAAATATAAGAGCTCCGACGATTCTTGCCAGATGGTACACCGTGACTCGCGAAACACCATCGAAATGTCAATGATCGTGAATGACGTAAAATCGAAACGTATTAAGGTCAATTATTAATTCGCAATGACTTATCGTCGGTATATGAGCTGCTATTTTTGAGAGTGGTAGTAGTCGAGCGTTGAAAAAAGTGTGTTTAACCCTTTGACTACGAAAGGCGTATATATACGCCTTCACAAGTCCATCGATATATGCGAAAGGCGTAAATACACGCCCTCTCTCTTTTCCAAGCACATATTTTAATCCGTCTTCGAAAAAAAAAATTAAACACGAAACTGTGCAGTGTGCAGTAAACGTACAATTCCTCGAGAAAGTATTATAGATACGAATGCAAAGAATGGGATGTAGGTTTATGCGTTGATCCATGCTTTAGAACAGCGGACGCCAAACTTTTTGACCTCGCGGACCAGTAAATTCATAATTTAAATTCCGCGGACCACTAATAGGATTTTTTAAGTGTTAAATATATTTATAACAAAAATTATGTTTCAATGCATCTTAAAACACAACTTAACGTGATGAGTAAGTATGTTCCACATTTTTCTGGGGACCAGCGAAATTTTCTCGCGGACCACCACTTTGGCGACCGCTGCTTTAGAATATACCACACGGAAATTGATTATTAAATTGTTTCTATTACTCTTTCATTATCTTTATTCGTTCATTATGTTAAAATTGTTTGTCGTTGTTACGTCAAAATGAATTTGTTCCTCATTATCAATTTCGGATTTTTTCCTTTATATTTAATTACCCATTATTGTTGAAGGAATCCGCAAACTGAGTTAAGTAAATTAAAATAGCTTAAAAAGCTACTTAAATAAAGAAAAAAGGGATATTTTTAATTTATTTGCAATTATTATTTTTTAAGTTCTAAAATGGTAACAAATCTCCGGGTACTTTTTTGGTCACTAGTCTGCGCAGAGCAGCGACTGACGTGCGTATAATGCGCCGTCCCTATTGATGGACTACTTCAAAATTGCGCCGCAGTCAAAAGGTTAAGTGAATTTTTTCCAAGGCCTAGGTGTCTCCTTTCCGCATTTTAAAAGGCAGTGTAAATAGAATGAAATATCCTCACGATTTCGTCCAAACAGGCTCAACTGTTGCGCGTTATAGCGTGAAAGCGTTTGCACGAATTCTCAAATATCTCAACGTAAGAAGAAAGGGACTGTAATAGACGTATACGGTAACTGTGCAACGATTACACGGTAATTCTACAATGCTGTAGAATAATTATGCAATCTCATTCAATAATTATACAATCCCATTCAATAATTATACGTCGACTTTGCAGAAATTATCCACCAAGGGTATTGAAACAACTGCGCCACCGGGTACTATTTTTCGCAGCAACATACGAATTGCACGCAATATTAGAGAGAATGGAACCGAGAAGCTAAAAATCGCGTATTACGGCGCTTTTACGAAAGGTCGCCGGAGTGAAATTGTTTGGCGCTGAAAGCCTCGAACATAAATAATAATTGCCACATTACGGATTGCGTAATATCATCGAAGAAACATCTTCGCCGGCTGTAATTAACGCGCGGCCACGTGCTTTCCTCCCGACCTGAATTAACAAAAACAACATTCGTTCTCCCCGTTTCCCGGATGGATCAGCAATGTTCGATGAATCGCGCGCAGTTAAGAATACTGTCCAGAATTTCGCGTTATCCGCGATATCGGCTCGCGATTCGATGAAACGGAGAATCGCTCGACGAATGCGGCTTTGTTCTCCGAATTTCGATCGAAATTGCGTGCAACGAGATACGTCCGTTCGAATGAAGATTGAATGGAAAATTGAATTCGAAATTTCATCGACGACTATGAATGCATCGTTTGTCCATCCGTAAAAAAA
The DNA here is from genome assembly GCA_963989415.1 of Cerceris ruficornis. NCBI lineage: Eukaryota > Metazoa > Arthropoda > Insecta > Hymenoptera > Crabronidae > Cerceris > Cerceris ruficornis. Next base: position 32,345,938 of record OZ022518.1, read on the forward strand.
AGGAGAAAAAAATGGCTCAAAGTGTCCACCGAAATTGCGACAATTTTCTAACGGATTTCAGCGATACTTTCTCTAAAACGGTAGTTTGTCACGTGAAAAAGCGAAATGGTAAAAAAAAGAGTGCTTCTTGGGACCATTTGTCAGCGGAGTTTCGAAGGCAGTCGACGTATTAATCGGTGAAATTTTAAGTCCTTGAGTGAAGAGGTCGGAGGTACCGGTAACGCTTCTTTGCCGCGGATGCCTTCCTGCCTTTGTCAATTCGGAGAGCAATCTTTTTGGCTGGAGGCACTTCATTCTCGCCGGTGGACGAAACATCCGTGTAACAGATCCTCGTTTCTCCGTTACGTCACGATATTTTCACGCAAACATTTCATCTTTCGTTTCGATGATTAATTTCTTTAACGGACGTAACGTCCTTGTAATTTAACCCGCGATTTAACACCGCAACGACAGTTTTTCATGGTCCGTCGGAGACTGTCTGTTTCTCGTTCAAATTAGCAGGACTACTCGCAGAATGACTCTGCTCGTGCATGCACGATTCCAGCGGAAATTTGCAGAGCGACGAGTCGTTAATTGAAAGGAAAATAGAGAAGCCGGAGGTCCGTGAAGTTTGAAGTTTCGCGGGCAGAATTTGAATTCGTTTCGAGGCCCGCGCGATGGGCGGCGACGGATGAAAAGTCATATTAACCTTTTGCCTGAAATAACGCGTGACACTCGTGACATGGTAAATGGAATAAGAAATTTCTCAAAAACTATTAAATTGACAATATCAGTGGGTCAGCAGACCTTCAAATTAGTTTTATGCTATTATAGCTGGAATCAATGATCAATTTCTATTTCAGCAATTAATTCTGAGTTATTAGAGTTACATTTAATATTCCGAATAAGTACTTTGGAAATAGAAGAGTCAAGAGACGAAGAAGATCGATTAAGTAATTTAGATTTTGTAAGATAAAAGTCAAAAATTTTCTGCACGGTTCTCCTATCAGTTTGGGGAAATTTTTGAAAAAATTCAGGACCGTTCAGTTTGATCGCCTTTCCAGTTTCAGCGTTAATATCGAAGGAAGAGCGTATATACTTCCTGGTTAACCCATTTGCATCATAGCCCTAAATACGGCAGAAGACCCACAGTACCGTGCATTTCCGCGCGCGGCAGTTTAACATTGCACAGGGCGGAATATTCCGCTTACGGATAACTTCGGCTTAATACAATATTACTCTCGAGGTTAAGACCCAAATTCCCGACTAACAGTTTCAATGTCGAATATCCAACGTCTCTGACAAACTTCCCAACGATTTTTGGATTAAACGACCACAATAGATGAAGCTAAAGAGCATAAAACCAGAAACATCCCCCGATTGACTTCCAACCCTTCGCCAATTTGAAAACTATTCGACCCTGTCCGTTCGCGTTGTACAACTCGAACAGATTCTCAATTTTCTTCGCGCGAACTTGAAATTCCCCACTTCTCCTCCTTGCAATTCCAATTTGACAAGAGGCATCTCTATCTCGATGTCGCATAGTTTGCATATCGTAATATCGCCAGCACGGTAACTCGCGTTGCGCGTGGCGCAAGAGGAATCCACGAAAACAAACATAGCGAGGGTTTGTGAAACAAATTGCGCCGGGTATGCAAAGAATGGCAATCAAATCTTACGCCACCTTGGAAAGAATTGTGCATTAAAAGGTTAAACGTTCACAGATACGCGCAGCTCGGTGACTTTCTTCGTTCGGTCGCGTGTTCGTGGCGAAAAACACGATAACTTTCTTTCAGATACGCGGTAACGAGTTGGTCATTTAACCCTCTTAGCGTCGATCGTAAAAATAGATGAAATAAGTGACTATTTTATTTCAATTTCTGTTGAAAATCGTAGGAATAATATTTATCTAACATTGCTAGTAAAAATGAAAATATCGGCTGCTTATCGCAAACGGTAGTTACAAATAAACTGAATCGTCATTTGGCCATAGTTTCATATAGAAAACGTAAGGTAAATTGTTAATTGTGTAGCTTCAATAATTTGCAGTAAAATTACGCATGTTATATGAAAAAAACTATATAATAATCCCATGATGCGCGAAGCCGGGAGGATTCTCCGCCACTGAAAGGGTTAACTTACATTTGCAAGTATATTGCACGTGAAATTACCAAATGGTCTCCTTTGACTCCCATGAAAAATTACCATAACTGATGCATACACAAATTACAAAAAATGCTCTCTTAATTAATTCGGCCCATTTACGCTTAAGCATCCACGTTTAGTTCATCATAAAATTTTAGATTTCCTCCGATACACTTTGTAATATTTTTCCGTGCGTTTTAGCAAAATTAAAATTCTAATAATACAATAGACGGTGCAGTAAAAAGTTAATTATAAAATTCTCCGAATACAGATTTTTAAAGTGTCTCCGAAACCAATCGGGTTTTCCGAAACCGTGCGCATTCCCGCGTTCGTTCTTTTATGGTTTCCGTTCCACGCGACCGCCGGAGGAGCACGAATTGAATTTTACCATTGGCAAACGATAACGTGCTAATCGCGTATGCAAATTGACTCATAGATTATTATACCCGACCGGAGCTAACGAGTTTGCGAGTGAAAATCAGATACGAGAGTACTATCGGCTTCGCACAATCGTCGATCGTCACTCTCGATGCTTCGTCAACGAATTTAATGAACGAGCAATTCGAGTTTCTGCACCTCGAAGAACCGTTTCATCGGCGGTTCGCTTTCGATCGAGTTTCTGAATTCGTTTGGAGAATTTGCGGCCGAATTGATATTACGTTCGCTTATTGGAAACAGCACGCCGGGGCGTCATTGTTCGTGGCATATTTTTCGATTTACTCCGACGTTAAATTCCTTTGATTGCAGAGTTCAGAATGCAGACAATAAGCGTTTCCCCCGGATCGTCGATACGATTATTCGTCCTACTTTTAAACGATACAATTTTCTAAAATTGCTACATGTCGTTTTTCATGTAGCTTCTATGAGTCCTTTTATATTTTACTAATCCGTTCCGACAAGCCGACATCGTGTGAAATGGTGCACGTTAAAGAAGAATTGATCTCCATTTGAAAATAGAATAGTTCGTCTCTAAATAAAGCGTCTGAAAAGTAAAAGAAACAAGCGCGGTTCGTTGAGGGGCGTCGTTGATACAAAAGACCACGATTAATCATAATGGAAGGATTTTTTTTTCGTAGATCCATTACTATTACACCGAGCATCGATCATTTTACGCAACGGAGGCCGCTTTCTTTCTTTCTTTCTTTCGGCGTTTCGTTTTGAATGGCGGCGCCTAGGCGTTTTACGATCCATTCGTGCAAATAAGAAGAGCGGATCTGTGTTTTCCAAGAATGCAGCGGGCACTTCGCGGAAATACGAGGTACGTGACGAATGATTTTCTTCCGAGGTTACCGCCACTTTTCCCACCGCGGAAGATCTGGATTTACTTTTTCATCTCCGGCGCTATGACTTTGTCGGGACTCTCAAAAAATTATTTCTTCTGCTTTTCGAGCTGCGCTCCGTGCGATGTACGGTAAAAAATTGTATAAGAATCTATTCTATTCTATAGGAATCTCTGTTTCGGTTATTAAAATTGCAACTTTTCAATCGAAGATTCATCATAGAGATAAAGGTCGGCTTATGCAAATTCAACGGATGTACGTAAGCTAGGTATAAATCGTAAAGCTTCGGTTAAACTTATTGAAATAGATGAATATTCACATATCTAACGTTCTTCGACCAACTTACGAGACATCTGTAATTAATTATCAGTTACTGGGTCAAAGTTTTCGAAACAGCCGATATCTGTCGCAAGCAACTATCTGTCACTCGCACCGTGTCTTTCCAACAGTCTCCTTGCTCATCGATCCTCCGCCAATTATTCACTATCACATTCGTATCTTTATTCTATTTTGAATTTTCCTGCGTTTAGCCCCGCACGATGTACCGTAAAAAGGGCACTACCCGTGCAATCGAATAAATAAACAAATAGCTCGCCTCCGTCTAGCGCAAGCGACAAGATCGGACGGAAGCCACCCAGCAATTTATTGTCGGCGATAAATCAACGTATCAAGGACACGCGCGTTACTCGTAAGCGAATAAAATTGAGACTCACCCGACGAGAGAAATCCAAGGTACGAGAGATCTATTCGAAGCGAAGACGAAGTCGATCTTCCCTCGCGATTCCTCCGTAAGATTCTCGCGTGGTGCGCGCTCTTATGAGAAAGGTGAGAGTGAATAGCTGGGAGCATCTTCATTCAAGCTTTATATAGGTATTGTACCCCCTTTCCTAGGCCACTCTGTAGAAAGACCGTGCCATCACCATGCCCGCTGTAATTTTATCATCAACGCCAACGAAAAAAAGGGACTCGGCTCTGACGAAATTCCATCGGGCAAAAATACGCTTTACTCGGGTTTTTGGCCTTTCCGCTTCCAATTTGTTCCCCCGATTGTCGCGCCCGCGCTTCTCCTCTCCTTTTCTCGCGATTTTCCCCGCAGACCGCGATACAATTCCGATGACAAATCCTACGACAATTCCTGCGACAATTCCGATAACAATTCTGGCGACAATTCCGATGGCAATTCCGATAATTCCTGCGACAATTCAGATCACAATTCTGACGACAATTCCGATGGCAATTCCGACAATTCCTGCGACAATTTAGATGACAATTCTGCCGACAACTCCGATGACAATTCTGACAATTTTGATGTCAATTTCTGCAGCAATTCCGATGGTAATTCTTGCCACAATTCCCGCGGAAATTCCGATGGTAATTCTAACGACAATTCCCGCGGCAATTTCGCTGGTAATTCTGACAATTCCTGCAACATTTCCGATGACAATTCTGACGACAATTCGTGCGGCAATTCCGATGACAATTCCTACGACAATTCGGACGGCCATTCCAGCGACAAGTCCGACGTTTCTTTCCGCCAAAAATGAATGATGGAAAGTTTCATGCATCTCGGGAGATTCGTTTGCGCAACCAATTTTGCGTGGACGCGGGAGACTCATAATTTGCAACCTCGACGATCGATTATTCGCGAGTCTAACGCGATCGAGGGTTCTAACGCTCCTTTACGTAACCGGCAATTAAGTTTGGCTGTAGTTGTTCCGGAACGGTTTCCTGGCGTGGATGGGAATTCGGAAGTAATGAATGAAGTTTTAATGAACTTCAAATTTACTTAAGTTTTCGACGGGTTTCCTCTTTGTCGCAAAAAGCAACGTCCAAAGGCCGTCGGGGACAAAAGCGAGGCGAATTGCTCGACGGAAGGAGACGCTTTAATTGGCGCGGCTGACGGTCGAATCTCGTCAACGAGCCTCCCACGAATTTTGCGAATTTAACGAATGACGGCTCGTTATACGCGGATTGATTTATTTCGAAACAAACTTTCGGTCTTCTCGAATGAATAAGCGTCGATCGTTTTTCGAAGACAGGATTGACATAATTGGACGGAGAGAATGCAATTTGTTTGCTCGCCTTTCAACGATGAATGCCGACAAATTTGCCGAATCTCTCTCGTTAAGGATTCAGCCGTAAATCCGATGTTCCTGTTAGATCCGCGGAGCGTTTGACTTAGAATAACAAAGTCCAAGTACCGTGAACCATCGGAGAGATACGAATCGATGAATAACGGTTAAACGACTTATCGAGAGACACTGTACGTGCACCGCCACCTTCTGTGATCCGCAAACGGCAATCCTCGGAATTATTACACCCTTGCGAGGAGTGAGGTATCTTTCTGACTGGAAAATATGAAGAATGTTTAATTAAAAGTTACGAAAATTCTCGAGGTACCGAGATTTAGTACTAACACGTTAAATGCCATCCGTATTTCTTTTGTTTCATCGTATCTATCGAAGTGCAACAAAAAGGCGTTAAAGTTAAAAAGAAATTTCATTCAATTCACTGGCACCCGTCATCGGTGACCCCCGCGTCATAGGACTTGTTAAAATTTGGGAAATTTTTGCAACGAACGAACCCAAAAAGTCCTAATGCTCCTCGGAAAAGGATTTGAAAAATGGAAATTTTTCATTTGACTCCCTGGACTTCTCTAATTATTCTAACTTGCCACTTAGCACAAATTACCGCTTCTTAAAATTACTAGAAAACTTAACATGAAACGATCGTGGCAAAATCGAGGGGATAGGGATGCTTTCCCCGTCGTTCGGTCGGTGCACTTTAATTTAGCAGAAACAACAACGATCCCCCGGAGGAGGGTTTTACGCAACGGAAAGCGTGTGCCTTAAAACGGCGATGCTCGATGGTAATGACGAGGTAGCCATATTAGCCGGATTAATGAGAAAATAACAGGGAATTAAATTCGTTACGCGACCAACCATGATGCCGACAATGCAACCGGCACGCTTCTGCTTTACACCGCCATGGAAACGTCTACGGAGATGGAATTGGCAGGGCAAAACCGTCGGCAGTGATTTCAGAGCCACTAAAACTCCGCGATTCCGCGTCCGAGGATGCGCTTTTTCGTTACGATCCCGATTTACGCGCCGATTATGACTTACGATCGCCCGTCTTCTCCGTTTCTTTACTTTTTTCCCGATATTCCGAGGATACTAAGATACGCGGTGAAAATTTTATGTTTCAGGAAGAGCATATACGTTTCTTGCCTCTTTCTTTCGTTTTTAAGGCAGCAAAAAGTGTAGGAGTCAACGTCGAACGTGGCATGAATTTGAAAATTCACTCGAACGCACAGTCTTCGAAAAGTCATCGAGCTGCCGGGATTTTTGGAATTAATCTGTAACGATGGATGCATATGACAATGGAAAAAAAAATTTCCAAAAATCCCCCCTCGTTTGTTACGCTATTCGCTGCTCTGTTATTGTCAATCCGCCTCTCGCTATTGAAGCTGTCGTCGACCGTCAATTCCGCCGGTTCCCACAAATGTTCGCCATTGTTTACGTTTCTAATCGGAGCACCATGCGATCCGTAAATAGAAAGCATCGTGTGTCATCGAAACGAAAAGAGATCTTTTCCACGTCTATTTGCTATTATAGAAGTCTGACGTCTATTTGCGCGTTCGATTAGATCGTCGACAAAAGGGACAAGAGCGATCACGACTCCGTTCACATCTCGATCTCGATCTCGATCTTCGATCCACCGAGGACGACGAGCTTAGCTCGATTTCGGAGCGAGCGTTTTTTCAAAGGTCAAGGGTTAAGGAACGCAAAATTGGCATTGTCTTGGGAAGACGGAGGACCTCTTGCGAAGTGAGCACTTACCGTACGATTCGAGGTGAAAAGAAACGCGGAGGACTCGCGGAACAAAACGACCATTCAATACGGAGACGGAGGAGCTATAAAGGAGAAAGTCTCGCAGTTGGAATAACTATTCCGAGGAGAGTGTACCATGGTAAAAATTAATATTACATATTCCAATAACCTTGCGCAAACTCTCCGGGAACGTGAGAGCAATTATTATTTTCTCCCTTTTCATCATTTCGACGGGGCAAAGTATCCTTCGAGAGCGACGGATACATTTTTCGGATTGCGCGTTGAAAAGCGTTCGACGACGTTAATTCCTGGCGCGCAAAAATTACTGTTTTTATCCGACGCGACGAAGGGATTAAAAGGGCGGAAAGTACATGCTTTTTGAAGCGTTATCCGTTAAAAATCCAGGTTTTAATATTTTATAGCGTTCACTGGACCGTATAAAAAATAACAGTTATTATTTGTATATTCCGTTACGATCTGATGGAACGGTGTGCGCAAAATTTTTAGCGATTTATTTGTTGATTCGATCGAAGTACACTTGTCGCCCCTAAATAATTGATTACGGGGAAAACACCGTCTCAAAGTAAACTTTCGAGTGGTAAGAGGGAAAACACGACCGTAATTTTCGATTAATTATCGTTAGAATATTAACGACGGGGTAATTAATGACCCGTAGAAGGTTGATAAAAGCGATACTCTACCTTGTTGACATTCTCGGGATTCTCCGGCCGCTTTTCATCGAACGACAGTGCCACCTTCATTGCGCGCATTAAACCAATTCCCTTTCGATTACGCTGACAGCGATCGATCCTTTCTTTACTGCTTTAATTTAGTTCTTTCGTTTGAAATTTAATTAGAATTTAACGATCAATCGCTGCCGTGGCGTCCACCAAGCAAGGATATTCGATCGCATCTCTTCCGGTTGAATAGAACCTTTATTATTCCTCGTGATTTAAGATATCAGAGAATATTCGAACGTCCGAATTTTCGGCTAAAAGGTGCAATTTCCTCGCAAGTAAATTTCGTGTATTTCAATAATGCACCGATACGAATGCAGATAAAGGAAATCGATATTTTGCGTAGAGCTTCGGATCTTCCGCGCTATTGAATTGCATTTATTCGACTCGCTGTTACGGAAATTGTTAGAAGCTTTCTATTCGTAATTTAATTAAAGATAGCGCAAAGATACGGTCTTGAATTTTACTTCGCGCCAAATGGAACGAGGCGTTCGACTATTCGACGGATAAAAACAGTCGGAGCCTTTCCTCCAAATGGAATGATCTCGAATCGAGTAATAAAGGTATTTAAATATAGACGCAATTACCACGAATGCGGTAATATAAATTTCGATGAAATTCAAAATGATTTTTAATATTGAATTGGACAAAGAAGATGACCCAGAAACTATTACAATCAATCGATGAGGAAATTGTACGTCGAGCATCCCCGTAAAACGATACTTTTGATCAATAATTTTACCGTAATTTATTTAACGTCATAAAATAACATCTAACGAGTTTACCGTTACGAGGCTTTCGACGTAATTTTACGTCGTTCCGCGACTCGAAAACACGACGTTTCCTCGATGCCAACGGACAGGGAAGTATCACCAGTGGAAATAATCTGGGAAAATGCGCGTCACGAAGAGTCATGCGGTATTTTGTGCGCATCTAATGACCCGTAATTCGCACGATGCTCGTTTACTTTGAAATTAACATCTCAAACGTCTCAACAACCGGGATAATAACGAGCATTCGCAAATTTCCGCGATAAGAATGACCCGTTGTAACTCGCGAACTACATACATACAACGTCCTTCTCGTGTGCCGGGAATTCTTCTTCCTGAAGCTGCTCGCGGTCGTTTCGCTCTTAATAATTGTTCTCTCGCGGATTTCTCGATCTACCGGATGATCCTGAGTTTTCTGAGATCGAACGTTAGAACGGAATCAAACTTCAATTTAAACGTGAAGCGCGGGAAAATTAAAAAATATGTGGTCGCCGTAGAAACGGATATTTTCTTCGCCGGAAGTACGCGTGGAGAACGTTATTGGGGTGTCGTCGCGCGGCAAGTGGAGAACGTTATTCCGTAATCACTGGGTACATGGAGACTCCACCTGTAATTCCACAATTACGTTTCTCACGCGTTAAAATGCACGCGACTACGTAGCATCGTTATCTTCATGGCGGGTCACGCCAAAGCGAAATATACCATGAGAATCGTAAATGCCGCCTAATGGACGATAATACGACCTTTTCGCTCCTCCAAAGTAGAGCTGTTTAACTCGATTTTTACATTATACGTTACTAAATTGACAATGTGATCATTTTGGGAAAGTCAACAAGCCAGTTTCAGCGTTCTGACGAGCACGTATTTCCGCCAAAGTTTTCAAAAAGTTTACGGTACGTTTGCCGCGCTCTCGTGTTTCAAACAATTTTTAAAATATCGCGAGCTGTGAAATTCAGGGGTGGAGGAGAGCAGAGGGGCAGTTTCACGCGCTCTTTAATTTTATTTCACGTGCAAATGCGTCAAGTTTCATCAAAGTCGACCCTCGCTGAGCGTCCCTTGTTAGTTACATTGTACACGATCCTTTGTCACGCGGCTGTCATTGAAATACAGCGGGAATGCTCGTCGCTTTTACGATTGCTCGCAGTATCGCGCTCAAATTCTCTGTCTACGCGTGATTTGCAGGAGCATAGATTAAAGATGAAGCGACGCAATGCACCGTTTTATGCCATGCGTCATGCACGTGCAATGCACAAACTAGACAGCCTCTTCGACAAGTACCATTTTCAATCGGCAGCGAATAGACGAGTCGCAATACGATTTGATCTTTTCCCGCTGAAAATACGATCGCATCTAATCGCCTAATCTAACGCACAAACCAAACATTACATCTGAAATCAGAGTTGGTTTTAATTGACCGAAAATGGGCGAGTCGGTAAACGAATCAGATGTTTTTCAGGTGGAAATGGCACGGCCACGGCTGGACGTCGGAACAACGAGACATCGCAGATAAGGTGATAGGTGAGGCGTCATCAAACGGTACCCCCGCGATAAGCACTTTCCATTAATCATTCCGGGTGCCTTGTCGCAACTCCTTAATGAGTTAGCTGCTGCCTCCCAGCAGTCTGCCATGGCCGAGATTGCACGCTTAAGCTTCCACAGCAGCCACCTACGAACTCCGAGTTATTAATTGCTCGGACCTTCGGTTCACTTGCTATCCGAGTGCTTCCAGATGGACCGATTAATCCTCGATGTATCGATGACACTCGCGTAACGCTCCTGCAAATGACTGTTTGACACTCGAGATATCGTCGACGACGTTGCCGATAGTTGTTCCTATTATTGACAGATAAATACGTTCATACGCGCCGATAATCGTGACAATGTTTAAGTCAATTGCCCTTTCTTTCAAGATGTTTTTAGGTATTTTACTTAGGTCCGTTTTGTAATTTTCTCGGCTCCAACTGCTACGGTCATGCCGCCTAGGACCTACAATTTTAGCTACGATATATTATACATATCACATAGAAAAAATCGAAAAGTTTCAAGAGACGATGGACCAATGGACCATGGTCCACCATAGCCCCCATCAGATATTTATTTTTGGCCGACAAGTGATTTCTACCTAACCAAACAACTGTTATTATCATTTTGTAAAGTCATCATTTCTGCAAAGTAGTTTCGCCATTTAGAACGACACAAAATAAGTTGCAATTTCAATTTTTCAAATCTTTGACGCGGAGCACTCACATAATCCCAGGGATATACGTCGTTTAAACAATTTGCGACAGCAGATGAAAGATTACAGAGCAAAATCTGATTTCACCGCGACGTTATTGTCTAACACCGTCACGTTATCGAACAATCAGAGTTGAAATTCTATCGATGCTTCCGTTCGGATCGTCGGATTCATTTTTGCTCCGAGTTTCTCGTTGATTGTGAGATTACGAAGTTCCGATCGCTGTATCGTTGATTATTGTCGATGGAATCGCTCTCGTAAATTATTACACTCCAGATTGAATGGAGTTGTCAACATCAATGGCATCGGCTGTCAAAGAGGTCAAACACTCGATGATTCTCCCGATGGGGCTCGTATTCTTCTCGATAATTAATAGATCAACGATCGTTCTCTATTACTTTTCAAGTTGTTCCGACAGTTTTGTGCCAGTTTCGCGATCGAGTTAAACGAGCTCTATTAATTACGAGGTAATTTTCGCAACTTCAATTTCTATATCAATCGTCCCGTTCTCCGTGTTGGTTCGTCGCTTATTAAATGTAATGACGACGTCCGATAGGATTTTTCCTTTGATAATCAATGACCAAGATTTCAATTAATTACGCAATTATTAATTATTCCCTCGTAGTCCACCAGCGGTGACTGTACTTTCTAAGGATTTCCATTGCCGGCTCGCTACGTGTTTCATCGAATTTTGCAGCTGCGCGACACGTAGAATATTTTCCTGTGACATTTACGCGACCGATTTTGCATCGGTACGTCACGATGAATGACAAAAACAACTGCGCAATTGTTGTGCAAAGTCATTTGGTCGCCCTATGAATCGTATAGGGCGAATTAACCCCAAGACGCCCGGATTTTAAAGGGTCAAAGGTGCAGGTAACTCGAACTTTCTGTCTCCATTATCAGCTTCGATGCGATACGAATGTCATTCTCATCGGTAGACGATTGAGCGATTTCTATTTGCAACCCTTTTCATCGAGTCGTCGAGGAGGTATCGCCATTAATCACGTGCCGTCGCGAAAGAGGTTGATGAGACTTTCTCTTATTGTCATCGTTGCGTCAATGACGATACTGGAAGTGCGATTGAGTCGTGGAACCATCGACCCTCGGAATATTTCCCTCCTTCAATATTCCCGAAAGATTTATCGTCTCTCGATGTAAAATATATTTCTCGATCGACGTATCGTTCATTTTTAACTGTCGTGCTTTTCTGGGGTCGACTGCGATCGAAAAATATCGTTGTCGAATGGCCGTCCTCCTCTCGAACCCTTATCTTTTCCTTCTCCTCTCCGCGTCGCGCTGTCCGCCGATTAAACTTTGCAAAACGTTAGACAGGGAAAAATGGTAAAATGCTTTTGGCTCTACCTCATCGTCGAGAGGAAAAGGAATTTAAAGGACGCGTTTAAAGTGTCGTTAAAGAACTCCCTGGTAATTGGTAAAGCGGCAGCAGGCAGATTTTGATCGACGAGAAAGAAATTATCCCGCGCAGTTATTCCGTTCTGTGAATATTACGTTTGTACCTTTGTCTTTTTTTTTGCAACGTCGATTTCGAAATTGACGCCTGCTCTAATTGGACTTTCACGACTTTGAGAGAACTCGAGATTCGAGCGGCTGAATTGAAATATTCTTTTGTGCACTCGAGCCTCTCTGCTTAACCGTTACAAAAGTTTCGCATTGATTTAATTGCACTTAGAATAAACCGTGATTGTTTTTCAACGTGTCGAGCAAAATTCATAATTAAATTTTCTTCTACCGTGTTATTACAAATTGCAAATCGTCCGCGTGAAAAATCCACCTACAAACGCCTATAGTTTAGAAAACTTCTATAGCTCTTTTTTTGCAATCCACTTAATTTTTATAGTGCTATAGGTTATCCTGCATTAAAATAATCCGATTCTCATCATACTATGATCTCTTTGACAAAAGAATGGGGTCTACGATCAACAATAAAAATGCCAAGGCGATGAAAATGACCGATTTCCAATTTTTTCTGAAAATTCCCCCAATCGATAGAGGTGCCAGGAAATAAGTATACCACTTCTGTCTCGCAAAACCTAAATTGCTTAATCGATCATCTTTTTCACCTCCTGATTTCTCGATTTTCAAGCTACTTATTGAGTATACTTAAATAAAATTCAGGTAACCCCCGAAGAACACGAGTTTCGAAGAACATGGGTACCTTCCCCCGAAATACACGATTTTTGATGAATTCTTTTGAAAAAGAAAATAAATTGGTATAAAATTATTTCCAGATATGCATTTGTTTGATAAAATAGAGAGTTCTGAGTTTGGATTAAGTAATACAAAATTCCTTAGAAGTGTTTACCAAAATATATTGAAAACAATGAAAATTATTATATTATATTTAACAACAAAATTTTAAACGTAACGTTTTTTTTTATTTTCACACTTGAAACGGAATCTCGTTTTTTGTAGTCTCGAACAACACGGTTTCAAAGAACACGGCGCGAATTAATCGTGTTAAATACCTGTAGATATAAAGCCGGCAGTTTTAGCGTTAAATATTTATTTATGACATCTAAAACAACAGGCCACACGCGAAACAGCCATAGCATTTTAGAATTTGCAAAAAGTTACAATCTTAAATTAAATTTCTACTAAAAATTTGCATTCCTTCGAAAGGATCGTAAACAGGAACGATTTGTAAAACATTCATCCAATTGAGCTGGCTCTTCGAACCGCGGCTCTCTTTGCGCTTTCTTTCTCTCTCAAGAGAGAAGTGTATTTTATCGTCATTCAACATTTCCTTCGACAACGTTTTCCAAAGAGCAGAGCTCGACAAAGGATTAGTCAAAGAGCACCGACGACGAAGGACTCGGTCTCGTCTCTCGTGCAAAAGGACGCGCTCGACATGTGCGCTAATTTATTTTCGAGGTTGCCACCTGTCGTCGCGCAGGATTATGCAAAGTCTCGCGCGAACAGGACCGCGGAGAAAATGTGCAATTAATCAGCGGACATTGTTGGCCGGAGTAAGAGCGTTGCAGAAATTTTACGACCTTACCGGTTGCACAAAGAACCCCGTCGCTTTCTCGTGACGCTTCGTCGGGAGAGCAACGAAATATCGCGCCGTTCCATCGCCCGTTTGCCGATATTATTGCGGATATTGCGGACTTATTGTCCGAAGGGGACATCTGGAGAAGCAGGTCCCAGATGGAGCTACGAATTTAACGGGAAAGATTGAGATCGTGCCTAATGGTATCGGTTTCCGTCGAGGTTCGTTTTCTTGTAACTCTTCGTCGAACCGCGAAAAAGGTTAATTTCATTTTGCCCTCTTAAATGTTCCAAACTTTAAGTAACACTTTAGCGATAAAAATTTGATCCCCTTGAACTCGTGGCAATTAATTCTGCGTTCTTTGATTTCCTGCGAACGCAAATCGCCGATTTCTTTGTGCTCCGTTTTCCTTCCGCTGCACGGTGTTCCTAAGAATTTTATTCTAATTAGATACTTCACGTTCAATGGAGTTCTCGAACATCGTTATTAACGACTGGCCTTCTTTGGCGATTTGAGGTGGATAATTGTATGGAAACGAGGCATCCCAGGGAAGTTGGAAAAGTTAAAAGATTCCCAGTGTTCCAGCTTGCCCGCAATTTGTTGTAAATTTCTTTTAATTTGGTACGCCTTACCGCGGAATAATCATTGAACAACGCCACCTTCTTTAGCAATTTAAAGGAGGCGAGATTTCTGAAAGCTGGCTTGCAATGCTTTAGAGAAATTTTTGCGGATTCCATTAACACCGTTGAAGATGCTTCTGCCGTGAGAAGCCAAACAAGGTCACTGGATTTTGCTAATTGAAATTTGAATGTCCGAAGGCCTCTCTACTGTAAAATCATGGAATTAGTACGTTCCTTTGCGCTTGATCTTTTTAAGATCAATATTTCCTTCTAGCGCTGCAACGATAGCGTTTGAAAATTTGAATCGCATACACGGTTGTATCTGTAACAGTTAAACGGACAATGATAAACCAGGAAATCAGTAGCAATGGACGTAAAATATTAATGGTAAAAATCTTGCACGTTCCTTGGAAGAAAGAACCTGCAACTCCGAAAATTCCTCTCACGTAGCGCGACCAACGCCGTGGGGAAAAGTTGCAAGAATCATAGTTTTTTGCATAACAAGTTTCATGCGATGCCACCGACGTTTAAATTTCCGTCACGTTCGCCCCAAGAAATTAAAATACCTTTACATAATACCACGAGTCCTCTCTTTTATCGCAATCTAAAAACCGTTTCCCGTTCGACTGTGCGGAAGTGCTTGCATCGAGTCGCAATCCTCAAAAGTATCGGTATTTCCTCCGTTCTCTAATTAAATTTGGACTTCCATCGATGCCGTTACAACACAGAAGCCACGGTAATGCGAAATCTAAAGGTCAATATTTCACAAAGGGACAAAGATTGCACCTATTGTCCACAGAATCTTCGGGATGAAAGAAAATAAAGTAACGATCATCGCTGCAAAGGTCTTCGCTCATCGTCGTTATGACGGGAGGTCAAGAGAAGATCTTCATCATTGCGAGACAAAACGAAGGGAAGGTTTCGTTCTTTCTTCGCCGAGTAGTTTCTCTCGAAAGTAAGCAAACTCGCGGTTCAAACTTCTCGAGACTCGAGAGTATCTGTACGAAGAAGCGAGTTAACTCGTCCATTCTGCGAGGATACCTCGATCTCGAGCCGCGGAGACCGAGGATGGCAAATATTGCGCAAGAACGATACATCGGTGTGGCAATCGGACGGCAGAGACGGCGAAATTTGAACGATAGAAAGTTGAGCGTCGAACGTCTATATAATTACCGATGCACTTCTCCCGCTGAATCGGAGGCGTAGACAAACACGGTTTAACTTTGCTTCTCGCTTCTGGCTTCTAGATTCTACGTTTGCGACGAGACACTGGCGATCTTTCTTTTCCGGACGGATGTCTCTGCGTTTGCAGAGGAAACATTTGCGTTAGGGGATCTCATTGGACGCGCAAAGCGTTCGTATTCTTTGCTTGTATTTGTTTCGACTTTAACCGATGCGGTCAATTCATTGTGATGTACTTATGACGTACAAAAAATTTCAAGTTTCCATGAGATGACGAGGGATTTGAGCTTGAGCCCGCTGATTGCGAGTCGCAGCATTTCGATAATCGGATAATTCCTGTGCTTTATTGTTTGCCGCGCTGTACGGAGAACCGCGTTACAGAAAAAAACTCAATAAATGCACAGATTTCGGGAACAACGCAGTGCTCTTATCGAGTACCGGTGTCAAATCTGTGTTTACATTAGGGCTCGAGCCGAGCGCGAGGTTAAAAAAAGACAGACAGTAGAAGAGACAGAGAGGGCACGCAAACAAAGTGAACTAATGCAACAATAAACTTGTTTATTTATTAATTTTTCTAAATATAACTTTTCCGAATGTATTTTAGAGATTTTTCTGATTAAAGTGATACCAAACACGGTATGTTTGAATTATGTAAATAGTAAGTAAATTTATTAAATATTAAGTAAATATAATTCAAAGTATATCGTGTTTGGTATCATTTTAATCAGAAAAATCTCACAAATACGTTAAAAAAAGTTTAAACAAAAAAAATCGAAAATGAAAACGGCCGACCCTCCAATTAGCACTGCCTCACCGAACATTCGGGTGGTATGATGTTACACTGGTCCCTCGTCGAGCGTTGTGGTACTCCAAAGGGCAACTCCTATGTGGAGGCGATAATCGTGATGCATTTATCGAGGTTTTACTGTATATGAAAACGGTAGACACAATTTCTTTGTCGCGTCGCAGGAACTCGTGTTATACCAGAGTCTACTCTGTTCGATAAAACTTAATCAAAAATCTTCCAGACGGCGAGGAAGATTTGAACTCGAGCTCTTTAATTGGGTAACTAATCCTTTAAGTCCACATCCTTAATAATCCTCGAGCATTCATGGAGACGGGGTGAGACGGTACAAATTGCAGGTTTAGAAATCGTGATTATTTCAGTTATCAAATGAAAATAGTACAGCGACATGGGAGTCGGGGCGACGTATCAGTTTAGTCGTCTGATTTACTACGGTAGATTAGTCTGGGCGAACAGGAGATGCACTGGTCCCAGGGAATTATCGACGCGATAAAATAGTAGGGTGGCACTGGCCGATAGTGAGCTGGTTTTATAATTGATTCCGATTTAACGGTAAGCTTGTAAATAATCTTTGTATTTTATTTTCATCTCTAACACTAGAATTACCAAGGCAGTCGAAATGACCGGTTCAATAATTTTTTCTACAAATTCTACGAGCTTAAAGTGGAGCCAGAGTAGAGACTCTACGTACATCTTGTATAAATTACTGAATTAACCCCTTGTCCCACAATAACGAGTGACTCTCGTCATGAGTTGAATGGGATAGGAAATTTTCAAGTTTTGCAAAACCTATAAAATTGAAAATATCAATGAGATGCGACGCGATAATATTGTTTCTGTAATATTAATATTACGTTAAATTATACGATATATCAAGAATCACTGATCAATTTATTTTATCAATTAAATACTCAATTATTGCGGAGGTAGTCACAAAAGCAATCGTAGGGCAAGGGGTGAATCACCTGTTCCACCATTTGATTCCTATTTTTCTAAGGTGCTTACTTAACATTTAACGGACGGGTCGAATCTGCTCTGCCTTTCTCGGTTTCCGACCTTTTTTTAGGAGAATTAAGTAAATATGTATGTATGGTTTTAACGCGTTGTAGTTTTTTTAAATCAACCCCATTACTTATAATACTTTACAAAGTTATTTATTAACATGCCTAGTTCACCATAGTCTTCCAATCCACCATAGCTCCATGCGGTATCATTCCATTATTTCCCATGCATTATTTCATGTTACATAAGTCATTTCTGCAATTCAACCGACTGCGAGTGAAAAGCGCAAAGAATAAAAGGGGGGGCAACGAAGACTACGAACTGATCGCCAGGACAACAGAAGCGAATCGCGACGACTCTTTTGTCAAAACAAAAGTCGGCGTCTGATTCTGACAAGACCGTCTCTCCGACTATCTTAAGACGCGAAAAAGGTGAAATAGAACCTCGCCGTTCCATCGAGAAGAACGGCACATCGTTGATAATTCCCGGCGAGTTTTTGCGATCGAACGAACCGAAAATGCCTCGGCTCCCCTGCGACACCGAGCGAAAGAAGAACCAATTCGGCAAGGAGGAACGACATCATCTGTTGGGCATAATGAAGCGGTACGCGCCTCTCCTCGACAAGAACGCTTCGACGGTCGTCCGGAAGGAGATCTGGACGGCCATCGAGGAGGAGTTCCGGGAGGCTGGCTTCACCGGGAAGACGTCCGCGCAGCTCAAGAAGTATTGGCAGAACTACAAGTATCACTGCAAGAAGGCAAAGTTATCGGGAAAGGTACGACATGTCGTTTAACCCCTTAGCCTACAATGACGCGTGACACTCGTGACGCGGCAAATGGAATAGGAAATTTTCATGCTTTCCGAAAGCTGTTCAATTGAAAGTGTCAGTCGGTCGCGAGACGATCAAGTTATTTCTATGCTATCGATATTACGTTCGATTATACGGAATATCAGAAATCTGGGAGAAATTTTGATGCTAGGAATTAATTCCGACTTATTGCACACGCGGTCAAAATAGAAATTATAGGGCAAGGGGTTAGAAGATTTCTTAAAATAAATAAACAATAATTCTCGAAGTAAAAATTTCTCTCCGATTTCTGATATTTCGTCCAATTAATCGCAATATCAATGTTGTAGAATTATTTTGATCGTCTCGCGGGCGACTGATATTTTCAATTTAGGAGTCTTTGGAGAAGTTACAAATTTCCTATTCAAATTTACCGCGTCACGAGTGTCACGTTATCGTACGCCAAGGGGTTAAATCCCGACGAGAGTCTCTTTCTCGCTTCATCGTCGAAAACGATCTCGAAGTTCTCTTCCCCCTTCGTCTATCGTCATTCGATTCTGTAAGCGGAAACTCGCGGATCCTCTATTGCTATTTGAGTTACAAAGAGCATTGCGAAACGGCGCTTGAAATTAAGCCGATCGATCGAACCGCGATTCGCAAATACGAAATCCCCCCCGAAATTGCCGAAGGACGATTCAACGTTCCGCGTTTCCGTCTCTCGTTACGAGCCCTTCCCTTCCTTCCTCATTTTCCCAAACTTCCCTTCGACCCCGGAGGAATGTTTCCTGAATAGCGAAACGTTGAAAGTAACGCAGGACAATGAAGCCAGCCCGAATTCCCAGGCGATCTGCAAAGACGTGAACATCGGAGGGATCGCCGAGACAGCCGAATGGAATCGCCATCGAATAATCGTCGAAAATCGCTTCACGACGAGGCTTTCGGAAGGATCCGCCACCCTCTGCCAATCCTTGGAAGATTCACGAAGGACCGAGAGCGAATCTGTGCGACGCTTCGCCGAGATATACGAGAATAATGGACGGCCCTTCCGGAAATTGAATCTCGCGGCGACCTCGGACAGTTCCATCGGTATTTTTCTTCCGTCGCTTTTCAGAATGGCTATACCGGGTGTTTGATAAGCAGGTGGCTCAATTTTTACCGCTCTTCATGTTTCTTCTGGCTCTATTGCTCGCGGAAAGAGACAATTGTATGGGGGGTTTTTCTAAAAAAATTACAAAAAAAAAGAATCTAGCGAATGAGCTTTTAAGATTGACTGACGCTATAAATATTAACACCTTACCGACCGCTACTGTTTTAGCATTCTTCCCACTTTAAAGGATTTGTTTCGGCTTAGACTGCCTAAAGAAAATTACAATCTCTTTGAAAATTACAAATGATTCTCACTGACTCCTTAACACTAGAACTACCGGCGTGTAATCTGTTATATTTAAATATATTAAATAAGTACTTTGAAAAAAGGGGAATTCAGAGGTGGATAAGATGATCGATTCGGTAATTTATGTTTTATGAGATGGACGTAGAATATCTATTCTATGACTCTCCTATAATCTTGGAGAATTTTTGGAAAAAATTGTGTACCAGTCATTTTGACTGGTTTGGTAGTTCTAGTGTTAACGCACTTCCACTGCAATAATAAATAACAAATTAGTGATTGCCGTGGGAACCGATTGATAAACTAAAAGTCTAAGCGTTGGCGACAAAAAGCCTATTCATAGGCTACCGGTCGGTAAAGTGTTAATTTACTTTTCACACGAACACCGCGGTTATTAGAAAAATGGTGAGCCCTTGAATCTACGAAAATACTCACGTCTCTCCCATCGTTGACCTTCAGATCTGACAAGGATCAAGATGGAAAGCGGGGATGATGAATTGACGGTGGACGAGGTGGATATCGTGAAACGGGAAATTAGCTCGCCGGAAAGTCGAAATTTCAGCGGCGACGACTCGAAAGAAGGGAGGACTTCCGGGAACGAGGATGAGGGGGAACCGATGATGTTCGCAGTGGCCGATCGAAAGACGAGAAATCACGTTGTCGTCTCGAATGCTGAAATTTCCAACAACAGCGTTACCGTATCCGTCATTTATCCACAGAACGAGAACAGCGTTTCCACGACGAAAGTCGAACTTAGGCGGAAGATCGATGGGAACGAGCCTGCAGGAAACGCTTCCGGAAGTTCTGGTAAAACAAACGATAAAGAGATCGTTTTAACCCATTTGCATCGTCGCTCTAACACTAGAACTACCAAACCAGTCAAAATGACTGGTGCACTATTTTTTCCAAAAATTCTACAAGATTATAGAAGAGTCATAAAATAGATATTCTACGTCTATCTCATAAAACATAAATTACCGAATCGATCATCTTTTCTACCTCTGATTTCCCCTTTTTTTTAAAATACTTATTTAATATTTTTAAATATGATAGATTTAACGCCGGTAGTTCTAGTGCTAAATATGGCAGAAGACCCACAGTACCGTGCACTTCCGCGCGCAGCAGTTTATCATTGTACAGGACGGAATATTCCGCGGCTGGTGGTAAAAGACGATCGTCATCCGCGGAATATTTCGCTTACGGATGCAAATGGGTCAACTAACAAAAAAAAAATACGTAAAGAAATAACAGCAAAGTATTAAAACTGACAAATAATTTCTGGACTTGAGGATAATTAAAACTGAAATACAGCAGATAACGCGATATCGGTTACCGAAGCTACTTCGAACGATCGACGCCACGATAAGCCCGCGGAGCAGCCGGAAACGGAAGATCGGTTTTCCCTCGGAAACGATCGCAACGGGGACAAAGTTCGCGCAATCACGGCCAATCTGGAAATTGAGAACGAATCTTCCCTTCCGCGGTTCGAGTACCAGACCAAGCTGAAGCACAGGCTGTTGCTGCACCAATTGGAAGTACGTTTTCCGCGTCGCTCTTACCTTGTCAAACAGGTACGAAAAGATTCTTCCGCAGGCGGAGGAGAAGCGGCTGAAGGTGAAAATCGCGGAGATGGCCATTCAGGAGATTCAGTTGAGAATTCGAGCTCTCAAGGAGGACATGAGGCGCACGGAGGAGCTTTATCAGCTGAACTTGGCTCTCGCTTTACCTAGAAACGTAAGTGACAAGCTAATTAAAGTGTAGATTGTATTTCCGAGGCTGACGGACGTAGCTGCTGAAATATCCAAGTAATTAATTGCCAGAAAAATTGAGTCTATCGCTTATTGGGAATAGTACCAAAGTAGATCACGGCTCGGTGGAATTACTTTGCAAAATGATAAGGAAACCGCTTAACCCTCTTGTTCCTAGTGGTTTTCCCACAAAACCACATTTCAAAGAATGTGTTAACGTTATAACCACTACCGATTTTGCGAAACACAGACAAATAGGAACGTTTGAGTTTTCCAACGAAACCGCCACTTCTTTTTTATTTTAGAAAATAACTGTTACAAAATTTTACAAATAAAATAAATGATATTTCTTTCAAATTTTTATAATTTTCAACAGCAACATATGAGTCACTTGGAAACCAATGCGGTTAAGTCCATTTTTTGATATTTTCTGATTGATGTAAATTGTAATAGACTAAATTTCATTCTATTAAAATTTACATACATCAGAAACTATCAAAAAAATTAACTTAACCGCACTGGTTTCCAAGTGACTCATATAATTATCGTGTTCAACAAGCTTATCTTACGTCCAAAATATTAATAAAAACTTGTTACGCCCTGTTTCAAAGTAAATATAAAAATCCGTCTCGAGAGGGTTAAGGAAATTGCTTCTTATATAAAATCCGCGATCACTTAGTTGCCAACCCAATAGAAACAGAAGTCTGAGTATCTCGAAACGAGGAACGAGTGGCTTACAATTAGCCAACTGTCATAATTGCCGACAAAATGATCGGTACCAACGAATTGGTCTGGCAACGCTTCCGGTCTTCGCCCAGCCGATATTGAATCGTCAATGAATATTGAATTATCAATTTCTCCCCCAATCTTGGCAAGGTTGGCTCCAGTGCTAACTAAACGTCAGTCCCTTTGGAAATTTATATGCGGCTTAAACCCGAGAGCCTCGGACCATCGTTATATCAACGTTGCTCTCGAATCCTTCACCCTCCTGTTCCGTTTGCATTTGCTGCACTGTTGCATACCTCGAGTCAATACGATCCGCTTCGCAATGCCGGGGCACCGGAGGTGAATTTGTTTTAGTGGTATCGGAATAATTACAGAGAACTGTAAACTGTAGACTCTTGAATAATTAACGTAACGTTTACAAGAATTCGAGGATACCGCGAACGAATTATCGGAAATGCAACGGAGTTAACCCATTGACTGCCAACTACGAGATATCTCGTATAATAAGTTTGAATTAATAAATTAACAATAATGGCCGCGCGTGTATAGAAATTTTTGAACAAAAATGTTCTTCGTATCATTACAAATGCCGAGATTATATTTTTGATTAATACAACCAATGTCCTAAAAACTTTCTGTCATCTTCTTTAACAAGCGAAGGTAATATTTGCTTAGCTTTCCTGGCAGTGAATGGGTTTTGCAAAATGTGTTCCAAGTAGAACAGAGGGGTGATTTTTTTCAAACAGGTTTATTGTAATGTCGTGCTATTATAAATCAAAGATACAATTACCCACAAAGGCGCCGCGATCTTCGACGTCGACGACGGGACGATAAGAATTACCGAAGAACGATGTCCGGATGGACCTTGCGATGCTCAGTCCGCCGAGGAGAAGGACGATGGAGGACAAAGAAAGCGAAGACCACGGAACCATGTGCTCCAAGTTATTTTTATTAATCACCATCATATCGTGTGTTACGATGTCGTCATCATTTAGAAAAAACGCATGGGACCATACAAAATAACAATGCGCTTAGATTTTCGTGGTAACCGAGCAACGTTTCGAGATCGCGATTTTACTTCTCGCTCGTTTCCGCCGTTGATTACAATAGCCTCATCATCGACGGATCCGCTTTTTAATCGTCAACAAACTACGGAACAGTAACATTATCACATAACAAGACGCCTCGTCCTACCATCTCTTTCCTTCCTTCCTTTCTCTCTGTCATTTCTCTCCATTCTTCATACATTCTCATCGTTTCCTTCATTTTTTTTTTCGTTCAATCCTAGCTATTCGCCATTACAACATTCATTCGAACGCTCCGTCGCTCTTCGTCAATCGTCAGCCGCCTCGTTTATTAGTGATTTTTCTCGTATTTAGTGATTGTTAATAATTATCACAGAAAGTTCGTAAAACAATGACTTTGACGTTTTATAAATGTAAGTGTCTCAGTGTTTGTGTGTGTGTGCGTGTGTTTGCGCGTGTACGTGTCTCGTGTAGATAGGGTGTGTTTGCCATCGCAATTGTGTACGCGTTTCTCGAAAATTTACATACACATTATTTCCCTCTTCTTCTTTTTTGTTTTCCTATGTTTTCGTTTGTTTCGAGTGGGAGTACGATATATACGCGTTTCTTAATTTTTCTCTTTGCTTCAGACGGAAAAAGGTTTTCCACGTTGCTGTAGTAAGTATAGTAACAGTACAGTTAGCGGTTTAGTACATACTAGCGGCAATAGTAGCGATACAAGTAGCGATATAAGTATAACGGCACGCTTTTATAGTTAATAAGAGTAGCCCCTTTAAATTCGCAGCATTTAAAAATAGTTAGTTACGCTACCGGTAGAATAGTTTCCTTTTTAATCCCGTTAAAAGAGCTTCGAGATCTTCGGGTGTATCGAACGAGGGAGAGGAGGAGAGAAAAGGAGCGACGAAGTTCAGGCTTGTGGCTTAGGGTTTAAAGGTTTAAGTTTCAAGTTTTAAGGTCTAAGAGATCGGAATCGGAGATAGACCGGATGGAAAAAGAGACTGAACGGAGAAGAGTATCCTGAATCCACGTCTCCGCCTTCCGTTTTCCATCTTTTTTCCCAGGAAAATCGCGACACGTTCGTCGACGAGTGAGATGCACGCAAGAAAAATATCTGCACCGATACTCTCAAGCTGATACCGGCGAGATATCAGCGCGAAAATTCAAACTTCCATCGTAAAAGTAATCCAACCGACCCTTCGCGCCAGGTGCTGCGAACGATTTCTCAAATTCGTCCCGTCGGCCTTGAGATCTCCATTATTAAACTCATCGAGCATCAAATTCACGTTTCTCCCCTCGGGGCTCGACGTCGCGATAAACAGTAGCGAATTAAGAGCGCGATAAAACCGACAAATCCTCGAAAGCTTATGCAAACGTCGTAACGAAATAACTGCTTAAGCGCGCATCGTAACATTATTTCCTCGAAATTGTAATATCGTCGAGGATCTCGAATTGCTCGTTCACTTATGCAAGAGACGTTTCATGGATGGCGACGAAAAGGAAGGACGAAGGACGGCAGGAGGGCAGAGAACGGAGCGAGGAGTAACGGGGAAGCGGAATGAGATGGATTAAAATTGAAGGCGCGTGAAATCAGGATTCCTCCTGAGAAGATCCTTATCCTATCCGGATAAGAAGGACCGGCGGAACGACGGAGCTGCCGATAAAAATCGGAGAAGCGGAAATTACCGAACGTGTCTGTGCGGAGAACTCGAACCGGAACTCTAACTGAAATTCGAGCTCGCACCGGAACTCCGACTCGAGCCGCTGTTTCGTCGCAGGTGGTGCGCTCTTCTCTCGGAGACATTTGCACTCGAGGACGATTTCGCGACATCGCTTGTACGCTCGCACTTATTGTTTCCCTTTACGGCTCGCTCTTAACTGTCTCGCCTCGTTCGACGGAAATGAACTTTTTTATTTTGCCTCCCTCGGGGCACAAGCTCCCGCGGACGTTTAATCCCCGCCGTTCCGTCCGCATTGCACGGTAAATAAACGATCCGATGTACGAGGAGGAATTTTAACGCTAAAGATTCTCCCAATTTTCTGGTCTTTTCTTTGTGCAGCCATCGGCGTGAAAAATACAGTTCGAGCGGGATGCTATGTGCTTCGAGGATGGAAAGGAAATTTATGGAAGCAGCGAGGAAAAAATTAGGCCATGCGATTAGCTCTCTCGCGGGTCGTCGTTCTTCCTTGCGGCAATCAATTTTGAGCTTCTTTTTTCATGCAAATAACAGAGTTTCAAGTATCTGGGTAGATTAGGATGAGAATTATTTATTAGACGGAACAGCGGGGTTAATCTCTTCGCTGCCTCCTTCGTATGCACTCTGCCGGTGCATAAAACTGATTCGGGTTTCTATATCAATTTTTATATCGCTGCATCCCGCTTTTCGATGTCATCTCGATGCATCCGTTACGGTAAACACGGCGAAACGGCAGGCGCGCTCAATATTTCGCCAAAGAGGAGCGATCCTGAATTAACACTTTACCGACCGGTAGCCTATTAATAGGCTTTTTGTCATCAACGCTTAGACTTTTATTTTATTAATCGGTTCCCATGGAAATCACTAATTTGTTATTTATTATTGTAGTGAAACTGTGTTAAGAAGTCGATGAGAAGCATTTGTAATTTTCAAAGAGAGTGTAATTTTTTTTAAGCAATCTAAGTCGAAACAAATCCTTTGAAGTGGGTAGAATGCTCAAACAATAGCGGTCTGTAAAGTGTTAAGACGATCGCAATAAATTCCGTCGATCTTATTTCCTCTCCGAAGTCGCAAACATTTGCGCGCGGCTGCCGGATGACGCAGATTCGCGCGGATTTGCCGTAGATCGATAAAAAGTCGAGGAAAAGCAGCCCGTGACATCGGAAGTTCGAAAACGGAAACGAGGATTCGCGCGGAGGGGAGCTGGCCGAAGAGGAAGGTAAAATTGTAGAATTGTCGAATCGTGTAATCGCGGAATTTCAGCAGTAGCTGAGAAGGAGAATCGTGCCGTTTTCGTGTTTGCCGCTTTCTCGTTTAATTTCGAGCGCACCTCTCGCGTTCTCCTTCAGCCTCGGGTCTCGTACCACTGGCAGGGATTGAAAAAAGAGGAGAAATCTACAGAGCATTCGACGAAGCTTCACTACGTAGAATTCGACACGGAAAGCATCTAGAAACTTGACTATGCGAAAAATCGACTTCTTACGTTAATATGATTCCCCTTGAAAATCGTAAAAATTACTTAAGACAATCTTTTTAATCGTAATTCACTTATACCGAGTAGACTTCGAACTCTATTCGCCTCGATTCTCCCTTAACGGCCCCGCTGTCTCTCCTTTTTCTTTTCGATTCTTTTATCTTATTATCTATTTAATCAGCGTTTACGTAGTCTTCTCGTCGATCTGTCGATCGTTGAGGAATTCAGGCGAAAACTTAGAAATGGTGGTTCTCAACGCCCGCCCTAAGAACAACCCTCCTCGAGAAAAATGTGCGAATTTACGAGGCAACAACGAACTCTGCGTCTTTCGAGGAAGTTCATCGGCTACTTTTACCACAGGTGGAACATTGAGGATCAAACTCTATGGTAACATTTATTCCGGTGCTATTCGAGCCTCGGGCAAACTTTTCGCCGCTTCAATTTCGCCGAAAGGGTTGCTACCGGCGATGATCTCTCGTTTTCTTCTTCTTCTTCTTTGAGTGAAAAGCGAAGAAAAAAAATTTATCGATCAAAGTAGGTAGCCTGAAAAGCTTCGGATTTTGTCTAATTTGAATTTGCATCTTTTTCTTTGATATTTTCTCAAATCAGGAATAATTTTAAACACGTTACATTGTTTTTTATCGGTTAACAGTAATTGAGCTTAAGTATAACGACGAGAAAACGGGCGTTAAGAACCACCGCGAACGGAATAACAAAACGTTCGCAATTCCGAGGCGAACGACAATTCGCGAACAAGAAATGCCCGTTTCTTTATTTCAGTCGTGCAAATAAAAGGGCAGCTTGATAACGATATTTTTGCCTCGCGCGTCACCGACGACGTTTCTCCTTATTAACGCTAAGAAAGTGTTCCCCGATTATTGCTTATCGTTCAGCCACACCCTAAAAGTACATTGACAAGCAATTTCCGTCTCTTTTTTTATCAATCTGTTTCCTTTGCCTCTCGTCATTTCAATTAATATTCAATTTAGCGCCCCGCAGGGGTGACACTTTACGTTTAACTTTATAATTGGAGTTTTTTAGTACGAAGCAGTTGGCCACCCTGCAAACAATCCATTGCGCCCCCGTGGCCATTATCTGACGTCAGTTCCTTTTGTTCCGGTTGAACGTGATCGGTGCCCGTTAATTTCCCCGGTTAAAACAAATGTTCGGTAGTCTTTAAAGTTTCTTCTCGAGTGTTCACCAAATATTGCCGGTTTCGTGCCTTAGAACGATGTAATGGACACGGTGAGTCCTTATCCTCGGACTATTTAAAGCTACCGAAAAGAAGTTCTTCGCGTACGTTGGGACAATGCAGCAATGAACGTAACTCGCGTACATTGCGCACAATGGAGGACTAGTTTTACGTGCATGCAGCGACGAATATAAAGATCAAGAATCCTCGTAGACACGACGTGCAGGCAGTAATTTTAAAGTAAAATAGTATTCAAAGCCGGATTGGAAAGTATAACCATAGTTTTCGAACAAAAGCCGCATAGGTGGCAGCACCTCCCGCATCGGCGAACCGGCATAGTCCATTTATTTACATCGCTACGCCGGGCGTCACGTCGGATGTTCGTTTCACGGTGCCTCTTTCGTTCGCGTTTTAACGCGTGAGTTACAACTTCCTGTGGTTTCGGCGCGTTTATCTCGATATTCGGTGGATGAAAAATGCGTCGAGCTGTCAGAACATGAAGTGACTCGTGTCGATGTCGTTAAATTACGTGATTGAGTTTGAAGAAGCGAGACGAAGAGAGGCAGAGCGCTTGGCGAACACACGGAGGCAGCGCGCATGCGTCGGTTCGAATCTGCCCGCCCTGCTCGGTAAGTCTGTTGAACTTTGTTATTTTTTGTAGTTTTTGTTATTTCATACTTTGTTTATCGTCGAGATTTAATAATTTGTCGAGTTCAAAAGCAAATGGATTTTGTTACTTAACGAGGGCAATGATTCAAGGAAATTGAATAGTTTCGAGCGCGGTGGAAATACGCACAAAATAGTCGATGCTTTTAAGGGAAGTCTCTGAAAGTTTGAAAGAGCTACCGATTTTACAAGCTGCCGATTAATTTTGCTCTGGCTCTGCGAAAGACTGAAATAGATTAGGTCTTTGCAGTGTTGTACGCGTTACCAACACGTTAAAGGAGAAGTATCGGATATATTAAGGAACAGAAATAAATATAAATGTATTTATAAGCTATTAACACATTGTTGACAGCTAATTTTAAACTGAAACTCTCTTGTTCACCGACTATTACTAAACTTTAATTATACTCAACGAATCGAAATGAAGCTGTACATATCTTTCGAGCAACTTTTAATATTTTTTTTGAACGATAAACTGCACAGCAGTCATTTGAATCAGTGCATTTGTGCCCAACAGTTTTTGCAATTGCTAAGTCAATGAAATATATTTCAAATCATTCGGACAATCGAGCAATGCATCTGCGTGTAATTCATTGAAAGATTTACCACCATTACGATCCGGTCAACAATGTGTTAAAAATTTATTAAATGAAATATAAATGAGTACCGAATAGAGGATATACCGCAAGATTTTTTAAAGTGGCACTTGTCGGTGATGTATTTTGGAAAATACGTATTGGCAATTACGGGCGAGCGCGATACAACGCGGCTCGATTTCAAGTGCGGTTTCGAGAGAAGGGAGGAAAGGTCGTGGAGGGCAGAGAGATGAAATTTGGAATTTCAATCACATACCGGGAAATAAATTTCAAAATGTTCGGTGTACCGTTAACTTTCTATAATTGCTCCACATTTCGACTGCATCGAAATATATCGCGTCACAATTTTTTTTAACCCGCTTAACGTTGACATTTTCTGAAATTTCTTTTTATAATGAATCTTTAATAATTTTCGCACGAATTTTACCATCGGTTCAAAGCAAATAACGAATTTTTAACGAGCGGAGAACAAGAACGTGATTTTATAATAAATGTACCTTGAGAAGTGCCTCTCAAAACCCGCTGCTATACGAAAATTCCCGCAGTCATTTTAATCAGCGAGTTTTCAGCAATTACTTAAATTCATTGCCGTATAAATGTTCATACATTTTTGTAGGAAATTTGGGCTATTTATCGATAGTCTAACAAAGAGAAATTTAAATTCGCGCGCTGCTTTTCGAATACCGATACTTTTAAAAAAAATATTCCGGTGATTATGAAAGCGACCCGAGTAAAAAATTCTAAAAATTAGACTTATTAACATATACTGCAATATGGGGTAATTACTGCGTGAAAATAATAAGATACTGGATCGTTTAAAAGTATCATAGTTGTCTGATTGCGTACAACAGAAGTTGAATTGTTTCAAAGCTGAGAACAAATGACACAATCCACTCTCGTAATTACCGCCAGAAATGTACTTTAAGTATCGCTTCTAAATCCTCGGGACACGAGAAATTGCGGGAATCATTTCCGAAAACGAATATCCCATAATTGGTTGACAGAATGGCGATATAATTCGAGTTCTCGTTCGCCGTAAATTCGGGTCTCTCTTTTACGAGCTTGTAAAAAGGCGACTCAAATCGCCGGGTCATTTCTTCCGGTACATCTTCTTTTTACGTTAAGCGCACTTTCAGGAGGATTTAGATCTCGCTAGAATTTCGGAAGCAGTATTTTAAGCTGGACTTAAATCATTTCAAGTAGTGTCTGCGATAAAATGGCCATTACTTGGATGTGCAATTTCGTGGTGGCCGGTACCAACCCCCAAACGAACCCACCGGAAGTCCGCTGTCGCAAAATTGCCTAACTTTACGTTCTTTTTGCGACTCCCTGCTTTTCTTTGCTGTCGCACCGATGCGTTTAACCCATTCACTGTCAGGAAAATTATGCAAATAGTACTTTTGCTTGTTAAAATTTGATAAGGTGACAGAAAGTTTTTAAAACATTGGTTTCATTAATCAAAAATATAATCTCGACATTTGTAATGATACGAAGAACATTTTTGTTCCAAAATTTCTATACACGCTCGGCCATTATTGTTAACTTATTAATTCAAACTTATAGTGCAGCTACGAGATATCTCGTAGTTGGCAATCAATGGGTTAACGCTAGAACTGCTAATGCAGTCGAACTGACCAGCTCCTCGTTTATTATAAAATTCTGCAAATTTCTCCAACGTCATTTGCAAAGCATAAATTACTGAATTAATCATCAGCAAAAGTAAGATGAAATTGGACGAGCAATTTCTACGACGTTTTACATTATCACGCCGCGCAACGAATTCTTCGCGACGAAGCTAGACGTCGAACGGTGCAACCGGAAGTCGAGGAGACGCGAAGAATCCGAAATATCTCGATACATGTCTCGAACGCGGGAGCAACGTTTTTCACGAGCAATTTTCCATCGGTCATTGGCGAGGACGTTTGCTTTGCAACGCGCAGATAAAATCGGACGAATTGAAGACGTTTCCGCGATTTTTCCGCGGCGAGAATGGCACGTCGGGGAATTTCGCGGACGCGACGCGAATTCAAAATGTCCTCTATCTACGTGGCCCGAGGAGAAAATATATTTTCCATGCGCGATTCCGTTTTAGTCATTATTGAATAAAGGAGAACGCTCCTTCGATCGGGCTTTCGAGGATTTTCCTTTTCCTCGAACAACCTGCGGGATTAAGGTGAATCCGAGCTTCTTTCAGGGTTTGCAGTTTCTAGTTTCGGAGAATTTCGATGAATCTGTGCAGAAGATGCTCAAACTGGTTCCTTTTTGCCTTTTACAGTGGAACATGTAAAGGGTCTTTCAAATTGCGCGTTTTGCTTAATCTTTAGTAAAACACAGATGACGTTCTGAATTCGCCTGGGTTTTGTCTCATTTACGTGACATTTATGTCATTTATAAAAATGGCGTCGCACACAATACAAGAACGTGTTAAAATTGTTGAATTATTCTATGAAAATGGGCGTTCAGTGATATGACACCGATGGACTAGTTTCTTTGGGTTTACGTGAAAAGTTAAATCTATAAAAACAATCCACAATCGATTCCCAAACTAAAAGATGAAATTATTCGTGCCATTGGTGAGATATCCACAATTGTGTCAACATATGGTTGAAAATTTTAACAAAAGAGTGGACATCTGTGGAGGTGCAAGAGATGGTCATTTGGGCAGATATTGTTTTTTGTATATAAATAGCATAACAGATACTTTAATTATCAATAAAAAGTATTTTAAAATCAAAGCAAATTGTGCGTTTCATCGAAGATCTAAAAAAGCCGCGCAATTTGAAAGACCCTATACATATGTGCCGGACACCAAAAAGTCTTTTGCAATAAAATCTTTGAAATTATGTTTTTCATTTCCCTGGGATTAATATAAAGAATACAAAAAATGGAGTTAGTTGAGACAATTAAATAAATCGGGCCTGAAAGGGTTATCGATGTTTTTAGAGTATCTGTGGACAGAAACTCGGCCAATCTTGCTCGAAAATGTAAGGCACATTGCGAGCCGTCTTCTCGGAGGTACGAAAATTTACACTGTAGGATCCATTGTCCTCGGGTGTTTCGAAGGAAGAGAATAGGAGCTTCGAAAACTCTGTAA
The DNA here is from genome assembly GCA_963989415.1 of Cerceris ruficornis. Taxonomy (NCBI): domain Eukaryota; kingdom Metazoa; phylum Arthropoda; class Insecta; order Hymenoptera; family Crabronidae; genus Cerceris; species Cerceris ruficornis. The sequence continues at coordinate 32,377,932 of OZ022518.1, forward strand.
AACCGACGATACATCCACTGTGCAGCAGAGTCCATCGTAAAACATTGACGACGAGAAAAGGGATTGTCGATAATGAAACGAGGAGAGCAAGCTTTCGCGCGCAAACTTTGGACCGTTCAGTTTTAGCGCACACTGTGCAACTTCTGAGGTAGAAATACCGAAGTAGGAACTGTTTATCTCGCGCTCTCGATCCCCTTGGTTTTAAGGAGTTAAAGTTCGATACTTATCGTCAGACAGAATCGATGACTTTTCAATTCGACCGAAGTTGCTCCCTCCAATCTCGCTTAATTAACCCCTTACTGCACGGTTATTGTTTTCCACGAAGAGAAGCAATTTGTTGAATAACCCAGGTAACATCTTTTTTAAGAAAATTAATTTTTTGCTAGATGCAAAGGACAATTGACAAAATACTTAGGTACATTCCCCAAACTAAATACTTTTTGGACTGTATGTATGTATTTTTTAATCTCTGAAAACTGCACAAATTCCGAGTGAAAACTTTTTCTCAAAAAGCTACAATGTTTCTATCGGCTCGACAAATCTGAATGAGCGTCAGGTATGACCACAAAGATATAATCAAATATTGCATATTTCTTCATTAGAAGAAATTCAATTCGCTAATTCAAGAGAGTTTTACAGAAGAAAATATTAATTAATGGCGGAAGCACCGCCATGAATTAAGGGGTTCAAAACGGCTGCGCCCTTCGCAAATGTCTCCGTCAATATCCTGCCAAATCCAGCTCCAAGTTGCATTGCAAACTTTGCTCTTAAAATCTCAAAAGCAACAAATTCCGCTTATTCTCTCGTACCAGCGTGCGAATTCTTCGTCTTAAACATTCGCCACGGACGTTTATCGCGCTCTCTCGAAAATTGGCGGGCATTCTCGAGCGAAGCGCAGAGACGACACTCGAACGTGTCCGGCTTGTCGATAGAACTTCTCCGTCGACGATTTCCAGACGAAGGAGAGTTTGCCGTTGGCTCTCTCGAAGGAATTCGTTCGCCACCCCGTCACTTCCTGTCCGGCTTCTTTCCGCCGGTATTTACATAAGTCCGTCGACCGCGAAAATAGGATTACACTTCTGCCGGAAGCCAGGATATCGTCCTCGAGCCGGAGCTATTCGCGTGAGTAACGGCGTCCGCGAAATCCTGGCTATAAATTTTTTTTATCCGATTCGCCCGGCGAAAAAGCGTCGAGGTCTGCGGTAGTCTGCTTCTAGAGGTCGAAGAAAATACCGAGAGATCGTATATTCGATGCTTTTGGAGAATCGGTTTTGGCGGTCCACGATGGAGAACAACGTTCGGTAGAACAATTCCAGGCGCCGAGGTTATTTATTTTCTTTTTCCGCGTCGATCGGCACAATGTTCACTTCTCTTCGTTTCTTGAGGGACAGCGCTGTTTTGTGGTATGAATGGATTTTTAGTTATAAATGTCAGTTGTTTGCCACGAATGTGTAAAATTATCGAGAAGCTTCCGGGAACAGGATCTTCGTTTGTCCTTAAAGGCCGATGACCCCTATCGATCGGTAATCACTATGGCAAGCAGCTGATGACGAGAGTGCGAGTTTTGAGCGAGTACGCCGTGTGAATGTTACAAATATATCCGCGATTGAGATTTGGGAGAGACTGTTGTGAGATCCGAGAGAGAACTGTGCGAGAGAGATTAGTAATTGAGTTGTCTGCGTAGTCCGAGTTGTTTTTGTGTCGTTATTTGTTATATTATTTGTGTTGTTCTGTCTTGTGTTATATTATTATTCTGTTCGTTGTTAATTAAATTAAGCATTCTTGGTTTTTTTCCTGTTTAATTCCTACAGTTTGTTAATAAATTTTTCATCCAATTTGTTGCAAAGAGAGATCGAGAGAATATTAAATATCTTTTAAATTGCGGCACTTTCCTTTTGTGCAAAGAGTTACGTTCACCTTCGGGACTCAATTTTCAAAGACTCGCAGGAGATTCTTTTTTTTTCATCCAAGGTCGAATTTGATCTTTGATTCGTCGTAGAATCGTAGCAGCGATTGAAACGATAACGATAAAGGCAGTCGAGCGAACGTCGCTCGGGGAAAGGACGAAAAGTCGGCGGGACGAAGGTTAAGTAAATTAGATCGGTATAAATCGACGACGTCGTTTCGGAGGCAGATTAGGGGAGAGGACGATAACGCAAAAGTACGGCGGTTTCGTTCTGTGACTTTGATATTTGCAGACACAATATTCCCCGTTGCTCGTTCAACTTCGATTCTGAGACGCTGACGAAGGGAAAACAGCGGGAAGTTTGCCAATATCGAAGGATTTCACGATTCTCCTCACGCAGAGGAAACATCGGCGAATTTCGTCGGAGGCACGCGCGCGTCTATCGGCGTCTATGGGCGCCCATGGACGTCTATGGGCGTATATCCACTTCTATCCGTGTTATCCTTGTCTACTCGTACGAGCCAAACTTCGGCCACCAAATATTTGATAAGCGAATCGTTGGATTCCTCCTGCGGACGATGATTGACGCTTCCAAGAAAAGGACGGACGAGGCAGAAAATGTGCGGCAAACTTTCACGGTCGGATAAATTTTCCGATGTTACTTGGAAAGAGGGTGATGCCAAACAGTAATCTATAGCTTTTGCGCCTTGACTCTCTGGTTTTCCGACTGAAAGCGGCCTTCGATCGCCAGAGCAATGGTTATTGTCCAATATTCGAAAAATGTCCTCGTCCGCAGAGGATCAACGATCCAAGCGTTTCGGCCACAAGTTTTGTCTGTTTAACTCTTTGAGGCACAAGATTCCAAGGGAAAAGTAGACTCTGCTTGCACAGACTTTGTCTTTTTCTTTATCTAAGGGCAACGGAATGCGGCAATTTACGTTACTTTTGCTAATAAATTTCCAATTTGCAAGTTGGTTTAAAAAGATTCCACCATGCGAGTTGAATATAACAAAAGGTGCGAAATCCTCAAAGAGCAACTTCAACTTTTCGAGGTGAGTTAAGATATATCCCGCCATGCAGAAAAAGCTAAGGAAAAGGTGGGACAGTTTTTAATTCACCTAACCCTAAGGAATTAAATGGGCTATTCTTAACAAATATCATCCACCCGTCTTATTGCTCTCCGATCTTCAGCCGGGGAGTTCCAAGCGTTTCTGCTACTTCGCTGGAAGCGTTAAATCAATTTCCAAACGATCAGCGGTATATTACAAATATCCGCGGAGGGTGAAGCACTAACGTCCGCAAGAATGGCCCATTTGGCGATAAGTGGCAATAACGAACATCCAGCAAACGAAGAGCTCGTTACCGACTAGCCTCCAACGCGATTCCACCCCCTACAGAATTACAACCCTCGACGAGCCGTTACCAACCGATACAGACCTCGACGAGTTTCCTCGTTGCACCGTTTGTTGCGTTCGAGGAAAAACTTTGCCGTTAGTGGCGTTAAAAACTTTTCCCCACGCTCGAATGTCTCGAGTTATCGATAATAATTAATAGAATCGAAGAAATAGCGAGCACGAGCAGCGACGATTCCACGAAGGAGAGAGGAGAAACCGAGAGAGCACCCTCGAGATCGTTCGCGTGAAAAATGCCGACGATAACCCTTGGAGAAACGAGGTTGGCGAAGGAGGAAGAGTGAAATTCCTCGAAACACGAGGCGGTGAAGGAACGCCGACGTAAATCAGGAAAAACGAACGCCTCGGTTGTTTCGAGGGTGGTTTTTTCGCGAGGGCGAAAAGTAACTCGAGAGTTCTGGCTTTCCGCGAAAGTTTCTTCGCGAGAAGTAGCCTCTTTTCTGCTCTTCTTCCGCCACCAATCCGACATCCGGCGATCCACCCTTTTTCTCCTTGCGGCATGCGTTTCTGAAGATTCGAAGAATGCCGGCTTCAAAAAGAATGCGGGCGAGATTCTAGGAGGATTCGAAGAAAATTCGAGAGGATGCGAAGAAAATTGCCTGAGGATTCGAGGAGGATTCAAAGAAAATTCGAGGAGAATTCGAGGAGGATTTAAAGGAAATTCTTGGAGGATGCGAAGAAAATTCGAGGAGGATTCGAGGAGGGTGCGAAGAAAAGTGGGTGAGGATTTGAAGAGGATTCGAGAAGGATTCAAAGAAAAATATTTCTAGGACTCGAAGAAAATTCGAGGGGGATTCGTGGAAAATTCGAAGAAATTCGAGGTGGATTCGAGGAGGATTCAAAGAAAATTCAAGGAGGGTTCGAGGTGCATTCATAAAAAATTCAGAAATCAATTCAAAGAGGAATATAACGAGAATTCGAGCACAATTCGTAAAAAACTTTGAGGGGAATTAAGCGAGGACTCGGGGAGAACTCCTTTTCCGAATTCGAGAAAAATTGAATGAGGCCTCGGGTCGGCCGAAACGGCGATTGAAATTTCTCTGTATAAAGCCGCCCCGAGACTAATCGCCTCGCCCGATATAAGTCACGTCCTGAGAGAAAGTAGTCGAAACAAACGCCAAGACGATGGGATTTTTTACCGCGGAATTCGCGCCTCGAAGGGGCGACGAATTTACCGAGCCGCTATTGTGCCCTCCGACACAATGACGAAAGTTACTTCGGTTAGGAGTGACGTTAATTCGGGAGAGTATGAATATCTGCCTGACGAAATTTATCGATCCTTCAAGAAACTCGAAAGGAAAGCTACGTTCTCCCGGATCTTGCACCTGCGAGGGTAAAGCGGAAATGTTCCCTCTGACGAGGTGGACTTAATGAGTATACAGATTCAAAAATATCCGCACTTTGCGTGGGTAGATAATTTATCCATCGTATAACGTTTCATTTATGTAAATTCACGAGGCGGCAGCTTCGGAGCATCCATCGATCTCCGTAAATTTCGCGGGTCAATTAAAATTTGCGAAAGATAATTGTCGAAGTTCCAACGAATAAAATATCTTCAAACACGGATTACTTTGGCGCAATACAGCCTGGAAGATCGTCCGCAAAAGGTGGAAAATTTTGCAAGGAGGAGAAATAGTGGCAAAAGTTCGACCCGGTTGTTGGAGTTGCAATTAAGAGAAGAAAAATATCTCGAGAGTTTGGTCATAAGAAAAATCGGAGGAAAAAGCGCACAGACCGAAGCGAGCGTAATTTTTTAGCGGCGGGAATTTGTAAGCAAAAGAGAAGGAAATGGAAGAATGAGGATGCGTGTTTGAAGAGAATTTTCTCGCGTTTTTAGTCGGAGCCATTTGTCTCGCTTAGGCAAGAGTGCGCAATGACCTTTTCCTTCTGCGTGCGATTTATTTGCATTCAACCCCACGCGTTGCCGTTTAACTACGCGCAACACGGACTCATATCTATTAACATAGCAACGACCGGTGGCGAAAAAATATTTTACTCCTCCGTAGAAAGAGCAAGGGAAAAAAGAAATGCATATTCGAGATGCAAATTCGACCAAAGGTCTCGCGCACTTCTCCGCATTTCTTTCCAAGATTATGCCGCGCCTGGTCCTATTCTCGTCGTCTGAGTATTTTCTCGCGCACGTGCTAAAATTTTCTCCATCATTTCGCCCAAAATTTCTCGTCAAATCATCAGCTTGATTTAGCAACGAAATGAAAAATTTTTCCGGAACAGTGGCGTCATGAAGATAGAATGTCGAATTAACACGTTGACTGCCATGGGGGTCCCCGGTGACCGGCGCTACTGGTTTCAATGAAATTTCATAAGACTTTTAAATTGTAATATTTACGAATTTTCTAATATATTCAATATTTAAATATTGGCGTTAAAAAGATAAAGGACTGCTGAATATATATCCATCTGTGTCTTTGAGATTTCTGACTTTCAAAGATGTGATTTTAATAGATAAAGTTTCACCTCGGTAGAAATAATGAAACTAGCGAAATACTGGTGGCGTTCAACGTGTTGAAGCAGAGGAATTTGTATTTTTGACGTTTCGTAAGTTACAGCAGCTCCTTCTCTTGAAGTATCCTGGATAATATTCAACAAGAGCAGATATTTTCTCGAAGAAGCATTAATATTGCCTCGGTAACAACGACAAGAGTATTTTGCGAAAGGTTACTTAAACATTCTCGACTTGGGAGACCCGTAACAAGGTTAAGCCACGGAAGGCGTCCGAGGAGGAAAAATTCCCGTCGTTGCTCGCAAAGACCAAGAGAAACGTCGAGAAAGATACCGTTTAAACGGAAGTAAGGTGGAAAAGTGGAAAAGAGAAGGTCAAGGGCTCGTCGCGATGCAAATTTCACTCGGAAATAAATGTCCTTCTTCCGTGGTCTTCGCATGCACGTTCACGACGACTCTTTAAGATCGCAAGTTAAGAATAAGCTCTAGAAACAAAGAAAGTACGTCGACGAAGATTGAAATTTGCAAAGTGGGATGATTTTGGATAAAGAAGAGCGAATTTTTCATTTAAATCGTGAGCAGCCGTTTAAGCGCGAAGAATCCCGACAAGGAGCGAAGAAACGTTCGTGGAAGTGTTTCCTCGCGAGATGCGCATCGCGATAAGGAAACGGCGTCCGTGAAAACAGTTTGTAACGCAAAATTCCACGTAAACGGAGGTTCGAGGTCGTTTACAAATGGAGAGGTTTAAACGAGACGCGGAGAATGGAAGGAAGAGAGGAAAAGAGAGGTGTATTTACGCAAACGAGGGGAATAAAGTGTAGATATGGTCTCCCAAGACGTCCCTACCGTCTCTGGAAATAGTTCTTCGGCAAACAAACGGAACGAGCCCGTCGCGAGAGAAGCGTAGAATTCAAATTTCGCCGGATTATATTTAATTCGGTGTAATCCTCTTAATTACTTCGGGTCGTAATCTTCTTCGCAGAGGAGAGTAGACTTCGAGTGGTTCGAGAAAGACGAATTTTTTTCTGTTTCCGTGAAAAACAGGAGAAAGAGTCGCGAGACAGAGACGGAAGAAGAAGAAGAAGAAAAAGGGGAGAATAGATGGGTTGAAATCGACCGTGGTCTTTATTAACTCGCTCGACACCGCGGAAAGAAAGAAGATTCGAAGAGAGAAATCGAAATTGAAGATTCGGGGGATTATATTTCATTTAAAAATAATCCTCCCTGAATAACGGCGAAATAATCTCCGACTGGAACATTTTCCAGGCGCCTCGGAAACGGCCGGTTTCCAGTAAAACCCTTTCGTATTTCGAAACTTCGAAACAAGAAGAAAGAGCGAGATTGAGACGAAGTTTATTTTCTCCGAGGATTTGTCGGCTCGAGGTACAGAAATGTCGGCAGTATTTCACGCGATAGATCACAGACTCCATAGTCTTCGCGTTAATAATTAATTGCAGAGGATATCTTGGCCGAACGTAATTACTTTATCGCCCTCGAACCTTCTCCTCCTTGTTCTTCGGGTACTCTTAATTGCATTAATTACAATTACATCACCGACCCCGGGGCTTTCAAGGAATTACATTTGTTCGAGCAATAATCTTAACGTTTCGTGGAGAGCGAAGTCGAAGTCGGCGGTAGTTTACGTAAAGGAGGAAAAGCAGCGAGGAAAAAGGACGAGGAGGGGTGAGGAGGTATCACCCGAGGGGTGGAAAATCGCCCGAAGGAATTTACGTCGCACGGTGAGGAAAAATCCCGTGAATTTTTGAGCGAGAAAAGGAAGAAAGGAGAAGAAGGAGAAAAGCGGAAAGTTAATCGCGGCGGAGCATGCCCGGGCGTGCTCCGAGGAGATAACGGCCCGATGCGACTTTGATAAAGAGATCGTCGAATTAATTCCGAAATTGGAATTCACCGTGGAACGCGGGACTATTAAAAATGCGAGGCTTCGATGCCACGGAGGATTTCGTTCGAAGAGAAATTCCGCGGGGAATTATTTCCAAGGCGAAAGGGTGTAAGATTAATTGCTCTTCTCGGCGGCGCCCTATGCTCGGGAAGCACTATCTTTAATAACGTTTAATTAACCTCCTCCTCTACCACCATCCGCGGGGAACATATCTCCTTGAGATTCCTCACCGACGAAGATGCATCGAAATTACCGCGTGTTTTAAGTACGAGAGGGGTTCGCGCCGTTTCCAAACAATACGCAATGCCTAATTGTTGCGATTAATTGTGCAGAGAGAGCCGCGGTACGTCGAAGTTTCTTCGAAGAAGGCGACGTATCCGTTTGATCCTGGCTGCTCTACTTCTCCGAAAAGCTCGAAATTAAATTCGCACGCGCGAAAATATAAGCTTCACAATGCGAAAATAATATTACTGTCGCGAAGCGCAATCAAAATAATCGAATTAACCGTCGGACCTTCTGTCGAATTAACCCCTTCCCGCATGACTTTTTTTCGTGAAGAAAAAAATGTATTCGATAAACTAGACAGTGAAACAAACCTAAACAATGTTAAAAAACACATTTTTTAATTTCTTTTTAAAAAAGATTGATAATTATGATATCCTATGCATTTTTTACTTAATTCGTGCAAGAAAATTGGATTGTCGTTTAACACTAGATTTACGGATGCCGTCAAATTGACGGGTTCCCACTTGTCTTATAAACATTTCTGAAATTTACAGGGGCGCTGTACAGTAGATATTTCAAGTGTATTTTATAATACAATAATGACTTAACGAATTACCATCTTTGCCGCTTGATCCCTCTTTTTCCAAAGTTCTTATTTAATATATTGCAATTTGACAGATTTTACGCCCGTAAATCTAGTGTTAATTAAAGTGAGTTTCATAAAGAAATATATTAATTGTTGCCGCCAATATGGCCCACCGTGCGACAAGGTTAACATCGACTCCGGAATTCGATGATTCTTATTTAACCAAAGCAGAAATTCCGTGCCGCATAGAAACAAAAGAGGAATGAAAACTCTTGTCAGAAGTCGCCCAAGCGATTTTCCATTCCCGAGTAATTCCATAAATGTCGGGGATGTCTCAAACGCGCCTGCATCGAGAACAGAGCCGCCGGATGACCCGGAACCTCAAGGACGAGCCGGAAGCACATTTCCACCCCCACCCTCGACATCGCGATGCCTTTTTTACCCCTCTGCCACCGAAGTAACATTCGGTAACGCGCCACCGTATTCCTTTCCATTCTTTCGACCGGCGTAACTGAGCGCGCACGAGAGAGGGGGTGGAAAGGGGTGGCAGAGAGGGTGGATCGGAGGCCGAGGTGGGAATAGAATGCAAAAGGAAAGAAGAAAGCTTTGAAAGCGCGTCCCAGAGCGCAAGAGAGGCCGCAAAGCTTCGAGTCTTTTTTCAAACGTCGTCGCTTTGCTGCCTAAAACACCCCGGCCGACCCTGTTTTCGCCCCTTTCGATTTCAACCCCCTTGTCTTGCTCCGTTCGCGTTTCCATTTCCTCCTGGATGGCCACTCGCGAACGGAAACCGTCTCTTCGGTTGCCCTTCCTTCGGAATATCAACTTTCCGAAGTGGAATCTTCGCTGTTTGGATGGCTGTTGTACAAACGGTGTATATTCTTGCGGAATATTGCACTCTTTTATGAGATTTCCTTCCTTTCTTCTCTTTCTCCTTCACCCCCTCGTTCGCTCTTTCTCTCTTTGTGCGCTCCGTGCCTTCATTATCGAAGAGTGGGTCAGTCGAAACTGGGACGGATCGTGGCCTTTTTCGAAGGAAAATGGAAAAATTGAGGTTCAGGAATTGAAAGTAGTTTCACAGAATTCTTCGCGTATCTTATCTGCTTGGGTTGAACTCGTGAAAAAGTAGCGACATCGTCGCAGTCTTGCAAAGAGGAAAGCGACGGCCAACGTTGTTACACGACTTGTCTCTCTTTTGAACTCTACTTTGCCAACTTCTCTCCTGCAGCTAATTTTCAGCCGAATTTCATCCGCAAAGTTTTAATATCCATTTACAGAATCATCCTCGCAATTGCTACCAGCACGGGCACGCGAATCTGCTTTAATTGCCTTCGACATATCGCAAGTGATTTGTATCGTTCGAAGTTAATATTTCCCGAATAGTTCCCGAAGTTAATATTGCCCGAATTAATGTTTCAGTAATGAGAAAAAGGACGTCGAGTCGTCCAATCGAATTCATTTAAATTGCACAATTCAATTCGGATTCGATTAACCTTGATCAGATCCAAAAATCTTTTTCGGCCCAAAGTGGAATTAATTGTCGAATAACTCAGAAATTGTATGAATCACGGCCTCAATGAATTTGTAAATTTTATGAATTCATCTCACTCAGTACAGTAGGCTTTGTGCAATAATTCCAGAATTTGATCCGTCCCTTTGCCGCTACAAAAACTAAAGTCCCCTAGGTAAAAAATGGCTCTTAGAAAAATTTACATTCAATTTGTTCTCGCGGCGTAGATGTGTTAAAGATGAAAGTGCAAGTGGAATACGAGGCGAAAAGGCGGAAATCTTTCAAGGGGACGCGTACAGTTCCATGGAGAACTTGGGAAGAATAGTCGTGGCCCATTTTTTCCCCCGTTTTGCCATTCTGTTCTCCGGGTATCGCGCGAAACCGCCGCGGCGGAGCGTAAAATCGTGCATCTTTTACGAGACTTCGTCTGGCTATCGGAAACTTGTTTAACGTGCGATTCCCCCGGCTGATTCTTTAAAGGGATACCGACAGCTCGAGTGCCGTGAGCCGGTAAAACTTGCGAGAAAATGGAGCCCCGTTTCTGTACATTTTCATCAAATATTCACCCCTACGCGTCGCCCTCGGCTTCTGTTTCGCCGGATGTACGAAACGAATTGGCGGAATTGCACCCTTCGGTTTCACGCGAACGAACGTCGACCGGACGAACGGCACGACAGCGATGTTGGTACTTTTTCAAATTATGCTAATCGATTCACCCTCGTTCCTTCTCAAAATAACGTTCTCTATCGGCGATGGACGGTGGGAGGTGGACGATACACAATAAGCCCTCGACTTGCGCGGATTCGTGTTGCGCGGATTCATAGAAACTAATTAGAAATCAATTGCGAACAGTGAAACTCGTTTTTCGAGCGCCAGGTGATATTTTTTTTGTGACATTGGAATAATTGCAGACAGTTGTACGCAGTAGACTCTTGGTTAAGAATTGTACTGCTCACAAAAATCAGGGGATACAGTAAGCCCTCGACTTGCGCGGATTCATAGAAACTAATCAGAAATCAATTGCGAACTGTGAAACATGTTTTTTGAGCGCCAGGTGAATTTTTTTTGTGACATTGGAATAATTGCAGAGAGTTGTACGCAGAAAACTCTTGGTTAAGAATCGTACTGGTCACAAAAATCAGAGGATATAGCAAGTCCTCCAATGAAATAGGAAATTTGGAATGTCAGTGGGTTAGGAGACACGGTATATCAGGAATCGCTGATAAATCTCTGTTTCAGCAATTGATTCCGAGTTGTTGCGTATTCGATCGCAAAGGAAATCGTAGGGCATGGGGTTAACGAAAAAGCGATGATAAGAGCATCGCAGTGCACGAAGAAAGAAACTTCCGGGCTGGGAAGAACCGAGAAGCCAACCGAACGAAATTAGCCCTTCCACGAAAAAATTGTAATGCAATTTGCACTTCGCGGAGGACCACTTGAAATCGCATGTTATTTGCGTAATTTGGCAAATTTGGGTGCAATTAAAAAAAGCGTCATTTAAGCCGATATAAAAAAGACAAAAGGTGTGCTGGAAGAGGTATCGTTTAAATGAAGGATAAGCGACGGTTAAAAAGCAACCCCTCGGCGTTAACCTGTCTTCGTCTGAACAGAGAGGGGTGCAGGGTAGCGAATGCAGAGTGGCGGAAGCGGGATGGAGATTTCACGCGCGCTTTCTTTCTCTGCTTCCTCTTCTTTCTCTCTTTCCGCATCTCCACGTATTCCGTTTCACGTACGGACCGGTTGGTCGGTTCGGGCCTTTTGTTTTCCGGGATTCTCCATTCGGCTGGCCATATTCCGTGGAACGCAGAAGGGCTTTTTAGAACGTTCCGTCGAAACGGGTCAATGGAGCAGCCGCTCCTTCCGCCCCTCTTTCAGCTTCGATCACTTTTTCCCTTCTCTTCTCTCTTCTCTCTTCCACCTCTCACGCCCTCCTTTCGTCTCTCTTCTCATCCGACGTCACGTCTTATTTCCCCATCGACAATTTCATTTGTTTAGCCGCCATTCAAGGTCCGTTTTCATTAAAACTAAACATTTACGTTTTACCCCAAATCAAATGGCGCATGTTCGCGCGATTCGCTGCGAAATTTCGAAATGTATCCGAGAAGAGGGGTCGTTATTCGTAAATATGAACATATACGAAGCTACGGAACGTTGTTTCAGAAAAAATTAGTAAAATTGAAGTAGAAAATTTCGGTGGAAAAAAACCCGGCGGCGATGAGAAGAAAAACGCATTCGCTGAAATGAAAGAAAACGACGGAGGCGAAAAGAATTAGATTCTGGCTTGGAGACAAAGACGACATTTAAACGTTTATCGACGAAGCATCTTCGTAATGCTCGACGCGACGATCGAGGATAGGTCGTGTATTAAAGTTTCAAAGTTAAGCGTCAGGGGGAATCGATAAGCGGATAATATAATTGCGCTCAGCCGTCCTACCTTGAAACGGCCGATCATTATTGCGCTCCCTCGCATTTTCCATTTTTCCCTTCTGTCCATCCCCCATTTTCTCCTTTACTCCTCCGCCGCCACTTCGAATCCTCCATTAATTATGCGTCAAATTCTGAGCATCGATAATCGCGAGTTAAAGTTCACCTTACTCTTCGACGGGCTTCTCGGCAATTTCTCGCGGACGTTCAACGCCATCGTCTTATCGACTGCTATCGGCGAGAATTAAAGTCGTTTTTCAAGTTTGCTCGGTACATGGATAATGAATGAAAGTGGTAAATAATGAATTGAGTTCAAACTTTCTTTCGGAGAACGAATTGCTGTTATTAGGTGTGAAAGTAAGTTCTTTATTCATTTTTTTCAACTTTTTAACTTCTGCCTGCATTCGAATTTCTACCTGATCATGGTATCGTCTAAAAGAGCATTTCTTTGGCTTTAAAAATAATATCTGACGGTTGTTCTATCAGTCACATTACCAACGCTGCTGTAACAAGTGGGAATCTTCTACCTAATGTGGCAATAAACTGTCTTTGTAAAGAAAATCACCTAACATAAGGTGACTCGGCAAGTGCACTTATTATTGCAAATTCATACAATTTATTAATTTAGATATTCAGCGATTGCACTTTTAAACATAGCAAGCTGAGGACTCAGAAATAATGTAACTTTAATTTCACCTTGTACCTTGTTACTTGGACAATGATCATCGATCTCAATTTATCTGCAACTCTTAATATTGTTCCGACTTGCCAGTGTCGAAGTTCGAGTACATTTTAGTCGCATCAAGTGACAGCGTTGCGGACACTTTTGAGCGAACGAAAGTTCTTCGTCGTAAAAGCGACCGAAAGTTTCGTCAGTTTTGAGCTTGTCGTCCATCCCGCTTCGGCAAAAAGTTCCGCTTTCTTTTTCTCGCTTCGAGAAAGTCCGCGATCCAGCAAAGCTGGATGGAATCACTGGAGAAACGTCCATCGAACGTTACGCGGAGGAATGATTTTCGCGAATATCGATGTTCGCACGAGATTGCCCGCGAGATTCGAGTTCAACGTCGACGAAAGGCTGATCGAGGAAGACTACGCGGGCTCTTCTACGTTTCTATCGGTGACTAACGATACAGTAGTAATAATCGTAATCGTAATCGTAATCGGAGCGATCGCTCGTAGGATAAGATCGTGCAAAGAGGAAAAGGAAATTGTCTCTTCGGTCGTCTTAACCCTTTGAGTGCCACGGACACGTATACGCGGTCAGAGAAAAAATCTGATAGTTCATCGGCGAACGTATTCACGGTTAGAGTTGAAAAATTGAAATATAATTACGCAGATATCAATTTACCATTTTTGTACATCGACACTCTGTCTTTCTGACAAAAAGGTGGCTTTCGACCGCCAAATAAACGATTGTTTCTCAATATTCGACGAAGTCTCCGCCCGCAAAGGGTTAAAAGAAGAAGAGAAGGGAGGGGATGTCGTAGTAGTTGTAGTAGTCGAAACAAGAAGAAGAAGAAGAAATTGTAATAGTGATTGTGGTAGAAGTAGAAGAACAAGAGATCGTCCTCGAGGAGGCATCGAAGATTTTTTTCTTCCGGTTTCGCTTGATAGCTACGTACGCGTATACGCCGGCTTCGCTTGTCGCGAAGTTTGTCGATCCATCGAGGAGGAGCGGAGGAGGGCCGCAGGACCCACGATCGATCAAAGATCGATCGACGATCGAGCACCGCGACGCCTCTGCGCGGCGCGTGGATCGGCCAGATGCGACGAGCCGATCGCTCGATCGCTCGATCCCTCGATCGCAAACGACCGAGCGATCCTCCGATTTCCCATTGGGCCCGACTCGCCGTTACTCGCTGCCCAGCGATAGGGCCTGAACGATTCTGGGGTCGGCCTTGCTGCCCTCCCGAAACTCCTCGAGGGTCAGCTTGTCGTCGTGGTTCTTGTCCATCTGATCGAAGATCTTGTCCACCCTCTTCTGGGGAGTGTTCTCGTCCTCCGCTTGCGGCTGCTGGCCCTGCAACGATTCAACGTTTGCGTTTCATTAATTCGACCGGAGCGTTTTTCGCGGGGGGAGGCTTAAATTGGGGTGGCAAGAAGTTACGGAGGTCGACAGTGATCGAAAGGAGGGACAGGGGGCATTGAAGAGATTGTTGAGGAGAGAAGCTTGTTTTGTACTTTGTTAATGTTAAAGAAATTATTAATTTTAGTGATAAACTGTTAGCTTTAGGGTTAACTACTAACTCGGATGGTCTTGAAATTGAGAATGCCATTGAACAATATTGTTCATTTGTAGGATTAAATTTTTCAAATCAGACTATAGTATGACTACCATGTAGGAAAAATTGAGAATTTCCGAGAGGCGACGGTAGATTTGACGTAGGGCCCACCGATGATGGGTCCAACAATTCACCTACTTGCCCATCATCCCAGTATTCGCTCGCAATGCTCATCTATCGGCCACAAATTATCGAGGTTTCGGTGTCAAAGTCAAAGATAAATATGTCGCGGCGGACAAAGGGGCGAAGAATAATTCATGTTAATCCGATTGCCCGTTAAAGCGGGGAGACGCGTAAATCATGGCTTTAATACACATCGAGCGTTCGGTAATGCAGATAAAAGCTAAAAGCTGATAAAAGACTAAAGTGCAGACATACCTATAGCGGAAGCGGGAGGAAAATTTAACAACGCGACCATATCCACGGTATTACGAGTTGTTCGATTCCCGCCGGAAGGACGAAGGGAAACAGTTCCGAGGTAGGAACCTCGCGAGACAAATGATCTAGCGAAATTTACCGAGTCGCGAATTTTCCGGTCGAATCGACGTCCTCTTCGTCCAGAGGACGAAAAAACCTTCGAATCTTCTAGGGTGATAAAAGTTATAAATTATTCTTCCGATTCGAGATCTTCAAAAGTAACGATTTGCGAGGAAAGCAGCGGAAGTGCGGTGCTTTTTGTCCGTTCGTTAATTTGACTCTTTTGCGGAGACTTCGGTGCGAAACGCTCGTCGAAATGCAATCGCGACGAAAGCAATTTAAGTCAATGGCTCATCCTCCCGTCGTGCTTTTTTTTCGCCGGCGACGAGGGAAGCTCCTTGAGCCTTTAAAGCCGAGAATTTAATATCCATCGACGGCTCGATAATCCAGAAAATAACGCTAATTAACGCGTTAATCCCAGACCTCGGTATTTACGAGTCGAAGAGCGGCAAAGTGAATTGCATCAGCAACCGCAAAGGGAGTCTCGCTGCCCTGTTTGCAAAGGGAACCGTCCTACCGATCTCTTTCGTTAATTCGGCCGTTTGGTCGAGTCGAGCCTCTCTTCGATGCATACGAGCATTAATTGCTTCGCATTTTCGGAATAATCTCTCCGCGATGAAACAGGTCGCACGGTCGGCGAAAGAAAAGGCGCCGGCGGTTTCGTTTTGAGCAAAACTAATCGTAAAAACAACCCGCTCATTTGCAATTAGCCTATGTCTTCCAGTTAACTTTACACATTATTTTTTTATGCCCAGGCGCGGGTTCATTTTACGATGCCCGGGGGCAGGTTCATTTTTGTATGCGCAGGAGCAGATTCATTTTAGGATGCGCGGCGGAGATTATTTTTATATGCCCAGGCGCAGGTTTATTTTTATATGCGCGGGCGCAGATTATTTTTATATGCGCGGGCGCAGGTTTATTTTAGGATGCGCAGGCGCAGTTTATTTTAGGATGCGCGGGCGCAGATTATTTTCATATGCGCGGGCGCAGGTTTATTTTAGGATGCGCAGGCGCAGATTATTTTTGGATGCGCGGGCGCAGGTTTATTTAAGGATGCGCAGGCGCAGGTCATTTTTATATGCGCGGGCGCAGGTTTATTTTAGGATGCGCGGGCGCAGGTTTATTTTAGAATGCGCAGGCGCAGGTTACTTTTATATGCGCGGGCGCAGGTTTATTTTAGGATGCGCAGGCGCAGGTTATTTTTGGATGCGCAGGCGCAGGTTATTTTAGGATGCGTAGGCGCAGGTTATTTTTATATGTGCGGGCGCAGGTTTATTTTAGGATGCGCAGGCGCAGATTGTTTTTATATGCGCGGGCGCAGGTTTATTTTAGGATGCGCGGGCGCAGGTTTATTTTAGAATGCGCAGGCGCAGGTTACTTTTATATGCGCGGGCGCAGGTTTATTTTAGGATGCGCAGGCGCAGGTTATTTTTGGATGCGCAGGCGCAGGTTATTTTAGGATGCGTAGGCGCAGGTTATTTTTATATGTGCGGGCGCAGGTTTATTTTAGGATGCGCAGGCGCAGATTGTTTTTATATGCGCGGGCGCAGGTTTATTTTAGGATGCGCGGGCGCAGATAATTTTTATATGCGCGGGCGCAGGTTTATTTTAGGATGCGCAGGCGCAGATTATTTTTGGATGCGCGGGCGCAGGTTTATTTTAGGATGCGCAGGCGCAGGTTACTTTTATATGCGCGGGCGCAGGTTTATTTTAGGATGCGCAGGCACAGATTATTTTAGGATGCGCGGGCGCAGACTATATTTGATTGCGTGGGATTGATTATAAATAATATAACACGATCTATTGTCATTAGTAGTTATTAACATTAACAATAAATTTAAATTTTGCACCATTTTCCTGCTAAACTTATGTCCCCGGTGTAAACGTAAGCTGCTTACATATTCTATATCGACTTAATATACGACGACAAACAGTCTCAGACGGCCAAATATCCTGCATCTTTTATTGTTGCTCAACGGCAGTAAAATTGCACGTTTTTCGCACGAAATAAAATTTACAAGTCAATGATGAAAAAAAAGTACACAGCGAGGGAAGGTTTATTCCAAAAGGAGGAGGAACATAGAGGTGCGTTGGGCGTAAATCTGCAAGAGCGCGTGCATGCTTTTATTAACACACCGTGCGATTACGCATTAAATCATAAAAATATACGTAAAGCGTTATGCGCTGGTTGCAAAGAAAGAACGTGTCTTATCGCTTTCGCCAAAGAAAACGTACACCGGCTACTTTTACGTTATTCGTGAAAAGCGTTCGTGTTCCCACGTCTTCGCTCGATTTAAAAATATCGGGCATCGAACGATCGACAGCGGACAATTTCTGGCAAGGTGTTAACCAACATTTAAAATAGGAGTCGCAGTTTAACACTAAGAGTACTGGCTTTATTTCTATTATGTTTAAATAAGTCTTTACAATTTTAATTTCTTGAACATGTATTTAAAAAGACCCGCGATGCTGAAGTTGCAAAATTGCATTTGTAATTAAATCCTTCGATCATAGCTACTTAATTTGCAGAAATTTCAGTACGTTTAGAGAGTGCCTCTTCAACGCCTCAAGTTATTATTTTTCCAATTATCCGAGAAATGGGTAATTCGCGCTGCTTTTTTCGCGGACTTTAACGTCGCATTCGTTTCAATTTTGAAACGAAATATGCAGCGGGAAGGACCCTATTACCATCACGAAATTTAGTTTTATGGGTTGAACATCAGCCTTTGCAGTTTGAAAGCGCGGATAATCTTCTTAGCGGCTTATACTCCGAAAGATTTTCCCATGCAGTCTCACGTATCAAAGATTAACCATCCGGGTACGTTGCGCCTCTCAAAGTTTTGCGTTACCTAAACTTTTGAATAACTTGCGTTGAGGTATTCGCCTAAACTTTGGCCTTTTTCTATTAAACTAAATATCACGCGGAAAAGTGAGAAAGAGACCGTCGAAAAAGATATCCGTCCAATTATTAATATCAGTTCACAGGCCAGATCGATTAACTCGACATCTCGGTCGACTCGGTGGTTCAGAAGCCACCTAAAATGTTGGGTCATAGGCAAAATGGAAACAGCAAGTGAAGTCGAAAATGTACAAAAAAAATTATGGTGATTTTATAAGAAACTACAAGAGATAGAGGGCGATGGAAGGCTACGGAGCATTTATCGTTAAATTCCGAAAAATTAATTAATCAAAGTTTCGAGGCTTTCGGATAGTCGCCGTGTCAAAGACTAATTTGTTTCCAACGTTTCGCAAACATTTCAGGTTCTTTCTTCGATGTTTTGCAGTTGAATTCGCCTTTGAAGGTAGATTAAATTGATTAATTGTTTAATAAATACCTACATATTAATAAATTACGAAGCAGCTTTACAGAGTAAACTATATAATAAGTATTTAAGACCCTGCTAAACGGAGAGGGCGATTAATCGTATCCGAGCGTATTTTGTCGGCCAAAACGCGCCCTTCGCGCGACGCTGAAACGTCCTCTCTAACGAAAATGCAAATTACCCGAGGGACGGCCCTAACTTCGCGTTAAGTCGCGGTACATTTCTCGACGAGCTGCAATTTCGTTGCGAACCTTTTCAGCCTCTATTTCGCAAATTGCAAAAGCAGGTAACAGGTGCTTTTTTTCAATCGCCGACTTTTTCCGGGCAGGAAATTTTATTCAGCCGAGACACATTTTTCACGTTTCGCCTTTTTGCGAGAGAGCAGCAATTATGTGAAATAGGTTAAATAAAGTTTGTTCGATTAAATGGGCAGGTCCGATAAAAATTAGCAAGTAAACGAGTTGTATTTGTAGAATGAATTTGTACTTATATTTTAGCCAGACCGTTTTCGCCTTTGTCTCTTCCATTTTCGTTGAAACACCGAAGTGAGACCCATTTGTAACTTTTTGCAATTAGACCAGGGATTTCTATGTTTTTCTGGATATAAAGAACCAAAGGGTCCATCGATCATCGGAAGCCAGTATTAATATCGGCGAAGGAAGGAGGATTTTCGTCGTCGCGATTTAGGGTAACGGGAAAGTTGGCCGAGTCGAACCTATTATTAAGCCAAGATAATCCGGGAGAGGTCATTTTGCCTCCGGTTTGAACGTTAATGTTAATGAATTGTACACTGAAATACGATGGCGTGATTATCCTAAAAATACGCAAATTTTAACGGCCTCGCGTCTTTTATTCCTAATTAATACCCTCCGCTCTGTCGGTTAAACGTATTCATTCGTTTTCGGCGGATTTCTCGGAAAAAATTCACATTAAAATTGCCATCTCCCGTTATCGGTTTTTCGTGTAGATTTGTTGATTCGTTCGACGAGCTTTCCGCCCGTCTAACTATCTTTCCGTGCTTACACGCTACTCTTTTTCTTCCTCGATCGTCGAACGCTCAGTTACGTAGTATTTTCAACGATTAAAGCTCGTTATTATTTTCCCAAAGCGGATAAATATGGATAAATTTGATGCGTATCGCGGTCAGATTTGAACGTAACTATTTCACTCCTCCGAGCGTCTCAGTGTGACATATTTTCGTCGATTAATGCTGGACAGTATTTTCGGAAAATGGATAAATTCGATGGGCACCGCAGGCGCCGCAAGCCGACGAATGCAAAATAGCGAGGCACGCGCGGCATGCTAATTTTCGCAACGAATACGCATCGTTACGTCCGACGCATCCATAAATCATTACGAATGTTTACCCGCGTTAATTCATAAACGGGAATCACACCGCGTCGTAAAAGCTCCCCGTTGAAATTTCAACCCTCCGGCCCATATATTAGGGTGGAAAGCGCGAAATGTTGGCATCCAAGCTCAAACGGCGCTGATTAACCGACGAAGGTACATTTTTCATGGTCCGTCAATGTGCTTACGTTAATCGGCTGTTTTCATTTAAACGTATTTGTCGCGCGTTAACGTTTCAACGGTAAACGTCGAGAGTGACCGTAAAAAATGAAAATTGAGCTGGAAAAGCGCGAGAATGACTCGTCGCGGTTTGTTCCCGGCGCGTTCACGCTCGATATTTTGTTTGATGTTTGAAAATAACGGAATATTATTTGCCCATTGTTCGGCCAAATGAAAGGTGGAAATGTTATTTTAATAGAGGTCGATAGGGAAGCCGTGGATGTTCGTCGATGTGAAAACGCGATATGATCTATGATATCCAGGTCGTGGTTTATTTAAACGAGTTTTTTCGACGGATGAATGCTGTTTGACACGTATTTCTAATTATTTTTCTGCCATAATATTATTTATGCACCGAGTATTTAACTTTCACGGTACACGACACAGTGCCTGCTTTCTTCATTCGTCAAAGAGCATTTTACGTGAAGCGTCTGCACTTCGAATACGACTTTTAATCATCGACCCTCCCCCAAAATTTCAAGTTACAGCTTCAGATTTCTTTTTACGCCAAGAGCACACAGAAGTTCAGCTTTTTCGATTTAACTTCACCAAAGATTCGATGCAAAATAGTCCAGCATCGTAATTTTCAAAGAGCAACATTCCCAAAGAGAAAGTTACGAGAGTAAGCCTCAGACTGGACATCTCGAGCTTTGAATTTATCGCGGGAGAATGTTTGCACGGCGAATACACGGATTTGTGTTGTGACGCACTATCGCCACGAACGGGCGACCAATATTTGCGCTCGCTGGAACACAGACTTCCGTTTCAGCGCGGTATAATGGCAATCGTCAAATATTTTCGGTCACACGGGGGCAACTTAAGTAGAACGAAGAGGTTCGGTCGTGCGAGGCAGAAAAGAGTCCATGAAAACAACGAAGTTACGGGGAAAGTTTGCAGAACCATGGGAAAGGAGTAAACCTGATTTACGACCGTACGAAAACATGGCGAACGCTGCGAGCATTGCCGAAAGTGTAAACAAAAGTGATTGCCGAAGAAAATCATTCGAAGAGAGAGAGAAGAGAGAGAGAGGGAAGAGGGAAAAAGTCAGCGAAATCTGCTAATCGGTCGCCGATCCTCTCAACGGAGCAAACTTCCCTTCCGACTGAATCGTTGCGACCTTTTTGCCTCTTTAACTTCCTACTTTCACCCTCGAGATCCCCGAGCAGCTCGCCCTTTTGCTCCTCTTCGCCGTCTAGGTAATATACCTGACCTGGGCAATTGCCTCGACCTTTGCCCTTCGATCCTTCCGCTCTTATATCGGGGTTAATTGATTTGCAAACTCTCGGCGCACTTCTTCCGCGGATTTCTTCCGTCTGATTTTGCGGTTGCTCATCTCGTTTGGAAACGTCGTCTCTCCTCTCGACGTTCCGACATTATTAACCCGGACGAGAGGGACGAATCCTCCTCGCGGCAGCCTTCGTTGAAGTGGTGCACCCCGAAATAAATTTTATTTTTGACACGTTCGCGACGGGGTGAGTTTCATGTCCTCACCGTGGAACGGCGCTGATTTCGAGCAGATCATATGCCACTTACTTTCAATTGTATCTCTTTGCGAATATAAAACAATCAAAGTAGAAATCCACATTCTTGTTTCCATCAGGACTATTCTCGACAATTGCTATTCGTCTAAGAAGGGTAACAAAATAAATATCTCGCTACAGTGAAACCTCGATAAATGCAGAGACTTCGGGGGCAAAGCAGTGGTCTTATCGAGTAACGGTGTCGAATCTCTGTTTACATTAGGGCTCGAGATGAGCGCGAACTTAGAAAAAGACAATCAGTAGAAAAGACTTCTTTATTTATTACTTTTTCTAAATGTAACTTTTCTTAATGTTTTTTTGAGACTTTTCTGATTAAAATGATACCAAACACGGTATGTTTGAATTATGTAAATAACAAGTAAGTTTATTAAATATTAAGTAAATAAAATTCAAACTATATGGTGTTTGGTATCATTTTAATCAGAAGAATCTCATAAATACGTTAGCAAAGCTTTCAAATAATTCGAAAATGAAAACGGGCAACGCTCCAATTGGTATTGCCTCACTGATACATTCGGATGGTATCATGTTACACTGCTCCCTCGTCGAGGTTCGCAAAGAGGGATCCCCCTATGTGGAGGGGATAGTCATGATGCATTTATCGCGAGAAACTTCTGATGCCTTTATCGAGGCTTTACTGTATAATAATTAACATAATATTTATATTCTGCGATGGTGCTCTTTAAATATCTCAATGTTAATACGTACATACGTATATACTCTGTGTATACTGTTATGTGTATAAATTCATTAATTACAGCAATCAGTTTTTTAATCGTTACGACGTGGCAACAGTTAATATACCATCCGGTGTCTCAGCCCGCTCGATGGGACGAACATGAACGTATAATACGGTGATTGAGCCCGTTGCGAGCGTGTTAAGAAATAAATTAATCGCGAGGACTTGTCGCGGCACGATATACTAAGTTGCCAAAACGTTCTCGTCCCGATGAACGAATAAATTGCAAACAGATGTCGAGCCAAGCTCTTAAATTGTCCTGGAGCTCCTCGCAGGTCGCGGGTCTGGGAGCTTTTAAAGCGATAGCAGGGATCCGAATTCCCTCGGTGCACTCGGAGAAAGTATCTCTCGCCAGGAAGGATAATGGACGATAGAGAGAAAGGTAAAAGTTAGCCGTTTGGAGGTAAGAGAAATAAAGCCAAGGGAATCGAGAAAAGTCTGTCGGAAGAGGGAGGTTGGTAGAAGAGGTTGCAGACTCACCACCATCTGATATATCGCGTCGACGATATTGTACATCTCCTCCCTCGTGATGAAACCGTCGTTGTCCACGTCGTAGAGTCGAAAGGCCCCTGGAAAAGAAAGACCGACAAATTTCTCTCTTTATCTCTTCCGCTCGGTTGGGGGATTTTTCGAAAAAATTCGTAACCGCTCATTTTCACCACCTTGGCGGTTTTTGGCGTGAAACATTGAAAAGGCTGCACCGGCCGAATAAAATTTCTAATATATCAATTGCAAAATAATTGCAATCTAGATTATAGAAACGCGGTAAATGCGAATCATGTTTCAAAAGCTCGCGCGGGACGCAATTTTTTTCGCCGCACGCGAACCGGACGTAAATGAGCTTTATCAGCCCGTAAAGTTCCTGTCCAGAATTTATGCTCACCCCTCGTATGTGCGGCGATAAGCAAATCTACGGAATTCGCTTTCCAGATCTACGAGCTACTTCGACTCCACGCTAACCGACAAACTTCCGCTAACCGCTCGTTTATCCTCCGGCTGAACTCTATTGCGCAGATTCTTTTTCAGAGGCGTGAATCGGAGATAGTGGTGATTTTTGTGAAAAAAGTTACTCCGAAAATAGTACCTTTTCGTTGCGATACAGTGCAAAATTTCTACCCATCCTTTTGCAGCTCGACAGATACTCTCGTTACACGATTTCCAAAACAACCATTCGATAACTTTAGCCGATCCTCGTGGAGCACGAATTTGCCAGAACTTTCGCTTAACCCATTTGCATCAGAGCTCCAAATACGGCAGATGATCCGCAGTACCATGCACTTCCGCGCTCAGCAGTTTACCATTGTACAGGGCGGAATATTTCGCGGCTGGTGATATTAGACGATCGTCATCCACGGAATATTCCGCTTACGGATGAAAATGGATTTATATTCCGATACGGCACAAATGAACGGAAATTAAGAACAAATTAACAAGAATTGCCCATCCCCCGGAAGAGCTGATCGCGCTATTAAATTTTATCGCGCTTTCACGACAAGACGCGGCAACTTCCCGTTGTAAACTACGAGCGACGGTAATTGTAAACAAACCGACAAACTTCCTCTCGTTAATCCCCCGGGCTTGCTCCACGGCGGGAATTCTTTTCCAAAGGCGTAAACCGTAGGTAAATGTAATGAAATTGCAGGCCGGGAAGGGGAATAGCTCTTCGCTGTTGCGGATTATGCGGTTGTACGTTACGCGGTGTTATAATGGCGTTAACCCGGTAAGCGGAACGCACGACACGCGAGCATCCGAGCGTAAAATTACCACGATCGGTTAATATACAGAGAGCAAATCCGGACAACTATGCCAGAGGCTTTTGTGCTAGTCCGTTGTGCCACAATTTAAGTAACGGCGAATCAATTTTCATCCGCGTTCCGCTTCGTTTCCCGCGACGAACGACGGACGATCGGTATTTACGATTCGATTTTGCCGTCGTCGAACCTTCGCGTTTCGCCAGCGATAACCGTCGATTTTGACGGATACGCGCTTCTTTTTGCTTGCAATTATGAGCGAGCCGCTGCAGTATTTAACCCTTTCGATGACAGGCAAAGTAGACTTTCTCTGTAACTCAACCCCTTACTTTGTAAGAACGGCGACACTTCTTTGCGGTCCCTCCGTAAAAATCATTGTCAATTTCGTTAACGAATTTTTACAAAAGTTCTCCAAACTGACAAGGGAGATATGCAGTAGATATTCCGCATCTATTTTGTAAAACATAAATTACCGAATCGATCGTCTTTCTTAAATCTTGATTCCTCCTTTGCCCAAGTACTTATTTAATACTAGAACTACCAACCGGTCAAAATGACCGGTACACAATTTTTTTCCAAAAATTCTCCAAGTTTATAGAAAACTCATAGAATAAATATTCTGCGTCCATGTTAAAGAACATAAAGCACCGAATCGATCATCTCTTCCGCCTCTCGATTCCTCTGTTTTCAAAGTACTTATTTCATATTTTGAAATATGATAGATTTAACGCCGGTAGTTCTAGTGTTAATATATTTAAATATAATATATTTGACGCCGATAGTTCTAGAGTTATGTTGCGCACGAGCTGTTTGCAATTTTGATTTGAAGTCAGGATATCGATAGGGTTAAAGACAATTACGCAGACAATAATCGATGTAATGACGTTACTTACAATGAAGCTTCTCGTCCAAATTGCCGCGCGACGTCACCGACAGCGCTCTTATGAACTCCTCGAATTCTATCGTGCCATCCTGAAAAACGACCAAACAAACGTTTATTCGTAAACGGAGAAAACATTCGTAGTCAGAAAGACAATAGAACAGAGAGAAAACGGACCTTCCGTCGTTTTAACGTCTCTACTATCCTAATATTCGGCCAATAAAATTCCAAATAAATCCAACAAAACGTTAAGCCCGGTCGGTCCGCGCGTAGGAATCGAATTCGTGATATTTGTCGTGAAAATTCGACGAAAGCAATCTATCGGGGAAAATTGTTTCCCCTCGAAGCTGCTCATAAAAGCTCCGCTAGAGCTTTCGGGGAAAAGTTTCGCCGCGGACGTCGACGTTTTTTTGGGAGACGTAAAATATTGCGCTCGAGATGCGCCGAAGGGGCGAACTTAATAAATGGCACAGGGACCGCCGAGGCTTTATTTCGAATTGAGAATGACGCGAGGAAATGGTGCTCTCGGAGCCGAGGTTTCGCCGGGAATATTTTCTTCCGTCTTCTCGCCCCTTCTTTTGGTAGAATTGAACTTTGCGGGCGGGAAGAAAGCAAAGGAGCGCGTGAAAGCAAATAATACAATGTACATCTGTGGGGGCTGTTGATAAATAACTGCAGATTATTTTTTAGAATAATATTTACACTTCCTGCTTGTATGGACATGTTATTGATTTATAATGTAATTTCGTACACCTGGATCATAACGAAAATTCAATTTTTTCCTGCTAGATTACTGATTTATAATATTTTGTGGGGCGTAAATGATTCGATTCCTTCCATTTTCTCTTTGCCTTTTCTTGTACATTTTTCGGGTTAAACCGACATTTTTATTCCATCTAGAACTATGGTATACCGACGCTAAAACTACCAAGGTGGTCAAAATGACCGGTTCTCGATTACTTCTAAAAATTACCAAAATTAATAGGTGTGACATCCAGCAAATATTCCACTTCTACCTTATAAATCGTAAATCACTTAATCAGCCTTCATTTTCACCTTTGATTTCACTTTTTTCCCAAGTACTTTCTCGGTGTACTTAACCTTTTGCACCCCGTTGTCGCTGCAACGGCGACATTGTAATAGAAAGTGATAACTCCGTCGTCAGGTAAATCCGGCGTATTTTTATATTTTTTTATATTATAAGGCATACTTTTAGAGTGTATACGCTTCTTTTTAATGACAAAGCGAGATTTTCAATATTCCACAGATGTGCACTGCAACAATTGTAAATATTTTTGGAGTAACTGGTAGCTCATAGTAAAAATTACTTGGAGTGCAAAGGGTTAAAAATAGATATAACGCCGGTATCTTCAGCGTTAAATAATAGTTAAATCTACTTCAGAGGAACAGCCGATCCAGACGGTCCCAAAAGGGACCCGATCGCTACACTTATATGCTCCTTTTGCTAAAGAAAGGCAGTCTACGGCCATTCGCCCTTCTCGTCCCATAAGTCGAATAAATTGTCGTTTAACAGCCGCAAAATGTACACGTACAAATACCGGAAGAGGGAAATTTTTATCGCGACGTAGCATGGAAGCCAGGGAAATAAATATGAACGGCCCTTTTACATAAATATGTACCGATACCCAACGTGAACGGAATAAAGATATCTCTTTGCAAATAGCCGTAATAAATTTGAGAAACATTATCTCCCGTCCAGGAATTCGCGTGTTCCGCGTATATCGACGTTCCAATTATTTCTTTTTCCGTAAAACGTGCACTTTACAGCTGTTGCGCCATCGTACAAATTTCTGGAACAAGGGTTTAACGCGCGGGCGACTCGACACTTCCGGGTAACCGATCCGTAGTCGTCGCAGAGAACCGTTGGCTCGAATGCCGCCGGAAATTTGTGAATAGTCCTTTCTTAAATTTTTCTCCCAATGCTCTAGCAGGCTTTTCTTCGACAGTTACGATTTCCCTTGAACTCGCAAAACTCCCAAAAATACGAAACGCTCGAAAACCCGACGCAGAGACGAGCGCTGAAATGTCCTCGGTCCGAGAGGCAACTTTTACTCTCGATGGAATTCGCGTCGTTCCGGCGACGGAGTTACGAAAATACAAATTTATTCGACGATGTTTTGCGACTGGTTTTACAGACTCGGAGGGAAAGTTCCGAGTCGACGAGGGGGATGAAACGATAACGGAGGGAAAGTACCCTCCGGGAGGCGGTCGAGAGGCTCGCGTGACCAGGTTCGCACGCGAGTTCGTTGCCAGGGACGTGAACTCGGCCGAGGGTTCGACGGTTCGAGGGTTCGCGAAAAAACGAACCGACGATTTTTTACGCAACGCGCGTGTCGACCGGGGATGCCGATTTGAAAACTTTACAGTCCCAATGTAACCTTAAGGGAGACTTCTTTTTTTCTTGGTCAGAAAGGTCGATACTTTAGCATCTAATAGCTACGCGAGGCGTGTTCGTCAATCGACGAAGCGTTGAGCCACTTGAGAATCAATGGGGATCTTGTTGAAAGACCGTGTCAGAATTGAGATTTACAAGAAAGAATACGAGACCGGAATACAAATTTTGATGTTGAGCGCTAGACAATACAACATAGGGTGAAAGTTATTCCGTGACAGTCCATTCTTCCTCATGTAACAAGAAAAGGGCGCGTTTTCGCAAGTTATAGTACAGTAAAACCTCGACAAAGGCATGAGAAGTTTCCCTCGATAAATGCATCATGACTATCCTCCTTGACGACCCTCGACGCTCGACGAGGAAGCAGTGTAACATTATACGACCCCAATGTATCGGCGAGGCAATGCTAATTGGTGGGTCGGCTGTTTTCATTTTCATTCTTTTTTGAAACCTTTGCTAATGTATTTGTGAGATTTTTCTGATGAAAATGATACCAAACACGATATAGTTTGAATTATATTTACTTAATATTTAACAAATTTACTTACTGTTTACATAATTCAAACTGCATCATGTTTGGTATCATTTTAATCAGAATAATCTAAAAAATACACTGGGAAAAGTTACATTTAGAAAAATGAATAGATAAACAAGTTTATTGCTGCATTGGCAATGCCTCGCCGATACTTTCGAGCAGCTCACTTTGTTTGCTTGCTCTCTTTGTCTCTACCTACTGTTTGTCTCTTTCTAAGCTCGCGCTCGGCTCGAGCCCTAATGTAAACACAGATTCGACACCGGTACTCGATAAGAGCATTGCGTTGTCGGCAAAATCTGTGCATTTATCGAGGTTTAACTGTACCTGGACAAAAGCGCAGAGCCGCGAATCATTGCGAGATCCTTTGCTTTACCGCTGATGTACGATCAAAGCCAACGAGCCGAAAACATTACGCTACATTAAAAAAATACTCCGGTTTCTATATTCTTGTTGCTTTTCGTCGAAGCATTGACCTTCGCGTTTCGTTTTTCCTCGGCGTATGTTGGAAATTCGTGTCGACGGAAACGAGCGATATATCGAGACCAGATTCCACGAACGAACGTAACGGTACGTGCCGATTTTAATCGCGGTGCGAATTCCGTCGGGAAACGATGGACCCTTTGGGGTAATAATTCTTTCGACGAAGAATGAGACGATGGTAATCACGGTTGTTCCTCTATAAATTATGCATTCTTGGCAGAATGAAATTCATTTCGCGGATTCATCTGGAATGGAAGCACGGAATTCCAATGGTTTTAATTACGATGCCGAAAACGGCCTCTGAATTTAACTGTTTCGCAGTGTTCCTTGCTTCGACTACCGTTGGAAGAGCAGGCAAGCAGTGAATTTTTTAAAAGAATCGTAAAACTTACGCTGTTCTCGTCGAAAACCCTGAAGACGAGGGATGCGAATTTCGAGGGATCACCCTGGGGAAAGAACTGCTTGTAGATCTTTATGAAACCCTGAAATCACGCGGTCGAAAGAATTGCATCGATTAATATTCCAATGTTATCGATAAAATCCATTATCGGGAATCGAGAGTAAATTCTTACCTGTTCCGTCAGCAGGCCGTCCGGACAGTCTTTCAGGAATCCTTTGTGCCTGGGAAAACGAGTCGCTTAAAATTATTCCCGCGAGCCGTGGCCGATTATTGCTCGCTTCTTCGATAATCGATTGCCTCGACTTTCTTATTTAACCCTTCAACGACGGCTGTCGATACCGAGTCGCTTAAAATCCGCGGACGAGTATTTTTCTAAGACTTTTACCGCTAAATTCATCTAGGGGGTCAAAATAGCGGGTTCTTCGTGTTCTTTCCTCAAATTTTTGTAGACGCGGCTCTTCTGAATTTTTACGCCTATCTTGCAAAATCTAACCGACCGAGTTGATCAATTTTCCGCTATATTTCACCCTGCCGATTTTAATTTTGCAAGCGAATTAATTGGCTTTACTTAGTCTCTTTGCGAAAAATAAACTAGAAAATCTCTGACCTACGGAAAAGTTTGCTGCAAATTGTCGACTAGCATGGGTTTCATGTTTCATGAAAAGTGAAACAGAAATTACTGGCTCCATAGACAAGCTTTTGAGCCAGAGTATTTATTATGCTCTTTAACGTGAATTATGAAAATAAATAGGGCATAAAATAATCCATGTCCGTGGGCACACAAGCTTTTACCAGCGTGTCGATCTTCGGTGCGCTTGGAAATTTGCATACTTATCCTCTGTACTGTGCGGAGGTAACATCGATCTTTTTTATCGCGGTGTCCCGTGTTACGTTTAAAAAATGGAGAGGGAACAATGTCAACGTCGTTCCGTTGCAACGCTGACGCGAAATACCGGCTTTTTGTGCAGAATGCATCGACGTTGTCTGGCACCGTGTCTTATGGAATTAACGCGTCGAACGATCGACGTATTTTGTGAACTTTCCCGCCTGCAAAAAAATGCGTCCGAAAATTTGGCTATCGAGGAAATATCGTTGTTGACTGATAATGTTGAAATTAAGGGTGGCTTCATATTCTTCAAAGTTTTGTCAATTTTGTATCAACATTTTAATTGCTAATCCTTTGCCCCACAATATTCTCAAAAGGTATCAAATTAAAAATATCAGCGGAACACGACACGATAATATTATTTCTATGTTATTAATATTGCATTACATTCTAAAATATAACAGGAATCACTGAGATATTTTTATTTTAGCAATTTAATTTTCAATTATAGCGGCAGCACTCGCAAAACAAGTCGTAGGCCAAGGGGTTAACCCTTTGAGGACTACCGGCGCATATATGCGGCCGGTGAAAAAATCTGAGTATAATTTATCGAGGCATGTATACACGATTAGAGTTGAAATATTTAAATATAACCGTTGAAATATAATTCTTCAAATAATAATGTATACTTCGGATACATTAATACTCGAACTTTCTGATAAAAAAAATAGTTTTCGATCGCCAAATAAATAATTATCTCTTAACTCTCAAAAAGTCTCCGTCCGCAAAGGGTTAATATACAGGATGGGGTAATAACTATGTCTATCTTGAATATTGCCGTTATTCGAAATATTATGGAAAAATTTTATGTACATTTCCGTGGCATTCGATGCGATTACTTAAACTTTCTTAACGTGGCGTTGAGCGATCGCGAGGAAACTTGTACTTCGCTAACCGGAAGCTCTTGCACGCCTCTGCACAAAATTGCACCGCGATCGTTGCTATCCGGCACAGTTTCCAACAAATTACAATATTTCCCAGCGATCTGTATCAAGTTTATTCCGAAGAAAGAAACAGCTGAGTTACAGAATTGAAAAACGTCCGAAGCATCGATCAAAAATTGCATCGAGCGATCCGGCATCCGTCGCGGAAGGGTTTGGATGAGTTTCGCGATCAAACTCGCACGCAACGATCCATCGATTGTCGTTCGACTCACCATTGTCGAATCTCCTTCTCGGTAACTGAAACAGAAATGAGAAAAGTGCGCTTAATTGGTGGTCTAGCGAGAATTTCACCCATCAAGCAAAGTAAATGAACAATTTGCTGGAGTGACGCGTGCAATTTCGTGGAAAAGAGTTTATTAATGCGACGAGCATCGCAGTAGGAAAAATTCTTTCACGAAAATTGGCGAAAAATTGTCGCAAAGGGAGGCACTTTCCGGTGTTTATTTTTTAAGGAGACTATCGACGGTGTTGCGGAGCATTCGAGGGAAGCGACCAACGAAACGTCGGAAACGAGCTGTATCGTGATTTATTGCTCGAGCAAATTCGGCAGGAAGGGCGTGTTTGCAGAAAAGTCTATTCTCCCGTCGCTTCGCGTCCTTTCGATCGGATCTTTCTGCCTCTTCGACGAGCCGATCGCCTCGCTCGACTATCACGGAAATTAGAGGCTCCATTTCGTCATTTCCTTGCCCTCTGAAAAATTCCGCAATCCCGGCGATCGAGTCGACGATTTCATCGAATTCGTTCCGACAAACGAGTCGTCGACTCTGTCGTCGCCCTTCGACGATTGTGGCCTCGACGCGACTAGTTTTAAAATATTCAAGTTTCCTTGCGCCCGAAAGAAATTTCGCGCAATTTTTCGTAACAATGTTTCTACTGGCAGGAACTCGCGGGACGAATTTGCGAGAAATTGTAAAAAAATATCTTCCAGGTGCTGTTTCATTCTAATTTTCAAATTGGCACGACGAAATTTCCAGGGATCCGCGAACGTAAATGGATTTCAAATGAAATAACGTATCCTCCCGAGCAATTAGAGGTTTCGATTGTCTGCTGCTTTTTTTTCCTCGGCGACCGGATGCATCGCGTCGGGGGAATGCAAAAAGCCCGGTGTTCGATTCGCAGCAGCGTCTAATGGAAAAGAGACATTCTCCGCGGAAACGTGTCCTTCGGCACGGCGCAAAACTTTTCGCCATGTTTGAAAAAGTCACCGCAATGCAGACCACTGTTTCATCGATAAATTCAATTTATCTCGAGGAGGGCGACCGAGCTTCGCCGATACTAAAGAGGAGGAGATCGATAGAGCCGATTGTTAGAGAGGAAGGTACTCGACGAATAACAAAAGCTCTTTCCCCCTTCGCACGCGTGGATTTTCCCGAGCGAATTATACGATTCCTTCCGTTGGACCGACGCAAAATAAAGGACAACTGAGAGAGAGAGGGAGAGAGAGAGAGAAAGAGAGAAGAAGATTGCCGAAAATACAGGTGAAAACAGAAAGGCGGGCAGAAATGCTGACCTTCTTACAAGGGAATTTCGGGAACTGATACACTCCGATTTTTATGAAACTGTGCATAAATATTTATTAGACATATCTAAGATGTCAGCTGGAATTCGTTCGTGCCCGTTTCCAATTTTAAGGGAGATATCGAGGGAGGCCCCACTTTAAGGTAAGTCCTGCCTCTCTTCTAGCGCCTACCTTAAAGAGGTGTCTCCCTTGATATCTCCCTTAAAGTTAAAAACGGCCACAAACGAATTCCAGCTATCTTCTTAGATATGTCTAATAAATATTTATGCAAAGTTTCATCAAAATCGGAGTATGTGAGTTCCCGAGCTTCCCCTGTTAGTGTCGGACGACGATACATCTTCGTTAGCAACACTTCTGATGTCGCCCATCGGGTAATTATCACTTAGTTTTCTCATATCTTTTTAGTCATTTTATCAGTATTAATTGAAAGTGCATAATTCGCGATTTATGTTGTTTTCTATATCAAACTTTGTCCAGTTCAAGTTACCTATCACCTCTTGGAAATTTGGAAATTTTCCTACGCGATATGCGTGCCATAGCCTCGGTGGTTCGAAAGCCACCTAAAGCTGTACCTCCTAGGCGAAACGACCATGGCTGTCAAAGCCGAAATTACGAAACAACAAGCCTCGTCCCAGGCGACACGACCGAGTTATACTTTGTCCGCTTGTCCTCTTGTTTCCCATATTACGACATTGAAGGAATGACAATACGCATGTATATTGGCTCGACCACGTATGTGACCTGCGGGAAATTCGACAAGCAAATTTACCATTTGTTGAACGCAACGCATTTATTAGCGTCTGAAACGAGCCGATGTTAGCCGGGGCACGCTAGTCGAGTATTTGAATATTTATCAGGTTCCCCCTATCATTCCACGGCGTACATCTATTCGTATTGTAATAAGGGTCTTTAAACTTTCCCGATGCTTTGTTTCGTCGTCGAGAAAATGATGTTTCTCCTCGACTTTGTTCATTTCGGGTCAAGTAATGGAGACGAGGCCCGTTAGCAAAGTCTCTCCCTCCTTTCCGGTTTAATCGTTATTCCAGCGCACAAATAGCGCGATTTCAATTCCGCAATGAGGCCGAATAACGTTGAATATTTTTTTGCGTCGATTTTTGTTCCTCGACATTGAATCTCGTCCATTTTCGCGGCTTAGGAAGGCGAAGGGAGGGAAAGAGAGGGAAATGAAGAGAGAAGGAGGACAGGTTTTTCGCGCAATAATGAAACTTGAGAGAGAAGGTACTTTCAAGCCACGCCGCAACGAAGTCATTGATTTCTCCGTCGACTGACTAAATCCTCTTTTGATAAGTCGCGCGTTCATAATCTTTCGGGGCTCGGTCTCCGCCACGCTCGACTTTTATAGTACTCGATAAATTTGCGCATGGATTTCGTGCGAGCACGCAATTATTGGGACAAGGCCATTCTCTTTTCGAGAGGCTCCACGTCTTTCCTCTGTCTCCGTTTTTTCCCCGCTTCCGCTCGTTAACCCCTTGCCGCATGATTCTCTTTTCGCGAAGAAAAAAAAAATTATCAAATAAGCTACACAGTGAAGAATACCTGAGCAATGTTAAAAAATATATTTTTTAATTTCTTTTTTAAAACAACAGATAATTACTGTGTGTCAAATATGTTGCACGTACATATTTTTCGCCAAATGCGAAGAAACTACTTAGGTACATTTACTACAGTAGTCAATTTTTAGACGATAAATACACGCTGTATGTATTTTTTAATGTGTGAAAACTGCACAAATTACAAGTGTAAGCTACTTCACAAAATAACAACGCCTCAATCGACTGAGTAGCCGAGAGCCGTTGCACAAATCCGATTTCTTCATTTTCAGGGACAATTCAAGCCAGAAATTCAGCTGATCGTTTAATCAAAGCGAGTTCTATAAAAGAACATATTAATTATGCCAAATATTAACCCATTTGCGTCATAGCTTTAAATACGGCAGAAGACCGTGCACTTCCAGTCCCAGCAGTTTAACATTTTACAGAGTGGAATATTCGTAATAAGACAATCGTCATCCGCGGAATATTCCGCTTACGTATGAAAATGCATTAATTCTGCAAGGAGTTAATTTCATTTTCCCGAAGTTACGCGACTCGCCTTTTGACGAGGACGAACATTCTTGCGGCCATTAGCTAAGCAATTTTCATCGAACAATGCCTGCGCTCCTGTATAACGATGGAATATTAATATCAACATAATACGATAATAAAAGTAGTCAGTTGGCCGGAAAGTATCAGCGGTAGGTGTTCCACCGGTTACAATTGGCTCGTTTATCACGTCAATTAATCCCCTGCAACTTTCGCTTCGCCTCGTGCACCCGTCAGGTCGAATTTTTAGTTCGCGACGTATCGCCCGTGTAATGAGATAATTAATTTTCGCGGAAGGAGCCGAAAACGTAACGGGAGGCGCTCCGGATAAATAATTAAGGGTCGGGGAAATCTAGAATGTAATTAAAGAGTGGAACAACGCGAGGTTCCTTTTTTAACATGATTTATGGCTCTCGCGAATCGCCCGCCATGGCAGCGCGCAATTTTTCCTCGCGAAACGAATAAAACATCGACTGTCCGTGCAGGCTCGAAGGCGTGACCGAAATGCAAAAAGTTGCAACGCTAAAATCTCGTTTTTGGCCGAACTGTTTACGGAACACGAAGCTCGAGTAATTGAATTTCCACGATAAGCGAGAAGATGCGCTTTAAAGTAAAGAGAAATCACGCGTTACGTGTGTTATCGTTAAAAAAATTCCATAGCGAGAGAAAAAGAAAAATCCGGCGGATGGAGGAAGACGATGTTCTTCGGCTTCCTCTCTATCGAAGTTCCGCGCATAAAATTATTCGCTCGTTAAACGTTAATTAATTTCCACTTTGCCTCGCTTTTGTCATTTCCAACTTCGACTGCTTCGTCAATTTCGCGGGGAAAATGAGTCTCTACGGTTTTTGGCAAACTTTTAATCACCGGGACTGCGAAATGTCTTTGGCGTGAAAATTTTGTCAAGCGGGGCTGCGCTTGAAATAGAATCCGCATTTGGTCTTTTGATCTCCCGTTTCTTTATCGCGTACTTAAATTACCATCCGCGGAATAATTGCTACTGCAATATAATTCCGCGGATAGAAGTCCATTGCCGCAGAATAAATAAACAAATAAATAAGTCCTTGATTCCGCACGACTTCTGAATCCGTTCGTCATCGAGGGATTAAGGAAAATTGCCCGACTCACAGACATTGGTGCACATCGACGACGGAAGGAAAATTGAGGGAAAGAAGGCAGAGGAAGGAAAGAGGGTGGGTACCATGTGGTACCTTGACGACCCTTCGTGGTACCTACGATAATACCCCGTCCTCTGGAACATATAATTCCCTCGTAACGACCCTTTTGCGAATATCTCAGCACGAACAAAAACCATCGAGAATGAACTGTCGTTGAATTTGCATAAAATTTGCGGTCTGCCTTCCGCGCCGATGTCGACGAAACGAAGACGCGCGACGCGTCGAGGCAATGCCTGCTCTCCGTTCAAGCACATTAGTCGAAATTACGTCAAATTCTTCCAGTGGATTGGCAAATTACTCCTGCCGCAATGAAATCCATCGACGAAGTTTTCCTTGGGTTTATAATGACGTCCCAACTTCCCTAATCATAGTGCGCTTTCGTCTCTTTAAATTTAACACGACGCAAAGCCCGCGAATTCTTGAGCATGATCGATGATTCTTGGTACTTCGATTCACCATTCGTCGCCGTACATACCTACGTGTACTGCTGAGATTTCATAATACCTGACTGAATTATTATTAATTTCGACTCAAAAGAAGAGACAGAACTGACAGGATATCAAGAAAATTCCAAAATTTTACATGCTCTGTGGATCTGATTTGAACCGGTTTTTGAATTGTTGAAAAAATGATCTTTCTAGAATTACATTATTGATACTTCAACATTAACTAATGGTGATATACAGAACGAAAAAGGAAAGGTCTTGCAAAACCATTAATTCATCCAATAGAATTTTCTTTCCAGTGAAATTCTTGGACGACTTCGCTCTGCTGTAATTCGGTGATTTCGAGCCCTAATTTTTGCAGTCAGATGGTTGAAAAATCAATTATTATTCCCGTTATTGGTCTCAGCGAACATGCTAGATTGAGAGAAAATTATTAAAAATCCATTCCCTGACGTGATTATTTTCTACCTAGATTATCCGTTTCGTTCCACAGTGCGGCAGCGCGGTTAGGACGATCCTCAGGAACGTCTCGTAGCGTCCTATGCTGCGTTTTGGATGCAACGACAACCACAAACGCCATTAATTAATTTCCTCAACGAGAGGTAACGATAACGGCAATTACAATAGTCCGCTAAGCGTTCCCCTCCCCCTCGGAGACCCGAATTTTCGGATTCACCCGCTTTAATACCAGATCTACCGGCGTTACATCTACTATACTTCGATATACTAAATAAGTCTTTTGGAAAAAGGTGAATCAAGAAGTGAAAGATATGATCAATTGCGTATTTTAGGTTTCACCATCGAGGACTTTTAAATTTGAGGAATTTTTTGAAAACATTGTAAACCGGACATTTTTATTGTCTTGGCAGTTTTAATGTTAACACGTTCGTGGACAGTAATAATTTCAGTGAGCTCCAAAAATAAACAGTCAAGTATTACACTTCTAACTTATACTTCTAACTATACTGAGAAAAAATAAAATAGTAATAAAATAGTGAAATAATAAAATAGTAATAAAATAGTAAAATAATAAAATAGCAATAATAGTAATAGTTATAGTAATAGTAGTAATTAAATAGTAAAATGACTTACACTTCTAACTACACAGAGAAAAAATAAAAAAGTAAAATAAGAGAGTATTTATTGAAAATACTCAATGAATCACTTGGCCGTCACTTTAAACTGCATAATAATTACAAAAAATTGATGTTAAATAAAATTAAATGAATTATAACTAGCTTTATCATTGGCATCATTGTCATTCCACATTGCGATGAAAATGGATGTTATAGCATTCACGTCCGCGAACGTGTTAAGCTCTGGCCTCTGGAATCTTTGCCTCTGGCGAGGTAAAATCCGCGTTATCGTCCCCCGAGATACTCCGTATCCGTTTCATCGCTACCCGAGAGCCGTCTGGCAGCTCACGACAGCGACATTCACGGTAACGGGTGTCTGGCACTCTCGAGATTCAGCTACCTCGAGATGCTACGAACGACCCTCGAATCGAGTGATCGATTCCGTGGGAGAGTAGCCTCGTAGTGGAGTAGTCGGGAAGTCGGGCAAACGAGTAGACGGGTGCAAAAGACAGGGTTGCACGAGGCGCTGCGGATCCTCGATGCGGCTGCCGCGGTTAATATAATATAATATCGTTGTACTCTCCCGTCCGCTGAATATTTTCATTTTATTTAGCTACAGCCGGCGAATATTTGCTCGCCATCGATAACTCGACAGCGATGAAATTCAGCGTAAGAGGGGAACAAATTGAAATTGGAAGTAATTAATTTCATGGAAGATTCGAAGTGGTTGGACGTTGAAGGTAACTGGACATCGTTGAAGCACGAGCAAATTTTATGCTGAAAAAAGAGAGGTGAAGCGATCGATCAGGCTGCTGATCGAACTGACGCAATCGACGTTTCTATTTAGTATTTTCAAGTACTTGTTTGTAGATTAAATTGTCGTATAAAACTGCAATGAAATACTTTTGAACGCGGTGGTGTTTGAAGCGCAGGTCGCAATTAACGCTGAATCCGTCCTTCGTCCCGCCTCTCTCGAACGGAGTTTCGACTCCTTTATTATCCCGTCGTTGTCTTCCCGTAAACTAGGTAATATCGCCGGTTGCAACTGGCAGTTTTCGATAAAGAGCTCTCGAAACTCGCGAAACAGTCTGCAAAGTCCAGATTCACCGGATGGCGTTTCCTTTCACGAAGAAATCGTTGACTCTCGTGGCCGTTGAAAAGCCCGCGAGAAGATCCCTCCTCCTTCCATGTTGTCTCGCGGTCAAAGTGAAATCGAGCGGTCGAATTTTAAACGTCGAGTCGTTCAGGAAAGTTCTCGACTCGCCGATACTCGGAGTTTCCATCGAGATGTATTATCGGCGAGGGGGGAGATCCGAGAAGACTCGAGCTGGGAGTAACTTTGAAGTTATCTGCCGAGGATAATGCCGTTCGGCGCACCCGGTCTCTCGAGATTCGAAGGTTCCGTTTTAACGTCGGATCGAGCCCGCACTATCTCCGCCACCGACGGAATAATGGACCGCCATAAGGGATTTTGCGGTACTTGGAAGCCTATCGATCCTCTCGACGAGCACTTGACACCTAACAAACGCAGGATTTCCCTACGAGGGACTTGTTCACCGTGTCTCAGCCAATTACGACGGCGTCTTCCCGATTATTTCCTCGATAACGCTCTCCGAGTCTTCCGCCTTGGCTCTTTGCGCGCGCATGGCGATTATTTTCTTCGTGGAGGTCGCGTATCGAGAATTAATTTGCAAAAATCTTTTCTTACACCCGGATGGAGTGGTATTTTGTGGAGGACAGCTATTGTCGACCGTAGGAGCGAAAGGGTTAAAACTACGGTCCAATAATTTCCGGGCCCTCGTATCGTTGCGACACACTATACTATTCCTTATAAAAGTCCATTCCACTAATAACAGTCCGCGTTAAAAATTGATTTTAAAATTTCTCGATACCATTCCCCCAAGGAAGAAACGAACAGCCGTCGACTTCCTCCGGCACGTTCGACGTCGAAGAATCGCTTGAAAAGACGTCGCAATTACGGGCGACACGTCACGTAACACTATCGAGGGTGCATCGTCTACCGGAAGGGAAGGAAAGGGCAAAAAGTGAAAGACCGAGGTAACAAGAGGGCGAGAGGGTGAGAGAGAACGGGAGCAGGAGCGTGGCTGGGAGGGGGAGGACATTGCGAGGCGGACGATAATTTCAGCCACGCGCCTGGTATACTTTATTGCGTCGAGTATGACGCATACACGCGTACTCCGCTCTCTGGAACTAGAGGAATAATTTATACCTCCACGTGTGCGCCGCCCTATGGCCGAACAACAACTTCACGGCAGACTTTGCCGGAGTGCTTTACGATTCCCGTTAACCCATTAACCACTCGTCGAGTTGCCTCCTGCAAAGTGTTACGCGTCAGGTGTTTTAACCTTTTTCTCTATCCACCGGTCATTATCTTTTATCGCGGCCGAGCGTTATTAAGCACGCGGTATGTTTACGATCGGCGATATTTGTCGAACCGCGGCGACCATTTCGTTTTGCTAGTTTCACCGCTGCCTTTTTCCGCTTCTTTCCTCGTAGCCCCATAGATTATCACCGTTTGTTTTCACCGTCGATGTCGCCTATTTCCGATCTGTTTTATCGTTACGACGGTCTCGTTGCCGTTGGTGCCGTTAGATCGAAATTCGTCGTTCATCCTGCGCGTTGGTCGCTTCTTTTATTGCCTCGTTTAGGTTCGTTATCCAAGGTGATGCTATTATATAATAATTATTAGCGTAAACTTTATCCCTTCTGCGGCGCGGCCATTTGGCAATTATCATTGTATTAGAATTTGTGAAAGCCGAATTTGTAACTTCTCTCGTGGGAGTTGCAACTTAAATCCGTTCTATTCCCACGGCTCCTGAAATGTTCGTGCGGTAAGTAATTAATACACGCGCAACTACTGCGCGAATTTGCGATGCAATAAAGCACGAAACGCAGACCTTTCCGTGCGACCGAATTGCGATTATATGCGCGAAAAAGGGTCTTACAAATTCATCGAACAAAAGGTACGGATACTTTCTCATTTTACGTGGCCACAATTATGCGAAAGTCTCACGTTGTTTACAGCTGCGATTTATCGATACTGTTGGAGATAATTCGCGAAGAACGGTGGGCAAAACAATGACTTCTGATTAATTGCTCGACAGTGGTCGCGATACGGCCCGGAAACTGGACGAATCTCGAAGTATTCTGACTATTCAAAGCAAGAGCTATAGTGCGACAACTTTTACTTGGCTCGCGGAAAGAATGCGAATTAAAGGACGAAGAGAGAGAAAGCTGCAGATGGCGCAAGGGAGAGAACGCGATTTGGGCGGCGAATGGGCGGACATTGGCGTATGCACAAGATTTGGAATATCACTATAGTAAAAGCTGGATAAACCACGGCATAACTACCCCCTCCATGGGAGCAGTGTAACATGATGCAACCCGGATCAGATAAGAGTGTGACTACACTCAAACCTGTTTTTGTGCGATTTTTTTTGGTGCGGTATATGAAAATTTCATATTTCATAAACCGCACAAAACAAATCGCACAAATGAAAAATCGCACAAAAACAGGTTTGAGTGTAATCCAATTCAAGGATAAAACTTTTTCTTTTTCGACCTTTTTTTCTTGAAACTTTACCAACATATTTGTGAGATCTTTCTAATTAAAATGATATCAAACACGATATAGTTTGAATTACATTTACTTACTGTTTAATATATTCACTAACTATTTAATATATATTTACTTACTATTTAACATAATTCAAACATATCGTGTTCGGTATCATTTTAATCGGGAAAATCTCAAAAATACATTGGGAAAAGTTGCATTCCGAAAAATTAATAAATATAAAAGTTTCATTACTTGCTGATGATTCATCGATGCTTTGGGGTCGCTCGCTTTGTGTGCTTGGACCGAATGTTGCATTTATGACAGCCGAGGTGGCCGATTAAGCCGAACCCGAACTTAGAAAAGGACAGACGGTAGAAGAGGCAGAGAGGTCTGTCAAAATGACTGATTCCCAATTTTACAAAAACTGTCTAAATTTTTGGAGACACCGTACGGTAGATATTCCGCGTGTATCTAATAAAATATAAATTACTCTTTTATATTTGATTCCTGTTTTTCCAATGTATTTATTTGATATATTTAAACATAACAGATTTAAAGCCGGAAGGTTCACGCTTTGCTGCAAATCAATTGTTTTATTGTTAGTTGTAATTCCGTCGCGTTTAGGTCGTCTCGTGGAAACACAGATCCATACGGTGCGACGTTAATTATTTCCAGGATCCAAAATGTACTTTTTCACTTCAAGAGAAGCCAGGAATTTGTGAAAAAAGTCTGGAAATTAATTTTTCCACGTGACACCTCTGTCAGTAACGTCGAGAAGCCGAGAATTGTCGTTTGACCAACTTCCATCGCCCGCAGCCTTCGAACTTAAATAAACTTCCCGAAAACGACGTTAGCTAGAAAAATAAGAGACTCGTCGCCTCTTATTTCAGGCGCGCGAGCGGAAAGTAGTTTTCTTTCGATTTTCCAGAATGCAATAAACCGAAGGTGAGCATTCCTATAAGCATGTAAATGAAGTTTGCTCGACTAGGAGCCCCGGGACGGGGAATCCCCGTCTGCAACCAACGGCTTCCTCGAGGCTGGGCAAACAAAAGAAAAAAGGTTCGCTTAAACTGGAATTACCGAGGAGGACAGTCGTCGAGACGCTTCTATGAATCTCGGTGAATCTCGTTATATCGTATCGTCCGGCTCTCTCCTTCCGTTTCGCCTCGATCTTCTCTTTCGTCCATTTTCTCGCGAGTCTCGGGCCGATCTACTTCCGGAGGAACTCCATTTCCATGGATAATCGCCCCTGGGACGATCGAGACTCCCCAACGACCCTCGTCAGATTTTCTCACCCAAATTCGCTCGTTGAGGTTTAACATAGCAGCGCGCAAATCGCAAATGGCCTCTGCTCCTGATGGCCTCGGTGTTTCAGCGATTTCCAATACCGATCTTCATTAAATCGATCTAGTTCAACGTCTAAAATCGTCGCAGAAACGTTGCCTCTGCAAGGTAAAACGCTTTAAGTATCTGGTTCGAGATCTCCATGACTTCCTCGCCGCAAACGTGCTCCGATGACGGTTTCCGGATGAGAAATGACGGATGCTTCTGCAGTTTGCAACGATTCGACGAAAATCGACGCGAGCAGCCAGCTAGACTCTAGGTGCTCGTCTCATCGATCGTGGTTACAAATTTGTACGGTACACGGAACCGCAAACTCGAGGCATCCGATGAAAGATCATTGAAAATTTGAAGCAATTCCCTCGGTTCGATTCCATTTGGCTTCGAGCCATCTCGGTGTTCCGCTGTTTTCCATCCGTTGCTCTAATCACCGAAGGGACGTAAAAGGACCAAGCTGTTTTTCATGCGAATTAGTAATATCCTCCTCACCCAACCACCCGCTCTCTCTTCAAAGCCCCTCCATTCGTCTCGATAAATCCTTTCCCGCAGACTTCGGCATATTTCTTTTGACTGGATATTTCAAACGAAAGGGAATCGCAGCCGCGCAAAAACCGCCAATATTGCCCCGCCGTCTCGCAGACTTGCGACGTCTCTCGCGGCAGAATCGAGACGTTATCGATTCTCCATTTGGCAGTGTGTTTTGCGGCCAGCTGTCTCTTAGACTTCGACGTTTCCATTGCACTAGCCTAATTGCGTGACGCTGCGTGCGATCCATGCTGTGGAAAGCTCGCACATGCCACGTAATATCGCCGAATGAAATTTTCTTGCTTGGCTCGCGCAGAAGACCGGTGCTCGGCTAACGAGCCCTCCAACTTCTCGACTTCCCTTCGCACTAAGGGCCAACGTCTGCCGGGCTGATCGATGGCCGGTAATCGACGAGACAGCCGGCGAACGAGGACGTCAATTAACACGTTACTGTCCACGAGAATATTAAAATGGGTCGATTGTTGCGCTGAATCAGGAAAAAAGTTTTTTCTTTTGGCCATTGTGAGTTAGTTGAGCGGT
Source organism: Cerceris ruficornis (assembly GCA_963989415.1). Lineage (NCBI taxonomy): Eukaryota > Metazoa > Arthropoda > Insecta > Hymenoptera > Crabronidae > Cerceris > Cerceris ruficornis. Next base: position 32,420,877 of record OZ022518.1, read on the forward strand.
GAAGCTATCGTGGCCATGTTTAATTAAAGGGTTGGAAGATACGCGTGAAATGTCTATCGTATCGCTTCTGTATAAATTTGAGAAATCTTTGCAAAATAGCAGGAACCCGTCAATTTCACGGTTTCTGTGGATCCAGCGTCAAGAAAAGCTCCGATCTAAGGAGCCTCTGGGTGAGAGCTCCTCGTCCGCCCAATGCCACCTTATACCACTTACGTGCCGTTGCGGTCGGCTCGAATAGCCGATGAACGGAATACCTTCATCACCCGGTCGAATCGTTTGCCTATACTACTTTCCTTCGTGCACTCGCCCAACGACGTAAAAGAGATTTAGATCTGTGGTGGTTGTGGCATTAAGGGCTCGATTTTGCAATTAGTGGAATCAAGTGGAATTGCCCAGCACCTCTGGCAGATTCTTTTTAATTATTGCTCTTTACTAGAAAACTCCCAAAAATTGTAGCTCCTGGACAAATCGATCGTAGCAGTTGAAGTTGCCGATTCACCGTTTAAGGGTCCTGTTCCCCGATATATTATTTCGATGTGTTCTCCTAATTTAACTCAATAAAGTCGTTCCTAATAGAATATCCCACCGGAAACGCGAGCGTCATTCAAAACGGCTGACGTGCCAATAACGCCGCTAATACGTTTTTCCCAACGACGAAGCCTCTACAACCGCGTTTCGGAGGCTCGATACGCAGTGATTTTTATCGCGCAACGTCCCTTTACCGATTACGGGATAAATAAAAAATGAAAAAAGCTAGTGGGCTTTTCAATTCGTAGCCTCCTTTGACGACGTCGAGGTTTGGCTCTCGTAACGTTTCGCCCATTGTAGCTGGTCAGCTTACCCAATCGAACGTTTATACCATGCATTTACTTTCTCTTTTTGCACTATCTTCCATGCGAATTCGCGCACGTAACAAGGGCCCGCTGATTCACCGAGAAGACGTTCCTTTTATGCCGCATAAACCACCGAGGATGCTTTTTCCCTCGCATTATGTAAATTCGACGAAGGAATGGTTATGCATATCAGGGTTAATAAAACAGAAAATTGGCAAGCATAGTTCGACGGGGGCGAGATGCGTTCGTAAAATGGGACATCGTCTGGCCGTTCGCCCGATCGAACGACCGCTTCTCATGGTTCGCTAATGTCAACGGGTAATGCTAAAATTACATTTCTCCAAAGTCGACAAATAAATACGATGTTCATATACAGGGTGTCCCATGTTTTAATGTTGAAACTTTGTCAGTATATTCTATGGCACTAAATAAGAAAAAAATGTTATGTAAACGTAAGCCACATAGAGGTTTATTAAAAAGTTATAACAAAAATACAGAATAGTCCCCGACTTGCAGTTACTGCAAGAACAAATGAAATTTCATATGAATTTTAAATTGTAAGATTTACGAAGTACTTATTCAGTCAATATTTACGCATTGGTTTCAAAAAGATAAAGTTCTGCTGTCTATATATCTCGTTTTGTCTTTAAAGTTCCTGATTTGCAAAGATGTGATTTTAATAGAAAAAGCTTCACTTCGGTAGAAATGAAGAAACTGTCGAAATAGCGGCGGCATTCAACCTGTTAATTTTTAAATATACTATCGTTGAATAGGATCCATTAATACATATATATATATATACATATGTAATATGGAATAATACGTTCCAGATATCATTTCATACACATTTCATCACATATCATTCGATTTACGTAAAAATAGTCATCCGGATGGTTATCCAGGGTGACAGAAGGTACTAGTTCAAGTTTTTCTATAAAATACGCATGGCGCTCGCTATTTATACCAGCACATGTCAGTAAAATGATAAATAAATAAATAAATAGACTAATATAGATAAAAATAAAAAAGAAATATATATATAATAAATACAGAATTCGACGATGCGGAATCGTAAAAGCGAGGGGCAGCTGAGCAACTCGATGAAACTGTAAGTTTTATGCGAAACACGCTCGAAAAGATACGATGGGGGCGGCGATGAAGCATCACTTTTCCCAAGTACCATGAAAAATAATGGACAAACAAAGGAATTCTTCGCGACCTCGAACTTGCCGCATCGTTAGGTACGTTCTCGCCGATTCGGAATTCCCCGAAACCGAAAGATCCTCGATGACGTAACGGCAGCGATGGAGGCCGAAAGCATAACAATGCGAGATAATCGCGGCCATCGGAGCCGTAAATAAATAACGCTTTTGAGAACAATATCGTATTATTAAAGAGCAGCGCGGAATCGAGCCGGCAATTAGGAAGCATCGTTGGGAAGAGATAATGACGGCACCGAGCGAATAAAACAATTTGACGGAGAATAAACGACAAAAGCGTGAATATTCCCGGGGGAAATATCCGTCGACGTAGCTGAAAGCGTAATCGAATAAACGAATACAACAGTGGCGCGGAATATTAAAAGGACGCGGTTCCAGCAACGAGCGTAAATATTTGCGAAAAATGAAAATTCTCCTCGGAGAGAGAGAGAGAGAGAAAGAAAGAGAGAAAAATTCATCGTCCGGGGGGATCGACTGGCGTGAATTCGCGAGGAAGGTAATCGCGGATCGCTTAATTAGCGACAGGAGCGGCAGCGTCCCGGGGCGCCGCGGCGCTCGTCCCGACTACCTTCGACCGACCATTTTCCTGGCGCAGGAGCAGCCAAAGTTTCCTCTTGACCGCACTAACGAAAGAGGAGTTCCTGTCCGAGTTTGCCTCGTACGAGAAGTATCTCATGGCGGAACACTCGAGCCTCGTAATTGCTTCGACGCCAAGAAGGCTTAATTGCCCCAAACCCTTCTGCCTTTCGCCCGAAGAGGCCCGTTCGTCGCTTTTCCTCTTTCCTCTCCGTTTACCTCCATTTTCCTCTCTTCCCTCCTCCCCCTTCGACGCCGTATTTTTCCCTTTTCTTCCACTTTCCGGCATCTCCTTCCGACTTTTGCCGCATCCCCCGAGCTTTTCCATTTTCTCCGTCCCACCCGTTTGACTTTTTCTCTCGGGTATTTTTTCACCGGGTGCTTCTTCCATTCCATTTTTCCTGCGCTCAATCTGGACCCGGGCCGAGTCTGGCCATCGTCTCGCCTCCTCTTCCCTTTCTTCTCGCTTGCGTCGCTCTTTTTGTCTTCTCTCGCTTACAAGAGCTTAATTGCCTCCTACTCTCCCGCGCTTGATACCGGAACCCGTCACCTGCTCCTTTTCTTCGTTTATTTCCATCGACCATACACTTGCTCCTCCTCATCTTTTTTCTATCTTTTTTCTCCTTTGTTCTCTCTCGTATTTGCATCCGAACGTTTCTCTTGCAATTTTTTACGCGCCACTTTCTCCACTCATTTTTTCGAAGATGCCAGACCTTCACCGCTCGTTTTTTCCCCATTCGACGTTTTCCTTTCTTTCGAATTTCCATTTGACCTTTTTTTACGCGACTCTTCTTCGCTGGTAGTCTTCCCGTTCTCGCTGGATTCAACCCAGACGAAATTCAGACTTTTCTTTCTTCCCGGCGTCCTTTCCAGGTTCTCCTCTCATTTTCACGACATCTCCAGGTCCGCCTTCGTTTCCTCCTGCGCTTTCATTTTACCTTTTATCTCGTATTTCTTCGCGAGCCATTTCTTCCATGGATTCTAGCCGCGCTTTCGTGGGATTTGAAGTATCCCTTGGTGGGGTGAATTTATTTCATAAATATAATAGGAGAGTCTTGCAGCGTTCGTTGCAAAATTGTCCGTGAAACTCGGAACGCCACGCTTGGAGAAGTAACGAGCAATCCAATTATGCACCTTTCTTAAATGAATCCTGTATTCTCCTACCTTTCTCTTGATTGCAACTAATTACAAAAATTACCCATATTATCTATCAGATGTGAATATAACATCTTTCCGTTTTTTTTCAACGATCATAACTTCTGCCTGACTTCTCCGAATTCGAAATTCTACCTGATCGTGAAACGAATACACGGATATCCGAGTATCGATACTCACGATTCTTCGATACTCAATTATCCGGGGACTCGCGTTCAATTGCTTCCTCCTCGAGACTGGATTCTCTATTACAACTAAACGTTCGATTCTCTCCATCGATCCTCGATTATTCCGTATCTCTCGATCTTCCCATCGATAATGTACAAGTACCAGGGTTTCTGCAGTTCCAGCGAAGTATTCGGCGTGAAAGTAAGTTCTTTCGCCTTTTTTCAACGATCACAAATTCTGTCTGAACGCGAATTTCTACCTGCTCGTTGCACCATCTGAAAGAGCATTCCTACGGCTTCGAAAGGAGCACCTGTCGGTCGTTTTATTAGCTGCGACACGAACGCAGCAGTATTAACACTGGAACTACCGGCTAAAAATGGAATCTGTTATATTTCAATATATTAACCCTTTGCACTCCAAGTTTTTTTTCATTCATATTATCAGCAACTCGAAGCAATTTCAATAGAAAAATCATATTCACATATAAGTAAATGATATGCGCATTAAAAGAAAAGTCATTGTTGTATTTTATTGATTTTTTAATTGATTATGGATACAAATGTTATAATATATAAAAAAATTAAAAATTATTAATTATTCCTACGATTTGTTTTTGTCCTTGTTATGAACTGAAACTTATTTGCATTGTCTCCATAGCGGAGCCCTCGAGTTCAAGGGGTTAAATAACTGCTTTGAAAAAAGAGGAATCAAGAGGCGGAAGAAACGATCGATTCTGTAATTTATGTTTTATGAGATGGACGTGCAATATCTATTCTGCGACTCACATACAAACTTGGAGAATTTTTGAAAAAAATTTGTAACCAGGCTTTTTGACTGGCTCGGTAGTTCCAGTGTTAAACAGCATGGCGAGGAGCATCGTTTGCGACCTTGCTCACCCTTTGCACTTCTACCTAAGAAATGAGCTGCTGAGGCCACTGAAATAATCTGTGCGCCATTGTATCCTACGGAAAGTGTAAGAAATGGTACCACAGTTTACGAATCTTCCTCCTCAACGATTCTCCATCGTCCGCGAAGGCTTTTCCGCTCTCTCTGCTCTCGGAGAATCTAGATTTTCCTTGTTTCGCTAAAATAGAAGTCCGATGCGCGCTCCAAGGCCTTCGGCCACTCCTCGGCCCCCTGCTCCAATAAACGCCAGTCAATCGGAGATGTTAAGTTGCCTTTTCCCTCGAACGAGTATCGACAGTAATTGGATATTTCTCCCTGAGTCCATCGTCCGTATTTTCCACGCGAGCAGCTGGACGTCCGTCGAATTTGTAATCTTCTTGCTCGTCGAATGCTCCTCGAGAGGCGACCGCTTTGTTCTCGCCGTCGGAAAGTTTCTTTCGTGAAATTAAAAGAAGAAGAACGAGAGCCCCGGATTGCTTATCCGCACTTTCGAATTTACGAGAGAGAAGGATGCGTTCCTCCCGAATCGCTTTGAGTATCGTTTGGTTTGACAAATTGCCCCGTCGAAGCGCACTCCTCGATTTAAAGTTGCAACGACAATCCTGTCTCCGCATCCGGCAAAAATTGCAACGCGACAATTGGGTCGAAGCTATCGATGACAACGCCCCAGCAGAAACGACCCTCTTGCAGCACGGCCCATTCTTTCCCCTTCGATTACTTTTATTTCTTCCTCCGCCATCGTCGTTCCTGCACTTATCGCGAATGCAGATTCGCTCCTCTTTCATTCCGGAAATAAACTCGAGCGTCTTCCCCTTGGAGAACGACTCGGGGAAGTCCGGAGGAGAAAGCGTCTGCGAGGGTTTGTCGGGAAAGAGGGTAAGGTCGAGTGTTTGTTTCGAGTGGTTGTTTCGAAAATTCGACGATATTGGCCCGCCGATAACGCGACCACCGATTTCAGCGAGTGCTCTCGAGGAAACGTGGAAAATCGCTGGACTTGAGTATTTGGGAGGACATATCGATTGTTCCTCGATATTTCAGGAAATGGAAAATGTACGAGAACCTATGATGCCTGGAAAATTGTAATATTCGAGACTCGTCAGAAGCTTCCTCCACGTTCACTTTCTACGATGCCACTTTCTCCCAGCTAATTTGGGACTTTAGCGTGACACGATTCGATCGCATTAAACTAGAGGAATAAAATAAAACGGAGCAGCAATTGCAGGGGAAATGGGGAGTTTATTCCGACGTAATCGTTAACCAAACGATTCGGAATTGCGCTGGAAATTGTTCAAACACGATCGTAAGCCTTGCGTGTAACGGCCAAGATAAAGATCCACGTTAAAGCACACGAAATTCCTTACGAGAGAATGAGCTCGACGAGAAAACTTATCTCATACGAAGCGGCCATTACGGCTTCCTCCGGTCGAAGGTCAATGTAACGGGTGATTCTTAAAGATGCAACCCTTCGGACAAGTTTCAGACCGACATACCAATCGAATGGCATCTTAGAATATAAAGTATTGAATATAATTTCCTTGCGATTTAGAAATTAGCGAACGTTTCACCTCTCGAAATTATTTCTCGCTGTACGCTTCGGGGAAAGGTTAACACGTTGAAGGCCACCGGTATTTCACTAGTTTTATCATTTCTACCGAAGTGAAGCTTTTTCTATTAAAATCACATCTTTATAAAGCAGAAAATTCAAAGACACAGATAAATATATATTCGGAACTTTATATTTTTAACGCTAATATTTCAAGAATTATCAAGGATCAGGCTATAAATTTAGTCCGCAATCTATAACTTATAACCTATATTATAGTTCATAATTTAATTTAGAATTTATGTTTATAACTTTAAGTTAATGTCAGTAATACTTCTGTATCAACCTTAACTTCGACTTTGCTTTACTGTTTACCTCTTAGTTAATTACTATATAAACTTATATGTCTATGTTATTATACTGTATTTACCAAAGGGTCTCTATTACCCGTTAATAAAATATAATAATAATAATAATAATAATAATAATTAAATATTGAATATATTAGAAAATTCGTAAATATTGTAGTTTAAAAATCATATGAAATTAGATTGAATTCAATAGCGCCGGTCACCGGTGGCCCCCATGGCAGCCAACGTGTTAAAGAAACAGAAGGATCGGCAATGGAGACACGAAAGTCGAAACAGACTCGGTCTTTCCAACGATCCGTTCGATATCTTCGCTCGTACGTCCTGAGATCCGGGAAAACGTAATCCTCGCTTATTTTCGACGGAGAGGAGCCACTCCGCTGACGTCACGACTCGGACCAACTTTCGATCGAGATGACAGTTCACCCTCGCGAAGGACTTCCCCTTCCTAAATAAACTCGGCCTCCATTTCCGAGTTTTATTGCGAGTACCGCTATCTCCACGACCGAGACGCGGAGTAAACACCGTCCGAGTCATTTTCGTCGAGCTATTTTGCAAAGAGCAGGCTCTTTGGGAAATTACGCTCCTTTTTTCGACGCTTTCACCCCGCCGCTTAGTCGGGGTGACTCCTTTCTTTCGCCTGCCACGGATTATGGGACTTTTGCATCTTTTACGATCAATTAAAAGATGCGGACTTTTCCGGCGATCGCAGCTCTTTGGCGAGGTGATTTTGAGGTTGCACGAATGTCTATCTTCTTCGTGGCTTCACGCTCGGATTTCTTCGATCTAGCTTTAAGAGGCTGCACAACGGGGACGTTGGACTCTAATGGAAATTGCGAAGATATGGGACACTGACCGGTTTCTTTTAACTGTAGTAAGGGGTATTAAATAATAAAGAAAGCGACACTCAAGACACAAAATAACAAAAAACAATTAGGCTATATATATATATATATTTAGGTAATAGAATAATATTAATAAAGTATAATAATAATGATAATAATAGTGAAAAATATATAATAATGGTTTTAAGATTGGTATTAAGGGTTTCGCATCTGTATAGCTTAGATGCCCGATTCGAACTCTACTGCTTACTGACTGCATCGAAACCGTCGCTAGGCCCCATTTGTATATATTAGAGTAAACACACTTAAAATACCAGGGCTGTGCCTACGTAGTCTACCAAAAATCTTTTCTTTATTAAAGGGGCACTACATAACTTATCTTTTTTTAATGTTCTTCGGCTTCAGTTGCCGCGATGATCTTACTACCGCTTACCGTATTAACACACCCAATTGTGGGTGACGCTCTTCTTGTTCAAGTTAAATAGAATTTTAGTTGGATTTTTAAAGGGAATTTAATGGAACTTCAGATTCAGAACTAGCAAGATTACGATGTTTTCAGGGGATAGTTTTGAAAAAATTTGCAAGGGGGATTTGAACTCGGCCTGACTAACTGGGAGTCCGAGCCTTTAACCCCTTGCCCTATGACTTTTTTGTGGCTGCCACCGCAACGATTCGGAATTAAATTGGTAAAATGGATCGGTGATTGATCGGAAATTGATCGGTGTTTCTTGATATATCGTATAATTTAAAGTAATTTTGCTGCGCCACGAGCGTCACGCATTATTGTGGACTAAGAGTTAGCGGTTAATTGCAACGAAACATTGCAAAAACCGAGGAACGTCGTGCGCGACCGAGTCGTAGGTGCTCCTGCTTCGTCTCTCGTTTGCCGTTAATTAAAATAATTCTCGCGAACTATCTAGTCGGCGTTTTGAGCGTCGCAGGAAACTCGGCCGAAATGGGAAAACTTTGGAGAAGTCCGAGATCTCGAACGAAGAGTGTCAACGACTCCAACTGCCGCTCTAACTGCCGGAAAAAGTGGAGACGCTCCCCTCGATTTCTGCTCTCGAGGGACGTAATCCCATTTGCTTTCAAAACTTCAACGATTCTTGCACCCTCTCGTTCCGAGACACGCTATTAAACAGAGCCAATAGCGAGATCTTAAGGTTGCACTTACGATAGGAGAAATTGCATGGAACCGTCGACTTCGGGGGGTTGCTTCGGCCCTAGTCGCCGTGGGGCCGCACATTGAATTATTTGCAATATGACTGCAAATACTATAAATTATTGGCTCCATTAATTGGAGAAATGTGCGCGAGACGGCACAGCTTTTGTAGACTCTCGTGCAACGCGATTAAACGTGTACCGTGCTGTTGAACTTGGCGTTACAGTTTTTCTCGTGTAACGTGCGCAATGTAAAGTATCGCGTAACAAGCAAACCACTCTACAATGGCCGAAACGATTGTAACATTTTCCTGATCCGTTCCACAAGCACGGCAAAGCAATATCGGCAGCGTTCGATCGTCGTAGCTCCATTCGTCGCAAAGCGTTTGCCAGGATGAAACTTCGAGGTGCATTAACGAGGTAGAATACTCGTGAAGTTGGTGCTCTCTTCGATAGAATCCGAATTCTATGGGAGACGCATTGAGAAATTCGTAAAAAGACAAGAAGCGATCGACGTCACCGATAACTTAACGTATAACGGGACGCGAAAGGAGTCCTTAAACCAGTTTCCCAACTTTAAATATCCTCCGAGAAAACGAGCGGAACTTTCGCAGTCGCCCGATACCGCGCACACGTCACCTCGTACATTCGTCTTCCCTTCCTCGCGACTACAAATTGCACGAATTCCCGTCGTCCTCCTTCGCTCCATTTTTTTCTCCAAGGTTCTCAGACTCCTCGAGAGTGCCGCGCCGCTTTTATGCCCTTGTTTACAGAACCCTCGGCCGTAAACAAGTCGCGTGCTCGAATAAAGGATCATCGGGGAAGAATATTTCCTTTTCTCCTGGACGTGAATCTCGCGGAGAGTATCCTTGTTTATTGCAGTCTCGAGGCTCTCACGATTTTCCTCTCCGTCGGCCGTCTCGGTTCTCGGACGATCACCGCGCAAAATGCCCCTCGACACGGTCACCAGCCGGAAACCAAGATGACCAAGTATCCTTGTTTGTCGCCTCCTCCTCTCCGCTCGAATATCCAAGTGAAATATTCGCCTGACGCGCGTTTCTCGACGCGCCAGATGTTTCACCGCGTTGGCCAATTTTTTCTTCCTTTTTTCCACCGACGCAATATCCCGGCAATGCCCTGCAATGGCGCGAAATTCGCGCGATCGAAGGATAGCCAATGGAGCTCAGCTGCGTCTGGTTAATTGGATGCCGTTCGAGCGATTAAACGCGATCGTTTGTGCCGGGCTATCGACCCTCCTTCGCCTAGACTCTTCGTCCTTCGAGAATTCTCTCGTTTCGATCCTCTCCGACACGTCGGGATGAATTCGCTGGGTCGCGTTACAGGGGAAACTGATCGATTGCGTCCGAGTCGAGACCGGACACCGTGGAATTCGGGCAGAAACATCGAGCGGATGTTCTCCGCTGAATTCTATTACGGAACAGGCTCGACTAAGCATCCACCCTAAATAGGCTCCCGCCGCTCGAGTCGAGTCAATTAAGCCGCGATCCTAAATGGCGAGCCGTCGATCTCGCCGATCGACTACACCGGCAGATTGCGAGCGGAGGGCAGCGTTCGTTTCTCAAGTTCCAGCCTTTACATCCGTACCCTTCGTGATCAGATTGGAGTTGGATTTTCCGAGTACAGTAGACTCTCGTGTAACGCGGTTAACACGCTCCGTGTCAAGCCGTTTTTGCCCGACTTGTCGTTCAGGCCATTCGATGCTTTTACTAACGATTGATATATTACCACGCAATATTTCATTACATCATCAATTCATAAGTAATCAGCTTGTTTAGAGTAGTTATCGCATCGTGTACTGTTTATGGTACACGTGGCGCTGCAATCAGATCGATTGTAAAGTTCAGTCGGATCGAAACTTTTCAAACAAAATGTAAAAGAAGTCGGTATTGAAGTAGCAAGACAGAAAATTAGAAGAGTAGCGACGTTTTGCAGCGATTGCTCGAACAAGCCGATTTTATGCATTTCTTGCTTTAAATATGTCAAACGTTACATGTAATTATTAATTATTTTATATAGAACAATTAAACAAATTTAGTATTATTATTATTATCATTGTAAAATTGAACGGGAAGAACCCTTTGTTAAAGTGTATGTAAAGCAATTAAATGTTTAAAAATCACGGACGGCATTGTACGCAGAAAGCTTAAATTTAGAAAGCGATACTTTAACACTAGAACTACCAAATCAGTCAAAATGACTGGTACACAATTTTTTCCAAAGATTCTCCAAGTTTATAGAAGAGTCTTAGAATAAATATCCTACGACAATCTTAAAAAACATAAATCATCGAATCGATTATCTTTTCCGCCTCTTGATTCCTCCTTTTTCAAAGTACTTATTTAATATTTTGAAATATAATATATTTAACGCCGGTAGTTCTAGTGTTAAAGAAATTTGTAGAGTCGCAAAGACGATTTGAGTTGAGACGTAGGCGGATTATACAGTTGTTTGAACGATACAAAGTGTGATGATTTGTCGTTGAGAAAAGTGAGTTATTGCTATAACGGAGGGTAGGAACATAGAGGTTAAATTCCCGCACAATAATTTACGTGCTTTGTTCTACACTGCATTTTTCATAATGCCTCATTCTTTTGGTGGAAATAAATTTTATAGAATTAAATTTGCCATAAGACACATGTTTTCACCACTTTAATAAATATATTTGCGTGGCCTGAAGGTCAAGTTTAACGTGTACCATAAACGGTACACGTGGCACGGAACGTGTTAATGCATGGTTGGAGGAACTCGCGTCATATGAGAATTCTTTTTGCGCTTGGAATTATTATTGGGCTCAGCATTTCGTTCATTTTTACCTTTCGGGGTCAGCGGTTCTTCGTTTTCCCGTCGATAAGATATCATCGTCGAGGAGACATCGTCGGCGTAATCTCGCAAAAGGGATGAAATATGCATCGACGACCTCGAGCCCGTCGAATCCTCGACATTCGATCGTCTTCTTACGATTGCGAGAGGACGCGACCAACGCCGGAGATTCGACGCAAAATTACGCGCACGTCGCAAGAGACGTGCGAGGGTGACAACGTTATTACGGATGTCTCTGCGATTTATTATATAAATCCTCCTATTCGGACGCTCATCCACGATTAAATCCTGCCTACCGCCGACTATCCGTCCATCTGTCATTCCGCTTCTGAGCCCCGGCGTCTGAAATATTTCTCTTATTCGCCGACGGAAAATGGTACGGTATTTCATGCTTGAGAAATCTAAGCTCTCATTCGATCCGAAAGACATCTTCGTGCGCTCCTTCACTTTTCGCGCGTTAGTCCCTCTTTCGCCCTTTACTCGGCGCTTCACTGATATCGTTGCACTGGAAAAAATACCCAGCGTCGTTTTGCGTAAATACGAAGGTTTCTGGAAGGTTTCCCGGAAAATTTCTCGTCGAAGGACGAAACAATCCCTCCACGCGAAAACGTCCAGCAAAATTTTGGGAGAAGAATGGCGGAAATTCGGGGCCGCCGAGGGACATTGAAACGAAACTCTGGAAATTCTCCGACAAGGTTGATTTATTTGGACGCTGTAAACGCGCGTAGCATAATTCGCCGGCGAGGTTGGAACGGTTAAGGGTTCTCGAGGCCTCGTAAATTCCGTCTTGGTCGAACAAAGCGTGCTATCGCGCGCGAGAACATCCGGTTTCCCGGTGGCACGTATCCATCCTCGGCGAGAGACCTGGATACCAGTTTCAACGGTCTTCCGAGCCGCAACGCGGTCACGTAAATTTAGGCGAGGGAATGCTAATTCTCCTTGACGAGAGGTTTGCTCCGCGATGGAACTTGGCCGTTCGTTACCTCCGCGTCTCGCCTCCGGCCAATGTCGAGCGTTCTCCTTCCGGTAGTTTGCCCTCCCGGCAGCCGTTCGACGACTACAATCAACCCGCCTATAACGTCGCACGAATTAATCCGACTTGCATCGCGGATAGTAAGTCCGGATCGAACCTACCCCGCGATTATTTAGCTTTCGAATTGTTTTCTCCGCGCATCGAGGGAAGATGGATGTTTCTCGTCGGAGAATAGATGGAGGAGGAAAAGAAGGGAGAGTCTATTCTTCCCGAAGTCGTTGGATTCGATTTAAGCGAGGATTCGCACTCCGGCATCGGTTTCGGGCAATTTCCCGTTGCCTCTCTCCCCATTGGCGATCTACAGACCTCCTCGATTCTCGTTCTGTCGGAAGAGGGGAAGTTCTCCGCGATCGACGACGTTGGTTTGCCACCCGTCTCGTGAGAGAAGTTTGCGCGAGGGCGACGGAAAAAGCTGCGAAGAGACGCGAATTATGTCAACGAGAAAAAGGGAAACCTCTCGCTGTCGTATTTCGAGGTACATATTTCACGGAGACGGATACACCGCGTCTGGCGACGAGGGTGGGCAAATATTGGCTCTTAAATCGCGTAGACTTCGAAGGGAGACGTTGCTCCTCGAAAACTTCGCGTCTTCCGCTGGATTCTCGATGTTTTTTCAAAATGTATGCAACGCCGACGGCTGTCAAGCGCGTCGAGAGCCTTCGAGTGCTCGTAAATTTGCAGGTTGAATTGCGCATGAACGTAGAGCCGACCGAGAAAAGGAAAACGAAGTTAATTTACCTTCGTCGTTATTTGCCCCGAAGAAGGAAGCCCGCTGTACAGTTGCGCCGGTCGTCCGAGGAAATACCTCGTTGATCTTATCCTCTGCCGTCAGGCCCACCTTCCATCTTCCCTCGAAAAATATACCTCGCAAAAATAGAGAAGTCTCGCGGCATGAGGTACGGGGTAAGGGGGGAGTTTCGCTCGCACCGCCCATCCCCACCATGTCGGTCCTGGAAATCTGAGATCGACGAATGACAACCGAAAACGAAACGTTCCTTTCTTCGTTCCCATGACGACGCAACGGACGCGCGGGTCGTTCGGCCAATAACGCGCTAGAATCGAAAAAAGCATAAGAACGAGGGATGTCTCTATCCGTCAGGCGAGTCGGAACAAAGCAGAGGCCAGAGGACTTCTCTGTTTTTGCGAGCTGTACGTTGTTCTCTACCCCTCGGAGAGCGGGAGCTCGCTCATCTCGCTCGAGAGGCGAGCTTTCTTTCCCGGGCTTCCGGATCGCTCGGGTCAACTTTGTTCGCACTCCGTGCTGCTATTACGATTACTAATTTTGCATGGACCCGATCGAGCTCTATTATTGCGCGAACGAGCAAGTGGTCGTGATTCCTAAGCCCTCTCGTCGGCCGAATATCATCCAAGTACCTCGAGATACTCGCCGTGCGGCAATTACGATCGCTGCGATGCCAGGGTCGATTTCCAAAAACAAGAAAAGGAGTTAAATCCACGGTAGATGAAAGAGGTCGGAGTCCTCGAAGAAACGTGGAATTGCAATCGTGAACGGAGATAATCCCGTTGAATTTTGCCGTTTGCTCGTTATCGTATCGAGAAGCCAGTCGGAGTTGGATCATCGAAACCGTCGAAAGCAGGATTACTCGAGTCAATCGGAGCCCATTAAACGGATCACGTGCCGATAAATCGTTCCGGAGTGGATGCTCCAGCCGCGGAGGGAACTGGAGGCGCGTTATCATCGTTTCGTTCGCTTATTTCTACCTCGCCTCCCCCTTGTTATTTTGCGCGACGGATATTTGATTTTCTCGGAGATAATTGCCGGCTTCCTTCGTCTCGATACAAGCGGAACGGAAGGCACGATGAAAGCACGGCAGTCGTTGAAATTTCCGGCTTACCTGCTGCGGATAACTCGACAAACAGAATTCCACGAATCTCGACGTTCCCAATGGAATTATCGGTAGTTCTCTTAGCAATTATTCTCGTTAACGTTCTAACGAAGCAGAGATATATCGGAGATCGAAGCGAACGTGGATACCGTCGACTCGATGCAAAGAAACCCATGGGGACGACGAAGAATAGAAGCTCTCGGATTTATGGCGAAATCTTTTTGCAGTTTACGAGAAACCCTGTCGAATCGTTAAATAGATTCCGACCCAGCTCCAAACGCCATTCACCTTTCCCCGGTTCCTCTGCCAAAGTGCCTCGCATCAGGATACCTTGGCACTCGCCGAATCCTGAATTTCGTCATTATTCCACCGTCTGGTCGTTAGGACGATATCTTTTCAAAGTTACTCGTCGAGTCGATGAATTATCGATGCTTCGCGATTCTTCCGAGACAGCGTATGGGAATCACGCGAGCCAGGAAGACGATTTGCGAGGAAAAAGTCCCATTTGTTTTGAAACTGCGCTCGAATCTCGCCGAAGCATCGACGGCTCCGAGAGAGCTCAATGGACTTTTGAAGATTTAAAAGCCCGCCGTTGGACGATGCATGCTTAATCTCGGGAGCAGAATGGCGCGCGAGAAGCATCGGTTAAATTTTCACGAAATTTTCCGGCCGTTTGTCGACGCAGGTGGAAAAAGTTTCGGGACCTCGGAAGTGGTTCTACGGATTCCTCTGCGATATTCTCCGTGAAATGAAAAAGTTCGACGGGACGGGAGAGGATTATTAAAATTTCGATGGCTCTCGCGCGAAAATGTACGGCGAGAGGACTCTGCTCTTATTTCTACCATTTTCCTTTGGTCTCGGAACTATTTTCTCTCCAAGAAAGTACTCTGGCTATCTTTGCGCAACGACGATTGTCATTTGGCTGTTCCGCCAAATGGTGGAATTTTCACAAAACTGACAATTCTGCGAAGGAGAAACTACCGCCCCGTTTGGCTCGATGCTTCCTCGAAAATAGAATGTAAATTTACAGTCGGTAGAGCCAATTAACACTCGAGTTGCCAGCGTTATATATATTACATTCGAATACACCGAATAAGTAGCTTAGAAAAAGGGAAATCGCGAGGTGAAAAAGACGATCAATTGAGACCTTTGGGTTGTATAAGATAGAAGCGGAATATTAGCTGCATTGCTCCCCTATCAGTTTGTGGAATTTTTCGAAAGAATTGGGAACCTGTCATTTTCACATTTTGACCGGCTTCGCAGTTTTGGCGGCAATATTTTTTAATAACATTTGTATCTGAATCTCATTGAACGGTTTATGGCCATCTCAATTTTCTAAATAGAATTTTTCTTAATGTCAACAGATTTTACTGTTATCTCAATTTTTCTTCCTCTGTTACTACTTTTAGAAATAATACTATAAGATTTCTCGCCTCTTGCAAACTTTTCTGTGCAATTTATCTCTTCTTTTTGTAGTTTGTTGTACTGTATTTACCAAAGGGTTGAAATCCGTATATTGCTACTAAAAATAAAAATAAAATAAATAAATAAGTATTATTTAAGAGCCTCATAAAATACTATTTTCCCACCGCTAACGTCTTCGTCGAAATTCCATAAAGCAATATTAATGTGACCAAAACTCCGCTCGCGATTTCGCGGACGTATGACATTTTTTTGGAACATCGCGCCGTTGAAAAGATAGAGGATCGAAGGTGAAACAATGAGATGACGAAATGGCAGAGAGGTCTCTCAGTCGGGGTGGAAAATATGCGGTAACTGGCACGAGGCTACCCCTCGAATTTCGGAACGGCGCGAATTTCTCCCGCGATAAGTGGAGCGGAAATATTTTTGAAGCACGAACGGCACGAAAATTCGCTGCATCGCGAACACAACCACCGCGAATTTCGAAGGACCGAAAAGTTCCACGGGAAATGAGGCGAACGCTAACGAGCTTCCCGAATATCCGCGATTCCTCGAAATCCTTGAAATCCTCGAAATCCTCGATGGAAAGGGTGATCGCGTGCTCGACGGAGATATACGACCCTTTCGACCCTTCTCGCGTCGATGTGTCACGATTCGGCTCTTACATCGACTTCCGCCGAAACAAACTCGTGAACGGAATGCTCCATTTTGGACTAATTACCTCAACGACCGATTAGCTAGGTGTCTGCCCTGTTAACTTCGATTCGCCTAGGCTTCGTTTCAACGTTTAAAGTCCTACTCTAATTAACCCTTTCGATACTACTGGTGACTATAGTCACCCGCCGCCTGACACCGGCTGGGTCCTATCGGTGACTATAGTCATCCGTCGAAATTTCAACCGAAGAAATAATTAGTAGTTCATATTTTGTGATTGGATATTTTTTAAATACCATAGGTTTTTAGTTTCTGTATATTATATGCATTACAACTTCGATAAAGAAGTAATTATTTATATTACGCCACTAGCTAGTAAAAGCTATTCGTCCGCGCCGGGACTGCTTCGTACCGTGTTAGCAGACTCACGGAAAAGTACTCCGTAGCGAAAGGGTTAAATCTCGGACGAGCCACCAAAGAATATTGGTACTCGTCTTAGAAGAAACGGAATAGGTTCCCTTAAATTAATTAATAATATCGTAGCTTAGAAACCAAACTGAACGCGTGTTATTTAAAACAACTGATTAACTTTATTAAATATGTATATCTATAAAAACACAAAACTCTTAACAACTCTAACTCTGAATCTCTCACCAGCTCTCTCACTGACGCTACGCCTTTCGCTCTCTGAACTCTTAACACAACTGCATATTCTCAACTGCAAATCTTCCAAAATTCAGGCTAGCATCCACCCTCGATACTCTTTCTCACGGCATGCATTCTCTGTTGCACTCACTCATTTATCCTCGTCCATAGACTAAACATTCATGCTAGCCCTGGCATTCGTCATCTTCCAAATCCCGCACTCTAAGCATCCACTCTCGTTTGCATGCAAATCGTCCACACTAACTGATTCTAAAAATTAATACTATTTCCGGGTAAAAAAATTCCGTTCCTACTGCTGTGAAATTTCATCGAACTAACGTGAATTTGTTCCGAGACTTGCCGTTTTTGCAACTACGACATCCAAAGCAAAATTATCGCGGGTTATTGCGAACGCTAGAATTTGCTAGTAGGCAACGAGCAGCAGCGAATGAGTAGCAAGAGACAAATTCCAAATAAACGACTTCTCAGCTAGCCCACGCACGAATCTGTTGAGTCTATTTGCAAAGAAATCGTATGGTCAGAGTTTTCGACAAAGAGTTCTTCTTTCGCAAATCCTTCGGTGTTTCTTTGACGAGTCTAAACGTGATTGTATGGTGAGCGAATAAAGTACCGTGATGAAAATAATTAGTTAGCCGAGTTATGGTTTACCCGAAAGCGAGTAACTGCCAGGCATCGATTAAGCTTTAAAGACGATAGGATCGTGGAACTTTGGATGTTTTAAATTTAGACCGAACCTTCGCTAAATAATCGACTGGCGAGTTTTATGAAAATTCACCCGAGATACCTCGTACTCCATTAAACGCCGTTGGTCGAGAACTTTCCCGAGATTTACCTACGTATTTGACGGTTTAATAATTTCCATTAACCTTTAATTTTCGAGCTTTTTTACGAACTTTATGAAACGCGCAGGGTGCGCGATATACGCGAGATGTTTACCGAAAAGTGCCTGCAATCTTTTATCGCGGTAACGACTGCCCCCGTAAAGAAACTTGCCGTAATTTGCATCGCCCCCAAGAAAATTAAGTGGCACTTTCGCCGAGCGAAATTTCCGTCTTTGCGACTATCTCGTCTCGAAAGTTTGTCCGATCCGAGACATCGCACCGTTCGTAATATTAAAAATAATGTCAAATTGTCCCCGCGACGTCGCAAATTCGCGGTGCAAAATATTTAAACGTCGTTCCACCGGAAATCCTTTGCTCCCTGAAGTTCCAAAGAAACCGTAAAAGCGTCGTAGCAACTTGCAGCACGTTAAAAAATTCGCGGATGTTACGTATTACGAGGTATTAGTTTTTAGAGGACTTTTTCAGCTCTTGCGGGCCTCGGTTTTACTGAAATGTTTATTAAAAAATCGCAGACTCCGATGAACCTCGAGAACGAGCCGGTGGCTCCCGTTAGATGCAGTATTTCGTAACGCAGCGGCGAAAGATTTATTCTCCGAGATAAAAGATTTTATTAAAAATTCCGCTAGATTGTCCGCCGCGAGGAGAGCAGCAATGTTTACAAATACGTGTCATAGTTTAAAACGAACCGCTTTATCTTCAAGACGGAAGCCAGAAAGAAGTTGCGTTCTTACAGAGAGACAGAGACAGAAATTGGCCGAAAAACTTTGCGAAACTGCCGCGGATAAAATGCGCCAAATTTTTTTTGACAAATGCATAAGTCAAACTATATTTTCCAAGTTGTAATTTTTCTTATCGAGCAACCTGGACGATCGGTGCGTCCAAAATTGGGAATAATTTGGTATCGATGAAAATATTCAAGGAGATTTTGCGCATCGGGCACGAAAACCGACAATATTTGCAAGATGTTCGTTTTAAAAAAAATACCTGAGCGCGTGGCTTTCTTTCTTGGACACGAGAACGTTCATAACGATTCTATTCTAAAGAAGACAGACAATTAAGCGTAATTTGTACGCAGTGCCGCGGAGTTAATCAACGGACGGAGATCGTATTCCCCATTGCGCACTATTTACGACTTCCCTCTCTCCGAGTTTGCCTTCTTGTTATCTGTTACGACTAATTTGTCGAAAGACGGAGTCCCTTTTGAACAGAAGCATCGACGTTCGGTCGTAAAACCGCGAGGAGGGTTCTCAAAATGTGAAAAATTACGAGCGCGAGGGAAGAGTGGCAGTCTGCGAAGATGGTGGATGATAAAAAGAGGGACGGGCCTGTAGAATTCCTCAGACGCTTGTAATATTTAAGAAGGAGGGGTGGATCGTAACGCGCCTATAATTCGGAGAGAGCTTCGAACCATTCGAGACTATTATGCAAATATGGCGTGGAATATTTCACCACCGACGATGGAATTCGAGGACGAATTTTCTAAAGAGGAGAGGGATCCTGTACTCGCTAGATCGTTGCAGCCCTCGAAACCGTCCCCCGTATCGACAATTGTACCTAACAAATTCCTCTTCTCCCTTTCAATTCTCCCTCGAGACTTTTTTCTTCCCGTAGAGACAAATTTCGAGCACCTTTTGCAGCAAAACTTCCTCGGGGAGGCAGCACATTTTTCTATTCCGTCAACAAATGTCTCTCCACCCCCTGAATTTCATCGATATCCATCTCCAATATTCCGAAGAGTTTGGAGAAAGTTTGCACGTATATTTTACATAGTTTCCTAAAACTGTGCGACAGAGGAAGAAGCAGGTGTTTTCGCGGGAAAAGTGCCGATTACTCGCCTCGTTCGGCTTGCCGGACAATCTTTAACGCTGCAAAGGTCAATTTTGCAGTAGCGTTGGTTTAATTCCAAAACTCGACATATGGCTTTCACATGTCCTTGCAGAAAGAAATTTGCTCCGTCGCATTGACGTCTGTGATTTGCTTCTCAAAGGTCAAGAAAATGATCCATTTTTGAACCGTATCATCACTGGGGATGAGAAATGGTTTAGATTACTACTTGTGCCGGTCCCTATAAAATTTTTTAGACGACAGAACCTTTGCTTCAAATGATGACGTCAAAAATACCTTGGATCAGTTTTTTGCCAGCAAAGATCAAAAGTTTTATGAGCATGGAATCATGCTCCTGCCAGAAAGATGACAAGAGGTATTGGATCAAAATGAAGAATGTATAATTCGATAAAATATCTATACAATATAAGAAAATCGTCTTTCATTTTCACCAAAAAAAACGAAATTACTTTCCGAACAACGCAATATTTGTAGCAGAGTGTCGACCCTTTCGAAGTATTTTCAGGAAGGAAATCAGTGCGGTGGCGACCGTTGGTCTTTTTCGGTGTATTTTCACCGCAAGTTTTTTTTCTCGGCGCCTCGGTTGGCCAGTTTAAAGACTTCCAACACGAATCGAGCTTAAGGCGCGGGCAACGACTGCGTTAACGCCTGAGGGGAACGAGCGGTAAATTTCTCTCGGATTATCCCGGGGAAAAGGGCCTTTGAACGCGCCCGTCGTTGGCCATCGCGTGTTCGCAATTTCTGCATTTTTTGGCCGGCGCTTCGAACGAACCGGAAGGCAAAGTAGCTACGAAATTAGGGACTATTAGGAATTACGAGCACGCAGTTCCCCTGCTGCTTTTACTCGCGCGAAACGCAAATAAAATCTCCGTCGGTGCACGTTGCCGTTGGCTGGCGTTAAAAAATTTGCAACAAAATCGAGCGTACCGAGGGAACCGTGTACCTTTTCTCAAAACAAACGCAATTTCCCAAGGCGCTGGACGATGTTCTTGAAAGATACATACGAGCATCTCTCCGAAGCGAGAAGTCGCGGAAAAATCCGCCTGGGCGAAAAATGTTTAAACGGCGGGACTTCGGAGGCCAGAGGAGCATTTTCGCATGGACTGTTTGCAATTTCGCGTAATTGTCCTTGCTCGAAACGTCGCGAATGACTTAATTGCTACCGAGTAGGTAGGTAACAGAGAAGTAAGAAATAAGTAGAGGTGGACGATACGTAGTCAGCCCGATTTCACCGGGCCGAGTCGCAGAACTCGACGACTCGGCAACGATGCCCCGGAGCTTTCATATTGCGCGCCAAACAATGCCCTTTATTGTTCTCCCGAGTTACGCGGATTTCCCTTTATCCTGCCTCGACGATTTACCTAAGCACGATAAGAAACGATAAAAAACGCGTCCGTTTTTTCCACGAAAAAATCATTTTTGCCGGCCCGCCTCGCGAAAAGTCGATAAACTTGACCGGAAAAAGTGTCGTTGGTGGGGGAGTTATCTCTCTTTGTTCGGACGTTGTTAGATATGCAGAGATTCCCGGACGAAACGGACCTCGCCTGGAAGAGAGGGTCGTTAACCCCCGAGTCGAGGGGCTTTCCGCGAAAGAAACGTCTCCCCGAAGTTCTTATCGTTCCTCGTGCTTTCTTAACTCACGCCGGGGTCGCTGGGAACTCGAAAATTCGAATTACAACGAAACTCTGCGCGCACTTTCGGTCGGGGGAAGAATAATTTTGGATTTCCGGGGGTTGAAAGTGCAGCTGGAATTTTCCCGAATTTTTTGGACTCAAAGAGGTAAGCGGTTGAAGGCGGGAGATGATACGTCCTTCTCGAATCTTCCCTCGGACTCGAATTTTATGCTATAATATTTCTACCAGCATTGATTATGTTATCAGCGATTTTTCCTAAGCGATGGAACTTTTTCGTCGAGGAAAATTCTGAAAAATATCATCGAAGATCCGAGTCTCTGGTTTGGGAGCGTTTTATCGTAACAGTTACGTCGCGCAATTATCAGAAAAATTGCAAGTCCGAGCCTCGAGGGATTCTCGAAATTAAGCACGGAGTTCTGGTACGATGCTAATGAAGCTCGCAGAACCGTTGGAAACGTTTAATCGCGGGATTCTCACGTGAAAATCTCCAGTCGCTATTCAGCCACGGAGCTTCGCAAGCATGGAAACGCGAGGACGATTATCTTTGGATAGTCGGAGAAAAATACCTGCTGATCGCTTACAACGAAATAAAACGTCGGTGTAGTCGGAGAAAATCGAAGGAGAACAATGCGATCCGAGGAGGAACGAGCTTAAACGAATTTACGAAATTCGTGCAATCGGGAAGTATTATCCGCGGAAAGCTGGATTCCCTTCGGCGACGACGCGATCGAAGAATCTATAAACCTAAATGAAAATATTGTTATCCGAAGGAACCCGAGTTATCCTCGACAACGACAATGGAATTTGCGGTAGAATTTTCGGAAGAAAAATTCCTCCGTAAATCGTAAAAGTACGGAATTACCTAATCGCAAGATCGAATGAAAAAAATACAACAGGGTCTCGACGGGCGCCGCAAGATTGTTTAATTCTTTGATCGTGATTTCTTAATATCTCTGCGAGAGATCTTCCGGCTTCGGCGTCACGGAAAATAGAGTCGTAAGTCGAGAGGGTCGACCTTTAATCGGGACGTTATTAAAATCGCCAAAGTAGAATGAAAAAATGCAGCGGTTGTTTGATAGGGCAGCGATTAGGGTCTTTGCCGTTCGTGCTTCTACTCGCGTGATTAATTCCGCGTTATCTCGCCGGTTTATTAGTTTATCCGACGTAGACCGCCGCACGAAGTTACCATACGCCGGTTTCCTTTTTTGCGTTTATCTGACGTTGCTTGATTTATGGGTCTTTCCGCAAGAAAATTATTGCTCGACTCTAGCCCGAAGCGTTCCCGGTCTCGATTCTCGCCCCGTTCGCTTTCCGTCACGAGAACAGCCCCTCGTGTCGGTCTACTCTCGATCTGATATTCAAACGAATTAACAGGAAACTCGATTCTTCCGAGTCGCCCTTCTCGAATTCCGGAGCGAACTCTTTCTCCACGGAGGACTATGAAGTTTCATTTTCCCCCGGCAATTGAAAATTGATAGCCGGACGGAGGGGATACTTCGAGTATGACCTTCGATTTTCGGATATCGAGGAAAATCGGATTTGACTTACTGATAGTAGACCTTTTCGTGTATTGTTACAGCAAATATTATACCCGTCGTATTGGATTGCAGGGACAGAACCGAGGGAAATGACTTTTCGATTACGGAATCCGCAAAAGTTAATTGAACTCTCCCCTATACTACTTCTCCTCGCGGCGGATCCGTGAATAGGAGCGGAAATACCACGATGAAAAGATTTTATGCACAATGACACCGTGAAATTATATTTTCCATGGGAAATAAAGCAATAGGAAGGTGCTGATATTGTAGCGCGATATGAGAAAAAAATGTTTAGCTGTCCGGCCAACGTCGTCCTGCCGAGCTGAAATTTTGCAGGCTTCCGCGGCTTCTTCGATCGGAGTCATTTCCAACGTTTATGTCAAACGTATCAAATGATAATTAGGAAGAAAAACGTGACACACGACGATGATTCAAACGCCCGCTTATTGGAAGTTCCACCCCTCAACTTCGAGCCAGCCGTAGCTCGCCGGGCGGGTCGTTTTTCGACTATCTTCCGCGAGAATTTTTGCTTCGCTGTCCCGACAAAAGAGATGTATCGTCTATTGTTCGAGCCAATAACGCGCGCGTCACGGTGAATCGTGGAAAACGCAGCTCCCTCGAGCGTTGCGTATCGCTCAGTCTTCCAAAAACCCAAAGCGGTATCCAATTTGCGCAAGATGTTCGTCATTTCTTTGTTTTGCATCCTTCGGCTTCACCCGCCGTGGTTACTTCGCTTAAGTTCCGATGCTTTGGGTGGATTGCGAGCCACCGAGGCCACGATATACGTATATATTATATGGTTACTACCAATGTAAACCGGTTTTTCAACGATCTTAACTTTTTTGATCTGCTCCCGATTTTTAGGCTCAGTGTCCTCACCCTCCTTACCAGATAGCCCATCTTCACTTGTTCATTTCCTAGGACAATTATTCCACGTAATTATCCCTTCCCTATAGTTCTTACCCACATTCTTTGTTTTGTTTATCCAATCCCACCACACTCTCTCTTATTTTATCATATATATATATATATATATATATATATATATATATATATATATATATTTTTGTAGAGCCGGGAAAATATCAGTAGTTCGGTTTTAAGAGTGACGGAGGGCTGCGAAGGCGAAAGCGGGGTTGGGTCCTGCTCAGGTCAGCAGGCCGACCGTTTTCTCCCCCAAGGCCCGAATATTGTAGACTTAGTGAGTGCGAATGCGAGTGCAAGTGCGAGAGAGTGAATAGTTGTGTGAGAAGGATGAACGAGTAGAATATAAGAAAGCGTAGGTTAAGGAACAAGCAGTGTTGTCAGAAGTGTTGTCGGAAGAGTTGTCCAGAGTGTTGTAAGAGTTGTCGAGAGTTGAAGTCGTTGAATTGTAGTTGTAGTTGAGAGGAGTTTGAGTTGTAGTCTTATTTTGTTGTTAATTAGTTATAACCTTTTAATATATTGTTATTTGTTATCTGGTTATCGAGTTATGTCCAAAGTTTCTATCAATCCCCTCTTTTGAAAAATCCCCCCCTCTATAATTTTATTCTACTTGTTTTATTTATTATATTCTCTAGCTATAGTTATATTTGTTGTTATATGTGCATCATTTCATGCACACCGTGACTACTGTTGCTCTCAGTGTATACTAAAGGGAAATTTACCCGTCAATAAAGAATAAAGAATATTAAATAGAGAGAATTAAAAATTGCCCGAGGTGACGAAGGATTTGAAGTCGGGCCCACAAATTGCGAAATCCGAGCCTCTACCTTCTCACTCACCGTAACCCCCGTTTGTCGCGTTTCCACCGACTTTCTTAGCTTCGCGAGGAACACCCCGACCGGGAGAACGTTCCTCTTTCGTCCGTGACCAAAGTCACCGCTCGATTTCGCTTATTATTCATTCGATTCGCTCTACTGGATGCGCCGAGAGTCTTTCGTCCCTTCCATCGGCGAAAGCTCGCACGAGGGTGGAACGATCGATGTCGATGCTTTTCCGTGCTTCGACCAGCCACCAATGTACGACCGCGTACCGACTTTCTCCACATTTACGTCCACGTAGGTAACCGTACCTCTGATACGTCTTATGCCTGCTTGCGCGTTCGAACGTGCAAAGTTACGGTGTATGCTGTACACGCGGTGCAAAGTGCCGGTACACTTTACTTGCTGAAAGATATTGTAGGATTCAGACGGTAGGGAAAACCAAGGCATTCACATAAAATAAATCACTTAGAGAAAAATATTAGAATGCAAAACAGAAAAGACTGCGCACCGTCCAGCATGTGTCGCTGCAGGATTCTCTCTCGTCTTTCTTTCGACTGGCCCGACAGCGCGTAAAGGGCCTTATGTTTTCACACACCATACGTGCATACACCCATACAAACATGCATACACACTCGGTACCATACGGTAGCACTATAAGTCACTAAACACTATTAGTACAATATGTAGAGGGTAAGGGATTTTGGAAGAGGATATTGGTAACTTTGAATTGAACTAATGAAAAATAGCGACGATCAACTTGACTTCGACAAGTAACAAATAATAATGAATTACTAAATTTACATCTAATTAACAGAAACAAGACAATGCGACTATTCAACTCCTCTTACCACAACTACGACCCAGCGACTCCAACGCAACTACAACCTAATCCTGTCTGTCCCTTAACCCATTTGCATCATAGCTCTAAACACGGCAGAAGACCGGTGGTACCATGCACTTCCGCGCACAGCAGTTTGTCATTGTACAGGACGGAATATTCCGCGGCTGGTGGAAAAAGACAACCGTCGCCCGCGGAATTTTCCACTTACGGATGTAAATGGATTAAATCTACGCTTTCTTATATTCTAACTATTCATCCTTCTCACTCAACGACTCACTCTCTCGCGCTGGCACTCGCTAACTCTAGAATATTCGGGCCCCGAGGGAGAAAACTGTCGGCCTTCTGGCCGGAGCAGGGCCCAATCCCGCTTTCACCCTCGCAGCCCCTCGTCATCCTTAAAGTGGAACAATTCATATTTTCCGGCACTGCACATATTTCTGCGGAATGTAGCTTAACCCCTTTGGACCCTGTGCACATTGTAATGTACATAATACTTTTCGTGCTATATGTTATTACGTATAGGTTTAAACTTAGTTTCAACACCTAATGTGTCTACCAGTGATCGTCTAATATGAAAAAATAACGTCTGCAACATCATCTGTTTTTTCTGTGTGCATATGAATTAAGTTAATCTCAATATAAAAATCATTTTTCTTACGCGAAAGAAAAGAATTCGGGTCTGAAGGGGTTAAGAAAGACGTAGAGATGCGGGGGTGAAAGCGGGGTTGGGTCGGATTCGGCAAGCAGGCCGACCCCTTTCGCTCTCGAGGCCCCGAAGAGTCTAGAAGGTAGCGAATACGAGGGCGAGGGCGAGAGAGTGAATGACTGCGAGGAAGATGCAAGAGTGCTACAATTAGGCGTAGCTTTAAGGGTAGTTCGGTCGGTCTTTAATTGCACGCTGCAGTCTTTAGTTGCGTGGATTATTAGCCGTCGCGAATCGTTAGTTGCGCTACGCTGTGTCTGTAATTGTAGATTCATATGTAAATTTGATAATACAATTTAATTGTTATTGATAGAGGAAAAGAAAGAGTCTCTCGCTCCGCATTAAATTAAACCCTCCGCCATTGGGCAAATATCCGTTTTATATTTGGCTTTACATTAGAAAATTCTAACCGAAGTTCATTTCTATTCAAAGAAATTACATATTCGCAAAAGGTTACAGGGGTATTTGACTCGAAGAAATTTCTAGCTAATTTGGTGGCTATAATTTTGTTATTCTCAAGAAAATCATCGTGACACAGCCAAGAGCACCCACAGCAGTTGCGGAGCACTGCCGTAGACAATTCTCGTCGGAAAATGCTCCGAAAGTACGTAACGGATTTTCCCCTCGCCGGTCCAAGGTCCCGGCAGCTTCTCCGAACGCGACGCATCGGGTGCTCGAAGATCGGTTACCGGGCCAAGGTGACCCCTGCGCCGCCCTCCGATTTCAGATGCACCGCTGCAACCTCGGAAGGGTGACCTCGAGGGAACGAGGAGCTCGTTCTCGCTGGAACGCCCCATGCAAAATCCATCCGACATAGGGGACCGATGGTGCGCGCAAATATCAGACTTGCCGAAAGATCCAGATTCCACCGGTCTCGACGATTCACGATTCACTGGCAACGGGGAAAAATGGTCGGCGATAGAAGGAAGCGATGGCGCGCCGACGAAAGGTGTACCGGATAGCCGATAACGAATTGCCAGGAGAGAGTGGATGTTGGTCCGGAGAGAGGAAAAGTGCTCGAGAATCGAGAAAAGTACATAATTCAGCGCTCTGCGGCCGGTGTATCGCGCTAAGAGGGGAAATGCGGTAAGCTCCTCGAGGGGAATGCATAATCACGAGCAACGCGTAAACCCGCCGCGCGCCCTCCTCGCTCCCTCCTCTTCCCCCTTCGACCGTCCCTCCGAGCATCCCTCCGAGCATCCCCTCGAGCATCCCTCCGAGCACTCCGCGAGCACTCTCCGAGCACTCTCCGTAAACTCGTGCGTCCTTGTGTTCGTTTGCAGCGGCGCGCAACCCCCTCGCCCCTTCCGTTCTCCGTCCCGTCCTTGCGCTCGCCCTCACCCTCGCCCTCACCCTCGCCCCCGCAGGCGCATTCGCACAGATGCACGTAACGATTTACAAACAGCTTCGTCTTCCGACACGAGCGCGGCCTGATGCTGATATCACCGCGCACACCTCCGACCAGTTCACCAGCGATGCACCGGCGATGCACCGACGATGCACCGAAAAGCGGGCATCGAAATACGCGCGCAGAGGTCACCGGGGGACGGGAGTTTTCGGGATTCGGGACGTGGAGCACCGGCTGCCACGCTCCTCTCCGTCGTCGGTACTTTTCGGCGAGGTTGCCAAAACTGAAAAGTAAGATTTATACGGGATGTTTTTCAACTTCGAGAGGAAAGGATTTAAATTTCAGCGGGAAAGAGTGCCTCTCTTCCTTTGCGTCAAGGATCATTAACACTAGAACTACCGGCGTTAAATCTATCATATTTAAAAATATTAAATAGAAAAGAAATAGAAAAATAGATATATAGAATAGAATAGAAAAATAGAAAATAAATAGAAAAAAATACAAAAGAAGTATTTTGAAAAAAGGGGAATTAAGAGGTGGAAAAGATGATCGATTCGGTAATTTATGTTTTATAAGATGCACGTAGAATATATATTCTATGACTCTCCTATAATCTTGGAGAATTTTTGGAAAAAATTGTGTACCAGTCATTTTTACTGGTTTGGTAGTTCTAGCGTTAAGTAAATGCATCGACGGAGGATGTGTACCCGAGATGATCCACCACCGTCACGATTACGCTCGAACGACCCAACGCAATTCGACACCTTGTGTTCCACCTCTTCGTGGCAACCAAGAACTCCTTGCTTCTCAAACTTAATCCCACGCCAATTTGTAATCACCCTTGCATCTCCGTCGCACGCACATTCGCTCTCTCGTCCTCCCGCTCGCCTCCTCGCGCGGAGTTTGTCGTAACTACAATTTTTGTCAAATTTCAATAATTCTGCCATTTCTGAAATCCACAAACATTGAGGAATCGATATAAATAAAAATAAACGATCCGAGATAATTGATTTTTTGGCAAAAGCGCAGCTTATCTCTCGCGCTGGACAAGAGTGCCTCGCTCCCTATTTCTAAAGCATTCGGGGCCTTTGAACGGCATTCGGCCTACTGGGCGAAACCGACCCACCCTCGCAGCCCTTCGTCGTTCTTAAAATTGCAGTCTATGGCACTACGGGTTTAACGAGGATCCAGTGGAATCGGGTGAAACGAGGCTGCCCGATACGTTCGGCCTCCGTTATTGCTCCCGTATCGCCGAGAGCTCGCAATTACGAACGAACCACCGAGGCCTATTATGCGCACGTCGGAGGAAAAATCTTCCGCGGCTGACAGGGAGCGGATTCGAGCAGGGGCCCATTAATTGCAAGTGCGCGACTTCGTTCCCGCATCTAGGTAACCGACAATAGGTCCGCACGGGCCTCCGGGCTGAGTCGTTCCTTCCCACGGACGAGGTGGAATCGAGAAACAACGGAGGCCGATAGATCGCCGGGATCTATCGGTAAACGCTCCCAGCGGTTTTAAAATTACCGCTTAAATCACGGTTAAAGATAAATTTCGTCGATCGCTTTAATTTCGCGACGCGATTCACCTTGGAATTTACGAGTTCGACCGTAAAGCCACGAGTTTTCCCTCGAAATTCAATTTCCAGGCGAACGACGTTCTCTCTATCGCCCCGACC
The DNA here is from genome assembly GCA_963989415.1 of Cerceris ruficornis. Classification (NCBI taxonomy): domain Eukaryota; kingdom Metazoa; phylum Arthropoda; class Insecta; order Hymenoptera; family Crabronidae; genus Cerceris; species Cerceris ruficornis. The sequence goes on from OZ022518.1 coordinate 32,450,286, forward strand.
GGCGGCGAAGCGATCTTCCGATCGACGATTTACCGCCGATCGATTCGCGACGACTCGACACCCCTGGACGAATCTCGAACGGCGCAGTGGATCGAAACTTCGACGATACCGAAGAACGTCGACCGAGCGAGGGCGTTAGCCTTCGATAATTAGCTTCGACGACGGCTCTTCGGGATTTCGTTGCGACCGAATCGCCCGCGATTATCCGAGACGACGATTGTTTTACGATTGCGTCTCGCTCTAATTATTTTTAATAGGAAAATCGGTAAAAACGATGTCCCCCTCTCGACGGTGCTCTAATTATTTTTAATTGGAGAACAGCTCCCCACCTCCGCGACGGTTCATCGACCGTTCGCGATTTTTTTGGTACGAAACTTTTTCTCAAAAACTCTCGCGGATGCTCGGAATTCCGGGACGTCGAGGAGGTCGGAGAATCCTGAAAAGAGGAAAATCTCCGAGAGGGATAATGTAGGGATAAACAAATTTCACGGACGGAGATTCGGCCGTAGCTAATATCGTATTTCGCCGGGCACATTGCAACAAACTCGGTCGATTTAACGAACAGCCGCTCGGAGAGCGCAATAATGGAGAATCCGCGACAGTTTTGCACGGCCGCGAAATATGGTTACAGTCGGCAAAAGTTACCGTGCACGCATGCTTGCACACGTACGCGGAAATTGGAAAATGCAATTGGAACGGCACACCGCGACGTTAATAAACTCGAATCGCATTGAGCACCCGCGCAGCCATTCTCCCCTTTGTCAGATTTTTCCTTCTTCGTTCTCGCGACAGGGAGAAAAAGAAGCCGCGCGCGAATGTAGCTCATTTTTCTAAAGGTGTCACGTCAAAGCTCGAGAACTGAAATAAAGGAGGAGGAAAAATACGATTTTAGCTGTCTCCATTGAAATGTCCAGCTTATCGAAACACGAAAATAATACAGAAAGTAATATATCTAATACAGAAAGTAATACAGAAGTGAAAGATCCGAAGTTGCTCCAAGTCATCGAGCCAGATCGAGCCAAATAAGTCGAAAATGCCCACACCTTCTTTTTGGACTTACATTTCAATACAGCTCTCTTATTTTTATACATATCTTCACAAATTTAGCATTAATTAGATTTAAGTTTTTATCATTATTATTGTTAACACTAGGTTTACGGAAGCCGCCAAATTGACGGGTTCATACCTTTTTTTATAAGCATTTCTCAAATATACAGAGGAGCAGTAGAGTAGATATTTCACGTGTATTTAACACTAGAACTACCGGCGTTAAATCTATGATATTTCGATATATTAAATAAGAACTTTGAAAAAAGAGGAATACAAAGGGCGGAAAAGTTGCTCGATTCGGTGATTTATGTTTTTTGAGATGGACGTAAAATATTTATTCTATGACTTTCATATGAAATTGGAGAATTTTTGGAAAAAATTGTGTACCAGTCATTTTGACTGGTTTGGTAGTTCTAGTGTTAATAATACAAAAATTACTTAACGAATTATCAGCTTTGCCGCTTGATCCCTCTTTCTCCAAAGTCTTTATTTAATATATTGCAGTGTAACAAATTTCACTCCCGTAAATCTATTCTTATATGCGAGACTCCGGCGTTTGCCGTCATGTATATTCTTTATTTCCTTATCTTAAGATCTTTAGTTTATGGATTTTCAAAACTTTTGTAATACATGTAGGACGTAAATAAACTATACTTCTAAAAAAAAGTCGAAAATGCCCGCCAAATTCGGTCGACGTAATTGCGCAAGAAAGAGAATTCACCCTCGGACCCATTATCCGGGCCGACCTCCTCTCTAACGTCGTTTTTAATAAAACATCGACCACCGCGTCGATTCGACGTAAATTTTGCAGAGCAATTTCGACGGAACGAAATGATAGAGCGATATTAGATGGCTTCGCGTTGCAGGAGCAATTGCAATTTTCCACCCTGTTGCTGACGAGCCGCGCGATACCACGATAATGGCATGCGAGGAACGCTTTATGCTCCACGGTATATATATTGTCCGTGGAAAGATCGCCCGGTGGAATTAACACCAAATTCCGTGTCTCCAATTTATCGAAACATTCGGTCACGGTTGACTCGAAGCTTCGTACTTCTGGTTCCGACGACGGACACGTTCTCTCGGCTTTGCCGCTCCTCTTCGCCGGCGTGACACCGAGGAAATTAGACGTATTTCGCCTTATTCCGTTCGAGCCGAGGCGTCGCAGAAACTACAAGCTGGGTGACGCGAGCGAGCGAGATTCGATTACGTTTGTAGAATGTTCATCATCGAATCACACGCGTGAAATTAGTTGTATCAACGGATAAAACTGGAATTGCGAAGACTGTAGTCCATTTTCGACGGCGCGAAGTTTACCTAAGCAAACGACCGCTTTAGACGGGGGCGTAATTGCCAGAACGAGGCGCGATTTTAGGTGGATTTCTCGTAACCTCGGTGAAACTAGAATTCCCTAAGCAGTTCTAAAAACGACCGGGACTGAGTTACAGCGATTCAGGCGGCAGAGCTTTCGGGAGCAAATTCGAAGCGCCCGCAGCCAGCGAAATTAAATTGTTTTCATAGAATTCCGATCGTTTACCCATTCGATCTCATTGATAGTCAACTCGATCGAATTTTGTGAAATTTAACAAACTACCCGGATCGTGCGTGCAGGGGAGGATCGAATGGATCGATGAATCTGGTGAATTCATCCGCTGATTTCATCCTCGACCGCCCCGAGCGACTTGCCGCACCGTGCGCTCGGACTCCGATAAATCGTCGATTTGCTCGACGCGACGCCGACGTCCGGGTCGATTTGCGCGTCCTATCTTCCGCCGTCAGTTCCGCCCTGGCAGCTCTGCTCGACTCTAACGATCCCAATTACCGATTGTGGAACACGTAGCGCAAGGACGACGGAAATGCGTGTCCGGAAGCGTTACAGCGTCCGAGCTCGTCCGACAAGGATTCACGATTGTCCAGACGTTTCGAGTGTCGCTTCGGAACGAAGCCACGTTTGCTTTGCGGGACTGGTTTACACGGAATTACACGTCGGCGGAATTTCGAGATAAAAATTTTCTGTTTTAAAAATATAAAACGAGGAATCATAATGTGCGAGAGACTTCGAAGGCTCATCCAGGAACGAGAAGAGCGGCAGTTCAACCTTGCTTGACCTCTAGCGTCCAAACGTGGACCGCGGCGCGTGCGTAACCATATTCTCCCTCTTTCGGCAGTTCTTTGGAATTTTTGAGTTTATGGCGACGGAACAGGAACGTTGGAATGTAATTTGATAATCTTTTGAAGTAACTGTTCAGTCCTGACTCGAGGACTCGTCGGGGAATTTAGTGAAATATGTTTCACGGGAATTAACAATTAAAAAGGAGAAATGAATTAAAGTTGAAATTCAGAGGACGAAGAGAAACGGTGGACCATTGTGCGCGGCGGAATTTTCGAAACTGCGTGCCTCGGGAAGTTGGAGTAATCGTATCCCGCGCGTGGAGGAAATTAGTTAAAATTCAAACTTTCCACATTTATGAGCAACGTTGTAAAATCGGACAGCTGGCACGATCCTCGTTAATCCGTTGGCAGATGTTGCCGTTCGTTCTGAGCGCCAGGATCTCATCCCGGAAGAATAAAAATACGATCGCGATTGTTAATGCCACGATACTCGGATCGATACATTTCCCGTTAGGAGAGAAAAATGGCTAGCGCCGCGATAACAAATTATTTCCTTCCTATTACTATTAGAACAAATGAACCTTTATCATTTTACGTTTCCTTTGATTCGATTTCGTGAAACTCATTTACAAGCCGGTGGAAATACTTCGAAAAATACATTATTCGTCCTGCCGTTGGATGAAAAATTCATATCAATTAAATTGCGCCAAACAAACGACTTTGGCGTAGATTGAGATGATTAAAAGATTCGCGTGCCTCGGTAACTGCATCGTATTATGACGCTCACGTTATTTCAACCCGACGCGAAGTTCAAGAGGAAAGTGCTTTTACAACCCTTTTTCATCTTTTACGTACCTACATCCTACTTGACCATGATGTCGTATTTTATCGCGGCGAATTTTATGTTGCGCGAAACGGAACGTTGGAATTTATGGCAGAATTATTTACCGTAGATTTATGAAGTTAGCTACGACGGAAGGAAAGCTTCTATTTCGAGAAGGATTTCGAATTTTTAGCGGGACGAGAGGATCGCGAGAACGGGCCGTTTCTTGACGTCGGGAAAACGCTGATAAACGGAGAAACGACCTTCTTCTTCGAGGAAGGGGGTATCGTAAAACGCTGCCGGTTCGATTGTCAAATAATTTTCTCGATTTTTCCTCGACCGTTCTCTCTCGAACCACCGGCTGGATTCGTCGATTCTCGTTTTCTCTGAAATCGTCTCGCCCCGCCGTTTATTTTAGTACCAGCCGCGGTATTTTTTGCCGCCGTATTTCAAATTTATCTGCTACGTTTATTTCGCCCTAAGAGTTACGGATTTGTTGGACTCCAAACCATCGAGGCTGTGTCGTATCGAACGAATATTTCGGAAAAATCTGTCAGAGGTGACGGGAATTAAACGTCCGACCTGCTAATTGCGAGTTTCAGCCGTAATTCCACGTCCACCAAGGCCGCCTGCGTTTTTATCTTCGCTCTCGACGCACCGTTCTTCCGTTTTCCCGTATTATTAATGTAATTCGTGTAAGATTAATACACGACACCTTTTCAGAAAGTGCATTCGATGCAAATGTATACTTAGCCTGAATTCCAGAAAAATGCAAAGAGCAAAGAATTAAAATACCTTTTTGGGATTAACGCAACACGGAAACCGTCTTGGAATAAAACAATGGAAAGATTTCATTACGCTGTTAAATTTTCCTGGTCTTTTCGCCGGTAAAGGAGGTACAATTTCGTAAACGGCTGCGTCCTTTGTCGTCAAAGAAACAGAAGTATCCGCGTTCGAGAAGGAACTCGAAATTTCAAAGATGGAACGCGTCTTAGGTTCAAAGAGGCTGACTCGGCAATGCGTGGCTATTCGATTGTCTCCGGAGAAAGAGCAGTCGCATTCCCTCGAGTATTCCGCGTACCACGGGCTTCTTTTTGCCAGCAAAATCTATCGTGCCTCGAGAGTAGAGCTTCAAAATCGATCAAAGGATACTTGGACGTGTGCTCGATCCGGTTGTGCGCTTGATTTCGAAGATGCATCGTTGAAAAAAACTGACGGTAGAGATCAATCGAAGAAATGGATGCATTCGTGAATGCCGAGCTACATTTTTGTTTTATTATACCTACGAGTCGATATTTTGTAAAAACATTAACCGTTGGTGGCTCGAAACAGGCTGATCTGGCGGCTAGGTCAGCGTTAAGAAGTCCATTTAGCAATAAAACTGTCGGCGTTAAATATATTCTGTTTAATTATATTAAATAAGTACTTGAGAAACAGAGGAATGAAGAAGAAGAAAAGTTACTATATGGCACCACTAGAAATTTCAAAATTTTTATAGAAGGCTAAAAACCAGTCATTTTGATTGCTTTGGTAGTTCTAGGGTTAACATAGTAGCTAAGTCCAAAGCGAAGTTACCACGCCGATTTAAGCAGAAAAATGTTGAAGAAGAAGAGAAACAGTTCAACCATAAATTCAAATAGTCATAAATTTCTATCTCGCTGCGCGATGCATTTTCCAATGCGCTAAAAATATTTACAAGAAAGTGCAATAGAATATACGGCACGGCACAAGATGCAAATTTATGGCTGGCTGAACGCGGCGCGAATTAGCAAAGTTAGAGAATCATAAGTATAATCGATATAATGAAGTCATATAGCTCGTCCCCGTTCGGGTGCAGCGAATTAGAGAAACCGAGAAACACCTCGGCGTCCCAGGATGGAGTCCTGAAGGAATAACGGTCCCCGATGTGGAGGAGAAGTGCCAAAAAGTGGACAATTTTTTCAACGTTTATCTCTCATAAAAAAAACATAACTTACCGAATTGATCTTTTTTACCTGTCGATTCAACTTTTGTCAAAGCACTTATTTAAAATATTTAACACGTTCGTCCATATCTGGGTGACGGGTATGCTTCCGTGGGGACCTCGTCACCCAAATATGGGTGACGCTCTTCTTGTTCAAGTTAAATAGAATTTTCAGTTAGATTTTCAAAAGGCATTTAATGGAATAAACCCTGAAATATAAATATAGGATATATAACATAAAAATATTAAAAATCACTTTTCTTACTTAATTGCTCTTATTGTCAGTTTACAAGCAAAAAGGGACGAGCTGGGTAATCTGGGTGGAAGGGAATCATATTCTCTGCGGTGCACGGTTCACTTAAAAATTGAATAAATAAAAAATACCGAAAGGTACCGGGTTGAAACTTCCCAAATATGTTCCTTAGACTATATACAAGTAATTTCTGCAAAGATTTCGTGCGTCTACCTGTACCCTTCTTTGTTACACCAGCCGAAAGTTACGGAGACAGTCAAACAGGTCCAACAAGAAAATGACTTATATAAAAGCTTCTTTATTTCTTCTGTAGAATGAAAATCTGAATAGAAGGATATAGATTTTCCTACAAAAAATGAAGCTGACCTTTAAATAACATTGAAGAAATATAACAAATAAAAAATTAATATTGCACCGATATTCTCTCCACGATACTATGAAACTTTTCTATGTAACATTTTTCTCTAAAATGAATGCTTCTCGAGTTATTATTTTTTTCCACCTAGATTGCCAATTCGTTCCACTGTGCGACAGTCGGATTTGGGCCCCACGAGAAACTCAACCGAATCGCGCTGGACGACGAACGTGTTAAATGTAATAAATTTGACTTAGGCAGTTAGTAACGACACGTCCGGTAAATGATTATTGCTACGCCAAATTTGATTGTCTACGTTTTATCAAACGGGACAGTATTTGAAAAGTAAATGATATTTATTATCGCAATAACTTTGTCACGTTGTAGGAACTGGTTTTGTATGAACTCGCGTTATTCGACAGCCTACTGTACGTTACTTACATTGATAAAATGGAGCGAATATTTTTATTATACGAGCCTTCGCAACGTTTCTCGGATGAAACGAAGTTTCCTTCGCACTCGCGCTCGGTGGAAACGTTGAAAGAACGGGAAATGCCATCGGCAATAACTATTTGAAATAAAAGTATCGAGAGAGGCAACGGCGGCTTGATGAATAGGAGGAAAACGTAACGAAACATCTCCACGTATCTCAGTGTTACCGGAAACTGTATCTAGACCGGGACCTACTCGGAATTTTCAGCGCGCTGGCCCAAACCGGTCAGGGCGAGCATCTCGATTTCGTGGCAAAAAAAACCGTATTCCTCGAAAAAGGACGCGACGAAGGAATCCATCTGAAATTTCAGAAAGATCTTGTCGATCGAGTTTCGCGATTCTGAACATTGTCGCCGACTTCGCCGAGAATTCTTCGTGAAATTGCCCGAAATTTAATGCGATCTCGGACAATGAAATTGAACGATCAAACGGAATCTTTTGCATCGGCAATTTCAAGCTCGCAATTTCTGTCGGCCGGGGATATTTGAACGTCGAATTTGAAATTCCCTGGGGGAACACCCTTAAGGCACAAATATTGACGGAGCGTTACAGAAACATTGGCCAAATATTGGCCGTATATGCTCTGTCAATAGTGCGTCCCGGTACCTCGGTATCTCGATATCTCGATGCCTCGATGCCTCGATATCTTCGTATCTCGATATCTCGCCATATATAATAATATCTCCCGTCAAAGATTCTTCCAGCACTGTTTTCTATACCGATGCGCGAACATCGATCCGCGAGTTCAGGAGTCGGCACGAAACATCCTTCCTTGCAAAATTGATTTCTAATCTTTGATTTGTTTGCCTCCGTCTTCTTTTTTATCTTTGGCCGCCTGAAAAATTTCATCTTACATTCCGATACGCACGAAGGGAGCTTCAGGAAGATATGAAATCTCCATTCGATGGGAAGGATCTCCCGTATCGAATCCTTCTCGATCGAAGACTCCTTCGAGATTCATTTTACCGTACTAACCGAACGACGCGTCAAGAGCCTGATACATTGTATTACTTTTATCGGAATTATTCGATACCTCGATGCCCCGATTTTGCAAGTAATATCGAAGGAATCTGCACGAAGGAGGAAATCTTTCCCAGCCGGTGCAATTTACAATTACGGATGTACCTGGTCGCTGAGAAAAGATTTCCCTACGAACATTCCGTTACCGTTGACTCGAGAGCCGCCATTTTCATACTTGAGCGAGCTCCAGTTTCACGGTAGAATATATTATCGATTACTGCGATGCAACTGTCGCTTCTTTTTCTAACCCTGTCTTATTACAGAGTGTTGGGTACCTTTGAATTTTGTATAAATGATCGTATCGAAGCACCGTTGGTTATCGAGGTAACGAAAATATTGAGAGACTGATCGGAGTGCTCGATGCACAAGGTGCTCGTCGGTCCGATGCTACCTTATACTACTTAACCCCTTCGGACCCTGTGCACATTGTAATGTACATAATACTTTTCGTACTGTATTTTATTACGTATAGGTTTAAACTTAATTTCACTTAGTTTTTTTTATACAAATATTTCTCAGGATCTCCTTAATGTTACAAATTTTGCGTAAGGACTATATGTCCATTAAAATGTACATTTACAAATTATAAATAAAAATTATAATTATAACTATATTAAATTATAATTTAAAAATTCGGGTCTGAAGGGGTTAACTACGTGCGGCTGACTCGAATGGTAGCGAATGATTTTGTATTTCGGCTTCAGCAACTATGATCATTTCGTCTAGAATCGAGACTTTTGGGCAGACTCCGAACCAACGATGCTGATATATTAATTAATCAATTAGGAAAAAACGTCCTTAAGTGACGGAGGAGGATTTAAACTCGGTCCCATTGATCAAGAGTTTGAGCATCTATCTCTTTACCCACGACACCCCCTGTTGCTCTGTGTTATCATTTCTCCTAGGATCTACAGTTTTAAATGACCGATCGCCACCTAAAGAATGCAGGACCTCTTGATTAATGGGCAAATTCAAATACCCGTACCCTTGGGAAATTTTCCAAAATTATTATTTACTGTATCATAGAACCGGTGGCTCGAAACTATCCAAAACTGTGGGCGAAACTATCGCAGCACTTGAAGCCGAAATAGATAGAGCAGAAAGGTTATTTCCACCCACCATTCGTTATTCTCATCGATTCTACGTACGCACACCTTTCACATTAACGACCAGCGACCATACCCCAGCCTCGTTTCCACGTACAATTTGAAAGTATCGTCGCCCCGTTAATGGATCACCTACGACATTCGCAACCCACGCGCTCGTCACGCGTATTTTCGGAGCGGAACAATGACTGGTAAAAGTCGCTCGAGCAGTCGGAAGGAGCGCATCGGGACGATCCTCGCGAAAAGAGAAACTCGTGCAGCCGTCGTCGAGCGAAAAAGGTAAAAATGGGGCGCGGATAACGTTATTATCGTGGCCGGAAGCGCGGAACAATTTTGCAAAGATGTCGTTGGAAAGCGGGCGCGTTAAAAGCAAGACTGATAAGGAGAAAACCGGCGATACTCACAATAGGTGTCGGTGGTGAGTCGATCGATGGTATCCTGCTTCAGCTTGCTATTCTTCTTGCCCATGTTTCTCACTGTGGATCCTCTCTCTCTTCTCCAAGATCGATTTTTACACTTTATCGCACTTTACGGATCGTTCCTTTTTTTTCGCGCTTTCTCGTCGTCTCACCGATTCCTCCGCATCTCCGTCTCTCGATCACGAGCCGTCGAATTGTCACTCGAAATCCTGCACCTCCTCGATCCTCCCCGTTCCTCCTCGTCGAGGAGAACGTTTCTCGATCTCGTCGATTCCCTCGAGGAGAATCGCCGGCTTGCAGCTTATATCAGCGACACTCGACTCCAATTGGAAAGATCAATTACCACGATTCGCGATCCTCGCAGGAAGGATCGATCTCGGAGACGTCGAAGAGTCTTCGTCTCCTCGACGCGGAAGAAGAAGGCGAGGTCCTCGAAGGGCCGTCGAGAGCAGAGATTCTCCGCTCGAGATAGGTTTATTTTCCGCGGCTTTCTTCCCGAACGCGCCACTCGAAAGCTTAGCGATGGATTAAATTTAGCCCGGCGCAGCTCGAAACTCTTTCTTCCGGCTTCCTCGAGATCGAGTCTTCGCGTGTTCTCCGCGACTTCACGGGGAAATCCGACGCGTCAGTCCAGCATCGAGGGACGTCTCGAAAAGTTCCTTTCCGGTCTATCGATCTAATCCCGATGGTTCTACCTCGTTTTGCTATTTCCAAGGAGATCCTGCGGTGCTCGCGTTAGAATTTCGTTCGATCGTAGCTGCGAAATTAATGGGACAACAAGTAGATTAATTTAAACTAGCAGTGGAGCGTGAATTCTCGCAGGGTCGGCCGTTTGACGCAATTTTTGTCGAGAATCGTTCCGACGAGCCTCCGTGGGAATTTGCAAATGAAAAGTATCGGGAAGTTTTGTATGTTAAAAGTTTCGCGGCGAGACGGAGCACCAGGACGAACTTAATTACACGAATTGACGTTTATTCAAAATGAATCGCCCCTGAATCGTATCTCGTCCCTCTGTTGATCCGTCAACTGGACAAACAGAGCCTCAAAAGCTCCCCTACTTTCTACGTACTCTCCGCGATATACGTAATCAACCCTTTCGCGTCTTGAAATAACTGCACAATATATATGCCCGATTCTTCGTCACCCTCCACGACTTCCCGTGGAAGAAGGGCGGATGTAACCCCTGCGATCGCGAATCGCTTCCTTTCACGGACGTTGGAAAATTTCGAAAGGTCAGGGGATAGAAAGTCGGAAAACGGCATTAGTCCGGAGTAGATCTGATCCGCGTCGGCGAAGATATTTCTTTCACATTGTGGAGAAGGTCGCAAAGGTCGGCAGACTTATTAAATGGACATGGCTGGGCGTGTTTTCATCGTCGATGGAACGAGCCACAACCTCGGGGACTCTTTTCAGGCTCGCTCCTCTTTACTTTCGTTTCTCCGGACCACCTAATTTTGAGAGGCACTCGAGCTTCCTTGAGATTTACGAACCGGTCGGTTCTCGCGTGCCTTATTTGCTCCGCCATGACGCGGAACAACGACGAAAAGACTGACAGAGAAGTTTCTTTCTCTCGACGCACAGTAGTCGATTTCGTCGAAATCCTGGCCAAAACCTCAAGACAATTTCGATTTAGACAAAAATTTACAAATTAGGATTATTTGGGTCGCTGATTACGAATCTGGGATCAAAATTTCCAAAAACAAAATGGCGGACTCAATATGGCAGGCACGTATATCAAAAAATCGATGGTTCCGCGCTGTGGCGGCGACGTGCAACGGGCACGTCGCATCGTAAACGCGACAGCGTGGCGCCATATGTTTGTATTTTCCGCCAAGAGGCCCTTGAGCCTGGCGACGGCCCGTCAGCGCATCGACGGGGCCCTTACAGCCCGACCGATCCCGGGAAAACAGCAAATGAAATCTGGTACGGGATTGGTCGGGACGAAGGAGCGACAAATCGCTTAAAAGGGCGAAGAAAATATTTCTTAACACAGTCCATCGAGAAGCGCCCGCTCGCAACGTCGTGCACTTTGTACAAACCATCTTACGATAATAAAGCTACCACTACCACTAAACGCGCCAAAATCAGTATCCTGATATTTTTGGGTCGCTGATTATGAATCTAAAGTAAAAATTTCCAAAAACAAAATGGCGGATTCAACATGGCGGACACATGCAGATAAAGATTGTTGGCTCGGCTCAAAAGTTAGTATTCTATGTTTCTTGAGTTGCTGTTCACAAATGTGAATTTAAAAATGTCCAAAAAGAAGCTGGTGAATGGAAAATAACAATAAGTCAAACCGTGCGTCGCTACGTGTCGTTCGATGGAACGCGCCACAGAAATCGTGCCATTTTCCAGAGGCTTAACGAGAAAGCGTCTGGCAGAGAGACGCCCCTGCGCATTCTAGCACGAAAGACCGAACGTGTCGAGAGATCGTGGGAATGTATTAAGATCGTGAGCGGTGGCTGAAGAAACGCGGCGAGAAAAACCGCGAGAACGGCAGGGCCTCGTCGAGGTTCGTTAATAAAAGCCGCGACGGAGAATTTCATTCGGCGAAGCCGATGGATCATCGCGTCCGCTGGAAAATGGAAACTAAATCCCGAAAGTCAGACGGACTCGGCCCGACTCGTGAAATCCGGCGACGCGATCGCAAAAAGACCGAGGAATCCGTGTCGTTGACAAATGTACCGGCTACGTAACGAAGGACCCGTCCGTTTCGTCGGTGAAACGAGTATCGATAAATTAAGGGAAATTCCGCGCGAGTTGTTCGAGAATACGAATATTTATTCCATCGCGATTCAACGGATTCCGCCGCCCCGCCTTTTTTCGTTCATTTAAAAAAAAATGGCAAATGTAACGATCCTTTGTTCTTCGCGATTTATCGTCCAGCGAATAGATCTTGTTTTTTCACGCCGTTCGGACCATCTCTCGTTTGCCTTTCCTCGATGGACGAAATCTTCGTTTTCCGGAAGCTTCGCGGATCGGAAGATACATTTTTCAAGCATGAATTGTTAATGCGGAATTTTGTGCCATTTTGCAGGGATATTGCAAATATTTCGTGCCTAAAATTCGAGTAAGGCTGAAGAGGATCCAAATTCGACCAGTCCTTAAATGCGACACTGTTAATTAACCCTTTTTTCAACCCAGAATACCAAGAATTTCCAACGTTTCGCGGCTGTTTTTGAAAACTCTCGAAGCAACCTTACAGAATGAACCTCCACCGTGAGGAATTTCAACCCACGCGCTCAATGGATAGAGCGATAATTCATGCAGAATCCGGAGCCGGAGAAATTCGCGATATATGCAAATTCAAATTTCTTACCAACAAATTTTCTCCGTTGGGCGGTACGCGCGAAAAACGGATCGGCGATCGACGAATCGCCGAGGGCCCGTTATTAACGAGAATCCCGCGAATCGTAAGACGATCGCGTTAATCGTCTCTCCTTCCCCCTTCATCCTCCAACGCCGTTTGCGTCCGTTACATTAATCTTTCTCGGAATAATTGCTTCGTTACTCGTTGCATTATTCACGAATGCCTCTGCCAGCAAAGGATAACGATTCGTGACCAAGCCGCGATTTGCGTTGTCAAAGCGACCTTTAATTCTCTTCGATTTCTCCGTTCCATATTTCCAGGATAATAGTCGAAGATAAAAAAAGGCTTCCGGAGAGTGATTTAGCTATGGCAAAGTGTAGTTTCGTTATTCCCGAGTTCGTATTTCCTGCGATTCGTTTGTCAGGAATCTTGAGAGGAATTCCCCTTGAAATTTCGTGCTCCTTGAACGAATGTCGGATTCATTCGCTATTCGAGAGCCCTCGTTCTACCTGGGAATTCCCTTTCCGTGATTTCAGTCGAACAAAAGAATACTATCTCTCGGAGGAGTAGCATTCCGAAGATTGAAATTTTCGAACACGTCGTACGGGAAAGCTTCCAATAGGTACTCGCACGGTCCTCCAAATTTTCACAAAATAATTACCATTTCACCCTTTCAGTCCCAATGGGTTATTTAAGTCCCAGAAAATATTTGAAACAGCCGAGAGAGAATAGTGCGCTATAAATTTAATACCCAGTGGAACACATACGTTCCAGACATCAAAAAGTCCCCACTTTTGCAATAAAATATTTAAAATGATATTTTTCTTTGTGATCGATACCAAGAGTAAACAAAAAACCATGTAAATCAAATTCAATAAACAAATTAGAGCTGAATGGGTTAAGGAAGCGTGAAATTTGTAGTATCCATTGCTTCGAAGAACCGTACTTGCCAACGATACGAGAACCATAGAGCTCAATGTTCACCTCTTTGACAAAAACTACCCCTTTATTCTTCGTGCCGTGCAGGACGCGTCAAACGAACGTTGCATTCTACAAAATTGCAATGTTTCCGCGACGTTGACTCCGCACGCGAGAAAAGGTAACTTTAAGAGAAATATAGAGAACGAGAGAGAGATAGAGAAGAATTCGAAGGCAGCCTTATCGAATTCCTCGAGGTACAAAGTACCCTCGGAGCCGAGATGATTTATTTTCAGCCGAGGTCTCGCAACACCCTTGACCTCGAGCCGTCGCGATAACGGGCCAAAATGCGTCTCTTCGCTCTGGGCGGCCTCTCGAGGATTCAACCCGCCGAAAAAACCTGTCTTGCCGGTTCCTCGATCCACGATTAACCCTTGTACCCTGAATTTCTTCCCGTCGAGTCGAGTCGACGGACTCCAAAGGGGTGAACTCGAGGAGCAGAAATGAAAGAACGGTGCGACATGCACACACTTCATTTTGCTAGTTCGAAGTTTAACTCCTTAGCCTACAATAACGCGTGACACTCGTGACGCGGCAAATGGAACACCGAATTTTCAAGTTTTCAAATGCCATTAACACATTCCGTGGCGGACTATTTTTTAAAGACTTTCCGTTCAGGCCGCATGGGGCATATACGACCCACACTTTTACGATTTAATAACTTTGTTTTTAACGTATGTACTCACAATTTTTCGATAGTGCAAAACCATAATTAGCAAGAGAAGGGTGCAGATTTTAATATCTATTAGACAACAAAGCAATAATTTCAATTTTTGAGAAATTATTTTAGTAAACACATTGTCGGACATTTATTCTACTAGACGAATTGCAAGCTTCTACATGGTCATTTTAATAAAAGCTAAATAAATAAAAATAAAGTGTTTTATAAGGAATAAAAATTATAAAATTATATTTTAAATTAAACGATTCTAAATTATTTTGTCTGTAGCACTCAAATGGATTTATACCTACCGTATGTTATGTATTCCCCGTTTTTACTTTCTATATTGCACTAATTTCACTGTAGAAAGAGATTGAATTAATTAAACATCAGCTCTCATCAACAGTATATTCAACTTTAAGAGTTAAACTATATTTAACTCTACAATACATTTTTGAAAAATGCTTCGTTTTGCAATGAGAAATGCAAGCGGCCTGAACGGAAAGTTTAGCGGGGGTCGCATACGCCCCACGCGGCACGTAACGTGTTAAATTCAAAGTAACAGTAGGTCACTCGACGATCGAATTCTTTCTATTCGACTGATATTGCGTTCAATTATCCGGAATATTGGAAAGCAGAGAGAAATTTTGATTTCAGGAATTAAATCGGAGTTATTGCGCACGCGATCGATATAGTAATTATGGGCCAAGTGGTTAAGTTACGTTTGTTTAGAATTTTTGCCGACACGCGCAAAGAGCGGAGGCCGCCTGTATTCGAAACGGTCCACGGAAAACCCGGAATCGCGGTAACGTTGTAGCAAGCTAGTCGTTTGTTTGAGTAAGAAGGTAGCCGAGAGGAAATACCTGGAGATTAGATATCTGTTTTAGCCACGCTCTCGTCCGACCCTTTCGCAAAGAAGCGAGGTACAACGCGACGAGCACGGCTCGGTGACCCGATATTGTTGCAACGCTCCCGGTTGTTTTACAAGATACACTTTTTTCGAGCAATCGCCCTTATACCCACCCCCTTGCACCCTGCTTCGCCCTGCACGGTCATTGGGTCCTCTCTCTTTCGTCATTACGTGCAAATTGTTTCGATGCAGCGGGAATTTTTGAGAATTCTCGAACGGCATCGAAGAAACAAGCGTTCCCCGCCGGGCGTCCCTTTCTTCGGAAAATCGGGGGAAACTTTTCCCTCGTTTCCTCGATGGCCCGCGGAATTTCATTATCGAAAAGTAGTTTCGCACGTACGAACCTGCGGTCTATTCGGAAGGTAAACGAGATATCGACACGGTCGCTCAAAGCGGAAAACGCTGGCGCATTGTGCTCCCCGAAACCCCTGCGGCTTTTCGTGAAATCGAAGATGGAGGGGAATTATCATCGCGATTTCTATCTGTCTCTCTCTCCCTCTATGTCTCTCTGTGAACGACCTCTTGGAAAATCCCTATTCGGGAACGGACCTGTCCCTCGATCGAATGGAAACTTATCCCCGTGAATCATCCACTTTGAAATCCTCCACCAGATCCCGAGTCCTTTGAAGGAAAAGGGATTGGGGTGGAATCGTTGCGAGACGTCGGAGCAGGGAGTATTTAGCTGAACTTTGGGATCGAGATTGCCCCTTGTTTGTCAATGGATATTTCGAACTGACTTCTGTGAGAGAATAATTCGAAGTTTCTCAATTTAGAGAAATATTTTAAAGTCATAGAGCGATTTGTCTCAATTCAATTTTTGCAAGGCAACATCATTTTCCGTGGAAATCTCTTCCGCCGAGGTTGAAGTATCTCGAGGGATTAGATTCCTACGAGGTCGCCAGATGTTCAGTTTCTTCGGTGTAATCGGTCATCGCGGGAAAAAGAGAAGTTTCGATTAAGAAATCGCGGAATATTTAGAGTCTCGGTGGTCCATGGATGGAGGAAACGACAAACTTTCGGAAGTGTGTCACGGGACGCAGCAACTAGGGCAGGATGTGCACGTTACCCTTAACGAAGATTCCTCGGACGGCCTCAAAACGTAATTAATTAATCGTCTTTCCCAGCGATGCGATATTCACGGCACCGTTCATACGTCGATAAGGTGATTAAACTCGACGCAGAAAGAATCACTTGCCTCCGCAAAAACGAAAACGGGTTCAAATCAAAATCAATCGAAAGCTTCAAACTTTTTCCGAAACGTTGCACGCAACGCGAAGGGCCTCGAGGGCAAATCTATTCGAGGAAAGTTGACCCAAAGTTAACGAAACGAGCGACGATGCAGGGCGAAGGTGCATCAAATTGCAAGTTTCGAGCGAGAGATCGTTCTTCGTTTATCCCAACGAGTCGCACGTGCCCACGAAATCCCGTCGCGTTAGAAATGTTCAAGCTGACGAACGTCCCTCGTGAATGAAAGAAACGACGGGAAACGATGAATTTACAAGGTAAAAGCGAATCGTTTTCGAGCAGGAACACCGCTATGCTTCGCTCGACGAGATAACGGGAGTAATCGACGTGCGGGGTCGATCGCACGATACGCCAGGACGAAACGTTCCCCCATGATACTCGTAGGCTCGTATTCGCGTTAGTTCGTCACGACAGCCAGCAAAAAGGCCACGTCAATACCGCGCGGGAATATTTTCTCGTGACGTACAGGCTTACACGAATCGACTGTCGGGAAGAGTATGCGAACCTTATCGGCGCACAGCTCTCACGAAACAATTCGAGAACGTTGCCAGCCGATGTAGGAACAAATACGTCGAGAGAGGAGTCCGTCCGGCGGTGCCGTCGTGGAAATTAACTTCGGAAAACGAGTAGTCGGTTGAGTTTGCTGGGAGGACGTTGGTCGGTGACGATAAGAGAAACATGCTCGGACGTGCGCCTGGCTCGCTTTGAAACAGCGTGCGATACGAAACACCTTTTCTCGCGGAACGAGAGACATTCCGTTACCGTTAACGTTGCAAAACGTCTCGGACGTAGATCGGCGTGGTTGTTTATGGAAACCACGGCTCGAAGGATAGAGGGGCCTCGGCGCGGGCGAATCGGAAGCTACGCCGAGCGACTTAACACTAGAACTACCGGTGTTAAATCTATCATATTTAGAAATATGAAATAAGTATTTAGAAAACAGGGGAATTAAGAGGTGGAAAACTTGATTGATTCGGCAATTTATGTTTGATAAGATGGACGTAGAATATCTATTCTATGACTCTCATATAAATTTGGAGAATTTTTGGAAAACATTGTGTACCAGTCATTTTGACTGGTATGGTAAATCTAGTGTTAATTGCGCTTGGTAGCGCTCGCGAGGAGCGAAATTTCATCGGAGCTGCTTTGAGGCTCAGCCCTGACCTACAATGAGAACTCGATGCGCGAAATTTTCATTCTTCCGCGTACATTTTTAAGACGATCGTTTCGCGCGAAAAGAACCAGGGGCGACGAAGCGAACAGGAATACGTCGACAGGGGAATCGTCGGATATTCGCGGATTGCCGGTAGTCGGGAGAAATCTCGCGGTGCGCGTCCCGAAATTCCAGCGTTTCCGCGATACCGCTTTAACGATCAACGGGATGAACGCGTGGGCGATGCGTCCACGGTGGCATCGCGATCCCGTGTAGAGCGAGGACGAGGGAACGAACCGTCGCCGTCGTTGCAGAGGTCCAGAGAAACCGGGAACGGACGCGGCCCTCGTCGGCCAGTTAACCCCTTAGCTTACAATAACGTGTGACACACGTGAGTTGATAAATGGAATACGAAATTTTGAAGTTTACCAATAACTATTAAATTGAAAATATCAGTCGATCACGAGACGGTAAAATTATTTCTATAATATTAATATTGCAGTCAGTTGTGCCAAATGTTAAAGATCAGAGAGAAATTTTCATTTCTGGAATTAATTCTGGGGTGTTACGCACGCTGTCAAAATAGAAATCGTAAGGCAAGGGGTTAAGTCGAAATCGCGTGGACCCAGAGAACGAAGGGCGACACCTCGAGGTCGGAAATTTTTCCCAATTTTCGACTCACCCGGAACCAACGGAATCGTCGGCGTCGAGCGTTCGGCTCGCTCCCGATTTCCTGCGGGTCTCACGAGGGCACGTTGGCGCGGAGCGATGAGAAATTCGTGGGAAAAGTCACGGCAACTCGGAAAATTTGGGCGGATCGCGATTGCCGAGAAGCAACGGAAGTTTGGAGGGTGTCTCGTGACGCTCGTCTTCGGTGCTCCGAATCGGAAGATCGAGTCTCGGGGACGATCCCACGGCGCTCGGTCCTCGGCGAGCGGATCGCGAGGAGGAATCGAAGAATAAGGCGAAAGAGAGAAAGGAGGCTCGCGGCTTTTCGCGGATGTTCGCGGACGTCCGAGGCTACTCGCGCGAATCGACGAACGACTCGGAAGCAGCGGACTTTCATTCATGAATTCTCACCGGCTGCGAGGAACGATCGCTGCTAAAACGCGAACCAGTGACGTCATAGCGTCGCGGCGCCTGGCGTCAGACTGGCTCGCCGATGGCATTACGTGCCAGTGCGTTCTCCCTGACGGGCGCAGGCGCGAAGCGCCGCTCCATCCGGAGGAAGCTCCGTCCTTTTCTCCCTCTTTCCTCTACCCTCTCTACCTCTTTCCACCCTTTTTCCCTCTCCCTCTCGCCCTTCGGTTTTCCCTGCCGCTTTTCCTACCCCCCGTATCCTCTCCCTTCTTCCCTCTCGTCCATTCTTCCTCGCTGGCTGCTTCGCCTCCGCGAGTCTCTCTTTCTCTCCCTTTCACGGTCCCTTTCTCCTTCGCTCTCTCTCTCCCTCTCGTCGAAGTCACGCTTTCGGTTTAATTCTTCCTTCTCCGTCGACCGGTGGTTTTTCCATCCCTCTTTTCCGTGGCACGTACTCGTAGATTTTCCAGTCACCGTTCCTCTCTCCTCCTCTATCTACCCCTCCCTCCCTCTAGCTGGCTCTTTTCATTCTTTTTGTCGTTAGTTACTTTAGACACTCGCAGTTATTTATACCGATACTAGCTCTTCTTTCTCTCGCGACTCTCTCGGAGCGCGCGAGACTCGTCTCTCGAATAATAAATGTCCCGTCCAGACTATCCCCCTTCCTCCCTTTCTCTCTTCCCATCCCTCGCCAGCGCCTTTCCGCTCCCGAGTCGCGAATGAACCTACGCGTTCCCGTTTTCCCCGCAATTCCGGGCCTCTCCTCCGAACGTCTAAATATTCATAAGCGTCCTCGAAGCCGCGCAGATTCATCCGCGGAAATGAACAAACGACCCCGTAGAAATAAGCAGCCGAACCCCGTTGACCGATATTCGTTGGGATGCGCTTGTTCGCCGGAGGTAATGATTTATTCTTATTTTTTCAGGGAACTCGATGCCGACGGCAATAATAACACGACGACGATGATTCGCTCTCTGGACGAAAGAAGTCCACGAGGTGAACCGAAGCAAGGTAAGAAACACCTTCTCTTTGTAAACTATCAAATACTCTTTAACCCATTGACTGCCAACTACGAGATATCTCGTAGCTGCATTATAAGTTTGAATTAATAAGTTAACAATAATGGCCGTGCGTGTACAGAAATTTTTGAACAAAAATGTTCTTTGTATCGTTACAAATATCGGGATTATATTTTTGATTAATGAAACCAATGTTCTAAAAACTTTCTGTCATCTTCTCAAATTTTAACAAGCAAAGGTAATATTTGCTTAGTTTTCCTGGCAGTGAATGGGTTAACCGTTTTAGTGCCACGCGACGCGATCGCGCTGTTCGCGTGATGTGGTAAAAGTTGCTGTGACGTTTAACAGAAACTCTCGATTGACGATAAAAGGCATATGCCGCTCGGCATATGTCGACGAAGAAACATAAGAGCGAAGTTGCGCCGCTCGGCATTATTCACTATGAAAAGGAGGCGCTATTGCGACGCATGGCACTATCCAACACGGATTTTTAAAAAGCTCTTGCAGTAAAACGGTTGATAAATGCTTTTGACAAACTGTAACCTTAATAACTTAACATAATCGTAAAACATAAAATACAATGAACCGAGCAAGTAGCCTCGCTGTCGATCCATGCAACGTTGCCTCTCCTCGCCACGCTCTCGTCCCGTAGCAACCGAAACAAAAGCTAGGCGGTTCGGGAACACGCGGTGCGATCGGACGGCAAATCTTGTAAGACTACTACATCTTTACGTTACAGTAACGATTTAAAGAAACACTACGTACCTCGAAGACTATTTCCCCTGAAAAACGAGCGTCGTTGATGAAAATTGATTTTGGAAGAAGCTCATTAGTTTTACTGTTTGCCCCGCGCAAGAGGTAATACCAGTATTTACGTAAAGACCTTCCCCCGTTACATACGGCCGGCTAATTCCATCGAGGAAACTAAAAATTTAACAAACTTCGCGCAACTGCTTCGACTCCTTGCTGCGAATTATCCACGAGGGAAAAACTGTTAGATATTTACGGCAACGTTTCGCCCCCTCTCTCGCCGAGGTTCGTCGTAATTAGAATTTTCCGCCTGGAAATTTCTCTCTATCGGTGGCAGGTTTTTACGCTCTGGCACTCGAAGCAAAGAAAGAATAGCTGTACAACTTTTGCTTACCTTCGATGCAACGGACCCTTTCTTGCTGGTTGCATCATCTTTGTGGCGTTGCCCTCGGCACAATTCTAATTAACGTTCTACGCGGAGAAATTGCGCCTCTTCGTTGACAGATACTTTAATACAGCATCGATCTTTCGATTATCAGGAACAATAACGTTCGTTCTTCCACGAAATCAAGCTTTCCCTCGAACAACTTCTCCCCTCTGCCCACCCGTGACCCTGGTCTCGTAAAAGCGATTGAAAGTCTCGCAAACGAATCGACGGTTTTATTGTTTATCGCCGTAAATCGTTGCGGCGCATGTCGTTGGCTTCGTTTTCTCCTTTATTTCCACTTGCCGCGAATCAACGATAGCCATCGACCTTCCGTTCGGCCCTTTTTATCGTCTCTCGTATAAAAAAAGACCGGGATACCGATAGGAGAATTAAAGCAACGAGCAATGCCTTCCGTCGGCCGGATGTCGCCTTAAATAGAAATTCTGACTTAGATTTATCGCCGTACTCGATCGATGTAACGGGAATCTCTCATTGTCAGGGTTCTTTCGTGTTTCGGCTTCGACTCTGGTCATTTCGCGTAGAACCTAATATTTTAGGTGTTTTAGGTGGGCTGCGAATCAGCGAGACTATGCGGCGCATATCGCATAGGAAAAATTGCAAATTTTCCAAAGGACACTGCGATTTTGACCTCAGACACACTTATTGAGATTCTCAGACGAATCTTTCGTTTGCACGTACGATTCCGATTTCGAACGGAAATTTTTCCAAAGGAAATCCCCCTGCTGCCCAATTGCGCGGGCAAATTTGAATTTCAGATCAGAGGGAAATTCAGCCGCGACCAAATACGATACACTCGGTCCGCGCGTGTTAAATGAATTATATACGTATTCGGAAGTTCTTTAATGGAAAAAGTTGCCAACTTCCGAGGCGACCTTGTTTCCTACATTCTCCTCGCAAAGTATTTTCTCATTTGCCTGGGCCACCGACGAACTTGGATCTCCTTTCGCGCGAGCTTCTCTCGCTTCTTCCACGATGGCTCGTTGCCGCGATGAAATTTCAAATTTTCTACGAATTCGTAACTTCGAACGAGCGGAGGGATCCTCGTTTCGCATCGAGCCGGTTGTCCGGCTCTCTGGTTTCTGCAAAGGGAGATAAGCTTCATAGTTTGACTCTTTTTTTTCAATTTTTCCCACTTACAGAATAAACATCTAAAGCGCTAAGACGCTCCGGAAGAACTTTTATTTTGTACGATTTTATTTTATGGGGCCGATAAATTAACCCAAGTAAACGAATCATCCCTCGTTATCGTGCATCTTTAATACCAATTATGGTGGAGTTAAGCGAGTTTTAAAACGAGATAAACGTCAAGAACAGACTTTCCACGGATTGTCGCGTTTAACGAAGACACCGACGAGAGGAATTTACGTCCACCGCCGGCATTCTGACGAGTGTAGCGTTACAATTTCCGTGCGGATGAAGCGGCGCAAAGCGAATTTCCGTCGAATACCCCGCGGTGCCCCCGAATTCGCGCCGTTTCCGTTTTGAGCACGAGGAAAGTTCTTCGTTCGAGCCTTTCAAAATAAAATTCACTTCCTCTTGAGAGCGTGCCGCGGATGAGTTTTGGGAAATCTGCTTTCTTTGAGCCGAGACAGCTGCGGAAATCTGTTCATACTGGATCGCGCTTTTGTAATGCGCAAATATTCTGAGCGCGTCGAGGCCCATCTTGATGTAAGAACCGCAATTTGACCTTCGTCGGTCCTTGGAGGGCTTTCTGACGCGAATCGAGATTTAATTCGACTCAAATCGAGGCAAATCGTGCACAGTGAATGCATTTTTATTCTCAATAAAGTTATTGTAAGGAAAAAGTAGAAAAAAAGTCGTTTTTAACCCTTTGCATTTGAAGTCGCCGCTGGCGTGACAAAACTATTTTACCCTAAACCCTGAAGTCACCTCTGGCGTGATTTTTTCTGAACAATCGTTTTGTTAATATAACATTAAACCTTAAATAACTGCAAGCAATTACTTCATACTTAACATGTAATATCAGAACCACGAAAATTAAATCAGAGTTGGCCGAGAGCAAACTAGGAAAACAATTATAGTGCAAAGGGTTAAGATAAGATAAACTACCACCGAGAAGAGAGCCCAGGAAGTTTTGTGTGATTATTTTAAGCAGCGGATGAAGGTTAAATGAAGTATCTCGGTGATAGCGAGCGGAACGTTCGCGCAAACACGCTCTGCGTATTTTTCTCGATATTCGTTGTAAGGCAAGAACGAAGAATCACCCCGTATATCGGAGGAAATTCCAAGATCTCGAAAGATCTCGTTTATCGAAGACGCGCGGTCACTCGGGTAGTTATTTCTAGTTATCTGAGCCCCAAAAGTTGCGCGGCAACCGATAAAAGGAGATTAAGCGCTCGTAGTATTTCACGGACCACGGACCCTTCCACCGAACTACGAACTTTCGCGAAAATCGGAAAGATACACTCGGGGAGATTTTCTCGTTAATGAAATGGAGCACCCCTTGACCTCCTGACGCAGCCGTAAGAAGAAGAAGAAGAAGTCGTTACTTGTAATGGCATCGGTGGGAGCTTCGAGAGACATTTGAAATATTCAATTTTGATTACAATGCCAGGAGAGTTACAAGCGCTAGTGGTATCTAATCTGGATGAGAGAGGAAACAATATTTTGCCTTCGAATGGAAACGAATAATCGGATATCTGTTTATCGATTCTCACGATTCTTCGATGCTCAATTATCCGAGGACTCGCGTTCAATTACTTGATTCTCGAGACCGGATTCTCTATTTCAACTAAACGTTCGACTTTGTGTCTGTCTGTGATGTACAATTCTCAAACGCCCCAGCACCAGGAGCCGCGTGCCTCTAGCGAAGTATTAAGCGTGCAAATAAGTTCTTTCTCCTTTTTTTTCAACGATTGTAACTTCTGTTTGATCCACTGTATTCCACAGAACGCGCAAAAAGTGGTAAAAGAGACTTAAAGCGGAAACTTCGATTCGAAAGACAACCATCACTCGGGTGCTCAAAAAAGGATTGAGGAATCGTCCACCACGAACTACATCCACCTGCAATTCCAGGTTGAGCCTGGAATCGCGGCAATTAATTTTTTGCACGATTTAAAATTCCGATTGAAATAAAGAGATGGCAGCTTGTAGAATGAAACTACGCCGTTCGTCTCGTCGGCTGTCAACGGAACAGAGACCGTTGCCGATCCTCGATCTTGTTTTCACCCGCGAAAAGCAGCTAACGTGGTCGACCGAAAGGTCGCGGAATCGCTGACGGTGTCGCGATTCGTCTCGGACGACCTTGCGAGGGCGTTTTCCGCGCGTCTCCTCGGCGTCGAGCACTTTTCTTATTACCTCGACGATAATGCTCCTCCCTCGCGGTGATCTGCGATAAGGGGAGGAGGTTTCGGCCGAATCCCACTTCCGCTGTGTCGGCTTTGTCTCGCCAGTCGCTGAATTCCATTCTTTTCCGGGAGAATGCCGAGGATCTTTTTTCCGCGCTTGGACGCGGAACTCTCCACACCTTTGCCGATTCGTTTTCGAAATTGCAACGAGCGTCCAGCGATTCCGAAAGCCCGAGATACCTTGGAAATTTCGCGTTCTCGCGCGTTGCTCTTTGTCGTCTTTTACAAGGAGGGCGGAGGAGAAAGTGTTCGAAAATTTGCGACAAGAGAAAGCGAGACGCTGGAATGAAAATCGAGACCGCGCTGGAGACCGCGAACGAAAGACTGGCATTGGAGGAATTAAATTTTTAAGAGAATCCTGCGGAAGTATTTCTAAGACGCCAGATCGCAACGTTAACCCTTTGAGGACTACTGGCGCATATATGCGGCCTGAGAGAAAATCTGATTATAGTTTATCGAGGCATGTGTACACGATTAGAGTTGAAAAATTGAAAAATAACCGTTGAAATATGATTCTGCAAATAGTAATGTATAATTCGGTTACATTAACATTCGAACTTTCTGATAAAAAAATAGTTTTTGATCGGCAAATAAATAATTATCTCTTAACACTCAAAAAAGTCTCCGCCCGCAAAGGGTTAAAGGGAATCTTAACTCATTTGCATCATAGCTGTAAATACGGCAGAAGACCCACAGTGCCGTGCATTTCCGCGCGCAGCGGTTTATCATGGTACAGGGCGGAATATTCCGCGGCTGGTGGACAAAAGACGGAATATTCCGCTTACGGATGCATTTGGGGTAATTAACAGAGCCAATTGTCTCGAATGTACCGTCGAAATTTCAAAAATTCTCGGAGCCGGTCGAAGTTTGCGCGGAATTTCGACGGTCGTCGATTCCCGTCCGTTGTTCGCTGTCCGTCGATGACTCCACCTATCGCCGGGGCTTTTCGACGTCCTCCGTGGCGATTCGTGAAAGAAAGCTATCCCCCTTGAAACAGAGAGAAGGGAAGGCAGGAACCGGAAGCGAAGGAGACGGAGAGAGGGAGAGGAAGAAAGAGAAATTCGTACGTCAGGAGGTTTCGGTAACACGTTCCGACGCTAAGACGTCGGAGCGCCGTCGGACGAAGGCTCTTCTTTTATTCATGGAGGCGCCGCGGAACCGATCCGGAGGACTCCTTTTAAGTCTATCGATCCGAATCAAACACGGACCGACGCCTCGCTTCGCAGTGGCCGTCAGTTACCTCGGATAACTTATCCTCCTCCGGTTAAACGCCCGAAGAAAGTTCCACGTCCCTCCAAATCACCAATCAGCCCCAAAATTTCGCCGAAAGCACCGCCAATTCCGAGCGACTCCGATTGCCATTTAGAGTTCGCTCGAAACTGACAATTTCGATCGTTGTACTCGAAGATTCCTTTAATTCCGATTCATTATTTCTCTTCCATTCGTCCGTGAATTCACTCGACTTTTTGCCCTAGTGGAAGCGAACACCTTAGTTTAATTACAGCGAGTCATATCCAAAATAGTTACAATTCTTTGCGTGCAATTGCCAAGTAACATCTTACTCCGAGGAAAGAAGAAAATTATATATTTATCTTCGTTTGTTTACAAGTTGTGGAATAGTGGCAACCGAGACGTTTTTTTGCCACTGTGCGACGATAAGCGATTGAATCCCCGCAAGAATAATCGTTGAATCCGCGGCTCCGAAAACGAGAAGCGGATTTGACGATAAGGAGAAGCAACTCGCTCGAGCAGTGCCTCAAAAACGGAAGAGAGGCCTGGATTCGAGTGGGCGAGGCGGAAAATTGAATTTGCGTTAAAACGGTCGCAAAAATGAAACTTGACTTTCCTCAAGCGACCGCGAACAGATGGTGTTTCATTGTGGAGTATGTCGCCGTTCTTCTTGCGATGAAAATTACGCCCCTCGTCGCGTTTAACGAGTCGAGCAGCAGAAAATCGTGAAACTTTCTATGCAAAACGAATTCGGAGACTTCCGCCGACTTGCAGCACGTTTCTCTCAGGTTTCTGCCTGCGATTACTTTTCACCGGAAAAATTGCATCTTTTACATTCAGGGGAGAAGGAATATAATATTTTCATGGGATAACGTCAACGAAGAGATAGGAACTTCGACCGACCATGCTGCAATTCGGAAGCACCGAATAAAAGTCAGCAAAACGTTGTTTTTTTTCTAAACGGTCGATTTTACGCGAAACGCGAACGCTTCTGTTTACCGAAACATCGTGAGAGCGATGTTTCGTCGATACTGGCAAAATATATTGCGAACTCGATTGTCCGGGATATATCGCTCAGCAAGAGGTTTTTAACTGCACGGAACAGGCGGAATGGTCAACGTCGAAACGTTTTTCTCCAAAACAACCGACAGTGTTTTGAAATTCTCTTTAAAAAACTGAAATTCGTTCGTTGCCGAGGATAAAGCGATGGAATCATTTCTCGCTAACTTCTCGTGGGCAATTTTACAATTTTTAACGATTAAAATGTATCACCTTGACGACGCACCGTTACAACGACTCGCCGAGTGCCGCAATATTTCGTGTGCTATCCAGTTTAAAAATATTTACATATTTTTCTCGCAAAAAGTGTCACGAAAAGTTGAAAAATATCGCTGAAAATATTTCATTGGAGAGGAGAGGGTCGAAAAGTCACTCGGCCGCGATCTCTCGCCGCCACGGAGGGTAAACCGAAGCGGAGTTCTAATTTATCGGCGTGGAGAACTCTGCCGTTTCTTTATCAACGGCTCGAGAGAGCGGAGAGAAGCGCGGTTGGAGCTCGAAAGGATCGTTAGCCACGGCAGGAGCGCGAAAGCACAGAAGCGTACACGGGAACGATTTACATGGGCAACAATTTCGCACGTACGGTGCATTATCGCCCTACCGAATACGTGATCCTACTTAAACGCCTCGTTTAATCCGTCCCAATGAATCTCCGATAACGTTGGTCGGGTAATTCTCAGGGAAAAACGCTCGCTGTCGCGTCGCACGCGATAACTCGATCCTTCTCCGTCGAACGAGAAGTCAGGCAGGATGAAGTCTGGTGCGAGTGCGGTGACAATTGTCGTGAAATTTCTCGCGACACGTGTTCACACGCAGGATGACCAAGTTTCGTCCAGTCTCGATAAAATTGGTGTACCTGCAACGCGTATCGTAATTATATTAACAATGGTTTTGAATTTTCGGGTTTAAGCCGCGTTGAGTGCTGGAAAACATCCGACGTTTCGCCAGCATTGCAGCTGGCTTCATCAGGGTGATCCGATACCGAGGTGTCTTCAGAGTGGTACTCCTATTTATATTGTTGCTCGTTGGCACAGAACCATGATTAGCCAATCATTTTCAGTTGATCAGATAGGGCTGATATCGTATTCTCTGTCTCGATTTATGTTGTTCGACTTTTTCATTATTTCCAACGCTTTCGGTACTTCCTATCGTAGCCAAAAGGCAAAGAAGGCACGCGGTATGAGGCACGGAATAAGGGGTGAGTGTCGCTCACACCGCCTATCCCCACCATATCGGTCCTGGACACTCGAGATCGGCCAGTGACAACCGAAAACGAAACACTTCTTTCACTGTTCCCATGACGACGCAACGAATGTGCGGCTCTTTAGGCCAATCACGCGTTAGAATCGAAAATGACGTCAGAACGAAGGATGTCTCTATCCGTCAGGCGAATCAGAACAAACCAGAGGCCAGAGGACTTCTCTTGTCTTTGCGGACGGTAGGAAAGTATCTTGAAGTCTTGGCTAGGACCTTAGTTTGAATTATCTGTAGTATTATAGTATAGTATTATAGATATCTTATAGTCTAGTCTATAGTATATAGTATAGTCTATAGTATTATAGATATCTTATTTTTGAAGTATCTATAGTAATTATATTAATTGCACATAAAACAATAACGAGGATACAGCGGACCGTGCGGCATTCTTCGTACGCGCGTATCGATGACTGCAACCTGTGCTGCGAAAATAGAGAAATTTCTATGATCCGATGCACAAAATGCATGGCAGGGGTGCACGATGGAGGCGCGAAAGTAAATAAGGGTACCTACATATTTTTACGAAAGCTCGCTCGAACTTGACACGTGCGCGGCCTGCGATGTTTCGGATGTTGATCGATACGCACGTGCTGCGAATGATTGTTATTACCGTTATTAATAACCTTTATTACGCCGGTAGAAGATACATCAAATTGGCGCAGATAACCTAATCGAGCTGCGCACAATATCTAACTGCTCGTAGCGTACGAGCGGGTGAAATAGAATTCGGGATTAAATATTGGTTATTGTATCAAATATCCGAACGAATGCAGACCGGACATAGACGTAATCCTACCGGGGAACAATTGGAAGATTACGATATACGATATTTCGATGAAACGTAACCATTTCGCAAAAATTCCGAATCACGAATGTTGGAACGTTAACCAAATATGCTGAGCTCCTGGAACGATGTAACCGGTACTAATTAATCGAAGCGGAGATAAATCTTCCTCCGATGCCGCCGACAACGAATCGCTATTCATCGCCGGCGCGAATACCTGGAATCGCAGAAAAACATCAATTAACGCGCTTTACGTTCCGCGTCGTAGCCGAGGAAATTAATTGCGCGGATAATTAAGGACGCCGAAGCAATTAATATTTTTCCCGTTGTTTGTCACCGCCGAAACACGTTTCTTCGTCGATCGAGAAACGCGCAAATACGTTCGTTTTCCTAGATGACTAATTTCCATGGAATGGGAGGATACTTTGACGTCGCCGAGGAGAAGTCTCCTGGGACTCGACATCCTTCCAAGTATATCATTCTTTCGTCGGCGGTCTTCGAAGAAATTTTCACGTCATGTAATTGCTACTTGGTAAAGAAAAGCTACTTCGCTAAAGGCAGAGGCGTCGAAGGGAACTCGAGTAACCGGGATGCAAAATGTCGAAGTCTCTCCGAATTTCGGCAAATGAATTACCAAACAAGGAAATAGACTCGACGCTTGCGATTGCTGCCGTTTTCCGGAACGACATCATGCCGGGATTAATGCGACAACTGAAATATCAAATAGGTAAGGTTGCAGCAAGTGAAAACAAGAGGATCTCTGCCCGTGTCGGGACCGAAACCGCGGAGTTAAAGCGCCATCGGAGGATAATGGTCCAAGTTTCATCAGAGACCCGCTGTAATGCGAATCTTACGTCTCTAATTAAAGTTTCATCCAAATCTGATGTTAAAGCACGCCGAGGAGACACGCGACGGGAGTTGAAGATGAAAATTGCATTTAGCTGCAACAGCAACAGCGAGGGCCGAGGATTTCTTTCACTCGGACGACCTTTTCCGTCTTTTTCTCTCCTCCTCTCGCCCTCTTCCTTCCTTCTACCTCTTCTCCGTCTCCATCCTGTCTTCGTGGGAGTCGTTTGAATCTGTCGCGATAACAGATACCAGATAACCGGTGGTCTCCGTGTAGTTGCTTCGGTACTTGCATGCAGTTTGCATCGATCTTGACGAAGCTGACCTGCAGTGCCGGGGAAACGTCCATTTTGAAAGTAGGATGCGACTTGGACCTCCGAAGTTTCGAGCGATTGTGATGCTAACGATGATGCGAAAACCTCGACACGGTTTATTGGCAAAACACGAAATAAGCAAAATCATCGTTGGATCGTGAGAGATCAAAGCGATTCGTCCTCGCGAAAAATTTCAAACGACCTTCGCGAGAAAAGTCGCGCGACATTGGAGCACCGGGTAATTAGGGTGCTCGAGCGGAAGGGCAAAATGACGCGGCGATTTAGCGGAAAATACAGCTCCCCGAGGGTCGGAGTGTTTGGAGTTAACTTCGTAACTGCTTTAAAAAACCTTTTAATCTAATTACGTCGCTCCGTAATTATCCGGAAATGGTAGTTCTTTCGTGGTAGCTGCAAAAATGCTCGTTCATCGCTTCTCGCGACAGGCTCATCCGTCTTTGTCGTGGAATTTCCGTGTTTTTGAGAAAACGGCCGCGTGTACGCGATGCCGGGCCCCATGGACATTTTTTCCACTTTCACGGTGCAACGCTTACCTCTTTCGACAAAATTGTGTTGAATCACGAAGAAATCATATTGAAACGTTTGTATCAGTACAAATATTCCTGTTTACGGACGAACGAACCTACGTGTATTATAATTCGTGGTTGGAATTAAGCGCAAGGACGATTTAGACGAGTTTAGCCTAAACCCCCGAACGTAGAGCCGTCGAGGGACGGGGCGAAAGATGACACGAGTATATTCATTCGACCCGATGGTGCTTTCCTCGTGGCCGACGGCGAAGCCACCCCTGTATCGACCCAGCTACGCCCACCCAGAAACCAACCCCCACCACCGATGACCCTGTCCCCGACGAAACGCACCGAGACGCATCGCATCGTCCAAAAATTCCACCGCCAAATTCCAGAACGCCGTATTCTTCCTCTCCGTTCCTTGCGCCCGTGAAATTCGCCCGTAATATTCAACCTAGCTGCCTTTCGCGCGCAAAAGTTGCGCGACCGACGCAGCTCCGGGCGAAACGTCGAAAGGAACTTTTGCGGAATTTTTTCAATTTCGTTCGATTTAAATTCAAGCGCGACAGGGAATCTTCACGTGGATTTGTCGCGATTATTTTTGCGGCCGTTTTGCTCGTCGAACGGTTTTTCACATCTCTTTGCCCTCTGTCGATGCAATTGTTCCGCCTGGTCTTGAGTGCGAAGAGAAATTAAAAACAGCTTTTATTGCGCGATGAAGGAGAAGCTTTCGCTTGTTGATAAAAAAACAGGGGCGGAGAGCGGTAGATTCTGAGAGGAGAAATATTAATGATAAACGTGGCAGATTAAACCGATATGGCAACGATGATTCGAATATTTTGGCGCGCGTTCAAAGAGCCGAGTGCTCGCGGCAGTTTTCGAGCGATCGAGCAATCGACGAGGCGCGAAACGAGAGAAAAATAAGCTACGGAAAACGTCGAGGAACAAACGCTAGGAACGATTTCTCCTTTTCAACGGCAACCGTTTCAGCTTTCCCTCACTTTCTGCTTGACCATTCACGCCTGACAACTCTGCCATGCTTTAATTCGATATCGGGATGAAATTTGATCGCGAGACGAAAATAACTATTGGGTTGTTCGGAAAGTAATTTTTTTTTTTTTGATGAAAATGAGAGACGATTTTCTTATAGTGTACAAATATTCTATTGAATTATATATTTTCCACTTTGATCCAATACCTTTTGCCATCTTTCTGGCAGGAGCATAATTCTATGCTCATAAAACTTTTGATCTTTGCTGGCAAGAAACTGATCCAAGGCACTTTGGACGTCGTCAGTTGAAGAAAAGGTTTTGTCGTCTAAAAAATTTTGTAGAGACCGGAACAAGTAGTAATCCAACCCATTTCTCGTCCGTAGCGATGATTCGCCTCAAAAATAGATCATTTTCTCGACGGCTGAGAAGCAAATCACTCACGTCAATGCGACGGAGCAAATTTCATTCTGTAAGGACATGTGGAACCCATATGTCGAGTTTTGAAATCAAACCAAAGCGTTTCACGTGATCAGGAACGGTCGAATTCCATAAATTTAACCCCTTAGCTTACAATAACGTGTGACACACGTGAGTCGATAAATGGAATACGAAATTTTGAAGTTTTCCAATAACTATTAAATTGAAAATATCAGTCGATCACGAGACGGTAAAATTATTTCTGTAATATTAATATTGCAGTCAGTTGTGCCGAATGTTAAAGGACAGAGAGAAAAATTTATTTCTGGAATTTATTCTGGGGTATTACGCACGCTGTCAAAATAGAAATCGTAAGGCAAGAGGTTAATCTCTCAGCGATCTCACGAGCTGTTATTCGGCGGTTTGCATCAATCAGTGCCTTTATTTCGTCTTCATCAGCTTCAACTGGCCTTCCAGAACGTGCTGCATCTTTTGGCGAAATTTTGCAAACCAGTTTTGGCACTGGCGTTCTGTCAATACATCTTCTCCATACACATCGAATAATTTTTGTCTTGCTTGAGCAGCATTTTCACCTTTTCGATAGTAAAAAAGTAAAATATGCCGAAAATGCTGCTTTCGACTTTCCATATTTGATACGGCACCAAACAAAAACTACAGTGCAGAATCAAAGAAATTTTTTTCACAGAGAAGCCTTGCTATATCAGCTGACAAAGTATATAATGACAATGCTGTTTAAGTACAAAGTTGACTGTAAATAAATAAAATGATGTCCTCTGTTGGGAAAAACGACATTACTTTCCGAACAACCCAATAGTATCGTCGTTCATCATACTTTCTTCCTCCACGTCGCGACGCGATAAACGTTGTGCAGATTATAATTAACAAGATAAGAGTCCCACCCCTAAAATTCAGATTTTAATGAAACCTCATGAGACCGTGGAGAACGTTGCCGGAAGTAAAGAACAATTTCTGCGGGAACTCTCCGCAAGGGGCTGAAACCACCCTCAAACTTTCATTAAAATCCGAATTTCCGGTTGAGAAACATCTCTCCCAAGTTGCGCCAGGTACTCCACCTTTTGTAATTACTTTCGATATCGTAGCTCCACGTACAGTGAATAATTTCGCTCGTGCCTCGGCTCGAAGGGCGACTCGTCGGCTCGTCGACAAAATAGTGGAGAAAATGGAACAACCGTCTGTCCGACGAGACCTATCGGTTGGAAAGTTAAACGTCAATCGTGCCGTTTCGCCCGCAGCCGTCGGACGATGCGAAACAGGATCGGTTTCGCGTTTTCTCTGGCTTCGCGCGGGATACCGCCGACGGGGAAAACTCGGAAAACATCGAGCTCACGTAGAGCTTGTTTTCCCATCGTTCGTCTCCGACACGCGTCATCCGTTCTCCGTCGATTGGAAACCTATTCGCGATTCTCGACGTTCGCGGTCTCTCGAGCGTGCTTCGATGCATTTTGCCCGGCTCGTGGTATCGCAAAGAACGCCGGAAACCGTGCGCGAAAAAGTGCCCGATATTCTTCTCGCGGTCGTACACGAAAATGTCACGTTTCCCGGCTCGGGTGTCGCGAGAAATACCGATCGTTTTGGGCAAATCGTCGCGCAGACTGAAAAACTATTATTTTTCTGCGAATAGTTGTCGTTATTTTGTATTTCGGCTTCGACAGCTACGGTCGTTTCGCCTGCGACTTACAATTTTAGGTGGCTTTCGAATCACCGAGGCGATGGTGTGCATACGATGTAGGAAAAAATTTAATTTTCCCAGCGATAACGGGATTTGAACTCGGACGTACCGATAGTGAGTCCGATCTTTACCTCCTTAGTTGCCATAGACACCTTGTGAATCGTTTTCCAGCGTAGTATCATTTGAATTAGCAGACTCGATGTAGAGATTCGATAATTGTTTAGATTTTTCACCTAATTTTGCGGCCGAAAAGAATGGGTTTGCTGAAAATGGCTATTTCGCCGGAAACACCGCGCAATGCAATTGCAATTTAACGACACGGTGCTCTGTCTCGCATGGAAAACGGTCAATAAAGGCACAGGTGAAATTCCTGTACATCGTTCGCCGTTAATTGACGCTTCGAATTACGAGAATAGGAAGGGAAGGGCGTTATCTCCGAGTCCCTTCGAAATCGCAAAGCGGCCGAGAGAAGGTTTCCAGATTACAGAAGCGAATCCGCCCGCATGGAGCTTTCAAATTTTACGCTCGAGTTCATCCTCGATGCGAGGAAAAATATCAAACGACCGATTTTTCCGATGACGAACTCGCTCGGCTAAAATTCAGAGGTTCTCGAATTTACACCCACCGTAAATCCATCGTTAGCTCCTTTTGTTTCTTCTTCCGCTTTGTAAGAGGAAACGAACGTCGAAAAGCTTGACGATGAAGAGGCAGAGGTGAGCCAGGATCGTTTTGAAAGAAATTTGGAATAAAAATCTTACCATTCCGGGACGTTTCACAAATGGCTTTTATTAAATCCGTCCTTTTCTTTGGGAATGTACGGTCTCGCACAAAGGGTAGCACCGAGCGATCTCCCTCTCTCGCCGCATTCTCGTCACCACCATTTATTTACGCCTTCTTGGAAACTTTTGCGGCAAAATAACCTTTTCCGTCGAACCACCTTCTTCCATTTTCTCCCAGTTGCGCGCATTTCGCACGCGAATCAGATTTAAGTTATGCCAAAGACATTTGTATTACAAGACATTCCTGTTACCGCATGGAAAGATGGTTCGAAGAAATTTCATTTCTTCTCGCATGGCTGATACCTGCAACTTCCTCGAGACCATAAATTAAAGGGGCGTTTGAATTTGAAGCTTGTATAGCTCGTGTTTTCGTCACGGCGCACAGTGGTTGCACGAGGCAGGTGTTTTCCAGCGATAATCGTTTGGAGATAAATAAAAAGTTCTAAATTTTAAATATAGGTAGCTGTACACCCGCCGAATAAACTTGCAAAGAGCGGACAATTACAGAATAACCCAGGATCTTTCTTTTTCTTCGAATGTATCGCAACCTCAACGACACGCCTCGTTTACTTCAAACGATGATAGATATTATGGCGAACCGGATCAAGCAAAATTCGAGATTAAATACCATCCTGCTCCCTCGATGTTCAAAATTATCTTCATTTTTATTTTACAAACCATTAAACACCATATACAATACATCGAACGAAGAAAGAACACGTTTGCAGTTTTCTGGCAGTTGTTTATTTCGAAGACGGTCCTCGCTTTCCCGTGACACGGATATCCCACGACGACGATTAAATTTTTCGAGAAACTCTTCGAGCAAGATACTTATTCGCCGACCGTTCGGTGCGTCTTGGCGGGAAAAATTCTCTCATTCTCCTTTTTCGTCCATCCGAAGAATCTTTTGCAATTAACCGTTCAATTTACAAGTACTTACATCAAGAATTATAAAGGACTGATGCGCGGACATTTATTCGCGCCATACGTGAAAATCCATCTCCAACGAGACACCCGATACAAATACAGTTATCGATGAAACGGCCGATTTTATTTACAAACTCATCGAAATCGGGAAGCGAAAGGCTTAAGTTACCGACTCGATGGGGTTAACCCCTTGCCCTACAATAACGAGTGACCCTCGTGACACAGTAAATAGAATAGGAAATTTTGAAGTTTATCAAAAGTTACTGTAGGATCGTGAAAAAGAAGGAGAGACGCGCGGTAACCCATCCACGCAGCGGTACTCGGCCTGCGTTGCTTAACACTTTACCGACCGGTAGCCTATTAATAGGCTTTTTGTCACCAACGCTTAGACTTTTAATCTATTAATCGGTTCCCGCGGCAATCACTAATTTGTTATTTATTATTGTAGAGGAACTGTGTCGGTGAGAAGCATTTGTGATTTTCAAAGAGACTGTAATTTTTTTAGGCAATCTAAGCCGAAACAAATCCTTTAAAGTGGGTAGAATGCTCAAACAATAGCGGTCGGTAAAGTGTTAACACGGGCGATCTCCTGGATCGGCGCGGTTCCACTGCCCCAACGACCTCTCCCTGACCTCAGAATTCTTCTTCACGTCCTTTTTTCTCCGAAGTTCTTTTATAAGAGTCTACCGCCCCAATCCCACACTATTAATCTGAAAATATCGCTGGGCTACGAGACAGTCGAATTATATCTATACTATTAATATTGCGTTAAATTATACGGTATATCAGAAATCAATGAGAAATTGTTATTTGAGGAATTAATTCCGTGCTGTTGCGCACGCAGTCACGAAAGAAAACGTAGGGCAAGGGGTTAACGGCGACGGTATCGAAACGGTGCGTTGTTTATCGACGGAAACAACACCTTTTGAGAATCAGCAGCTCAATGCGGACCTGATCGAGGGAGAGCGAGCGAAACGACGTCGATGGGAGGAAAAGTAGAAAGGGTTGGCTCGCGGAGAAAAAAAGAGGAGCAACGAGCGTAATTTAGGTGGATCATAAATCCTGAGGGTAAATAACGCGGAGCGACGCGGTGTACCGGGATGCGTGACGGACGGGGAAAAAAGGAAATTAACCCTTTGCGCTGCAATTGTATTCCGAGCTGACATTTTTACAGCCAGCTCCAAATTATTTTTGCATCCGGCACTTTATTTAAAATGTAATTGAAATAACAATTAGATATTTTTAATTGCCCTCCCCGGGAAGGGATACGAGGAGATCAAATAAACTCGTATGGTACTCGGAACAGATAAAATTGAAAACTTGTTTGGCTAATTTTTTAACTTCCATTTCCGGAGAATTCTCGCAAACGGAACCTCAGGTTGTACCGCACTCTCGCGCGGATTACTTAAAGTTGCAAATTTTTTCGACGGAAACGTTGCTAATTGGAAATTGGAGCGAAGGGGATCGACTTCATCTCGAAGAAGAGTCGACTGGTTTTTGGAAGTTCAATTGTCGAGGGAAAAAAGGGAGATCGACATCGATCAGCGTCGCAGAGTCCACACGAGCCAATGGACAAAATTACATTTCGTTCGCTCGCAGAATAAAACTAATTGTTTCTTTTTACACGTGGCACATCTCTCGCCGAGGATCGATCGTTGCAAAAACCAATTTTAACTAAGATCTCGCACCACCGAGAACAAACCGCTCAGATCGCAGCCAATTATTCCGGCTACTACGGCGGAACTTTTTGTCTTCCGCAGAAAAGTATCAATCGCCCCTGCGATTCCGATTCTTCCACGGAGAAAAGTTCGAAGCGAAAGAAATCGCGTCGATGGTAGCAAAACGTTAGGACGGAAATCGGCCCGAAACGTTTCCCGTGGAAATCGTGACGCGCGAAACTCGATCGCCCTTTGCGCGCATAGAGATACAAGAATTGACAAAGTCCAACTCGACACAACTTCCGAGTCAGTCGAAGTGACTGGTTCCTTCTTTATAAGTTACAAGGGAAAATATCGAAATCGGACACGCCGATTTTCATGAAAATGTGACAGGTAGTTCTCAAAAAAATATTTTACACGTATTTTTTTTTATCGGTTCACATGACAACGCAACGAATGTGCGGATCTCTCGGCCAATAGCGCGTCAAAGTCGAAAATGCGCGAGGGAGAGGAATGTCCCTATCCGTCCGGCGAATCGGAGCAAATTACCCCTCAAGTGCCTTGTTTCTAGTCCCTCACTATAGATGTGGAACGTGTACTGCACGGTTCTCCGACAAGTTTCAAGAATTTCTCGAAAAATTAGGAACCACTCGTTTCGACCGCCTTGGTAGTTCTAGCGTTAATATCGAGAGTCGAGAGACGTAACCTTGAAATCGACCTAACCAGACAAGATTGACGCAACTCGATAGATTTTGCGAAATCGTTCCCGTAAATCAGGCCTGTCCCGTTTCAGCGACAAAGGGTCCCAGCTTTTCTTTCAAACACGAATCAACCGACATGTTCGCCTCGTTCTCAGCTACGACCACTAGAACTTAACGATACGAAGAGTGAAAAAGCTGCCAAACGGATTTACAAAAGATCGGGAGCAGATTTCAGCGTCTGCTCTCGCCGCCCACTTCCACTTCGCCGCGTTATCGTCACGACGGAGAACGGCACTCTCGAGAATTCGACATATTCTGACGTACGTTCATATATGACTATACATTTAACACATACGTATACACACATACTCGCTTCTCGCGCCCAAAAGGGCCAGAGTCTCTGCAGTTTTCGGCAATATCGTGCGAATCGTTGGCGACCCTTGACCTGCCTCTTGATTTCCTTCGTGCACTTGTTTTCTCGTTCTCTCGTGGTCGAAGTTTGGCTCGAAGCCGCCGATCGAGCCAACAACTTCGTAGTATTTACAGTTTTCGACACAGGAGCCAAATGCCCCTCACGATTCGCGCAAAACATGTATACATGCAACTCGATCGCTCGCACGAGCTTCGATGAGTCTTTCTCCCTCTCGTTGCTCCGATCGCCGGCAACGAAGGTCATCGGCGGAGGAAGCTTTCGCAGGTGGATCGACAGCCCACGTAGAAGCTCAAATCGTCTTCCCTTAGATTCGCCCCGAGATCCAAGTCGAAGCTGACTTCCTTCGGGTCCTCCGAGTCGCGTTAAGGCAACTTCTGCCCTGCGGCCCCATTCGTTGATCGCTCGACGCGAAACTTCGACGGATCGAGCGGGAGGAAGGAACGGCGACGCCTTCTTCGCTCGACGATTCCCGTAAAATCGATCGAATCGAGTTCCCCGGGAAGTGAAAGCCTACGAAGAGGTCCAGCTATACGCTGGCTCGCGTCAGATGTCCTGGGGTGGCCACAGCGGTCGTCGGCGGCGTGGTCGTAGTCGTCGGCCTCGGGACGGGCGACCTCTTCATCGGCAACCCCCTGCCACCCTGGCCGCCCTTTCCCCACGGCCACTGCAGAGTGCGGATCAAGGTGTTCCGGAAGTCCTCCGAGAACAGGCAGTAGATGTAGAACGTGATGGAGTAATTTATCACCTCCAGCAAGTTGGCCAACGCTCGAAAAACCTGAAAATCATTGCCAATGTCGTGAAACGTGCTTGGAACGTCGGTGGAAAATGTTGAAAACGAAGCCGGTGCTACGGTAATGGTTTTAGCGTAAGGAAAAGAACGGGCTTTTGCTCGCTTGGATTTAGGCTGTCGCTCTTCGCATGCATACTCATTAGCTTCGACCCTCTCACGCTCGCGCACATTCATACATTCTTAAAACATCCAAATCTCTAGCTCGCGTTACTCTGTTATTCTTTCCACACTCTCGCTCAGCCACTCTTAACTTTCAAACACTTTCATTCGTTCCAGCATTCTTACTATCCTCACTCATACAATGTAATACCCCTCCATGGTCGAGTATCCGCGAACGTACGGCCAGATGACCCTCCGAGGTCGTATTTCGATACGGTTCGATTGTTTTTTGTTAATGTCGGAATTAATTTGGCCGTGGGAAATCAGTCCCGTGAATTATTTGTTTAGGGCGAGCAGCATCCGACCAGCAAACAGGAGGAGGAACGTGGGGAGTATCAAATACGCTGGAATTGCCGATGTAATAGGACACGGTGTTCCGCTGGAAAGCTATGCAAGCAGCGTGTCGCGAATTACCCTCATTCCGCGCTAAGGGGTTCAAACAATAGCAGCCGCGACGAACCTATGCTCCTATCGACGTTCTTCTTTTTATTGTCGCGGCAACAAATTGGCACCGTCGTTTACAGCAAATTACGAGCTGCCCCCGTTTCACTCGGATACGAGTAATAACTTTTGCGATTTTCAACATCGCGAGAGATGCCATTCCAGCCGGCTATTTTAAAGACAAAGTTAAGTATTTTCGACGCCGCTCTTAACCCCTTGCCCTGGAATAACGAGCGACACTCGTGACGACGTAAATGGGATAGGAAATATTCATGATTTGCAAAACTGATCAAATTGAAAATATTAATGGGACACGACGCGGTAATATTATTTCTTTATTATTAATATTGCGTTAAATCATACGATATATCCCGAATCACTGAGCGATTTCTATTTTTGCAATTAAATTCTAAATTATAGCGGAGGCAGACGCAAAACAAATCGTAGGGCAAGGGGTTAAAACTACATTTACCGCCGCTAAACCTGGTATATTTAAATATACCGAATAAGTACTTTGAAAAAAGATGGATCTAGCGGCAAAAAATACGATCAGTTAAGTAATTTGTGTATTATAAGATACACCTGAAATATCTACTCTACTGCTTCTGTATTTTGAGAAATATTTAAAAAAAATTAGGAACCCTTCAATTTGAAGGCCGCCGTAGATCTAGCGTTAAACACGGCGACTCTAAATCGTACAGAGATATCTCCGGCATTATCGGGGATTCCGTTTTATCTCGGAGAAGTCTTAAAAACTAAGCGTCCCTACTCCCGGTAGAACGTGAATCCGGACAACCAAAAACTGGAGCTGTGGAGCGCGAGAAAAAGTGGCGCGTATCTAAGACAAATCGTCCAACGCGTCCGGGATAACGAGAACGCGCCGAGCAACGATAACGAACGCTGTCGATGCAAAGTTCGTCGCGTTACATCGAACGACGGAAATTCGGCGAGCATCGACTTGAAAATGCATGGCGCGTGAAGCCTCGAACCGCTGAAAAGTTATCTTTTTCGTTACGGAGCGATGCCGGGAGAAATTTGGAGAAGTTACCTGATAAGGATAGTGGCTGAGATTACTCTCGCTCAGAGTGATGTTCAGAATGACCATCGGACTGACGCAGACGAGAAAGATGATGCTGGTGCTACCTAGAAGAAGAACGAGCCTTCGTTCTTCCGCGAACGTCCTCGGATCCTCCTCGTTGCTGACCGTCCTCGACAGCGTCATCCTCCGTCGACGCTCGCAGGATCGCCTGTAGACTATCATTATTCGAAGATTGAACCCCGCCAGGAGAATCGTCGGAGCTACTTTGAACACGATCTCCAGAACTATTTTGTAGACCTGAAAGATGAAGCTAATTGTAGAACGTTGCTCGGAGGTCGTCCATGCACTTCGGGAAACGAGAGGACGCAACGCCGCAAAGCAGACGCGCGAAGGTACTTTCACGTTTGTTGAGAACGACGGCATTTTCATCGTAAGTTACAAAATCTTTGGCGCACGTTTTAACCCTTTCGATACTACCGGTGACTATAGCCTCCCGTTAAATTTCACACGAAGAATTAATTATTAGATCATATTTCGTAATTGGATATTTTTTAAATACCATAAGCTTTTATTTTTCATGTATTATATGCATTGCAACTTCAATAAAGAATTCATTATTTATATTACGCCACTAGTCATTAAAAGCTATTCGTCCGCGCCGGGATTACTCCATACCATGTTAGCATACTCGCAGAAAAGTACTCCGTAGCGAAAGGGTTAATCATGATCACGAAAAAGAAATTTGCTCCGTGTGTCAGCTTCGTCGTTTTCCTCCAACGGGGAGGAAACATTGGCTTGGAACTTCCAGATCCAAGCGCTAGAAATCTTTTTCCACGAAAGTTCCAATATCATCGGTACCTTCGCGCGTTTGCCTCAAAGGGTCAATGTCCGTTAGAGCGTCGACGATTACTTGATAAAACAGAGAATTGAGGAACGATTGACTGTCCCTCTTCTGATACACGAAGGATTCGCCGGGTGTGAACAGACAGGTGGTAATTTCGGCCCTGAAGATGCTCGGCAGATAAACCAGGAAAGTCGCCAGGGGGATGAGGATGACCGTGAGGTGGGGCGGACCACAGATCGGCCTGGTGTGTTGTCCGGGATGACAGACGCTAACGTAACGCTCCACCGTGAGGGCGACGAGCATCATCACTCCGACTCCTGCAAATCCGATCGATCCTTTATGTTCGAGGGATCGTTCTCCGTCGTTCGACGTGCGCACGTCCTATCGATATTTATCGGCGACAAAGTAAGTCGTCGATTGCCGCGATTAATTCGTTTCGGCGATTTCCGCGCACTTTGAAAAAGCGCAGAAGTCGGACAGCAATCGTAGCGAGGCTAACGAGCTTGAAAAAAATTGCCAGATAGTTTCGTCCCGTGAACAGGTGGAACGCGGCGGTAAGAGGTTCGTGACTGAAAACTTTCATACCAAGGCAAGCGTTTCCGAGAAAAAGCTCGAGGTGAACGTGGTAAAAGGCTTGGGCCCAATTGCTCCATCGTCCCGTCTCCTTGTGAATGAGAACCCTCAGGGCGAAAGGGATGCAGAAAAAAATCGCGAGGAGCGCCGCAGCCGAGTATCCTGCAACCAAAGAAAAACGAAGGAAAGCGACACCGGGTTAGACTGTTTTTATTAAGGGCGAAAGGGCTCGAAACCAAAAAGGGTTTGCGGTGAACCGCTCGACGACTCGACCACCTTCCAACATTCTCTCGGGAACAGTTTCCTGCCTTCCTCCGGTTTAACGTTTAACGCGATATCCGTGTCGACGGGACTTATTATTGTAATTATTATTAACGTTGTTAGTTATTGTTAATCATTGTTGAAAGTCTTTGCATCCGTTAACGAGTTCCATGATACATTTGAAACATTTAATATTAAGCATGTCCGTCGAAGAAGTTATCGATACCATTGTCGTTTCCTTTCGGCTAGGAATATTTTATGGCTTAAGTTCTAAATTGTTGCTATTTTCATTTGTTTAATTGACAAATGTCGCAATTTTGTTAGCTAATTCGTGTTCTGTGTCATTTGAACAGAGAGAACGCGCCAGACTTCCCCCTCCACCGCGCATGCACGAATCGCGACGAGCCGTGAGGCCCGGCTTCCCCCACTCTGACTCCTACCGAGTCTATAAAAGGAAGTGGAGCACTTGTACTCTGTTTAGTCTGTGCGAGATATTGGTAGGGTTAACACGGTAGTGCGCGAGGGTCTGGAGAAGGAAGTGGCCACCGCTGACCACCTGCGACCATCGCAGGTCATCCGCAAGTCATTCGCAACTGGATCATCGTAGATGAGTGCCGAGCAGCGCGGATCATCGCGGGTCATCCCTGATTATCCCAGATCATCGCAGATCATCCTAGATCGCCATCGAGATGCCAGGTGCATCACAAGGTATTTATACGTAACTCACTTGCCATTCGTACAAGAATGTTTATGATATTTATCTATTTCGATGCAACTTAAAACCATTTCCATAAACGAATCAGCCGTATTATTCGTGAGAAATTCGGTAACGTAGTACATTCGTACTGCGTGGTTAGTGAGGTCGCTTGCCTTGTTTGCCACCGACCTCAGCGCTCCCCCGCGGTGTTGTCGTTCGGCGCCCGGTCAAATACTGTTGCTGCTCGGTTATCGAAGCTCTACCTCGGCTTAGCGTGCCTTATCTACTTGTGCTACGCGAATTGTGCACCGTTGATACTTCTGTCCGTTCCAATCGACCTCTCTTTTCGTCCACGGTTATACGCGAACCGTCGGTATTTTGCCCCACTCGAGCAATTTCG
The DNA here is from genome assembly GCA_963989415.1 of Cerceris ruficornis. NCBI lineage: Eukaryota > Metazoa > Arthropoda > Insecta > Hymenoptera > Crabronidae > Cerceris > Cerceris ruficornis. Next base: position 32,493,640 of record OZ022518.1, read on the forward strand.
CTCCCTTTCGGCGCCTGGAATTTGCGCCGTAACCTTAGATTTCGCGACCTCACCGCAGACTACGCCACGGTTTAGCGCGAGTTTCTCGCTGCAGATAATTCAGCTTTGCGATTACTAAGTCGCTTAAAACGGTTAAAGGGTAGCTTCCAAGATCGATTCTATTAAATTCAATGATATCTGCGTCAGGGGATTTGTTGCTCATTATTTGAGAAACCGTCCATCGTCGATAACAAAACCGTGAACTTTTGTCGGTAGCGTTTCTACCCTTACCGACCTCGGACAGAGGGTAACTCTCTATTTTATCGCATTTCGTGCTAACAGCCACCGAAGTCTACTGTACCAGCAGCGATTCTCCATGGACATATACTCTTCGTTAGTTTAATTAGAATAAGTCGTTAGCTAGCTTTCCTCTTAGCGTATGTCAAAGAAGAAGAAGCTAATCAACCTGCATCGACGGAATTCTAGGAAGAAAGTACCGAAATGCGATCAAATAGAATTACCCTCGACATTTTTCGTTCTGCTTCGCAAGCAGATTCATTTTCAATCGTTATTCCGGGCAATATGAGCAATATTTTTCCCTGGCGCAGACGTCCGGTCGAGTTGCCCGTTAAACTTCCACCTCGAGCTCGCCTCCTCGATAAAACAACGCCCGAACCCGCCCGTCGTCCATTACCGATTTTCCAATTGACAAATATCGCAATTTTATCTGCCGAAAACGCGTCGCATCGAATTACTCGCAAAGCTTTCGGCGCGAATACGCCGCGTCGGCGACGCGAGCGACGCCAACGACGCAAACGACGCCAACGTCGGCGGCGGCTCCATTAAGGCGGAATTACGCCTTTCATTGAAATTACGACAGTCGACCGGCCGTCGTCGGCAATTCTTATTCGAGAAACGCTCTTTATTGCCCCCTCGTTGCAATTGACAAGGGCTTTCGCCGCTTGTCGATCGATATTTATGCTCCTCTAACCAACGACCTTCGAAGGAACCTCAACTTCGCTCCTCGGCTTACTTTTCTTGCGCCGAGAGCGACGATCTACGATCGTTTCCCTCCTTTGTGCAGGCGACTTTAACCTATTCGCGACAAACGTCACGTCAAGTCGTCGTTCACATGACGATAAAACCGTCGCGTCGGAGAGTTTTCTCGCCCCTAAATCAATTTTTACACTTTCCCCCTCGTGTACCGATGGAAGGAGTTTCGTCAGGGTCGTTCGTTTCGTCGACCCTACGATCGCGCGTTCCTTCGTGGAAACACTTTTGTGTATCATCCGTATACGCGAATTCCCCTGCTTTTATGATTTTTCGAGCATCAATTTTGACTTTAAAGTGTCTGCCTGAGAAAATATTGCGAATCTCCGATGATTCTGGTAGTTGAATGCTGCGTGGTTGCCGGACGTCGTTCAAATACAGTGTATCGCAAAATATCTATTGTCTTATTGTCAAAAATTGCTGCATCTTTCTCTGCATTTACAGAGTTTGAATCCCACAGAGCTTTTGTAGTCCTTGCTGGATTGTGATATTCATCTATGAGTTTCCGAGAGTACTTCGAACCTCTATGACTAAATATAATAAATTTACAATAGATCATATATATTTGATTGGGTAAAAAGGTAGAAGGAAATATTACTTCGTTTAAAATTCAAGCAAGGGAATAATTTTAAGGGGATTGTGTTGACCGTGCTTTTAATTCTTTTTCATCCTTATGGCATGAAAGAAGAATTAGAAATGCAATTAACCGATTTCCCTTAAAATCATTCTCATCCTTGAATTTCCAACGCAATCGGTGCTTCTTCTGTGTTTTATCTGATCAGATATTTCGTCATAGAGGTTTTAATCCATTTGCCTCATAGCTCTAAATACGGCAAAAGATCCGCAGTACCGTGCTTTTCCGCGCGCAGTAGTTTATCATTGTGCACAGCGGAATATTCCGCGGCTGGTGGCAAAGACGATCGTCGTCCGCGGAATATTCCGCTCACGGATAATTGGGTTAAGATACTTTCAAAAACTCTGATCAGCTTCGATTCCTTTCCACGTCATCGACTGCTTCAGGGACACAGATCTTCGTACAATATGTGACTCATACTACTTGAGCTACGTATTACCAAAGAACAAGTGCATATCGTTGCTGGAAAATCTATGCCAAACCTAAATCTAACGATACTTTAGCTACTTCGATGACTTTCTATTTGAAACAGCACTATCTCACTTGAACGAAATACCTGAAATAAAACATTTTTTGCTAATAATTTACTTACTTTTCAGGCTCGAAATTTTTTACGAAATGAAAATGATACAATTTTGCAATCCCTGCCACACTTGTTGCTGTTGTTAGTGTTAATATTAAGTATTATTAGTGTTAAATATTACTATCATTAAGTACCTCTATTACAAGAATGCAGTTAGCTAGCTATTTATCGTATCTTACCGCACAGTATTTAACCATCGCTCCACGACGAGCCCAAGAAGCCGAATATTTTTTTGAAACTTCCAATCGTACTCCGCCGCGAAACTCTCAAACGCCCGTTTAATATTTCTCTTAAATTCGCGCAACGATGAAGAGTCTACAGAGGTTACGAATGTTCGGTTATCAAGCCGTGCAAACGTAAACATTCGTCGACCTTCGAAGAATCCACTTTATTGTTACGGCGTCTTCGCAACAGGAACCGAAAAAGTCTAAATACGCGAGGCGTTAACGCTTTGACGACCTACTTGCGACTTATGAGATATCTCGTTTCGTTTATCGCGCCCTTTATCCCTGATCGGACGATTCTCCGGCCCATTCTTCTTCCCTGAGCTCATCGTTCGTCGGCTGTTAGATCGATCGTAAAATTATGATTGAAAATCTGGCGGCGCCGCAAAAACCCGGAATAAAAGGAATCCTTTCGGGCTCTTAGGTTTCCGGGATGCCAAATAACCGTGTCTCTCCTCGAGAAACAATGCGGTGCGTGGTGCGTCATCGATTTTCGAGGGATTTAAATATTATTGAGACAATCATCACGTCCTGGCGCTCTTTTTTTTCTGAATAACTCAAAATTGCCTTAGTCTACACTCTACCATAACGGGTGACACTCGTGACGCATTAAATGGGACAAGACATTTTTAAATTTTGCAAAAACTGCTCAATCGAAGATAGCAGCGAGTCACGCGACGGTCAAATTATGTCTGTACTATCAATATTGCCTTAACTCTTTGAGGCACGGCGGGATTAAAAGTGTCCCACCTTTTTGAAGCGTGAATATGCATGGTGGGATATTTTTTGTCCTACCTCGAAAATTTGTATTATTGTATAACTTTGTTAATAAAGTTAAACCAACTTTGTTCAATCAAAATAAAATGTGCGTGCAACATGCGTCATTTTATTTTTTAAATTCCAGTGCCTCAAAGAGTTAAATGATTCCTGAAATCAAAAGTTCTCTCTGGTTTCTGATGTTCCGTACAACTGAACGCAATATTAACACGCTGGTATTTCGTTAATTTCTTCATTTCTACCGAAGTGAAAGATTTCTATTAAAATCACATCTTTACATAGCAGAGACTTTAATGACTCAAAGAGCTGCGTATATGCAGCGGAATTTTACCTTTTTGAGACCAACGCGTAAATATTGACTCAATTAACAAATTTGTAAATATTACAATTTAAAAGTCATGAAATTTCATTGAATCCAATAGCGCCGGTCACCGGTGACCCCCACGTGGTCTGACAAAAACTCGAATTATAGCTTATTGCCGCATATTTTCTCTGGTAGAACATAAAAATTAAAATATCACCGTCGAAATGTGATTGAAGAAATAGTAATATATAATTTCTAAACATTAACACTGAATTTCTGATAAAAAAATTCTATTTGATCGTGAAATAAATGATTATCTCTCGCTATACAAAAAAGTCTCCGGCCGCAAAGGGTTAATAGTCTAGAAATAATTTAATCGTCTAGCGACCGATTGATATTTTCAGTTTAACAGTTTTTTGAAAAAATAATAGTCTCTTGTTCCATTTGCCGCGTGAGGAGCGACACGCGTTATCGCAGGCTAAGGGTTTAACATCTATCGCGGACGAAAAACTGAAAATTTCCCAGAGCCATCTCTATCTCCTTGCCCATCGGAGCCCCCATGTTGGTTTCATTCTGTGTCATCGTTTTATCGTAATCGGGCCTCAAAAAACGAAAAAAAGTCAAAGCTCCGTCGACTCCGAGATCGAAGGGGCTCGCGCTCTCGATTCCAGAGCGATAAGTGCGCTTGCAAGTTAGCGGCAATGACGAGCCATAATCGTAAACAAAAAGTCGGTCGGGCGTCGAATGGAGCAACGAACTCCTCGAAAGACAAGAGTGGCGGATTGCGGGCGAATGGCTCGCGTCGAAACTGTCCAAGTTTGTCGTCGGACAAACTTGACTTTCCGCTGTCCTTCCGTCGCTTCTACAATGAAGTCTCTCCGGGACCTCCGAAGGTCCGGGTTGAAGCCGCGCGAAAGACGCTCGCGTAAACCGCAAATCAACTTTCCCAGACTTCCCAACGATTCGGATAAGCTGCTCAAAAATGTCAAAGCTCGCCGTTAAAAAACCTTTCGTGAAGAGGAGACGCGACATGGACGGAGAACGAGAGAACTTTGCGGGATCGTTGGTTTTCCTGGGCGATGGAGGAGGAAGGCGAAGACAATTTTCGTCGCGCGCCGAAAGAGTAATTTCGAAAGAGAATTCTCGCGGAGGAGAGCTCCGTTCTGAACTTTTTCCGTGGACTTCGATAAATTAAATCCGGCGAGAGAGCTCCGACGACGAGCGCGATTTGTAAGACGTCGCAGCGCGGACACCGAGAGCGATCCTTTCCTCGCGAGGAAATTCTTCTTCGTTACCGACGCGTTTATCCGCGAGGTCGAAAGCTTCGGAAAGGATGGTCCGATCGAACGAGGCTTATCCCTTTGTCGACCTTTCTCGTCGGTCAACCAAGAAAAAATTGTCCCTAACGTCTACCAACCCGATACAAAGAACGACGCTGCTCGGGGAAAAAGTAATCCGCGATTCGAGGACGTATCCTTCCCCTTTGATCTTTGACCTTTGACCTCTGACGGTTGATAGACTTCGCGCTATAACGCTAAAACTGCCGGTGTTAAAACTGTTACATTTAGATATGTTCGGCAGGTACTTCGAAAAAAGAGAAGTCGAGGGGCAAGAGAGATGATCGGTCAAATAATTTGATACACCTATACCTATATATTTGAAAGTTTTTTGATTTAATTGAGGACGAGCCTCTTCGATTGCCGTCGTAGTTTTCGTATTAACCCTTTCGTTTCGATCGCCGACTATAGTCTGCATAAACGCGACAATGATATAATAACATAACATAATAAACATAATCACAACACAATATCAACATAATAAACACAAATAACATAATCGACATTGAATTATACCGTACTTGTAAAATATCTCTCGACTGTATCGACCCGTATTAGATTAATTCTACTCAGAGTACATTTTGAACATTTTGAAAAATTCTTTTTGAAACGCGCACAATTTTTCGTGGCGCGGGATCGCGTTCAGCGGCGGTTCTCCGGCGGAATGGACTCCCGTAACGAAAGGGTTAAGCGCTGCAGTCATTTCTCTCGGGGCCTACAGCTTTAGCTGGATTTTATGTGGCCGAAGCCTCGGTGACTGGGAATCCACGTAACATCGGTAAGTCCCACGCGAAGTGACTACAGCGGTCGACGTCGAAAAACTACGAGACAAACAACCCCATCTTTCCCGAGAAGCGTCTCCGTTTCGGAACGGTGCGTCGTCGAGGCGCGGAATGGAGAAACGCCGAGACGCCTCGGCCGCGCGAATAACGTCTCTCGCGCGAAGGAGGGAATGCAAATAGAACGTGCCCGATCTCTCGCGCGTCCTCCGCTCTGTATATCACGTAATTCCGATAATTAATCGGATTTTCCGGCAGACGATCTCTGTCCTCGGAGGCGAGAGCTTTTCCACGGTGCTCGGCGATGCCGATCACGCGCGCCTGTCCGACACCCGTACCATGAAAACGCGCCGGAATAAAAGCACGAACTCGAACAAAACTACGCGAGCCACCGGAACGTTTCCCCTGGCTTATCGAGTAACGCGTCCCATATCGAATGCCAAATACCGCGAATATCGCGAGCGATACCGCCAAAGCCCGAGCAGTCTCCGACAAACGCCGCGCCCGCTGCTCTTTCGTCCGCCTATTTTGCCTCGGCCCTCTCCTTGCGTTCTTCCAACCTCCACCGATGACTCTGCTCCACGAAATTCCGGCTTCCCGGATCGTTAATCACGCGTATTCCTCGCTCGGACGCGACGGGAGACGAGAGACGGGAACGAGGTTGAAATCCGTCGCGGCGACAATCGTATTTTCGCGTTTACTCAACGACGGAGAAAATCCCCGCTTAGCGCCGTGTTCAACTATCCCGATGATCCGGCGATCGGATGAGCCGAGGCTCGAGGTGTTTCGATAAAGTCGCTGGGTGATATCTATCGCCAACGCGGAAGCAGAATAGGAGCGAAAGGGAGAAGAAAAGCGTCGCGGGCTAAATCCACCGTGAATTTTTTTAAATGGCGAACGTCAAACTTAACCCCTTGCCGTACAGTAACGAGTGACACTCGTGACGCGATAAATGGAATAGTCAATTTTGAAGTGTTCCAAAAATTACTAAATTAAAAATATCATTGGGTCAGGATAAAATAAAATTAATTCTGTGGTATTTAATATTGCGTTAAGTCATACACTATATCAGAAATCAGGGATAGATTGTTATTTCAGCAATTAATTCAGAGTTATTGCACATTCAGTAACAAAACAAATGGTACGGCAAGGGGTTAACACGTTCGTCGCCGCGCCACCCATATCTGGGTGATGGGTACGTTTCCGTGGGGGGCCCCGTCACCCAAATATGGGTGACGCTCTTGTTCAAGTTAAATAGGATTTTCGGTTGGATTTTTAAACGGAGTTTAGTGGAATAAACCCTGAAATATAAATATAGAATATACAACGTAAAAATATTAAAAATGACTTTTATTACTTAATTGTTCTTATTGTTAATTTACGAGCAAAGAGGAACGAACTGGGTAATCCGGGTGGAAGGGAATCATATTCTCTGCGGTGCACGGTTCACTTCAAAATTGAATAACTAAAAAGTACCGAAAGGTACCGGGTTGAAGCTTCCCAGATATATTCCTTAGACTATATACATATAATTTCTGCAAAGATTTCGTGCGTCTACCTGTACCCTTCTCTGTTATACCTACCGAAACTTAGGGAGACAGTGAAACAGGTCCAACAAGAAAATGACATACAAAAGTTTCTTTATTTCTTCTGTAGAATGAAAATCTGAAAAGAAAGTTACAGATTCTCCTATAAAAAATGAAGTTAACCTTTAAATAACATTGAAAAAATATAACAAATAAAAAATTAATATTGCACCGATATTCTCTCCACGATAATATGAAACTTTTGCATATAACATTTTTCTCTAAATTCAATGGTTCTCGAGTTTTTATTTTTTTCCACCTAGATTGTCGAGTCGTTTCCACTGTGCGACAGTCGGATTTGGGCCCCGCGAGAAACTCAACTTTTTAGCCAAGGAGGTAATCCGGATGTAATGCCCCACGCGGGCAAATCTATAGTAAGCACCTCGTGTCACGAAGTTCCTCGTTTCCTCAATGTCCGCGGCTTCGAATTGACTTTACTTACTGTTAAAATAATTACGCCCATCTCCTATATTAAATTACTTTATTCTATTTTCTATAATGTCTACACTATGCGAAAACGAAACTCTCACACTCTACGTTCTTTATTTGTCTTTTGTTTCACTCGTCTGCCATAGATGACGCTTCCATCGTTACCGGGGGAATAAGACATTTTAAATTTACTTATTTCAACACTTACATATCGTTGCAGGATAATTATTAAAACGGACGATGCTGCAACAAAATTGATCCACCCCGCCGACTTAGCATTTTCCCCGCGCGAAAAGTCCCATTTCCTCCTTCCTCGATGCAATCCCGCCGAGGATAAACGTCAACCCTGGCCGCCAAGGGACCCATCGTTAATTCGTCGTGACTAATTATTTCCCATTCGTCTTCCACCCGCGTATCTGCCGCGCGACGTTGTACACGTGCCGCGACACGCACGCATCTGCGTAAATTTTCCCGCGTGTTTTCCACCCGACCGCAAAAACGAGAAGCGACGCGAGCCTGCTTGGCATTTCCGAGGGACATTTTTAATCTCCCGCTGCGGCAGACGCGTAGGTGACATTCTCGACGACGCAGCTTTTTAATGAAACAACCGTGCCGGTCGAAATCGCTGACCGTGCGCGAACCCGGGGTGCAGCGGAATCGAGGAAAATTGAAAATCATTTCCTAACGTACGATCCGTTATCTCGCTCGACGGAGCGCCGAAGAACTTTCTTCTCGTCGGGACGTCCGTAAGATAGAAAAATTCGTCCTTGAGCGTATCCGCGAGGATTCGGGGAGGCTGGAATATTCGTGGGGAGTTTTGCACGCTCTTTGGCCATTTTTCGGGGGTCGGGTCGCTGTATGTCGTCGAAACCGCGACAGATAATTTCCCTAACACCCTGCTCTCGCGAGACACGGACAGTCTCGTATCCAGGAAGTTCTTCGATACACCGTAGAACGAGATAACGTATCGCACGTGGGGAAATGATTTTGCGAACTCTGGAAGAGGGTTGGCTACTCGGAGGGGAGACCGAAAGTGAATTTTTCCCAAATGTATTCCAGGCAGGGTCCTACCCCATCACTTCTCGCCACTTTTCGCCCCATCTTCCGATCGAAATTTTATCAAATCGATAAGCTTCCCCTGGACTTCCAAAGTAGGTACAATTAACGCTGCATCGTGAGCGACAAATGCATCTCCCCTCGTGTGTCGTCCACGTGCTACGTCCAAAAACTCTTTCAATCTACCGCAACTTTCCTCCGGAGGGTAAAAGACTTCCGAAACGATTCCAAGTTCCGAGAGAAAATACGAGAGGAAGGGATCTCTGGGTGGGATAATCGATAAACGCCATACATATTTCATATCGGGATCTAACGCGAATCTAATACGGAGAGGCGCGAGTCGCACGGAGCGTCTGCAGGGACTATAAAAAAGGTAATGGAACCCCCATAAACATCGGGTTCTATCCTCGTCTTGGCGCGCTACCGCCCGTTATCCGCATTCTTCTTAAATTTCTCCCTTAACGTCCTATTCGCTTTAAATTTATTCATACGAGGCGGTCCTATATAAAGAGAGGTAGGTGGTATATCGATGGTAAAAAGTTGCCTCTCGCTCGGGGCGTTCTCCCTGCTATCTTTTCCTCGTTATCGCGCTCGCGCTCACGGCCGCGGTCGCGCGCGTGCGGCCTTTTGTCAATTAGGAGCCCGCAACTCCACGCCGGGAGCTGCCCACGACTCGAGAACGCTCCAAAGAGACCAAAGTCTCTTTCAAATTCTCACTCACCGGATCCTACCGAGAAATCCACCGTGATCGATGCAGCGGACCTTCTGCCTTTCGCGCTCCGCCGTTCCAGTGCGCTAATATTTTGCGCTCTTGGGCCGCTTAAATTTCGAATCGATCGTGTTATCCGAAACGGTCGATTTTATTGGAAGAAAGGAAGGCTGGTAGGGCGACAGAGGGCAATAGAGGCCCATTCGCTCGAACCTTCTCCCGCTTGCAAGTTTGTTAGTTCCACCGCGACTCACTGACCCGCATCACCTTGCGGTCCGATTTCTGTTATTCGGAGCCGCGTTCCATTTGCATTCCTTTCGCAAACCTTTCTTCCAATGCCCTGCGGCAGTGCTCCCCAACCTTTTTATCGCCGCGGACCGGTCAACGTTTGATAATTTTACCGCAGCCCGCTGAGGGTGGACGTTGATTGTTTATATTTTAGATAGGTTTGATTTAATAATTTTAATTTAATTGTATTTAAACATGCCTTGAAAATGAAATACAGTTACACCAAAAAATGAATATAAAGTGGTTTAACATTTTAACTCGCTAGAACGCTAAATCAATGGGAACTTTGAGCTTGCTTCTTTGCGACGAGACGGTTCCATCTGGGGGTAATAGAAGACAGTGACACCCGAAGTGTGTTTCTTACGTCCAGTTTATTCCGTTGTTTTGTAAAATATTGCACAGTAAATAAAATGGAAATACTTTAATGTTCCTTGGGCGGCCCGGTACCATTTGATCCACGGATCGGTACCGGTTCGGGGGTTGGGGCCCTACGGTACTTGGTACATCAACCCCGCGCTCCTCCGACGAGGAGACAAGGTGGAGTAGCCTCCGACCGGTCGATGAACGGAATTTCACCCCTTGGGCCTACCCCACAAAATGGTTAATTATTGCCCGCAAATTTTGCGTCCATGCCGAAAGCCGCGCGACGAACAATTTGAGAGTCGGGAGGCCGACGATGCCTGGGCGATTACAGCCGATGGATCGTAATTCGTTCTCGGCGAAGGCAGCGTCTAACAGGTGGTGTTCGCGTGTTATCCGAGCTCGGATTAAGGAAGTACTTATTGTTAGGAGGAAGGCGTTCCGTTCCGGTGGCTCCAAGAAGAGTCGCTCGTGGATAGCCTCGATGCGCCTTCTCTGCAACCCCAACGGTATACGGTAGACTCTCGTATACATAGGTCTTATTTGCTTAAGTTCCCCGGCAAAGTCCCGAGAGAAGCGGGTGATCGTTGGCACCGCAGTGACGGATGTATCGCGGAGAGGGCGAATCTATCCCCCTCTGGCAAAACGTCGATCCCTCTCCAAATTAGGACGACTGCTTGCCGGAGCAATTGTAATCGCTTTACCACCGTAATCTGCAATTACCGGCGGAGGATTAGTTACGCTCGCGTCCCACAGGTCCGCCGGAATACAACGACCGTCTTGAATGTCCCGTATCTGTGTTTCGAATTTAGCGTAAAGGAAATGACGGGTTTTTATATTGGACTCGTAATTGCGTGAAATATCCTTTTATTTGGCACATTCGTCTCTGTGCTCGCTTAGATCTCGACTGTCGCTCTTCGCATGCAGACTCATTCGCTTCGACCCTCTCACGCTCACGCACATACATACATTCTTAAAACATCCAAATCTCTGGCTCGCGTTACTCTGCTATTCTTTCTAACACTCTCGCTCAGCCACCCTTAACTTCCAACACTCCCATTCGTTCCGGCATTCTTACTTTCCTCACTCATACATCATAATACCCCTACACGAAATATTGTGGGTAGATACAAGAGTCCTCCAAGAATTTTCGCGGGTTCCTCATGTTTCCCCGTGCCGTCGCCACGCATTGGAAAAAATCTCTTACAGTCGCGTATTCTCGATCGCTCGAGCCTCGACTCTTCTTCCTTCCCGGCCATTCTCCAACGGCGAACGCGAGGAAAAAGCGAGAAATCCAGGCGAAATTGCTCCGGAGCACGGGAGGGGAATTAATCGCGGAAGAATTCCTCCCTGCGGGGATCGCAATTATAAACAAAGGCGGAAGCGCGAGAAGCAAATGACGCGGAAGTTGCCGCGGCAGCCCCCGCCTCGAGATTTATCGGTAATTTCATTCGTCCCGACTGCGTCCCTCGTCGAATGAAACGCCGGACGCGCGAATTTCATCTCCCCGAACTGCCAAGCAGAAATTCCTGCCAACTTCTTGCCCGTGTTGTAACATTTATTAGCGAACCCTCGGCGGACCGTTCTGGAGACGAAAACCGGGGCGGGGAGGCGTATATGAGGAGGAATCGGCCGAACCGCCCTCAAAACTCATATAGGGGAGACAACGGGCAATTGAACGCGAGTTATTTCACGGGTGAAAGTGTAAATGAAAAGATTTATGGAAAGTGCGAGGGTGGATGGAAGGAAGAATAGGACTCTCGCGGAATATTTGTAAAATCGTGAAACCGAGGTTCCTCGGTTTCATCGATCTCGTCCGTCGACGAGCATTGCGCTTACCCTTCAAAACGTTTAAGGAGATTTTTATTGGGATTTTGGGGCTTTGAGTAAAACACTTTGTTTATAACTAATAAAATAGACTAAGACTTTATTTTATGTATACGAAGAGGGTGCGTCTTCTCTCTACGAGTGAAAGTCACAGAGTGGGGGCCCAAAAGAATTTAGCGAGCGTCCAGGACCCTTTTGGGTCTTAACGTAAAACAGCATGGCTACACAGCTGCAACCTTTTTCTAAGAAGAAACATAGCAGTTGATTTTTGTACGTTCAAATGTCTATATTCGTTAAATAGAAAGCCAAAAATTTCGAAACACCGAAGAGGGAAAGTTTACTCGAAGCGCGGATGGAGAGAGGTCTCCTTTTCTTCTTAAAACTACAACAGGGTGAAAAATGTCCTGCACTACAGATGTAGAGGAGGTTTTTAACGCCAAGAGAGACGTGGTTTAATTTAGCGCGCAGGGGGAAACTCTTTTCTTTTTTTTAACGACAACAATAAGGGTATTAAATCCTTTTGCGACGGGAGAACACGTTTGGCGCGCCCGTGTTCGCGCTTCCGAGGGTTCTTGCTTCCCCCTCGCTTTTGCAGTTTGTCGCAAGACGGCATCGCGGTGCACGCGAGACGCGACGCTTAATTGGATTCGTATTCCTTCCGCGTCTGTGAAATTTCACCGACTTTGTCCGCGAAACGCTGAATCAAATTGGCTCCGCCGTGACAAGAAGCGCGGAAGCCACGCTCCCTCGGATGCTATGGTTTTTTTGGGCCGCGATCGGATCGCGCGCCAAAGAGACCGTGTCGAGTTATCGATCTCCCGGGTTGTTCTCGAAGTCCACCCTTTGGTTCTGGCTCTTGCAAATTTTGAAAAAGTACCTCGCGCGCCGATTACATCGCCCGATTAGGCCAGTGGAGGCCCTATCGAGAGGAGTGTCGGGCGTGCGCATGCGCAAAAGACACCGCCGCCCGAGAAAAATAGAAAGCCGAGGGAGAAAAATAGCTATTTAACCCTTTCGAGACGGACTTTTGTAATTAATTTGAAACAGGGTGTAACGAGTTTTTATTAGTATTTTGGATGTAAGATAAGCTTGTCGAACACGATGATTATATATTGCTGTTCAAAATTATCCAAATTTAGAAATTTGGAAGTTGGACATATTATCCCATCAGCTTTTTATATTGGAATTATATATCCTAGCAGTTCTCAAAACTAAAAAATAAATATCTTTTCAATTTATATTATATTGGGTTGGTAAGAAAGTAATTTCGGTTTTGTAATACGAAATGAAACTCAATTTTTTTTTAACAAAGAATGAACTTTAATATACATTTTCCATTTTGTTCGATGACCTTTTGCCATCTTTTAGACCATTTTATGATTCCGCTCTCATAGAAATTCTTGCCTTTATCAGCAAAGAACTGAACCAGGAGCGATTTTAGGCTAAATATTTGAATTAATCGTTTGATTCTTCGGAAACACCTCGAAGTACACAACACCTTTGTAATCCCACCAAATTGACTGCATAACTTATTTTTATACGATTCAGCTTCCGATGTGGTTTGTATAAAAAAGTAATGACAAATTAAAATATGTCGAAAATGTTCGTTTTTGCACTCCATATTAAAATACACGCTAAACTATCAATTGCAAGCAAAATAAAGCACAATTTATTTCTAAATTCTGCCAAAAGTGACAACTTTCAATTTTCAAAATCAAAAAATGTTAACATTGCCAGAAGTCCTTCAAAACAAACGTAACATCAGCTATCGACGAAAACCGAAATTACTTTCTTGCCAACCCAGTATATTGTTACATATTACCAACTACGACGCCCTCTCCGAGCGATAGAAAAGTTTGGTCTCCATTTTAAAGAATAAATCGTACACCATCGGGCAATACGCTTCGACGGTTCTCGAAACGTAGCCTCGGTAATATAAGCTGGTAGCATCGTCGCGCATATTCCCGAGAATCCCCGGCATTCGGTGAAATCGTTGGTCGACGCGCAACGACGACAGCGTCTCGACCGAGAAGGATAGCGACGAGCTGGAGGAACCGAAGGAAGGCCGAGAATCTTACCCCTCGGCGGGGCGTTCGTTCTTGGCTTCCGCGGAACGCCGTCGAGAACGTCAAATGAGCCCCGCTTAAATTTCTGCGTCGATTATGAGGATGATCGAGCGTGTGCCGGTGGAAGGAGGTCCTCAAACGACTCGTAAACGAGCCACTCTTTCCGACGCTTCTACCCGTGCCGCGATATTACGCGGGCAATTTCAGCTCATTCCGAGAGAACGATCGTAAATGATGCATCGCTCCGGATAGTTCTCTCGGAGTGGGGAGAAATTGGCGAGTCGACGAGGAGAATCGAAGAATTTTTCAAATTTTGCCCCAATTGTTCGTCCTCGTTCCCCGGTTCGTCGTCGAGGATGATGTTTTGCGAAGAATTTTAGCTTACCGATGGAATCAAATTTTCCCCGTCTTCGAGGATGGCCGCTCAATTTTCCGCGGGTCGAAAAGTTTTCGCGTATATTTTGAAAAATCGTAATCGAAGCTGTCGCAGGGTCGTCTTTATTAATCGCGGGATCGACTCGGCGATGCGCGACGCGAGGGAAAGGGAATGAGATGGAAAGAGAAACGGGAAAAGTTGCGAGTTCCGATTGACCGGTCTCTCGAATCCGAAGAAGCGGAGTTTCTCGAAGCGAAAAGGAGGACAGGGTGTACTCGACGAGGACATTTCCCAGGGAATACGATGTTCGCGTATATCGAACGTCAGAATGGCTGGCGAACGTTGGAGGGAAGACGCGAGATCGGCAAAGAAATCGTCCATCAGCTCGCGTCGAGGGAGACGGAAAGTTTCCTCTTGGAAAATTAGTCGACGTCTCCTCCTGCCAGTCCCGGAAATCCACGTTGGACGGATTCTCGAATTTGTTTCTCTCTTCTCGTTTCCCATCGAGAGACGATAGCAGCTGTCACGATCGGAGGAAAGTCCGAAGAAAGGGCGACGTCCCCGTGACGGACTCGCCGCCGAAACTTCCTCCTTCCTCCCTCGTCCTTTAATGGAAAAGGAATCCGAGAGGCGAGAGTGAGTCTTCCTTTCCTCGGTTGGCCGTGCAACGCGAATCGGCAGGATGTCTTTGACGGTTCGCCGGCTGATCCGGGTGTCCTCCCCAACAGGGAGGAAATCGTTTTGCCGGTTATCGCGAAGAGGGCCGACGATCGTCGAGGGTGAAGGTAGAACGGAGAAGCGAATCGCCTTTGCAGAAATAATCGCAAAACCCGTGACACGGATACTCGGTAGATTTTCCAAGGCATGGCGGCTCTCGCGGGGAAAGAGCGAAATGAAATATTGCGATAGACCCCGAGACAGGTGCGGTAAATATGGATTTTTCCGAGCGACTCTATCCGGAAAGGGCGTCTTCCTGCGTTTACCGGCGATCCTCCTCGCGTCGAAGACCAGATTTTATTTTGAACTGCACTTTTCCGACCTCGTTCCAAATATTTCTCACGAATTTCGAGTTACCCGAGCTTAGGAGATCGGGAGGGGTTCTCAAAAACTTGCTCGTCCAATTAATTATCGCCTTTAGCCATGGTACGACGCTCCTCGTAAAGTTTTGCTCGAAATTTTCAACGTCGCGGTGCGTAGATTTTCGCGGTTGGCGCGCCGGAAATAAGGCGAGGAGCGTCTGGCGAAAGAAAGGAAACCCGCGGAGTTGAACGGCGTCGAGTCGCTGCTGAAACGTAAGCCGCGACCAACGCCTTCCGGTTTAATTTTCCGGCGGTGCTGGCAGTCGGAGAGCCGGGGCCTTTGCCGGCAACCATCCGCGGCTTCGAGCTCGGAGAAGCTGCGCGGATCGGTTATCTGGTCACCATATAGCCAAAAACAGAAAATACTAATAGAGAGAGTACAAAATAAATTTCTTAGATTTGTCTCATATTTCTCAAACTCACCTCTCTCGTACGATTGTCACAACTATGATAACATTTTAACTCTGCTAAATTTAGCGACTCTTGATCAACGTCGCATGATGGCCGATAATGTATTTGTATTTAAGATTTTCAATAACTCGATTAACTCTCCTGCTATCTTGAAGGAATTTGAGCTCTATGTTCCTACCCTCCGTTATAGGAAAAATTCACTTTTCGCAATCACATACCATCATACTTTATATGGTTCAAACAACTGTATCAACCGTCTACGCCTTAACTCAAATCGTCTTTGTGATTCTATAAACTTCTTCAATGTATCACTTTCTAATTTTAAGCGATCTTTGTTTAATGCCGTCCTAAACTCTTAACATTCACTTTCTGTACATTTACTGTAATGAAAGGGTTTTTTCCCGTTGATTCTACAATAAATTCTATTCTATTCTATTCTATAAGTTCGCGAAAGTTGGAGAGTTCTCGGTTTGCTCCACCGTTAGCCCGGCGGTTAGCCAGCGTTCGACCGAATTGTCGCTAGCGTTCGACCGTATTATCCCTATCGTTTGTTTCAAGCGGAATTTGCGCCCTGGAAGCGGAAACGTCGCGAAGATAGCCCGCGGCGGACGGATCGCGACAAAATACCGTCCTGAAGGGAAATCGAGAGAGAACGTGGAAAGGCGAGAATCCGAGAGAATCGAAGAGAATCAAAGAGAGAGAGAGAGAGAACGGTCGTTCGTTTGGACGTCCCTCGTTATCTTGAGATACCGAGAACGAAGCTTAAGATCGGGGCCACTGAATCTGCTTAGCCGTCGAGCGAAACGCAACGTCGTCCTCGTCCTCGTCCTCGTCCCAGTCTTCTTCCCTCCCCCACCCCCTTTCACCCCCTTCTTCCCTCCTCCGGCTCTTTCGCAACCTCTCCCATCCTGCTTCTCGTCGTCGCTGCCGTCATGCAAATTCCCTCGGATGGTTTAAATGAACATCCGTTGCATCCGCTTAAAGTAACTCGGACCTTTTCGACGATGCCGACCACGCTCTTCCGACGAGTATTCATTTTTTAAGATCCTCCGAGGGAAGTTCTCGGTGGTGGAATTCTTCCCCGCGTTTCACGAGACGTCGTTCGCCCCGCCTCGAAGGGTAGTTCTCGGACGAGGAAGACGTCTTCCCTCGAAACTGCCTTCTCAACCCCTTCGCCGATGGAAACGAGCGTGGAAACGAGCGTGGCAAGTTGCAGCTCGGTGCAGCGGCAACGATCTCGGCTGCTCGTTGTCATTTTTCCGCGTAACAGTTTGAAAATCCCAGTGCCGAAGGTGGCGGCGGAATTGCGCGCGGAAAAGCTCGCGAGGCGCAGACGCGCTTTTTCCGTTTAGCGACGAAAGTTTCTATCTCCTTTGTACTCTCGGCTTCGTCTGCCGCGGTCGTTTCGCTGGAGACCGAGATATCCCGTGGAAAAAAATTTTCTAGAAACGACGGGGAGATGATTCCAAGTAGATCCCGCTACTTGGAAATCCCATACTCTTTCCTCGGAGCTACTTGAGCCGTTGGTGCGCCTTAAAAACTCCCGAACGACGTTCCGTCCGTTTCTCTTCCCTCCCGTCGATCCAAATCTTACTTAGCGTTTGAAAATACTTTGCTCGGAACGGAGTGAAATTTTTGTATTTATTTCTTGTAAAAGTGAAAGGGAAACCTGACAAAACCCGACGGGGAAACCGGCCGCGTCGTTTATGGACTTGACTCGACGTTCAGCGATATCTGTCCGAAGCAGCGACTGCGTCGCTCGTCGAACTTTCGAGACGATTCCGCGTCTCTTCTTTCGGCGTCTCGTAATGATTAGACTTTTTCAACCTCGTTTCAAAGCTGGAAAGCAACGACACCTTTTAGTGCCGACTGGAAGAATTGTTAAAATTAATGACAAACGTACTTCAATATTTGTTGAAAATCGTAGGATCCAATGTTGAGAAAATTAAATGACAATCTCGCGATGCGCAGCCTCAGGAGGGCAGCAAAAAGGTTAAACGAACTTCTCGGCGATTGGCGAAGCTTCGTTTCTTCCTCCTTCGATCTTAGATTCCACTTGGTAGAACCCGCCGAAGCTTTCTCGCGAAATTCCCCCGACTTTGGCGCGCTTCGAGATCGATGGGCGAACTTGGCAGCGAGAAGCGAATTTAATTCGCTGAATTCTAGCTTGACGAACGAAAGATCCGTAATTCGCTGGAACGCGGTGCCATTTTTCCTCGATTAAAAGTCAACGCCACCGACTAGCCGCTGGCACAATTCATTTTACAAATACCGCCAACGAGTTGTCATTCCGGTGAAAGGGAAGAGTAGAGGAAAAAAATTGCGACGCACCTCGCGAGCCCGTCAAATACGCTGGAAATTGAACAGTTCCGACGAAACCGCTAACTAAATATCTCTGATGGAAAACGGGCGCAAAAGTGAAATACGCACGTTTTGCCACCTGTCAGTATTTGCAGTATTTCAACCCCATCGATGCGGCAGTGGAGGAGACAAAGCAAAGCCTCTTTGTCTTTTACACGCTCGAAAGAGGGACAAATTCTTAACATTTTTTGCCACTCTCCACGTTCGGCTCGCTGTCGAGGCGACGAAACGGGGGACGTGCAGATGCGCAAGACGACGGGCCCAGTCGAGGCCCCGTTAACCCATTTGCATCGTAGCTCTAAACACGGTAGAAGACCAACAGAACCGGGCATTTTTGCGCGCAGCAGTTTAAGATTTTACAGGACGGAATATTCCGCTTACGGATGAAAATGGGTTAAAACGCGCAAAGGGTCTGGATTGTCTCAGAGATTTGTCAGACACAGAAATCACAAGCGTGACGCAAGCGCTCGAACAGACTTGCTATTTGTTGCACAGACATTTAAACACCGTTAATCGTTGAATGTAAAATATGAGCCGTTTTCTTTGAAAGTGGTGTAAGTCCATTTTTGACAAAAAGTTAGTTGATGATAACAATGAATGCAATCTGCTATCTATAAACAGTTCCCAAAAAAAGTCCTTCAAAATTTTCATCACTTTGTCAATATAAATTTACGTAGTTAATAAAATTACAAATATAATTACTTTGACAGTGGTGTAAGTACATTTTCCGCAAAGACATAATATTTAGTCGAAAAATTATACTACACAATTTCTCTACTTTACTTTTAACTAATACTTTAAAAACGATCACATTGTAAACTTAAATCAATTTAATATTTAAAAAGCATCAAATGAGCGTATTACATGCACCAATATTTTTGGAAACATTCAAATACAAACCCTTAAATATTTTCATATAATATAAAATGGACTTGCACCACTTTCAAAGAAAACGGCTCGTATATATGTGCGTTGTTAGTTAAAACGTATAATCACGAAAACAGCGCAGCACTTGTGAGTCAGTCGTTACGGAGAATAAAATTAAAAGCTCTCCTCTCCGTTAATTCCCCGCGTTTTCACCCGTGGAAAGGAAGAATAAGGAAAAGATAGAGTAGAAAGAACCCGTAGGTACGGCATTAGCCCCAAAACTACATGGCCAATTTCGTTCTGCCAATTGATAGAAAAATAGACACGGGAAAAAAAGTTCAGCTCGATCGTCCATGCGAAAGAGGTAGAACGAGGCAAGTTGAAGAAAGCGAAGCACGAAGGAATGGAGGACGATGCAAGATAAGAGCACGTGCCGGTCGGACAATCGCTGCGGCATAACTCGTGGAGTTTGGGAGTCGATGGCGGAAAGATTAGTCGCAATGTGGCAGAAGTCGAGTCGAGTCGGGTCTAATGGAGCGAAGGTGAAGAGAGAGAAGAAGGGAGAAAATGGAGGAGAGCGGAGAAGTTTCCATAAAATTTTCCAAGGTGGCCTTATCGGTCGCGGCCGCGGGCGAAGGGTTCCGCAGGCTGTGTTTACGTCGGAAAACCCTTCTCCCGATGCGCCACGGCGGACCGCTTCTTCTCGCCCCAAAGTTGGACGATCCTTATTATCGAGGATGCTCTTTTTGCGCGTCTGCCGCGAGCAAAAAGGCAACCGCCTACGAGCTTCTTCTCGCGATACTCGCGCACGCGTCTACCCCTGTGCCCACTTTATATTTTTTGCGCGCTCCTGCGCGTATTTCAGCGCGGCGATGAGAAAGAAGGGGAGAAAACGTGGGAGGAAGAGCGCAACGAGAGAAGATTTTCCACCGGGAGAGAAATTATTCGCGGTGTGGCCCGCGAAATCTCTCGACCACCTTTTCCGCCGTTTCTCGAGCTGTTGGAGCAAAATCAGCGTCTTTTCGGTGCTCCTTCCTTTTGAGAGTACCTCTCGCGCTCGTTCCACGGAGTTACTTTACTCGAGGATGGAAGGAACGCCACGCAGAGGTTCCTTGATAGGCTGAAACCCCGCCAAACCGTCGTCTTTGTCCGGCTTTTTCTTTCGAAAGCAGCTCCTCTCCTGGCTCGAGTGCGTTACTTCGTAGGTGAGACACGTTGTCATCGAAGAAGAAAGGGCAACGCCGTAAAGGCTACTCCGTAAGTCGTTGTACCGTCGACGCGCCGCGATTCTCTTTCATTTTCACCGCCCTGTTTTCTCGCGGAGGAAAAGCTAGCTAAACTTCTTCCTTCCTCCGAGTCTCCTCTCTCTTCTTTCCTACCTCCACTTTTTTCCAACGATCTCGGTTTGCTTCGAGAAGCCCATTTTATCCGCGGGGCTCCTCGCAGAAGCCCTTCGATAAGACGAGAGACGGTCGGACTTTTGTCCTTGGTTTCTCGCGAAAAACCGCCTCTCGTTTCGTCCCAAAGGGCTATTTCGTTAAAGAAGTAAAAGAGGAGGGAGAAGAAAATTCGGAAGAAGGATAAAAGGAAAGGATTACTCGACGGGCCACGCCGTGACGTTTCTTCGTTCCGTTGGAGAGATATCTTTGGTTTCGTTTCGTTCGGAGCGAACGGTTTATATTCCTTCGCAAAAGATTCGACTCGCGGAAAGGACGACGATCGGATATTTGGTATTCCGGCGAGCCGAGGGACCGTCTCGTTCTCTATGATTGGAGTTTTCTCGAAGTCGCAGAAAAGCCGTGACGGTGGTTTTCTTGTATCTCCCTCGGCCGTTTAAGGGGCATCTTTCGCGTCGTTTGGAGCCAACATTCCGTACGTTTATCGTGCCTCCCCGTTGAAGAGAGGCTATTGGGTATTTCGCGGAATCGCGAGAGCAACTTTAACGAAGACGAGGTATTCCCGGAGGTAACGCGAGTACTTCCTTCTCCGACTATCTTCCGCGTCATTTAAAAGCGATATTTTCTTCGCTTATTATCTTCCGAGCTGCTGGAAGAAACGGCTCGATGCCCCACGAAAGTCTGAGGCAAGCTTTCGTAACGCGATATCTCCGTCTATATCTGTATCCTACCTTATACCTTATACCTATTCGTATCCGGATCCCCGAATTATCATAAGTATCCTGCTTCGTTCTTCTCTCGTCTCGCCTTTCTTTCGGAAAATATCGCTCGTACCTAAGCATGAAATTTGTTCGTTTATCGAAGGAGTTATCCGCTGGGTAGGAGATTTCGCAAAAAGTATTATTCGATGCTCGAGGAAATCGCGTCTCTCTCCTTCTCCTTTTCCCTCTTAAGGCTCTCGCGAGTACTCGAGTACTCGAGTCCTCGGGAAGCAACGCAGAATGTCTTCGATCCCGTTTGTTTTTCTTTATTTTCCTCGAAGAATCGTTTCCTATATCGCTCCCAACTAACGCTCGGCGCACCACTTTTATTACACTTGAAGCACGAGGAGGACCGTACGATATCCCGTGAAATCGCCGCTCTATTTCATCCACCGGCGACGCGTTGATTCTTCTTTATCGTCTCATCGAAAATATCTGTCGCGATATTTCAGCAGGAAAATTGTACGGCGCGGAGGTTCGTTATGTCCGCGATGGAAGCTGCGGACGGACCTATTAAAATCAATCGCGATTCTCCCCGTGCCTTTTGTTCCTTGTCCCTTACATTCGTCCCCCCAGGGGCCTGTTCGCGCTGGGCGAACAGGTACGGGTCTGACGCACCCGGGGCCACCCGAGTCCTCGTGCCGATCAAAACATTTTGGTAGCAGCATCGGATTAGCCGAGTTACGCGCGCACCACTGGTAAAATCGCTACCATGGGGACTGGGCTAATCTCCAGAACAATTGCTCGTCGTGGCCCGATCGTCAGGGGTGGACCCACGCACCCTCGATCGACTGCTTCCCGCCTTAAAAATAAATGTGAGACGGTGTAATATCTTAACACTTTACCGACCGGTAGCCTATTAATAGGCTTTTTGTCACCAACGCTTAGACTTTTAGTTTATTAATCGGTTCCCACGGCAATCACTAATTTGTTATTTACTATTGTAGTGGAGCTGTGTTAAGGAGTCGATGAGAAGCATTTGTAATTTTCAAAGACATTGTAATTTTTTTTAGGTAATCTAAGCCGAAACAAATCCTTTAAAGCGAGTAGACTGCTGAAACAATGGCGGTCGGTAAAGTGTTAAAATCGAATGAAATATGACGAGTGTGTGTGGTATGAATGTGTTGGCAGTCAGATGCAAGCGGAGCGCGAAAGAAGCGAGCGAGGTGATCGAAGTTAGTCGCCAACGTGGTGCGAAAGAGGACGCAGTATTTTTTGTATTAAACCGTATATTTTTAAACTCCTATTTTTTGTGTTAAATTCCATTGTGTTTCATCATCGCTGTTCCCATTCCACGTAAATTTGAAAAAATTTGCGATCGAGCGTTCGTTCGGGAAGGCAGACTGATAACCACCGATCGAGGGTAGGAATCGAATACTTGATATCCGTCTTAAGTCCGAAGTAACGGGGAGGACGGGTTCATGAATATTTATTCCGTGCTCGCGGTGCTCCGTAATTTCTTAATATACCGCTTGTCGTCGCGTTGAATCCGATTAAAGGTACATCCGGATCGATGCCGGATCGGCGAGAACGTCCCACCGTCGCCGCGAGACCGTATTTGCCAAAATTTGCATTTCAACGGGACCAGCTCCTCCGCATCGGTTTTTGGCGACCGTATTCGAACGATCATCGACGCTACGGTCAAAGTTTCTCCGAATCCCACCGTCTTTTCCGTGAACCTCGGATCGGCCCTGGGGTCAAAGTTGACTCGGGATCTCTTCTCTTCCTTTCATAAAACGACCGACAGGGTCCCATCGATGCGCGCAAATTGGGAGATACTTTGCCACCGGATGCAGCGAGAGGGAGGTAACAAAACCTGGGGCAAGCTGAAGGGGCAAGCTGAAGGGGCAAGCATACAAATTCTCACAAAATTATTAATTATCCAGTATGTAAGGATGCCTCTTTATTTTAATATAAACATACAAAAAGGTACAAGACCGTGACACTGGTTCTGTAACCGCTCGTTTTCGACTGCCCTCGCCACGTTCTCGCCTTCGCAACCGCGATCGTGCTCGTCGCTTGTTTTTCGCCTCGTGGACGACACGAGACGAAAAGGGCTTCCAGAGACCTCTCTGGAAGCAGCTTGAACGCTACTCTTACAAGTAGCAGTTGCTTTCAAGCGAAAGAAATATCTGTTCATCATCGCTCTGCCATGATTCGGCGCTTTTGAGCAACGACATCTGCACCTAGATGGCTGCCAAATCAGTTATTGTCCCTGTCATTGGTCTCAGCAAGCGTTCTAAATTAAAATAAAGTGATTAAAAATCCATTTTGATCCACTGTGCGTCGGTAGCGGCGCGACGAAGATGAAAAGATTTCTAGGGAACAAGCCGGTGATATCCGAGCCGCGTTATTCAACGTCGGCTCACCTGTCATACGTGACTACCTGCGGCTGCTCGGAGTCTGAGAAGAGAGGAGACTGGTGCAAGACTGCCGGAAGGTTGCCAGGAGGTTGCCAGGAGGTTGCGGGGGCAAGGTAGCCGCGTCTCGCGCCGGAGGAGGACGTTAGCCGTGTCGCATATAAATCGCAAAATCTGCCGAGCCACCGGAGCAGCGCTGCAGCTTCAGAAGCCTGCCTCTCCTCCTCGCCGATAATATTCCGTGAACGTAGCAGAGCCGGTTCGTCGTATCGTTCGATTCCGATTGTGCGACGGTGCGGGAAGTTGGCTTGCAAAAAGGAAGGAGGCTGGATCGTGACCTCGCGGCTCGCGCGACTCTTCCGGAGCCTCCGACCTTTCACCCTCGTCCAGAGCTCGTCGCCCTTCCGCGGACGATTTAACCCTCTTTCCGGCATCTTTCGCCGCCGAGCAATCCGAGTAATTGGAATCCGACCGACCTCTTCCGGCTGGTCGACAATTTTTTCAACGATAATCGCGCGATCGATCTCGGCGGAGGAGGAGGATGGAGGAGAACAGAGGGAATCGGAAAGTCCGGTAAACTCCGAACGAAACGCCACTTGGTCCCGATGGAACTGCCAATGCTCGGGAGATCGAAAAGAGATAAGATTCGATGCTGACGATCCTGGAAAATTCGCGTCAATGGACGTGTAGGAATAAAAGTGTCCGAGACAGCTTCTCAACGGGGAACGAAAGAACGAGACGCATCGGACGTAAGAAAAGGGAGAGCGGAAAATCCAGGGGGATTAAGACGATGGCTCCTCTCGATGGTAATTTTAACGCGTTCCTATCAAATCTAATCGAGGATCGGCCGAGGCCAATTTTCAGGGAGCTCTCTCGAAAACCACGAGAGGATCCGTCTTGAGACCCCGTCTCTGCGCGTTAATCGATCGTCCGTCAGTTTCGATCAACCTCGATGGAAGGTAAACGCGAGCTTGGTTTTTTCGTCGAGGTCCTCGACGACTCGAGCGAGTCTGCTCGAATCTCACTGCGTAGATTCAACGATTATCCCCCTCGATTCTGCCAACGAGTGTTCCTGGTATGAAAATCCACTCCATCGGCGCCAATTATGCCACTGTGCTTTGCGCGAGTAGGTTTAGGATCCTTCGATTCTGCCGATTGAAAATGCGCGGTTACAAATTGAAAGATACCCAAGCTCCCTCGCGCGGATCTTGCAGCGCTTTCCTTCCATAAAAATCGTTTTACACGTTGAACGCCACCGGTATTTCGCCAGTTTCATCATTTCTACCGAAGTGAAACTTTTTCTATTAAAATCACATCTTTATAAAACGGAAACTTCAGACACCGATGGATGTATATTCACCAGAACTTTATCTTTTTAACGCCAATGTTTAAATACTGAATATATTAGAAAATTTGTAAATATTGAAAATTAACGGTCATATGGAATTCAACAGCGTCGGTCACCGGTGACCCCCATGGCAGTCAAAGGGTTACAGCCAATCCACGTTAGACGCTTCGTCCAAGGCAGAATCTCGAACGATACTTTTCCCAAAGAAAAATTGCGCAAAGTTGAATCCTCGATAAACAAGCGTAGGTTTATTGTCGCATGGCGAGAGGGAGACGATTCTTGGTGGAAAATGTTTTCCCGGCGTAAATACGCGAGCTCTCGCATTAAGGTTGAGTTCTTAGCAGTTAAGAACTGGCGTTTAATGCGGCGGCAGGCAAAGAGAGAGTGGCAACGTGCTCGTTAATATTCATAAAGTTTCGAGAAGCTCCAACGGGGATCTTAAGATTCGAAGGAAAGATCGTTTCTGCGGTACCCGCCTACCTTTCCCTCACGGGAGGGACCGGAGGTCGGAAGTTGCTCGCGAGCGGGAAAAATCCACCCTTGCGGAATACCGAAAGAATCCGACGCGTCGGGGTGCGAAAATCCGAGCGTGCGAAAAATTTCTTGTCTCCGAAAGGAGAACCGAGAGCGGATATTCGACTTCGGGACACGTAGATTCGTCGCGGTCGTGATTAGGTAAACGGAAAGAATTTTCTTCGCTCTTCGTACGGACAAGCAACCCTCCTATAACGTGGTGGATGCGTTCCTAGAAAATGCTGTGTGGCGCGAAACAGTGTTATATGAGACCCAAAGTCAGGACAAAAAGGCGGGTTACGTTCCGAAAACTTATTGAAAACAAACATTTTTTTTTAATTCCATATCCGTCCAGCCCCTTAACACATTGCGTACGGCGCTCTACTGTTTCAACGCGCTTGCAGGGCCCGCAGATTTAAGCGCTGCGGAGACTCGGTGCAATTTGCATATCCTATTATTTTGTACTTTTTTGGAAATTCCACGTACATTTATTTCGCTAAGAATTTCTCGTAAGAATATTCAAGGTTACGTTGCCTCGGTAAAAATTAATTTATTTTCAATTTCTTGAGTCGTCCATACGTGCGTACATGCAGAGATTTTCGCAATTTTCTTATCGCCTCAGAACGAAACAGTGTCATAGGTTGCAGTGCTGTACGAGGGTTCCGGCAATTTATTCCATCGCGTTAGAACAAAACTGTGTTGTAGGATCCCGTGTTGTGGGAGGGCTACCTGTACTTCTTTCCTCGCGTGTACTTTTTTGTCGAGAAAGAAAAAGAAGCGAAACGGCGAATCGTTTTTTCCTTGCGCGAGAACCGTGTCTTTGATTCTTGCCAATTATCGCAACGAGAACACCGCACAGTTGGTCGTAGAGTTTTGATCGATCGACAGGTAAAAAGTAGCCAGCCGATACATGTTTTGCCGGAGCTACGTTGCCCTCGACGATTCATCGTCGCGGAGAAAAGTCGGGGAGTTGGGCTCGAGTTTGCGGTGGAAAATGAAGAACGGGAAAGTTTTACCCCGCGGAAGAATGGAGAACCGCGAGAAAAGATTCCAAGTGCCCGGTCACGTTTCGTGTATCGACATAACCACGAGGTTTCCCGAAGAAATTCTCGCTGAAACATAATTAGGAGGACTCGCGCGTAGAAACTCGTTACGATGTTTCATCCGGGGGATGTACTCACGCCGGGGAGGAAAGCGAGGGGATGGGGATCGAGGATGGAGAATGGGGTTAGGCATGAGGACGGGGGTGGAACAGAACGGAACGCGTCGCCGCGGTTTAGCTGCCACCGTAAAATAAAGTTACGGGGAGCAAATTAACCGGCTTGCCGGAGGAACGTTATTTATCGCGGCAAGTTTCGCCATTATTTCGATACTAACTTCGCGACAAGAGGAATCGAAATTACCGTTCTCCGGATATAGATTTGGCCGATGGAGGCGGACGACGAGGAGTTCCTTCGAATTTCCCGAGCCGGTAACGAACGTTTGACCGTCGTTTCGTGAAAGACTCGTCGACTTTGTCTCCCCGACGGTGCTTTGCTCGCGGGACAGCAAGTAGCTGCTGCCGTTAAAATTCTGACCTTTACGATTTGAATGCGGAAGTAGGGGGAAATAAGTAAAAATAGGTGGAGGAAGATGAAATCGATCGACGAACGCGAAAGAGAAAATGAGAAAGTAATTGGACGAATCAGCGAAGGAAGATTTGAGCCAAAACAAAAGACCCGGAGACGTCGACGGAGTCTGGAGGATCGACAGAAAAGTACCGAAACATGAAGGCAGCCGTCGGAGAAAAAGAGCGATTCCCTCTCGGTAGAACGATCGAAATGAAATTAGCCACGCTCGCCGGTTTTATTTGGTCCGGAAATGGCGTTCTCTTAATCAGGAGCGGCGTAACCCTTAGTTACCGGTATGCTCGCTCCATCTCGATATATCGGTCCAGGGGACAGGTGTTCGCACAAAGGAATCGTTAAGCGAGGAAAACACGGGAAGCGCGGCAAACGCGGCGCACTGAGAACACAGCCAGGACGAGAGTTAGTTGGATCTCTTTGGTGGCGAGCTTTAGAGGGACCGGTCTCTCGCCTCTCGTCTCTCGTCTCCGTCGCGATTAATTGCCACTCCTCGCAAACCTCGGCTCCTTCCATCGCGATTCCCGATTCGTCCCTCTCCGATCGACGATTCCGATCGATTCCGTCTCCCAGAGATAATACGGTTCGCACAGATCAATTCGGAAATTTGAGAAATTTTCCAAACGATCTCGTCCAAGAGTGAAATTTTACGAGATTCTTCGTCGCATCGTCTCGATGTCCGTTCGGTGAAACAACGAGCGACCGGAACGATGCTCGGGACGATCGTTAACGATCGAGCCTGTGCGTTGCGTTAGGTAGACAAATAGATATACGCAGATAGATAGGAGAAAACTTGACGGTAGCATCGCACGTACATCGGCGCCGCGGTTCGACCGCCCTTTCGTCCTTTCCGAGCACGTCACCAATTGCATTTCCTTACGCACAAATACTTCCGCCCCGGTAGTCCGCGCAATTCGCAATATTTCCATGCTCAAAGGCACGTCCTTTTAGTTCCTCCTGCTCATCCGCCGCCTCCTTTCCCTCCCTCTCTTCTCTGTGTGCCATCTTCCGTGCCATCTTCCGTGCCGCTGTACATCGTGCATATCGATGGACCTCGATTCGCACGCAACGAGTTTGCCCCTGCTCGTTCCACCCTTCCCATCAGCGAATCCTCCGGCTCTCCTCGTTCGTCTCACCCTCAGACTCCGAGGCATACCTTTTCGCGGAAAATTTTCCGCCCTAAAATTTGAAAGCGCGCAGTCATTAGCCTGAGCGTAATCCAGACATTGAATCTGTCGACAAAAAGTTCAACGATGTCTCCACGAGGCTAGGGTAGATAAGGAGGTAGAGGCCGCACGATCAGTGGTCCCGATTCGAATCCTCCCCCGTCAGTTTTGGGCAATTTTTCCTACGTGATTTCCATCGTAGCCTCGGTGGCTCGGAATCCACCAAAATATCATAGCCAAAAGGAAAAGAAGACGCTCGGTATGAGGCACGGGATAGGGGGAGAGTGACGCTCGCACCGCCTATCCCCACCATATCGGCCCTGGAAATTTGAGATCGACCAATGACAACCGAAAACGAAACACTTCTTTCGTCGTTTCCATGACGACGTAACGAATGCGCGGCTCTTTCGGCCAATAACGCGGTAGAATTGAAAATCACGTCAGAACGAGGAATGTCTCTATTCGCCGGGCGAATCGGAACAAACCACGTGCCAAAGGACTTCTCTGTTTTTGCGAACTATAGGTGCTGGGCGAAATGGCTATCGCGGTTGAAGCCGAAAAATACGAAACAAACGGAGAGCTGAGGGTGAAGGTCCGAGGATCGCCGAGGTGACGGCAATCGCGGGAATTCTTCCTCCGCGGTTTCGTGAGATTTTTTCCGCCGACGAAGAATGTTCTCCGGCGACTTTGCAGGGCATTCCCGTCTACCAATTATATATGGTGATCTGGCGTCGAACGTTGAAACGTTTCGAGCGCAATAACGATTCGTGATCTCCTCGTCCTCGAAATTCGGCCGAGTTGGACGAACTATTCGCGCTAGAATCCCTTTGATCGACTACGTCTCGCTGTTGCGGACTTCTCGAAAGAGGATTAATCTCGGAAAGAGGTCGAATCGGCTCTCGAAGCACTCTGCCGGCGTTCTTTTCGCAAATATCGAGGAGAAGCGATTGCGAGAAGCCAGAGAGCAACGGGAGGGAGTCCGAGAAGGTGGTAGGTCTCATGGAAGATGGAGGATTGCAGGGAAGGTCGCGTTTGCACGCAGCAACGATCGATGAGATATCAGGGAGGATGAATTTCCCCGCGAAGCTTACCAGGCCGCTTAGCCGACTTTACGATAAGATGGATTAATGCTACTTTCCCGATGGATACTTGCCACCGATGGATTTGGTCTATCGGCATGGAAATTGACGGGAAACGATTAACCTTCTCTCTGTGTATAAAAATTGTGACGTTGACCGTGTGAAGGGGTGTATTTGCACGCCATACACTTTTGGGGCAAAATGTAAAGAAGAAATTTTGCCGTACAGTGCACGTGGAATTTTATTAAATTGTATTGTACCGACCCTTCGACTAGGATTACTAATATCTTTACAAATATTTTGTACACCGACGTGGTGACTCGATCGTCAGTCACCACCTTCATTACTCATCTCCGAATCATCGTTGCAAGTTCAAAATTCTTATTTTCCTATTTCGACCTCCGACTCCCAAACACTTCTCCCATTCCTTTCCGTAAAGTCTTTAACCCTTTGACTGCCAACTACGAGATATCTCGTAGCTGCACTATAAGTTTGAATTAATAAGTTAATAATAATAGCCGAGCGTGTATTGAAATTTTGGAACAAAAATGTTCTTCGTATCATTACAAATGTCGAGATTATATTTTTGATTAATAAAACCAATGTTCTAAAAACTTTCTGTCACCTTCTCAGATTTTAACAAGCAAAGGTAATATTTGCTTAGTTTTCCTGACAGTGAATGGGTTAAAACCCTTCGTCTCTCTCCGCCGACTCTCAATCTCAGTCTCACCCTAATTCTCACTCTTATTCCTATATTCTACGTTCATTGTACAAGCTCAATTCTAATAATTATCACACAAAACTCGACTCTTCACGATCGTGCTGTACATAGTTCAATCGGAATACACCCTATGCATTTAAAACCAAAAAGTTCTCTTTGTTCGGTGACTCCTGCAAAACAGAGAAATTCCGAGTTCGCGTTACAGAATTTTGAAAGATACGGACGGAAATTCCAAAAATGTCGAGGAGAGATGCGGCAAAAGTAAGAAAACACGAAAAGAAGGAAGTAGCCAGAGAAGAAGGATTCGAAGCGTGAAAGAGAAAAACGAAGATCGCAAAAAGTGGACGGTAACCGATTACCCCATAGGTTAACTGAAATTTCTTGCTTCTTCGTTCGACTCTTCGACCGAAATATCGCGGACGTTGCAAACTCTCGGATCGAGAGAAAACGAATTTCCACGGAAAATTCGAACTTTGAGATCCGAATTAGAACGAAACTGGACGAACTGACTCTACGCGAGGGACGCGAAACGGCACGAGGCGATCGCCGTTAAAAATAGGGAAACGGGAGGGCAAACAGACCGACTCAAAACAGAATCGTAAACGAGACGGAGAAGCTCTCTCTTTGGTCCCTCTTTCCCTGATTGTCCCTCTGAGCCGCGATTCCCAGCGTCTCGCTCCGACGGGCCAGATAAAAGAGATATTTCGTCCGATCTCTCGTCTTCGACCGAGAATCGAAAAACGATAGCTGCAGCGAAAATCGGATTGCCAGTTTCTCTCGAGCGTCCATTTCCTCGATTTCCAACGGAAACCTTTTACGAATTGCGAAAATCTTGCCGGCTCGCGCCGCTCCATGACTCGTCCGCCACACTTTTCTGCAACTTTTTCCCTACACATTTTTCCATAACGATCCAAGGTGCGAAGGGGAGCAGAAGGTGGGAGAGGAGGAACAACGCAGCTTGTTGACGCGCTTAACGAACGGGAGGGGTAATATGATACATCGAGAAGGGGCGACGACAAATGGCGTAATAAAAAAACGAGCGAAATTTGTGGCAGAAGGGGCAAAGAAGGCGGAAGGAAGAAGTTTTCGTGGAAAGTCATTATAAAGGAAAGTCAATACGGGCAAGTGTAAGCGTAGAACCGACGATCTGCGTCGCCGAAGTGTCGGCTGATCAGGGGCCGCGAGTTCAATAGGTGCCGACGGTTTCGCCGCGACGTCAAACCCGTCGTCATTGTTAACTGCGAATTTGTGGACCTTCCCACGTCGCAAAAACATCGCCATGCTTTGGCAAAACAGTCGACCGAGGGGCAGTCCGCTCCCGACCACACAGGAAGAAAGTTATCCCGACATCTTTCTTAAGAGTTTGCCGTAATTTCACCCTTACGTCCTTATGCTCGGAATTGGCCCAGATTTACGAACCCTATTTACGAGACTGTGAGGGTTTCTCGAATACACAAACACGAGGTATCCCGAGTATGCCATCTCGTCGAGTGTACGTCGGAAGGGCGAGCACCTGGCATCCTAGGCGGCAAATATACGATATTCATCGTAGTTTCGCGGTTAGCCCATCGAATTGACGCGAGAACGATGCGTTCGATTCTCGCGAAAGATCAGAGACTCGCTTGCACAAATGTCTGACCTTTTGTGCGCCCGTAGAAAGGCGAGGAGATAAACAGCAACCTCGTGTCGCATCGACGTGTCGGAGAGGAAGACGATAAGAGGATCAGGGAGATCGAGATTTTGTCGCAAAGATCGTGCGCGAAGGAGCGAATAAAGTCGTCGGAATTGCGAATATACGGTATTAATTTTGCAACCGGTAAGGCCTGGGACATCGGCGATGGATGAGGCGCAATGCCGAGATTTTTAAGAGCGATCGGACCAGCATTGTGCGCGGATTAACCTCCCTCTCTCTTCGGTTCCTCGTTGGTAACGGGAAGCGGCACGCGGTGCCGGCCGGTCCTTTCGGATTGAATTACCAAACTTTGACGTAATTACATTTCTAATAGACGCGGAAGTCGATGAATATTTATAAACGGGACGTCAACGACGAAATTCGCCGATTAAATTTTCCCCCGTGCGCTCTCTGATTTCCTGCTCGATTGTTTTTACCCTCGGCGAACAAGGTTTTGGCGGAACTCGTCGCTCGAACGAGAGCAAAAGGTGCGATCGTTTTCTCCGTTCGCGCCTCGCCTTCTTTCTTGCGAGACTCGATTCTGACTGTAATGACACAAATTGATGCGTTTTTCCAACTGCATTTATTTTAACTTGAATATTTTAAAAAGAAGAGAGAAAGACACGGTTACCTTGCGTCTCCAAACTTCATTTCTTTCAAACTGCTCTTTTTCTTGTTGCTGGTTCAAAGTTATTTTGCTCGAAAGGTAATACTGCCGGAAAGAAGCTATTTAATATTCCATACCTGCAGAGATCAAGACCATTACATTTTTTTCCCCACCGTGCGATGGAGAAACGCTGGAGAAGCAGCGGAGAAAGGGTGGTCCCGGGGAAAGATATTCTCTGCAGAGGCTCGCGAATTCGGTCAAAACGGCACGGCAGGGTGGAGGAAAATACCAAAATCGAATCGTCGAGTAATT
The DNA here is from genome assembly GCA_963989415.1 of Cerceris ruficornis. Classification (NCBI taxonomy): domain Eukaryota; kingdom Metazoa; phylum Arthropoda; class Insecta; order Hymenoptera; family Crabronidae; genus Cerceris; species Cerceris ruficornis. The sequence continues at coordinate 32,526,280 of OZ022518.1, forward strand.
TCCCCTTAATGTACTGGCGTCGTCTGACCGGAAACGAGCGTGGACGCCGAGGCCACCGCGAAAGCCACCGAATATTCAATTCCGGGCTTGTCGAGGGAATTTGAGAAAGGACGACCAGAGTGCCACGATAACGAGACTAACGTCCTCGGTCGCCCTTTTCCCAGTTTCGTCCGACGCGGAAGCTCCACCGAACGTATTAGGCCCTTCCGAGAATCTATCACCTCGGACTGGTCGATTTTTCATTCGGAAAGAGGCCGAACCTCCGTTCCTCTCGAATTATTCCGCATTTTGCTCACGACGGACGAATCTTCGGATTCCGAGGAACCACCCTCGAAACGTCTTTCCGATTTTAACCTCGAGATTCGGAGAATTTTACGAGCGCGCAACGCCGAAGCTCGATATCCACCCGACTCTCGATTCTCCTCAAATTTTAAACACCTCCAATCTCGACGTGGCTTCTCCTTGTCCCCGCGAGTATCTCGAATGCCGGGAAAATCGCAACGCGCCCCCACGTGTCTCGACGGTCCTCGACACGAAAAAACACGAACACAACAAACACCAGTTTAACCCTTTCGTTGCGAGCGTCGACTATAGTCGACATTGAATTATTATTATATTCATCTACGGGAAAAACCCTTTGATACGATAGTGAAGCGCAAATTATATACAAAATACTAAAAGAATATAGAATACTAAATAGTAAATAATGACTAATAGGATACTAAAGTACTAAAAGAGAACTAAAAGAGAGGTCACTAGAGAAGGTAATTGTGCCGTACCTATAAAGTATCTCTCGACTCTATTGACCCGTATTGAGTTAATCCAACTCAAAGGAAATTTTGAGCATACGTAATAAATTTTGGCCATCGATTCGAGCTTCTGTTTTTTTTTATTCGACCGTGCAATAGTTTCACGACAAGAAAGTGTTCGATAGGCGCTAACTCGCACGTCGGACGGGAATTTTTGCGAGCACGGTCGCGTCTTTCTCGAATTAAAGGTAAAGCTTCGACGAAGCGTCGCTGCAGGAGTCGTTGGAATTGCTAGACCGTCGCAATTACTTTGGCGCGGTGTCAAAACGGCCCAGCCGTTCGGTCATTTGGCAGAGTCTTTATATTCTCAGGACGCGTTCGTATTTACAGTTACGATTATTACGAGCCAGCACGGGAATCGAGAATCGGTGCGCGGACTCCTTCGGGCGGAAAGTTTATCGGGACGCGAATTCGTCGAAATTTGGAAAATGGGACGCAAAGTTGCCGCGGGAGTTATGGGTTTTCGAGTTTCGTTTTTCTTACGAGAAACGAACCTCCGAGGGAAGGAATTACCCAAAGTGGAAGTCGTACTCGGAACTGTAGTATATTCTTCCGAATTTCCAGCACTTGGCCCACCGGAAGCGAACGAGTCGCAAGAAACGCGCCCTCCTGCGCCCGGTAAATCGCTTTCTTTTTACTTCTTACTTATTACCGAGACTTTGGCGACGATCGTGAAAAGGGGATGAAAATTTGCGCGCCTCTTTCCCTCCTTGGACGACGGCGAGTCGAGAGGGACGCGTCAAAGGAGAGCCTGCAGACGTTTCCGATGGAAAAGTTGCGAAGCAAACGTAGGCCACCCACCTCTCGAATTTTCCCCGCGCGATACTTTCTCAACGACCTCTCCTCGGACGATATTTTCGATTAAATCCCATTAATGTCTTAAGTTTCGTCGGCCAAAGTCGATCGGAAGTTTCCGAGGCAGCTGCGCCGACGGATGCACTCTCGAGGTATCGATGATGCGTCGCTCCAGAAAGCAGCAATGCAACCGTGCTTTCCGCCTCGATATTACGTAAACATGGAATAACTTTATTGCGAGATATTACATCGCGCTCTGCTAATGGCTCTCCACTCCTTCCCTCCACTCCTCCGCCGCTCTTCCTCTCTTCGTCTCTTCTTTCGACGCCTCGAAAGCCCCCGTCTTACCTCGGCGATCCTCGCTGCCGGTAATTATTTATTTATCTATCGCGAGGTAGAGACTTCCCTTGGAAACGTGGCTCGGATGAGATCGGTATGACCGTTAAAATGCCCTCGTTGGAAATGGGGTGAATTAACGCCGAAGAGACTTTTTAATTCTCCTCTCGCTAATGACTGTCTCACAAGTGTTGCGCTGTTTTCGTGATTTCACGTTTTAACCAACAACGTATATACGCTCAACGATTAAGAGCGATTAAATGTCCGTGCAACAGATAACGACTCTGTTCGAGGGCTTGCGACTCGCTCGTGTCGCGTGATTTTAGCGTGCCTCCGAGTGTTTTAGCACATTAAAGCCCGCGAAGAAATCTGTAAGACGTACGCTTGGGAACAACACGTTTTTGGGTGAAACTTCCACGTTATTGTACCTCGCAAAAATAGAGAAGCCTCGCGGCACGAGGTACGGGGTAAGGCGAGAGTGTCGCTCGCACCGTCTATCCCCACCGTGTTGTTCCTGGAAACCTGAGACGACGAATGACAACCGAAAACAAAACACTTCTTTCGTCGTTACCATGACGACGCAAGGAATGCGTGGCTCTCGGCCAATAACGCGTTAGAATCGAAAGTGACGTCAGAACGAGAGATGGCTCTATCCGTCGGGCGAATCGGAACGAGCCACAGGTCGGAGGACTTCCCTATTTTTGCGAGGTATAGCGGCGGTCGTCCTCGTCGACAAGAGATCGGAATGTATTTTTTTGCAACTCGATTCCGTCCGATTGCGCAGAAGAGAAAAGTGAAAACGAAAACGTCCACGTTCTACCCGATACCCTGGGTGAAACGGCCACCGATGAGATCTCGCGAAGATAGTCTCTCCGCTGCAAGCCGACAGCCTCCCGTTTCTCGTTCGAGTCTTCCAACGTTGCATCGCAACGGGAGATCGATCGATCGAATACGGCGCGCTAAAAGCCTCGGCGATTCAGGTAGAATCGCGAAGCCAGCAGCGACGGCCTCGAGCGAGGAGAAAACGTAAGCGGTATTCGCCGGAAGGGAAAAATGGAAAAACGGCACGGAGACGTCGATCGAGCAGAGACGGCCACCGTTGCCTCGTGTCTCCGTCCAGGGATTTTTCTGCGATACAAGGCGTCGCTCGTCGACGAACCGGCAAATAATCGACCGTTAGAGAGACGGAGACGCAAATTTGCCGGTTGGAACGAATATCTGGCAATTTTCGCCGGCAATTCCGCTCCCCCTTTGATAAATATTTATGAGAGCGCCGGCAACAGTCCCCTTGTATTTTGCGAGTGGAGCGCGTCCGTGCAAAACGCCGTCGCGGGAATAAATTCTTACCTCTCATGTAGATGTAAGCGGTTCCTCGCATATTTCGTCGAGTCAGGACGACCAGGTTTAAAATATTCCCGATGATGCCCAAGCAACAGATGGCGGGGAGGATAATTCCGTAGCTGATATTTCGCAAGGACGACGTTCGAGGATCTTCGAAGTCTTCCGAAAGGATGCATCCGTGAGTCTCGGTGAAATTCGGCGCTTCGATCATTTTGTCACCCTGCTCTCTTCCTCCGTCTTCCTCTCTCCTCCGCTCTCCTCCTCTCTCCTCCTCTCTTGCCCGTAGCGTTACTCGCAGCCGAAAACGCGCTCGTCACCGCGAAATTCGTCCCTTCGAAGGCGCGCACCCATCCTCGGAGCTTCCGGTCAACCGCCGCACATCTCGTCCGAGTTCCCGGTCGAGGGTCAACGAGAAAATTCGCCCGAGCTCGCTTCGCTTCCGCACCCCTCCATCGACGCGTCGAGATAAACGATTTACGACGAGGTCACCCCCGAAAATCACCTCGCGAGCCGCAATGTTCGAAGCTCGAAGGACCGCAACGTCCCTGGCTCGCGTCTCCAAACGTCCGGCAATAATTTTCGTCGAGCTTTTGCCGTTCCCGCGAGACACTCTTCGCCAACTTCTCGCCGATTTCGCGCGTAATGGAAAATGTGAAAGAGACGAGAGAGGCGAGGGAAACGGGAGCACGAGAGGCGAGAGGTATTTGAAAATTATTCGTCAAAAACGATCCCGGGACGCAACAGGTGCAGCGGCGCGGCTCCGTTTCGTTAGGAGCGCCCAAGAAGTTTGAAAATCTCGAGGAGCGGCTTTCCACGAGAAAAGCGGTCTTCCGGGGCGTGGAAAAGCGACGGTCCGCTGGCTACTTATTTCACCGAGGAATCTGAGCGCGCTCTGCCAGACAATTTGTACGCTGCCATTTTCCTATCAATCCCGGAGACCTCCTCCGTCCACCTGCAAGTAAAAAGTTTCTTCTTTAAAAACTGCCAAATGGCTCGAAACGTCCCATCGCCAAATTTATAGATCTGCGAATTTCAATTTCACGGCGAGGCGGCCCGGCAAAAAGGACTCTTTCTCCTCTTGGAGAATCGACTCGACGAATACACGACGAATCTAGGAATCTTTCTTCCGTGCTCGACGCGACAAGAAACCGAGGACTTTCGTCTAAAATCCCATTTCGCGAAAAACATCCGGTCGCGGTTTGTTCGCGAAATTTTGCGACGATAGATCGGACTTATTCCCGAGGTATAGATCGTTCGCCTCGTCGAGACTCATTCTTCCGAGGAAAAAGAAGGGACGAAGAAACATGAACGGTGCATCGTAAATGGCAGCCGGAGACGCCCCCGCGGCCCTCAACGTATAGTTGTGCCCTTAGGGTCCTTTTGAACCTTCTTAAATCAAGGATTTCGAGCGGACAAACCGTCGTCTCGTCCCTTACGCGGAAATACCGCGTCGGACGGGAGAAACCTGGGAATTTAACGAACCGGCATTTTTTTTGCGTCTTGCAATAATTACGTTTACGTAACGAGGAAACAACGCTGCGACAAGGCGCATCTCGTCGGTGCTCGTTATCTTTGCATCGATTAATTGAAAACTTGCGATTGTTCCCTGGCACGGAGAAGCTCCCAGGGGAAAATTCGTATTTGAAGTTCCGTCAAGCTGTACAGCAGCAAACGTTAAGGAAAGGAATGTGTTTCGTCGCGGAGGTCAGGGATCGGTTAGGTCGATTTACGCCCCGACAGATCGCCTCGACCACCTGCGATTTCGAGACGACCGCACGTTCCTCCTTCTCGAAGGTCCTTTTTATTGGTTTTTAGCGTTTAAATAATAACACTTTGTTTAAAAGCTAATGGAATAGACCAAGACTTTATTCTCATTGTCGGAATGTAGCATTCCAGGAAGTAAATATACCAGTTGATTTTTGTATCTGTAAAATATACTATGCTCGTAGAGACATAGAAAACCAACACTTTTCACCTCGCCCATTGCGCCGAAAGACGGATCACCGGATGCGGAGAGATCCTTCGGCGATTTGCTTCGGTCGCTTTTGCGCCGGATCGTCGTTGAATCGTCGGTGACTTTGCGCCGTTTCCGCGACGACGCGCCGCGGCAAAAAGATCGTCGAGCGACGAGGGATGAAAAAGCGGCGGACGCCAGATGGAAACGGATATAATTCACGTTTCCCCGTAATAACGAAGTTTCCCGTAAGAAAAAGTACGAAGAATACATCTCGCCTGGCGGATATATAACGCGGCAAGTTGGAGGCGGAAGGAGCAAAGCAGTTTATAAAGCCCGTTAGCGGCGCGATCCTCTGCTCGCGCAATTCACCGACCGGAGAAACTCCCGCGCCAAATTAAAGCGAGTTCGGGCGTCGGAAGATGACCGATCGAGAAAATAACCTGAAACGATTCTCTCCGCGAACGAGTCGATGACAAATTATCCCCTCGGAACCGTTCCTTCGCCTTTGCGCGACGAGTGTAATCCGTTTGGACGCCGATGCGTCTTTTCGAGGCTAAACGAATTTGCCAAAATCCACCGGCCGCCGTTAGAAGAGGGTCTCGATTTCCATCCTTCTTCCAAGGAAACCGACAACATTTCTTCGAATAATTGGACGAATAACCCGTCTCGCGACGTCGAGGTCATTGTGTGCGATTTTAACCCTCTGCGGACGGAGACTTTTTTGAAAATTGGGAGAAACAACCTTCATATCAGAAAGCGACAGTGTTAATATATAGAAGTTATAAACTGCCATGCGCGTAATAATATTTCAACGGTTATATTTCAATTTTTCATCTCTAACCATTTCTTGCAAATAAATGAACGAAGCACTATCGCGCTGCGTGGCACAATCCGACACGAATTCTTAAAAAACCCTGGCACTAAAACGGTTAATAGTTAATAACGAACAAGTTTATTGTTGCATTAGCAATGCCTCGCCGATACTTTTGAGCAACTTACTTTGTTTGCTTGCTCTCTCTGTCTCTTCTACTGTCTGTCCTTTTCTAAGCTCGCGCTCGGCTCGAGCCCCAATGTAAACACAGATTCGACACCGGTACTCGATAAGAGGTCTGTATTGCCCCCGAAATCTGTGCATTTATCGAGGTTTTACTGTACATCGACATCCAAGGGCATACCTACCATCTCGAATGCCGTTACACGAAAACAGTAGTCGCAATATCACGGTCGCGTCACAGGAACTCGGGTTACACGAGAGTCTCCCGTAATCGTTCCAAATTGAACGCCAATCTCGCGCTACCGGCGATGGAGGTACAGCGTCGACCGTCAACGATCGAGCGATAATTCGCCGTGTTTTTGGAAAATATTTCAAACCGATGAAAGCGCTAAATAGTCTGGCTCGAAAGAGCAAATTCGTATCGATTCGTACTTAATCTCGTTACTCGCGACGATAAAAAGTGACGAGCACCGATAGGCGTCTATGGCCGCGTTAAGCCAGGCTCGTCGAGCCTCCGAAGATTAGCCTTTAGCACCCTACCACGAAACTCTGGCGGATATACGTGTGAGCGGTTCGCCGCAACGACTTTTTTCGTTGGACCACGGTCGAAAGAAGCGTAGGATGAAAGGCAGCCCCGCGAGATTGACGTTCCTCTCGCGGGGAGAAACGTAATTTCGTGAAAATTCTCGTCGAGGGAGATCGGGTCCTTTTCATATCGTCGCAGCCTCCCTTTGGCCTCCGACTTATCCTCGGTCTATATTAACAACGCGGCAGACGGTTGCTGAGCGGATTAGCGGACTTTTTTTTTTGCCCCGTTCGAGCGAAACTCATATACTCGCATCCCCGGCGTCCGCAAATTTGGATTTACTTTAAGCCGGCGTTAACGATATCGTTATTACCGAAACGATCAGCTCCGACGCGACGTAACGCCGATGACGCGCCGTTCCGCGGGGAATAAACGCGACCTGCAACGTGAGTCGATTCTGCTCGAATTATTCGCCGTTTCGCGATTCCGCGAGAGTTCTTCTCTCGCGCGCTTTTCTTCGCGGGAAATAGAGAAGAACACGGAAAGAGAAAGGGTGAGGGAAATTGTGTGAACCCTTTGGCTCTCGTGAGCGCCATTTGTGCTGCTTTCAAAGCCGGACCGCGAGACGTCCGAACCCTATGGTAATTTTATGCGTCGCGTAGAAAAAAAGAAGAGCTACGTGGCGGATGGCTCCCCGCGAGAGTAAAATTGTTTCCCCGTGATGCGACGTTCTCCACGTTCCAAGCTGAGAAAATGATCGCGCGATCGCGGGCGTTTATCTCTCCCGGAAAAGCCGTAAGCCATTCCACCAGGACTCCGGAGGATCGTAAACGGAATCGTCGGGGAGTCTTTTTGCCGTCTCTTTTCTCGCCGAGCCCTCCCTCCCTGCCTGCCGAAGGGTCAAACTCTTCGCTATTTCCGAGCGTTTTGCATGTACTCCGCGAGGGAGAGAGAGAGAGAGAGAGACAGATCGCATGAAATTGTTTCGTTCTTCGGAGAATACGATGTTGTCGCTTTGGCCGTAGTTTAACACTGACACCACCGAGGCGGTCAAATTCTCTTTTTTCTCTTTCTCCAAAGTATCTATTCGGTATATTCAACTACAATAGATACAACCCTGATACTTCCAATGTTAAGGACACCACGCTGAATAAAGGCCCAAATTCAACCTGAAATTACGCCGAATATTAATTTATCTGTCTATTAGCCCCTTGCCTTACGATTTCTATTTTGACTGCACGTGCAATAACTCAGAATTAATTCCTGAGGTAAGAATGTCCCCCAGATTTCAGATATTCCGTGCAATCGATAGCAATATTAATAGCATAGAAATAATTTGATAGTCTCGTGCCAGGTTGATATTTTTAATTCAGTGATTCTGGAAAATTTCAATAATTCCTATTCCATTTACCGCGTCACGAGTGTAAAGCGTTGTAGCAGGCCAAGGGATTAAAATTGAATGGGTCCGAAATTGACGGCCCGGTCTTCGTTGCGTCCGAGTTGCGCGACGGCCCGCTCCTTGCAGTAGCGCGAGAGCGCCATAGTCGGCCACGTTGGTTCCTGGTAGCTGAGTCGATTGATAGCCTGATTTGCGTAACACCGTATATTTAGCAACAAATGCGGGCAATGAAATACAAAGATGGAGCTTCTGCTCGCGAAATTGCTAGACGGCTTCTGTCTTTCCGCCTCCTGTCCCAGTCCTTCCAAGCTGTGTCTCCTCGAGCGATAGCGGGCATGCGACATTGAAAGTCATTGGCCAAGAAAGCAAACGGGAGGTGGCAAGATAGGAGAAGGAGAACTTCAGGAGACGGGCGCATTCCATCGGCACATAGACACCACACGGTCTGGGGCTTAATTCCGAGTAAACCGAGGGTCCGGTTTCAGTGTTTTGACGCGAACAGGCAATTATTCTCCGTCAGAGTTGAGACCGTCTCCCCAACGCTTCGTCGGTGCCCCATCTCCCGAAGAACGCATCGAAACACCAAAACGAACGAATAAAAAACGACCGGTGCTACGCTTGCGACGGAGAACAGCTCTCGTCCGCGAAATCAGGCATCCGCGAGACGCTCGTCCCTTCGAGGGAGCGGCAGGCATAAATTTCGAATTGCCGTAGTTAAGAGGAAGTGGCGATCCAGGACTTTGCGGAGGAGCGGTTTTACGAGGACCGAGTAAAAAGTTGTTTCTCCTCGGAAATACGGTGGGGACGGTTTATCGTCGAGGATACGGGGCCTCGGCTATTTCGAGGTGTCGCGGAGACAGGATTCGCGAGATTCCATCCCCCTGTTTTGGCGAAGTATCTCGAATACCGCCGCCTCGATCGTCCCGAAAGATTTTTTTCGTAGATTCTTGAGAAATTTTGTAGGAAAACGTTGCTCGTGAGATGGATACGCAACGTCGGATTTACGGCCGCGTTTATCTTCCACCGAAATTTCAGGAAGGAATTTGAACTCTGTGCCGTTCGTTTGATCCACGAGTGGCGAAGATCGGACCGTTTAATGGTGGACTCTGTAAACATCTCGCGATGATACTCCATTTTCACGCTTATTTCTCGTGGAAAACGATTCTCGATTAATCGTACATAATTATTTGCAGCGTTAATTGCCACGGGAGCTCGCTTTTGACTCGTTCGCGCTCGCCTCTTTTCACGTTTGCTCTTCCATCCCGTTCCTCCTTCGAGTTTACGTTTCTCCAGAGTTTTATACATTTCCGTATTACGACCGACGCAAGGCGCAAGTAACTTGCTTTAATATCGATACCGTCCAAAGGAAAGCAACCTGGAAAACTTCTCTCCGCCTCGAAGCGGCGAGCGAGCGAAGGGGAGCGCCAAGGAGACGGCGAACGAGGGAGCGAAAAAAAAAGTGCAAAAAGATGGAGCGAAAAGGGAGATAGCACAGACACGGGAAAGTGGGGCGCGGGCAAATGCGAGGAAACGCGTTCACGTTTCGCGGTGCTCGGTTCTTCTCAGAGTTGGATAGCGATTCCGATGGATCGCCCGCGGCGGAAAAAGAATGCGAATGCATAATGCGTGAGCCGGAGTTTCGTTCTCCCGTTGGGCATCGAGTGGCAGATGTCGGTCCAAGGACGATGCCGAGGCTCTGCTCGAAAACTCTCGAGAGTTTTCCGGTTCGCCGTGATGCACGGGCCGCACGTGGTACTCCAACTGATTCGATCCTGCCCGATAACATCGCCGAAGAGTTTTGCTTCGGAAATGTAGCTTCGCCTGGCGAAATCACGATGGACGAGAGAATTTTAAACTCATCGTCCTCCCAGACTCTCCGAGAATATTAATTGCCATCTGAAAGCTCCGACCTTGGACGCGAACACGATTCGACGATGCATTCTTGCAAATTTCGGCGTCGAACCGATCTATTGGGAAATCAGTGTGGGCGGTCGCTGGTGCAATAAAAGGAAACACTTTTGTCGAGAACGTCTTAAATATATAATTGAAATAATAAAGGTTTATAGGTATACACACGAAAAATAAAATAAAAGCAAAAACTTGTAAATCGCGGACTAACCGAACAATAACCAACCGAACCTAATCAACCGAACCGTACGGAAACATGGAACCTTCTAGAATAAACGGCGGAAGCGAAGCTTAGTACCACACGTGTACCGGTGTGCAGACGGTACTGCAGATTCCTCGAAAGCATCAACGGCGCGTCATTCAAAAGAAAACTAAATCATGCACTCAATCATACAAAAGAAAAAAAACATCTATTCCAATACGATCGCAAGAGGGACGACCTTGCTTCCAGCGATTCCTCGTATCGATAATAATTGCGCGGCTCCTCAACCGCGAACAAAACAAACTTCCTTCGTCCTCGCATCCACGGCGAAGCGGGAAGATTACGGCGGTCCGTGTGCCGGCATAAATCTCCACGGTCGTTCTCCGAGAACGGCTAGAATCTCGCGTTTAATTTTCACCGCTTCTCGTCGTCTTCGACGCGAATAATCCGCCGAAGACTCGAAGCTGGAGGGAGAGAGCGGAAGGTGCGGAACAAAAAAGGAGATCGGATCGGAGAATTATCCGGCTGATAGCCTCTAATGAAACACACCGGCCGGATCCGGAGAGTATGGCTTCATCGAGCGGGGCAATCCGGCCGCGTTTTCGAGATCCTCGAGGGCGCTTAGCGCGGCTCAGCCTCAAAGGCCGGCTAATTCCAGGAGACAGGGTAGTTGCGACGCTTAAACGCCGCTTTCCTCCCTTATTTCGCTAACTCGCGGAACCCCCTTCCCGGAGGATCGTTTGTTCGCTCATTTGCCGCAGTCTCGACCGACAGTCTTCGTTCCTGCACCTCCCTCGCATTGTTCTGAAAAGAAAATTAACCGGGATGTCCGTCCGCGATGATCTCCGGAGACCGATCTCTCGTGCGCTCTTCGTCAGCTTCCGTTTGCACGTGTTTTCGGAGTCTTCTCGATTCTGATAGTCGAGAGCGAAAGCGATGTTTGCGCTCTCAGAACCGCTGAGGCCTTTGGAACGCCACACGGTGGTGAATTTCGTCGAAATCCTGGCCGAAAGTCCAACAACTTTTTTCTCCATATTTCAAATCTAGTAGTCCTATTTGATTTGCGACATGAGAGTGACATACTTCTTCGCTAATATTACTTTAGTGTTTAACTTTATCAGTACTGTAGCGTTTCCACGCTGGAACTGAAAATGCGTTTTCGCTGCATTATAAACGTACGATCCCTTCTTTTTCCCATTCACAGCTATCCGGCATGCTTTAAATTCACAAATATTGCGGTTTTACTTTCTTATTTAACATCTTAATGCTTCAATTGAAGAGAATGCGAGACTAGCGCATTCTTTCTCTTCCCCTAAGGAAATAGTTAAAAGATTAGCACAGGTTAGCGCGTATTTTTTTTTAAATAAACTCTGAAGATTTCGGAACAAAATCCAGCTGGTTTTTAAGTTACTTTTTGCAACTCTTCGTGTTACAGTCAATTTTTCGTCGCGCGCGTCGTTTGTAGAGCAGCGCAGTTTTCAGGTATTGACCAGAATTTCGGCGAGATCATTGCACTTTGCGCCGGTCGAAGAATCGACGACAGGGTCACTGAAAACGGAACTGAGAGAGGGGAATGCGGTGTTACCACGGAGAACCAAAATGGATTTTGCACTCCCGAAGGCGGAGCAGGACTCTCGGTGCGGCGCTTCGTTAATTGATAAGAGAAACATTCGACGCTGCCTCGAACGAGCCTCGAAGAATTCAAACTCTCTCGAGAGGGCCGCTCGAGCGCTCAAAGACAAAGAACCTAAGAGCGAAACCCACGAACTCGGGTCTCAAACTTTCCACCTAACCGACCAAATCGAATCGCTCTAATTCCGAAAGTCTTCGCGCCGAACCTCGGAGCGATCTCGACGCGCTTAAGTTGGAAACGTTTAATCCAGGGGCAGCGACTCGAGCGACCGTACTTCGCTGCATGCTTCGATTTTCGCCAGATTTTTCGTCACGGCGAACCCGCCGTCGAAAGCTAGACTCTCCTAATAAAAATGTTTACAGGCCGAAATTAACCTTCGAACCGTCGTTCCAGCTTCTCGCTCGGCAGAGCACGCGCGGTTAATTCGTTTCGGCGGCGGAGCGCCGTCTTCTGCTCCCTTCCGAAGCTCTCGAGCGACCCAACGTTTATCCCTTGACTTTTGGGCTGTCTGTGAAAATCGACGGTTACACCTTCTACCTCGATCGAAAGAATCGATAACAGCCTGCTAATTTCGTCTTCACCCCCTCGAAACGACTTGCAAACCGTAGACGGTGGAATCGCGCGATTACAGAAGAGGCAATGGATGGACGGGCGTCTCGCTGAAAAAATTTGCAGTTCATTCGAAATCCCAAGGTTCGTTCTGGCTGGAAACCAATTCTCCTGCGCTTATATTTTGTGATTTACCGAGACGGCGAACGGAAATTGACGTGCGCCGATAACGGATGGTAGTTCGCGTTAATCCAACTTGGTTAAGCTCTCAAAGGACCTAATTGCATTGGACGTTCGAAAGTAGTTTGGTTTCGAGCGCGCCACGCGGAACGTGGGATCGCTGTTTCTTCGTTTGCCCGTTGTTTTACGTTGGGGTCAACCTCCGAAAACAATTCCAGCCGTTATATCGACACCATGGAAACTAAGCGTCCCATCGATGAAACCACCATGGAAACTACCGTTCCCAAAGACACGAGAAGTCCTCTGGCCTCTGGTTTGTTCTGATTTGCCTGACGGACAGAGACATCCCTCCTTCCGACGTCACTTTCTATTCTAACGCGTGACTGGCCGATACAGCCGCACATTCGTTGGGTTGTCATGGGAACGACGAAAGGAGTGTTTTGTTTTAACAAGCCAGAGGCCAGAGGACTTCTCATGTCTTTGCGAGCGGCAAGTACCCCATCGATGAAACCACCACGATCAGGTGGGGACGTTTCGTAGACTTAGTAGAACTCTGATAAAAATACATCGAAGATGGAATAAAACGAGATAGAGAGGAACATCCTCGAGAGGAACGTGTGATTTGTCGCGAGAAAAAGCGATGGACGCTGCACGATCCGCGGGAGCAGTTATCTCGGGGCCCTAATGTGTATCGTTGAAATTACGAGAGGTGGAAAACGTGATATTTGTGCAAGCGCAACCGGCCCTCCCGGAATTAAAAGGCGAGAATAATTAAAAAGTACAAACACCGTGTCACCAGCGAGGGTAATTAACCTTCGTTTCTGAAGTACCGTCCTGATTATTAAAGTTGGCAAGCGACGCTCGCCACGGCAAAAGGGCAATATCCCCGAAAGTGGGAGTAGGTGCGAGCGCACCCCTGCTTTTCGCACAGAGACGAGAATAATTGGCAGAAAGTATTTGGCCGGACAGCGACGAAAAGTGAAATTTTGGACGACGATGAAAGAGAAGGAGAAACTTTCGTCCCGTTTCTTCTTCGATACCGACCAAGTCATCGGCGAGCCTGGAGAGCGTAAAATACAGAATGGTCCAACGTTGCAGGACCCGGACACCGAATGGGCTTCTTTAATCCCTTTCGCGATTTTAATTATTTTTTTCCATTCCGCGTCGTAAAAACGAAAGAAGGTCGTCCCTGGACGCGCAACGAGAATACATTGCACCGATGTAACCCGATAGAAAGGAATAAACGGAGAGAAAGAAGCAGCCCCGTTGCGCGAAATTTGCCCGAGAGAAAATTAGCGACCGGTCCACTGACTTTCATCGGGCGTTTTCCTTTGCCATGAAATTTTCCAAGGATATCACGCGAACACTTTTCCCCTGGTCGCTCGAACTTTCGACCGGTTGTCCTACGATTTTAGGAAACTCTGCCTTTAATTGGACCCGCGAACTTTTCGCACCGAACTTCTTATTAGATCTGCTTAGAGAATTGCGGATAATTATTTTCAACGACAACGGCGACGACCAAAGAGCGGGGCCGCGAGGGAGCATTTTCCAGCCTCGCCTCGAGTCTCGCGGAATTTTTGATTCCGAGGAAGAAAGTCGTATCGCGAACTTCCGGACGACCTTATCGCTAAATTAAAATCTCTTATGCCCGGTTGCACACAGGACCAATGGGATTATTCCGCGAGCAGGCTCGCTAAGCGTCGATGAAAACTCGAATTAACGACGGAACGGTGGAAAGAAACCCCTTGGTTTGTTTCCACCCTCTCATGAACCGGGGAGAGAAGGGAAGGCGAAGCTGACGCGCAATTTCACCCCTTGCCGCACGATTGTTTTTTCGCATGGACACAAAATTTGCCGAAGAACATTGCGTTCCAAATGTCAACCCTGTATCTCGACCGGCAGGATAGTTGTGGAGGGTACATTCAAAAACCGATTTTTTCAATATTTTCCATATTTATTGAGGTGCGAAAATTTCGAAAAAAATTCAAAGGCAGATGCTGCCTTTCACAGCCTCGGCTCTTGCGTCGAAATTTCTCCCCCGGAATTCTCTCCTCGCTCGATCACAATTAACGACGACGTCCCATCATCCTCTGTCCCCCCGTGTCTCAAAAATGTCGTTAAGGACCGTCCTGCCGGTGCAATTAATATAACGTCCCTTCGGCGTCCATTCGGACGACAGTTACAAATTGGAGGCGCCACAAATGGGAGGAAAAGTGGACAAACTCGCGGTCCGTTTGATCCTTCGAGTGGAGATGAGTAGGTTAAAAAAAGAAGAAGACGGACAGAAAGTGCCGGACGAGCGCGCCTCTCCGAAAGTTTTGTGTCGCGAAACGACGATTCTTGAGCGGCACAAGAGGAACAAGGGGGAAGCGACGAACCGTTCGTTTGGAGCTTCCGCCGGACTTTGAAATTGGAGATTCGTGTTTTTTCTCGCACCCTCCGTCCGTCCGCTCCTCTTCGCTCTAATTTTCTCTGCTTCTTTCTCCTCGCGCTTCCTCTCCTCCGTCGCCGGCACGAGAGAAGTTTGTCGTCGCCTCCTCTCTCTCCGGTAGTAACGTAATTTCGAGAAAATTATCTCGGCACTTTGGCACGAGGAAAGGAAAATGCCTCGGCACCGTGAGGGTCGAAGGGAGCCGACGCACTCGGTAAGTGGCTCGTTCGGCTTACTTTGCTCGTTTCAGTTATCCTGTTATTAAATACATCCTCGCGTTCTCCGTTCTTCGTTCTTCTTTCTTCGTTCTTCAAACGTTGCAATTTAAACTGGAAACTGAGAAGACAGCTTCCGGTGCTCGAGACAGCCCAGAGACTCGAGAGTTTTTAACCCTTTGGTGGAAAATTTGGCGCGAGAATTGTGCCCAAGAAGGCTCGTTTTCGTTTGCAAGGGGCTGATTTTTTCCAAAATCGTTTTAGTGCCTCGTTCGATCCTCCCACGTTTCGCAAGAATCTCGGCGGTCTATTCTCGGGCTCCGTCGTTCCAGCGTAATCGAAGGCTCTCCTCTCGAAATTATCGGAAAACAATCAGAATTTGCCGGACCGACGATTCCGATCCGCCGCGCGTTAAATCCTCTCGGCGCTCATTTATATTTTGAAACGTTATAAATCATCCCCCGTCCTTCGTCGCGATAACGAAGAAACCGTAAACAAATCATCCCCCTCCCCGTCTTCCAGGTCGTCGGACAATGGGGACCACCGGGAGGGATGATGGCATCGAGCTTGTTATGGCGCACTCTCGATCCTCCAACGATTTACAATTCGTGGCGCAAACTATGGCGTCACGCCCGCTCGGAAATTAATTCGAACCGTGCTATTTACGACGAGGTGTGCAACTGTGTCTATTGTAGAGGTATTTGACGCGTTTATCGCAACATTCGTGAAACTTCGTTGAATCGTCTTCGACCAGGGCAAGTTCCTCTCGAGGAGCGGGCGTCGTGGCCGACGTTTTCGCTGCTACGATCGACAGATACTATAATTCGCTTCTACAATGTACTCGATGCTGACCAAGGGCTTTCAAGGTACAGTAAAACTTCGATAAATGCAGAGATTTCGGGGGCAAAGCAGTGCTCTTATCGAGTACCGGTGTCGAATCTGTGTTTACATTAGGGCTCGAGCCGAGTGCGAACTTAGAAAAAGACGGACGGTAGAATACAAACTTGTTTATTTATTAATTTTTCTAAATGTAACTTTCCCGAATGCATTTTTGAGATTCTTCTGATTAAAATGATACCAAACACGATATAGTTTGAATTATGTAAACAGTAAATAAATTTATTAAATATTAAGTAAATTTAATTTAAACTATATCGTGTTTGGTCTCATTTTAATCCGAAAAATCTCACAAATGCGTTAGCAAATGTTTAAAAAAAATCGAAAATGAAAATGATGGACCCTCGAATTAGTATTGCCTCACCGATACATTCGGGTGGTATCACGTGACGCTGCTCCCTCGTCGAGCGTCGAGGTTCGCCAAGGGGGATAGTCATGATGCACTTATCGAGGGAGACTTCTCGTGCCTTTATCGAGGTTTTCCTGCCCTCGATGCTGACCAAGGGCTTTCAAAGAACCCGCATTAAGTAACGAACAATGAGGTAAAGAGTCCTATGCTCGCAGTCGACGAATCGCGCGCGAATAACTACTTAATGTCGGTCATCCAGCGGCACTTGCGCCGCGCCGTTCCGAGTATCGTTTCGCTGAATTTCAATGGTTCTCGTAAAAACCGAGAACTCGCCTTTCATCCGCTTGCAAAGTAGCTGCCGCGATCGACTCTACATCGAAGCCTACATTTTATGGGAACTAAAGGTATATTTCTATGGGTACTCGGGATTCGGTGAGCGCGAAGTTTCTTGCAAGAGGTGGCACTCGAGCCTCGTTATATTTGCATAAAGCGGACAATAGCGGGCGCGATGGCGAATGGTTATTGGAAGGAGGAAGTTAAACGACCGTGTTTCGACTCTTTCGCCGTTGAGGGTGATTATAGTCGCTCGCTGTTATCCGCTTACAAACGACCATAATCGCGCGGGGTCCTTCGACGCGGTAATCGAGGGTCTTCCACTTCGAGCTTTTCGATGAAACTTCACCGATGAGAGTAGAGTAGACTCTCGTGTAAAGCGAGCTCCTTCAACGCCAATTTCTATATCGCGACGAAGATATTGCGTCTACTGTTTTCATGTAACGCGAAGCTCCGTGCAACGCGGCAAATAATAAAGTACAGGAATCACCTGACTTCAAAACTGAATCTGCTTCGGTCGAACGTTAGATTGTTTTCTTCGTCGTTATTTCCGTGGATCGTGATTCCAAATTTTGACTAAAAGCAGCTTAATTCGAACGAAACTCCAACCTGATCCATCGAACTACGTATTATCTGAATTGCAAACGTTTCCGTTCCGAGCGCTCGTGAATATTTTCAGCATATATTTCCGTACTCCCGGAATATACGGTATTTAATCTAACCCGCTTCCTTTCTCGCGTCGAGACCTACGAGCTTCGTATTTTTCTTCGACGCGCCTGCCGTACGTTTCTCGGCCCGGGACGTCGGAAATTTTACGATTTCTCCGCGTTTTCGGCACATTCGACGCATTCGGCGTTTTTGCGATCGTACGATCATAAATATTGCTATTAGCTCGTCCATGTCCGAGATATCGTCCGCCCGAAACGCCACCCTCGATTCCTCCCCCGTTCTCCCCCGATCCGCCCACCAACCACCGTCGATTCACCCTCCAAAGGGTGAACTCGACTCGATCATTCGTCTCACGTCGCTCGCAACATTTTTAATTTAAGTTCGACGCGAGCCAGCTCCGCTTTCTTTCCCGCCTCCCATCTACGCGACTGGAATGGATTTCGAATAGCTTGTAACGCATAGATAATAACGCTGTCGGCAGACTCCACCTTTCCGACTACCGACGCTGCTCCTGGACGAGCCAAGAGTTGCCCGCTGAAATTTTCGCGAAGCAAGAGAAAACGACGAGAATCTAACCCAGACAAAAGTTGGAAAGCCCATCGGAGCATCGTTTCGCAGAGATTCGAACGTTGCCGGTAACAATTTTACCTTCTCGATGAGTATTGCGCTCGCGTTTCGAGATAACGCGAAAGATAAACGGTATCGGGCCGCGGATTATCGGAGAATCAGGAACGAAGCCTTTCCTCGAATAATAACGCGACGCGTGGGTCGAAGGGGCCTCGTGCCTCGTCGAGGCGAGGGGAGCTACTTTGATCGCTGCTCGGGGAGTTTAACTTCCGACGTCATTAGGAATTTCTTTCGTCCTAACGAGAACCGATCGAGAAGAAGGGATTTGACGCGGAACTCGGGAAAGACCTAAGGGCGGAGACTCTTCCAGGAGCGAAGTATCGCGTCGTTTCGCCCAGTTATCGACTCGCGTAGTTTATGCGAGTCGTCGATACCTAGATCGCTCGTGGCCTCGTCCGATCTCGAGGCAGTGCGACCTCTTAATGCCGCGACGAAGAACGTAAGACCGTTTCCCATTGTTCGCTTCCTTCCCCTCGTCCAAGTTTCGAGTTCTGCCCGCAAAGATAGGATTTACGCTGATCCTCTTCCATTTTCACTTTTTTTTTCGAGAAAATTCTCGACTCGTTTAACGACCGCGCACGGCCGCCGGAACGTCGAGCACAAAGCGGAACTCGTTATCGAGATCCTCGATTGGGACGTTGCTCTCGTACTTCATTGCCCCTGGTCCTCGTTATTATTTGCACCGAGGGTGGAAATAGAAGTTACCGCAGATACGTCTGGTTATCTGAAATAGTTGGGCTGGATTTCGAGGGTCCCATCTGCCAGCAATTTGCCCGTCCTTTCTCCGTTGTCCCTCGTTGCATCGCCGGGACGAGAAGCGACGTGCACGCGTTAAGGATAAAGTCGTTACTCCTTATGGATAATAACGTTTAACGAGAGCTCCGTACGCTCGAGTTTGTTCTTACCGATAAGATTAACCCCAACGCGCGTCGTAAATCAAAAGCCTCGAGGAATCGAGCTTCTCCCTCAGAGACGCGCTTTTGCCGAGCGTCTGCCTCCCCGAATACCGACCAATTCGTCTCTCCTTCTCCCAAGAGAAAAATACTCGATTCTCGTAATTTCGACGCAAGCCGAACCCGAGACGAAGCGACGGCTTCGTGGACGGGAAATTTTGGCCGGATGACTTTCGTCGCGATTGTCGGGCTCGTTTGGAACGAATCCGAGAGAGCGAGATAACGCAATTCTACGGAGCACCTGTCGGAGTTCGGTACAAAGGCGATATTTATCGCGTTTCAATCTCCCGCCGAACCCGAAGGGGAAACTCGTGAATTACCGTCGACAAATCGAGGGAAGAGAGGCCGAGGCGAAGGAGGATCCCGGCGAGGAATAGCAGAGGAACGACGCAGAGATCCATCGACACGGCGGGCGCTCCTTTCCCCTCGAGTATCCAGAAATTTCTCGCAAGCTGAAACGCCCGGCGAGCCGTTCCTCTCCATCGAAACAATGATGAAAATAGAGGGCACAGGAACGCCGGGGATCGTCGATAAATTGAAACTAAAAGCCGGCTTTGTAGGTTGGATCACCGCGGGCCCGATCGCTATCTCGCGGCGGTGTAACCACGGTGATAAATCCAATTGAATAATCGCGACGCAGCGTTACGCGCTCCTCGTCCCACCGCTCATTTCATTATCGGGCAGCGCGGAATCGTTCGATAATTGCCGTCGATTTTCGATTCCACGAAATCGAAGGCCCGTTTCGCGAGCTGGACGTCCGACGGGTGCCAGACGGCTGCCAACCGGCTGGCTGCGGATGTCGCCCGCGAGCTTCCATTTCACCGCGGCTTCCGGCGCCTTCGTCAACGGACTCGTCTTCACGTTCGACCTGCATCGCGCGGAGACTCCGTGGCTTTCACCTTCGTCTTTGGCAACGGTCGAAACTCTTCGTCGTAATCGCCCCCGCGATTGCCCTCCGGAGGGTACTATCGACGGTTTCGCGCTTTCGGGGCAGCTCCGTGATTTCTGCCGTAAACAGTTTCGAGACAAACAGTTCCTTCCGAATGCGAGATTGCGTAAGTGCACGGTGGAGAGCGAAAAAACGACGGGCTGCGATCAACTTCACCGAGTGGTGTTACCCTCGACCTACCGAGGGAGCCAAAATTTCTTTGAGAAACTCCCAAAGTTCCTGACGCTCCAACTTCTTCGTCTTTCCGTACCGATTTTTGTGAATGCAAGCAGTTCTATCGTTGAATAACTTTCCCCCGTTGTTCTTCTGATTTTAACGTTATTCCGAATTATCTCGAAACGTCCGATATCGGTGTTACGCGATCGCGTGAATTCCCCGCGCGGTTGAACCAAATCGATCG
Source organism: Cerceris ruficornis (assembly GCA_963989415.1). NCBI lineage: Eukaryota > Metazoa > Arthropoda > Insecta > Hymenoptera > Crabronidae > Cerceris > Cerceris ruficornis. The sequence goes on from OZ022518.1 coordinate 32,546,732, forward strand.
CCACCGAAAATTTTCGAAACAGAGCTCCGATCCGCAAGGTTGCAAGGGTCGAAGTCTCCCTCGACCCGAGCTTCACACTTTTCGAAGACGACTCGAAGAGCTTGGGTCGACAAAAACGTTTGCCCGCTCGACGAACTACTCCGTGCTGCTCGACGCGCGAAAGAAACGAATCGTTTGCCGATACTCTCAATTATCGACCTGCCCGCGTTTCGTTTCAAACACGGCAGACGTCCTTCATTTTTTTTTTCATGGGAGCCCATCAAACATTCGACTTGTGCTCGTCGAGGCACTTTCGCACCGAACGTTCGACTCGCACTAACGTCAAAGGGATCTCTCGCTCCTCCCGAAGACTCAGCATCCCCTAAGCGTCCCGAGAGCCGATGAAACGTGTTCAACGTACCTTCTTGGATGTTTTCCAAATGCACCTTTGCCTCGGCGTGTCTTCGATGCACCAGCGTCTCGCGAATTCTCCGCAAAAAAACCCACAATTTCCCTGGCAAGGTTTCCCGATGTGTTCGTTCGTTTCGGAAACACGGAGCCGCGACGAACGCGAAAGACGTTACGAGTGCGCCGCGACGCTGACTGAAGAATTTCGCGGCGAGTCGCGAATATATATATATATACATATATATATACGTATATAGACGTCTGCGAGGAGTACCTGGACGCATGCGTTACAGGGCGTCGGGACGCGCCGGGACGCGTCGGGACGCGATCAAACGGTGACGGTATTTCGTGGAGGCCGGGAGGGTGGGAAAAGTTCCGAAGGCTCTGTGAGACGTTTTTCGGAGATGATCGGAAATTTTGACGGATGAACTTTAACCCTTTCAGGGCCGAGCGCAAAAATTGATGAAATCAGTGACACATGCATGTCGATATTTGTGGAAAATCGTAGTCAATGTGTGTATCTAACATCGCTAGGAAAAATGTAAGAGTCGATCGTTGAATTTCAAAAAGTAGGTACAAATAAGAATAATCGTCGTTTGGCCATACTTCGATATGGAACCCGCGTTATAGGGCAGAAATAGCGTATTTTCAGGTATTTTTTGATAAAATGACTAACATCATGCAAGAAAAGTAAATAATTATCGAACGAACGCGGTGTCGGAAGAGTCGCCAACGACGATACCCATACTATACCTGTTCCGATGCGTCGGACGGAAGGACGCAGTTAATTGAGAAGCAGAAGGAGGAGGAGAAGCCTCCAAGGAAGGCACGGTGGAACATAATAATGACAATAATAATTGGAATAGTCGCACGAAGTTGGGTTAATAGCGGGCGGATCGGGCAACGACGAGCAAGAATGCGCGCCATCGTCGTTTAAATTCGCTCGGCTGTTGGACGAAAGTATAGATCGGTCCTCGCGCTGCATCCTCTCGATTCCTCCCGCGCGCGCGAGAGACGACGCGTCGACGCGGAGCAATTTATTATCCGCACCCTCGTGAGGTAGGTTACGATCCAGCGGCATTCGTTAATGCGAGACTGAGTCGTCAGAGACAATAAGTCGGGGTTAAGAGCCAATCATTCCAACTTTGTTCTTTTTGTTCCACTGCTCCGCTTGCCAGTTTTTCGATCGAGGGAAGGCGGAAGGCCGAATGGGCTCGGATGGGCCACTTTCGTCCGAGTCCTGGTGAAACTGTACTCTCTTTCTTTCGCCATGGTGATAGCTGTTATCAAGGAAATATTTAATATCTCTGCTGGTTTGCGCCGAAAGAATATTCAGGGCGGTAATCGTACAGATCAGTTATTTTATTTATCGGTGACTTTCTCGTGGAACAAAGTTACAGAGTTCCTGTCTATTCCGTGTCTAACAGCCAAGTGTTCAGCCGTTCCCGGGTGCGTAGAAGCGCGGTGTTGCCGCAATTCCTTATCTCTGTGTGTTTTGTGGTGCCCTTTTTCGACGTCGCCGTCCCCTGTCCTCCGTGCCTTCTCGAAAGCCCCCATTGCCAATTTCTTGGTATTTCTCAGGAAGGAGGATAGAGGTCACATTTTGGTAGAGGCACGCTAGCGCCGTTGCACCGATATTCCCGAAGGTCCGCGCTGAACGTTGAATCAACCACGCGGACTGTTCAGCGTTATTTCTCGCATGACGTAGTTTTTCCCGTTTCGAGGTTTTAGAATTCTTTTGCTCGACCATCGGAACTTCGCTCCATCGTCCGATGAACGCGAGAACTTTTGCGAATTTTTTGCCGCAATCCTGCGGACGACGTTGGAACGATTGAAACGAGGACGTCGCGCGACCTGGGATCGACGGGAGGAGGATAAAGATGAGAATGAATCGGACGGCATCGGACGCCTACCATTTATGGTGTATTTACTCTACCCACGATAACTGTTCGTTGACCCAATAGAGGTTGAGCCATCTCGCACGGTACAAACGGCAAAGACCTCCGGCTTTCTGGCGTCTATCGAGGAACGCGTTGTTTTGCCCTCGTTAAAAATTAAGTTTCTCGTAACGAGGTAGCGGAACGACACGCACGTTTCTCTCTGGTTTTTCTCTTGGTATCCTTCCCTTCTATTTCCGTCGTTCTCGTTAGGAGACGACCTCGTCGGCAGTTGCGACCGTGTATCGAGCAAACATTGACGAAGAGGTCGTGCAACTTGGCGCAAACGGCGCACGGCTGCAATCGTGCCCGATCGCGTTTCATTCATCGACCTAAAATTACTGAAATGCGACAAAAACGGCTTTTGAAATTTCAAGCGGCATCTCGAGAGGGAAAGGTCGAGGCCGATCGTCGATATTGGCCGAACAAAGTCATGGAAAATGGGGGTTGCGTTTGCCGACGCAACGGGGAGGACGTAAAAATAACTTTTACGAGGCGAGAGAAGGGACGACGTTTCGCGCGCTCCTTTGCCTCACGAGAAACGGCTAGACAGAGTTACCTGTCTCGCGGACGATTGAAATTTACGATCGACAAGTGAGCTCGTAATCGCGTCATCCGCCGAGAGTAGAGGCACGACTAGCAAACTCAATTGTCCATGGTTGTATGGCTGTAAACGATTACACGCAAGAGCGCGGCGCCGAAAGTCCCGAAATTCCGCGCCCTCGACGATCGGACGTCGGAACGTCGTAAATAGAATTTCTCTCGAAGTCTTTCCGAGGAACGGCGCATCGCGGATACCCCGGGGTTCGTCGAAGAGTCGCGGAGAGGAAGCAGCGTCCTTCGTAGCGTGTTTTCCGATTCCGTCGAAACTTTCGGCGGAGAAGTCCGATATTTGTCTCGAGCACCTCGTCCCGGAAGTCTCGACGGAACGAGTATTCTCGTCCTTTGGCCCGACGAGTCGTCGGGACGCTCCACCGGAAGGGAAAATTGTGGAGGCATCGTAACGTAGAAACAGTATTGCGAAAAACACCCTCCCGTTTTTTTCTCCGTCTCCCTCTCCCTCCTCCTTCGCCTCGATTCCCTCTCGCGAAGCAATTACGTCCATGAGAAATTGCCGCGCGGAATATTTGTGGCCTTCGAGAGGATGCGGAGATATTTTCCTCCTCTTTTCTCGGAAAACCGCGATAATATTAATAACGGTAAAAGGATATCGTGGAACGCAAGCTCGAAACGTTCGATGCAACGTTTTTCCCGGCAGGTGCTTTTTATCCGCGCTGATTTTATTGCGATGCAAAACCACGATATTGGTCCGCACGGATGACTCTCGCGTTCGTTGCAACATTTAGCGAGCGAGAGAAACCTATACGTGGATTCCTCTTTCTTAGCTGCGCTTATCAAACTTGAAATTTCCACGAACATTCGCAGCGTAGCGATGACAATGCACGATCTTGACGTGCAACGTAACCAGTGAGTCCTCGTATTTTTATGAAATATAGATCTATTTGGAAATTTCCGTGCCTGCAGGGGGCAAAACGTGTAAATTGTATTTTTAACACGTTCCGTGCCACGTGTACCATTTATGGTACACGTTAAACTTGAACTTCAGGCCACGTGCACCATAAACGGTACACGCAGACATATTTGTTTAATGCGGTGAAAACATATATTTTATGACAAATTTAATTCTGGAAAATTTACTTCCACCAAGGAATGAAACATTATAAAAGATGCAGTATAGAACATAGCACATAAATTTGTGTAATTGTTATATATACAGTAATTAATAATTATATGTAATGTTTGACTTTTCTAAAACATGAGATGCATAAAATCGGCTTGTGCGGGCAATCGCTGCAAAACGACACTACTCTTCTAGTTTTTTGTCTTGCCACTTCAGTACCGAATTTTTTTACATTTTGTTTGAAAAGTTTCGACCTAACTGACTTTTACAATCGAACTTATTGCAGCGCCGTGTGTACCATAAAAGGTACACGATGTGATAACTACTCTGAACAAGATAGTTACCTATGAATTAATGATGCAATGAAATATCGTGTGATATTATATCAATCTTGAGTTAAAACATCAAACGGCCTGAACGACGAGTCGGTCAAAAACGGCTTGGCACGGAACGTGATAATTGACGCGAGAATGGAGTATATCCCGAGGCTCGAAGTGCAAACGACGAATGAAAAGATTAATTTACGATTTTAACGGAAGGAACGTCCCGTTTTTTCTTCAGACTGCCAGTCAGACTGTCAACCAGCCTGCTTGCCAACCTTTCACCCCATGCACGGAAAGATTCTCGAGAGGGGTGGCGCGACGGCTCTCCTCTATCCTTGGGCACTATCGAGAGAGATTGAGTGGTCGATCCGCGGGGAGTAAAAGTTAAGACGACCCCATACTCCCTGCTTTCGGCATGGGGTCGATGGTTCGGAGCGGCAGGGACACGAAATGCTAGTAACTTACCGAAAGGGATTTCCATCTCCTTCCTTCTCGCAGACGTGGCATCTTGCACCTCCCATAGCGCTTCCCTTTTGTCGTTCGCACGATCGACAACCGCCTCTTCCTTCCTCCGAATCGTTTCACTCTAGATTTTGCGCGAGGCTCGCGACGCGAATGGAGTTAAAAGTTCGAGCTCGCAATTAACCCTTTCGGTACCACTGGAACGCGTAGAACCCAAAGAAAGTTTAACAGCTACCGTTGAGACAAACATTTATGTAAGGTGCATTCGACGTCCCAAGTTCGGTGTTTTGCACTACTTTGCGCTCATTTCGTGAGAACTTCCAAAAAAGATGTGTTGATCGAAATGAAATGACTGATAAGAACGCTTTACTTAAAACCTGTTTCCGATTTCTTGCAAAAGTGGCACAGAAAGAGTCAATGAACCCGACTGCAAATGGAGGTAACCGCTTCTGGAAGATTTTGCTCGTATCGTTTAACGTCCCATAGCCTCACTGGTCCACGGTTCCCATCTAAATTTGCGGGTCCCAGGCGGAAGAACCGTGGCAGAAGCGGGTGAAAGTGCAAAATTGGAACAGCGGCGACATCGTAGCTCGATACTTAGAAAATTTAAAGTACGAGCGCGCCAATGAATTCGGTCATTTACAGCCAAGCGAACCCTGTTGCCCGGAAATTATTTATAGCCCTTCCTTCTCCTAGATTTAATCTTAAGGCGGCCGCTACGGGGGATTTTCCTCGGTCCCCTCGTGAAGGGACTGTAACGCATCGATGCACCTACTCCGGCGATTATTCTGCCGCTGCGTTAATATCGGGGGAAGCGAGACTCCCCCGGTAGGACCTCGCGTTTCGCCGAAACACGTAACGTCTTAATGGGACGAGAGAAAAATACGACGCTTATCGTCGAAACGAAGTTCGGTCGAGAACTGTCGACGACTCGTCGACTACCGAGGGCGCTTAAACGACTCCCCGAAACTCGGAGAATACCTAATGCTCGCAGAGTCGGCTCCACGGTTTTTTGTCGAAGTAGGAGGTGGATTTTTGTATGAACCGAGCGTTTCACGGTGAATTCCTTGCTTCGACTTTTCGTCGGACTCGGTCAGTGAGCCCTGGGGGTAAATTTGACATTTTTCGTGTGCGATTTGTGCAGTCGGCCCTCTATAACTTGCTCTTCACTTGGTCATTTCCTATTACAATTATTCCACGTAATTATCCCTTGCCCATAGTCCTTACCCGCGTTGTTTGTTTTGTTTATCCAATATCACCACACTCTCTCTTATTTTATTTTATCATATACATGTTTTATTTATTATATTCTCTAGCTATAGTTACATTGTTGGTATATGTGCATCATTTTCATGTGTACCGTAACTATTGTGCTCTCAATGCATACTAAAGGACAATTTTCCCATCAATAAAGAATAATATTAATAATAAAAATAATAACGCGATTAATTCGTTCCGCGTTACAAGACTCTGAACGCGCCTGAAACTTTTGGCGCTAAGCGAAATGACCCCAGCTCGAGGTCGAAGTACGAAACAACCACCACGATAATATGCTGGAACGGTAAGAAGGCAGCTGAGACGGAAGGGGAGATTAATCTCGTACCGCATTTCCCCGCCATGTCGGTCCTGGAAAACTGAGATGGACGAATGACAACCGAAAATGAAACACTACTTTCGTCGTTCACATGACGACGCAACGAATGGCGGGTCTCTCTTGCCAAAAGCGCGTCAAAATCGAAAATGCGTGAGGGAGAGGGATGCCCCTATACGTCTGGCGAATCAGAGCAAATTACCCCTCAGCTGCCAACTTACCGTTCCAGCGTAATATCTCGTCGCTGCTTCAACTACCGTATTTCAGCCACTGTACTCTCCGATCGACCCCTGGTATTGCACCGCGACTTCGCAGCAACGATATAACACCGTGTTCGATAAGTAAAAGCATTTTAACGTCCAGCTGTAAAATTTCTTTTTCAAACGAAACACGCAATTTGGGTTCCGGAGGATGGAATCTTTCGATCTATACGTGCCGAGCGTTAAGTTACTTAATTTAGCGAGCGCGAGGTGCCCCTCGAGCGGCGAACGGTTCTCGGAAAGGAGCGACCACACGAAAATCTAACGAGCGTGTTATTTCGTTATTTCTCCTCGATGAGCTTATCGACGGAAGTGGAGGGCGTTAGGCTCGGATCACGATAAATCCGCGTTTCGCGATTGCGCTAGAAAATTATACGTCCGCCGCGGTAATTCGTGCGTCACGAAACTCGCGTGTGATATGCAATTAAATATATCTACGACTCGACTTTTCCCGTTTTTCCGAGATTGCGGCGACCGGTATCGCGTCGATTAATACGAAGTACTAATTGCGATCGTCACGAGAGACGCGCAATTAATTTAACCGACAACTTTCGCCCCTCCACTCTCGTGAATTCCAAATTTCCGGGATTAAGTTATTTCTTCAAAGATTTTCATTAATTTTCCTGACTTCTCTACCAATAAAGGACATCGTCCTGCACATAACAGCAGCAATAATGTGCCCTTGTACGAGCGAAAGGGTTACGAGTCCATCCTCGAGGCGGGTCCCCGTCGTTAAAACCATGCTACTACGTTCCACGTCGCCTAATACCGTTAATAAGTAAAGACGATTTCGTAAAAACGTTACGTACGTCGATGGTAAAATTAATGGAGCACTCGGCAGCCGTTTGCACGTAAACGTAATATCGCGAGGAAAGGGAGGAAAAAGGAAGGAGCGTAGAAAGTTTACTGGTAGTGGAGAGCTACTACATAGATATATATATATATATATATATATATATATATATTAATTTCGTCCTCTTCATTTTTTACGTTTTCGGCGAAACGGCGAAATAACTCTAATCTCACGTTCGTTCTTGTTGCAGGCGATAAACGTGGACGGATTTTCTCGTTTCGCCGGTGAGCCGCGATGCGAGGGCCCTTGAAATGTTACTCACGTATCCGTGGCTTGGAGTCGATGGATTTCGATGGCTTCTCCTGCTCCTACCTGATAGACGCAGCCCTCCGGGAGGGTAGCGAGAGGGTAGGTAGAGGGTAGGTCACGAAACTACGCTACAAAGCATTAGCGACCATTCAATAAGTTCCGCTGGAAACTCCCAGGTACGTGCTTCCCTCCTCCGACGACGGAAATTTTCTACTCGTTACGTGTTTTTCTCTCCGTCGGGCGCGAGTTAAATGCCGACTTTCGTATCGCGACTCGTCGAGCTGCAGCACAGACCGATGTCTTCTTTTCATGCCCCCTCGGAATTAAGATTAAATTTCCTAGCCCCGGAGCAAAAAGAAACGAAAGACGTACGATCCGAGACGACCGAGAAAATTGTAGAAAGAAATTCGAACGAGGGCGGACTCTTGAGAATCGAGGTGAACCTCCGATCGTCTCGTCCGTTTACTTTGGCTGATTTTTTCGTCGTTGATCGCTCGTTGCAAAAACGTCCGATGAATCGGCGAAGAGTTTAACTCCGTCTGGAGTTTTCGAGCAGCGAACTAACGGCATTAAAAAGGAGACGCGTTTCATAAGAATATCCACTTTATTCGCTCAACTTGGCTTTGTTCGTTTCCAGTGTCCCTTTTATTACAATGCGATAGACCGTTAATAATAACAGACGTAACAGTAGCGACGATATAACGCATGTATAATAATAGTAGTAAGTATTGTAATAATAAATGTAATAATAATACCGTATTTACGTAAACAGGACACGTTAAAGTTTTCAAAAGTGGTTACTTTTCATTCGTGGTACCGTATCGTTAAGTTCTACGAGAAAGGTCGTTATAATGCTTTACAAAAATGGATTGTTTGCAAACACACCGAAATCCGGCGTATCGATTATCACAAGATCACTGAGCGCCAGGGCGCGCGGACTTCTCGTTTTCATGAAAACTAAGCGTGTCATGGGAAAAAAAAGAAAAAAAATGGAAATGTTTCTTTCTTTCACTCACACTTTCTCTCTTCTCTCGCTCTCTCTCTCTCCCTCCCTCCCTTTTCTAAATGCCTAGGAAAATTCAGCTACTAGAAGATGCGTATAAAAAGAACCGAACTCGTCCTCAGCTCCACGTGGGAATTGGAGGTTCGACAGCGCGATCGCTCTAACTTGGACCCTGAAATCGAAATCCTAATCGGGAAAGCAAGGAAAATTTGCTTCTCTCGCGGATCCATGGGGCTTTATGCCAAACAACACCAACATTTTCCTTCCCAAAATTATGTACACCGTCGATTAACGCAGAGAAGCTACCGAGGTGCCTTCCGTCAGCGGAGATTCGCGCGATCGCGTTCGAAGGTCCAGATTAGACCGATTCGATCGTATCTGTACAAACACATGTTGAACTGTTGAGTCCATCGCAATAGTAATTTCATCCGGGTAATTGCGTTTATGAAAAATTTCGAAATCTGCGCTTCTCTTTATCCTGACTTAAACGTTTCCTTAGGATTGGAGGAACGTTCTCGACGCGACGAAACGCAGGGAGCAAATATATACAGACATTTGCCGATTTACAATTTCGTAACAGGAAGGAACACCCTGCGCAGTCGTTCGCGATCCATCGACGAGGAAAAGCGCCGATCGTTTTTCTACGTTAAAAAATTCATGACCGATCCCACGCCATTGATGCGCTCGAAGCTGCCTTGAGATACGAACTCCCTTCCCTCGATCCCTTCCTCTCTCTCCGATCGACAGCTTTAAAAATTGTTCGATTTGGATGTCGATTCTCTCGAAAGCACAGTTTCGAAATATCACAAAGGAAGAAAACGCGTGTTTCACGTTTCTCGTCAACGCCGCGGGCGATCTACTACGTGCAGCCTCTCCTGAGTTCAGTCGTATTCGCGAGGGGACTCGTTCTTATTGAACAGACTGTCCCTCTCCTCTTGAGTCGACGGAACGTCCGTGGTCGTGGGCCTCCGGGCCTTTGGAACTTTGCTCACCTTGCTGAGACCCTCGGTAAGGCCGCTTCCGCCGGAAACACTGGAAAAGATACTGAGATCGTCACATTAGAACCCGATAGAGCGAACGACGATGAACTTTAAAAAAGTCACTACGAATAAAACGGGAGCGTGACCAACCGATCGAGAGATCGCGACGAATTGTAATTTTCAACGTGCGAAGTAACGTCACGACCCAGGCTACGTTACTCGGCCGCAGCGACTCGAGAGCACCCACGGAGAAACTAAAATATGCGAAGCGAATGGAAGGGAGAAGATTGTGCCATCTTGCCGGATCTCTCGGTTTACTTTGTGCGAATGAATTTGAAACTTTCTGTATACTCCCGTAGACGCGCTTCTGCGATAAACACGATTACCGTCGAGGAGCCGCCGACACGGAACAAGATTCCTGCGCGTTGCCAATTAGCACCGCCAAGAGCCAGTTAAGAGAGACCGAGACTCTGGGCCACCGATAATCGCGCAAGCGCGTTCCAAGATTCGCGGTAACGATCGAAACGTGTCACTGTCGTCGATCAATCCGAAAAGCTGAACCCCAGGAACACCGACATCCGAGTCATAGAGCGTTCGGCACTGTAATCTTAAGAACGTGGCAATATACTCGGGCGTTTCAACAATTTCAACTGCTCCGATTCGTGAAATTCGCTGTTTATTATCTTTTCACTGCTCTCGCTGTGCCGTCTGTATTCATCCTCGGCGATGAGACGCATACCGGTGGAAAGTTTGCGCGCAGCACCGCAATTCAAAGTCCACGATTACAGTTCGAAAGGTATCGCTTCGGAAACCCTATACTCTACGTGCCTGCATTGCGAATAGTAATCGGCCCCTCCACGTATCCTGCGCTCTCAGAGGTCACGAAATGTTTTTAGGAACCGCGTTCCTCGAAATATCGAGGAATTTCACGATTAAAGTTATTTTAGATGAACCGAGTCAGCCGATCGGGCCGCGTATCTGGCAAACGTCGGACCAGAAGCGGCTCGGGGAGGGACCCGATGCGATCTCCCGATGCATCTAGGTGCTCCCAAAGTGTCGTTGTCAAAATTCATTGGCGACGATCGTGCACGTTCATACGCAAAAATAAAATATCAAAAATAGTTTCGACCAAATTGACACTCACACGACATCCATTTCGTCATCCTCGTCGGCCTTTTCCGTATCGTCGTTCGCAACCGTGAAGTAAGGATTCGCGGAGGCTGGTCGGAATTTGTATCCGGTCAGGACGAAGAAGACGTAAGTGGCCATTTCTCGGAACATCTCGTCCAGCCACTCGTATTGAAATGGTACGGTAATCTGGAAACGTGGCGGGAAAACGGTCGGTGAGGCAACTCCGTCGTTGCGCGAGGTATAATTACTTTAGGCGGGTAATTCGGAGGACGCGGTACCTTCAGTAAGTACACTATAATTCTCGTGAAGTAAATGTAGCAAACTATCATGATGTAGAAATGCCTGAAGAGCTTGAGCTTGCGCAAATTGTCGGAGTGCGCGGCCACCTGCAGGTGCCTGATACTCCATGCCACTGGAAATAGAATGGCACCGCAGCACAGCAAGTCCACGAGGATGAAAACGTCTCGCCAAGTCTTGTGCTCGACGTCGCCTTCCTCGCTCTCTTCGATTATTATCTCCGCGACGTTCGCCAGTACCTGCGGAAAAACAGAAAATAAGGGAAAAACGTGTCAGCGGACTTATCGAACGCTCGTTAACCCCTTGCCGTACAATTACGATTGACACTCGTTATGCGGTGAATTGGATAAGAAACTTTCAAGTTTCGCAAAGCCTACGAAACTGAAAGTATCAGTGAGACGCGACACGATAAAATTATTTCTATCATATTAATATTACGTTAAGTTATACGATATATCAGGAATCACCGATCAATTTTTATTTTGCCAATTTAATTCTGAATTATTGCGGTGGCAGTCAGAAAATAAATGGTAGGGCAAGGGGTTAACGCTAGATCCGCGGCGTTAAATCTGTTGCACTTAACGCTAGAACTACCCACGATCGATACCGTGCACTTGGAGATAATTAATAGCATGTTAATAGGAAAGTATAAAAGTATAACGCGCGACATGTTGAACGATAAAATGCTCACACTTGGCAAGATAGGCACAGAAAAATGGGGAAGTGGAGCGTTAGGAACTTTGGGACTTTTTGAAAGAAATTAACGCTAGAACTACCAGACCAGTCGAAATGACTGGTACACAATTTTTTCAAAAAATTCTCCAAGTTTAAAGAAAATTTATAGAATAAATATTCTACGACCACGTCAAAGAACATAAATCACCGAATCGATCATCTTTTCCGCCTCTCCATTCCTCTTTTTATCAAAGTACTTATTTAATATATTAGACTATAATAAATCTTACGTCGGTAGTTCTGGTGTTAAGAAGCAGTCATTTCGACTATCTTGGCAGATCTAGCGGTTAACATATCGAATAAGTTCCTCGGAAGAATCGTCGCGGTAACGAAGATCAGCCAAGTAATTTGCGTGTTACGCGGTACACGTGAAATATTCGCGCTACTGCTTCTCTCGAAATTTGAGAAATGTTTACAAAAAAAGTAGAAACTCGTAGATTTAGTACGAATGAATTCTTCCACCTTTCGTGGATAACTCGGCTACAAACCTGCAGCGGTATGACGATCATAAACAGCTTCTTGTCTCTGTCGGCTAGAATATGCTTGATAAACGTCCATCCCGTGCCAACCAGTACAATGGTAATGAAAAGAACGGCTCCCTTTAACAGGTGAGTAATGTAATACAGAATTGCCCACGCGGCTACGTGCTCTCCCTTCGTCTGTATAAAATGGTAATTAATTCCGTGAAACAGCAACGACAGAGACTTGAGGTACACCAGAACAGCCATTAAGTAGTGAATCTTAAAAACGGGGTGCCTGCGCAGAAGAGAGGAAGCCGTTTATCGAAGTGTCGCGCGAGAATCCAGCGGACGACCTTACCTGCTCTTCTTGAGAATGAACACCCAAAAGCAGCCGGACAGGAGGAACAAAAGTGCCATCATGAAGTACAACGCCGGTAGGGGCATTTCGCCCGCGCTCAAAAAATTCCCTCTGTTGATCTCGGCTATTTGTATCTAAAAATACCGCGAAATTGAAGATTCGCGAGAATTCCCATCTCGATCCCGTTCACCGGGCAATTGGCCACGGCATTGGCGCGCTCGATAATCCTAAATAGTTTCTCACCGTGAAGTCCAGGGCGACTCGAGAGTCATACTTGTAATTGGGACAGTTATGGAAGTACAAGTTGTAGACGCCCTCCTCTTCCTCGCTGGCGACGTAGAGGGCGAAGCTGGTGTTGTAATATCGCTCGCCCCGCACGATTTGCATGGTCATCGGAAGCTTGAGACGAGAGCAGAGGCTGCTCTCCAATCTCGTGTCGGGCTCGTCGTCGTTGACGGATCTCTCCATGCCTGAAATAATCTTATTCTAAACGTCCGCGAGAGACCCTCTCCTCCTCCCGCTCATCCGTCACTTCCTGGAGGAGCGTTTCTGTACTTCTAAGCTCGCTAAACAACGCAGGGCGATCCGGAAATTACGAAGGACAAATGAACCGGTCTCGTCGTCGTCGATTTCCTTGAAACATCGTTCCGTTTGTGCAGGGTGTGCCGTTTGACTCCGCAAACGAATACAGAAGTGGATCTTGAAAAGCAAATTGACCGAGAAAAACCGAGCTGGAGGTGTCTTAGGAATTTTGTAGGAAAATATCGGCCGACGTGGGAGCCGACGAGGAGATTTTGAAACCGGCGCACGTACGTTGGAGGGAAGAGGAGAGAGAGGCTTCCGGCGGGGCAGATCCAGCTCGAAAGAGCGACGTTAACTCGACTCGAACTATTAACACTGTTACAAATTTGTAATCTCGTGGCAACGGCATTTTGGCACGAAAAGCCCTACTCTAGAAGACCGTTACCTAACCAGTCCCTCAAAAATACCTGAGTTTCGAGTTATTTATAAGATCGGGGACGAGTCACGTTAATTATAGCGTCTCTCATCTCTCGGTGGTCTTCGATCACCGAAGTCGCTTCGAGTCGGCATTCCGCAGCTTATCGATCACCCTAGAATTTAGTTTCGCGGAAGGTATACCCAAAGTTCCATTGGCCGAGCTTCCCTCGATGCCGCCACTGCCACGACTCGCAAAAATGCGGAAGCGTTCGCCGCGAATGAGAGCGCGAGTATCGGGGGTCGAAAGGTTGCACGCTCGCTCAGTCCGCGAGAGAGATCGTAGGAAATGATCGCAAAGGAAATCGAGTACAGGAAAAGCTGGATAAATGAGACAAAAGTTTGGCTGGATAAATGCAACGCGGCTATCCCCTCCACGTAGGGGGATCCCCCGTCGCGAACCTCGACGCTCGACGAAGGAGAAGTGTAATATGATGCAACTCGGAACAAGAGACTGACTCATCCAATTCAGGGATAAAACTTTTTCATTTTTGATTTTTTTTTAAACCTTTGCTAATGTATTTGTGAGATTTTTCTGATTAAAATGACACCAAACACGACATAGTTTGAACTATATTTACTTAATATTTAATATATTTGCTTACTATTTACATGATTTACACGTATCGTGCTTGGTATTACTTTAATCAAAAAATCTCAAAAACACATTGGGAAAAGCTGCATTCAGAAAAATTAATAAATAAAAAAGTTTATCGTTGCATTAGCAATGCCTCGCTTTGTTTGTTTGGTCTCTCTCTCTTCTACTGTCTGCCCTTTTCTTTGTTCGCCCTTGGCTGGAGCCGCAATGTAAACAAGGATTCGACACACCGCTACTTCATAAGAGAAGCCTTTAAGCCCCGAACTGTGTTGCATTTATCCAGCTCTTGCTGTACATCGATTTTCTGGTATCGATGACCGAGCTACGCTTCCCCAGGAAATTTCAGCGACGTGAAATTGAATCGTAGCGTCGGCTGTTCTGCATCCGCCTAAAAGCCAATATTGTGGCCCCTAGGCGAAGCGACCGTGACCTTTAATGCCGAAATAAGAAACAACGATCATCGCCTTCGCACAAAATCTCCTCCGGGCGATAGTTGAACGCTTATGGACGGACAAATTAATTGGATCGCTCCGTGCACCGCGTTGGATCCGTTCCGGACGGATCGGCCGGCCAAGCGTCATTCAGAGGTACAAGTAAGACGAGGGAACATGGGAACAGCGTTGGCTACCGAAAGAATCGTCACATCGAAGTGATTCAACGTTTCGAGCAAAAAGAGAATGTCGCTGAAAGCCAACCCAGTTGGCACGCGCAACGCTCGAAGGATTTGCTCTTGGCCCCCGCGGGAGACGCCTGCGCCTCAAAATTAGTAATTAACGCTTTGCACTGCGTTCTCGTTGGAGATAATAGCGTTAAATTGTGGTCTATCAAGTTTCAAAGAATCTACGACGATGCGCAAACTCTCCGAGGACAATGAACTCAGAAACGAGGATGCCGAAAGACCTTGGCGCGAATTGTTTTTCGGCCAGGCCGCGCACACTTGCGGCTACTTTGCGGATGACGGTGAAAGAGATGTCGCTTCTTTCTCCACGATTTTGCACGACTTTGCCAAAAGTACCTACGATCGCCGATAAAAATTGATTTCGTAACATCTTCGCGGAGTATTTCGTTGGAAACGTTAATGGAGAAACAGCGTCGTGCGAATGCTTCGCAGAGGCGCCTCGCTTCGACGATACCTTATCGCCCATCCAAGGTCAGAGGATAAGGGACTAATCTTGCTCGGCGAAAATCGCGCCAGCGATTCGTCACAATGGTTTTTATCCGACCAGAGCCAAAGTAAAGTATCTGCAACGTTAGAAATCGCGAAAACGAGCGACAGGAACGAAACTCTCGATTGGTCTTCTCCACGAGAAGCTAAACGCGTTTTCCAAGTAAACCGGGGAGAAAGGATTATCGGGACTCCTTTGAGGCGGCAATCGTCCACGAAACGTTAATAATTGCCCGGTGTAAGGTCGCGATCGATGCCAACTTTCCAGTTTCCACCTGTTAGTCATCGTCACGATCGCCCGAAGGTTTCTAATATTAGCAAAGCGCGCCTCAAAAATAACTCGCGGATGCAGAGACGTTTATTTTGGATGCGTTTCGCCGGACCAATATCGATAACGATTCGCCCCGGACGGGTAGGGCAGGGCAGGCCAGGCACTGCCCGGCCTCGCGCGGGATATCCCTCTCCGTTCCTCTTCTCTTTCGACGGCAAAGAGAAATAATCCTCTTTCGATGTATCTTGGAAATTGGCCAGAACTTACGAAATCTCTGAAAGGCGATAAAATTAACACCCGAGGCTCGCGCACCTTCCCCTCGAATACAATGTACTCCATGGCTGACTCGGCTCGCTGCCGGAGAATCATCCCGAGTGGTCAAATCGGAACGAAAATCGTCAAATTGAGGAGACGAGCTGAGAGGGCTACGGTCAGGTAGAAGGTAAGGCCTCGGACCCATCAATGGAACTCGAGGACAAATCTGCCGTCATCTCTGAGAAGTTTCAAATTTTTCCACGTATATTATGTATATCATGGTGGTGGCTCCTCACCCACGCAAAATGGTAAGTCCTAGGCGAAGTGACCGTAGCTGTCGAAGCCGAAATGCAAAACAACGACGAACCGAGCGACGGATAAAGACCGTGGCGTAAATTGGTATCGGTCCGACGGAATATTTTGTCGCAAGGCGAATCGACCGTTATCGACTTTGCGTGATTTGTCGTCGGACGACTTCCTGTTCGTCGACACGTGTCCGACCGTACGCGTGGACACGTGGACGAGTGCCAAAATCAAGAGCGCGCTCAACCCTACCGTCGGATCTTCTCTATTTTCTCTCTTTCCTCTCCTTCTTCCGCCTTCCCCCGCCTCTTCCTGCTCCGTCAATTTTCTTCTACCGCAGCAGCGGTGGATATTTTCTCTCGCAAGGAAGCAAAACCGCGCGATTTCTGAGCTGATTCATCGAGAAACGGAGATCGTACGATTCCACGAAACCTTAGAAAGCGCCCGAAGCAGGGGGCAAGTTCCGCGCGAACTTTTTGCGAAGTACGGCTCCACGAAACGTCCAAATCTCCGGCGATTCCAATCTCGCCGCGTTTCGGTTCGACGAAGACCGAGGTAGAATTTTCATCCGTGAGGGATTTCGCGGAGTCGTTTATCGTGGAGGGAAAATTGAAGATTAGAATAGGTGACTCACCGTGGGAGGTATTGCGCTTTCTTCGAGGGAAAAGAGCGGTGTCGCTAAACCTAGCCGGCAGCGAGCCCCTCTTCTCCCGAAATACGAATACCATGCTCGGATCCTTGAAGATGTGCACCGTGCGCACGTTTCGGCTGCAGTTTACCTTCAACCTGAAAATTCGACCTCGTTTCTCTCTTCTTCTCTTGTAGCCGGATGAAAGCACCCATCTAGCGCGAAAGGTCGCGAGAAATGGGAGACGCTGGTCGATTCTCGATACTTACAGCGAGTTCTTCAGGTCCATCGTGAAATATATCAGAGAGCTGTCGTCCCTTTGCTCGAAATCGCTCCTGACGCTCGATATATTTTGCAGGAGACATCTCTCTTGGCGACTGTCTAAGTACGGATTCATCGCGTCGCTCAGCGTTCGATCCAAGCTAAATCCAAACTAAATGGCAAAGTTGAAATTAGTCGGAAATGCACAAATAAAATGGAAAAAACCAGCGCGCTGCCCCGAAAACCAACGACGAAACGGTAGGATTTTTTTGTGGCGATCATATTCTTATTCTCCGAAGTAGCGATGTAAATACAGCAGACTCTCGTGTAACGCGAATTCCTACAACGTAATTAAAATATTGCGACTATTGTTTTCATATCACGCAATTCGCCGTACAACGCGACAAAAAGTAAAACACGGGAATTCTCTTCGTAGTTTCCGGCTCCATTCATCGTTGGCTCGTTTTTTTTATTAAATTTCAACGAAACGAAGGATTCTTCGCATCCGTTAATAATGTTTTTTTCATCAACTTCGTGTACCCGCCATTTATTTTTAAAATGCTGTCCCATTCGGTAAAACAGAAAATCAAATTTAGCATAGCAGTAACGATTTCAAGCGTGTTAGCTTGGATTAGGCGCGTTATACGAGACGAAATCCCGTGCAGCAGGATTTCCCGTAACGCGAATTCCTACAGACACTGTACCCATTAACCGTGTCACACGAGAGTCCACTGTATACGGAATAACAATTGCGACGAATAATTCGACACGGTCGAGCCTTCATTTTCATCGGCAATGCATCGGTCAGGGACGATCGATGCTCGTTAACGATAATTCGATTACGTAATCTCTGTGCAAGTGCAAAATAAAAGTGTCCGAAAGCGACCGGCAAAATCTCCATCGGATGTACGATGAAATTGTGTAAAGGGAGAACCATTGAACTTCGGCCCTTTGAGGGCAAAAGCGATTCGATGCCGAGCACGCCCGCATCGACGGGAACGGCTCAATAGCTTTTCCCGTATGAACATCGCATTCACCGAAAATTCCGATCGATTCTACGACTTGATAAAAAAAAGTATAAGAAACTGAGAAAATGTTTAGCCGCGCGATAACCGCAACCTTGTTGGTTCGAGGGCTGCGTAAAGCTATACAGGTAACTCTCGAAGAACACGAGTTTCGGAGAACGTGGGTACCTTCCCCCGAATTACACGGTTTCAAGCTACACGATTTTTCAGTAATTCTTTTGAAAAAAAATAAATTGATATAAAATTATTTCCAAATATGCATTTGTTTGATAAAATAGAAAGTTAGGACCCAAGGCAAAATTGTTCAGAATTATAAGGGAATTATAGCTTTCATCACTAAATTGGAAAAATCACGTCTATGAATTCTCAATTCCATTTTAATTGAAATAAACACATATTACATGCACATTACTTTAAATGTATATGTAACACAAGATTTCTTAGAAGTGTTTACCAAAATGATTTCAAAAAAATAAAAATGTTTAGTTTATATTTAACAAAAACAATTTTAAACGTAACGTTTCTTTTATTTTCACACTTGAAACGGAAACTCGTTTTCTGTAGTCTCAAAGAACACGGCACGAATTAATCGTATTCTTCGGGGGTTACCTATAATTCTTTTGCAAAGATTCGAAGAAAGTGTTAATATTCATCGGGGTAGTTTGGCTTCAGAGACGGATGGACGGCTTGAAATGCCGTTGGAAAATGTCCTATTGAGATTTTTCGATAAACGATTCGCCCGGGTGAGCTGCAACTAGCGAAAAGTAAATTGTGCGGAAGAATTTCCGCAGCAGGAAGACCGCCGGGTCGAACCGCAAACAGATTCATTGGCAGCACGCGAACGGATCCTTTGATGTACCGCCTTCCGAACGAACGGCGTTCGCTATTCGTTAACGAGCTCGAGGCAATTGACGAAGTACTTGCAGAGCCGTTCATACCAGCGGCGAACGCCGCATTTGATGCGAACGCGGCTTTAAGCTTGGAATTCCAGTTATCGAATTATCGTCGATAAGCATCGATCTTTCGAGATCAACGGACCGTTTACCTACGATGTCGCAAGTTCGACGCAAAAACGAGGTACAAACTGTCGGACATTCTCGCCCGAAAGTTCATTCGATTATCGATTCCTCGAGAAATTTTGCGTTTATCGTAGAACCGGAAGAATTTGTCGCACGCCGATTACTCGATGTAACAATCGTACGGTTCTCTACGCGTGCAGACGTCTTCCAACGGCCAAATTTGTCGGCTGCTGAAACACGCACACGGGAGGAAATACAATCCGCAAATGGAAATGCATTTGCCCCCGTGAAACCATTCGTTCGAAGCTGCGAGCCGCTTTTGATTGCTTCCTTTCAAGCGTGACTAGTAGTTAAAATTTTATTCCCGAGAAAATGTTTCTTCTATCTTTCTCAACGGGCCGAATGAAAGACGTTGAGTTACGTAAAAATTTTAGTCGGAAAGCGACTCCAACGATCGCGTATACCCAACAAATATCGTGTAAGCTTTCTCTTGGTAGTTTTAGAGTAAGAACGATAATCGATGGATTGCCCGGCACCAAAAAATAATTCCCATCGATACGAACGCGAAGAAACAAGGAGGTTATTGGAAACCTACGTTTCTCAAATATACCCGCAATTAATTCGCAGATTATCGACGCAGCAGAATCGATAGATCGCCGCGAGCGTTCGACTACGATTTATCCAGCAATCCGAGCGACTGCTCGATGAAAACGGGCTAAAAATTGCACGCTCATGGAAAGGGCAAACGCGCGTTTCGTCGATGGAGTTATGCATCGCATCGTGTATCCGTTGCGTGCAAATTTTCTGCACGGCACGTGAAATTCTACGCGAAATGCCCATTCGAGCTGAGAACAGGCAGACAGTTCCTTGCCAGGAGCATTTCATGTGCGAATGACGGAAAATTGAAACAGGTGTCCGTTGCTGGACACAGACGCGTACCGAGGCAGCATTAAAGCGAAAGTCCACGCTACGATAACTCACCACGGCATTCTCGTTGTACGGCTCGGCCTTAAAATTCGTCAGGTTGACGTTGAGTATCCCGCCCTTGTAAAAACCGAAGGTACTCAGGGCGATGTATCGCCTCGTGTCTTTCTAAAAAAGGTAGAAAGTTTCCCATGACACTGTCCTGAGAGTACCGTAACCTACGAACGGACAGGACGAGGAACAGGAAGGGAGGGTTTGCACGAAAAGTACCCGCCCGTGTAACCGGTAGACGCCTCTGTAATCTATGCACGATTCTCGCGTTCATAATCGAATTCTTCGACGTATTTCAGGTTAGTTTACGACGTTTCCGATAATCGAGAGAAATATAATCCACGAATCAACCGCGTCGGCGAAGAGATCAGCCGAATAAGACGTGACTTCGTCCGATAAGGATGATTATTGCGCCGTAAAATGTTCTCGATGTTCTCAACGCGCGATGGACGTTACGATCGGTAAAAGTTGGTCGACGTAATCGAGAAATTGGAAAGGTGTGACTGGTAAATACGTGCGGTCGCGCTTGTTGTGATTCCGCTCGACTAACCCGTATTTCGAGCTTGTGAATCCTGGCCGCGGCCAGCACGAGCATCGAAACGATCCACAGGCATCGTATCAGCGAGTGCTTCGGTTGCATCTTTACGTTTTATCACCAAAGAAACGTCACATCACGGTACACGCAATAACCACACATCAAAATCTCCTCCGTCGTCGCTCGTCGACTGCTCGTCGAGCCTGGTCGATACACGAGCAGAAACTGAGCTTGGATCGTGGGAATTTGGAACCTCATGAGCGGAACGGACGAATCGAACCACGCGCATTTTTTCGAAGACTCAGCATTAAATAGTCCCTCTTCTCTTTCGATTTGCGAAAAGAATTTTCAAATGGCCGAACGCTCGATACGTTCCAATTTATTGAAAATCGCGAACGGCAATTTATCTTGAATTGTATGTTAAAGGTTACGTGGCGAACCATAGTACTTCCCGTTGAGAGTATTCCACAGTATCGTACCACGTTCAGGTCGCACCCGGGTTTCACATGTGTATTCGCTTCTCTCTTTCTCCTTGTTGATTTTATTTTATTCGCGAAAATGAGCTCACTCGTGTAATCTCTCGAAGAGTAGAATGATTAAAATACACAGCTGCTCATATTGTCATGATATCCAAATACATTGTATGCTTCGGGAAATCATTTTTTTCGTTGTTTATATAGATGCTTATTTATGATTATTTACATAGATACACTGAAAATTGCGTTTTCTCGTTAGAATCTGCAATACGCGCGAATTTCGTATGTCTTCGGTGTCTCCTTTCAAAATAAAGCGAGCCGCTAACACCGGTTACAAAGATTGTAGATACTCGTAAGTATCGGAAAGTAGGAGTAATATACCATATTATGTTACAAATTTGACAAAGAAAGTTGTCTCTATCTTCCTGGAAAAGTAGGACGTGTGCAGAAAAAAGGCATAAATAAAAATCAGCGGCAATTACATAGTTGTTACTTGTTTTTCTGATCGAGGTTACGCCAGAGACTTTCGTCAAAATCTTGCCGGCACCCCGATCTGCCGACTCAATAGACTTACCGATACAATTAAGAATTCGAATTCTCTGAATTTGTGCCTTTAATTCAAAGGCCAAAGTAATTAATTTATTTAAGATTAAAAGAAACTTCAAAACTGTCATAGGTTATGTTTGATGGATTGGGTTTATGTTACTTAGGAAGCCGGTCAGACCTTGTTTAATGTTATGGAAAAACATTTCGCCGCATTGAAGCTACTGGATTCCGAGTCTGATTGCAAATTGACCAGAGCGGTCAGTTTCTCGGAATTACCGTATACTCGTAAAATTTGCGTCGAGCAAAGTTATCACTCCGGAAATTTCCCGGGTTTGATTAGACAATACAGTTGCGAACAGATAGTGGATAACAGTGCCAATACTAGGTGAGACTTCAATTTCCTTCTACCCGATACGTTTAATATGTTATTTGATTATCCCTATTTGGAAATTGACAAGAGATTTTCTTCCAGCCGATTGAAGATATGGGAAATCGTGCAGACAGATAGAAACAAATGCGACGATGCTTGGAGAGGCACTGTGACGAGTTTTAATTCGTTCGAGACCCCTGATCAACAAGCTCACAGGAGTAACGTAATACAAGCACCAAAATTTGTTCCACACGAGGTGGAGTATATGGAGATAGATGACTCGGGCAATATTGTCGTCGACGATACGGATGCTATAGAGCAACCCTTCCCGGCGTCGTCTTCCGCGTCGAATGCTTCAGATACAGGGGACAAGGAAGCGAGATTTCCTCGTCGAGAGACTAGTAAAGCATTTACCGACGAAAAGCAAGCAAATCGTACGAAAGAGGTACCACGTTCCTACAAAGATATAAAAAAGACGCTTAGACCGTTAGTGCCAAAAATAGAAAAGCCAGTGGAAATGAGGGGAATACGACGTCCCTCTTGTTGTTGTATGTCTTTTATGCTGTTTCCCGCCATTCTTGTTGCAATTGCGATCTTAATGCCCCAGGGTTACAGGGACAATTTTTGTAATAGGCAGTCAGACTTTTCAAATGCCAGCGTCGTGCTGCGAGAAAAGGTCCAGGGACAATCGGAAGCTATTAAGTCCTTAACCTATTTCCTCCAGTACGACAGTGGCTACTTGTCTTTAGCGTGCCTTATTGGCGGAACGGGTGTAGGAAAGTCTTACAGCATCGAAATCATAGGAACTAGCTTCCCTTGGCAAAATAATATTTTTGTATACCTTTCCCCCCCAAAAGATGGTATAAACACCAAAGTACTTTCCTCTCACAACTCCAATTTGATTGTATTTGAGAACTTGAAGCTCAACGATTTAGATGATTTGGCAAATGTACTAAAAAAATTGCAAAATTTAAAGAAGCACTGTATTACTGTACTAGCAATCTTTAATACGGAGCACGTACACGCAGATCTGAAGCGTGATATAGATTTAGTGCAGAGCGAAAATACCATCGCCGCATTCTTTGAGGAAAAAGATATCCGTACCGCGATTATTCCCTATCGATCCTTGAACGACGATGCCCTGGAATGGTGCGTGAAGGAGGCGGCAAAGAACAGCGGCTTGGAACTCACGGCTGAACAATTGAGTCGTATTGCTGGGAGTTTGTTGTTATCCAACAGCGGTTGCAAAGGTGCATATGCCAAAGTGCAAGTTATCGGTAGAGAAAGAGAAATAAAATAAACCATACTGCGCCCGGCTCAAACGCTGACGCAGTCGAAGACTGAAGTAACTTCCTTTGCTCAAAATATAACTGGTTAACATTTTTGGCTACGTGAATTTGTATGATTGCGTTCGATCGTTTGTATGAGAAATAATAATTCTAAGCTTGCATGAAACGTTTAATTCACGAAATTACTCGACGTAATACATTCCACGGCGAAAGAAAAATGGACAATACTTTTCACGACAGAATTGTACCATAGGGGGTCATTTTCGCAGTGAAAGCGTACGTATATACTTTTGTTACGTTACCATGTAATAACGTGAAAATACAATGTACGACTCTTCTTCGTAATAAAGAGAAATTCCCTTAAAGAAGGAAAGACGTACGTGTATTCCCCGGGTATTCTCCGAGGTGTAATCATTCGATAAATTGATATTGCAACAATCATTCGCCAGATACCACGTTCGTTAGCAAAATCCATTTGCGTGCGCAATTCAGGTATCTCGTAGCTGCAGCTACTTACAAATCAGATAGGATTTCACTTTCCGTTTGTGAGTACCTACGCTATTTCGCGACGAATTTTTCTGCAAAATTCAATCGCGCAATATTTTGCCCCGCATAAATACTGGTTCGGCCCAACCGAAGACAATTCAACGATGGCCCCGAGCACCGGTAGTAATAAAATCACCGATAAATAATATAAGCAATTAGTATCATTTTCCGTCTAGAGACAGTAATTAACGCAAATGAAAAAGTAGTACGTTATTGCTCCGACCATTCTAAATCTTGATACCATTAATATCCTAGGATCGTATTGTTACAATGTCAATACCGTTTTCGGTACCGTGTCTTCGATACCTCATACTAGCCATCGAGCGGTTTATTTGCCGCTGCCAGAACTTTATTCGTATTGAACAATTTTCTGTAACTCGAATTCCTACGACACGATACAACGTTAATCCATTTGCATCATAGCTCTAAATATGGCAGAAGACCCGTAGTACCTTGCACTTCCGCGCGCAACAGTTTGATATTGTGCAGGGCGGAATATTCCGCGGCTGGTGCTAAAAGACGATCGTCATCTCCGGAATATTCCGGTTACGGATGCAAATGGGTAACTGCGTTTTACGAGTGTCTACTGTACTTCCATTATTGACGTTGCCTCGACAATCGGTACCGTTATTATCGCTGCAACTGCCACTCGTCTTATTAACGCATGTATAACTTACAAGAACGGAAATACGGCAACGATATCGCGGATTCGTAATGAAAGTTATGGCAGTCCCGCCGCGCGGCGAAATTTTAATTTCACACATCTACATCGGAACGTGCGTGTGGACCTTTTTCAGTCATTTACGACGAAACGAACTCCACGAGGAAAGAAATTTCCTAATTGCGTGTTACGTCGGGCAGTGATGTAAGGCGGAAAGAGTTACGTGGGACCTGGCTGGTCATTAGAAATCCACCTAGGATTCTGTGCCGGTGGAAGTACGTTTTCGGATGCTGTTGCGTATCCCCCATCCCGTCTAACTTCTATTATCGGTGTCAATGTCAGAGCGTCATTCGACGTTCTAATTTTCGATGACCCTTTCGACGCGGAAGAGAAATTCAAGCCCGTCGTCGATATCGCGCTTTCCGCGATCGCAGTAACGGAGCTACAAACTTCCTGCTGGAATCTCATTCTGTGTCAATGAATTCGAAGAATTCCTAACGAATCTAGGAATTACTGCGAATGCAGGACACGCTTCGTTTCACTCTTTATATCCAACAATTTGTAGTTGCTCGAAAGTAACATCTCACTTTCGATTTATATAAGTACCAAACTTACGGAAATAATAAAAACCTTTCCCGTACCGATCGCTCCTCTCGGATCAAGTTAATGATCGACGGGACTTCCCTTTTCTTTTTCGACGAGATATTCTGTAATAGTTTCGTAATGGAAACGAATTAATGCCATATAACACTCTTACAACACGTTCGATAATCCTGGAGATTTATTCTTATTTTCGTCGCGCCCGTTGTTCTCGCTGCTTTACAGCGCAGTGTTATCGTTTACGATACAACGTGCAAAAAGCAAATCGCAAGGTTTGCAAATGGCAAAATACAAGAATTCTGTTGAGTCCCAACGTTTTATAGATTGACCAAGTTTCAATTATTCATAATGAATAACCCACGAAATATCCTACGAGACGCAGAGAGAAACCTTATATAAGAAAATTCTAAGTAAATCATTAGATTGATATTTAACGTCAAAAAATTGATAGTTGCAAGTCTCAACGTCAAAGAATGTAGTTTCCGAAACTAAAAAAAAGACCCGCCGCTTCGCAAAGATAAAAGGAGCGTATAATTTGGCAAGGCGGTTTGCAAAAGAGCCTCTTTGAAAGGGGACGAGCGAGTTAAGCGACGATGCTTTCGTTTTCGCGCAAAATTGCGGTTTTATACGCAAGATATCCGAGACGACACGATGGAGGAGAGGAGCGAAGGAGCAAAGGAGCAAAGTCTCGACGAAGGATTTCTCGATCTCGGGAGGACGCGCGATCGTCGGAGGATCGGTGGTGGAAGCGGCCACCGAAGAAAGGTGCGACGGGAAATTATAAAAGAGCGATCGGAGAGACAAGAGGGGACAGTCTTTCTCGAGTGTTCACCTGAGCGACACTACGATTTTGGTACGTTCTTCTTTTTCTCATTGTACCTCGTAGCTTTGCCATTCTTCGAAAGAATTAACTTTAGCTCTTTATTCCCGCGAAAAGTGCGATGCGCCGTATTTTTGCGCTTTTCTTCGCGCTTTGAAATTTTTGGAGAACATTTTCCAAGCTCGCGACAAACTTGGCGAAAAATCGGAGATCGGGCGGAAGTGAAAGTTTAATAAATTATTAAATATAATACCATACTACAAATTGTTAACAATAATTAAACCGCAGTTTCTTATGCATTTACGACAGATTTGAGACACAGTTAAAATACAGAAAAAGCATGTAAAATAAAAAAAATATCCAAGATACGGCATTCATCGTAACGTATAGCGAGTGGATGAAATCTTAACTTGGGCTCTTTTGCATAAACATTCACAGTGTAACAATAATACACGATAATCACTTTTTTATTTGTCCCCGAGCCCTGTGAGAAATTGCCATGAACGATCGAGCAGGAAGTATGCGAATAAAGACCGTGATCGTGAAAACAATCGTTTTAAAAAAAAGTCGCAAGAAACGTTCGTTGCAATCGTAATTAATGCGCCGAGTGAATGTCAGTGGTTAACCGACGTTGGCTCGGCAGGAATCGGAGTTAACAAAAAGTCGAAAAAATTGGGTATCGTCTATTAACCCTGTTGCCGTGAGTCATTCGAAAGCAAAGCCGCGACAGAAGTCACCGCAGCACTTTTTCCACGTTTCGCGGATTAGTTTTGCGTTGCGTGAAATCAGTTAAATCACTTTTTTACCTCCGTACCTTACGTTTTACAGTTCCGAAGAAGGTAATACAACCTCGTTGAAAATAGTACGGTGTATCAAAGTTCTATCTCATTGTCCACGCCACGCGGACGGTCTGCAATTCCATTAAAATTGGCTCGAATTCGCGCCATATTTTTCCAATGAAACTTTGTGCAATTTTCCGAACGAAAAATCGCCTCGTTTAAGATAAAAAATCAGGGAGTTCTCTCTTCGAGGAGAAAAAATTGGGCCGGAAGGAAGAGTCCTGCCGGAAATGAGGAATTTTAAGAGCGCAACAAACGCTTTAATCGCGTCGTCGAACATCCCGATCACGATCTTCCACGTAATTCGTCGGATAGACGCCTCGAGAATTTTAAATACGCGCTGACCGCGAAGACCTTGCTTTCGAGGGTCGAGGAAACCAGAGGTCAGGAACGTCCTACGATGAAGTCGATTTGATTGTTTTAGAAAGTGTGGGAGATTGCGAACGCGACACGAAATTGTAATTATTATTAATTCCAATATTTATTAACTGTAACGATCTTGTACTTGATCGTTCGGCGCTGCTTCTGGGTGTCCGAGTTACTTTCAACCCCTTGCCCTACAATAACGAGTGACACTCGTGATGGGGTAAATGGGATAGGAAATTTTCAAGTTTTGCAAAACCTATGAAATCGAAAATATTAATGAGACGCGACGCGATAATATTAATCCTGTAATAATAATATTGCGTTAAATTATACGATATATCAGGAATCACTGATCAATTCTTATTTTAGCAATGAAATTCTGAATTATTGCGAAAGCAGTTACAAAACAAACCGTAAGGCAAGGGGTTAATTCACCGATTGTTGCCTCGCAACAACGAGTCAGACCCGTCGTCTAGAAATTGAAATACGGAAATTTGAGAGTTTCTAGAAATTGTCAGAAAAGAAATCGTAGAGCAAGGGGTTAATTTGCGCAGAAGTGAATGCGCCCGGTTGTAAGAAAATTCATCAGAGACCGATCTTCCCACCGAAGTGATGCTCGGACTTCCGTAGATCGCGTACAACTCCAATCTACGCAGTGAAACGCCGGTTTCCCAAATTTTCCTCATCGTGCGTCTTTTTTGTCGATTAATGATTGCGTTCTCCTAGCGCAAAAAAAGGAAGCCGAGCTCGCGGAAAGAATGAACCTGACAGAAATTATCCGCCGCGATCGACGTAATACGGCTCCACAAAAAGAAAACGACGCACGAGGAACGCCGAGGAATAAAAGAATCGGGGGGTAATAAACGATAACCGGCACTTTCTACGCGGAAGAGAGTCTACTATGATTTAGTTTCACGGTATCTCCCCCCGCTCCAACGATAACTCGATTAGCGTTGTCTTCTTTTTCGTTTCCAAAGCCACGAGGAATTCTGCGACCTGTAAAAGCCTAACGTTTTCCGATCTCGCGGCGGCTTTCGACAAACGATGTCTCAATTTCCTCCGAAGCATCCGCAAATCGCCCGGAAGGCGACTCGAAGGCCTTGAATTTCCCGTAGCTTCCGAACAACCGCCGTAGAGAATAAGAAGTTCTCGAGCGACAAGGGACATCGAGTCCGTATTTATCGCAAATAATTTCGTAAAATCTGACCACCATTTAAGGAATTTGTTCTTTCTTCATCCACGCGACGGTAATTGCCAGTGCGAACGCTTATTGAAAACGCGCGGGTGACGTCCGCCTTATATGCAACGACGAGGATACGAGCGAAACATCAGGGGCAAGGACGGTGATTCGCTCCGAACGTAATTCGCTTGCCTCTTCCCCACATTATTATTCTCGACGTGTCGCAGAGATGTGCGATCGCGGGATGATTCAAAGAAATACTATCGCGCACACGATGCGTGGTATCGCGAGGTCGTACTTCGATCGGCAAAGAACCCTCGAACGACCTCGCGGGTCAGCGAGGTCGAAGAGACCTCGACGATATTGCCACGATCCTCTTTCCTCTTCGATTTGTCGCTCAGTCTTGGCTCGACGCGACTGGTAAAATCTGAATTTCTGGTATTATGTTTTGTAATTCTGCTTCTTTTTTTCCTTGCGCACAGTTCTTGCACGCTGCGACGCATTCGAAATTGACTCTAGGCTCGTTTCCGTTGAAAACGTCCGATTCCGGATAACTCTGAACTTTGAAGCGTAACTTTGAGTCTTTCTTTCGCTTCGACGTTCGATTTGGCCCGCCATCGCGTAGCATTTGATCTTTCTCGATCATGGTCAAAAGACATTCACCGATGTCGGGAAATTTCGACCACCGAAGGCCCAACATTTCGAGGAAAGTACGCCGATTACCGTCACTCGACGGTATAAAGTTACCGCGGCGAAAGTAGATCGAGTTTAACCCTTTCGCTCTGTCGGCCGACTATAGCCGCTCCCCACAAAATATCATTTACATACGGCGGTCGACTATAGTCGCCTTCTCTTTTGTACACTTTCTGGACTTGCAGTTTCGGTGTTTTTTTCATTCGCATTTGTCTCTATCGAGATGACCTCGAATCAAACCTTCCAACTACGACGATGAAAAACGTAACGACAGTTTCCCCCGTCTCACAGTGGTCCATTTCGCTAAAATCCTGGCCAAACCCTCAAAACAGCTCCAATTTAATCTCAAAGTGATATATTGGCATCATTTGGGTCGCTGATCAAGAATCACAACTAAAAACTTTCAAAAACAAATGACGGATTCAAGACGGCGGACATGTGTGTCCAAAAATATTTGGTTTCGCACAAAAAATAGTACTCTTATGTGTTTTGAGTAGCTGATCACTGATCAGAACTGAAAAATTTCAAAAATAAGATGGCGGATACAATATATTAAAGGTACGCGCGACCAACGATTGTTAATAACTCGAAGGGTAGCAGAAAGTAGCAGCTGGAACCGATCGGCTTTGGTCAGAAAGCTTCAAACTTTATTTAAAAAAAAATTGACGCCAACCTTTTAACTATTTCCTTAGGAGAGGCGAAGAAATGCATGGGTCTCATATTTTCATCATAAAAGCTGCAAATTCTTAATTAAAAAAATGACACCGACATATTCTAAAATTTAAATCATGTCAGATAGCTCCCAATAGAGAAATAAAAGGGTCACACGTTATGGTACATCAAAAACATAATTTTAGTTCCTGCATGGAAACATCACGTTACAAATGTATCAACTTTGAGATCGTATATCTCCAAGAATATTGTGTAAAAAGAAGATTTTATCAGTGAACACATATGGTCCGATACGTCATAAATCAAACGCAATTGCCAGAAATCAATTATCAATGAAAAAGTTTTTGGACTTTTGGCCAAGATTTCGGCGAAAACGATCACCGTGCGTCGGGCGACAATTGACAAAATTTAGCAAATTGACCATCCATCGCGTCTCGAAGATACCCGATGGAACGATGTTAGTCGGCCGAGCAAAATCAAGGAACAACGATGGGTGAACAACCCAGTCGATTGTATAACCGGAGAAAGTTGTTGCGAAACGGCTGTAACGCGCACGTAAACGCGCCATGAGTCAGTTACGGCACACGACCGATATCGTAAAACACGTAACACCTTGCATCCCGGCTGATCGCTCGATTATTATATCACAAAGCAGTAAAACGGTTGTGTCATTGCACGGTCGAACGTTTGGAGTTGTCCGAGATGTCGGCAGTTGACGCAACACCTCGCCGGAATGCTCGATACGTTCTCCTATTCTTCCGTTTGTCCCTCGAAACGGGGACGTACTCGCGTTAGCGTCTCCGAATCACGAGAATCTGTGTCAATGGCTCCACGAGAGAACGTATCTTCGCGATCGAAAGAGATTTTCGTTTCCCCTGCACTCCGTTTAGAGTTATTTATCGTCCGTCCGGGGTTGGGTCATCCGGACGCATTTCGATCGAACCGCTTGCGTAGATAATTTTAGAATCGTGTTACGGCGACATACATATTTCCCAGCTGAAAACTACGGAAAAAGTTGGTCGAGATTTCTTTGAATTTTGTAAATTCGTCGAGACTTCCTTGAATTTTGAAGTTCTGGAAGATCTGGCTGAGGGGGAAGGGCCTGCCGACGAAACGGTGGGGCTCCTTTGCATTAAGACAATTGCGCGATTACGCTTACCTGCTACGACTCACGTAAGCCGTACTTGAGAAGCACAATAATTGCCCTCCGGATGCGAGACAGAACGATCCTTGCTAACAAAGAGTCTCGCCAATAACAGTCCGATGTTTCACGATCCACGCAAACCGATGTCCTCTCAGACGTTGAAAATTTTCGTAAGTAGGTCGACGCTCGACTCGAAGAAGACGCTAAGAAAAGGAGGAAAAAAAATGGGAGCGATCGAGTGGGTAACCGAGGAGGACGACTACGCGTGTCCGCTCCCGGAGGAAACTCAGAAGATGGCAAAGGAGGAGCTGAGGGAGGACAAAAATACGAGGGACCAGGCCCTCGAGCAGATGCGTAATTGGGTTAAAATGAATCCACGTATTGAGAATTGCCGGCTCGGTGAGGCTACTACGTTTACTTGCTTCCTGCTGCTTCTCGAGTAGAAGCGCCAATTTGCCATTTTGCCCTATGCGAGAGCAAACTCGATATTAACACGTTGAACGCCACCGGTATTTCGCTAGTTTTATCGTTTCTACCGAAGTGAAACTTTCTCTAATAAAATCACACCTTTGTAATGCAGAAGCTTCAAAGACGCAGATAAATATATATTCAGCGGAACTTTATCTTTTTAACGCCAATATTTAAATATTGAATATGTGACGAAATTCGTAAATATTGTAATTTAAAAGTCATATGAAATTTCATTGAGTTCAATAGCGCCGGTCACCGGTGACCCCCACGGCAGTCAACGTGTTAAGAAAAGAACGGAGATATAATTTTTGTTTACTCGTCAGATGGACAGTTCTTGTTAAGATTCTTGAGATGCAAAAAGTTCAATGTACCGATGGCGGAAGAGGCACTCGAGCGATATCTCCTCCTTCGTCAGGTTTATCATCCGGCATTCAATAACTTGGACATTAACGATCCAACGATGGAGGAACTCGTGTCTCTGGGGTAGGAAGAACCTCTCGAACGAGCGATCGCGAGCGCGTCCCTCTTTTCCCCCGACTTAACGTTTCTCGTTGCAGATACCTCTTCGCCGTGCCTGGACGCGATGCAAAAGGTCGTCGCGTAATTGTGGCAAGACCAGGTAAACATTGATCGCTCCTCTCGTCTGAAACTCGGCCTCTAATCTTGGCTCTTTCGCGTTCGCTAATTCCACCGCAATACCCTCGAAACCCAGTTCGACGTCTTAAGCTTAAAATTGAGACGAGGTATTATCGTCTGCGAAGCTAGAACAGCAAATTACGAAACTCATCGACGGTCCTCAGAAACGATCGGTACAGTCGACCCTCCTGTAACGCGGTACTTTTACCACGAGGTCTCCGTGTAACGTGGCACGAATTAATCGCGTTATGGGAGGGTAGACTGAATTAAAAGTTATCTATAACATTTAAAAGTACGCGGTATTTTTTCTCCATTTGCATTTCTCTCGTCGATGAAGCTCGATGCTCGTTATTTGCAAGCTCTGCCTCGTCTTTGAGAGCACTCAAGGAGCTCCGATCTGCCGTTAAGTAGAATATTGCGGCTGGAGAGGAGACGTCGCGGTTTCTCTCGCGGTTCCTTTCAGCGCCGGAAAGTTGCGCAACAGTGTCAAAGAAAACATTAAAAAGCAGCGATCGTATCGCGGTTGCTCTCTGCGCGTCTTCGCTTGCAGGTGTCTTCGATCCGCAAAAATACACCAACGCCGACATGTGCAGAATTCACGCGATCACTTACGAAGCCTTGATGGAGGACGAGGAGAGCCAAGTGCGAGGTTTCGTTCACTTCGGCGACGGTGCCGGGGTTAGCTTCCCCCATCTGACCCTCTTCACCCCAAAGGAGGCCGTGCGCATCGTGAAGAACGGTGAGGTAAGAAGCAACCCTCGTCGTTTCGAGCTCGAAGGGAGGCAGTAGTCGGAAATACTAAAATTACGAAGGAATTTGGATCTTTCGAGCACAGGTACGCGAAACTTAGCGATTGCATAATCGACGATGCCTCGACTCTCGACGACAGGATCGGGAAGATTTGCCGGATGTAGACGACGGGATTTCGTCAATTTTCCCACGTCTCGTTTCGTATTTCATATTCGTCTCCAACGGAGCTACTTTAGAGTTCCCCCATTGAAATTTTGCCATCTCCCTCGGATTAAGGAAAATATTCGTTCGAAGCGCGCCATGTAGACAAATTCCTGCACAGTCGAAGCAAAATGTCAAAACGTCTCGGGCCGACAGACCGGCACAGTTAGGAGGCGGCTTTCGAAGCAAACGATTCCAGATAAACGAGCTTCCGACTATCGTCGCTCTTCGCGCGGCGTCCTCGATCCAAGGCCAGTGATGCAACGAAATTTCATGATGCCTCTCGAAAGAAGCCTGACGACCGGTTTCTCGGAACCCGGTTTTCATCCGCGCGAACGAAAGTCAAACTTGACTCACTGACACCCACGCGCCTCCCCTGTGCTCCAAATTTGCCGGAGCGCCGTGCAACCTACGACCTACAAATTTCAGGCTACGGACAAGGGCCTTCGCGAAGTAACGATGAAAAATCGTGTGGCGCTTCCGTTGCTTCGAACGCCGCCTTCCCGGCAGACACGATAGAATTCGCGGCGAGATAGCCGCTTTGGAGCAAGCTCGCTCGACCGGTCGAAAGTGAGAGTATCGAGTTTTGCCTCTTCGTCTGGACGTAACGCGTTACGTGCGAGGAGGAGCGACACACCTTGGAGAAGGCTTCGTCTTTGGACGGAGTTCCAGAATTGCGTAACCCTGCCGGCGGTATTTTCGTTCGCCGTTACGTATTTAACTATCTCGAAGTTAAATAAGTATTTCCAAAGAGTACTCTCGCGCAACGCGTTACGTCAGAGAGCAAAGTTACGTTTAAATTTACGAGACGAAGATATTCCCGTGGCGGAGCGGGAACGAAGGAGGAGAATCCACGGTGAAGTGATCGTCGAACTGATTTCAGCGCACCATTCCCATGCGACACAAGGAGATTCACGGCATCAATGCTCATCCCTCGGTGAAGTTCGCTCTCGACTTCGGAATGTCCCTGATCTCCGAGAAAATTAAGAAGCGCGTGAAGATCTACACGAGTCTCGATGACGCCATAAATCGCAAGATGGACCCTACCATGCTGCCGAAGGAGTACGGTGGTACCGTTCCCATGAAGGAGATGATCGGTAAATTGTTGTCGTTATTGCCGTATCGTCAGCGATAAGTCTACGCGCTTCTACAAAACCCACATCCTGCGGGCAACGATTTTTCGTTCTTGCATCCGGAACTCTTCGTGTTCGCTATTCGACTAATCTTGGAAATTTCTCGAACAGATCTCTGGAAAAAGGAGCTGCGGGAAATAAGGCCGACACTTTTGAGCCACGACAAAATGAGGGTGCGCATCGAGCTGTACTCCGAGAAGGCCCGCGAGGGCGCGGTCTCGGCCCTGAAGCAGGGATTCGGCTGCTCGAACGTCGGCTCCAGCGACTCCACGATGTACGGGATCTCCGGATCCTTCAGGAAGCTCGAGGTGGATTGATCGACCGAGATCGTTCGCGAGGAGAACAGAAACGCGGGCCTCGGCTTCGAGGTGGCGAAATTTGACGGTTGCCAGAATAGTGGACGCGGAGGAACGTGGGCCATTTCCGGGATGAGAATAAAAGTTTCAGCGGCGAAGCTTCGATCTCGGTCGACGCGATTGTCATTTACGCTCGGCCAATTATCTCTTATCGACGTGTATCATATATCGAATGTAACAATAGGGCATATTGCGTAGAACTTTAGTTGAAAAGGGGCAACTATCTCTCTCTAGGTCGGTAGTCCGGGGACGAGGAAGGACGGAGCGCTTTAAACGGATGGTTTTATCTTTTGTATTTCGATCTATTGTAAATAAGTTTCCGGTAACATTAATAAATCTATGCTAGAAACGTGCGAGTCGTTCGGGACGATTCCTTTGGAACTTCTTTGGCGACGGGCCAAGCGCATCGGATCTCGATTGGCAGATACCGTCCGGTGTTTGCGCTCAAAGTGCACGTAAGTCGGCGAGGAAGGCCCTTTCATCGCGAAAGACGTATTTCCTGGGCAAAGATCAGTCGCGTCTTTGGAAGATCAATGGCTTAAGACCGAATCCATCCACCGACGATCGAGCGAACCTTAGCTCTGGCCTTCACGAGGCCAGCGACGTCCGAGCTGCTGTCGCTCTGCAAGTCGCGACAGTGCGACGATCCTGAAAGAACGAGGACTCGATTGGTCGATCGATGACTCGACACGGCTGCAGCTGCGGAGCAATCGAACGTTTGAATTTGAATTACCTTCGATGAGAATCGCGGGCGACAATTCGTTCAAGTCCTCGAGAATGGAGAGGGCGTGCCAGGGATCGACGTCGCCGTTGGTGAAGATTACGTTGGTCAAGTCCGGGGTCCAACCTCCGTACATTATGTTGGTTCTCTTGATTCGGTCGTTCAAGAATTCGCCATTGTAGCTAAATAATTGGCGAAAATACCCAGCGTTAGTCGGACGTTGCTCGAAATAGTTATTTCACCAGCTAAGGTATCGCGATGGGAGAAACGAGTTTCTCTTTTGACTCAAAAGGAGCTACTTTGCCGGCCAGCTTCCAAACTTGTCCCGTATACGTACCGGGTGTCGTACAGGTCCTGGCAGAGGTCGGTGAAGTAGCTCAGAGGGAACAGGGTTCCGAAGATGGACTTGTCCGAGTTGGTCGTTTGATAGTAACCGTATTCGGTGCAGGTCTGATGGTACCACTGTCTCACTGTAAAACGTTAAAATTGGAACGGTCGGTCGACGTTCGGCCAAGACCGCGCGGCATTTGCAAATTCAACGATCGCAGACTCACTGACGCCGGCATTGGAACTCCACGAGACGTTGCGGTAGGTCTTTAAGAAACTCTCGTAACCATTATCGAGGCACTTGTCCTTGCTGGAAACGAAACGCGCCAATCTCTGCATAGGGCTGCCTAAGCTGGAATCGGTCATGGCCTTGCAGCATGCGGCGATCATCGATTCTCCGTTCGAGATTTGCTCGTATTGGACGATACCCGCGAATTTCTGCGGAACAGTTGCACGGTGACGTCGATCGTTTGCTCCTTCGAAGTTAAAAGTAAGCGCTTTTCTTCGACCGCGTAGAAGATCGAGGTAAATCCGTTGGGAAATGAAGGAAGAAAGGAAGTTTGGAAAATCGATCTCTCCTCGAACCGCGATCTTTCTCAAGGAAAAGGATCTTATCGCGCTCACGAATTTATCGGCCTTCTCCCTCTTCCGCCGAGTTTCGCTCGCGAGCCACCGTCAACCTCGTAACTTATCGCCGTACTCCAAATACAAGTGTCGAGTTTCGAAACATTCGAACCGTTCGATACTTGGCAAAGAGAAAAGCAAGGCGAGCATCGACGTACCTCCGCCAAAAGGTTCATGAAGCATCCGAGGTCGCTGGGAGAGCTCGGGTCTGGCAAGTCGCAGAGGCTGGAATTATTCGTGCGGATAATGTAAATGGCATTGCGTAAGCGCAACACGCGGAAACAGATAAGAGGACAAACACGAAAAGGTCGTTGACTCACTTGAAGTAGGTCTTCAGCTTCTCCGGGCCACCTTTGGCGCCCAGAAGCTCCTCGACGGCGTCGAACGCCGCTTTGATGTCTTTGACGCACTGCAAACCGTGTCTTTCGAGGGATCTAGTCACGACCTCGTAATATTCTAGACAAACGTTTTACGTTCATTGCGCCGTTCTCCGCTGTAATTCACTTTAACGCAAATACTACGAAATTACCGTAGAAGTCGGCTTTCGCGAAGACCGGAGCGCTGCTTGCCAGGGCACCCTGTGAATGGACAAAGGTCACACCAACTTTAGAGTATCGCCGTATCAACGACACAAAGATAGCTCGATAACGGCAGATCGTATCTTTAATTTCGCATTTTTCGCGGTCGGAACATCCTTTTCCTCGATTTCTCCTCCTTCTGAGAAACCGCGAGCCCCAGTGGCGAGGAAATCTTCCTAGAAACAACCACAAATTACCTGAATGAGATGCGGGTACTTGAGTCTCGCCCAAGCCGCCATATTTCCGGCGTAGGATCCGCCAAACACGATCACGGGGCTGTTCTTGAATTCATCCTTCTTCTTCTTGTCCTCGATGAAGTACGCCAAATCCGCCAACGCTTGATCCACGTTCAAGTATTGCAGATTTTCCGTGCTGGTGTCCCTGAAAGTATTTCGACGCGAAACGTTAGAACCGCGCGAGATTGCATCGGGCAATTGGACCTTTCTTTCGTAACTCGACGCTTACTCCGTCGGCTTGCTCGCGCCGTAATAACGATGCTCCGTGTAATACAGCATTCCCTTGTGAGCGACCGCGAGTTCGTACATCACGCCAGTTTGCAGGTAACTCGGCGTAATTGCCCATTCTCCCCCGATCATAATGAAGATGGGGCCATTTTTCTCAAAGTGCCCGGAATTTTCGAGGTAGCGCTGTTACAAAAAGTCACCCGACGGATCGAGTGTCATTATCGTAAACGGCGCACAGTGGTCGATTTCGCTAAAATCCTGGCCAAAACCTCAAACCAGCTCAAATTTGATCGAAAATTGATATATTAGCATTGTTTGGGCCCCTGCTTACGAATCAGAAGTAAAAACTTGAAAAAAAATGGGGAATACAATATGGCGAACGTGCGTGTCCAAAAATATTTGGTTTCGCACAAAAATTAGTATCCTTATGTGTTCTTAGTAGCTGATCACTGATCAGAACTCAAAAATTTCAAAAATAAAATAGCGGTTACGATATATCAGTAAGTAGAATTCGATACTCCCATCCTATGCATATATATGCGCTGCCACACTAAAGGCGCGCGCGACCAACAATTGTTAATAACTCGAGGACTAGCAGAAAATAGCAGCTGGAACCGACCGGATTTTGTTCAGAAAGCTTCAAACTTTATTTAAAAAAAAATTAGCGCCAACC
Organism: Cerceris ruficornis; assembly: GCA_963989415.1. Lineage (NCBI taxonomy): Eukaryota > Metazoa > Arthropoda > Insecta > Hymenoptera > Crabronidae > Cerceris > Cerceris ruficornis. Next base: position 32,584,607 of record OZ022518.1, read on the forward strand.
TAAGCCAGCCGTTTAACTACTTCCTTAGGAAAGACGAAGAAATGCCTGGGTCTCATATTTTCATCATAAAAGCTGCAAAATGTTAAATAAAACAATGAAAACGACATATTTTAAAATTTAAAGCATGTCGGATAGCTATCAGTAGAGAAATAAAGGAATCACGCGTTTATAGTACATCAAAAAACATAATTTTAATTCCGACGCGGAAACATTACGTTACAAATGTATGAACTTGAGATCGTATATCTCTAAGAATATTGTGTAAAAACAAAGTTTTATTAGTGAACATATATGGTCTGATACGTCATAAATGAAATGCAATTGTCAGAATTCAATTATCAATGCAAAAGTTTTTGGACTGGTGGTCAGGATTTCACCAAAACGGCCACTGTGCGGCGTAAATGTTAAACATCGAGACGTACCATCGACCAAGTGCGATTTTCTCGGTGGTTGAAGTGATCGAGAGACTGAGTGATCCATGCCTCGGTGACGATCTCGGACTTGTTCAAACGGTAACTTTCCGGCTCCTCCAATCCACGGAAATGGAAGCCGCGCAAGCCGAATGCATCGGCGGCCCGATAAACGAAGCAGAGCGTTGCCAGGACGGCTAGAAGATTCATGGCGAAAGGCGGTGATTTTATTTCTCAACGATTCAACAGGGACACCGAAATTTCCTCGACGACGGAAATTGGAACGCTCACTGGTGCACTGGCTCCCGAATCTCTTCCGATGATCGTTATATCGAATCGGTCGGCGATGATCGATAGCGAAAGTATTTATCTGATAGAGCGAGGTCTTATCGGCAATTAAAACGCGAATTTAATCCCTTCGAAAAGTGCTCGTCCGACCCATTAAAGGCGATCAGATTGCAAATACGGACGTGAATTCTCTTGGGCGCCGATAAACCTATAGATTGAATCTCGATAAATAGCTTCTTCGTTTGTACAAGTTGCGATAACGATGTTTATAAACTGGCTCGCGTTCTTTTCACGATCGTGGAGTATCTTTCGGCGAAGGGGAGTTTATCCGTCTAGCTTCTGATGACGAATCTCGAAGGGAAATTGCGTCGCGCCGAGCCTCTCTTTTGTCATTTGGAGCAATGGCAAATAACGAGGGAAGATTAAGATTTGTCTGAGAAGAGCGTATTTAGCGCGACGAACAATAATTTCTGAATACCACATATCATGGAAATGCAAAGATCTAAATGAATTTGTCGCTTATATTCAAAATGAAAGTGTATCGTGTTCTCACGGTTAAAGAGTTAACACCACGAGTGACACTAGTTGTCGTAGGGAAAAGTATCTTTGACTTTCCAAGCATAGAGCATTGTCTTCTGTGGTATCCGATTTCCAGCAATTGTTTTTTTTTATGTACCCCAGCATTGTATCTTTGTATTGCGTCGTATTTCTGACTTTGTATCAAAGAGTTTACCCCGAGAATAAGATTCAAAAGAAATGCATCGATAGCGCGGGCACCGGAGCGTCGATAAATCGACAGCTGTTAACGGAGAGCGCTTCCATCCAGGGTTTCGCGCAAATGGTGGAAAAAACCAGGGGAATTTCTTCAAAGACCCACTGAGGTATAAAATACTTTATTACGTGTACGACACGCGACGCTTAAAAATACTTAAACGTATAATTACATCAATTATAGTAACTTCGTGTCGTGCCTCGGGTGGCATCTCATAATTTCGGACCGAGTTACACGTCTGTTCGAAAGCTAAATTGCATTCGTGCCTCCATGGCGCTTCTCGTCCCTCTCCAGCACCCTCGAGGGCGCTTGCCACGACGAAATTGAAATCTACTTGCGCTCAAATTAGCTCGTAAATACGCCTAATCGCGCGAACGTTCGCGGGCTCGCCCGTTTCTCCGCGTTCCCTTTCTTCCATACGGTACACGCCGGAACCGCTTATTACGAAACTGTGCGAATAGCGGGGCAATTGATCGTTCATTTACAATTCAAGCGGTTCCAACGCCGCGAATAAGGTATCGTGCAACATGTCGAAACGTTATCTCTCTTTGTTCGTGGCCTCGTTCTCGGAATCCGTGGTGGCCCACTCGTCCTCCAAATTTTTCCATCTTTGCGATTCATCGGCATTGGCCTTATCCTCCAGCGAGTCGGACGAATCCGAATCGGAGGTCTGCACGCTCTCGGATGAACTTCCACCGGATTCCTCCTTGTCCCACTTGCTTTTGGCGCGGGACGCTTTGCCAACGGCCTTCGCGTTCTCCACGTGAGACCTTTGGGAGTTTCCGCTGGATCTTCTCCTCGACGATCGGTCCTCGCGCTGCTCGATGTAATTCCTCTCCCTCTGCTCGTCCCTCTTCCTCCTCGAATCGCTCTCGGAGGGCCTCTCGTTCCTCGAACGATGCCGTCTCTCGCTGCCGCTCTTGGAGCGGTCCCTCCGATCGCTCTTGGAGGACTTCGCTCCGTCCCGGTCGACGTCCTCCTCGGTGGTCCTTCTGGGTCTCTTATTCCGTCCTCCGGAGGATTCTCGGCCGTTCGCGACTTCGTCCCCTCTGCTTCTCTCCTCGGGATGCTTCCTCGTGCCGGAGCGACGCTTAGTCGACGATTCCACGTCGCAAGTCTTGCCTCTGTCGACTCGCTCGTGACGCTCGTCGCGCGACGAGTTTCTGCGATGATCCCTCTCGTCGGAGCGACGACGACGACGTTTCTCGGCGTTTCTCGAGCGATGATCCACCTCGACTTCCGGAGATTCCGACCAACGCCAATTTTTCTTGTCCTCGGCGTCGTTGGGCAGGAGCTCCTCCCAGTTAGGCTTGCTTCTAGTAGAGGAGAAAAAGAAAGAAAAACGAAGATCCGTCGATGAACGTAAGACAAAGGCTTCGAGGTAAGAAGAACGTCGTTGACTAACCTTTGCTCGGTTCTTCTGGCGCTGGACGTCTCGTGGCTGCTTCCCGTTTGCTTCGCCCACCGGGGCGGACTCTTTATCCCGTACTGGTCGTGAGGATTCTTAAAGGTGTGCAAGAAATTGCAGGCCCTTCCCTTCGGGCATTTTGCCATTCCGCAAACGGCGCTCCTCCAGGACTTGAGGCTGGCGAACTCGCAGTTGAGTTGCCTGCCGGCGTACCACCGGCCCTTCAGCTTTCTCAGGGCTCTCGCCGCCTCTCTCTCGGTGTAGTATTCCACGTAGAGATTGCCGCGCAAGTGAACCTCCGTGTTGCAGCAGTATTTGAGGGTCTTGATTCTCCCGAAGGACTCCAATTCCGGCACGACGTCCTTGTAAAATTCACGGAAATGCTGGCGCGTCTCCGAGCTCTCGAACTCGAGAGCCACGTCGGTGTCGTACTCCGCGCTGTTCTTCTCCAATGAAAAGTGAGAGTAGAAGCCGGGCACCAAGATCACCTTGCTCAGGCAGACCCTTCGGTGATTCCTCGAACACGTGTCTCCGTATCTGGAAGAGATAAAGGGAGCTCGGGAATCGGATCGAATCCGCGTGGTCGAATTTAAATCGTCGACTCACCTGCAGGCAGCCGTTTTGGTGAAAAATGGGCACAACTCTTTCCCCGGTTGGCTGTCGATGACCTCGCGCAAAGTTTCCGGCGTCTTGACGCCATTGTCGATGTAATCGTCGATCTCCTTGATTAGTTGCTCGTGCCTCCTAACGTCTTCCTCGTGTTTCCGCTTCTCCTCCTCCTGCTTCCGGCGAATTGCCTCCTGTTTCGCCTCAAACTCCTTCCGAATTTTCTCCTCTTGCTCGAGCTGCTGCTGTCTCGCCTTCAGCTTCTTCTCCTGCAGAATCTGCCATTCCTTTCGCGCTCTTTCCTGAAAGGTAAACCGCAAACTCGAAATTTCATGGAATGTCAATGGCGAAGCGCTTCTTTCCGAGCATCGAAGTTACCGGGATTCCGCAATGACCGATCGGCTTGGGAATCCACGCGTTGGGAATCCACATCGCTTTTACGGTTATAGCGAGCTTGTCATTTTAGTCGTCAAGGTACTCGATCGTGCGCTATCGATTACAAGTATTCTCCGGAAACAAAGAAACTTGGTCGCGAGATGCGCGCGATTTCCTCTTGCGTTTCAAAATTCTCGATAGACTCTCATCGAAGAGCGCAAACCGAGCTGAAAGTGTCTCCAGCCACCCAAACCTTTCACCGTGCTAGGTAAAAGTTCGAGATTCAAAAAAAACTCTGTGCCGTTTCAAAAATGAACCAGAAACTGATTTTTTTATTTGAGCCGATCACACGCCAAATCGATCAACTCCACATTCCGAATGTTTTCAAGCTTGAGCGTCAAAGCGTCTAATTGAATCCTAACGTTCTGCGTTTACAAAAAATTAGGAGAAATTTGTTTGGCCATCTCATATTATTGTTCATCTTGCATTTCGTTGGATGACAGCTACGTGCAATTGCATATCCTGCAATATTGATTTTTATTTGTATTTCGAAGGGAATTTTAAAAAGAGTATACACCGTTCCATCACGTTTCTTCGTTTTAAGTTTTACGGAGTTAATCGATTTGAGAAGCGAGTGGCTCGATTCCCGTGCCCTAACGCATTTTTTCGGCAAAGTCAAATATTTGCGACGTAACGAAAAAGCACGAGGAAAAGCATATCGTACCTCCTCCTCGAGCCACAATTTTTCTCTGGCCTCGCGCTCGACTTTCTCGCGAGCTTCCCTCTCCTGCTCTTCCTTCTCGCGGAGCTCGAGCCAATTCAAATAGTCCGCGCTTTTCTCGAGTGCTGCCCTCAGTCTCTCCGCGTCGGCATCGCGTTCCGCGGCCGCTTTGCGACGCAAACGCCTTCGGCGCTCCTTTTTCGCGATCCGACGCCACTCTTTATGGCTCCTCCTGCTCGTGCTGGCTTCGTCCATCACGATACATTGTTCACGTATACCGGCACTCGCGGGAACTCCCGAAATGGCGAGAACTTTCGTGGTGAAAGCGGAGAGTAACGATTGCGCGACCGACGATCAATGACGGAGAAGAATAGCAGACGACACGTGCACGTCGCCATGTTCTTTTCCGATAGTAAACACACCGAGTGCCGGAATTGGGCGGATTCGTTTGTGAATTTCAGTTCCGACTGTCGAAAAAAGAAACGCCGGTCCCGATCTTACCTTTTGCGGATAGAATTTGCCCAGAGAAAATTCTGAAAACTCGAACGAATCGGCCCCAGCCGTGGATGGTCGAAATATCGACGTCAACTTTTTCTCGTCGTCTTTCCTACTCGATCATTTTCTCGTGAGTTTACCCTTTTCTCGCTTAATCCGCCCAAAGTGCGACGCGAATTGCACGATTTTACCCAGAAGTTTGCGATGTATCGTGCGTAGTGGACGATACACGAATGTTATGATACTTCGTGACGTTGGTACGACCGGAGGAAGTACGTCAATCTCGCGAATTTTTTAAAAACGGTACGGTCACCGTTGCTTCTATTCACCCTTTCACTGCGAAAGGCGTGTATATATACGCTCTCGCTTGTTCCTCAATATTTAAAGGAGGCGTATATGCACGATCTCGCAGATCTCCCGAATAATTTTTCTAAGTACCGCGTTATTAATGTCAAGAGTGAGAAAAGTTTCCGATTCGGAATATTGCTCGACTAACAAGCTTTTAGAAACTGAAATTTTCAAAGATGTCGCGCCTCGAGTCAGATTCTGAAATTAACTTAATTTCCAGACTTCATCGTTGCTTCATGTTTTACAATATCATTCAAATGTTGACCATTAGATAGATCGCATTACCTTTATTTTTTGCGTTCGAAATTTGTCGTCACCGGTGTCAAATTTTGTTCGCCAATACTTTTCTTGCTTAATTAATTAATTAGTTTATTACGGGAAAAGAATCGCAAGCGGCGAGAGGGAGACAAAATAGAACGAAATAATTGAAAAATTCTGGGCGTTTCGTTCCGCCGATTTAATCGCGCGCCAAGTTAGTGCGCACGCGGATGATACCCGTTTTCGCGATTAATCTCTCAGCGCAACGAGAGAATTAATAGCAACGACAGGAGCGACTAGCGAGACCACCACGACGATTCACGTTAACGATCTCCCGTCCGCGTCGTTTGGGCTCGGTTTCCCAAATAACAATAATAACTAAACGATCAGATAATACGATAAAAGCCATTTTCCGCGCATCGTGCCAGGAGGCGATTAAGCCAGCAAATTCGCTTGTTCGCGCGTTAACCAGTGAATTTGTTGTCGCACCATTCTTTCGCGCCAATAAATACGCGCGCAGGGCGAAAATTGAAGCTGCGCTCGCGGAACGACATTTGAACCTGTGCGCATAAGACGAAAGTTCAAGGCAGTATAACCTTGATAAAAAAATATAACTGTCGAAGAAGGATGAAGAATTGGAAGAACAGCAAGTTCCTCCCCCATCTTTGTCGTACGAAAAGAGGAAATCGAGCGAGAAGTCGAATAGACGAGGTTGTCTTCTGCAAACGTTCGGACGAGGCTCTGAAAATAGTGGGCGGTTGTACTGGACCTCTGTAGGGAGAGGGATAGGGCACGTCGATGTCTCCGCCTCGATAGAACGAGCAACCTGTAGGAGATGCTGCAACGTTGGCCGTCGATCCTCTGGAACATTCGCGTTGTCTCCCTCCGAGACTTTGGCAAAGGATTTGTTCAACGATGTGTGAGCGTGTTCTCAGTCACGTCCGAGTGCGAGCGGCTCGAATGCGCGACACATTGCATCCGCCTATGCCCGAGATATTTACGATACACGTTTAGCATTGCGAATTTGCAACAGGAACCGAAATACAGACGGGATTTTTTGGCGAAGTTTCAAGGCAGGGAATTTTGTAAGCGAGATCGCTTCCGATCCGATGGACTGCTCGAAAGACGCAGCCGTCCCATCGACAACGTTTCACGAACGATTCGCCTTTTAGCTGCGCAATAACTGTCGGTATCGCCGATGTTACCTGCTGTTCGTAAACGAGACATCGATCCGGGACGACCGATATCGATATACAGTCGCTCTCCATAAAATTCCATTCGGACACGACGGGCGACTTTAGTCGCCCTCTCTTTTACCCACTCCAGACTTACAGTTTCAGTGTTTCGTTCAATGTCATTTGTTTCTACCGAATCGGATAGCTCGCTATAGCTCGGTACAGCTCGGCAATGCCAATAGACACAATTTTTTCGACCTATTGGGCCCGATCGTTCTCGACGGACGGTCGTGCTTTCGAGAGGAAACTCCACGGTCGACGAACGGTCGCTTTTGCCACAGTTTCGCCCCTCCTTCGCGGAGCGCTTCAGAACTCGTCGCGAAGAATTCATCGTTGGTCGGTGGAATTTGCGGGCCCGGAATCCGACGAGTCGCCCGATCGGGCCCTACAGATATATAGCCCGGGCGCGTCTCGATCGTCGCGGCCGGCGATTCCCTTGATACGGTCCTGCGAGAGTACCGTTACGCTCGCCGGCCCGTCGGAGCGTTGAACCACAAACGGTGCGAGTCGAGCCGGTGTAACCACCTTCGTTATTTACCGAAACGCCGTGGACAGGCGAGCCGGAGGCGCGCAGGGCCTTCTTACCTGCAACGCGAGTCTACCAAAAGACGAAAGAGGAAAAGTCGTGTCACCGAGCGGACAAAGGAAACGGAGAGAACACAGGCAACCATCCGATTCGCGACGACGATAATCGCGCTCCGATGTACCGGCACGAGGATTCGCAATTGGCGAGGTAATCGGTAAGCTGATTCTCCCGCGTCGCGTCGATTATCTTTGACGCAAACGCGCGTGCAGCGCCGCGACGTCGCTTCGAATTTCGAGGTATTCGTGGAGGCCGTGGTCGATCGAGGAGTCCGGCAAAACGGCGCACATCGGCGGACATCCGCGCACCTTCGTCCATTCGACCGGCGAAATGAGATCGTGATCGCGGAAACCGCAAGGAAGCCAGCCTGCAGCACGATAACGATAAACGGAGGATGGAGGAGGCGATGGAGGAAGCGAGAAAATTAATGGGCAACGGGCACGTGAAGGAGAACGAGGAGACGCCGCCGAGGAAGCGAAAGTCAACGTTTTGGGCGTACGTGCTCTGGTTGTTCGGTGGAGTGTTCGGTGCACACCACGTGTACCTCGAGAGAGACGACCACGCGTTCGTCTACTTCACCACGTTGGGCGGCTACGTGGGTCTCGGTTGGCTACGAGACATATATAGAATTCCTTCTTACGTGGCAGACGCCAACGACGATCCCGTCTTCCTTGAGAAATTCAAGTCCAAAGTCAGGACTAATCGCAAGGTACCTCGACCGTCGGCAAATCCGAGCCTGTCCGTTTCGCTCGGGCTTTTCCGTCTAAGGGCGCGCGGCGACCAACGCGATTGTGCAAATTTGAACGACAAAAATGATAGTGGTTTCTTTCGATACGGAGAATCGAGGAAAATATTTAAATGCCCACGACTCCGGTTGAATTTTCACCCGATCCATACGTAAAGCGAGATTCCCTTTGTTGAGAAGACCTCGAAAGTCGAGACAGTTGGGACTCACGGCCCCGCCAGCCAAACGGACGAACGGTTTGCACAGCTGTTCGAGCTAGAATACGGAGAAACCTAATTCCATTCGATGTTTCAGCCACCATTCTCGACGGTGCGATTTTGCGGGGCGAACGGAGCCAGCGTTATCTGGGCCGAGCTCTTCCTCAACGCCCTTCCGCTGGACGAAGTCTACGGAATCAACTTCCGTCATCTCGAAATTCTGATACCCTTCGTCGTTGCTCTGGGTAAACTCAAAATCGGCCATTCCTCGTGCCCTCGTTTCTCGTTCGGACGGAGATTTCTAAGATCGACGAAAGCAACGAAAAATCATGCGTGATGCGCGGGGATTTATCTATGCTAATTTCGGAGAGAACTTTTGCGCGCCCCGTTCGCTAACCCCTCTCCCCCCGATTCCTGTCTATCCAACTTCGTTGCCCGTGGTTCCAATTACGTAACGTGATATCGTCGACGATAGCTCGCGTTAAGCGCAACGCGCTCGCCTCGAAAAGCAAACGATGGAATTTCTTTTACCGTCGACGATACAGAAGGGCAATTATCGTGGAACGCGCGACCTTTGACCGCCGGTCGTTTCTCTGACGTTTGTTCTTTCGTCGTGAACGCAGGTGTATGGACCGTTGGAAACATCGGCAGAGAACGAGGATCGATATGGATCGCCCTGATCACGGCGTACAGCTGCTATCCGCTTCGGTACAAGATCATGGACGAGACCGTCTGGCTGCTGCTGATGAGCGTGGTCTCGAGCCTTTGCTTCGACAGCTTCAGCAAGCAATGGAGGCTGAAGCCGAGGAAACGGCGGGGCTTCCTCCGACGGTGGCTCGTCCTCGCCGTCGCGGTTTCCCTCTGGCTCTCTCTGCTGGGAAGCTATCTGTACTTCAACGCGGTCGTCACTGACAGCGAAGGGGAAGAGATCAAGCTGTCCGAGGCAGTTCGGCACTTCTTAACCTCTCCGATATGGCTGGATCTCAAGGTTCGTAGAAACGAAGCACGCTTGTCGCGCGAAACCGGGACCCTTTCGTCTCGTGTAGATGGTATCCTACGGAGAGCGACTATAGTCGCCCGTAGGAGCGAAAGAGTCGAGCCGAACGTTGACCTTGTCTTGGCACGATTTCGCAGATGAGCCTTCAGATGACTTGGGAACAAGCGAGGCAACAGGGATTCTGGCCAACCTGGGCGCAGCTGGTGGATCTGATCGATCCTCGGGGGGAGATAAACGCTTACAAGGTGAGGGAAAAAAGTCGCGTTCTCTCGGCACAGGTCGTTCGACGAGCTTCTTTTGCCTCCGCAGGTTCTGGACCTCTCTCAGACGGCCACGCAGTCCGAGATCACCGCTCGATGGAGGGCCCTCTCGAGGGACAATCACCCGGACAAGGTAAAGGGCTCCGAGGAGGAGCGAAGAAAGGCTCAGGAGGTATTCATGGAAATTCAGCAGGCCTACGAGATTCTCTCCAGAGCGAAAAATCGCAGGCAACGGCGCAACAGGAAGTCCGATTGAGCCGCACTCGCCTCGTTCCACTCTTCCGAGGCTCGTCTCCGTCGTCGAGGCGCGCAAACGACTCCTCGGGCGACCGACTAACACCGGTGTGCCTCGCTTTTGACCGATTTGTCGATTTCTATCGTTCGGACGATTCGCGCGACTCGGAACAAATCGTCGGCGGTCGATCTCTCTCGACGCCCTTCCCCTCCGCGCATCGCCGAACGGTGAATTTGGCAGTGCACTTGTAAACACGCTACAACCACGTTTCTTTGTCGAATTTATTTGTGTAAATATAGAAACAACGACGAAACGATCCGTGCGTAAAAACGGAAATTTTCGCCCCTGGGCGTATACTTTGCGGACGCCCTTCTTGCCCGGCGACGTTCGATCCCAACCTACCTCGACGATAACCGTCACGCTCCAAAAATCCGTCTCCAGAATCGACATTCCGGCGTTGATAGTGCGCTCGTTCCGCATTACTGTCCAACGATCGCAGTGAAGCGGGTAAACGGCGTTTCGCTCGGTCACTCGTCCAGGATTGCTCGGCGAATGCTCCTCGTCGTCTCTGATCTTCGGGTCGGTCGATTTCTCGCGATCGTTTCCCATATCCGACGCTCCCGATCGAAGACGTAGGTTGAAACCTTCTCGAACCATCCCAAATCGACGCGACTTTTGCCTGGACGTTGGTGCAAAGAAGACTACCCGAGAGGAAGATATCGCGCGGAAGGACGGCCCGATTCGTAGGAGGCGCAGCAAATCGCTCGTCGATCCTCGGCGGTGGAAAATAATTCCAAAGTCTTTCCTCGTCTCAATTGACTCGAAGAGAGTCTCTGGAGAAGGATGAGAGACGACTCGGTCGAGGAAGAAGTCGGGCATCTCGCTCCGAGCGTGACCGCTTTCGAGGCGGACGGGGACAGGATCGATCGGTAGGAACTGCGATACGATCGAAGGACTCGGAAATTCTCGAGAAAACCGGCGCGAACTCTCGCCATTCCGTGACTATGCGCTCGCGAATCTCGAGAGGACCGAGTTACTTGTTCTTCTTCTTCGATCGTGGCGGCTTCACCGCCGTGCTCTCTATCTTTTCGGCGAGACTCGAGCTGTACTTGTCCGAGGTCTTTTCCAAAAAGTCCTGCGGCGACACCAGCGTAACCCTGAAAGCACAGCTTCGTGGAACGGATGCGCGGGAAAAGTGCAATGGAGAACGGAAACCGAGGCAAGACGCTCGAGGTTACCTCAACTGCGGGACGCTCAACGGGCGAAGGAGACTCTTGACGACGGGTGGCACCTCGCCGGACTTGGGCAGCGCCGGACTGCTCGCGCAGAGCGCCGCGCTGGTGAGCTGCGAGACCAACGAGAAGTTCCGGTCGGGACCGGAAGTCGTGCGGAAGACCTTCCTAATCTTCGACTTGAATCCGGTGGACGGCGGCGCCAACGGTGCCGTGGGAATCGGCATCACCTGAGTCGATCGTTTCGCTCGTCGTTAGTCTCGCTCCGAGTCGCCGAGGATCTCGGTCGTCCGTGAAACGAAGATTCTCACCTTTCCCTGCAGCACCTTCGCCGCGAGCTCGGGCTCGCTGCCCCATCGACAGGAGGTCGATCTCTCGAGGAGCCGATGTCTGGCGAACCTCTCGATGAGCTCGGCGCAGACGTGCCTTCCGCAGAATCTCGCCCACTGTTCCGCCCTCAGACCTCTCCCGTGATCCCTCAGAGTCGGATTCGCCCCTGAAACACGAGTTACGTGAGTTCTTCCCCTCGAACGCCGGTTCCAGCCGCCCGCGGACGATCCTCACCGGCGAACATGAGAAGCTTCGCGCACTTCGTTCTGCCCTGAAGAGCAGCCTTCATCAACGGCGTGAAACCCGAGGCATTTCGGGCGTCCACCTCGATGTCCGGACACCTCTGAAGCAGAACGTTCAGGCACTCGGTTTGACCTGGGCGCAAGGAAAAGAAGATTAGCGCGGATACAAGTTGCCATTCTCGCGGGCGAAAAACCGCGCATATCTCCGATATAGCGCAATTTCGGCGCTGTTTTGGCTTCCGAACGTTCGTCGACGCGCGTCACCGCATCTTCCAAGTACTCGAACGTCGGTTATTCTTGGCATCGCTGCGGCGTCGCGATGAAATCCTTACGGCAACCCGAGCGCGCAAAATTTCCCGTTGCGATTATAGATCGTGTTCGCGATATTCGCGCTGCGATCGTATTTCCCGTACTTTCGACCGAGAAGCGTTCGCGGAATTTGCCGTCCTCGCGCGTTTCTCGTTTCAGCGAGGGAATTCTTCTCCTGAGCGCGTCCTTCTGTCCGTTTTGGAGAAAAGCGGAAAGAGCTCCGCAGACACTGTGAAACTTTCGATCGATCAAAATTCCTGCCGTTTGAGTCGCCTCTCGTCCGGACGAGCAGCCGCGATTTCGAGGGAAAATTGTCTCTCCTTTCTCCCTGCGATCGCTGCAACGGCATTTTCCACCGTCCCAAGACGCAGCGCGGAGAATAAGTTACGCGAAACGGAATCTCTCACGGATATTACGTTGGAAGCATTAAATTCCAGCTATTTTCAGCCGGAAATCTGGCCGCGAGCGGCTTTGACGAGGCTTTGACGCGGCTTTGACGCGGCTTTATCGAGCAATGCTACTTGACGTGGAACGTAAACGTTAGGATAACATTTATTTTCTCCCGTTTTTTCCTCGTCGTTCGTCGACTCGGGGACTCGCAAATATTTTGACGCTCACGAAACGAAATAATCTCGTTCGCCGTGGCATCGAGCACGAGACTCGCGCCAAGCCGTCCGCGTCGACTGTAAAGTAGGAAAAATACGAGTTCACGAGGAATCGAGCAAAGGTAACTCTCGAACCCGTAAAAAGTATCGTGCCGCGTCGAGGAATCGAACGATCGAGCGGCGACCGCCCCTCGGCGCCCACCGATACAGCGAAAGCGACATATTTTCCTTTCACGTAGGATCTACCCAAAAGGTAGATCTTGCGCGAAATTTTCAACCCCTGCCCGGGAAAAGACCGATCGATCGCGATCGTTCCGGGGTACAGCGGGTGGATGGCTTACCGGCTTGCGCGGCGAAGTGCAGCGGCGTGTTGCCCTCGTTGTCGGGGATATTCGGGTCCACCCTCTCGAGCGACAGGGCCAGCTCCAACATCGCCGAGGCACCGTTTCCAGCCATGTAGCTTATCGCGGTCTGGCATGGCAAACAAACAGTCTCAATGTCGGGCCGCTTCTCTCGAAAGCTCGCAGAGAAGAGCGCTTCGATTACGCAAACCCGTTTCTCTCGAAAGATCGTCTTACGTACACAATCCACCGAGCGCATTTGAATCTTTACGATCGTTTTAACGTTTCCTCGCCGTCCGTAACCCTCTCGCTGGCACGGGAGATTATTCCGAAGGCGCCGACGATCCAGACGTACGATCGTCGCGAGAATCACGGGAGAATCGAAGAGATCGGCGGAGACGAGGCGGAGGAAGGCCGGCCGAGAGCGTCGCTCTTTCGCGTCTATGAAAGACGCACAATAGAGCACGCGTTCAGGATCAATTTATTAAGTGGCCGGTGACGCTGACGCGATCGCTCAAACCCTATTACTTTGTCCGCGTCACCGAGCAAACGCGCGTCACGGGAAATCGGTCGAATCGAAAGGAGAGCCTTCCTCGAGACGCTCCTCCTCGACGGGGGTCGAACGTGCCACTTGTTCGCTGATAAATGCTAGCCTCGCTAAAAATAATTCGCAAACGTCTACCGCGTCGAGAGCGAGGGAGAACGAGAAAAGGAGGAAATTTTCTACGTCCACGCGGCACCGATATCCGTCCGTTGCGTCCCGTAACGTGGACTTTTTATCGTTCGAGAAGCAACGCGACGCGCCGTGCACCTCGGCTTCGCGGGAGGGCGGCAATCGCTCCCGAGTCTTCCTCGACGCTCGATTCGGAGGGAACAAAGCGCGGGAGTTACGTACGAGACAATTGGACGAAGATATCGCGCGATAAATTCATCGAGCAACGTCGTCGAGGGTCCGGGGAAGAGATCGTGCACGGTCCTCGGGACTCCGCGTTAATCCGATAGCCGAAATAAATTAGCTTCTATTGATACTCGACCTATACGTATTTGTATTTGGTGCTCGAATCGCTCGCCACCCCACCGAATCGACGTTGGCTTCACCTTCCCCCTTTTCTCTTCTATTTTCTTCCCTCCTCTCCTCTCCTCTCAACCTTCCTCCTGCCCCTTCCCTCGTCGTTGATACGCTTCGATGACAATACCGATTAAGCTCTACGGACAAAAGGTCGAATCTCCGGTCGGTCTACTCGCTATTTACGATCGGCGACCTACGATCGTTCCGCGATGTTTCCACCGGAGCTGCGCTTAGCTCGTAGCGTCACTCGACGCGTCGTCGGAAGCGCTCGAAAAATCGCGGCGCCCCGATACGTTTCGTCTCCCGCGAGGGCTAACGCTAGAAGTGCCGACGTTGTATCTATTATATTTAATTACGTCACACATTGGAAAGAGAGAAATCGGGAGGTGAAGGCAAAGATCGATCGAGTAACTTGGGTGTTGCAAGATAGAGCGGAATATTTGCTTTTCTTGCACGGCTCCCCTGTCAATTTGAGGAATTTTTCGAAAATATTGGGGGCCGGCCACATTGGCCGCCATGGGGGCTTTAATGTTAAAACGCAGCTGCACGGTTCTTTTGCTCGACCCACGACGAGGCTCCGACACGAAGCGTTTCGATCAGCGATTCTCAAATTTTGCCCCGCAATTTTCCCCCGTCCCTCTTTTCGCGCCTTCGCGGCCTCCGTGGATTTCAAAGTCGATCGGTCCGTCGTCGATGAACCTGCGCGCTCTCGGAGACTGCGTCGTCGACGGTTCTCCGGTTGTTCCTTCGTCCCTTCGCAGACCGCGGTCTCGCTCGATCTGACAACCACTGTCCGATTTCGCCGGTGTATCCGTGGAGAACGGAAACGGTGCACTATCGGTGCACCCTTTGCCGAGGAAATTTACGCTTTCCGCTCCGCCGCGCGTGTTTTCGGGCGATCGAAACGCCGAGGACGAGGGCACTCTTCTTCCGGTTTCGTTGGGAATGCAGATTCGTCTTTTTCCGCCCACGGATATTTCCATCGAGCCGCTCGTCATTGGAGACGTGGCGAAAATTAATTCGCCCTACGTCGACGTCGTCGATACGGCGCGAAGAAGGGACAATCGCGACGGAAGCCACCTGGCCGACGATGCTTCGAAGGATCAAATTGACAGCACGGTAGACTAGTATAACGACCCTTTACACGAAAGTGTCCCTTATGCACTCCGAATGGCAAGCGTTCCCTTTGCCATCGACCGAACGTTTCTTCGCCCCGACGACACGGCGAAGGTCAACCGCGTCCTAGATATCGCCCGGAGGTGCGATTTCAGTTTAATTACGGCGGCACGATGTCACCGTGGCGTGGAACGCGGCCAGGGAGAGAATTTTCGCGCGCGTAACATTCTTTCGCGAAGAGACAACGGGTAGCGAAATTGCCAGAGATTCTATGTTGAAATTTATTGCGACGTCGATGGACCGGGGAAAAGTGGAGCGCGTTGCGTGGCCACCGGCCACCGGCAAACGGCCATCGGCTAACGACCGAGAAACTATGTAATTTACGCGACCGAAAGATAGCTGGGACGTTCCGACGGAATATCGCGTTGCACGAGTCCGCCATACGAGTGGGATCAAGTTCAATGCGGATTCCCGAAGCCCGATCGATTCGATACTCGAGTATCGCTTCATGGTAATCAAATAGCGGTATTGCCACGGTGTTTGCCGGTATTTTTGGACTCTAGGTTATAGGTTATAGGTAGAATAATTGCAACAAACGTACATAGACGCGAGTGTGCACAGGTACACCGTGGAAGCCCCCGAGCGGAAGATCCGTTACGGTGAGATTTGTGCGCGCGATTGTATCGATATAACGCCGCGAAAGCCTTTTTTTGTAAATATAGGTCAAGGCTATTTCGGGAAAGGGAAAACAAACAATACGGAGATCCACGTTACTTCTGCGTCGCAGGTATTCCGTCATTTAGCCGGAAAGTCGATGTTACACTTTTCTCGAAGCTTTCTCGGAGGTTCCGACGCGGAAAAAATCAACGGGAGCTTATTTTCCCGGGGCGATGTTGACCAGATCCCCGGAGGATCTTCTCCGTGGAACGCAACGGTTCGACGTTTGGTAAAAAAAAAATGTACTTCGGTATTTTTAAATCGATCGTCAACGATCGGGGATCGCTATAAGCGGAGGAAACTGTCGCGAGACGGAAACGTTTGCGACCCTGCATCGACGGTTTAGCCCTTACAGTTCCAAATATTTCATTGTTTCGATCGACTCGATTTATGTACACCCTCGATATCGATCCCGTGGAGATGAAAAATACAATTTCCCCGTAATTTCCCATCGGTTTGCCCCAACGACTTCCGAGACTTGCTCGACGCACGGGGATCAAAAACCGTCGACCCTATCGTCGGTGACGAAGATCCAACGGAAGAGGAGCCTTCCCATGGCAGCAGTGGTTCACCCTTTCGCGCGGTAACTTCAAATTTCGCGCATGTTTCTTCCGTTCTATGTTTTATAGCGTAAAAGGAGGCTCCCAGCAATCACGACAATTGCAAATAAACGCAACTTTCTCGGTGAGATGCTAGCTCCTCGAGGTCGGAGGAAGAGCACGGTCTCACGGAATATTCCCGGCTATTTCCTCGAGACGATCGAGAGAAATCGCGTGGGCGCTGAAAAAACTATCGGACGAGAGATGTTTGTCGAATCATTGCGAAAACTATGAAACGAGTTTCCGGAAACCGTAACGCGCCGCTCTATTTTACTGCTCTCGCGAATGAAAAATATTCGGCTCGCGTCTTCGAGAATCGTTGGGCGCGATCCTGAGAATCGGACGAGCCTGACCGACGATAAAATCCATTTTTTTCAACCTCTACGCCTTGCGCTTGGACTTTTATCTCTCCCGAAAGCGCGTAATCGAAATTGGAATTCCCTGACAGCTTCCAGACGCTCGGATAGTCGGGGATTTTCAAATAATCCGAATAATCGGAGCACGTAACGCTCGAACGAGCGGCGGATATTCTTGCAATAGTTCCATTCTCTCGGCAAAAATATTTACACGTTCTAACGTAATAACCGTAAAACGCCGCTTTGCTCCTACGTCCGCCGATGTCCGCCGACGCGAGGCCGTTTCTCTCTCGAGCGTCGACGCGCCCTCGAGCAAACGAACTTTGACAGCGAATCAACAATTTTTTGCAGCCGTTTGCGTTAATTTCGTTCCTGCCTCCTTCCTCGATTCCCTTCCTGGCTCCTCGATTGCTCGAAGACACGAGAGGAGTCCACGGTCGATCTTTCGAGAGAAGATACGAGCTTCCGAGACAACTGTTGAAAGGAGGACTTACCCTGCCGCTGCCGTCGGTCATGTTGACGTCCATGTCTTCCAGCCCGAACTTCCGCACCCGGTTGACGATTTCATCGAGAATCGCGTCGTCCGCGTCCCTCGCAGCCCTGAGAAGGGCCGATCGGCCCCCGAAGGGGGCTTCCCACGACGGCGGCACTTTTGCGTCGATCGGCTTACTCCGAACGGGGCGATCTGTCGACAACGATACCTCCGAGAGTCCGTCTCGTATCGCGACCATTTCGAGAGACTCGCCCTCCGTCGCTTATTTTCGAAGGAAGACGGAACGCGCGATCGCTCGCAGATGCGCTCAAAATATTTCGAACAAAACCGTCTACGCGTGATCGCGCGAACGAGCGACAAACAAAAGTTCCTCGTGGGCTTCGTCGGCGGAGTGTAGCCCGTTAACGATGCGCGGTTTGCGAAAGCGCTAAAATTATTTTCACGAGACGTCGATCGCGAGGAACGTCCAAGTGGAGGGAACGGTAAATAGGGCGTCGAATTGACGTTTGAACGCTTACGTGCGCCACCGCGTGGACGCATCAGCGTATGCACGGACGTAGATACGTTCGTACGTACGTACGTCTGACGCGTTTATTTTCGTAACGAAACGAGACGAAAGGAGCTGCTCGCGCATTTTTATCAAATCGACGGTAAGTCGAGAGAGGAGAAAAAGACGGAGGGAGAGTGCATCTATTTTCGACGGATTATGTCACACGGCGGTTTCTCTCGTGACTGCATTCCCTGCAGCGGCGTCCATCGACGCATCCACCCATCGACGGATCGTGACCCCTGACGCGTTCCATCGTTCCTCGATTTATCTCCGTTTCGTCTCTGCGAGTACGGTTGTTATTTATAAACCTCCCCCGTCGAGCTCTCCTCGGCGAAAGCTTACGCGTGGGAAAGACCGCGCGAATTCGTATCGGCGCCCCGAAACCGGGGAAGATCTTGGCCAAAGCTGGGAATACCGCGGATTACGTGGACGCGGAGAAGCATGGCCTTGAAGATTTTTTCAGATTTTCGGTCGATTCGCGGGCTCCGGCGATCGGAAGACGAGCGCGAGGGGACGATCGTACCTTGCAATACGCCCTTGTGGTAGACCTTGACCTCGTGAACGGCGCTTCTTCTGTACGGCGCGCGTTTCTCCTCGAAGCTGGTGTCGGAACTGAAGGAGACAGACTTTTTCACGCGAACGGTGCTCTTCTTCCGCTCGCTGGGCAAAGTCTGAACGCTGGGCGAGCGTCGAAGGGGCTCGAGGTCCCTCGGGCCGCTGCTCAAGATCGACAGGTACCCCTTTAAGCCGGAAGTCGAGGATCCCGTGGACGTCGAAGCACGCAGACGGTATCCATTCGAGAGCGACTTTGGACGCTTCGAGGCGTTCTCGCTCGATCGCCTCTCCGAGATTCTGCCGGCGGAATGAGCGAGGTTCGCCAGAAAGGCCGAAGACTTCTTCAAGATGCCCTCCTCGCTGGACTTGCGGACCGTCTTTTCTCTGACTGAAACATTTTCGGAATAGATCGGCGATCGATCCGTGGAGAGATTCGACGGGCGTCGCTCCTCGAGAATCGAAAACGATCGATCGCGCCCTCAGCCCTTTCACCGCGAGTCCTGTCCGTCTTCGCGCTCGCATTCATCGCGCTATACCGAGCTATCTCGTTCCGTGGAAGCAAATGACAGCGAAGAAAACGCTGAAACTGCACGTCCAGAGAGAGAGAGAGAGAGAGAGATTCGAAATGTAGAGGAGAGCGCGCGACTACGGTCGCCCGTCGTAGCGAAAGGGTTAAATATTGGGTTGGCAAGAAAGCAATTTCGGTTTTCTCCGATAGCTAACGTTACGTTTGTTTTCAAGGACTTCTCACGATGTTATGATTTTTTCCTTCTGACAATCGAAAGTTGTCACTTTTGGCAGGTTTTAGAAACAAATTGTGCTTTATTTTGCTCGCAATTGTTAGTTTAGCGTGAATTTTAATATGGAGGGCAGAAACGAACATTTTCGACATATACTACTTTCTTATACAAACCACATCGAAAGCTGAATTGCATCAAAAATAAGTTATGCTGTCAAATTAGGGGAATTACAGAGGTGTTGCGTACTTCGAGCTGCTTCCGAGGAACCAAACGATTACTTCAAATGTTTATTGTCAACAATTGAGAAAACTACGAGAAACAATCAAGCAGAACTTGCCAGAATTGGCAAATCGGAAAGGTATCGCGTTTCACCACGACAATGCAAGACACGTCACGCATCTTTGGTAACTCCGCGAAAATTATTGGAGCTTGGTTGGGAAGTGATGTCACATCCCCCGTGTAGCACTGACATGGCACCACCATATTACCATTTATTTCGAAGTTTGCAAAACTTTTTGAATGGTAAAACTTTTACTAGGAATGATAGCCCAAAATCGCACCTGGTTCACGTTTTCGCTGGTAAAGACCAGAATTTCTCTGAGAGCGGAATCATGAACTGGTCTAAAAGATGGCAAAAGGTCATCGAACAAAATGGAAAATATGTAATCGATTAAAGTTCATTCTTTGTTAAAAAAATTGAGTTTCATTTCATATTACAAAACCGAAATGACTTTCTTGCCGACCCAATACACGCCGATAGACGCGGATAGGCGCGCATGGACGATCGTCTCCGGTCGAACGATGACACGGAGCGTCGCGCTTTTGCGACACGAGCGAAATAACCTGCGCGAATCCGACAAAGAGATCCGAGGAAGGATCCGATATCGTCTCCGAGGCGTCACGACTCGCCCGTGAAGTTTTCACGGTCGTTTCGCCGTGCGCGAAGTAAACCGCTTACTTCCGCGTTCGTTGCCGCGCGATTGCCGAAAGGTGGCGAAAGGAAGATCGAGGAGGACGGAATCTGGCCTACCTTCCTTGAGGTTCGCCGGAACGGAAGCCGACTTGACGATTCCTCGTCGGAGGATCCCGGTAGCCCCGAACCCGGAGAGGTCACCGTCGACGATGCGTCGGCAGAGCCGGTCCGAAGGAGGGGTATCCTCTCGAACGAGATCCTGTCGCCTCACGCGGAACCTGGCGGCAACAATCGGGACGGGTTCTCGCGTCTTCTCGCCAAGAAAACTCGACGCCGGCTTCTCTCCCGCGACGCGGCTGCCTCGAGAGAGCTTCCCTCCGGAGCTCGTCGACCGGAAATCGCCCTTTGCCGAGCCGTCGAGCTTCGCACGCGCGACTCCAAGTCCAGGGTCCGGCCAGCCGTCCTCGAGGATCCCCCGGGCTTTCTGCGTCAATCGTTTCAAAGAGTTACGTTTGCCCGTCCTCCAAGTTTCCTTGTCACCGCGGCATTTGGTTTGTTAATTTCACCGGCGTCGCGACCGTTTGGTCGTCCTTTTCTTTGCACGCGCCACTCTTGCGTTTCGCGCGATACAGATTCCGCGTTATCGGTGACGTTTCCACGGAGGTTCGACGATAGACAATTGCAGTTTGACTGGAAACGCGCAATAATTATTCTCGCGACGGCGTGGCGCGTGCAGAGATAAGTCGTTGCTCGTGTGTTTACCGTGGTCGAGGGTCGGGAGGTAGCGCGGTGGTATTAGTAACGACGCTATTAACGTCGCTGAATTCTCGGATTCAAAGTTCACGTTAGCATGGCTCAAACTTTAAACGGAAACGGCTGAAAGGTAGAGGGAGGCTATCGTTGGCATCGCGAAAACCTTTTGGAAACGTTTCGCCTTTCTCGCAGAGGGAAGAGATCGGTGGGTGCTCGTCGACGAGGCAAGTTCTCCGAACGAGGTATCGTCGGTCGTTTACATATTTGCGAAAACGGAGAATCGGCGAGAAGAGCGCGTCGCGTTCTCCGAGGACAGGTCCGGCCGGCCGATCGAGTCTCGCGAAATGCCGCGGCACGAGGGGCCAGCGGGTCCGTTGTCCCAACCGGACTCTAGCGAATTCGACGAAAGTGCCGCGATTCGCGCGATCGTGAAGCGGCGTTGCACGGGAAACGACGAGGCAGATGACCGACGCACTTACAAAACAAACGATACGTCGCGAACTTTCCCACGAGTGTCCTCTGCGAAGCTCGATCGGCGGATCGAGAGTCGATAGTGCTCGCGATAAGTCTCGGAAATGACTGAAGGCGGCGTCGGAGCGGCGCTCCCAGGAGTAGGAGAGGCCGTTGGTCGGTTCCGAGACGCGGGTTCTCGAGTCGAGGCCGACGGAGGTGTTCCTGGCTGAGGACGAATCGTGCCTTCCGGCTGCTCTCGCGAGACGTACGCGCGAGTTCTAGCCGCTCCGTTTAAACTAAACGCTATTTATATGTCGGTCGACTCCTCGGCTCGCCTCGGCTCGGATTGTTCGCTCGGTTGCTCGGTGGCTCGATCGTGGCTCGGTGACTCGTTGGGCCCGACGCGACGCGCCGCGCCACGGTGGCTCGTCTCTGGGAGCCTATGCGCGTCTTAGGCGTGCAAACGCCTTATTAAAGAAGGTATGCGAGCAATAGCCGCATGCTCGCGAGACTCTTCTCTCCGGTGCATCCGCGCCGTCTCGTCCAGCTCGAAGCGCGCCGGCTCCTCCTCGAGCCTTCGCGCAATCCCGAGCCTCGAGCAATTATTGCCGCGCAAAGCGGCCGACCGGATAATCTCGACGCTAAGCGTCCTTTAATTGCGCCGCAATTGCGGCTCAATGGAGACGAACGGACACCGACTCGAATCTCGTCGACCCGCGGCCCGGATGATCGATTGCCGGATAGCTCCTCGAGGGCCATCGTTAACTACGTTATCGATCTCGTCGAGCTTCGAGATACCGCGCTCGAGCAATTTGCCGCGTCGGCGAGAAGGTTCGCGAAGCCGGCACCCGCCAACGTGCAACGTTTTATAAACGGAGCGCAAATCACCGATGACGCGGATCCCGGGAAGTCGGCAGAAACGACGAAATCCGAGGCGCTCGAGGAAAGGGGCGAGAGAGAGAGAGAGCAGCCCGCTCGCGAGAGGATAATTCGAACGCCCGGGGAGTCACGCGTTACTCGATCCCGCGATGCGGCATCCGTCGAGAACCGTCGCCGATCCGACGAATCCCCCTTCCGCGAAACTTCTCCGAGGGCCCGCCGTCCGAGTCGCGGAACGCGCGCGAGCGAAGAGTTACCGCGAAAACCGACGAACGACGATGTCCCCTTCGCGAGTTTGCGGATTCTGCAATTATTCTCGGACGACGATGTTCGGGGCCACTGACTCGCGTCGTCTCGGCTCGAAGCCGGGCGCGCAGGACGATTTCCGGCGCGTCCGATCTCTCGCGATATTCGCGCGCTCGAAGAAGCGATTCCGCGCAAAAGTGCGAGCTCTTCGAGGGCCCAGCGCGCTTATTTTGGCGGCGTTACATTGCTCGGAGAGGCCTGTCGTTCTCCTTTCTGGCGTCCCGCCAATATTTTCGATTCGCTCATGCACGACGATCCATCGATTATACCACGCTCGAGTACTCCTCGGACGTTTATGGATTTTCGGAAGAGCGAACGAAAAAACGGGGTCTCCGTTGGCTCGTAAATTCATTTCGCGGAGGAATATTTTTCTAGAAAATTGACGAGAGGGTCGTGTGCAGCGGACGAGGAGGAAGAACCGTGCGTCGAGAATCCGGGAGATGTCGCGTTCTATCTTCTTCTTCAAATTTGCATTCGAGGTCTCTCGTTTGTTTACCGTCTTCCCGCGCTTCCTCTCCTTCTCTCCCTCTCCTTCTAAATATTATCTCGCGATCGCGCCACGCCTCGGTTAACCCTTTTGGCTCTAGTGGTTTTGCCATATTTTGAAATACTTTTCGAATAGAACGCATCGCGAACGTTTCGCTGTCTCCCGTCGACGAGAGCGCTCAACGACGTTGCCGTTTTTCGGGCGGAATTCCCCGGAAGTCGTTGCCCGCGATTAGAGGAAGGTTATCGCCACGAAAGGTCGAGGAAGGCCGCGAAAGATTGAAAAATTTCTTCGGGACGAAGTCTCGAGCGATCGAAGAAGAAGGCAGAGATACGAGGCGAATGGGGAGCCGTCTCGCGTTTCAGTTTTCCCGTCAAGCGTCGCGCGCGACCGAGAGAGAAATTGTCGGCGCGAAAAATCGTCGCGAAGGTCAGCGTATCCAAACGAGACGTCGGATTCCGTCTCCGAGGCGAGTTTGCGAGCGCGATAAGGATCCGCCGACCAGCGAAACCGAGGAACGATAAACGAGCGACGAACGTGAGCGACGAAAACGTGACTCCGCTCCGTTGATCGAGGGTCGATTCGCCTCGCGCGACTCGGGAGAGCTCGCTCGTTCGCTTGGAAAACGTTCGGTCGTGTGCCGCTTCAAGGTGGAGAGGATTTTCGTCGGCTCGTCCGCCGAAAGATATTCGAGGGGAACGCGACAGGCGTCGAGTCTCGATCGCGAGGTTGGATCGATGAGCGAGTCGACTCGCGCGAAACGTGACTACCGCCACGCCGTCCGGAAATTCGTTTCGATTAACTTTTAGCCCCGCGTCTCTTCTGACATTGATTGACCTCGGGCAAAATTCGATCCCGGTTACGTGGATTTCGCCGAAAATTGCCAGGGCGGGAGCTCCGAATACCCTCGTCACGATTCTTTTCCGTATCGTGACTCCGTAATTTATCGTTTTCACGTAATTCGGCGGCGTTCTCCTCGACCCCTCGAATCCGCTTCGATCGCAATGTTTGGGAGCAACGAGACTCGCGGGCCAAAGATCCTCGTTGATGCGCGTCGCCGTGACGCTCGTAGACGCTACCGTGACTTTAATCGCGAAATAGATCGAGAGCAAAACGAAAACAAGGTTGACCGGCCATCGATGCGAAGACTCTCGGAGCTCACCGTCGTCGTCGAGCTTCGCGACGTCGCGATTCTCATTCGAGCGTCGTTAAGAGGCACGCTATTAATCGCGTTTCCTAATGCAACAACGTAGCATCGATTAAAATTCGTCGGAGAAGCCAACTGGCGGAGGTTGTCGATGTCAATAACATTCGGACGAGTTGAGCTGGAATAATAATCGTACTCCTTCGACAGTCACGTGCGTCGACGTGTCATTGACACATTTCCAGAGCGATAATAACCTCGTCGGAGAAGCCTCCACGTATCGTGAGCCTCCTTCGTTTCTTCGCGTCCGATAAGGTGGAAGATTCGCCCCGACCTCGTCGAGTCTCACTTACGGCGACGAGAAGCGCGAAAACGTTGCGCGGAAAAGTTTGTACGTGCGAAAAAATACGAGGATCGCGTCGTTTCGTAGATACTTACCGACTTGGACTCGACTTTGAGCGAGGGCGCCATCGAAACTCTGGGAGACGGGAATCTTTCGCTAGATACCATAATCGCGAGTAGACGGCAGCCTTCTCCTCGCGGCTTCCTGTAAAATCAAATTTGCAGTTAAGAGGAGCGCCGAGGCTCGGATAATTCCGCGGCGCGATATCGCGGGAAACGAGGCGAAAGGAGGGAAGTTTGCGGAGAAGTTGGCGCGAACTTTCGACGCTCAATTTCGCAGATTGGAAGGCGACTCTTTCGAGTACCGAAGCGTTCTAAATTTCTTTCGCGCAATTATAAAGCGCGGAAGCGAAACTTTCCTTATTTTCGAGTCGAACAATTTCCCGAGTTTACCAGTCGCTGCGAGAAACGAAACGGTTTTTCCGAAATGGCTTCTCGCGAAATTGAAAAACTTGTAGAATCGTTTACCCCGCGGCCGATCGGCTTTATCGTGAGAACTGAAATACCGCGATGGAAGGTGGACCTTCTCGATTCGGAGCGACGTTTACCTTCAACGATCTCGCCTCGTGCTATCGTTTCGCTAGGAGGCAAGGGCGCCCGTGAAAAGACATTCGATATCTCGAGGAGCGAGACGTCTAATCGATCTTCGGGGAGCGGAAACGTCGTCCCAGGGCAGACCGTTGATCCGTTGAACGGCCTCGTCGAAACGATTCGCTCGTCGAGGGGTTGATCGGATACTGGGCTAAAGTTTAATTTGCACCCTCGGCCGGAAAGTATCACGAGGGTCGTACGTTGAGCCCCCATCCGCGCAGTCGCGCTTTTGAGCCAGGTGTTACGCTCCGATATCTCCTCGATGGACAATTACAACTTCCAACACCTGCAAACCATTTTCCTCCTTTGCTATCATTCGAATTCTACGTCGCCGTCGTCCTCGAGATCGACCGAAATTTCGTGGAGAAAGTTAAACGAGTCTCTGAATCGGACCATGGGGGGGCAAGGTAAGGAGTCTCGCGGGGTAAGGAGCGAGTAAGCGTCTCAGGATCAGGGAAATTTGTCGTTTTTCCCGCGCGACATGTGTATCGTAACCTCGGTGACTCGAAAGCCACTTAAAACGGTAGATTCCGGGACAAAGTGATCGCATCCGTCGGAGCCGAAATATGGAACAACAGCGACGAGCCTCTCGTGCGTCTAATCGCGCAAGAGTAGGCGCGGAACTCGTCCAAGGACAATCCAGGGTCCCAACGAGACGGAGTCGACGAGAAATTCCTCGTCGCGCTTGCGCGACGACTAATTACAAAGTTTTGTTTTCGATAAACAAAACATTCTGCCCGGTAACGCCCTGCGATAACGTTCGATTTTACGACGCGGTGCTTAAAAATATTCGTTCGAGGGAGCAAACGAGTTCTCTTGAACAAATGGGTTTTCTCGCTGGCACGAACGAAAGCAATCGTCGGTGAGGACAAAGAGAGCTTCCGGCGTAAACGTCGCTCGGGATTCGTCGGCCGGACATTAATTTTTGTAACGACGCGCTCCTCTTTCCACGAAACTCTCGACGCGTGAAGGTGATCGAAAGGTCACCACCCCCTCCGATGCGGAAATTTCCTTTGGACTTTCGTACTTTGCTTTTGCTCTCTCCTTTGCGAGATTCCTCCTCTCGAGTCGATGAAAGAAAACACGATGCCCCCGAAGAGCAGGAACAACGAGACGTTTACCCCCTTCCCGTTCGAGTGGAACGAGACGACGGGTAATCCCTTTGAAGGGGCAAGAGATTTGCGTCTCTCGCCTCTCCGTCTTTCGCTTTCTCACCGTTCGAGATCAAACTTTCTTCGGCGCCTATATCGGCGAAGAAGCGCCAATTTTCGCGCGAACCGTTGCTCGCTTTCGAGGAGCACCGAGTCGAAAAAATTCAAAAGAGTTCGTTCGTTTGCGGGGTAGGTGGTACACTTGCGAGTACACGAAGAAAACTCGAATTCGAGAGAAAGACCACCAAAGTAGCGAGAGAAGTGGCACGGCCAGAGCGAAAGGGTCGATCGACGGAACGTTCTCGAGGTCGAAGATCGATGGGTCGTAACGTCGCGGTCTCGAGGCGCGTCCCTCTCGTTATCTTTTCGCGCTATTTTCGTGTCCGAACGGGTCACTCGGAGCGTTACGCGATGCACGCACGTGCTACCGAGCTCCGGGTGATTCAAGATCAATTAGAAAATCCTAGCCTCCTAAAAATAGCGCCTACGATGCTCCGTTTCTCGGTTACGAGATTTCTGGCTGTTCGCGGAGAGTCCAAGACGCCTCGAGCAAGCGTTAGCGGCAAAGTAGCTAAATTCGAGAGATAAGTCGAAAACTTGCGCGACCGAGATGGGAAGAATCTTACCGTGCGCTCCGGTCCTCTCCCGTCTCTCCCCCGTGGAGCGAGCACCAAACTTTTCCGCGTCTCTCCGAGGAGACGTCCGAAAGCGGGCAATGGTTCTCGAGAGATTCGAGAGATCCGCGAGATCGATCGGCAGCGGTTTGCGAAGCGGGCAAAGCACATTCTCGGCTCGTCGAGGCTCTCCGTCCGACGTTGGACGCGATCTAGGCGTTTAATGCGATCGAGGGACCGATTTGCGTCCAAGGTGTCGTTCGTGACCGACGACGGTGGAAAAGGAATCTCGTTTCTCCCGATCGATCTTTTCCGCCTGCGGGTCCCAGCGATAACTCGCGATCGGTCCTCGAACAAGAGATTCCTTGCTGTATTTAGCTGGACGATCGGCACAGAGAGCAAGCCGAGTCTCGTCTCGGAGGAAAAAGTCTCGGCAGATCGGTGAACGGCCGCGGCGTGGCGCGAAAATGTGCAACGTTTCGGTGGTTGCGCGTCCGGCGATATCGTAAACGCATCGTTTGTCGGCGCACTAAAACGGTGCAGGGAACACTTTGGCTTAACGTGCCACTACTACCGGCACCGCCGACCGACGGCAATTCTATTTCTGTAAAGAGTTTCGCGGATTAATAAAGGTCCAAGCACGGAAAGCGTGACGCGACGATCGGGATGCCGAGAGGCGAACTAAAAAAGATATCGATGCGGCGGGCCGAGCATCGAGCCAACCCTCCCTCGTTGTGTCATCCTTCCTCCTTCGATTACGATTCGAGTGCCGCCCGTTGCGTTGGATTTACGCGACGAATTTGGCCCATTAACTGCGCACTCTTTCCCTTTCGACTTTTTTCCCGCCGATTCCGAGGACTATTTTTACTTCCGTCCGTTGCGTAACTCTCTTTGGGAGAATATAACGGGCCACGGGAATCCAAGGACGCGGCAAACGCTCCCGCGTAAACGATGGAAAACCAACGCGCCACCGAGATGAACACTCGCGCGACACTGACGACGAGGATGTATTTTCGTCGGGCCCGTCGAACTTGTCGGCCGATGAAGATCCAGCCAATCGCCGGCTTCCTCTCGATCGACTCGAGGAGCCCGCGAAAATCCGGCATCCGGCTGGCCTTGGAGGACCTTTCCCGACCTTGCCTCCCCCAGGGGCCTGTCCAGCTCTCGGGACGGAGCTGGACGGGTACGGGTTTCACGCACCCGGGGTACCCGAGTCGATAAGCAGGTAGGTGTTGAGCGCGCAACACCGGACGAGGCCACCCGGAGCGATGCGGAGTGGATGCGATTCCACGGAGACGCTAATTGCACGGGGCGATACGGAGTACGCGCCTTCTCCTTGCACGCGCTCGAGCGTACGGACTTTGCATCCTTCTTTCCATACTTCGACAGACCTTGCAGGAACTCTCTGAAATTTGCGGGATCTTCCCAAAGTTTGCGGGCCCCGCCGGACTTGGCCGCCGTGGCGCCCCGGATGGAACGAGCCTCGAGAGGAATCGCCCGCCACGAGAGAGGAAATAGCGCGAGGCGACGCGACCTCGCGTCTGCTCGCGGCGGCCCGTCATCCTTGAAGTCAAATCGATTGCCCAGCCGCGACTTACCCGAAGGCAGACGGATCGGAAGGAACGGGAGTTTTTTTAAAAGCTTCCCCACTCGCGATCGGCTCGTCTCGCTCGGCCGTCCGCTCGACCGCGTAAACGGGAGATTCTACGTCGTCGAAGCCAACTGTGCCTAGGTCGTTTATTTTTATTCCGTGTTTCCTCGTCCGCGCGATTTTTCCGGATCGGGCCGCTGAAACGCTACCTCCGTCGACGAAGAATCGCCTCGTCGTTCCGAGGGCGCGTCTTCGACCGTGACGTCGAACGTCACGATCCACGTTCGGCGAAGGAAGACAGTCTTCGAGTCCGCCGATCGGTTCCGCCCGGTAGGAGAAGTTGGCCGATCTTTCAAATTCTCGAGAAGTCCCCGGGCGAGAGGACGTTTCGCAGGGGCCACCGCAGCGTATCCACGGTCGTGTCGTCGACGGTCGACGCTTGGGAAGCGGAGAAGGAAACTATGTAACGTACTTCAAAGTGTAATGCTATATTTTCGGTAACATACAGAGTTTACATCGAGGATGAACTATTCAATGCAACGCCGACACGTTGACGCGCATAACTCTTCCTCGCGCTGGCAGCCGTTTAACGATGAAAAAAATAGCAATATCGTGGCAATGCTGATCGAGTGGAAAATACAATAATAGTGAGGTGTCACTGTCTCATCGTCTCGTCTAGATACGATATTTATTTTTGGCAACAATCAACAACAATTGGGATCAAAGGTCACGGCTGGCAAGGGAGCGCTCCAAGCGCCTCGTCGAATACTCGCGATCGTGAATTTCGCCTCTAAGTCCGACCGACGAGATACCATTTACAATCGTTGATCCCAGATCACGTAAGTTCTTGGCGCACCTTTCTCCCAGGCGACGTCCCGCCGGAGATTTCGGAAGGCGCGAATTCTCTCCCCTCGCAGCCTTCGCCGCGATTCTCCCTGTTCCGTTACGAGAAGCTTTCACCGGTGACGGGATTTTTGGCAGCAAAGATTCTAATATTGCGCGCAAAACGAACGATATACGAAAGAACGAGGAGAAAAGGGACTCGAATCGCTCGGAAAGAAGGGAAGTAGGAGCGAGGGAAAGTTCGGTCTCTCGAGCTTCCGCTTCGCCGCCGAATCTTCTCGCTTTCAGCGGCAACGAACGATCCAACGACCTTCGAGCACAGACTTCCCGTGACACATTTAATGCCGGAGTCGCGGAACGACTCTCCCGAAACTCGAGGAACTCGAAGAGTCGCGGAAGATCGAGACGGGGAGATACGTTAGCTCTTGGACTGGAAATTGAGAAACTCGAACGAAAGCGTCGTAGGCTCGGGCTCGTTGCGAGGGGAGATCCTCGGCGCGTCCTTTCCGACCGGCGACGGGGTCACCGGGACGGAGATCTACTGAACCCAGGATGCAGGTACCCAGAGTGGTTCGGATTCGACCCGATGAACCGCGCTGACCAGCTGCTCGAACGCTATGGAGAGATCGGCGTTCACTATGACCTCGTCGAAGAGGTGAGAGTAGAGGAATTCTATCCTGGCGGCGCTGTGCAGAATCTCGTTGAACTCCTCGTCCTACGATCAAACGTCCATTTTATCGTTTTATCGGGTTCGAGAGCAATCGATCGACCGACTCACCGTGAAGCCGCGGGAATTCGTCTCGTCGAAGGTCGACCTAGCTCTGGCCTCGTTTCTCGTCTCCTTCAGGATCTCGAACCTCGGTGGTTTAACGTACACGACGTAGGGCTTCGTCTGCGGCGTTCGGAGCATCTTCAGGGCCTGATAGTGGGGATTCAGGAGGCAGACGTAACCGGCGTTGATGAGAGAACCGACGCTCTCGGAGCTGGTGCCGTACAAGTTGCCCTTGTACTCTCCGTACTCTATGAACTTGCCGACGCTGATCTTCTCCACCATCTTTTCGCGGCTCACGAAGTGATACTCTTTGCCGTTAACCTCGCCCGGTCTCGGTGGTCTCGAAGTGTCTGAAAGGAGAAGAAGGTCGAAGAAGTGGCAACGGTCCCACCGGACATTGGCGAGAAGGAGGATTCCGTGGACGATGAGACTCGCGTGGAGGAAAAGCGGCGAGGGAACTTACAAGGCACGGGCGTCTTGTACTTGTCGGGATCGGTCGCCATGAGCCGCCTCTTGAGCTCGTTCCTGCCGACCCCCGGTGGCCCGATCAGAACCACCGGTCGGTAGAGACCCGGCCTCGGATAGAGCTTTGCGACCTCTTCGTAGGTCGGGATCTCTTCCCGGTCGAAATCGTCGTTCTCTGCTGCGTCATACATGATTTTTTTAGTTTTTATTCCCTGCAAGTTGCACTTTGTAGGCGAGGCGTGCAAAGAGGTACTGGGACGGGGGCACAATGCGGGCAAAGGCACTGGAACAGAACACAAGCCTAACCGACGGTTAGGTCGTCAGGCCACCATCCGTTAAGAGGACCAGCCGGGACCAGCTTGCCGAATCGGGATCGATCGGCGTTGGACGCGCTACGCGATCGGACGCTCTCCGATAACGCGAATCGACCCCGTCGACCATTCGAATCGAGCGGTCTTTCCAACGACGCTCGATCCTCGATCTCAAACGACGCTAGGAGAAGCGCTCGCTCTCTTAAACGTCGAGCGGTTGCTTTTGCCAAACCAGAGACAAAGTACAACAGGGTCGTGGTGCGTCGTGCCAGAGTTCCTCCTCGTTTCCTCGAAAGCACTTTGTGGCGGAACGTCCGCCACGGTCGACCCTCCTGTAACGCGGTTTCCGCATAACGCGGCACCAACTGATCTCGTTACGGGAGGGTCGAACGTGCGAGCGGCACGCTCGCGAAAATC
Organism: Cerceris ruficornis; assembly: GCA_963989415.1. Classification (NCBI taxonomy): domain Eukaryota; kingdom Metazoa; phylum Arthropoda; class Insecta; order Hymenoptera; family Crabronidae; genus Cerceris; species Cerceris ruficornis. Next base: position 32,615,886 of record OZ022518.1, read on the forward strand.
GATGCCCTCGCGAAGGCAGCCGCGGACCATCGACCGGAGGGTCTGCTTGCCTGGAAAATTCGCCGAAGCGGAGGACGAGGAGTCTCCTCTCCGCGGCCGCATCGATTTTACGTCGCTTTCGAGAAGCACCGCTCGGACGGTGCTTTGCTTCGCTCTGGCACGATCCCATCGACTTACTTATATTGTCGTCGCCGTCGGTCTTTTTCTTTTGCTGTCTCTCGAGAATAATTCGTCGCTCCTGAAGGGCTCTGCTGGGTATGAGTCCGGCTCTCATGTTGCGATCGCCCTCTCTCCTGGCCTGCCACCTGTTTCGAGAGAGGAGTAATTATAGAGTCTTACGCTACTCCGAAAATAGCGGTGCAACGTTGCGCCGAGATCGTGCTACGAACCAGTAAGCGTCGTCCTGACTGACGACGTGCAGAATGTCACCCTTCGAGAAATCTAATCCGGCCTCCTTGCAGGGGATGTGGGGATCCTCGTCGGCCTTATACGACAAATGCGCTCTCACTCGCACCTGTCGCACAACGACAACTCTCCTCGATTTCCTCTCAAACCACCTTTCCACCCTCGATCGTTCCCGAGAGAGATCGGCGAGTTCGCTTCTCCTCTTTCCACCGTCAACCCCTTTCCGTGAGCTCGATGTGCGCTTTGAAGCGGAACGACGGTCGGCAAAAACGATTTTGCGTCGTTAACTCGAGAAAACTAGTTTACGGGGAAGAATCGGAGTGCCAGATATCGGAAAGGATGGAACGCGGTGGGAGGAGGAGTCGGTCCTTTGACCCCTTGCAGCACGGTGGGTCGTGCGTGGCACAATTAGTATTATCTCTCACAAAACTCACCCAAATTCAACGACGAGCCGAATTTCTTGCACGAATGGATATATTTGATTATCATTCGCGATATCTAACGTTTCTTCCTGACACTGAAACATTCGGACTCGAGCGACAATGGCTCCCGGCTACTCGGCCCATCGACAAATTCTTTCGATCGTTGCCCTTGGCAAAAGATGTGCATGTGCCATACGTAGGTCAAATCGCAGTTATCAATTTTTTTTTTCAAGAAGAAATAAAAAGGTATATCTTTTAACGTTGCTTAGGTTTAGTCCGTTGCCTGGCTTATTCGATAACTCTTGCCTTCTTTCCGGAAAGAAAATCATGCGATAGGGGGTTAACTGCGGATAAGCGGAGCGAAAGGTGAAAATTTGAAGAACGAGGTAAAAGTGTAACGAGGTAGGAGGTATTTTTAGAAGAGGGAAGGATCGTGCTCGCGAATCTTCCTCCGCAGGGGTGGGCTCGTGCTCGGCCGGGAATGAAAAGTCACTCTCGAATGCTCTCTCGGGCGAGCGAGGGTCGATCCTTGATCGAATTATATCGCTGAAACGTAATAACTACGTACCTTGCTCTCTCGCATACCCCCCTTACTCTCGGCCGGGACTATTTTAAAAGTGATCGTACCTTCCGAATTTTGCTGAAAGAGACCACATTATGCTTAATCGTCGCGTCACTTTAAATAGCGTATTATCGCACCGCCGCGATTAAATTGCGCGACGAATATTATTGCGCTCAAACGAGCCGAAAATATCGCTTAATCTTGGCGCGCGGAATTTTGTTTATTAATTTCGTCGTCTACGGCTAAGTTTGTCGAGGATTTTGGATCAACGATCCCTCCTCTATTATGGACCACCGTGACATTTATATAGCGGATCTCGAAAATTCTTGGACTCCGCTGGAATTCGCGTCGAATATAGGATTGAACTTTCTAGCGAGGGCTCAATTCGGGGGATGCTTCCAACAATGAGAATCGAGGGACCTCGATAGACGCGTCTGCGTCTCATTGGCCCCGGGGCTCTCGATTTCGTCGAGATAAAATTGCGGTCGATCGCCCTCCAGCGAATCGCTGCAGCGGTAGGTGGCGATTAACCCTAGAACTGCCAAAGGCAGTCAAAATGACTGGCTCCCAATTTTTTGAAAAATTCCCCGTATTTGAGGGGAAGCCAGACGGTATATTCTACGTTCATCTCATAAAGCAGAAATTACTCATTGTCGGTCGATCATCTTCTTTGCCGCTTATATAAAAATACTTATTCAATATATTTGGCAGTTTCTTAATTTACAAGACATATGTAACGGATCTAACGCCGACAGTTCTAGTGTCGAAGAAAATTCTTTTTAACGCGGCCGCAACACGTTTCCGCGACTTTAATCGAATCGATCGAAGTGTCTTTGTCTCCTTTCCCCCGATAAATGGAATTACGTCGGCACACCGCGAGACGCGGCGCGTCGTGCACGCGAACGATAGAAACTTCCAGCGGTTAAAAAATGTTGCGGAAGCAGCCTGACAATTGAGAATTAAATGTACCTACCAAGATTTCGCGAATGCAGTCGGGAGGTTTTCCTTCGACGCTGATGCCGTTAACCTCGCAGACTTCGTCGCCGACGTGAATGAGGCCGGACCGATCGGCCGCGCCGCCGTGCAGTATTCGAGCTATCACGATGTTCCCGGTGACCTCGCACGTTTTCATGGTTGCCCCCTATTGTCAAGGTGTAAACTGATATTTGCATCGCGTCGCAAGTTGCGCACGTTTTACGGAGCGCCTTTCTTTTTTTTCCTCTCAAAGAACATTGAAAAATATACACGAACTCATCCTCCGTCGACGTCGAGACGCGACTTTGTGCAAATGCGCTTGCACGCGCGCGTGTTTTTACACGTACATGTATAGATAAGCATGTACATATACGTATATAACACGCAGAATATTTATCGATTGGACGCGCAAATAAACGACGGGGCGTGAAAAAGGTGAGCTCGTTTAACGCTTTCCACGTCTTCGCGTCGCGTATAAATGCCCGCGGAAGGTAATGAACCGTTAAAATGTTTTTCGACAAGAATAACCTACTCTTTGCCGTCCGCGCCCGTCGAGGCAAACGCCAAAGTCGAAACTTGTTGCGTTCGATGGCGGGGAAAAAAAACGAAACGAAATACCGTGACGTTTCTAGGCGCCTCCGTGCCGACAGGTTTTAGTGAAAAAAAAAAACGGACGTCGGTCTCGGTTTCCGTCGGTTCGTCTCGGCCCGAGAACGGTTCGAAAGAAAGGAAAAGCGTGAAAGGCCGCGGCAAAGGATCGTAGGCACGACCCGACGCTTTTCCATTCGCTTCTCCGAAAAGAAATGCGCTCAATCGTAATTCGTCGTGGAATTCTAAGGTTTAAATCGTCGGGTACTAGACTGACGCGCGTACCTGCTTAGGTACGGGCGCGTCGACCGACCGAGCCGGGCTCTCGGAAGATCCGGATCTGTCGTGCAGCGCAATATCCTGTCGAAAGGCGCACGGAAAGAGAGATTCGCGCCGGAGAGCCCGACTCGGGGGACGACGGACGACGTGCTTACGGTGGGACATGCGGGACAGTGACAAACGGGATACACAACAGACTTACAATCGACAAATCGTTTTATTTACAAGCGAAAATCAACAAAAACGCAAATCAAGGAGGCGCAAAGTGAGACACAAGCAAACGAAAGAAAAGTAGCGGAAGGGAAAGGGGCAGGGAGCGTTCTATTTACAGGTCCGCAAAACCGTGCTCTATTTTCGTCGCGATACGGTATCGATGGACGGAGAACGAACGAAAGTGCGAAGAAAGCGCATACCGGACGACAAATGAAGGAGCGAAAGACGGGCGGACAGAGGATAAGCTACGGTGACGCTAGGGAATCGGCGAATCGTCGAATCGTCGAATCGACGAATCGGCGAGCCGCCAAAGAAATGTACAGAGGTCTGCATATCTGTTCTACGGCTTGGAGGCGACTTACCACGAGCGGTTCAACGCCGGCGCCGCACTTCGAAGCAAGTTTGACGATGAAAGAAACACGTGATTACTTAAGAAGTGTATCGAGCGTCGCGCAGAGCGCCACTCGAGGATACGTGTATTCGTTCGCTACTCAGATACAGGAGCACGAGGTGGCTACACACCGGTACTAAGTACCGATCAGGATCAAATCCCATGCAAATCTTCTCAATGAGGAGAAAAACGAAGTTTTACGGAAAAAAAGTGTACTCTCTCGCTCGATATGTACGTATCACGGTCTATTCCTCTCTGCTCTTTCGATCGTAAGTAATGGTATACCACTTTGTGCTACGTTATCGGCGTTCAAGCTCTCTCTCTTTCTCTTTCACCCGCTTTCCGCCGGGCTAATCGAGTGGAAAACTTCAAAGACACTCTAAGTACCGAACGTGCGACCGATCTGACGTACCAAGGGTTCGTTCGACTTGACGAGCTGGACGATCTTCAAGGTTTCCTCGTCCTCGTCGACCTCCAGGGGTATCTCCGGCAGCCTCGGATAGTAGTCCTTCTGCGCCACCGCATCGTGAGCGCACAGCAGGCCCTGAGTCAAACCGCGTCGAGCCCCGTCAAACCTTTTGCTCCGACAAACGCCACGATTCCGCGAGCGATTCGGACAGCCCCGAGATTGACCCTTGGCCGTATTTGCGCCTCGTACCTGTATGTGCGGCTTCTGCAGGAGGTGAAAGAGTTCCTTGCACTCCTTCGACAAGTGGGTCTTCGTCGACAGGAGATCGAGGACCTCGATGTCGATGTCCATCGAGTTGGAGAGCACCGGGAAGAACTTGTCGCCCTTGACGTTCTTCAGAATCTTATTGTGAACGTTCACCAAGGCGTTCAGCTCCTTCGACTGCAACAAATCGCTGAGAAAGCCAAACTCCTCGTCGGTGCAGCTCGGTATTTCCGACTTGCTCTCGTGCAGGAAGCTCAGGAGTTTGGACAGTGCTGGAAATCAGAGAAATAAAAAAAAACAACTCCGTGACTCCGTGAGCTCTCGCTCGAAATGCGGATCATCGCCTCGAACCGAGGGGAGTCGTATTACGCGAGTTTACGGTTTCGTCGAAACGCGCCGAGGGACGTTCCTCGAATCGCTACGCTGTTTTCTCTCGTCGCTCGGTTCAGGCTCTGCGACGGGCAGACAAAATATTGTTTCTCGACGACGATCAACGGCGACGACGCCGTCGTCGCGATGCCTCGCAAAAATATTTTGTCGCGTGGCGGAAATCGATCCTCGGGGATAGTTTTGCCCCGCTCGTCGCGAATTCGACGCGGCTGCGATGCAGCTTCGACGCGCTCGAACGACGATCGGTCGTTGCCGACGTCGTTACGACGAGGAAAAATACGTCTCTGTTTTGTCAGCGTTCCCTCCGACGATTCAACGTATTCTTGCGTGACGTCGATCGATGAAATTTTACCGAAGAGGACGTCGAAGTTTAACCCTTTTGCTACGACCGGCGACTACGGTCGCCGTCTCTTTTGCACGCGCCGCATCTATCTGTCCGCCTCCCCCTCTGGACTTGCAGTTTCAGTGTTCCGTTTCCTGTCATGTGTTTTGCCGAACGAGATAGCTCGTTCGGTGAGAGCCTCACGGCGAACAGGACCCTCGTAGCGAAAGAGTCGACGCTTCTATCGTGGTGTAATCGGTACCCTGATAACTTTCCGCGAGCGCTCTCGGAGCACGCGCTTTTGTCCGATTTTCCCAAACCGATGGTACGAAGCGAAATATTTATTTATTTTTTTATTTATTTATTATGTCGATTAGCCGCAAGTCTCGCGGGTGTACTCGCGTTATTCCAATTGGAAAGACGAGAGCAAGAAGCGCTTTCAAGTTTGTCCATTCTCCTTGCTCGTCATAGCAAACGAAACGTAAATGAAGACGTTTAGAGCCTTCTTCCGTCGAAAACTCGTTACGGTGCATTAAAGATGCACGAACGATTAATTGCACCTTCCTCGAAAGCCGTGCAGCGTTGAACGCGAGTAAAGTAAAAAATATTATATGAACGGGAACGCAACGAGTAATTGCGTAAAATGCAAAAACTAGCACAAAAATTGGGCCGTACTCGAACTCTTTGGAACGGCGGAAGTAGCTCCGTTCCTTCTTCCCTTCCGTCGCGAGCTTTCCGGACGACAAAGCCGCGTCAGTTCAATTCGGCGTCGCGCAAGAACGCTTCGTCGAGTCTAGGGAAGGCGAATCGAGCGCTATTCGAGCTCGCGTCGGAAGCAGGCATCGCGTTTCTAGGCAGGTTTCCGTCCTGATCGATATATTCATTTCCCGCGAGTAGAGAGAAAATCGAAGGCATCGTAGGCAAGGCTTCCGCTCGTTTAGCCCGAGAAATCGACCGCCCACGTGAGTCTCGCCGCATCGACGTCGTCACGATTCAGCGTCCATATATACCTTTCTCGTGTTCTCTCTCTCTCTCACTCTCTCTCGTCTATCGACAATCGAAACTACGCTAATAGATAACAGAGTACGAACAACCGCTAAAGTCTCGTCGCGAACGTTGCAGCAGGTAAAAATAGATGGGACGCGTCCGACGCGCGTGGCAAGGCTTCTCCGGGAACGCGAGGCTCTCCCTCTAGGCTCCTCGAAAATTACGAACGACCGAGGGCGAATTTTTGGCCCGAAAATCGTTCGTAGATTTTCACGAACATCCTACGACTTCTATAGCCAAATGCAATGACACCGGCGCGGAAAACGAGTCGAGAGTTTCGTCGAAACGGAACTTACCGGGATCCCGATTAACGTTCTCCATGACGAGGGCCGCTGTCATAATTTATCGAAGGACCCTCGATGTCGTCGCGCTTCCGTCGTGGAAGCGAAGGCGGGTGCGACGACGGTGGTGGCGGAGGCGGAGGCAGCGAAGGTGCACTCGAAGAATAGCGTCGAAACGATGTCAAAACGGGCGAGAAAATTCAGGTCAGTCGGCGATGGGTATTTCTAGCAGGACCGTGCGCAGCGACGGGAATAACCGGGTAAAACAGTTTCTTGTTTCGCATTCGCGGCTGGAGTATCGTTATCATAGCGAGAATAATCCGTTACGTAAGCCGCTGTCACTCGACACGGGGTAGAATGACCACCGCCGGATCAGCCTGTTTCTGCATAACGACACTCCTCGTCTCTTCTAATCGACGAAACACACCGAAACACCGGGCATTCTTCTTTCGTTTTCACCGAACGAGCGCGTCGAGTCCTCGACCGAAGGCGAGATCGACGATTTAGCCGGTATTCGCGTTTCCGTAAGGGTTCTCGCTCATTTTTACGCTTAGACGCGACGCACCGCGTTACCTTCGGAGGCCATCTTTAAAGGCACCGCCGCTCCACCACGGCCGTCGGTGATTTTCTCTCCCCACCAGCCTTCCTCTCCTGCCCCTCCAGCCGACCAGCTGTCCGTCGTCTCCTTCTCTCTCGCGTTCTCCATTTTCTTCTAACCCTTCGCTCGCCGCGCCACCATCCTGCTCCCCTTTTCGCCGGCCCTCTGGCCGTGCGACCTTCTTTCTAGATTTTTCCCTAGATTCTTTTTCCGCGCCCTCTCGTCGCCTCGTCGCTTCGAGTTTCGTTCCCTTCGTCCGCTTCGATTTGTCTGCGATTCTCGCAGAGGTGCGACTCAAGGTTTATCGTCGTCAAATTTCGACGATCGAGCATCGTAAAATTTAGTTTTACGTCGTAGAAGGCACAAATTTATCTGCGATCGAGGACGAAGCGTCCTCGATGGTCGCGCGTCGATTCGGGCGAAATAATTAGCCGATCGACGGCAAAAACACATTTTTCGTGGGATTCCATCTATTCGCCGGCCCAAGTCGAGCAAAAGACTTTCAAATTGCGCGCTCGCCGTCCGAATTCTCAATGACACCGCAACGTCGGACGCGGCAGCACCGTCGCCTGTGTATACATGCAGATGTCTGCACGAAACGTCTCGCCGCAAGCTTCGCAGTATTTGGTGAATTTCGTGCTGTTTTCCGTTGTGAAATTTGTATCGGAGATCGTTGCGGGAAACCCGTGATCCCTTCTTTGTTTGGTTTTGGTAAGATCCCCGGCTTCTTTTTACTTTCCGCGAGCAACGCCACTCAAATTTGACATGGCGTTGACACACGGGTTCCGTCGAAATTTCTACGAAAATTCTCCTACCGCCGTGGAGGTTTCGGTTCGGCGTTGAGGGGCCACCGTGTACCCTCTCCGAGACGACGATTCTCCGGCGGGAGCTCGATCTCCTTTCCGGCCGCCTTGACGAACCAGACCGCGTTCACTGACACCGCACGTATCCTCGGATGATCCACAAGTGGTTGCGTGTAGCGCGGACGAAATCGATCGCCCGAAATTCTACGCTCCTCTTGCTCGCGAGAAACAACGACGAGCCGGATCGCGTCGTGGGTTGCTCTCGTGCTTCGTCTGTCCTCGTTTCGCGTCTCGTTGCTCCGAAACGACCGAATATCTTCGCGATCGGAGGCATAGGTTCGGCACTTTTGCGTCCGACCACGAGCCGTCGAGCCGATCGTAGATAGACGGTGAATCACGCTTGTACAATAAGTTTTCCTCCGGAGCCTCTCGATTCTTTCGCTACGTGCAACCGTTTCCATCGATCCTCCTCACAGAAGTTTCTTGTCAAGTTTTCTCCACGTTGCTCTTCGCGCCCCGAGAGTCATGGTTTTGTCGCTAGCACGTAAATAGCGTTCGGACAAAGAGTATCGGTTCTTCGACGGTAAAAACAACGATACACCGTCGGCCAATGTTTCATATTTATTAATAAAACGTTCGGGGTGACATCTACGATTTGTTTGAAACACACGCCTCTTTTTCGTTTGTTGCAGTTACTTCCCGTACTCCCTGTTTTGTTTTTCATTCACCATTTTGGTAAGTCCGCCAATTTTTACGTTCTTATCTCCGTTCATCGTTATCCCTCGCTTTGCGTTTTTGTCCGCCTTGTTTTTAACTCGTCTCGTCGACCGATAATGCACGAAACGGCCAACGAGCGGGAGCATTCGGCAGGCGTCTGCATTATCGTCGGTCTCGTTCCGAAGATGCAAGTGCATCCACGGTGGACAGGTGGCGCTGGCAGGCGGTCTCGAGAGAATGCACGCGACACCGTGCATCCTCCGATATCGCGACTCGCCGGAACGTCCTGCGGCGTTTCGGCGATTTCGTCGAAGACGAAAAAAAAAAACGATACCCCTGTTGGAAATAAATACCGCGCGATGCTCGAGACGTCGCGAAAACCGGCAATTGCCCGTATTTTCGTTTCGGCTCGAGGGCAAAATGTCGGTTGCGTCTCGGATAGAAAAGCGTACTTTAACGAGAATTCGCGATAGGTATTTCCATAATGTACGATTCCAGGAGAAAATGATATTTTCCTGAGCGCATAAATCTGGGGTATAATCGCTTAATGGTCGATGGGAGGGAGCGGGGAAAGACGGCCGTGCGGGTAAGTACTTGCATTTGCAATCCCGTCGATCCGCGATCGATTTATCAAGCGTTTCGCCGCGACGAGCTCGAAACTAAAAGCAGCCACGGCGAACGGAACGAGACAGCCGTCGTTCTACGCAGACTCGCGTCACCAAACACATTTATTTCTAATGACTTCTGCAGAAATTTGATTGCGGTAATTTGATGCAATTATTAAAAACAGTTATGAGAATAGCCCCACTCTCCGTGACGTGTTCCTCGAGAAGGCATTCGTGCGGTTCTCGCGGAGGATCGTCCGGGGTCGGAGGGCGCGGACGGAAGCCGCTCGAGATCAAAGAGTCGAGTCGAGTCTTCGACGTCGTTTCGCCGATTCGACGATTCCGACCTATCGTCGATCATTGTTTTAACTGCCGTGGCCGTTCCGCCTGTGATGTACGTGTCTTCGATACGATGCGAAATTTCCGGGCTACGATACAGGGTAAACTTGGTCAATTCGTCCAGGGCAGCAAGAAAGTATTGCAAGTAGCTGGAAAATGAGGGGAGAAGCTTGAAATTTGCCGTAGTCAAATCTTTATTGGCAGAGGAAACGCGAGAAACTGTTACTTAAAAAATCATATAAACTTACCTTCATCGATAAACCTACGTGAAATCACGGCAATTGTGAACCGAGCACGCAGAAAATTTCGTATTAGCGCCAATATTGCTATTCGCCGATAAATTCACCTACATAACAATATTGTAATTCACAAATAAATGCGGCTACACGAATTAAGCGCAAGAACGATTTAGGCAAGTTTACCGTGCACGCGTGGAGAGAAAATTTCCCAGAGGTAACGCGCTATTCGACCTCTGGAACGCCGATCGAGAGTCCGAGCCTTTAATCCCATAACCACCGTAGCCCCGAAGAAACTTTGAACTCCACTCGAGTCGCGAGCATCGAGCGCGATCGTCGAATCGATAATTTACGAAAGTTGCGTCGCTCGGGCCGCAATTCGGAATCTTTTGGCGGGATTGGCGAGGTGGTCCGAGAGGGACGCGAGCCGAGAGATGGCGGTGCCAGATCGAGGACGGATCGGACGTATCTTAACGCCATGCCGTCCGCGCGATAAATCAAGATTCTTTGGTTTGGCGCCGGTGGAATTCGTGTAGATCTCTTCGCTTTTCGCCGGCGCTTTTCGAATTTGTCGAGAAATCATAAAACGTCACGCTTTACTAATCACAATAAGTTAGAACTTTGTCCCGCAATTTTCACGAAATTTCGAGGATATGTAGCGTATTGCAGTCTGTACAGAAAACAAGCGATACTTTGCAACAATTTGTGATTCCGAGATAGCCGCGACGCCTTTGCGGTACAATAGGCAACTGTCTTAAAACTTTAGCGTGACACCAACGTGGTCATTTGTTCGCATATTTTCGCATGACACCAACGTGGCGTCACCGGACGGCATAGCGTTAAGACGCGCAGACGAAATAGCCAAACGTTTCTTTCACCGAAATTCGCGAGTCGAAGGAAAACAGAGTCGGCCGAAGTAAAGTGGAGAGGAGCCGTGACGGTTGAAATTGAGGAAGATGGAAGCCACTTGGGTCGAGGTCAATCGGATCCTCGCCGAGACTCCGCTTTTCGCGGAGGCGTTTGGGGAGCTTCCGTTGCACTTAACTTTCCCTCGGCGAATGTAAAACGTCGACGGGAGATTTTTCGACGTTAACGCGAAAAGAAGGATCGAGCCGTTTGAGCGTCGGCGGCGGAAGAAAGGAAAGCTGCGCGCTGAAAGCAAAGTCGCGCGGTCAATCGAGAAGAAGCGCGGTGAACGTTTCTCCTCGTAACCGATCGGAGGATATACGTTTTATGGAAACTGATAAATCCATAGGAAAAGTTATCGGCGCGCGACATCGTTCGTCGAACGTTTCATTCGTGAGACACGATGGCGATGGCGAGGACGAGGACGAAGGGGTTGGCCGGGAGGGAGGATAGAGAGGAGGAGGAGGAGGAGGAGAAGAGCGAGGGTGAGGGCGAGGGCGAGAGCAGCGAGGTGTCAGGAAAGTGTTTTACTAGCCTTAATTTCGTGTGCTTTCGCAGCCAATATGTCGGGCAGTAAATTCCAAACTTTCCGCCGGGTTTCGCGTTTCGGTGTTGCGCGTTTTAGCGATCGCGGTTTTAACGATCCCGCTCGCCGCCCCCTCGCATCCTCCGCCTCAAGGAAGGCTCGTCGGATATTAATTTTGTAAATAACGAAACTCCTTACGCGCTTCACGAGAGTGATTTATTTTTTAAAGCATCGCGGCCGAAAGAGCGAGCGCTCGGCCCGGTCTCGAAGGCGCCTTCTCGAGTCTGCGTCTCCCGTGCACTCTCCCGCTTCCTCCTCCTCCTCCTCCTCCTCCTCCTCCCTCGGCGTCTTCTATTAAACGTTTAAACGGAAAACTAGCTGCTCCGCCGGGGGTAGGGTCCGTCGGTTCCGGCGTGGTAGGGCGCGCTTAGGCGACGCGCTTAACGCGAAATACGACGCACCGAAAGTAAATAGAACGGGACGATTAAAGGGGGGAGGAAGGGTGTATAAAAATTTACGATATCCGGAGAGCTGGAGCACGTGCTGGGGGTGACGGAGAATGGAGAATCGGCGAGGAGCGCGGGAGGTCCGGGGATAAGTCCGCCGTAGGAAGGGCGGGGTGGAGGATGGGGGGGAGGGGAGGAAGGGAGGAAGAACGGAGAAGAGGCGGCGGGGTGTACCGGGAAGGCAAGGAGAAAAGAGAGCCGCGAATCGATTGAACCAACATAAACGCCGGAGGACTAATAAAAAAAAAACAGTAATTTAGTTAGTAAAACATAAAGCCACGTCAGTGGCCGGCGAAGGAAGGCAAACACATTAAACATTTAGAGGGCATAATAACCCGTGGCATACGTAATACGGCTGGCGCCCTTTTCACCGATGGCTATGAATAATGTACATACGCCAAGGTATGACGTAGGCTCACCGAGCTGGGTGTATTTCACGGTGGGGTAGATCGACCAGACTATTTCCAATAACCGCCAACGTTATCGCGAAACCGCTCGCGAGACCCCGAGAACCCTTTTGTACCGTTCTCCGCCGGCGTCCACCCCCTTTGCCCCCGTTTCGGCCCTATTTTCTTCGCGACACCACCGAAACTACTCGTCGGACGTCCGATCCACCCTCTCTTCCTCCTCCTCCTCCTCCTCCTCCCCTTCCTCCGACTCCCTCTAACCCCTTCACCCCTTCGGCAGTCCTCTCTTTCTCTCGTTCTCTCTTTCCGGCCATCGTTGCACCGCGACGATACCTCGGAAACCGACATTCGAGTCGTCGATCGCGGATACTCGATAGCGTTGACGCGACCTCCGATGAAAACTCGCTCCATTTTGATTCGCCGCGGTGAGATTGACCCCGGGGAGAGCGCTCTTTAAAGAGCCGATCGCTCTCGCGTCCTTTGATGCCACGATCGAACGAACGCCAGGAATTTCAGGTCGAAAGCGCCGCGTTATCGTCCCCCCGAACGTTTCAAGAGGTTATCGGCGATATTCGGGGAAAAATTGTCGGCCGTTTCGACGGTCTACGATAACGACGCGATGGGACGCGGATTTGGGGGACCTTCCTTCTCCGACCAATCGACGTCGACGATTCGCGGCGCGTCCTCTCGGAGTCGCCGTTTCTTGGAAGGTAAGACGGCTTACGCCGCGCACGGAAAACATCGTCGGAGACGGCGGCGATGTTTTGACCGGCGGACAATGCAGGTGGAATTCCTTCGACCGGAAACAAAGGGCCGAGAGCGCGCGTATCGCTCGAAATTGCGGCTCGATCGAGGCTGTTTGACAAATATCGCGGCCCGGCTGGCAAAAGCGGGTCGCGATAAGAATAACCGTGCGTCGCTCCGGGAGCTCGCGGGGCCCGTCGACGGGGGCTGAAATCCGTCGGTGGCCGACGATTCCGAGGCTGACGGATACGCGGAGTTGGCGGGAAAAGGAGGACGCGCCTCCGGCGTGCTCGCGATCGAGCGATCGGCGGCCCGTCGACGGGGAAAAGCGGCGGGACGCGCGTCCGATGGATCTACGAGACGCGCGGATGGCCTGCCGGCGAGGAGGACGCGATAGAGCGGCACAGAGCGCGATAGAACGCGGGAGGGCCCGACCGGCCGACGAATATCGCCATAAAGGCCGGCTCAAAAGTCAATCAAGCGACCCGAATTACGTCGAAAAGCGTAGCGCCCGAGCGGGGCGTACGCTCGCCGATATACAACAAAATGAAAGCTATCAGAGGTGACAATCCGCGGACGACAAATCAGCGTGTATATTTAATGCCCGTGGTGCCACCCTCGCCCCTGGAAAACCTCCCGACGCTCGAGGTGGAACGCGCTCACGCGCCCGCTCTCTCTCTCTTTCTCTCTTTTTCTCTTTCTATCCGTTCGTTTCCCCCGCGACCCCCCGACGGTCGGTCCTTTCCACCTCGTCCGGCCTCGTGACCTCTCTCTCTCTCCTTCTCTCCTCCCTTCTCGATCCGCGTCATCGCGTCGTTGCTCTCGGATATGTCACTATGCTACCGACATAACCGAGAGAGCCACCACCACCGCCACACCATCCTCCCACCTCCCACCGCCCCACGTCGACCCCTCGAGCCCTCGAACCCTCCCGAACCTCCGAGCCCTCGACCCCGCGACCCCGCGACACTCCGACACCCCGACCCGCGACCCCTCCTTTCTCGCCTCGGCCGCCTCTGCCCGATGTGTTATTTGCAACGCGTTGTACGCTCGCTCACCCGCCGCGATCTAGTGCAATCAGTGCTATTATATTAATATTTATGCCCCCACCCCCCGACTTCTCCTTCCACCCTTTCTCTCCCTTCTCCCTTTCTCTCCCCGTTTCTCTCCCTTTTTCTCGTCCCGCTAGCGATATCTCGCGAAAAGCCAATCGAAAACGTGCCCGCCACCCCTTTCCCGTTCGTCGAGCTCTGCCTTTCCATCCACCACCTGTCGACCGTTCCGCTTTTTCGTCGATGACTCGTCCAAGATATCGACAGCGTCGATTCGCCCGACCGACAACGCCGAGCCGCGAAAAATCCCTCGGCGATCGATTCTCCTTCGCTAGATCCACGGCAAGATCCTCGGAAAAGTTTGCCGCGGCGCCGCCAATCGTGGACTTTGAGAACGTCGCTTCTCGGCGTCCTCGCCTCCGGGGAGGAGAATCGCAGGAAAGTTGGAGATCGTACATTATATTTTATATAATATATTCATTAGCCTTGCTCGTAGACGACCTACTTGCGTATTATGTAAATGTATGCGCGATAGATTCGATTGTATGGAAATAGTAATAGGAACACCGCTGCTTAGCATAACGTTGAACGTTAGCACACTTGCAGCCTTCCATACGACGAGACGATTATTATTTGATTTACATGAAAACCGACGACCCTCGGTTCCCCCCGAACCGAGGAGACGCGAGGCTCCGACGAAAATGACTCGGCGCCGCCGAGGGAGGTTGGTTGAAGCGACGAGGAATCTCGACCTGTCCAAAGGTCCGCGGTCGGTGCGCCGAAAGCTGGACCGCGAGGCGGCCGATTTCTCTCGGATCGGAGCACCGCCACCGTTGTCCGGCAGACGAGGATGAAATTCGTCGTATCCGTCGGAGCGGATTTGTTCCTCACCGCGCCACGAGATGCTTCGCCCGCGTCGTTTGAAAAAATTGAGTCGAACGACTCGTCGAGCTAAATATCCCGTTCGGTGGAAGCAAATGACAGCGGGGAAAACCTCGAAACTGCGATCTCCGAGGGAGACCGGGCAAAGGAGAGAACGACCACGGTCGCTCGTCGCCCGTGAATGGCATTCTATCGAGAGCGACTACGGTCGATCGCAATAGCGAGAGGGTGAAGCGTCTTCGATCTCTCGCGGCCGTCCCACGGACGGAGCAGAAGGGTCGACGGTGATTCTCGAGGCGCCTCCCGGCCGTCTCTTCCCCTCGAGGGCGCCCCGCGTGCGATCGTTTCGAAATAAGAGACTCCTCGGAGAGGAGCGGCGCGCGCCGTCCGATACTTGGCTTTTCACGACCGAACGAGTTCGAAGCGGGCGATAAACCTCGGTTTACGAGCAATTGCTCGCCTCTCGATTCCTTCCGCCACGCGAGCCGCAGACCGCGGGCAAGATCGAGAGACCGATAAACGCTCGCCGAATTCTCCTCCTCCGACGACCCCAGGACGGTCCGCGGCGACAAGTGTCTCGTGAGCGGAGTGCGCTGGATGTTCCACCCCTCGAGCAAACTTTGCGATCGCTCTCGTCGAGACGAACGGATAATTCGGTTTTCCTCTTATTCCCCGGGGTTCCAGCCCCCCGTGGCTCTCGAATCCCCCGCGGATTCGTCCCCGACGAGGCAGCGGGAAGCGCCACTCGACGATACCGCGCGCGTCCTCTCGACGCCCGGCGATCCCCTTTCGCCGGAATTCTTGGCGTCCTGGCCCGTCGCTTCGGCGGAGACGAATTCCTCCTCCTATCGGGAAAATCGAGGAAGGCCGGATTCTCCCGCTCTCTCGTTGCAAACGGAGGTTCCGTTTCGATCGGAATCGCGAGCTGGCACCGAGGAGAAACACGGACGCGCCGCACGAGAGCCCTTCGCGCGACGAAACGTCCTCGAGCGTCGTGAAAGCGTCCGACTCCGACTTGGAGGGCGGGTATCCCGTGGAGTCAAAATTGACGGCTAATGCGAATTGTAGGTTAGATTTCTCCGGGCGGTGACGAGGCTCCTTCGTCGATCGAAATTTCATTTCCGATCGCACGAATTGGCCGCCCGGGGTCTCTCCGCCCTATTCGCCATTCTGTCCGTTCCCTTCGAATTAGATCGTCGACGGTATTATAAAGATAACCGTGGATTTTGTATCGCGCGCAATAAACGCAAGGAGCGGAGGGGTCCCGGTTGGACGTCCCCTCGGCGCGCGAGAACTCCTCGCTCAAACTTCGACGCGGCTGCGAGCTCGAGCGTTTCTCTCGAATCTTTCTCTCGCGCGGCTTATCGCCGAGAGGCCCTCGACCGCTCGGTCCGTTCGCGAGATGGAGAGGCGGAGAGACGAGCGTTCCATCGTTGGTCGAGCCGGGCCTGCCAACCGCGGCCCGCGGAATTATGCAGCGCGGCTAACGTATTCGCCGAGCGGGACGACCCGGGACAATACGGCGATACGGGACGATCGCGAGCGAGAAAAGGAGCGCACGAGGGACACCGACCGAGGGAAACGCGAGATGAGGAGAAGGAGGAGGAAGAGGGACCGAGGAGGTGGCGGACAGAGACGAAGAGTCGAGGAGAGGGAGATTAGTCCGTTCCGAGAGCGGATGATTTTCGTGATTTCATGATTCGCGATATCGAAGGGGATCGCCGGTAACGAGGCGATCGTGACTCGCCGCTTTTGTACGGTAGCTTATTCGCGAGCCGTTGCGGCAGCGAGCGGCAACTGCACGAGCACGAGCAGGAGCACGGGCACGAGCACGAGCACGAGTACGAGCACGAGCACGCTGGTATCGCGTCGGTGGGGCATATCCAGCCTCGTTCTACGAGGAGAGGAACTGCCACTTTACCACCGCCACTTATCCACCGGTTCGCTTCTAAATCGGCCCAACGATGGAGCCCGAATCGGTTTTAACGCTATCCGCGTACACCGCGAACCATCCTACACCGGGAGGAAACTACCTACCATGAGAGCCGTTCTCTCTCTCTCTCTCTCTCTCTCACCGTCTCTCCGTCTCTCCGTCGTTTTCTCTCTCACGCAACGCGCGTACGCGCAAACATACGCGCGCACACGAATGCGCCGTTCCCTCCTGTCCTCTTTTCTCCCTGTTTACACACTGCAAAGCAAACTCGGGAGGCCTCGGCGACCGGCGATGCCTACGATCGATCGATCCTCGAGCATCGCGGAGGATGGAAAGAACCGGCCGGCCGTTCGACGTCGTTGCAGAATTTAACCGAATCGTCCCGAGAATCGCGGCGACGATAACGCGCCCCAAACTTTCATCCCGATGGATCGGTGATCGCAAAGTCGGCCGAGAAATCGCCATGAATTCGCAATTTTCATCGGTCTCGCTCGTATTCTCGGTCGTAGGCTCGCTCGTAGGCCTGGTCGAAGGCCTCGCGTCGGGCATCTCCCTCTCCGCGTATATCGCGCTCGGTTTCCTTTCCGGAGCGCGAGCGGGGAGAGGAGAGGCGAAACGATTGTTTCTTCTAGATCGCTCGACTGATGATACGTTGCTCGGAGAGGCATCGGTAGGGAGAGCAGGAAATCGGATCGCATGTCTGCCTCGAATCTTTCCGCCATCTTGGGAGAATTCTTTCCACAGTAGCGAGCGACGAGCGGCGAAAACCGAGCTCTGCGATTACATTCCCTTATAAATATGCAAATATGGCGGCGTGGCGCGGCGAACGTGGGGAGAGGAGGAACGAGGAGGAACGAGGAGGAACGAGGAGAAGCAGGGAATAGCAGGGGACGAAGGAGGCGGCGGTGGCGGTGGTGGCGGCGGCGGCGGCGGTGGGTTCGCGGCTCTCCAGTGAGGAGGGCTCGTCCGAGAACTCAAAGGGGGCCAGGACGCAAAAATAGAGAGTATCGTGGCAATAATTATTGATTAGGTATTCGTGACCGACTCGACGTTGCTGGAACCGTGCGCCATACCGGCCGGGCCGAATGCACCGCGATCGTTCTCCTCCCCGCGCCCTCCCTTCCCCCTTTTCTCCTCCACTCCTTCCGTCTGTCGTCGATCTCGCGATTCCTCGGACAGTCGGGACGTTCGCGCCCGATCGCATCGTCGTCCGAGATCCATCCGCCCCCTCGCCGCCGCCGAGGCCAGGAGGATCCCCCTCCGGATGCACCCTCCCGCTTCGGGGAAGCTTGTCGACTTGTCGCCCCCGAACGGAGGAATCGCGAGGGCGCGCCGAGACGAGGCCTCCGAGAAGAAGAAGGAACAAAGGGTGAGGAGAGGAGGAGGAGGAAGGGAGGGTAGAGGGAAAGGGGGCGCGTAATGCGGCTTTCGCGTCGTTGTTGCCCGCGCGGCGCGTCCGTAATTTCGTTAATTCTGGGTTTCGGATAAGGGCTCGACCGGTTCCCGGCTACCAGTCTTTGCTCGCTCGGCCTCGTTGCTCGTGGCTCGCATCGTCGGCCGCATCGAGATTTCGAGATATCGGGATGCATCGAGGGGGCGGATCGAAGAAACGCTCGGGATTCTGGATTCGAGATTCCGCGAGGTTGGGTAGACGAGGAAGCGAGACGACGGGGCGACGGGGAGGATGTAGGCGACACCGACGGCTCGCGCAGAGCCTGCACAGCGACGCGGTTACGCAGGAAGGCGCAATGTGCACGCGGCATTATCATTCACCCTGCCCATTATCCGTCCACCGGCAGCATCGGCGAGGCAACCCCTATCCTATCGCGGTCCCTATCCCTATCCCTATCCCTATCCGTCGGTGGTCCCTATCCCTCCCGTCCCCTTTCGCATTCGACGAGATGGAAATTTAGCGGAATCATTCGCGATTTACGACGGGGCAAACGCGCCACCGCTTCCCTCGTCCCTGCGCTTCGTCGCTCCCTCGCTCGACCCCTTCGTTGCCTCGTCGACTCGCCTCGTCTCGCCTCGCCTCGACTTGCCTCGCCTTGCCTCGCCGTCGTTCTACGCTCGCGACTCGCCTCGTTCGCGATTCGGAGAGCGCGAGCAACGCCAATCGCGTTATCTCGCCCCCCTTTTCCCCCGACGCAGCCGACGACGACGACGACGGCAACAACGACGACGACGCCGTCACCGCCAATCGACTCGAGCCCGTTCCTTTGTCGCGGCTCGGGGCCCGCCTCGGCCTACGATTATCGCCACCATCCAGAAACGACCAAACGAGCCTCTCGGAATACGATTTGCCCGCTCGTGTTTCCGGAGTAAGCGGTATAATCGCGCGAACGCTCCACTCCGCTCGCCGACTTTCCCACCCGCTCGAGGTGCCGCCTCGAGCCTCTTCCGCCTGACTCGACGAAATTTCTCGTTCCGTCGGAACGATCGGGGAGGAATCCGGGCGAAAATGGTTTTCCAGCGGCGAACGCCGCCCCGCGCTTCGGTCGCGAAAATTTTCGGAGACCTCCGCGCTTCGCTCCTCCATCGTCGTCGGACGAGGCTCGTAGGTTCGTGTCGCGTCCTCTCGTCCGCGTCGCAAGAGGGGAGCGTCGCTTCGACCGAGAAGTCATCGCGAGAGAGGCCTCTCGGCCGATCGCGGAGGAAAGCGGAATCTTCGGAAACGACGACGATTCGAGCGGTCGAATCGAGGTTCGATCGTCGTCGTCGGGAGAAGGCGGAGACTCTTCCGTCGTGGTTATCGACGGCGGAGAATTCGACGGCCTCGCGAAACGTCTCGCGTCCCGCGGAAAAGCTTCGACGCCTCGCGGACCAGGGGTTCCGACGACGTCCCCGACGGAACGAGACCCCGATGACGGCAGCGAAGCGGGAGCGAGGAGCGAGAGAAGAGGCATTCGCGCGCAAAAGTGGTCGGCCGCCTCGGCTCGCTTCCGGGAAAGACGGTCTCGCGTGTGCGTTCGCCGGATATGCGAGCGCGATGCAAAGTGCGAGGTAATTGGTTTACATCGCGCGAATCGTGTAAACCTGACGCGGCATCGATTAAACGACGAGGCCGATGGCGTTGTCGCGGCCGCGCGGCCTATCACCCCGGCGGATTCCCGGCTCGATCGAGACCGCGGTCGCGCGTGTCGCCTTTGTCCGCCGATAGAAATTGGCAGCTCGAGGCCCGCCAAAAGCGACACGCCAGAGACCGTTCCGCGAAAAGGCCCCTGTCGTCCGCACAATCGACCCTCTTGCCTTTCCGACGACCCCGACTCCGCATCGTCGCCCTCCGCGCCCGCCGTGCGCTCCTTTCCACGATTCCTCTCGCCGGGCAATTTTGATCTTTCGAGAGCCCCGAGGCTCGCGGAGGGACGCGCCGCGCTCTCGTTCCTCGGCAAATTCCTACCTCTCGATCCATTTTTCTCCGTTATTCCGGAAAGGGAAGGAAGAGCGCAAATCGATACGGCGAGTCAAACGAGCGATCGGCCACCGGACTTTGACGTATGACGTTTGACGTTTGACGTCCGAGCTCCGCCGTTTTGCCCGTTTCTCGACGTTGGAACTCGTCTATCCGCTTCGACGCACAGAGGCCGTCGATGGCGCATTTTTCGCCGCCCTCTCTCCTTGCGTCTCCCGGTTGCGGCTCCGTCGTACATCCTATTGCCGTCCATCGCTTCCGCGGACGTTCGTTTCGCGACTCGTGGTCGAATCCTTCGCAGAGCCGGCGGCCAGCGACGCCGTCGCCGCGACCGTCCGACGGAAACGTCGATTCGTGCGCGAATTCTTGTTGGTAGAAGCGAATCGAAAATCAACTTCGGACCGGGAAAATCGTGTCTCGATTGCCAGAGCGGGAAGTCGGTCGATAATGCGGGTGGCGGAAGCGAAGACGAGGATTCGCTCGGGACGTCGGAGGCATGCGGCTGCTCGTGTGCCCCGGGCGAAGCGAGAATCCGCCACCGCCGCGTCGAGCGAGTTAATCGCGCGAGTCGAGGACTCACCGTAGTCCGGATTCGGCGGCACCTTTCCCCTCTCCCGCGATCGAGACGGTCCTCTTGGAAGAATTGGCCGATCGCGCGTCTCGGCGCCGTCTCGACGTTGCTCGACGGATCGGGGAAATGGACGCGGAGCGCAGCGTCTCGGGCACGGCGCGCAGTCGGCCCTGAAAGGCGCGAAACCGGTGCTCTCGTTCCGGAGATGAATCGGCTCGAAAGACGGCGACCGAGGACGAAAAGTCGATCGTCGGGAGAGGCTCTCGGCGGCGGAAGGCCGGAGGACGCGGTCGATGCGCGGCTTTGCCAGCCGCGGATCGAGGAAGGGTGCGAACGAGCGAGCGAACGAGCCTGCAGGAATAGGCGGGGCTGCAGATGCGTACTCGCGTGCATGCCTCGCTTTCTAATCAGGCATAGTACTTCTCGGAATCCCTCTGCCTATAATCGATCACTCGGGCCGCGCGTTTTTCCGACGAAACGGCCGGAACGTTCTCCGTCTCGCTCTCGGGGCGCGAGAGGCCTCGAGAGGCGTCGAGAGGCTCGCCGATTCCTCGAGCGCCACTCGGAGAGATCGGCGGAAGCTGACCTCGGCGAGGGGACAAGCGGACCTCGGAGCCCGAACCGGCGAGCTCGAAGCGCCGGCAGGTCGGAAGGTCGGAGGGTCGGAAGGCTGGAAGCTCGGCCGCGTGCATTACGATTGCATAACTGTAAAACGATTGTACCGCGCGATACTAGGGGAAAAATAGACGCGCGAAGGTAGTCGCGGGGCTGCGAGGGGCGGCGAGGGGCGGCGAAGGCGAGAGAAGACGGAACGGGGCGAGGCTCGCAGCGAGCGACCGCGGTAGGTTTAATTAAATTCTGCGCAACCAAACGACTGAAAAGCCACCGTACTTACCGCTCACCGTTAGACCGACGCGTATAACTCTCCGCGGGAGGACCTTCCTCCCGCTGTTTGCGGCGGGAAGCCCGGCCTGCGACGTCTTTTCCCGCGCAAACAGCCGTCCGCGAGAGTGCCTCTCCGATCTCTCCCCGCGTCTTTGTCTCCGCGCTTCTTCGTCCCGTCGCCCCTTCGCCCCTTGGCCCCCTCGGCGGCGGTCGAAACCGCGAAGACGCGGATCGCGCCGCTCCGCTCGGCTCCGCTTCGGTCGGCTCGTTTCCCGCTCTTAGTTATAACCCCGTGACGTTCCCATGGCATAAACAAAGCGCAACCGCCAATTCCGACGATGAAATATTATAAGTAATAACATATACCTAGAGGGGGAGCCGGCTACGTGTTTCTTGACCGAGGCCTCTCACGGGACTCCGACAGAACGGGATAATAACACGGCACTAAACTATACCAGCCCGATACCGTACCTACATATAATTGTATAATTATTATTAATGATATCGAGTCCCTTGCCGGCTTAAACGCGCCAAGATACCCGATCGAACCGTACTCGTACTTGCCCGCGTCTTGCTTCCGCTCCCTCCACCTCGCCCTTCGCTTCTCTTTTGTGCGCGCCCTCTTTCACCTTCCTTCCTCTCTCCACCGATCTCTCCTCCCCCGACGGCCCCGCTCCCCGTAACGTTCGTCGACCGCTTTGATCTTCCAACGACCAAGACCGGTAAAGAGAGACGATTACGATTTTTAGACGCTCCACGAGCGATGCCTCCGTGCGCCTCGTTTTCCGGCGAGGGCGTCGCTCGAAACTACGGCTCCTTTCTTCCTCCTCTTCCGTCGACGTCGCGAATCGTCGCTGCCGCGATCGTGCGCTCGATTCGTCACCGGCCTCGCGTTTTTTGCGATCGCGAGCTCGACGATCCGATCGGCCCCGAGAAGCGCCGCGAGAGAGACCGTCGGAGAATCGAGGGATCGGAGGCGCGATCGTTCCAGGGAGCGAAGGAGCGAGCGAGCGAGAAGGCCGGGAGGAGTCGAACGATCCGGCAATTTCTCGCGTTATTTATCGCCGTCGTTTCTCGCGCTCTCCTCGCTTTCCCGGCGAGACCTTGACCCGAGAGCCAACGAGACACCGTACCTGCCCGACCTGGCTGTCGGTGATCGCCGTTCCTCGGTGCTCGTCGGACGAGATTTACGAGGTGCCGGGCGAGGCGAAACGACGCCGAAAGTATCGGACGATCGACGAGCCTCGCTCTTTCCGGCCTCTTCTCTCGAGACCCGGTGACGCGAGATGGGACGACACGGAAGACGAGGGTCTCTGCTGAAACGCAGCCGCGCAAAGGAGACGTGACTCATCGCGCCGATAATCGGCCGCCTCGAGGATAAAGAGATCGTCGAACGCGTTACCGCCGCGCGACCAGTTTGCTTTCGATCGGCCGGGAGGAATTAATTCCCTGGCGTAATGGCAAACATTGCCGTAACCTGTCGCGTCGAGCGGCGAAAAAGACGAGCCACCGGAATCGAGAAGGAGGAGGAGGAGGAGGAAACGCGAGCGAGAAGGCCGGCTATCGGGCGCGGGGCGAGAGAGACCGAGAGCCACCCGAGGGACCTCTCGAAGAGAGAAAAAAAAGCGGTGAATCGGGCGGAAAGCGGAGAGTGGAGCGAGAAGACGCAAAGTCTAAGACGAAGACGAAGCCGCAGAATAGAATCGTGCGCGTGGAATATTAAGAGCTCATTAACATAAGGGGACAGAAGCGTGCGTGTCTTCGCGATCGTGACGACGTTATCGATTGTCGTCGAGTTCTAGGTTCAGGCACGTATCGCACACACGCACTCGCGAACCGTCGAGCAAGGGGACGAGGTTAAAGACACGCGCTCGCGTCTACCCGGCCCACGGCCCACGGCCCACGGAACCGCGAACAACGGCCGAGGGAGGACCGAGGGAGGACCGAGGGGGGCGAGGAACCACCTGACAGGGAGAACAAAAAGAATAGCGCGTGGAAAAGAATGGGAGAAAGGACGAGCGACGAAAGAAGAGGAGACGCTCGGGGGACCGCGAAGAGAACTCGCGGTATTGTCAACCGCGAGTCGCTCTATACCGACGTACCGCGTTACTGCTAACCATAACTGTACCTGCATTCCGATCTTCTGAATAACGCCGGAATAATACGGCTGGAAAAAAGAACGGATGGTCGTACGCGAGCTCGTAAGCGAGCTCGTACGAGAGTTCCTGGCGTCGCCCTCCGATAACAGTCTCTCGGACGCGTTTCGCGTTCTTTTTTTTCCCTCCGTCTAGAGCGCGACTCCGTTTCGCTCGCGCGACGTCGGAAGTCGAGGCCTCCGGTTCCGCCGCGTCGAATTTATTGCGGCCTCCGCGCGACTACGAGTCAGCGTCGCGAGGCCGCTTCGCTTTTTCCGCGCTTATCGACCTCGAACGACGGCTCTCAGAGTCGAGGCGCCCGAACGCGGCGACCGAATCGTGGAACGTCGGCGGTCTAAGGAGCATTCGCGAGATGCAACGAAAGAGAGACCCCGAGGATCGGTATCGGAGGGGAGGAGACTTCCGGAGGGGAGCGCGGACCACCGGGTGGAGCGCCCGAGGCGTCATTAAGACGGATTTTCCGCCACGCAGTCCCCTGATTGCCTCACGTCCGACGGTTACGCGCGATCATTCGGTTCGATGATAATTCCTCGGGTAGCCCCGGCCTGCCGCGGCACGGCACGTCCGACGGAGTGACGCCCGGGACGAGGTCCGAGAGCTCGGGAGATCGAGAGACCGGGAGACCGAGAACCCACGGACGACTGCCGAGCGGAAGAACGAAGGAAACGGACCGAGGGAACGATCTCTACGATCGTACGCAATTACATGCTGAATCTTTAATGGAACGTTTCGTGGTCTGAAATTAGTCGAATGCCATGGAAAGCTATCGCCGGCGCGATGCAGCCGCGCTTCCCCTCGTCCTCGTCCTTCTCCGCGCCGAAAGAACCTCGTCTACGTGAGATCTCCGAGGCGATCTTTCCGGACGATCGTTGGCCCGGCTCGATGGGAACATCCTCGTTCCTCCTCGACGAAACGGATCGACGAGGTTCGAGTCCAATTTTTTCTCTCCCTTCTCGGTTCGCCGCGAACCCGGGAAGCTTCGATGATTCGGCGCGACATAGCGGGGAAGGTGGAATCGGGGGAGAATCGAGGGGAAATCGGTGGGTCGGGATGGGACGTGGGTGGCGGGAAGAAATAGGGGCGAGGGAGAGAGCCCGGAGGGAGCGTAAAATGACTTTCCAAAATTCGAAATTCCAGAGGAGAGCCGAGCGATAAAGTGGCCGGTTTCCAGCGGGCACTTAGATACCACAATTTGCTAGATGGTCGCCCAGGGCGAGCCATCCACTCGGGCAACCTTTGCTTTGTGTCTCCGGCGGACAGGACAGCGGGGGAATTCGATTTAACTACCACGTGGGCAGAAATGCCCCGTGTGCGTGTACACCGGTCTTGCGACGTCCCGTTTCGCTTTCTACAGGGTGCACTCGAATTCGAGAACCATCCACGCGCCTCTCGCTCGGGCCGTCGCGTCGAGGGGTTTCCCCGGGCCGGAGAGGAGCTCGCGCTTTTGGCGTCGCGAGGTCAAAGGCTGAAGCGGTGAGGAGGCGGAGGGTCACAGGGGGGAAAAAGACGCGAGCCCGACGAGCTCTCGAAGCGAGGGGTCGAGAGCTCCGATCGCGAGAAAGCGGGGAAGCGAGAGAACGAGCCCGACGGAGATTTCGCGCGAGACACCCTGTTACGGCTTACAAGTAACAAACTGGAACATCGACAACCAACCCCGAGCGGTCTCCTTTGCGGACCCCTTGCCGAGGGTCAGGCCGCGCGGTGCGAGGAATTTCCGGTAGTCCCTTCGAGTGCCGGCGCTCGAATCCGGACCCATCGACCTCCGGAAGTTCCTCAGGGTTGCCGGTGTTCCGGACGCCCCCATTGGACGGAGGTATCGATGCCCCCTCCCGAATTTACCCTGCATCGTGATTGGAGGATCAAGTTCGGGTGGGAGGCATCGACACCTAGAACTTAGTATATAAGAACGTAATTTATGCGAATAAATTAGTAGTTCCTGAAAGAAGCCCGCTACACATCACCAACACTCGGACTCCAGTGGAAGATCCAGAATATATCAAAACGTTACACCGAACACTCCGGTCTACTATATATATACAACTCTCTCAATCACTTGACGAAAATTAATTTTTTCGTCAAGACGACGCATATCAACGTAGTTGCGCCGAACATTTTGGTCCTTCGAGCCGGATCCGCGGCCGACCGGAAAGTCAGTGTAACAACTACTGGACATCCACACGACGAAATCGACCATGGCAACCACCGATCTCTCCACTCTGCGCCGCCGGCGAGGCAGTCTGCAAGGACAGATCAACGTCTTCGCCAAGGTGGTGAAAGACTACGATCAGGAAACCAGCATGGATAGGCAAATTCTCCGGGTTCGTTTGAACGCCATCAACGAAACGTGGAAACGTTTCGATGAAGTCCAAAGCGAATTGGAAGTACTCAACGAGGAGGAAGAGCCGAGACGTTTCGAAGTAGAAAACATATACTTCGAGGCGGTGGCAAGGGCCACAACACTTCTGGAACCAACAACCGTGACGAACACGGATAGGCCACTGTCGACACAGTCGCCTCTTCTGTCGGCATCAGGCACCATTCCCGTCAAGCTGCCGGAAATTAAATTGCCTACCTTCGATGGGGCCATTGAGGATTGGGCGTCGTTTTACGACTCCTTTTCCTCCTTGATAGATAAAAACGAGGAGCTAACGGCAATCCAGAAGTTCCAATACCTTCGCAGCTCACTCTCAGGAAAGGCAGCGAGGTGCCTCAATTCGCTAAGGACAACGGAGGCGAACTACCTTGACGCCATCGAAATCCTACGGCACAAGTTCGAGTGCACTCGAAAGGTCGCCTGGAGACATTGGGATGCCATCCGAGAAATACCGTGCCTAACGAAAGACACGCCGGAAGCCCTGGGACTTCTAGTAGACACCGTAAATCAGCATCTACGGGACCTGAAAAATCTCGGACAACCCATCGCCGCTTGGGACGTCCCAATAACGGTGCTAATCTTAACAAAGATTAATGCCGAGACCATCTGGCAGTGGGAACTGACGCTGAAAGACAACGGGGTGCCAGCATACACCAGCCTCCTGGATTTCCTGGAAAAACGAGCGAACTGCGGAGAGATATCGTCGACAAGTCGAACCCGAGAAGAAGAACCGAAACCTCGGTTCACCAGGGAGACTCCACCAACGCAACAGAAGGGACAGCGTAAAGCCGCAGTCTTCACAACGACGAAGACTACAACTCGCTGCCCAGTGTGCACGGAAAACCATTCCGTAAGGAGCTGCGAAAGGTTTCGCGCTCTAACTCCTGACGAACGGTCATCTGTCGTGAGAAAGCACGGGCTGTGCTTTAACTGCCTCGGTCAAGGGCATGACATCCGCGACTGTCGATCACGTGGGTGTTGGATGTGTAATGGGAGTCACCACACGCTCTTACACCGAGAAGAGCGAGCGGCCAACGATCAAGAGGCGCAAACCAAAACAAGGACTTCGCCGACGCAGCCGTCCACCTCGGCTTGACAACGAAGGAACGAGACCCCAACGGAGACAACAAAACGACGACACACAGCCCTCCTCATCGATCCAGCGACGAGCGATCTCCTCGTCACCGCCCAGGTAGCCGTCCTCGACAAGGATCAACGGACAATTCCTTGTCGGACGCTGCTTGATACCTGCGCAACGGCCAACTTCATGACGGAAAGGATGGCCGACAAACTGCGATTGAAGAGGAAGCGCTGCCACGTCCCGATTGGAGGTCTCAACTCCCTCACGACCGCGGCCAAATCCACGGTCACAACAACGATTAAATCGCACTACACACGGTACAAGCGAACTCTGACCTTCTTCACGATACCAGAGATTTCAGAGTTCATCCCGGATCAGCCATTCGACAGATCACGAATCCATATACCGAAAAACGTGAAGCTGGCAGATCCGAGCTTCCATCGGCCAGCACCGGTGGACATGCTAATTGGCGCGGGAACAGCACTGTCCCTCTTGTGTGTCGGTCAGATCAACCTTTCGCCGCCACAAGGACCGGACCTCTACCTCCAGAAAACACGATTTGGCTGGGTCATAGGGGGAAGCGCATCCACGACACGGACGCCTCAGACGCAGACATGCCATATCAGTCAAGCAACGGAATTTGACATGGCAAAATTCTGGGAGGTCGAAGAAGGTCCAGTCGTCCGAAACCTCACGGAAGAGGAGCAGGCGTGCGAAGGACAGTTTCGAAACAACACCACACGCACCGCCGATGGACGATACACGGTCGCCTTGCCATTCAACGGGAAGGAAGCGAGGCTCGGAGAGTCACGATCCGGTGCGATGAAAAGGCTCACTTCGCTGGAAAGGAAGCTCGATCGGGATCCCATCTTGAAGCAGGAATACTCCGCGGTGATGAAAGAGTACCTGGAACTCGGCCACATGACCCAAGTGCCGAAAAAGGACTTATCCCCGGACGGGTTTTACCTGCCGCACCACGGCGTGCTCAAGGAAGGCAGCGCGACAACAAAGCTGCGGGTGGTCTTCGACGCATCGGCCAAGACCAGCAGCGGAGTTTCCCTGAACGACGTTCTGCGCGTGGGACCTACAGTACAGGAGGACCTTTTATACCTGCTACTACGCTTCCGGTTACATCGATACGTGCTCACGGGTGACATCGAGAAGATGTACCGACAATTTCTCGTACATCCGGAGCACCGGAAGTATCAGCGCGTACTATGGCGAAACGAGAGAGGAGAAGTGGACACATTCGAGATGAACCGAGTAACGTTCGGTCTCTCGGCGGCTCCTTATCTCGCAACGCGCTGTCTACGGCAGCTGGCAGAGGACGAAGGAAGGAACCATCCCCAGGCGGCAGAAGCTTTACGACGAGACTTCTACGTCGACGACCTCCTCACCGGGGCCAACACACGGCACGAGGCCCATACGATTCAAAAGGGGCTCACGCTACTGTTGAAGACGGCCGGTCTCAACATTCGTCAATGGGCCTCAAACGACAAAGAACTGCTGGAGAACATCCCGGAGGCCAGCATCAATAGAAGCCTGCAGCTGGGCGATTCCTCGGAGCTGCGAACGCTCGGAATCGTGTGGGAC
This sequence comes from Cerceris ruficornis, assembly GCA_963989415.1. Lineage (NCBI taxonomy): Eukaryota > Metazoa > Arthropoda > Insecta > Hymenoptera > Crabronidae > Cerceris > Cerceris ruficornis. The sequence continues at coordinate 32,644,760 of OZ022518.1, forward strand.
TCCTACAACGATCGCATCACTTATCGGGTAAGCACGACAACACCGACTCACGTTTCCAAACGAATCGTGCTTGCAGAGACAGCCAAGATATACGATCCGCTGGGACTCCTCGGTCCAGTCATCATCACGGCCAAAATTATGATGCAACGACTCTGGGCCGCCAAACTCGATTGGGACGAGTCTCTGCCGCAGGATCTGCATACGGAGTGGCTCCAATATTACGAACAACTGCCGCTATTAAACAACGCAACGTTTGCTCGAAGAACCATCGCAGATCCGGAAACCGTGGAGCTACATGGATTCTGCGACGCAAGCGAACGTGCTTATGGAGCGTGCGTCTATCTCCGCAGCAGAGATCATACTGGAAGAGTCTCCGTCGAATTGCTAATCGCTAAATCGCGAGTTGCCCCTCTGAAGCAGATCTCCATACCAAGGCTCGAACTATGCGGGGCTGTGCTACTGGCGAATCTCTGCACCACCGTCCAAGCAGCATTATCACTGAACATTCGTCGGACCTACTACTGGACGGATTCGACGATTGTCCTTCATTGGCTCCGCACCGCGCCACAAACATTGAAGGTCTTCGTGGCGAACCGAGTCGCCGAACTCCAGTCAAAAACCCGGATCGAGGACTGGAGACACGTGAGGACCCATGAGAACCCCGCGGATTTCATTTCCCGCGGTCAAACCCCAGAGGAATTCTTGAAACCATCCATCTGGAAAAACGGACCGAGATGGTTGACAGAAAACATCTCCGACTGGCCAACATGGGAACCGCGTCCGCAGACAATCATTCCGGAGCAACGGAGAATGATTTGCGTCGCAACAACCACCAGCGACAACTTCATGACTCGCTTCTCATCGTTCGAGCGACTACTACGCATAACGGCCCTCTGTCTTCGTTGGAAATGTCGAGGCCAACGTAAGGGTCCGCTTTCCACAGCAGAACTCTCGCAGGCGCGAATCCGCATTATCAGGGTGGTACAGGAAGCAGCCTTTTCCGAGGAACGACGCTGTCTCCAAAGGGACCAGCCTTTACCTTCCAAAAGCAAATTGCTGCGACTACACCCCTTCGTGGACAAGGAAGGACTACTGCGAGTGGGAGGTCGGCTAAAAAACGCCGAAATACCATTTTCTCAGAAGCACCCTCTAATTCTGCCGAAATCGCCTGTTACGGGGCTCATCATCAGAAACGAACACCTCGCTCATCTCCACGCCGGGGTCCAGGCAACACTCTACGCGATCCGTCGAAGGTATTGGCCCATAGATGGCCGCAGCCAGGTCTGGAAGGCGATACGATCCTGCGTGCCGTGCTGCCGGGCAAACCCGACGCCAGTGGATTACACAATGGGAGACCTTCCACGGGCCAGAGTGACTGCAGTCCGTCCCTTTACGAACGTTGGCGTAGACTATTGCGGCCCTTTCTTCGTGAAGGAGAAGAAACACCGTAATAGAGGCAAGGTCAAGGTCTACATCGCCGTGTTCGTATGCCTGGCCGTAAAGGCGGTACATCTGGAGGTCGTGAGCGATTTAACAACCGAAGCATTTCTCGCTGCTCTTCGCCGCTTCGTTTCCCGTCGCGGGTACTGCTCCAATTTGTACTCCGACAACGGTACGAATTTTGTCGGCGCTAACAACGAGCTAAAGGAGCTGCAACGGCTGCTAAAAACGAACGAGCACCACCAGAAGATGCAGCGATTTCTCGCCGAGAAGTCAATTAATTGGCATTTCATTCCGCCACAAACTCCTCACTTCGGAGGATTATGGGAAGCCGCGGTGAAGTCATTTAAGCGACACCTCAGCCGAGTAGCAGGATCAGCGCTGTTCACTTTCGAAGGCCTCAACACCTTGGTCATCGAAATTGAAGCAGTACTGAACTCTCGACCGCTCACTCCCATTTCCTCGGATCCAAACGACCTGCTGGCCCTCACTCCTGGACATTTCCTGGTAGGAGAGTCACTAACGAATTTACCGGAACACGACGTCAGGACCGTACCTACAAACAGGCTGTCAATGTGGCAACACCTACAGAAGGTAAAGCAGGATTTTTGGACGAGATGGCAGCGAGAATACCTGAACGAGCTCACAACCCGGACGAAATGGAGCCAAGGCCAACACAGCATTAAGGAAGGCACCTTGGTCATAATAAGAGAGGACAACCTACCACCATCCCGATGGGCGCTAGGACGAGTAATTAAAGGTCATCCAGGCACAGACGGCATTACAAGAGTTGTCTCCCTAAAGACAGCCACCGGTACCTTAGACCGCAATGTAAAAAAGCTAGTACCGCTACCCGTCCAGGCAGATCTCAACGACGACGAGATGCCTAACGATTAGACTTATAACGATCAATTATGTTAGTATATTAGTTTCGAACGCAAGCCGTTCAAGGCGGGCGGCATGTTACGGCTTACAAGTAACAAACTGGAACATCGACAACCAACCCCGAGCGGTCTCCTTTGCGGACCCCTTGCCGAGGGTCAGGCCGCGCGGTGCGAGGAATTTCCGGTAGTCCCTTCGAGTGCCGGCGCTCGAATCCGGACCCATCGACCTCCGGAAGTTCCTCAGGGTTGCCGGTGTTCCGGACGCCCCCATTGGACGGAGGTATCGATGCCCCCTCCCGAATTTACCCTGCATCGTGATTGGAGGATCAAGTTCGGGTGGGAGGCATCGACACCTAGAACTTAGTATATAAGAACGTAATTTATGCGAATAAATTAGTAGTTCCTGAAAGAAGCCCGCTACACATCACCAACACTCGGACTCCAGTGGAAGATCCAGAATATATCAAAACGTTACACCGAACACTCCGGTCTACTATATATATACAACTCTCTCAATCACTTGACGAAAATTAATTTTTTCGTCAAGACGACGCATATCAACGTAGTTGCGCCGAACACACCCGATAGGCGGCTTTGGTGGAACCTGCCGGACAAAGGGCAGGTATGCATATGCACCGCGTCCCTCGTCTATTCGCCATGGAAATGCGATGTAATTTAATGCAGGACGTTTGACGTTGGTACTCGATGTCTTTGCGGCGGGTATACGACAGCTACGAACGTACGTTTGTCCTCTCCCCGCGGTACGTCGACTCGCACTTACTAGGACTCCTCAAAGGGTTCGCCGGATCGAAATTGCGTTAACTCGGTGGAAAAAGATAACGAGTACCGAGTCGAAAATGCGGACGGAACTCCAAGGACGAAAGTTGGCCCGCGCGCGGGCTCGTTTGCAGCTGCGGCGAGGGAGAGGGCGGAGGGACAGGTGGAAGATGGAGGGACGGGAGGATGGAAGGACGAGAGGACAAGGGAAGAGGTTAGTCGGGGGCGCGACCGGAGCCCGCGCTCGAATTTATAAAATATCATTAATCTTGGAGCGCTCGGACCGGCAACGTACCGGCTCCGATCGAAACGTGTGTTTATGCCATCTCGCGGGACCGTTTAGACGTGATTTATCGTAAGAAATTATCGGAATGCTAGAAATACCGTATCATTATCGTGCATCTCGCGTCGTTGGCGCATACACGGGGAATTTACAGCTAGAAGAAAAACGATCCACGGATCGAGAATCGAGCGTGACGGATTAACGTTAGGAGCGCGGACCTTTTTTTGCGATCCGAATGCCCGCCCGGCAAAAGTACGCCCGGTTTTTCGCGAGCCGGCCGACTCGCCGCTTCTTCTGCTCGAAGCCGCGAGGGGAACCTCCGACGCGCCGATCAATTCCGACGGCGATTCGACCTCCGATTCGACCTCGAATCGCCGTTTCCTCCGTCCGGGAAAATGAGAGGATCGCGCGGAAAACAACCGGCCCCCTTCGACCTCACCGACGCGTCGACAAATTTCGCCGAAGAGCGCGCGCTCGCGCGTACTCGAACGAAGACGTTGGGTCCGTTTCGAGCGGCGCTGAAACGGTAAAAAGTTAATTTGCAATTTTAATGCTCGACGTTTTGTTCGGACGAAACGAGGAGAGAAGGAAAGAGTGGGACGAGAGGAGAGCGGAGGGGAGAGGAAGGGTCGTTCGAAGATTTAATGAAACGATGTTGCGTTAGGAGGAGAAGCGGGGATCGGGGGCCTGCGGTAGGGCACAATGCGCCACTGTTGTCGCAATTGTCTCGTTACAAGTAACAATACACCTCGGCTGACCTAGAATTCGTGCCGGTGTCTATTGAAATCTGCATTCGTGAATCGAGCTGCAATCGCGGGAACATGCAAATGTTGCGCCGGCAGCGCGGTTGTGAAATTCTTACGATCGCAATTAAGTCGATCCACGGTATTGCCCCCGAGCGATGACGGCGACCACGGCAGCGATCGGATCGGGGTGCCGCGAGAACGGAGAATAGATCGGAGAATAGACTGCCGTCGCGGAGAGAGGGACTCCGATTTTCGGGCCGCGCCGAGACGTTTGCTCCCTTTGCGATCGTCGGCGACCCGAGGCTCCGGCGGTTCTCGGCGATTCTCGGCGATGGAGCGCCGGAAAAAACTAGGCGCGGTATCCATCGGGGCAGAAGCTCGCAATCTCCGGCACGAAGGTCGCTTCTCCCACCTTCCTCGAAGCACCCTTCGCTCCGTCTTTTCCGCGACTACACGGTGCACGCGTATCGATTCGTGGCCGCAGGTGAGAGACCGATGATTATATCGATCGAGTCTTGGGTCTTCGAGGGAGAGGGCCGCGGAGGGACGGCGAGAGCGGGAGGGGGTGGAGGAGGGAGGTGGGTAGACGAGGAGTCGGAGGGACGGGGGGGGGGGAGACGGGGAGAATATAAGGGGGATATAATTTCGATATTCGGTGCTTCGGTACCCAGTAGCATGATCGGCATAGCGGTTATACACAGTGTCTGGATGGTGGTGGCCCCGGGGCACTGATATTACCTACCCCCATGATCAGCGCCTACGTCGAAAATCGCCGCGCGCCACGGACGGAGAGTGCGTTTTATTCCGAAACTCGACGTCGACATTTTTTGCGTCTAGCCGGTAGTAAGTGCAGGGTGCGCCCTTACGGAAGGGGGAGAAACGAGCGGGAGGGGGAGCATAGAATCGGGGAGCTACCTATCGTTTGTCCGAGAAATTTGAAACTTTGAAAAAAGGCCCGAAAACGCTGGAAATTGCACGTTCCGAATGCAAATTCGTCGGGCCCTCCTTCCTCGCGTTCTCCCGACTCTCGCCTCGCCGCGATATCGCGCGCACCTCTCCGCGCTCCGGCGCTCCGAGACGCCGTGAGACGCCGCGAGACGCCTCGAGAAGCTTCGTGACTCCACGGGGGCCGAGAGGAAGGTCAGAGGGGTGCATCTCGAGCAAAGTTTCACCGCAAACGATGGGACGCAACACCGATAGCGACGCGGAGAGCCGCGCCTGTGGCTCGGTTTCGTCGAAAGTCGTTGTCGGTCGTATCGCGGGTGTATCGGTGGCTGCATCGGTGGCTGTATCGCCGGCTGTATCGGCGGCTGCATCGGTGGCCTGTATCGCGGCTGCATCGTGGCTCTTTTGCTCCCGTGGCAGGGATCCGGATATAAATGCACGAGGCCGGATATATAAATTCCGAGGTGCAGGGTGGCGCGAGCGGTCTCGCACGCGCAAACCGGAACGAGTACCCGCAGGACTATCGTCGGGTACGCGTGGCCGCGTGCCCGCGTGCCCGCGTGTGCGCGTGTAGCTAAATATGTATAGGTATAAATATATATTCGTTCAACGGAGGAACGGGGGGATAGGTAATGCAACAAGTGGCGGTTTTCACGGGTTTTCCAGGGGATGAAACGGAGCGGGCCGGCGGTGGATGGAGTCCCACGCCACTTCCACTTCCACTTTCCCGGCGAAACCACCGGCAGCACCACCTCTCCACCCCCTCTGTACCCATGCCACCCCCTAACGGCCACAAAGCTCCCGTCTGGAATTTAAGGGTGGAAGCCCTTACGGCACCTCGTCCCTTCGCTGCTCGCACCACGAATTGAGATAGGTCGAGTCACGATCGAGCCTCTCGACCTTGCGATTAGGGGATCAACGGACGCGAAAGGAGGAACGCGCCAACCGAGAGAACGGACCTCGTATTAAAGGGGTCGTCTTCGAATTTTCTCCATGCTTTCTCGCCATTTTTCCTTCCCTGCTCTCTTCACCAAGTTTCTCGCGTTTCTCGACCGATCGAAATCTCTCAAAGTCCTCGATGTCCGGGAGCCGATCTCCGCCGTCGGCGCCCCCCCCCCCCCCCCCCATCTTCCACTTTTTTCTCCTCTTTTCCGCCGTGGCTGCTCGTCTTTAAACCCGCGGGCAAAGAATCGAGAAGCGGCGATTCGATGAATAAACGAAGTCGCGATCCCTCCGGGCAAGTTCACGACGGTACGTGTTTCCGAGTTTGGTGGAGCGTCGATGGAAACCATTATTTGAAATCGGACAACGCGATTGGCCAGGACGAAGGAACGGCGAGCGGTTCGCATGATTAAGATCATCCAATGATTCCTTCTCTATAATGATAGGCTCTGGCATGCCCGCTCCTGCCGCTCTTTCCACGGAGGGACGGCTCGCGGGAGCAAGAGGGCGGAAGAGGGCCAAAGGGGATCGCAGGGAGAGTCCGAGGGTGGGAGGAAGTGGGAGGAATTGCGCGAGATCGTTGAAAAGAATCTTATGCCAATGAAAATGCCTCGCTTCCTCTCCCCTGAGCGTCTTGAAATCGCGAGCCTTCCGACGGCAGCTCGATCCTCGTTGCGCAATTTTTCCCTCTCTCCGTCCTCCCCGACCGAGTTCCGCGCGAAAACACGAAAACCCCTCGTTAGGTGGAGCGTCGAAAGATCGGGGACTTTTTCTTCGCTTGCAACGATCTCTCGGTGAATCGCTGTCTCGATCGTGGACGCCGAGAGGATCGAGGAAATTGTCTATTCGCGCGCGTCGCGCCCCAAGGAGAAGGAACGCGGTCGGAGAGGAGAGGAAAAGGTCGAGGAGGAGGAGGAGGAGGGAGAGAGGGACGCGAAGCCCGCTGCGCGGACTCGGATAAATGGTCCTTCTTATTATTTTCATTACGCGGCTATAATGAAGCATTAACGGTGAAGGAACTAGGAGCGGTCCGGGGCTCGGGACCCGAGGAGAGAGGAGCGCGAGGGGATTCGAGCAAGAGAAACGACCGATGAGGCAGATGGACTTGGACGGATTGAAAAAAACCATTTAGCAACTGGCCATTATAATAATACGTGATTCGTTTATCTCATCTTCGTACAGTCGTGCTCGGACGAATTAACGTTCCCGCGAATCTCCTCCGAGAGGCAACTCGGAATCGAAGGTGCCCTCGCCGGCGGGCAGCCTTCCTTCCCGAGGAAAACCATGCTCACGGCTGCGGCATCGTCCCGTCCCGACGCTCAAAGCGGACGGAGCGACCGGCCGAAGGTCAAAAAAGCCCTGCTCGAACGTGACGAGGTCCCTCTGTTCGCCACGGTTCCGATTTCGGAGAGGTCGAGAGAGAACGGGGACGGTAGCGGTCGATGGTGCACCGGTGGCGAACGACCGGCGCGGACCGCACGCCGCGTTTCGCTGCTTCCTCGTCACCGAGCGGATCGCCGAGATGCGCCGCCGTACGCTCGAGCACGTTGCTTCGACGCTGGAAAGCATGATCACGGAAGTAGCGTGCTGCTGTCGCGGACTGTACGATAATGCAGCAGGATGGATACCTCCGCATTACAATATGAACTTGGACCGCCTCGGTCACGTTCGCTCGATGTGTGTGTGGTCCACCTCCGGTCTCGTCCTTTCCCTCGTCTCTTTTCTCCTCTTCCCCGGTGCTTCCTTTTCTCCTCTCGGGGACCTCTGGTCCCGCTTCCTCCGTGCAACCTCCCCGCCCCCTCCTTCCTCCCTCGGCGGCCGCCGCCGTCTCCCTCGATCTCGCGGCGCCGCAAAAAGAGGAAACTCATTGCCCCTGCGAGACTCGGACGATCGACGAATTGGCGCGCCGCGGCGATCCGGCTCGAGGAACTCTCGCCGACACGACGGCCAAGGGCGTCCGAGGCCGGGGAGTTCCGACGCGAACTTTGCTCCGATCGCTTCCCAAGCGGGAACGCGAGAGGATACAGCTCCCGCGAGACGAACGTCGGGAGGCGGCAAGAGTCTCGCGAGTCCGTCGGCCGCCGTTGCCCCCGTCGACGGAGAGGGCGAGGAAGAGGAAACCGGACCTTGACGCGACGAGCATGAAGCTTTGCTCGTGCGTGACTTAGAATTTACGTAAGATCGAACGGTGGCATCGTGGCATTAGCGCGAGGCGGTCAGGATGCATCGGTCTAATGAGCGAGCGTTCAAGGATGTTTACCTTTAATGTCATAGAAACCGAGCGGAGCGTGGCACGTGAGCGGCTCTCCTCGACGCGCGACGCAGCAAAGCGCGGAATTTTCGTCGCGATCGTCGGCAGGGCGAGCCCGAGCGAGCTAACGATGCGTCGGACCTCTCCGATCGAAGCGGTCGCGGGAGACGAGAATCGCGGGGAAATTTTCCGGAGGACCTTCGACCGAGCGGGGACTCGCGAAAATTCGCGATCCTCGACGACGCGAGGAGGCGACGAGGCCGCTGAATATTCATTCGAACGTTGGCGTCGCCGATGGACGTTATCGTTCTAGAAATTCCACGTCTGTCGAGCGAATATAAATTGTTAAATGCGCACTAAGAGTGAGGAAAAAAGGTCGCGACCCGATGGGAAAGGCCTCGGCGCTGTTTAGAAAAACGTTGGTTACGCGCGCGATTACAGCCCCCCAGCGACGAAACTGCTGAGCAATTTCCGTTCTTTCCCGATTTCGAATCAATTTTCACGCTCGATATTTATCGTCGTTGGTAGGATGGAAGCGACGGGCGCGTGACTCGCGCGTAACAAAGTGGTTTTCGGGTGTCGTGTCGCTAATAGCCGTCGCGGCCTCTCTCCCGTAGTCGCGATCGTCGTCGCGACAGCCCTTTTTTCCAGCTGCCTCGAAATAAACAACTTCCAAACTCGTCCGTTTTTGCCCGCTCCCTCTTGCCGGGGCGGCGGACCGGTTCGTCGGCCGGATCTACTCGGAATATCGAAACTTAATAAAGATTTACGGAGCCGAAGACAAATCGACCGATAGGAAAAATCTAATCGCGTAATGACAGTTCGCTCCGGTTCGACTGACACCTCGTGATTGGCGGCCCTCTGCTATTTCTATTCGCCTCCTCGCCTCTTCTCTCCCTCTTCCCGAACGCCTCTCCGATCGATGCTCGCCGATGCACCGCGATATCTGCCTCGCTCGCACCTCCGTTCGCCGTGTTCCTATGCGCAACCTCGTCCTTCGCGCTCCAAGAGGTACGAGATTTTTCAAACGGCTATCCATACCACCAATTTACTCGGGAAAAGTGTCTGGCAGGTGGCCGGCCATTTCGTTCCCGTATCTCCGCGCTTTTGGAAACGTTATCGCTGACCGGAAGATCGCCGCGATTTCGGGAAAGAGGAAACGAGAGGATGGACGGTTTCCATGGTTGGACGTTTCTCGCGGGTTTCGCCTGCAGCCTCGGCCAACGATCGATGCGAATCAAGGTCAGATCGGCCCTAATTCGATCGGATCCCGAGGGAATTGGAGGAGCAGGCTCGAACGAACCGTCGCACGCTCGTAAATAGAGGAGGGAGAGGACGAGCGCGAGGGAGAGAGCGAGCGAGCAAAAGTGCGGCAGGGTACGGCATGGATTAAAACACGCGTGCTGGGTTACGCCGGGGTGGTCCGATCCCCGTTGCGAGTAATGTCGATGAATTATACCCATAAGTCTGTGCCAATGTGCGTGACGTGTCCTGCGGGGAGAGTGCCGAGCCACCGGTGATGTCGATTCGTCCAATCAGGCCGCGTCCCGTAAATGGAAATCCAAAAGTTTCTCCTCGTATTGGAAACACACCGACGAGTCGGATCTCGCGCGCGTTTTGCATTCGCCACGGCAACTGCTTTTCCCAGCATTTGCATCCGAAACGATATTTCGCGAGGGATGAAAGATTACGGTGCACCGATATCTCGCGCTAGCCCGTTCCCGCTCCCAAATTACTTTCCAAACCTCGTCTCTTTTGGCAGAACTCGTTTTTTCTCCGTCCTCTATCGCGCAAACGTCTCTCCCGGCCTCGGAAGGGACGAAAAAAGAGCGGCCGGAGGAAACGCTTCTATCCGATCGGGCGGATCGACGTTCCGGCACGCGAGGTTTCCGCCGACGATGCGTCGTCGTCGCGGAAAAAGTGTATCGCGAGAGATCGACCCGAAGAGGAAGGAATGAAACGAGATAGGGAGAATGTGTTTTTTGAGAGGGAGCGAGATGGGGGAGGGGGGAATGAAAGAAGAAGCGAATCGGAGGGTGCACGCACCCGGTAACCCAGTGCCGTGACCCACCGCTGAAAACCCTCCGACGAAACCCTCTCGTGTTTGCGATTGATTCGACCGACTACCCCTCGCTTTTTCATCCCTTGGTCCTTGGGGTGCGCCGTTTCGAGAGGGGCGCGCAAACTTTGGAATATTATTGCGGCAGCCAGCGTAGAAACGGTCGGTCCGCGTCGCACAGGTTCTCGCGGCTGCTCGGCGAATTTTTGCTCGAGCATCCTCGAACGATCGTTGGACGCGCGCTGGTTGCGTCTCGAGGGCAACCGAAGGAACAAGTTCCCTCGAGCCCGGATGGGAGAAACGGAAAAGGAGGTGCCGAATCGTCCACCGGCGATTAATTGGCGGATCGCGGCGCGAAGAGACAAAGGTGATTAGCGTTTCATTATCGACGGACAATGAAGACACTCGGAACGCATCGCCCTTTATGATTTCCCACATGCAGAAACAATCGATGCAATGACGTGTGCGCGCAGCGGGCTCCGGCTATCGGATTAGAGACCGAGCGAGAATAATTCGTCGGATCTTTGTCCCTAATCACAATTGATACACCAACAACGTGGCAGGATGGAGGCGTACACCCGGTATACATACATTTTACCATTCGCCGCATGACACGTCGGGCCCGATTGTTTATCGCTCAAATAGCCGCGTATAGGCGTGATCCCGCACGGTGGCTAGTATATTTAGGCTTTCGTTAGGTGTGTGCATATAATATAAACATTCGATATGCGTTATACGCGCACACCGCGGCCCCTCCGTCTTCCCTCCTCATCCTCATCCTCCTCCTCCACCTCCGCCTCCTCCGGCTCTCGCGACCCTTCTCCCTCTGCCTCTCCCTCGCCCTCTGCCTCTCCCGCACCGCGCACTTTGCCCACACACCGACGATTCGTAAATAGCCGCGCGCGAGATACATACGTAGGAACGTACGTGTCCGCGTATCGTTCGCTCGCCCGTTACCGCGCGCCTACACCGATATCGATGGACGGCAGTTCGAAATCGATGGCCGCTTTATTACGACGAACGATGTATAAGCGGTATTCCAGCGCTGAATCCTATTATTATACCGGACAATTATAATAATTATTTGCCTTTCTCGTCGTAACAATTAATACCGCACGGACCGAACGCGATATCGGCTGCGTATGTGCCCAGACGTATAGATATATTGCGCGACTATATCGCACCCTACTCTCGCACACTCATGCCGCGGCCTGTTGAAACAGTCGCGCGCGGGGCTGCGTGCTGTTGCGGCCGTTTGCGTGCGTGCATGCGTGCGTGCGTGCGTCCCAGCCCTTCCGTGCGTGAGCCTTTGAGTGCGTTTGCGTGCGTTGCGCGCGTATGCGCTCTTCCAGGTGCAAATAGACGTAAACACGTACGGTTTCGCACACACGCGGCCGGCCGGCCGGCGTTTACGCGAACGGGCGAATGGGCGAACGGGCGAATAGCCGGATAAGCGAATGGAGGAATAGACGAATAGACGAATAGCGACTAGACGCGGAGGCTCACGTACTCGCTGCAATATTTCCGTTCTCCGTGTGTGTGTGCGCGCGCGAGTGCTCGCGCACGCGTTTAGAGAGGCGAGCAGAGTACACAGAGGTTTGCGCGTACGCGTACCGGTAGTTTTACGCGCGCGCGTGCATCGCGGCGAGCGCTAATCAACCGACGCAGGATCTGCATCGCGTTTGGCCGTTTGTTTAGATGGAGTTCCAATATTATCGACAGTATTAATTAATATTACCGAGCCGTCGGTAATTAGCATAAATCGACGGAACATCGTAACGAATTTCCCTCCTGCCCGGACCTCCGAGGCTCCAGCGGGCGGGGGGAGCACGCCGGCAGAAAAAGTCATCCCGCCAATTAGGATTTCAATTAGATTTCAACGATGCGGACGTACCGGGCGTCGATTTACGTTGACAAATTTGTCGGGGGTCGTCTGGAAGGGCCGAATTTCGGAGACGCGCGGCGCGTACTACGCGGCTCGTTTGTTCGTCGTTATTTGCCAAGTAAATTTCAGCGGGCTCCTATTAAATTATACCTTGTAATTTCAGCGATCGACTCGTTAACTAAATACCCGCGTACAAATTAACTGGAACGCCCAGGCGCGAGCTTTTTTAACCCCTTGGTCGAGTCTCTCTCTCTCCCTCTCTCTTCCTTCCTCTCCGTCCGATCTCCGCGTATCCCTCGCCTCCTCCTTTCCTCCGACTCCATCCCCCTCCTGCTCCCGTATCGCGGATGCTCTCGCGAACGTCACGGAGGCGCGATTTCTCGCTGGCCGTGCTATTAGCGACGACAGCCGCTGGGAAGAAAGGTTCGCGGACGACGGACGGGCTAAATGGCGGGGAGTTTAATGGGGAAGGGTGCGCACGGAGGTAGACGAGAGACGGTGGCTCGTAGGAAGTGGGGGAGCGACGCCGAAGCGAGCGTGTAAATAATTTCTGATATAATACGGTTAAAAATTACCAAGTTTAAAATTAAATAATTCATTTTAATACTGGCTGGCGGCCGGGCTGGGGGTGGAGGGTGCCGCCTACGAAACGGAGAAAGACGGAGGAGCCCGGAGCACCGACGGAGGCAGAGGCAGAGGCAGAGGCAAAGGCTGACTCGGAGAAAGAGGCAGAGGCAGAGGCAGAGGCAGAGGCAGAGTCGGTGGCGGCAAAGGAGGCGGAGGGGTCCGAGGCAGGGACGTACCTACTCGCGGGGGGTCGACCGGGCCCGCGCCCAGGAGGCATCTATAAATTTCTAAACTTAATAAATACGTAATGGCCAGAGCTGCTTTGTAGCGCGGCGCACTGTAGATTTTACTTTACTGTAAAGGCAGCAGACTCTTCCACCTCCGTGTTCCACCCCTCGTCCTCCATCCTTCCTCTGCTCCTCTCCCCTTCTCTCCTTCCATCCTTCTCTCTTTTTCTCTCTCCTCTCTTCGGTCTCCCCGTCTTTCCACTTCGCCGTTCCTGTTTTCTCGCCCGACGCTGGATCTCTCGATCTCATAAAATTCTCACGAACGAAATTTCGGCCGTGCGTGTCCCCCGCTCTTTGTCTCCCCTCCCCCACCCCCCACCACGCCCCTCTCTCCTCGTAATTTCTTCTCGCGTCCTCTTGGCCCTCGCGACAGCGCCAAGCTCTCCGCTAATTCGAAACGGCGCGGATTCTCCCGGGCAAAAATTTGCCGATACTCGTAGTCGCGGTGGCGATCCCGATCGAAGTTGTCCGCGGTGGAAGCCACGGGTGAGTCTCGGAGCAGGACGGCTCGACGGTGCGCCGCTGGCGAGAAAAGGAGGTCGATAAAAATCAGGCGAGCGCGAACGGTGGAAGAAAAGGAACATTAGTTGGCATTATCGCGTCAAGCGAGGCACGGTCGGATTCCTGGAAAAAGAATGCAACCACCGTGGCATGTATAAGCGGTACCGTCGGCTCGCCGTGTATTACGATACTACTCGGTACACGCCGCTGGACTTTCATTGTTGCATCGAGTAATATAAACAATTGGCCCTGTCCATCTCTCGGTTTCCGGCCGTCACTCGGAAGCCCCGACATTTTTATGGATCGTAGCACCGTGCCCACCCGCTCGCCCGTTTGCCTGCTTCCCTACCTACCTACCTACCTACCTACCTACCTACCTACCTACCTACCTGCTTGCTTCTTTCCCTGCCTTCCTCTTTCCTTGCCCCTTTGCCTGCTTACCTGACTACCTATCTACCTGCCTACCTACCTACCTACCTTCGTACCTTCGTACCTGCCTGCCCGTTTGCCTGCCTAACTGCCTGACTGGCTGCCCGCCCGCCTGCCCGCCTGCCTGCCTGCCTGCCTGCCTGCCTACCGCAAGTTTCTCCTTCCTTAAGACCTCCGCGAGTCTGAATATTAATGCGATTCTCAGTTTACATATTCCCCACCACCCACGCCATATATTCGTATCCGAACCGCACGACAAAGTCCTACGAGATTTCGAACTTCTCGATTCCCTTCCTCCGCTGGCCGAATGTCTTTATCTATTATTCACCGCGACTCGGGAAATTAGTTGCCCGAGGAATCGCTGCCGCTTCTACGCCGATCTATCGCATTTGCCGCGATCTCTCGTTGGCCACGCGAACTGGCCTCCCCTTCGCCACGCGACTTTGCTCCAAACTCCCGAAAGTACTTTGCGCGGGGGTAAGATACTTTTCGTTTCCCTTTCGCGCAAGCGTTGCTCGATGGCCGTCGCGTACGACTTTCGAGATGGCTCGAATCGACGCTCGAATCCTCTTCCACGGACAAAAGTCGGTCCCTTCGAGCGGGGGGTCGCTCTCCGCCTATACGATTCGCCGGCCCCAAAATATAGCTCGCAGCGCCGTACGAGCCAATTTCACGTTTCCTCCGCTTGTCTCCCGCTCTTCTGCCGCTCTCCTCCCGCTCTCCCCTTGCTCCGCTCCGGCGTGCTCTATGCGCCAAAAGTGCCGGCCGGCAGGGACCGGAAGAAAAGACTCGGAAATTGGCAAAAAAATGTTCCCGTCCGAGCGTGTCGAGCAAGCGTCGATCTTAAAATATGTGCATCGAGCATTTCATTGCTGCGTATGAATAGAAATTACGCACCTCGCGCTCGAGAGTACGGACAAAAAAGCGGGTAATCCGATTCCGAATGTATGCAAAGCTAATGTAAATGCGCCGGACACGTCGCGAGCATCGCGATCGCCGGAAGAAAAAGCGAGTTTCTTGCCGATCGAACGTTTTCTTTGCCGCGCTCCCGGCAATATCGCAGGGTAGACGATTTTTCAGCATATTCGCGCAAAAACGCGGGAGATTAGTCAAATGAAATATTTCGCTCCGTAAGCCACTGGCTACCGTCAGTTTACTTAGCGCAACTTCCCGATCGTAATTTTTTGCCGTGTCGCTCTTTTTGCGTCACGTTCGTTCATAAAGTATCGAGCGCGCGCGGGGCTATTCTCCATCTTCAGGATTTTACGGGCTTCTCTTCGACGACTCGCAAACTTGGACGATTTTTACTTTTTCCCCCCACTCGGAGCTGTTCGGTGAAGAAAAAAAGCAGAACGTCGACAGATTTCGGGAAAATTTCTTCTTTGGGATATATCTCGGAGGTGTCCATCGTTGAAGGGAAATTCAGCTCGTAGAAGCGGAAGTGTAACGGTCTCGTCCCGCTCCTGAAGAGTCGCGAGACGCCGACTCGATTTTGATACGGTTGCCGCGCTGACGAGCCGATCGATCGAGGGCACGCTCGAAAATAAAAGAGATCGGATAGGGTTAATGTCGCGCGGACGGCCTCGATGCGCCATCCTGAATTTCGATACGGAATGAAAGGTATCAATTTCTTGCTACGCGATGCTCGCCTCCATGAAAACGCATGTTTCTCGATAATTAATTCCTGCTCTCCGGTCAGTGCCTATTCGAGGACACGTAACGCGGCAACCCGATACCAAAGATCGTCCCGAGCACCGTGAATTGGAACCGCGGTATCGATCTACGTGCACCTATATACCTACGCATTACCGGAACCTCCAAGTTTCGCCTCCGACGGCCTAAAATACGGGACGTGCTCGTCCCTCGGTAAACGCGCCGCGTAACGCCGTCTCCCCTCCGCTTCTCTCCACGCTCCAACGTTTCCTCGCCCCCTCATTTTATATCCAATTCTCCACTCGGACGACTCCTGACGTTTCACTCGGAGCTTCACCGAGGGTCCAGGGTCCGGTATCCTCGAAAACCTCGAGGCTCCAAGGCGCGCACCGTCCCGCCGGTTCAAAGTTCGCGGCTCGTCCTTTGTCTTCCTTCGAGCACTTCCGTCCCGAGATCGCGGAAGCGGGGGCACCGTTCGAGGGAACGACGCGTCCCTTCCGCGGAGTATTCGACGACCAAAGTCGGAACTAGCCGGAACGCTGAGGAATTGGACCAGCTCGCTAGTCGCTCGGAACGATTTTCAGGAGGAATACGTTCCCGGCGATAGATATATATCCAAAACGAATATACCCCCGATCGGGGCGAGGCAGCTAGAAGTAAGTTTCGCCCGACGCGGGCTTCCTCTCTCTCCGTTTTCTTTCTTCCCTCGTCGCTCCCACGGCTACGAGTCAATCACGGAGTATACACGAACCTCGCACATTGCACCGTGGAACAGGCTGCGGCATACATTAATCACCGATGCTAATGGTATCATAGCCGGCATAGCTGTTTCGTCCTGGCGCGCGCGCAACTTCGGACACACGCAAACCTCTCTCCGTGCATGAGACGCCGAAGAACGGGGAGAAACAGAGACGCCGCGACCCATATAAAACGCGTAGCCACGTATTTCCTCGCGCCTTTCCATCTCGGCGCTCGACTTTCCTTGGCGCGCTCGCACAAACGTGCCGCGATGCCTCGTTGCGCGCGTTCCTCCCTCCGAGCGGAATCGAATGTCGTGAATAAAACGTTGCGCTTGACAAAAGTCGCGGAACGAAAATGCAGCGAGAGAAGTCGGACCCGCCGATAGCGCCCCCTCCGACCGCCGGCTCTCGTTGATTCATCTTCCGTGCGATCTGCGCGATCCGACGAATCCGACCGCGATAGACGATCGCCCCGGCTCTTCTTCGCGCCCCGTGAAACCCATGGGGGCGTTTTTAAAGAATTTGTACAGACACATTTGAAGGGAGACTAGGGCTCGCATCGGGGGGTACAGTTCGTAACGCAGGTATAGCTGGTTGCGCGAAGAAAACGGCCCCCGCAACGACGATACGCGGCGGTCGAGTCGCGGCCCCCACCCACCGACGGTAGACGGTTTCGCCTCCGTGGCGGCGACCGGAAGGCGACGTTTCTTCGCCCTCTCGACGCCGCATTCTTCGGACGCGAGATTCGGGAAGGATAAAAACGAGAGATCGAAGAGAGAAAACAAGGTGGACGCTTCGCCGGGAGTGACGGCAAGAGACGGAACGGGGAGGCGACGGAGGAGAGAAAGTCGGAAGGACGCAATGGCGGCTCTCTCGAGGGGTGGAACATTCCACGCTTCGAGGAGGCACAGGCAGAGTCGGACACGGAAGTGGACGCGGAGGTGGACGCGGAGGCGGTAGCGGCTATGGCGGTGGCTGCGGAGGAACACGAAGCGGCAGTGGCGGCGGAAGAGCAGGAAGGTGGAGGAAGGTGGAGGAAGGTGGAGGACGGTGGAGGAAGGTGGAGGAAGGCGGAGGAAGGTGGAGGAAGGTGGAGGCAGGAGGTTGCAGGAGGTTGCGCGAAGAGGTGGAGATGGACGTAGCGGCGAACGAGGAGAAGGGACGGGGTTCGTCCTATCAATCACGGTATTATTATCGAGTCCGTGATTAGCAAGGCATGCTAACGATATCTCTGGCCGGAGGCAGAGGGCAACGCTAGGCCGTTGTGCTCTCGCGTATGCGCGTGTATGTAGGTACGCGTCGCTCGCTAAGCACGCTCGTACATGGAAGCGCGAATATACGCTTTCCTCCCGTATATTCGTACGTAGGTGTGTCGGGGAGGCCGAGTGTGTTGTGTGCGGATCGGCGTTGCCCGCAATGCAACTGGAGTGGCCACGATGCGATTCCAGAGTACTGGCAGAGTGTGCCGTGTATACCGTGCCGATGGTACCGACGATGCTGGCGGCGGCGGCGGCAGCGGTGGTGGTGGTGGTGGTGGTGGTGGTGGTGATTTCAACGACGATGGTAGAGAAGCTCGATGAGAAGGGTAGAACGGGGGAGGAGGGAGAGGAGGAGGTGGAAGGTGGTCGACTGGGTACGCGGCCGGATAGCTCGGGGAGAACGGGGGAAGGTAAACGGAGAACGAGGAGAGGAGAAGCTGGCCGCCGTTGTCGGTGGCCGTCTGCCCGCCGGTTGCTTCCCGGTTGCATCCCGGCTGCATCCCGGTTGCATCCCGCTTGCTTCCCGGTTGCTCCCCGGTTGCTCGGCTCTCGGACCGACGTTTCTCGTAACGCGACTTGCCGCCGGCGGGGCTCTCCTCGGCTGCGTTTGCACCGGAGAACCGGAGACGCCTCGGCGGCGAAATTTCGGGCGATCGGTACGTCGCGACGATCGGCCGATCTCGAGCCGACGAGCGCCCTCGAACGACCCGCGGAACTCGAAGGGAGCGTATAGGCAAATATATGCGGCGGGAGCAGAGACGACTCGAAGGGTCCGCTCCTCGGGGGAAAGTCGAGTCGAGCGTCGCTCGTCGGAGGACCACGAGGCATCGATCGGCAGAATGGAGCGTGAAATCTCTCATCGACGGGAGGAACGATCGTTCCCGGACGAATCGCTCGGTCGGTCGGTCTGTCGGTCTGTCGGTCGGTCCTGTCTCTGGCGTGCGGCCGATATTCGGGTTATACGGATCGCTCGCAATGCGATTCGCGGCTAAACGCGTTACGGGGAACGTAATTTAGTCCCGGTTGCATACCCCGTCGTGCACCGTGTTCCCGGTGCGTCGGTGTGGACTCTCGCCGGTGTGTTTTTAGGTATACGTGCACGAGGGGGGTTCGTCTCTCTCCTCGGAGCATTTCCTCTCCGTCGGTCCAACGGCCGTTCGCCGTTCTCCTCGGTGTCCCTCTCTCTCTCTCTCTCTCTCTCTCTCTCTCTCTCTCTCTCTCTCTCTCTTCTCTCGCTCCGACTCTCCCTCTTTGTCGGCGTATCGTGCTGTAGTGGGAATATTCGCGATGCGGAGAGTCACCGGCGGCGAATTCACGAGGGACGGACGAACGCGAAGGGTGGCACGGTGGCGCGGTGGCGCGGCAGGGGCGGTGATGCGGCGGTGGGTGTCGAGTAGGCGGCAGGTAATGATATTTCGCGCCCATTATGAAATATTCGAAATGATTTGCCGGGATTGTGCATTTTGATTTGACGCGTATCCGCGTGACCCGGAGTTTTGGCGCGCGTATACGCGACACCGCGCCGACATGCCGATCGGTCGAGAGTCGCGACCGAACCGACCCTCTTCTCTCCCAAACGCTCGCTCCTCCGTCTGCCGTTTTCCCGCGAGGATCCGTCGACGTTCGCCGTCGACTGCTCGCTCGGAGCGGCGGCGGCCGCGACCGGCGATCGTAAAGCGATATCTCGCGCGTTAAATGGAATCCTCCGAAATACGACTCCCCGGTGCGTCGTTGATGCCGTATTTGATACGTAATAATAAAGTAATAAATATTTGATAAAGCAATAAAAGGTGCTATAGCAATAATAATAATGTCATTTCAGCGACGATGTTCGAGTCACGATAATAATTAAAACGTTAATTCCGCTCGGCAAAAATGCGCCTCGTCCTCGCTCGCTTTCCCCCTGAAACTCTTCGAGCGGGCGAGCGGCGGCAGGCTTCTTCCTCTCGGCGCTCGCGCGACTCGCCGCCGACGCATCCGAGACGACGAGAAGACACGAGAACGGAGGACTCGGAGAGAAATTGCGCGAGCTCCCGCGAGACGAGGGCGAGAGGCCGCTCGCCCGCGAAGAACGGAGCACGGAGAAAGATGGGACGATGCCGGAGAGAGAATCGGAGGTGGTTGGTTTAAATTCTCTTCCGTCGCCGCAAACATGCATAATGCAGCCAGCCGGCGCGTGTAAACGCGTAAACGCCGGGCGGTGCCAACCGCTAAATACAAAAATCCCCAACCACCTGTGAAGCACGCCGCGGCGGCGGCGGCGGCGGTGGTGGCGGCGGCGTCGGCCGTGCCGTCGCTCGGGGTATGCGCGCGTGTTTTTGTGCGTCGCGAGCAAGCGAGCGAGCGAACAAGAGAGTATCGGCGACGCGTGTCCCTCTGTCCGCGCTCTCGAGTTTGCCGTCCGTGTGTGCGTTCCCAAGTTAATTACAGCATAATTGCGGTCGACATTTTGTTGTTGGTCGTTCGTAGCCGTTGTCGACCGGCTGACCCGCGGATCGCTCTCGGCTTTCCTCGCTCGAAAATTCTTGCGATATCCCGCGCGCTTATTAGCATTGCTCGACGTACGCTCGAATTTCGACACGGTTGGACAAATTGCCGTTCGCTCCCCAATTACTCCCGCCGTTCGTAACTTGCCGCGGTCGCGGTTTTTTCCCTACTCGCGTCGCGCTCGCCGGCAACGGCTCGCCTGGCGAGCGTTGGGGGACGCGAGATTCGCGAGCCTCTCCCCCGCGTTCGGCCCTCGCTTGGACGCGCGAACGCGCGACCTCGCCGAAGGGACCGACGCGACGGAGACGGCCGTCGAGGCATGCTCGCTCTCTGGAACCCGTTGGTCGACGTCGAGCGCGATCGACCAACTTCCGGAGTCGCGGTCGAGGTCGAAGTACTTCTCGGGACGCTCCGAAAGACTAGATGTGGAACGATACGAGACGCTCGAGAGGAGGCGAGGTGGAGCGAGGTGGAGCGAGGCGAGGCGAGGCGAGGCGATGCGAGCGAGGCGAGAGTCGGCTCGGCAAGGTGGGACGAGGAGAAAACGCTCGGTGGAAGATAATAGGTGAAAGGGGAGAAGCGGGGCGAAACGCGGAGAGGCAAAGGGAACGGACGGCGGAGCGAGCCGAGCGGGGCGAGGGTGGCGGAGGCTCGTCGAGAGAAAGACGCAGAGATGGAAACGGGGAGGTGTAGATGGGCACAAAAGCACGAGATATTCAACCCTATCGGATCGTATATATCTGCTGCACCCTCCCACCCCATAAATTGATGCCAATGTACCTACGTGGCCCCGGCACGTTATACGTCTGAATATTACGCACACTCGGCCCTATGGACATCGAAGGGTGGCGGGGGCCGCGGGTGGATGGCGGGTGGGATAGGGGGGTGTGGATGGCAGGACCGGGCGGCGAGGGGGCCAAGAGAGCCGGGGAGGGCGGCAGGGTGGCTCGGGTGGGACGGCCGGGCCGGGGCGAGAAGAGGGGTGTAGGCAGCCGCGTACCTACACGAGTCGCACACCATACCTCGGTTATACCGTATAGAACACAATTAAGTAAATGAGCACGGGTTGCGCGCGCTATAGATACCCTCTATTATGTGTATTGATCTCTAGCGCGGACTCCAGTTACACGTAATACGTGTTTTGTCGTTTGCGCGTTCGTACGTACCTGCCGATCCTCTCTCCGTCGCCCCGTTGATTCGCGCGGAAGCAAGGGCGCGGAATAGACGCGCCCTCGCGGAGAAAGAGCGAATCGACCGGGAGGGAGCGGGAAAATGCAGGAAAAATCAAAGCCCCGACGGACGAGCCGAGGAGAACTCGCGGCCGCCGCTGGGATCGACCGAAAATTCCTAATCGCGACCAGGACTCGAGCGCGACCCGAGACGCCGGGTTTCGTGGCCGAGCCACGGCTCTTCGCGATCCACCGTTCGGCCGAGCGGAAATCGTTTCCGCGGACGCGCTTTCGGTTAGCGCGACTCGACCTCCGCCTCTCCTCCGAATATCGGCGAAAACGCGGAGCCCTCGGTCGTTCCGAAACTTTGTCCCGCCGTCTTGGAACGCGAGGAAGCGTTCCCCCGGTGTTTCGTTGGCTTCGCGAGCGACTGGATCGCTCGAGCGTATGGGGCCCGTCGACAGGAAACGGAAAGATAGTTATCTAGAGGCTAGGCAAAGAGAGCGAGAGGGAGCCAGAGACGGGGAAGAGACGGAAGGACGAGAGAGGCAGCCGCGGCGAAGGAAGGGGGCAGGAGGGAAGAGGGAAACCAGCGGCCAGGCTCCATAGTTATTTATTTTCCCGAGGCTGATTATAATATTACGCAAGGCGACGGTATACGCTCGCGCAATGCCGATGCAAATGCGACAGACGAGTCGTGCCGCGGCGACTCGGCAAAATCTTGGCGCTCGAAATTGTATTTTATTCATAGGCTCGTCCACCTGCGGGAAAATGCACACGGGTTCGCGTGCTCCCGATCTCCCTCTCTCTCTCTCTCTCTCTCGGGCTCTCTCGGTGCGCTCTGGCCGCCTCCTTCCCGCGACGATCGTTTGCCGCTGGTAACGATACATTTACAATTTAAACGCTCGGCGGAGTGGCGAGGTAGAATCGCGGGGAACGCGCGGCAAGCGAGATCGGCGGCCCGGTGAGCCGACAGCGGAAAGGCGAGAGAACGGGAGGACGAAAAAACGAGGCAGAGAGGAGGCTCGAGGGGGCAGAGGAGCCTCGACGCATTTTCGTTGCCACATTTTCCGACACGTGAGAATTAAGAGGCATCGCGCCAACCAATATTCGTCCGCGAAGCTCCCTCGTAATCGTCGGCCGACCTCTTCGCCGATCCCGGTATCTCCTTCCGTCCGCGACGTCCCGCATAATTTCTTGGTATCGACCTTTCGAACGACGCAGCCACGGTCGATCTCTCGAATAAGCTCCATCTCGGCAAAGATTTTCGACCTACGAGTCGAAGGTAGGACTCGACGAGAGGAGAATTCGGCCGAAGAGGAGAAAAGAAGGGCGTGAAAGACGGACGAAGCGACGAATAGCCGCGCCGTCGGAAGTAATCCGGCCGTTCGGCAGGGTCGAGGCGTTTATGTAAATTTCCAGCGGTACTCGAAGCGAGCAACGGCGCGTCGGGCGGGATGGCAGGGAACGGATAATAACGGCGGAAGCGTTCCGCCGTAACTTAAAAAGAGACGTTCGATGTCTAATTCCAACGTCGCACGAAACGGGCCCGCGCCGATACGAGGTACTACTCTCGTTCCCGTCGATACGCTTACTCGGCGTAGCGTGAGAACGTCGCGTACCGATTTCCTCAATGACGGAAAGGAGTCGCGAGAGGAGGAGACGCCGGGCAATTCGCGGCTCGCGTGGAAAACCGGTTGCGACGATAAAGACGTCGGTCCGGCTCGTAACGTTGATCTCCTTAATGACGGAAATCCAGCGTCACGAGAGGATCTGGCACGACTCGTCGACCGCATGGAGTACCGGTTGGAACGATATAGAGACATTAGTCGTGCACCGCGAGCGGATCTCGTCCGCCGATTTCCTCGCGAGTCGGCCGCGAGCACGGGATGCGCTCACGTAACGCGACGCGAAAGACGCGCGGCGGGTCCTTCGTCCCTCTCTCCCTCCCACTTTTCCCTCTCCCCTCGTCTTCGACGGCGCAACGATGCGTTACTCGCGCAAGCGAGATCGTTCCGGCGAACGAGGATTCGCCGGTCGGCGACGTTCCGAGCGAAATTTCGCCGGAGTCTTCCCGAGGGCGACGAGAGTTTCGCCGGGCGTCGGGAAGATGGAGGGGCCTCCCGGAACGAGGAGCATCGGCCACGGAGGCGAGGAGTCGATCGCAAAGTGGCACGGTCGAGCGACGGTCGGGCGACCGTCGACCGTTCCTGCCGGAAGTGCGCGGCCTCGCGCGCCGTAACGTTATTTTCTGATTTCCCATTCATGGTCTACCGTTTAGTTTCGATTTGCCGCTTCGTTACGACGGCTGGAGATTTACACGGTCAGATAGGATTGTTGCGGGCTATCGTCTCTCCTCCTCCCTCCTCCCCTCTCGCCTCCTCTCCGGGCGTCGCGTCGCTCGGTTCCTTGGGCGCGATCCCTTCCTCCTGCGCCGAGTGCCGGTAGCCGGTAGCACCGTACCGCCGTGCCGCCGTATTACCACCGCCCACCGTGCGCGTATCGTGCCTCTACCTTTTATATAACCGTCTTTCGTCACTGCGTGCGATCTCCCTGGATATCTCGCTCCGTAATCACTTTTTTTTCTTCCTCGACCGATCTTACTTGCCAGATAACTCGCTCGCCGTGTATTTTGCATTTCAAATACGCCGGCCGAGGCGATCGCGCGAGCCACCGAGCAAACGCCGTCGGCGAAGCGCCCGACGACGACCTCGACGAACCTCGACGACGACCGTTCCGAGTTCCGGTCGGCGGGCGAGTCCCCGGAAAGGGCGGTTCCGGTCGGAATGAAAAAACTCGGTCCCCGGGTGGCCGGAGGAGCGTCGCGAAAGCCGCCGACGGAATTTCGAGGAGGGCGCGAGGCCGCGTCCGATCGCGGCAACGCTTCTCGGAATGGAAACTTTTATCGAGGCTCGCACGGCGGAGAAGCGGCCCGAAAGGGAGGAGGAAGTAGCGCGCGCGGAAAGCCGAACGACGGAGAGTGCACTCGCTCGAGGGCTCGAGGAGGCGCGGGAGCGAGGGGGAGAACGAGGCGAGAGGAGAAACGGGGCCGGAGAAAACGGGCGAAAAAGGAGGAAAAGGAGAAAAAGGAGAAAAAGCCCGAGAGACCGAGAGGGAAAGAGGGAAAGAGGGAGAGAAGGAGAGAGGGGGATAGCGCGCGCGGTGCACCCTGCCCAGCGAGTAATAAGTTAGTAATAATATTTTCACAATATCTCTCCTGGATTGGATGTTATTTCATTATATTTTATTGCCTCTTACTATTACTCTTGCCGGCGCGCAACCCCCGTGCCCCTCTGCCGCCTCCGCCACCGCCGCCCACCGCCTTCCTCCGCCTCCCTCGGCCTCCCTTGGTCTCCCTTGGCCTCCCTTGGCCTCCCTCGGCCTCCCTCGGTCACCCTCCGCACCCCATCGCCCCGTTCCGCTTCCACCGACGTCCCGCATAGCCCCTCGTCCACCGACACTCGCCCAGCTACCGTTACTACCACGATAGCCCGCCGCTTCGCGTCCCGGTCGCTCCGTTTTATTATCTCGAGCCTCTCCGCACCGAGGGAATTCACTCGCGGAACTCATTATTGAGGGGTTTATTCTGCTGTAACCATTGCTACCCGTTCCCCTCGTTTCTTCCATCTACGCAGCTTCGTCCGACGTTTCTCGTCTTTCGGCCTTCGTTCTCTTCGCCTCCTTCTCTCCTCGATTTCCTCTCCTTCGGGGATCCCCCTGTGTCGCGGGCACCCTCGGTCGACCACGTCCGCGCGACCACTGTGCCCCCGTTTCCCGAAAAAACGGAACCGCGTCTCGGGACACGGAGAAGCGAGGAGGAAGGAGAGAACGGTAAACGCTCTCGTTCCGTCCGCCTTCTCGTCGGCCTCGCGACGCGTTACCGGAGTTAATACGCCGAGCGAAAGCCGAGGGGGAGGCCGGATTCACGGATACGGACCGCTTCTTCCGGCTCTCGCGAGATCGTTCGGTCCAAACGACGGCCGTAAAGCGCGTTATTGAATTCGCGTCCGACTCTCCTCCTCCTCCTCCTCCTTCCCGCCTTCCCTCCCCTCTTCCCCGTGCCCTCGCGCGATGCTTCGTCGACCTTAGATCTCCCCCGCTCGGGCAAACACCTGCCACGAACGAGACCGTTCCTTCGTCCACCGCGCCTTCTCGAGGCACGCCGCTCCCCCTCGCTCGATCCCTTTTCCCGATCGAAGGCGTCGATCGATGGATACTTGGTCGGGACGCTCTCGCGGGCGAAAAGTTGGTCGCCGTGCTGACGATCGTCGGTCCTTTTGTTCCAGATCGGAGCACGAGGAGGAGAAGCGCCGTGGCAAATGGACTCGGACGAGAGCAATGCACCTTACATGGAGGAAGCGCAGAATCGGCTGTCAACGGTATCGACGACGACGAGCGAGAACGCGTAACTCGCAGGTGAGTCATCGAAGCTGGCGTCCGTCGGCTCCCCGTCGGAGAGAGAGGCCACTTTCCTCTCGATTTCGTCGAATCGTCGATCGCGACCCGTCGCGCGGACCTCGCGAGATCCTCGACGAGGAGAAGTCGCGTCGGCGCGCGAAACCTATCGAGGACGTTGCGAGAGCCTCGTCGGACGTAGGAACGCTCGTTACGCGCGTTGATATTGTAACTCGCCGACAGAAATAGCGAGTGTTGTCACCGACAAATTGCGAGGAGCGATCGTAAAAGTGTTACATCAGAGGCTGGCAATGTCGCGCGGGCGCACGCATATTATATACATTAACGACGCGCCACGGCCCCGAGCACCGACGCAATCCCCATTTATCGCAATCGCGATTCGTCGCAATTGCACGATCGGTCGCGTCTTCGAAGATTCTCCTCGCCTCTTTCCCCTTTTCCGTCGAGGCCCTGAAGCTCCGAAAGGGTTTTGGGCCGATCGCGCGGCCGAATCTCGGAGGAGGGAAAATTTCGCGACGAACCGCGATCATGCGGTGGCTTGCAGCGGGAACGACTCGCTCGAAGGGACGGAGGGGAAGGTCGTCGGAGCGCATTAATAGGTATAAACTTGCCGTGACTGATACAACAATTTATCCGGCCCCGAGCATTTAAACGGTTACGACCCGGCTCTCTCGTCCGGCCTCGCCGCGAGCGATGATTTTGTCGCGCGTTAACCTGCGCGCGTTTAATTCGTTTCGCCGCTTTCGCGAGTTAACTCTCTCGCCCACGTTTCTTCTCGCTTTTCTTTCGTTGTCGACGCATTTCCCTGCCCTCGTCTCTCCTCCTCCTCTCCCTCTCCCCTCGGTCTCCTCTCTCTTCTGCCGCTCCTCCGTCTTCCTCCTTCTCCGGGCGAGTCTAATTCAATTGAACCCAGTTTAATCTAATTTAATCTAGTTTAACTCGATCTAATCTAATTCGATCTAACCCTCGGGTCCTCCTCCTCTCTTCTTTTCGGCCGACCGGCAGCCTCGTCGAGGAGGACGCGGTGGCAGCGAAAGGACGAGAGAGGGGTCTCCTCGCCGGCGGACGTGGAAAGCAGCGTATCCAGATCGACCGAGCTCTCCTGACTCGCCGACGAGCGCGTCGACGATCGGTGTCCCGCTTGATCGTTCGTGGGACGCGAAAGCTCGATCGGCCCGACGATCGTTCCGCGATCCGATACTCGGCGGAAGAAGCCTCGCGGAATCGGGCGATTCCCCCTTCCGTTTCACCTTTGGCGGAATATATTCGCGGCGAACCTTCCGACAACCGTCCGTCCGCTTTCGCCCTCTATCGTCCCTCGTCTCGTCTCTCTTCTCCCCCGTTCCCCGACTCTCTCGCGGCGCAACCCCTGTACGTTTAATTGTTATATTTATAAGGGGAGGACCGACGCGTACGGGTAGGCTCTACTCTCGCTTCTCTCCGTCGCTCCAAGCTTCACGCTCGCTTCTCCGACGAGACGCGCCTCCTCGGACGAACGATGCGCCGCGAGCGACCCTTCGGTTTTGCGAATCGATATTAACCCGAAACGAGCGTCGCTCGAATTTCTCGCGCGCGTTTCCGAGTCGAACGCATCGAGCGAGCCCCGGCGAGCTCCTCGTCGTCGCGAGTTTTCATCTTCAAGTAAATCTCGGGGCGTCGACGGAGTCCCGGAGTCTCCGTGGTAGCGGGGCCGCAGGGCGAACCGACCCGTCGGAGCTTCCTCGTCGAGGCGTCGCTTCGCCGCGCCGGCACGCTCCGAGGCAACGACGAGCCCACGATAATCCGAGAGACGGGAGGCGACGAGCTCTCGTCTCCTTTCGCCTCCCGGCTTCGGGCTCCGTTTTCGCGACTTTCTCTATTTTCGCGCACCGCCGGCGACCGGAATAGACGGGGATCGTTGGTAATGCAACGAGTCAACGAGCCGTTTCTAATACGAATCAAACGGTTTCCCGCTTTTGGGACGGTAACTCTGTTTTTGAGCGGCTCTGCCGACGGAGAGCGGGTTTATTAATATTTCGCGCGTCTCTATCCGGAGAAACGCTTTCCCCGCGATCTATTTCCACCGCGCTCGGATCGGCAAAATAATCGACCCTTCTAAAACGCGAATTCGCTCCGGAAATAGATCAACAATTATCATCTCCCCGCTACCTTTCCCAGAAATACGATCGCGATACGATATCCGTGGGCCCTCGCTTCTCCCTTCTTCCTCCTCCCCCTCGTTTCTTGTTTCTCTTTTCTTTCCCCGATCGCAGAGAGTATTACCTGGAAATTGCCGAGGCGTTCTCCGGACGATCCACGTTGTCCGACCAGTTGCGAGCGCCGATCGACCTTGCGATCCGAGACACCTTCCCGAGCGACTTTCGACGACGCCGAAAATTGGACCGCGAGGCAGGTCCTACGTCGGGGCGACGAAGGATCAACGTCGCTCCGACGAGCTGCCTGGCGCGAATTTCCCCTCGCGTTCCACGCGAATTAAGTTTCGCGCCGTTCCGTCCGATCGGTTCGGGACCCGCGAGCAGCCCTTGAGAGTCGAAGCCTGGCAAATCGTTGTCAATTCGCGCAAAAAGAGCAGTAGCCGGTGTCAACGGCGGGCGGGCGCGCCGCGGGAGCGGAAGGGAGAAGAGCAGAGCCGAGCCGAGAGAAGAAAAAGATTCGGC
This sequence comes from Cerceris ruficornis, assembly GCA_963989415.1. Lineage (NCBI taxonomy): Eukaryota > Metazoa > Arthropoda > Insecta > Hymenoptera > Crabronidae > Cerceris > Cerceris ruficornis. Next base: position 32,673,137 of record OZ022518.1, read on the forward strand.
CGTGGATCGGTCGAACGGCAGAGCCGACGACCGGCGGAACGAGCGATCGGAAATAAGTGGTGCGATCGGGGTTTCGAGCTTTCCAGTATAGCGCGCTTCACCCCGACACGGGGATGACAGCCGTTGAATAATAGAAGGAGCCACGTCGAGGTTAGATATTCTTACGATCACCGAGAACCCTTCCCTTCCTCCTCCTCCTCCTCCACCTCCCTGCCCCTCGTCCTTCCGCCCCGTTCTCTGCTCTGCCCTTCCGGCGATACCCAGCTAAATCCTCAATAATTCAGTTCTCGGTTCGAGCATTTTCCCTGTTTCCGATTGCATACAAGTACATAGACCGAGTCGCGCGTCGGCGATCAAACTCTCCGATCGGTCTCCGTCGTCCTCGACCAGCCACTCGATCGGCCGCTCGCTGGCACGCCGCAGCGCGCGCGAGCGAGCGCGGAAACGAGGAAACGAGAGGGTAGGAGAGGGATTCACTTTGCGCGATCGCCCGCCACGCACGAATCGCGCGTGTCCTCGCGAGAAACGTTCCGCCGAGAGGAGACGCCGGACGAGCGGAAGGGTAGGATCGCCGATATTTCGCCGGAGGTACGCTCTCGTTCGCGCGACCTCTCGCTCCACGCTCGACGCTCGACGATCCAAGCTCGGTGCTCGACGAAGCGCTCCTCGGACGAGCGGGTTAACGAGATCGGGAGACATTTTAAAAGGACGGAGCACCGCTGACGAGTGGCGTTCCCCTTCAATTATTCAGGCGCAATTAACACGTCAATAGGTCCGTTGCACCTGGCTGCCGGGGCCGTCTTCCGCCAAATATGTACGTACCTTCGTGAGATGGCACGGCCGAGCCGCTTCTCCCCCGTTCTCTCGTCCCTTTCTCCCTCTCATTCTTCTCTTCCTTCTCCTTCGTCTCCTCTTTTCTTTGCCTTTCTTTTCTACCTTTTCTCCTCCTCCTCCCCCTCTCCTTCGGCCACCCTCCAAAGTACGTCGTCCGCGAAACCTCCGGACGAACGTGCCGCCGCCGTTTTCTCCACCGTTTTCTCCACCGTCTTCCCCGATTGCCGCGCGAAACGATGCGAACCGCGCTGGTGTTCGCGCGAGTGGACGCCGGATTCCTCCTCTCGCGCGCGTCCCTTTCTCTCGAGTCGTTGCCGGGAAGACGGGACCTCGAGATCGCGCGGGTGCCGAGGAAGAGAGGCTCGTCTCGGTCGCGAGAAACTCCTCTCATCGATGAGTTAGCCCCATGCTCGCAGAATGCAATCGTGCGCGCGCGCGCGCGCTCTTCCTCGTGCCTGCCCTGGCACATGCACGCGCTCCAACGGAGACTGCCACGACGGAGCGAGGAGAGAGAGAGAGGACAGGGTGGAGAGAGAGACGGTGGATGAAATGCGGGGTCGCAAGTCGGTATTGTCGTCGGTTACAAATCAAATACCCGATATCATTGTTCGGTACAAACCACCCAGCCAGCCACCCACTCCCTCCGCCACCCCTTTCTGCAACGTTAACCTCGCGCGCGCAACATGCACGCTCCGCCGCGACTACGACTAATAACCCGCTGCCAGAACGTTCCCTCGTCGACCCACGGACGACTTTGAGCCCCCGAGACCGACCCTCGGATTTTGCCCGATTTTCCGCCAAAGCTTTTCCCTCGTTCCCTCTCTTCTTCGTTCGCGCGCACTTGCGCCTCTCCGAGTAGAAATTTCGTTCGTACCCTCCACCCCTTTCACCGTCTTTCCAACGGAGGAAGAGGAGAAACTCGATGCGTCGAACGACGAGACGTCTTCGAGCGCGAGTCTCTTCGAGCGATATTTCGAGCGCGATCGGGAATCGTGACTCGTAATTTCGTCGTTTTGTCAATTACGAGATCCGTCCGTTCGTCCTCGGAAGCGTCGGAGTATTTTTCGTTACGAACCTCCATCGTCCCCGTCGAGCGTCTCCTCGTCGGGGGCTTCCTCCCGTCGCGGGTCGCGAAGGAGCGCGATATATCGTGAGAACGCATCTCAAAGAGTCTCCGTGCCGTTTTCTACGGCGTCCTCTCGGCGACGGCGGTCTTCGAGCGCGCCTTCCCGGATGAGAAGACTGACAAGCGAAGCTCGGGAACCGATACACTCCGATTTTGGTGAAGCATTGCATAAATATTTATTAGACACATCTAAGAAGATAGGTGGAATTCGTTCGTGCCCGTTTTCAACTTTAAGGGAGATATCGAGGGAGGTTCTGTCCTGTCTCTCTCCCCTGTCTGTCTTGTCTGTTTCCTACCTGCCTCGTCTGTCTCGTATCTGTCCTGCCAGTTCCCTGCTTGTCCTGCCTCCCTCCTGCCTTCCTCCTGCCTGTCCCGTCTCTCTGGTCGGCTCCTGCCTGTCCTGCCCGTCGAGATGTCCGAGAGTTATCTCTATTAATTTTGTCGGAAATTGTTTTTGAAAAAAACACTTGTTTTGGGCACGATGGACAGGACAGGCGGTACGGACAGGACAGGCAGGAGAGAGGCGGAACGGGTAGGAGACAGACGGGACATCCCTCGATATCTCCCTTAAAGTTGAAAACGGGCACGAACGAATTCCAGCTATCTTCTTAGGTAGGTGTAATACATATTTATGCAAGGTTTCATGAAAATCGGAGTGCACAAGTTCCCGAACTTCCCTCGTAGGCTTCGTCTACTCGAGACGAGGGACGAGCGACGAGCAACGTACTTCGCGAGTCGCGGGCGAGGACCGAGACGACGAGGAAGAGAGGCGGCGCGAGACCGCGCGTAGACCTCGTCCTAATAGTAGAATCGAGGAACGATAATTAATCGAAGGGTTAATTACGATCCGGGCGACGAGTCCATTGGTGCATCGACGAGGATTCGAAATATCGGGACAGGGTGAGTTTCCTAGCGAAGGATCGGTCGCGAGGGGAGGCCGAGAGAGGGGACAGCCGCGAAGAGGGACGGGGGGCAAGGGGCGCCGAAAGGAGAGGACGAAGAGAGAGCGAAGAGAGAGCGGCAGGAGGCGAGACTCGACTAGGCACCGCAGGGGTAGGCGATTAATGATTCAGGGGCAGAATTTCGCGATGCTGAAATATTAAGCATATAACTCTCTCTCCCTCTCGGCCTCTCTTCCTCTCTCCTGTTCCGCCTCTCTGGCTCTCCGCTTCTCTCTTTCTCGCCCTTTCCCCTTGGCCGTTCCTCGTTCTCTCCTCTTTCTCCTCTTTCTCCTCGTTCTCCTCCGCTCCCGCCACCTCCTCTTCCATCTTTCTCCTCGTTATCCCCCTTGTAGCTTCTTCTCCTGCTCTCCGACTTCTCCATCCCCCTTTTTCTTTCCCTTTCTACCCTTCCGGTGCACCCTCCCGCGTTCTAGTCCTGCCTCACGTCTCTCTCTCGCTCCTCCGCTTTCCTCCGTTCTCGTGCTCTCGTGCTCTCGCTCTCTCGCTCCATCGTCTACCGGTGTACGCATGGTCCTTTCACGGTGCACGCGCGTACACACGCGTACACCCGCGTACCCGCTCGTTCGCTCGCTCTCACGCGCGCTTAGCCACACGGCAACGGCATCATCAATATTTCTCTTTGCTCATTGTTCTTGTACAATACGTACAAGGCTGCTGCCGTCTCTGTAATTCCGGGGGGAGCGGCTGAAGCCAGACCAGGTAACGATTACCCTGGAAATGGCTAATTTTAAGCCACCCCGTAAAAGCGACACGCGCCGCGCTCTCTCAAGACGTTCTCTCTTAATTTTCTTTTCTTCCGTCTCCCCGAGAAGCGCACCTCCGTTTCTCCCGCGAGTCGCCCCCGTCTCGTCGCCGACCCCTCCGTCATCCCCACCGCCCTCTCCGTCGCCTGTGCCGTCACCGTCGTCGCCCCCACCGCCTACCGACTCGCGGAAAATCTTTCTCGCTCGGTTCGTGAATTTTTTCGCCGCTTAAACGCCCGGTCGAAGCTCCGAACGATTCTGCCCTGCCTTTATAAATTTTAATCGCCGACCTACTTTCTCGCGGTTACGACTAACCGTCGAGCGATCGTCTCGCTTCCGCGAAACCGCGACGTCGTTCCTCGGCCGCTTCGTTCCCCTTTGCGTTCTTCGCGAAAAATACTTCGGGGAATTCGCCATATTTTGGCCGCGGGCTCGGCGATCGACCGAGAAGGTGAAAAAACGTGGAAAGGGAGAGAGGGAGTGAGAGCGGAGAGTAGAGAGCGATCGGTAGAAACGAAGCCGAACGTTTCGTCGACGGCAACGTATCGCGAGATAAAAGCGCAGAAATCCCGACATTGATACTTTACGGTTTTATTTCGTTCCAGCGTGCGCGCAGGGTCGCCCGTTTCCGTCCATTTTTCTCATCTCGTATTTTTTCATAACTGGCCCCCGAGAGTGCGCCTCGCCGTCGCGAAAGTAATGTCGACGGCCTCGAGCAGCGCGGCTTCGCGCCTGCCTCTCCCCGAGGACGTCTCCCGGGGACGGAGACGTTTCACCGGAACGTCCGTCGTCTCCTCCGCCGAATTTCAGCCTCCGCCCGGAGAAGTCGGTCGAACGTTCGAACATCGGAGCTTCCTTCCGACGAACATTCCCCTGGCTGGCCAGGCATCCCGATGCATCGCCGTGCAGTGCCATGCAACGCCGTGCACTGTGCGTAGCCTACCGCGGCTTCGCGCGCGTCGAAATTTTTCCATTTCGCGAGGGCGTAGGGCGTTAGTATACTGTTTGCAGTTAAACAATATTACGTAGTAAAATTTATGGCCGTGCCAGCTCCTCCCCCGCGCTCGGCCTCGCGCACCCTTACAATGCGCTCTCTCGAGCTACGCGGGCGAAAGTATCAGCGATATGAGAAATACGAGCGTTATGGCCAGTGCCACCCCTGCGTTACTCCCGCGTTATCCCCCGTTCAACCCCCGCGTTCTCCCTCGCCCCTTCCCTTTCCTCGCCCCCTTTCCTTCGGTGTTGCCCGCTCGCGATGATCCGCGGCTCAACGGACCCTACCCCGAACCTCGTTCGTCCGTTTTTTTCGAAAACTGCGAAAAGCCCGCCATTCGCGGTCACCGACTCCTCGCTCTCTCTCTCTCTCTCTTTCGACGACGGACGGCCGAACCAGCGTCGAAACGTTTTCGGAAAATTCCATTACGTCCGCTTATCGCCGGTCTCTCGATCTCCAGGAACGAACACAGAATCCTCTCGGTCCAAGCTTCTTCCGAGAGCCCGGCCTCTGCCTTCGGTCTTCCCCTCGAGCGCGAAAGAATTTTCGGGCTCGAAATCGTGAGCGTCTTCCGACGCGAATCGCGCGAATGGCGCTCTTTCGCGCTTTTATCGCGGCGCAATCCCGCGTCTCGTTTATGCGCCGCGATCCGTAAAAAGCGAGCAATATTCCTTCCTCGGAAATCCCGCGCGGCTCGTTATTCGGATACAAGTTCAACGACTCGTTCGTCGTTTGCCTCTGACGGGCTCGACCGACGCTTTTACGTTCCCAATATCGCGCCTATTCTCGCGCTTATTCTCGCGCCCATACCCGAGTCCGCGCACAGGAGCCCATACGCCCGAGCCTCTTGCCCGGCCTATCTGCGAGAGACGCTTTCGCACCTACCGCAATTTCTTGACGCTTGCCTTCCTCCTTTTCGCCGCTCGGTGGAGCGACGGTATCGGAGACGCGCCAAAGTTCCGGCCGTCCGGGAATTCGGGCGACCACGAGGCACGGCTGGTAGATATCGAGGGAACGAGCCGCCCTTCGAAGAGTCGAGCGAATTCCCGCGGTTGCAGTCGTCACCTAACCGTGGCGAGCGCCCTCGCGCCTCGCGCCGATCTTTCCGTTATCGCTCAGCTTCCGAAGCCTGCCGGCCCGACCGATCATCCACCGCTGGAAAGAGTCTCCTCATAGGCTACGAAAGTGCCTCCGCGTCTGGGCGAATGAGCGACCTCTTTCGCAGGGTCGCAAGGACGCCGGTCGTCCCCCGCAGCGATCGTGGACGCGATGGACGGGGAATAAGATGGGCAAACGAATTCGGACCCGATCGAGAGTGGAGACCGAGGCGATGCGAGGCGACACGAGGCGACGCGAGACGAGGCGAAGCAGGGGCGAGGCGCCGGTCTCAAAATTCGCGCTAATAGCCATTTAGGAGTGTCTGCCGGAGTCGGAGGGAGAGACGCGGAGCGTCTCTTTGTACCCTTAATTTCATTAGGACGGCCATCTCTCCTTTCTACCGGCGAACCGTAACTCCGTTATCGGGAAGCACGACTCCCGAAATACGATCGTTAATATTCTTGCTTGTCTCGAGAAAACGGCAGGCAGCGAAACGTCGTTGTCGTTAAATAATCGTTTTCCCCCTGGCAATCCAATTAGTGCGTCATAAAGCGCGGCCGGGAAGGAGAGCGAGAACGAGGCCGATGACGAGGCGAGCGACGGAAGTACGTCCGCTTTCTTCGGTTTCGAGTTCGCTTCCGATGACCGCCGCCTCGTCTCGACCGATCGACTCTGGTTTCTCTCGTTTCTCCCTTCGTCAAGATATCTCTCAAAGTCAAAAGTTGCCGCCGCCGTGTCGTTGAACTCACTTGTCGCGACCGTTCGAGGCGAAGAGGAAGAAGATTCTCCGCGGTCGGTAGCGGACCGCGAATCCCCGCGCGACGCGCCACTTCCGGAGAACTTTCGAGGGTGGAGGCTACCGGAGGCAAATCCGCCGGAGTCGTCTCGAGTCGACGAGGGAAGACCTCCCCGACCAGGGGCTTCCCCGCCGACCGAGAATCGAGACACCGTCTTTCGGGCGTCGTTAACAAAATCGCTCCTTCGCGATCCACTCGTTTAAATCTCAGGGGTCCGCCGTGCCTCTTGATCAAAAAATTTCCCAGTGACCTCCGAGAAAAAGCGCGGAACGAGTCGGGGTACGGGAAAAGCGGAGAAACGGCAAAAGAAGGGAACCGACGAAGAGAGAAGGAGGGAGACATAGACGGAGAGAGCGCATAAACGCGTCCACCGTCATCGGTCACCGGCGATGCCCGACGGAAAGCCCACCGGCAAAAAGTCAGCATCGGTACCACCGGTGTACGCCGACGTCGACGTGGACGTGGACGTGGACGTGGACGTCGACGTCGCCGTCGACGCCGAGGACGATGGAACGTGCAAGAGAGAGAGAGGGGTGTGTGTGCGTGAGAGAGGGAGGGGGAGAGAAACGGTGCGTGATTGACCGAAGAGAAGGGGGAGAGAGAGAGGAGAAAAGGAACGAGAGAGCGGTAGGCCCTCGCGGCCGGCAGCACCGCCACCACCACCTCCACGACCACCACCACCGCCGGCACCACCGGCACCGTCGACGGCGCGACCTCCTCTCGTCGTGATCGGTGGATCGGAGTTTCGGGAGGCCGATCGGCGGGCCTCCTCTCCGATCTGCCGCGGGAGAATTCTCTTCTTGCCGGTGAACGAAGGGAGAGACCGATCGAAAGAGGAAGAGAGGAAGAGAGAAAGAGAGGCGGTATGAGGCGGTCTCCGGGGGCGGCGCCTGTCGGCGCGTCCGATCGGAAGGTGAGCCTCCCGATTGGCCGATGCGACGGCGGAGCGAGGGGAACGCGAGGACGCGCGAGCTACCCGAAGCGCCTCCACCCGCGCGCTCTTCTCCTTTGCCGGTTGCGCTCTTTCCCTCTTTCTCCCTCCTCGGCCGTCCTTTCGTTCCTCTCCCTCTGCCTCTGCCTCTGCCTCTGCCTCACGCCACCCTCCCTCCTCCCCGCAGCCGCGCGGCTCCTCGCCCCGTCGACGAGCCTCCCCTCCGACGAGCCGCCTTGGCTTCGCTCTCTCTCTTCTCCTCTCTGTCCGTCTTCTTCCCGCTCCCTCGATGCCTCTCTCTCCCTCGGACGAGGCGCGCGCGAACTCGTGGCCCGGGTGGAGTGGGGCAGGAGGGCAGAATATGGTGGAGGGTTGGGGGAGGGAGGGAGGCGTACGCGTCGTGCACGGTGTACGCGGTGTACGCGGTGTACGCGCCGTAGGAGCGGTATCCAGCGTCGGAATCGGAGTCGGATTCGGATTCGGAGTCGGAGTCAGAGTCGGAGTCGGCGCTGGGAGAGCCGCGAACGCAGGGTATCGGCGCTCGAGCTTCGCGGAGCTCCACTGCCGCTCCAACGAACCGCCGGCGCGGCGAGCCTCTCAGTCGCGACGCGCTCGTCACGGGGTGCAGTTCGTAGCTTGTACGTCGTGCGTCGCCCGTCACCCCTCGGGCTTCCCGGTTGGCCCCCGCGGTCTCTGTCGCGCGCAACACGCGCCACGTACTCGCGCATGTTTTTGCTCGTTCGCGATCGGCCTCTCCTCGTTTCGCGGGCTCTCCGTCTTCTTCGAGATCGTCCGGTGTGCTGCTCCGGTGGTGGTTCTGGTGGTGCTGGTGCTGGTGTCGATCGTGTCGATCGCGTCGATCGTTGATCGCTCCTGTCTCGCCGGGCAAGACCGACGGCCCGTGTCGTCGACGACGCCTCGGTTCCGCGAACGAAGTTACTTGCCGCAAAGAGGACCGTACAAAGTTTCGTGCAGGCCAACGATAGAAGGAGAGCGAGATAGAGAGAAACCGAGAGAAAGACGGAGAGCGATCGAGGACAACCGCGTTACCGCGCGAAAAAGGAGCACCGCTTCGGGGAAGCGCGCGCGCGCGCGGCCCTTTTTCGAAAGTCGCGCGCTCGCAGCCGCGCGCAAAATCACGCCGGGCCGATGATCGTCGCGTCAAAACGTTTTTCCGGTAATCGTTGGTTTCCCGCGCTCTTCCAAACGATGCCCACGCGAGTGCGCCCGAGCGAACTTTGAACTCCGACGAGCGACGAAAAGTTCAAAGACAAGAAGGACGACCGCGAGCGCGTCCGACGACGGTCGCGAGATAAGACGATGCCCGTCCGCTCCTGCCTCGAGGGATCGACGCCGAAACTCGCGCGTCCCCGTCGGGTCTGACGGATCGCAACGCGCGTACTTTTTCGAATTTCGCGCGCCACTCTATGCGCGTTTGTTGCAGATGCGTGACGGCCGTTGATCCGTTGACGACCGATCGCTAGAGACGTTGGTCGGGCGATTTGCGTATCGGCGCGAAGATTTCCCCGAAGGAAAACAAGAGACCGGGGAAAACGGAGGAGGAACGCGCGACGGATAACGTGGAAGAGAAGGAGGAGGAGGAGGCGGTGGCGGTGGTGGTGGCGACGGAGGAGGAAGTGGAAGAAGAAGAGGAAGAGCAGGAAGAGGAGGAAGAAGAGGACGTGGACGAAGAGGAGGAGGAGGAGGAGGAGGAGGAGGTGGCGGAGGAGGAGGAGGTGGAGGAGGAGGCGGCGGTGGCGGAGGAGGAGACGGCGGAGGAGGCGTCGACGGAAGCTGAGGAGGAGAGAAGCGGAAGAGGAAGTGGAAGTGGAGGAGGAAGAGGAAGAGAAATAGGAAACGATTCGAGCGGAAAATCTCCCGAGAACATGACGCAGCAAAGCGGAGCTGGGTCGCCCCAGCAATTCTGTCTGAGGTGGAACAACTATCAGACGAACCTCACCAACGTGTTCGATCAGCTTCTACAGAGCGAGAGCTTCGTCGACGTCACCCTAGCCTGCGACGGTCACAGCGTCAAGGCCCACAAGATGGTCCTCTCGGCCTGCAGCCCCTATTTCCAGGCTCTCTTCTTCGACAATCCCTGCCAGCACCCCATCGTTATCATGAAGGACATAAAGTGGCCGGAGCTGAAGGCCGCGGTCGAGTTTATGTACAAGGGAGAGATCAACGTCTCGCAGGAGCAGATCGGTCCCCTCCTGAAGGTCGCCGAGAGCCTCAAGATCCGGGGCCTCGCGGACGTGAACAGCGAGCAGGAGCTGACGTCGAGGCCGAGCCTCGAGGAGGTCGCGAACGCCGCCATGCACAGGAAGAAGCGACGCCGAATATCCGGCGAGAGGTCCCCGCCGGGCAGCAGCCCGGACAGAGTGCCCTCCGGAAGTACCCTGGACGATCAGGATCCGAGCGGGCAGATGGGAGTCGGTGGCGTCGGCGGCCCTGGCTCCACCTCCGGCGGCATCCTCATGCCGGACATTCACGGCCTCTTGCCGACCAGCTCGACCCCGAGGTCCCTCGGATCTCCCGGCACGCCGAACGTCTCCGTAACGCCGCAGATCAATCTGCAGGAGCTTCCGGTTTCGTTGCCCCTGCCACCACCCCCGCCGACGGGATCCCAGGGCCAGCAGAGCTCGCACTCGATATCCGCTCACCACGTGCCCGGCCACGTGACTTCCGGTCCCCACGCCTCCGTCAACCACCTGACCGCTCACGGCCAACAAATCACCGTTCAGCAACAGCAGCAGCAGCAGCAACAGCAACAGCAGCAGCAACAGCAGCAGCAACAGCAGCAACAGCAGCAGCAACATCATCAGCAAGCCTCCGCCGGGCAGCCGGCGTCCGGAGACGACCTCGAGATCAAGCCCGGCATCGCCGAGATGATACGCGAGGAGGAAAGGGTGAGTACTCTTGCACTTTTCCTTCTAAGCTTCCGTTCGCGTTTTCATCCCGTTCTTCCATCGATCGATCGATCGATCGTCGATCTTCGAATCCGAGCGCGCGGAAGCGCCTGTCGGCGAGCCAGTTCGCGGAAGATGGACGGGCTCGTCGCGAGCGGAATTTGAGAGAGAAAGGGGTAGGGACAGCCGCGCGCGGATAGTAGCCGAATCTGGGCCGTTCCGTCGTCGAAGGGACGAACGATTTCGGAGAGTCTCTCCAAAATTGGCCTCACCGGGTAACCGGGTCTGGCAGAATCGCGCGTTCTCGAGGAAGTTTCCGAAGCACTCGAGACCCCAGGATGGTCGGACGAGAGAGCGTCGTCGGGGACCTGACCCGAGGCACTTGTAATTGGAGGGTCGATTTTTTGGGGAAACTGTCGAGAGGGCGGACGCGGCGGCGAGGTGACGAAGCGGCGAGGAGACGAGGAGGCGAGAAATGGTCGCTGGCTACGCACCGCGAACGTCAGTGGACGCTTCCAATTACGGAAACCGATCGTTTTTGCGCGAAACGTCGTCTAACGGCGAGTTCCTACCTTTGGCGGAGAGGTCCAATTACCCGGCGATCGGCTTCGACGGTATGCACTAATTGAGAGTATCAATGAACGTCAATGAGCATAGTCAATATTTGGACGCGGAACATCCGGCCGTTTTGTAACGTTCTTTTTGTTAAAACGAATGACAAATATTGACTACGCGCTCGTTCGCGCATACGTGACACACACCGGGTATCGACTGTTCTCGTTAATTACATCGGGACGACGGTGTCTCCTGCATTATTTATCGTCCGCCACCGGCGCAAGTTATTAAACGAACGGCCACCAACCGCGCTCAGCTTCGCGAGCCGTCCGCTCTGCCGCGCGGTTCCGCCTCGGGGGCACCCTCTCGACGCGAGGAGCGCGATCGCCGTAAACTTTTCCGAAGAAACGGCCCTCGGGCCGCTCTCACCCCCGAGATCGTCCGTCGGCCGATCATGCCGAAGATTTCGAGACGTCTCGATCCCTCCCGAGAGGGACGCAAACGTGGCAACCTTCCCCGGGGGACGGGGGCGGCCTCTTCCTCCTCCCTTCCTCGACGTCGTCGTTGCCGTAGCTGCCGCTTAATCTAGAAAATTGAAGCGAGTCTACCGTCCGAGGCCGAGTATTATTTTTCTATCGTGGGTATATATCGGTCTCGTGACGCAATCGGGTACGTATAATGGGTATAACATTCCGCGGAATTCCATTATGTTAACGCAACCACGTTCCAATTCTCCGGGCATGCCTGCTTGTATCGTTACGCGCTACTATATCGCAACTATTCGCGGTACCGGCGAATGCGAGGCCTTTCCGATTAAAATGCCTAATTGATGCGGGCGAACCTAATAGGAGGTCTACGTTTCGGAATTCCGCGCTGCGCGCGAAAACGAGATGGAGGGAGCGGGAGCGAGTGAGTGCCAGGGGGAGAGAGAGAGAGAGAGTGTGTGTGTGTGTGTATGAGAAAGAGAGAGGAAGCGAGGAAGAGAGCGCGCCCTGGGAAAAGAGCGCACACGTACGCGTATAACGCGAAAAATGCTCCCTGGTCGTGGCGCGCGAGAGCAGCCCGCCACTCGAGGATGGATTATTAAGGATTTAGCTGCCGCGAAAGGATCGTTTCCACTGGGCGCGAGACGGATTTTCTTCGGATTAAGAGCTTTAATGAAACGGAATTTAAATATAAATTGTCTCTTAACTCCGATCGTCGACGATTCGTTCGCGATTCACAGTTCCGACCGATAAGCGCGATCATCTTCGTAATATACTCCTTGCCCTCGAAAGCCCGCGAGAACGTCCCGTTTCCGCTCCGCCGGTTCGTCGTTCCCGAGGAGAGCGACGTCTCGTCGAGGCTACCGGGGAAACGAAGTCGAATCGCGAAACTCGGCGTCAAAGACGGGCCGAGTGGAACGACGGGAGAAACGGTGGACGGTGGTGGCAGGTCGGGGCAAAGACGAGGGCCGACGAGGGAGATGGTCGCGGCTCACCGCTCGCCACTCGCCGTCGCCGTTACCCCTCGGATCGTCGGGGAAGCGAAACGCGCTCCGTAAAAGTGTAGGCAACGTGGAACGCGAGAAGCAGCAAAGCGTGATCGCGCGCGGTCGGTGGAGCTCGAAAGGGCGGGTCGAAAAAAAATTTAATCTTCCCTCGCATTATCCTTTTTGGCAATAACGGCTTTACCTCCCGAATCCTCTCGCTGTCCGCGTCCTCGTCCTTCCTCTTCGATCGGGGTTTGCGCGTCTCTCTCTCTCTCTCCCTCCGTCTCTCGTTCTCTCCGGCAAGCTCCCTCGTGGACGGTGATTCGGGAGAACGAGCCGAAACGAGAGGGCAAAGGGGGAACGAGCGGATCCTGACGCATCGAGGGACAGGCGAACCGGCGAACGAACGAACGAACGAACGAGCGAACGAACGACCGGCCGAGGAACGCATGGGGTCCGAGACGAGCGGAACGTGGCCGGAAGGGCAAGGGAGAGCGCAAAAGGGAGAAAGAAAAAAGTCGCAAAACGGTAAATCGTGAATCGTAGTAACCCAGCGCCATTCATCCTGATACACCGGATGCGAGTACATATTTCCTTCGTTCCGTTTAAATTAGTGTTTTTGCCGTACGGTCTTGATTGTGTTTTGGCGCGCTGGCGCGTCCCTCCTCCCACGGCCTCTTCCCGGCCTTTTGCCCGGCACCTCTCGGCCCTGCTCGCCTCGGTTTCGCCTCGGTTTCGCCTCGGTTTCGACTCCGGCGCGGATTCGTCGCGCGCCAAGCCACCGTTCCGTGTTCGCGCTTTAGGTAGCTGGACGAGCGCGTATCGATTCCGCGTTGATAAACGCGTTACGGGTCTCGTAAGCGATATATCAGGAGCGTCGTTTCGAGCGAAAGGGCAGGGAGCTGGCGATACGGGCCGCGCCAAAATTGAAAAGTTTGATGTATTAAAATGCGTGACACCGGACCCTCCTTCGTCGAGCGGAGAAAAAAAGGCGGTACTCGCGCGTGCATCGCGATACTTTGAGCGTTCCATCTACCTATCGCGCTCGCGAGTCGATTACCCGACCCGTCAGAGAGTGATCGAGAGTCGTCGACTATCGTCGCTTCCATCTCAAGCCCCTCGTTTCTCTCCTTCTCCCTCCGTCTCCCTCGATGTCGCGAATCGCCGCCGGTTCGGTTCCGATACCGAAACCGGAAGAGCGGCGTCGATCTCGGCGGACCGGCGGCTCCCTCCGCGAGATCGAGTCCAAGACGCGCCTCTCCGCGGAGAATCGAAAGTTTCTCTCACGGTCGAATTCCGGACCCGACTTTTTGCCCGCTCGCTCCGCGTTTAGCGCGCGACAACGTAGCTTCCGGCGAGAGCAGGTAGAGGCACGTTCTTCCGAGACTCGAGCAGGCCCGCGCTCGTCCCGCGTGCTCGAGACCGCAAGGACGAAGCCGGAAGAAATTGGCAGGTACCTCCGAACGACGAACGCTTATAATTTCGCCGCAAGATCTCGGCGGAAGGAGCGAAGGGCGAGAGGCGGAGCAAGGCCGAACCGTGCCGGTCGGATTCCCCGAGTCGGACTCGGACACCGACTCGGACTCGGACTCTGATTGTCCGTCGAGGCGAGAGGTAGCCGCGAGTCCGTCGGCACGTTGCCCGGCTACCCTTCGTGGTGGAGGCCGTTTTGCAGCGGCGGACTGCTCGGCGACCGTAATGCCATGTATTTTAAATATTTCGAAAATTGCCTTCCTAGGAAACTCCTCGCATAATGGCAATACTTGGAATATAATCTCAGGGTAACGGGGCCACATGGGCGCCCTTCCTCGCCCCTTCCCCTTCTGCCCCGTCCTTCTCTCTCGCCTCCCGGTAGTCGCCTCCGTGCTTCCTTCTCGACGCCGCCGGTGTTCTCCTAGGAAGGAGGCAGCCTCTCGGTTTGCGGTCCCTTTCCCGAATTCTCCATGATCTCGAAGATTACGGGGGCGGCGGCATCGGCCCGAACGTCGTCGGCAAAGAGGAGAGACTCGTCGACGGGGAGCGTCGTTTACCGCGGTGGACTTTATCGCGCCGAAAATGATCGGAGGAGGCAACGGTGGGAGAGAGGACGGATCACGAACGGTCGAAGGCGGCCGGCCCGAGACGGCTCGGATACGAGGACCGAGGGATCGACTCGTTGCTAATACATGAAAAGACGTCCGACCGTAACGTTCGCGAAACGCTCGTGAAAGATTCAGCCAAACGACGGTCGAAAGACGCTCGTTCGCGATTCCTATCGCAACCTCCGACACCGAGCTCCCGCAAGGAGTCTCTCGTAATAATGTAACGACCAACGCTATCGCTCGGCGAACGGTCCGACGAATCGGACGAGCGCCTCTCGTCGTTGAGCGATTTCGCGATGCGAACGCCCCGGAAATCCTCTCGCCCTCCGTTTTTCCGACATCAATGTTTCAAGCACTTAGTCGCGCGACCGTTGCCACTCGAGCCGAGGAATCTCGCTCGGTTTTCCCTCGAACGATGAACCGCTTTCCCCGATGGGCGACTCATTGTAAGACGGATAGAGAGAGAGACATTTTTTTTTACACGTCGCATTTTCATCGGGACGAACATTTGGGCAGGTATCGCGACTCCCTCGGTCAGAAGCGGCGGAGGGATGGGCAAGAGTCGGCGGAAGCGTTTCCATTTTGAAAATGTAGCACGGAACGGATCTCCGCGCGATGTACGGCGGCCGACAGCTCCGACGAGGCCGCGGTAAATCAGAAATTATCTTGCGCTGCGTCCGAGTCTCGCTGCCTTTTCCCATCGAAACGCGCATAAATACCGAGCCAGTCCGAGGGAAAGAGAGAGCGATCGGAGGACGAGGGAGACGCTCCTCTCGCCGCTCGCCTCCCGCGCCGCGCATCCGGCATCGCTCGCCACGCGGACCCGCGTGTCATACTCCGCGCACGGTCCACCGTGTACCGTGCTACACCCTGCACCCTCCCATGGCATCCGCGATACGCGATAGGCGATAGGCGATAGACGATACGCGCCGCGCTCGTAAGCCGCTCGCGGTCGTACGGGCAACGCGCGCGCACGTCCGCTCGTCCGCTTCTACGCTTCTACGCTTCTGCTCTCCTGCGCCCGGACGCTCGCTCGGTCTTGCGCGTGTAGGTGCGCGCACGGATCTCCGGCCCGGGCCGCAGATATATTAATACGTAGACCGTACGTCGCGGTGCGCGTCGCTTGATGGACGGATGACCGGACCATTCCGCAGATTGCTTCGCTCCCGATTCCGACCGGAAGGAGATTTATAACCTCTCGTCGTTATCTACCGCGCACCGTCCGCGAAGCCGCCCGCCGTTCGCCGTTCCCCCCTTCCACCCTTTGCCCCATCCCGTTACCTCTCGACCCCTCTCGACTCCTCTCGCCTTTCACGCCCCGCTGCTCGCGCTTCCCTCGATCGCCGATCGATCCGGCCGAACGTCCTTCGCCCTTTTCGCGACGCCGCCGGCGTCGAGCTCGGCCCTTCGGTCTTCTCGCTTCGAGGCAAACGCGGCTTCTGTCGCGTTCCTTCCGACGACGGGGCCACAGAGACCTATCGTTCCTTCCGTTCGTCCAGCTTCGAGGGCCTCCGCGTCGAACCGGCCTGGAGAAAAAGCGCGGCAGCGCGGTCGAAATTCCGAAACGCGCGCCACCGACGCGGCCGTCGGGATAAATTAGATTTAATGACTGCCGCAAAAAAGCGCGATATGAAAGTCGAACGCGCGGGGCGGACCGATAGGAATTAAATTCTAGGATATTCGATTACTACATCCACCCTTCTTCCCCCACTTCGCCCGAAATACCCGCTGTCACCCCTTTTGCCCCTTTTTCCCCTTTCGCCGCCGGCCACGACCGACCGTCGTCCTCCTCTCCGCCGGACAAAACCCTCGCCGTTCGCCCTGATGACGCGTCCGAGTTTTCACCGACGCCATAGCCGACGCCGACTTCGACCGCGGCGACGAAGCCACGAGAAAAGAATCCCTCGAGGGAATAATGGGCCCGCGCGACTCGAAGAATCGAGCCGAGCAACCCCGGTATCTTCCCTTTAACGGCGTCGCGCCGCTCGAGCCATCTTTCGACCTCTCTCTCTCCACTTTTCCCGCCTTTCTCTCCCTCTCGCGCTCCTCTAACGCCTCGAGCGTCGAATCGCTTTCTCGCACGGCCGACAAACGTCTTTGCCGCCCTTTCTCTCCGGCTTCTTCTCCCGTCGTTTCGACCGTCCGACACGAGGAACGAAGATATCTTCTCGGGATTTTCGGACTCGCCGTGCAACCTCGTGGCTCGCGACGCGCTCCACGATCCGCGCTAGTTGGCCCGCGGCGCTTTCCGCGTCTCCGCTCGCGTTTTCCGGTCTCCGGACGATCCGGCTTGCCGGTCGAGACGACGAGGGAACTTCGAGAAGAGTCCCAGGTAGGTGCGCTCGTGCGCTCGTGATCGCGGCGATAGTCCCATCGCGCGCCTCCCGGTATACCTATTTGTACGCGTTACACGCGCCGCGAGCTGCCTCATTGTGAGTCACGCGCTCAAATTTGTTTGCCGGCTCGGCTCGCCGGTTAATGCCGAGCGTTACTATTAAGAGGTGGAATATAATTTCATTTACGTCGATGACTCACGTCGCGATACTTCTAGCGAACGTGATTCATTCGATCCGATTTAAGTGCTTCCAGTTGGCGCGCAATCGATCTCAAAGATTCCACGCTTCTATCGAACGGCTCGAGGATCGCGGCCGGCGATCGGCCTCGAGGTCGACTCGCGCCACCGCGATCCCTGACCCAGCCACCGACGACGAGTCTTTCGACCGAATTATCGTTCCTCTTCTTCTTGCTCCGATAACGGTACCGATGACGCGTGTGCGCGATTACGCGCGTCAGCCTTTCGCTCGACGTCGCGAATCTCTTATCGACTGTATTTACCGCCGCGGGAGAAGAAGCGGCGGTGAATCGCGCCAGCCGCAGGAATTCGACGAAGCGCCGCCCGAGGAAGAACGGGTCGGCTATTCGTCTCTCGCGTCTCTCGCGTCTCGTCGTGTCTCTCGTCGTTCGCTTCTTCTCTTCCTGCCGGGAGCTCCCGCAGCTTTCGCGGCAATCTCGTGATCGAAACTCCCGAATTTCGCGCTGGTTCTCGAACCTCTTTCGAGTTTCGTTAATTGGACCGAATGGATTTATCTACACCTATCGTTAACAGCGAGGGCAAAAGACTTGAACTCAGCGAAGAAGATGCAGCACGAACGTAACTGTGGGCTCGGGTCTGTCTCGTGCGACGTCTCGAGCTATCGTACCCCAAAGTGTCCCAAACGGGTACCGGTACGCGGTCTGCCCCCTCGAAACATCGAAGCCGGAGGCTCGTTTGTTTTGATTCGACGGTCGGCCAGTTGACCGCGGCAGAACTTTCGCGAACTTCCGTGTCCGCGGCACGCTCTCGACGACGATGCGCGGAGTCTCAGCACCAGGAGTCGAATCTCGCCGTTTACGACCGGGAAAAAATGCCACGAATCGCGGAAGGAGAGGGCGATCAACCGCGTCGGAGTATCGGCGGAGAGGGAGCGTTCGGCTCCGATACCGAGCGATATTTCGCAAGAACGAGTTCCTCCGCGGCCCAGATATTAGTTGGCTCGGTAGGAAATACCGGCCCGAGATAAACTCGAATCGGTCTCGAGAAAGCTATTGTCTCGCGCCTCGTTTCGTATTACCAGCCGCGTATTAAAAATTCTATGCCCCATTGTACAATCGAGATTGCATTGCGAAGGAGAAAACGAACGCGCGCGCCATTCGACGCTTCTCCTGGTGCCTTCTTCCCGTTCTCCTCTTCGTCCGTCCGCGAGCGATATCGCGACACGCTCCCTCCTCGATGCCACCGGGATTCCTCGGTCTCCGGCTCCTCGGCGCGCTCCAGCGGATCCTCGCGCGGCCTCTCGGGGACTACGCTTTCCTCGAGATCGCTCCTGGGACTCCAGATCTCGCGATTCCGAGGAGATCCGGCGGCGCGCGTCGATCCAGCTCGAATTTTGGATGGAGCCGCGATCGTTCGAGAGGGCAGAGTCGATCGGAGAAAGCGAGGGAAACGGAAGCGGTCGGCCAGACAGGGAAGGACGAGCGAACCGGGGCGACGTTCGGCCTGTCGACGTGGACGGCAGAGACGGCGGCCCATTGTCTGGACTACAAATTAATCCGACGATCGATACGAGCGACGTCTTGCCCGACGATACACGCAGCCGGTGGCTCGCGGAAACTGAGTCGATGGAATCGACAGGTCGCGCCGTGACCGGTAGCTGCGAGCCCTCGAGACCCTTCCTCGAGAACACGATGCCTCCGAACTCTCTCGCGGCGACGGCGAGAGGGTCGCCGGGGCGACGGAAGTTTGAACGAAATGTTCGCGCCAAATTCTCGAAGCCCTATACGTCGGAATGGCTCGACCGACCGCCCCAATTTCTTCCCTCCTCGATCGGCTTTCCCGGAGACGATGACGCGATGGAATATTCAACTGGAAAATAAAGAAGGTTTCTCGGGCGATGGGTGGTATTGCATTAACCAAGATTGCCGGTGATAAAATGAAAATAATGCGGGATGACGCGCGCCACGTCGACGGTGGAGGAGGAGAAGGATGGTACATGGGGCAAGAAAGGCAAGTGCGAGGGGTTGCGAGGAGATCGGGAATATAGAAGGAGGATAGGACGAGCGCGAGGGGCGAAAGCGGACGAAGACAAAGTACGGAGCAAAATAGGTTCGTGGGCGAGTCGTCGGCCTGGAAGGGCCGCCAGGGACGAAGACGGGGAGACGGAGAGGCGCGGCGGAGAAGAGGGAGGAAGAAGCGACCGGCACGCCGGCAGCGGCGCGAAGAAAGGGGTAGCGTCGACGGAGGCTGCGACGGAGAAAAGGAGAAAGCGGGAGAGCGCGAGTGAACGAGCGAGGGAGCAAGTGCGAGTAAGAGGGAGAGAGAGAGAGAGAGCCGGCGCCAGGAGTCGCTCGTAATTGCGTTAAAACTTCTTCCGTGCAAAAACATTCCTCGAAACGCGTTTCCACTCGTAGCGGCATCGCACGACTCGCCGCGTTTAATCCAAATATTCTCGGGAGAACGCGACGCGTTCGAGATTTCACAAAACGTCGCCAACTTTTTCGAGCGGACCGCGACCGTCGAGCGGCGGAGCTTCCTCGTTTCGTGGAAACGCTGCTCTTCGGGCGATTCCTTCCGCGAAAGGTCCCGTCGCCGTCGACGGTACTGAAACATCGGAAGAGCGAATCGAGAGACGCGAAGAAGAATAAGAGGTACTCGACGAGGGGGGTCTCGTCGCGCGTTACGCGCGAAAAAAAAAGTCGGAAGGAACGAAAGTTTGTCCTTGAAGCTGAAAGTTGGAAGGATCGCGCGGCGCTCGTCCCTCCGTTTAGCGAAGCGACTGCACGAAGTGCTCGAGGGGCGGAGGGCGAGGAAGGCGTAGGAAGGAAGGAAGGAAGGGAGGAAGGAGGGAGGGAGGATCGGAGCGCGTAAGGCCGACCGACGTCGCGGGAGGAGCGAGCCAAGGAGAAAGAAGGAGGAAAGAGGAGGAGGAGGAGGAGGAGGAGGTTAATGTATTCGGTCGACGAGCGTAAAGCGCCGTGGCGGCGTTGACGCGCCTTTGCCACGTAACGCGTAAAACGTGCAACTACACGCGCGAAGCCCACGTACGCGAGCTTACACGGTTTACACGATTTCCACGGTCGCGTGGCACGCGAATCCACCCACGGGAAGAAGAGCCTCGCGCGCCTTCCTCTCGATCCCGTTCCTCCGGGGATTCTCGGATCGATCGCCGAGAGAAAGACGGGAACGGCGGCCCGATCGGTTGGCCGGATTTCTCCGCTTCTCGGCCCGCGGAAAGATCCCGAGAGCGTCGATCTCGCGATCGATCGACGAGGGGACGTGGTCGTTCCGTCGCGGAGTCGAGCGAACGCTCGGCTCGTTGGTCGGCAAACGATCCGCCGGCGGCGACCGAACGGAATGCCTTCGAACGGCGAACGAACGCCCACGCGAATTCGGTCCACGAACGGCGCACCACCGGCAGCACGACGGGTGGCCAATCGGCGAAAAAAAGCGGGACTAAAAACAGAGGGCCTCGTACACAGGGGTGGTTCCATAATCCTGCGCCCTGCAACGCGGGGGTGGGGTAAATGCGCGGGTGCGACAGCGCGAATTCCTGCCGCCCCACTCTCGATTCACCTGCACGTGCATCGCATCGACTGCACACACGACTCATTCACCGTCTCCTCCTCTTCCTTCGGCCTCCCCCTCCTCCTCGTCCACCCACCTCCCTCCTCCCTCCGCGGCTCCATCGCCACCGTCAGCTTCCTCCGTCTCTCTCCCTTCCTCTTCGTCGCCGTTTCCACCTTGCGTGCCGTTTCTCGATCTCCTTTTTGCGCTCGCTGCGCGTCTCGTGCACGATTTGTGCCCGATTCTTTTCGCGCGCGACGTAGCCCTCGTTCCTCCTTCTCGAAGGGCTCGAGTCGGAGGTACGCCACGAAATTCTTCCCGAAATCCCGGCTCGTCGGATCGAAAGCCTCGCCGGCGAGGGAAGACGAAGAGGAACGCGGGGGGAAAGAGTCCGAGGAAGGTCGAAGGGTACGGGAAGGGAAGGGGTGGTCGCAAAAGTTGGAATCCGTTAATTTGTAACGGCAGTGGCCACGGATAGTCGAGCGATCGACGGGCCGCGAGTGCGAGGGAAATCCGAAATTCTTGGCACGAACGGCCGATCCTTGGCGCATTAACGTTTCATCGCTCTCGGTACGTACGGCAGGGTGGCACATCGATCGTTACGAACTTGGGACTAGAGTCGGGCGTCGGAGAGCGTCGGAGAGCGTCGGAGAGCGCCGAGGGAGAGAGAAAGAGCGACGAATGGAGAGAGTCCAAGAGCCGTGGCCGCGTCCACCTCCGCGTCCGCGCCCGTGTTCGCGTTCCCCGTCGCCGGGATCGAGACCGGGACGGACGATGACGGACGGACGTCGAAAGAGGAGCGCCGAGAGAGACCGAGCGGCCGAGACGCGAGGGGACCTCGCCAGGGAGAGAGCGAAAGGAGAAGGCAACGAAAGACGCCGAGAGAAAGAAAGACGACGAGTAGGACGAGAGAGGAGAGCAAGTTGACTTTGCATTATTTAAGCGGCGTCCTAGCACCGTAACACGTGTTCTTTTGAAGTCTCGCCCCCTTCAAATATTCAGGCTGACGTCACCGCCGTCATATTCTTCGCTCGTAGAAACCCTGGAAAGCATATACGCTTGGAATACGCGTGCTCTTTCTCTTTTCTTTTCCCTTTCCCTTTCCCTTTCCCTTTTCGTTTCCCTTTCCCTTTCCCTCTCTCGCTCCACGGCGCTCCTCGGCGCTCCTCGGCGCTCCACGGTGCCTTCTTAAACTCGCCCTCGCTCTTTCTCGCTTTTCCTTTTCTTCCATCGGAGAGCGTGTACCGTCGCGGCCTCCTTCTTTTCGGTTCTTCTCCCTTTGGCCTCTCTCGTTCGTTCCGCATCACCCTCGTTGGCCCGACGGCGCGCCGCTACCGACGTCTTCCCACCTTTCCTCCCCCTCCACCCCTTCACACCCCAGCCACCGTCGGCCTCTTCTCGTCCTCTTCTCGTCCTCGAGGCGGATGCACCTGCCGAGATTCGCCGAGATTTTTGACCCGCCGTTTCTTTGATCGAGCCCAGCCCCCGCTGGAGTGCCAACGATCCAGCTCGATTCGCGCCGACCGGACTTTTCGCGTCCTCTCCTCGGCTCTCTCGCCTCGCGAACTTCAGTTTCTCCGAGTTTTGCTCCGCATTCCGGAAAAATGAATGCGCCGTGGAAATAAATATTATTGCCCCGACCAGGCGCGGACGATAAAAAGGCGATATCGTATTCGCCGGTGTCGGATTATCGCGCACCGGCGAGAACGTTTTACGCGCGTTTTTATGCCCCTGCCTTTTTCTCAGATTCGAACGATTATTCTTGGAATTTGGCCGTCTCGCGGGCGCGGGTCGTTAACGGTTCGCGAGCCGACGGGCCACCGAGCCACCGAAAAAAATCCGGGAGCGTCGGGTCTGCCCCGAACTTCAAAGTCGGTCGACGAGGGCGAAGAAAGGAGGAGGACCGGCGGCTCGCGAACGATCGGCCCCGAGTGGGGCCTCGCGTCGATCGACTTCCGCTTCTGGCTGCCGACTTCCAGTTTCCGGGTTTCGGCTGTCGGGCGTTGATCGTCGACCGAGTCGAGAAGCCGAGGAGAGTCGACGGTCGAGAAAAGTCGATATACCGCGGATTGTTTGCGCGGCGAAGCGTGGAAACGACGCGAGATGCGAATTCTCGCGACGGTGGAGTTACCGCACTCCGTTAACGACTTTACGCTTGTTTTCGTAATAACGTCCTCCGATTGTCCGCGGCTCTGGTCGGATCCTCGCGAAAGCTTCCGGAGCGAGCTCCGAGTGCCAAAGTCACCGGGCCATGCTCCCCTTCCTCGTCCTTGTTCTCGCGCTCGTCGTCGCGTTGTCGGTTCTCTCGTTCTCCGCTCTCCGGACTTTGTTGCGCCTATCCGCGTCGAGAGTCGGAGGTGTGGCGCGTCGCAAACTTTGTTTCGTTGCTAAACAACGACCGGCATTATTTCGAAACTGCGACTGCAGGGGCTCGGGGGGAGGCGGTTGGGCATCGTAAAGATTGAATTTTGGTCGAGCCTCTCGGAACTGCGCGACGCTCGACGCGCGAAGAAAGCCGAACGAGCGCGCGCACCCTCGCAGCGATCGGCCGACTTACGTCATGCCCGCACGAAACTCGCTCTTTATTATATAACGCTCGAGAACCTCCAACGAACGGCTGAATAGGCCATTCAGCGTGTTTCTAAGGGACCGTTAAGTTATTCCGTAGATATAATTGACGCCCAAGTCCGCGTGGGACTTTTGCCGCGCGCGCTCTCGCGATAAACCGCTCGAAAAACATCCGATCCGGCGTTTGTCTCCCTCGGCCCTCCATCCTCTCCTCCCTCCTCCTCGGCATTTGCCGTTCTTCGCTCCTCGCCGCTCCTTCTCCCGATCTTTCGGTCTTACCAACGAACCGGAAGACGCGACGAGAGAAACGGAAGAACCGAGGGGAACGCACCAGCCCCAGGAACGCGAAAAGCGGAGGAAAAAGGGAGAGAAGAAAGAGGCGAAAGAGGGTCCGCGGCGCACGGCGGTTCTCGGACGCGGCGACAAAAACTCTCGAAGGACTCGAGAGCCGAAGGAAAGAGAGCAAACTGGTCGACGCTGAAGCGCAATTGAAACGCTGTCCCCTCTCGCGACGGTGCGCGCAAATTTTTCCTACGAGCGAGTCCACGAGGGCTCTCTGCCGTCTCGCCGCATTTGTTCGCGCATCGCTCAACGTCCGGCAGACCGCGCGAAACGAGGAAGTGCGGAAGGATCGCGCGATTGCCGCGCTCCTTTTTTTTCTCCTTCGTCTTTCTCGCTCTCAAAGAGCCGGAAACGCGTTGGCGAGCGATCGAGGAAATGGGCGCGCTGTCGAGTTGCAAAAATTGAGCGTCGAGCACAAACGGTGCCGGCAACGGTACGCCTCCGACGCGACGCGGACGCGAGCGTTACGGGGCTCGTCCACGTGTCCCGTCTTCCGCGTTCCTTTTTGCGACGGAGAGAAACGGAAAAAGGGAGAAGCAGAGCGAGAACGAAAGAGCAGAGTGGCGCACTCGAGAAGCGCCTGTCCGCGCTAAAGAATGCAGGGAGCCGCTCGTTTGCTCAGCTCGCTACAAACGAGCGGGCCGGCGCTTTCAGGAAAGACCCTCCGCACCGGGCCACTGGCACTCCCGCCACTCTCGTAGCTCTCGTCGATCTCGTCGCTCTCGACCCTCTCGCTCCTCTCGCTCCTCCGAGACCTCCCAAGCCTCCCAGACCTCACAGACCTCCTTCTTCTTCCCGTTCTCCGGGTCGCAGGGTTTCGTCCGAACCGTCCAACCGACTTTTTCTCGCGTTTCCGCGACTCTCCGCGAGGCGCGCGGGACACCAGAGATGCGAGTCATCGTTATCCTCGATTTTCCTCCGACGAGAATCGCGCGGGATCGCGATGGCTCGACCGAGCCTCGCATTTCGCGGGACGGAAGGGTCTTTCCTTGTCGCGGAGTTATCCGGATTATCGGCCGCGTCGGGCTCAATTGCCGAGGTCGATCGAGCGGACGGGGATCGTCGTCGCCGGAAAGGATCGGAGAGCACTCCCCGGCATCGGCTTCGGTCGCGTCTCCCGCTCCGTGGCTATCGGCTCTCGGAGGAGCGCTCGAAATATTTTCCGGAACGTCGCGGGACGAAGCTCGGACGGTCTCGAGGAGCAACGACTCCCAGTCGGCAACCCCCGCGTGACGTCGGGACGCCCGCGACGTCGGACGCTTCCGTTCGCGCCGGTCGCACGGCGAATAAAGTTTTTATCGAGCGTCCAGACATTTATTTGCAACTCAAAAATACGTTTGATTAGAAGAAATTGAATTTGGCCGTCGCGGGTCCGTAGACGCGCGATCCGATAAAATTTCACCTATCAAAATATCAATTATCCGTCCTTTTTGCCTTCGAAACATCCTCGTTAACAGTAATGAAATATCCCGGAGCAATCGCGGAGCGGTTCGTTCCGGCTCGCTCGGCCTCGCGGTAAACGACTATTTCTTTCCCTATTTTTTTCGCCGCCTCGTCGCTTCTACCCCTTATACGTTTATCACGCAAATTACGGCGATCTAATAACGTCGAAAAACTCGTGACAGATGACGGCTCCGCTCGGAACGGGACGAGACGGGACGGGACGGGACGGGACGAGACAGGACGCCAGACATTTGTTTTCCGCTGGCGCATCGATTTCACGCAATTTTTAAATATTTCGTTCTTCCTCGTTAACGCGACGCGATTTCGTCTCGTTTCGCGAGCCAATTTCTCCCCGTTCTCCTTCCGCGCGGCGATCTCGTCCGTTCCGATCGATCCGTCCATCGAACGTTGCGTGGATCGTGCCCGACGAGGGAAGAAGCGCGCCCCCACCTCTTCTCGCGGCCCCGCGGGCCCTCTCTCCGAGGGACCGTCGGACAAGTCGCTCGACCAGGAGCGGAGTATCGTCGGCTGGAACGATCGGAGAATTTCCTAGGCCTGCCGGGACGAGGATATTGCTGAGAACGTAATGGATACTCGACGTGAAGCGATTACGCGGAAATTATTTAATCGAAGGATAGCGGACAAACGTGGCGTGCTGGATTCATCCGTTACACACCACCTCGTTCTCTCCGGCTTGGGACCAGTTCTCGCGGAGTCTCGCGCGCCATCGGCGGACCCCCCGGCGAGGCCACGATGCTCCCCGTCCTCTCCGACGTCTCCTTTCCCTTCCTCTTCGATTCCGTCGCCTCTTCGCGGCCGCGGCTCGTCTCGTCGCCCGTCGTCTGTCGCCTCTTTCCGTTGGTCGCGGTTTCGACATTCTTGCCGGAGGGCCGTCCGAAGGGATGCGGTTCGCGGCGAAGTTCGATCGGAACGATCCAACGAGCCCGCGACTGCGAGTCATTAAAAGTAGGTTAAAGTTGCAAATGCGATAACGATAGCAATTAAAATGGTACGTGGCGGCCGAGAGAGCATCTGCTCGTCGTTGGATTCGCGAACCGGCGGCGCCGCTTCGTCCATCGAGGTCCACGGTGACCCCGTTGCGATCTTCCGAGATGGTGGAGCCGGGTGGATCGGGTCGAAGGGGAGAAGAGGCGCGAACGCCGAAAGCGGGAGGTGGGGAGAAGAAAAGAAACGAGACGGGACGAGACGAGACAAAACGGTGAGGGGAAAGGGAGAAAAGGTTCCGTCGCGTCACGGCGGGGCGATCGAGCGAGAGAGAGTAGGCGATAATGAAATTCATTACCTTAACGGAGGTCGTCGTCGACGACGACGACGACGTTGTCCTCGGTCTTCTCGCCGTCCTCGTCGCCTGAACGATGCCGGCGATGGTGGTGGCCGTCGTTCTCGTCTTCGTCGTCATCGGTGTCGTTGCCGGCGTCGCTGTCGTTATTATTATCGTAATACGCATATAATGCCGCATAATGCGAGTAGTCGTGACACGACGTGGGTCGTCTAATACGGGCGTTGCAGAAACTCTCGTCTTCGCTCGCGATTATAAATCCTATTACGACCGTACGATCGCAGCCAGCGTAGTCCCGGCGCACCGACGTCCCGTCGCCGACGAGCGCGAGCCCCGGATATATCTCGTCGATCGCGGAGCGACGACCAGAATCTCTCGAATTCGAGCGGCGAGCGACGAGCGTCGGTCGAGGGCTGAATCGGCCGCGAAGGAGCCACGGCAAGGCCACTCGAAACGTCGGCTGTCCGCGATCGGCTCTGGAAGGTTCGAGAACCCGAGAGGGGCGCTCGGTCTCTCGGAGAAAACAGAGGGGAAAGGGGAGAACTCGGTCGCGCGAAAATGCTCGCAGGTGCGTGGAAACGCGGCTAAATGAAAGGGCGTGGACGCGTCCGCGAATATTTCTAGCCGAACCCCCCGGCCGCCTCGGGCTACGCGCCTCGGATTACCTATTATAAACGTAACGTACGCGTCACGGCGTCGCTTAACGCTTTATTTCCTAAAGGCGCGCCGATAATCGCGTTCTCTCGCGAGCGCGCCCCCGCGGTCCCCTCGTCATTCTTCTCCTCCGCCTCCTCCTCTTCCTCTTCCTCTACCTCAACCTCCTCGCGCGCCTCGCTTCGGTCGGCCAGCTTCGGGGAATCGCGGGGACGCCGGGAACGAAGCTCGTCGGAAGATGGGAGGAGAGAAAAAAGGGTCTCCGCTCTCTGTCATTACACGCACCGCCCTCGGAGAACAATCTGTTACACGTCCGAGCGTACACCTGCATTGTACGGTTCGTGTACACGGCCGGAGGACCGCGACGGCCAGGAGGAGAGGAGGCGCTCCGGCCTCCGACCGGGAGAAAAGGACGGCGAAAGAGTAAGCGGAGAAAGAGGAGGAGGAGGAGGAGGAGGAGGAGAGAGAGAAAGAGAGAGGTGGCAAAGCGACGATTAAGGTCCACGGATACGCTAAGCTCTCATTACGTAATTCAAATGCGTTCAATTTGGCGTAATTAATAAATATTGAGTTTTACGCGAACGAACGTACCTATCGATTATTACCGGTTTATATAATCACCGATTGTATTTCAACGAGACCGATAGCCGACGATAATAAAAACGATGCGCGTCTATCCAGGGCCGTACGAAGGTAATATCTGCAGGATGGCCCCATCAGGGCAACTTATGATTCTCTAATTGAACCGGTCCATTCAGCGGCCGCATACAGAATAGAGCCCACATCCTAGACCGTGCCGTCGCCATTCTAATGGCAAATTGCATCAATATTATATGCAGATTTCGCCGTACCGCTTTATACGCGAATAAGTACCTACATCTAGCCGGCTGGCTGGCTAGCTGGATAGCCGGCTGGCTGGCTGGCTGGCTGGCTGGCTGACTGACTGGCTGACTGGCCGACTAGCTAACTGGCCGGCTAAATCTTTGCAGTCATCGTCGCTGCTGGCCGTTGCTCGTTCGCCGCCTCACGGTACCTACAGTTTCACGATTCGAAGCTCCGCATCGCGGTTGGTCTCGCGTCGTCCTTAATTTCGTTCGACTTTGACGTGCCCCGCCGTCACCCTTTCCGCGTCCGCAAATACCACGACGAGGCCGAGGCTGCGTCTCCGGAGACGCGAGGAGTCGGCGATAACTCAAAGTGGCCGTCTCCGTCGCGTCATCGGGCGCGTCGACCGAAGCTGCCCATGTCGCGAATTTCCCGAAATTCCGGTGCTCCCGGCGCTGGCGGTGCGGCGATACCGGGCGAAAAGAAAGGATGGAAGGAAGGAGCGCGTTTCCTCGAGTCGCTCCGAACGCCGCGGCGGGCGTACTTACTCCGAGCCGCTTCCTACCGATGCGAATAATATAACCCAGATTTGCGCCAATAAGCCACATCCTACCGCGCACGCACGGCTCGCGCGCATCGAGCAACGTTAGAATGTAAAGTAGAAATAATAAGGCGCGGAGTAAATTCGACCCACTTAGCGCTACTTAGCGCTTACGCTGAATACGTTATGTTTTGCACAATATTATATCGTCGGACGGCCGTGCGCGTTTTTCTTGCTATCGTTGCGTAATCCTCGGAGCCCCCTTCCCCTCTCCGGTGCTGCTCCTCTTCTTCTATCCGTCTCTCCTTCTCTCCTTCCCACCTTCCCTCCTTCCCTCCGCCGCTTCTGCCTCCTCTCTCGGAGACGGCATCGCGCGTCGCGAGCCACCGCTCCTTCGTCGCGAATCTCGCGAGAGAAAATCCGAGGTCAGGACGCGCGGTGAATCGACGATCGGCCGAAACGATCGGAACTGTGCTCGAAGAGTCGAGGAACGCGGTCAAACGACCGGGAAGCGCGTCACGACTCGACGAAGCGAGATATAAAAAAATGTTATCGACCATCGAGTATAAGTTATTCAGTGTCCGCTGCGTCTATACCACTGGCCGGCTGCAATCGAAACCCGAACGGAGCAGGCCGAGCCTCCAAAGTGGCCGAACGGAACGCACGGTCATCCGAGGTACCCCATCTCGTTCCCTCTAAAATTAGAGGTACAATGCCGCGTGTAATTTATCCGGCGCTGAAAGAAACGCGTCATTCTGGTTATAAAAGAGACAATAAAGAGTATTAAAAGCGGAGAGCCAACAATGCAGATTGCGAAGGCTGCAATAATACGGTAACCTTCGTAACACGGTGCGCGCGGTACGTCCGTAAAACTCCGGACATAATGCACATATTATTCGTAACAGTACCAATTTTATTACGCGCAATGTACGATTTATTTCTGCCGACGGCCAGAGAGGAGACCTCTCTCTCTCTCTCTTTTCCCCTCCCACCGTCCTCCCTCTCCCTCTCTCTCGGCGGCCGCGAGCGGAGGAAGGGCGGAAGGACGGGAAACCGCGGCAGAAGCAAGAGGACGATGCCTTCCAGCGTCGAACAAAAATATTCCCGGCATCGTTCCGAATCGACGGCAACGAGAAGCTTCGCACGCGTTCGTGCCCGCGGAAAGAACTATCCTTGGACCGACAATAATGCGGCTTATCAATAATTTATTGCACCGCGATGCGATACTTTATTGCCAATCAATTAAGATAAGTGCGTCGGCGATCGAAGGCTGTTGGTTCCTCTCCTCACCCTCGATCGCCGGAAAGGAGGCCGCGATAGTCGAATTCCGCGAGCGATTTTCGATCGATCTCGATTCACGCGTCTCGTGCATCGTGTCTCGTGTCTAGCCGGCTCCTTTCCTCGAATCGGTCGCCCGCTCCTCTCGTCTCATCTCTCTCGTGGGTCGGTTCTCACCGATGCGATTGTCGACTGCTCCCTCTCCCCTCTCCCTCGTCCTCCTCCCTTCCGCGCGTCACCCGCACCCTCCGCGTCTCCCGCGGCACCGCGTCCTCGTCGCCTCGTCGCCTCGCCGCCTCGTCGCCGCGTCCGCATCCAGCGTTATATAATAAATTATTTCATAAATTAAGAGCTATTAACGCGTAATTATCCTTCGCGTGTGCGTGTTTTTCCATGACTGCGGTTATAGACCGCGTTACCCGGAATATGCGCGGTATGGTAAAATGAATAATATGCCGCCGGCGCGGTCACTTAGGGGTGCGTGCGACCGTCGCCGTTCTCCCCTACCCTCCTCTCGCGACCCTCCAGCCTCCTCTCTCTCGCCGTGCCCTCCTCCCCGCCGGACTTTTGCGCTTCCCATTTTGCGTTTTGCGCCTTTCGGCCGTTACGCTTCTCCTCGGACAAACGGAAAATCGGTAAAACGCCCATCTTCGCCCGTTACGCTCGCCGACTCCTTCGCGGACAGTCGGACCGTCGTCTCTCCCGCTTCGGCGCGCGAGCGGATGACGTCGTTTCTCTCCGCGCGCGAATCTCGCGGCGATGGAAAAACAATGGAGAGTAGAATCGGCCCGATGGAAAAAGAAGGAAAAGAATAACTAGTGGGCGATAAAGCAAACGTAAGTGCGCGATAACGATGGAAGTATGTTTACACAATGACATGCTCGGATCGGCGATAGGACGCGCGCGACGGGCGCGCCGGTCGCGCGCGTGCGCGCCTATATTATATAGGCAGAAACCGATAATATTTATCGTTCCGGAGAAAATTCGTTCTCTCGATCGCTCGTTCGGTCGTTCGTTCGTTCGAGCACGCGCCCCTCCTCGAGGCAAACCGATTCCGATCACCGTTGTATATTATTGCGATTACAATTGTTGTTTAAATAATCCGAGAGCGTTGCGCAACGAGCCGCGAGCTCGAATAGACGGGTCGGACAAACGAGTTTATCTTCTCTCGTGCAAACGCCTCGTCGGTTCGCGACGGAAGGCCTCCGCTCCCGGCGATCGACGCGACTCGCTCTTCCGGTCCACCTGTTCGTTGGCTTCTCCGTTCTCGGCTTCTTCTCCTCGAGGGTCGCTCTCGCGGCGACGTCCGTCGAGTAATCGCGCGATCGCGTGGCCGCCGCGCTCCTCTCGCCCGCCGTGCCGGTCCGCGTGGACTCCCGATATCGGTATTTAGACGTCGCTTACGTACCGGACTCGTGTCGCGCGATTTCGCCGTGCGACTTTGTTGTTTTAATTTTCACTCTGTTTACCGTTTCCCCCTTGTGTATTTACCCGCGATGCGAGCGACGCGATGACTGCGGTCGCATCATTTTGTAAATATTGTTTCGTGCGTTAAAGCGCGCGCACGCGGTCCGCATCGTTGCCGTTCGTCGCCTTTTTCTCTCTCGCCCTCTCCTTCTACCACTCGAAAACGGACAAACGTCCGTTCGTTTCAATTCCCTACTCCCGCCCCTCTTTCTCTCCGGGTCTCTCCTCTCGTCGCTCGCTGCAATTTTTGCCAGGGAAAATTACCGAAACGCCAAACGGTCGACGAATGGTTCGATGAGAATGAAATCGTGCAACGAAACGCTTCCGATCGGAGCGTCGAAGAAGCGAGCGGTCATATCCGGGGACACGAAGCGAGAGAGCGCGGAAACGAACGGTTCTATCGCGTCACGAACGACGGGACTTTGTTGCGACTGCTCGATCGCCGCGAAAGAGACCTCCGCGACGGCAGGAACCTTTGCGAGAACGCCGGATCAAAACAATTCCCCCGAGGCAATCCACGGTAAGCCCGACGGCGGCCGGATGCTCCTACCGACGGTGTTGCCCGAAAGCTTACGATTCGACCGATACTTTGCGGTCTACGAAACGACCTATTCCCCGGTAAGTCGTAATTTCTTGCACTCCCTCCCTCTCTCTCTCTCTCTCTCTCGGGCGATCGAGGAAGGTCCGCCCGCCGAAACGAATCTCCCTCGAGCGGGATGCGCGCACCTTGCTGCGAGCTCGCGTCGCGAGAAAACGCGCCTACCGAGGGAACCCAATACCGTAGAAAGGGAAAGAAGCCTCTACAAAGAAGACGCGCCGAGTCAGAGGCAGAGGTCTCCGCGCGATAGGCGAGCGAGAGAGCGGGAAAGCGGGTGAGCGGGTGAGCGGGCGAGCGGGCGAACGGTAAAGACCATGAGAGACCGGGAGAGACCGGGGCGAACGACGAGCACACCCAGGGAGAACGAGGCGCGTTCATTATGATTCGTGTATTTATATAAGGTCTAAAAATATACGCGCGCTGTGCCGGCGGGCCCCACCCGGTATTTCATCTGAGAATAATATTTTAATGTACATACGTCCTCTCTTCCTCGGTCCTTTGCCCCTGCCTCCGCTCTCGACCCCTCTCAACCCCTCCCGGCCTCTCTCGCCTCCCAGTTGCACAGCCTCCGACGTCTCTCTCCCCCACTCGCTCCCTTTCTCTCCCTTTCTCTCCCCGTCTCCACGCTTCGCGGCAATCCTGCGCTGCCCTTAGCGCTACGACTACTTCTCTCTTTCTTTCCTCCCCCTCGATCCCCCGGTCTCTCGGTCCCTCCTTCCGCCTTTCTAGCCCCTGCGTTCCCGCGTTTCCGTCTCTTTCCGCGCGAGCTCTCCTCGTCTCTCCGCTGGTCGCTTTGTGCTCGGCGCGTTTTTTGATGTTTCTCCATGAGCGCGCGTTTGTCGTTAGAATCGTGCACCTACACGCTTCCGGGCGAACGAAGGAGCGGGCTCGCGCGAGCGCAAGCTCGTTCTCCGCGCGCTTGCCCGCTCGTCTTCGCCCTTCGCGCGCGCGAGTCGTTGGCCCCCGGTTCGATCGGTCGAGCCCGGAGCGGCGAGCCAAGAATCTTCGGGACGCCCTCGAAGCGCCGAAAAAAAACTTCCGCGGTTGCCCTCGCGTCGATCGACGGCAATTTTTCTGCCTCTCCGCGCCGTCCCGTTGTTACCCGGCGTCGATTCCGATTTTCTCCGCCTCTCGCTTTTCCACTCTTTTTCGCCCCTTTTCCCACTCTTTCCCACTCTTTTCCACTCTTTCGCTCTTTGCCGCGCTCGTCGACCCCTCCCTCGAAAAGTAATGCTCGCTGTTTAATAAAACTGATAAATGACCGTCCATTCGTTTGCTCGCGAATCGCTAAATAAATGATATTCTATTTATGAAACAAAAATCATTCGGCGTGCGGTCCCTCCCCGTTGAAAGGTCGTCCGCGAGCGTCGAACGCCGCTTTTTTCTGGTCGGCCGGCAAACGCGAAAATGCGAAACGTGCCGCGCGCTGCACGGCAAGTAGATATTTTCCTTCTCCCGTCTACCGAGAGACGAGGAGAAAAGTTGGGCTCGTCCGGCCTCGGGGAAACTTGCGAGATAACCGTGACAAAGTTAAACGCGGTTCGCGCGCGCATGGACAATAAGAAGGTCGACGCGAAAGCGAGAAACGACGTTCGTCCCGAGAAAATGCCCGCCGAGGGGAAGACTCGTCGATTACCGAGGGAGCCGCTCGATTCGGAGGAATCTTCGAACGTTTCCTCGAGAAGGGCCAATTGCCGACGATGCTCGAGGGCGGCGATTCGCGAACGGCGATCGAGAATCGATTAGTAGGGATAAGCAGGTTCGGTCACGGTGACATCGGGGCACGTTCGGACGTGGCGTATACGCGTCGCGTCCACCGGGAGCGTACGTGGGTGGACGCGTCTGCGTGCGAGCTTGGATTACGTACGCACGGATGTGTGGTGCACGGTGTACGGTGTACGGTGTAGGGTGTACGGTGTACGGTGCACGGTGCACGATGCACGGTACACGCCGCATAATATATTGCCTGGTACGAGCGGTAATCTATAGGGTTTTAATAAATCTTATTCTTCGTATGAAATACGATAATAATAATTTATAACATAAACTATAAGCTCACTGCAAACCACATGGCCGCGCTCTTTGCTCCCTGCTCCCGCGGCCCCGTCGGTGCGCCGCTCCTTTCCTTCTCCCTCGGACGCGTTGGCCCGTTCGGTTCCTCGCGCTCTCGTCCACAGCCGCTCTAACTAACTACCTACACGCGTACGCTCGACCTCTTCTCTCCTCGCCGTCTATCTCTCTCTCTCTCTCTTCCTCCTGGCCTACCCTCCTCCACCGCCTCCGCCACCGCCACCGGCACCGCCACCGCCACCGCCACAGCCACCGCCGACTCGGCCCGCTCCCTCCCTGCTCTTCCTCTCCCCGACCCGCCGACTTCTTCGTTTCTTAGCTCTACCGCCCTCCCGCGCTCTCACACTCCCGCACCTCCCGCTCTCCCGATCTCCCGTTCTCCAGCTCTCTCGCTCTCCCGTTCTTCGGTGCTCCGTACAGAGCTCGTGTATACGAGCGTACGTCTTTAAATAAACTTTTATTTATACGACCAGTCGCTGAGATGAATTTGCGCGATTCCTATCGTACACGGCCGGATATGCAGGATGGATTCGAGTCGCTTTCGTTCCCACCAAATGTATTCCTCCGAAGTCGTTGACCGTCAGTCGCGCTCCAGTCGCCCCCGCCCTCTCCTCTCCCCCTCCCGAGTTCCCGCTCCTTGCCCCCCTTCCCCCTTCACGACCTCCCTCGCGCGAGCCTACCTCGCCGGCAGCCTCGGATCGGATCTCGACTCTTATCAACGGAGATATCAAGCGTCCGATCGATCCACGGAGGTGGTCGTGGAAGACTCGAGCCGTTTGTCCAAAATTTCTCCCTCGTCGCTGGCGCGTCGCGATTCCCAATTTCGTCGGACGACGGAGGCTCGGCGGCCGAGATTCTGCCGAAACGGGGCGGACCCTGGCCAGAGCCGAGAAACGTGAGTCCGGAATGTCGCGACGATGCTCGAGTTTCGCCAAGAGCCGCGAGACGCGGCACTGTCACCTCGCACAAATCTATAACGTATTGTTCTTCGCGCGCGATACGCGCTAGCGCAGAGGCTCGACCGTGGAACGCTCGCGGTTGCGCGCCCTCGTGCGCGCAACAGTGAGCGCCAATGCACGTGTACGTGTACGTGCACGAGCACAAGCCGCGCGGAGCGGCGAGCGCGAGCGCGCAGGAACGCAGGAACGCAGGAACGCAGGCACGCAGCCGGGCACACAAAGGCGAGTAGTCATAAATTTCAATAAAACACTCGGTGTGCGTAGAGAGCGCGGTAGAGGAGTCGGCGGCGAGGAGGAAGGGGCCGCCGGAGGGGCAGGCGGAGGACGGGGAGGAGCGACCGAGGAAGAGAGAAACGGCGAGAGGGAGAGGGAACGGGAGAAAGAGAGAGTACGTTCGACACGACTCATATACGTTCATTACGAATGCATACGAGCACGTTAGATTGTACGTTAGTGCCTTGTAATAAAATATTGTAATGGTGGCCTACTTCTGCGCCACACTGTAGTCGCCGTATAATATCTCCCGCGGCATTCTTACTATGGCGTTATTTATTCTATGCCGCTCGCAACGGCGGTGCCGACGACGACGACGGCGGCGACGGCGGCGACGGCATCGCCGCCGACGGTTACGACCGTCTCGACGTTCGCGGGACGCGACCGAGAAAAACCTCCCGGGTGTAAGAATTTCAACGACCATTCGCGATCGCTCGATCTTCGGGCCAGTCGTCAACGGGACCCCTTCGCCGCGCCGTCGAGCACGAACAGCGGAAGGAGGAGGGTACGGTTCCTCGATCTGGTCGATTCGTTTCCGTAGTGCAGGCTCGCTAACCGACTTGTGCCGCTCGGTACGGCGGACCGTTGTCCGTTCGTTCGGAAAACGAGAACGGCATCTCCGCGATTGGACGGACGCGAGCTTGAGAATAGCGCGCCCACTTTCCGCAAGATGCGCGAAAGATCGAGGAGGTGTTCCACGCGCGCGGCACGGTTAACGTTTCACTCGTACATCGTTTTACATCGGTGCATTGGCACATTTCCCCTGGTTTCCTTTCCCCTCTGCCCGCTGTCCTCGCGCTTCCTCTCGTTCGTTCGTCCCTTCCCCGCTCTCTCTTCCATCGGCGATCTTTTCTTCTTGCTCCCTCCTCTCTAGGCTGTTCCTCCTTTCGGCTGTCCGTCGAGCCGGCTCGACGCGTTTGCTCCTTTCGTTTCGTTTCGACCGTTCTCCACATTTCGTTTCGCCGCCCTCGACGAGCTGCCCCGTTACCGCGACCCGCGTCACTCGGATATCCGCCGGTGGGACCGTGTCGTCGACGATTCTTCCTGGATCGGATTCGATTTCCCAATTTTCATCGTGCCGTCCCGATGGGCCGCCATCCGCGCCGAACCGGGACAGCCGTTTTACAGCGGTGTTACGAAATCGTCGATTTACCGGAGAATGAGGCAAAAGCCCTTGTCGACCGGTCGGATCGTATTCTCGTTTCTCGGAACCGAGAAGGAAACGGAGTCTCTCGCGTCGAGCACGGCTCGAGGAGAGTTTCAAGATCATCCTCGGACGAAGTACAGCGCTCTCGCGTTCGTGGTCGAACGTTTGCCTTCTCGCTGCGCGAACGAGTTACAAATTGCTGGAGAAGTATTCCTTATCTTCGCCGATTATTGCGGCTCGCCGATTGACTTCTCTCGCGCGCCTCCGGGGCCCCCTCTGCGGACAGGGAGAGAGGAAGAGAGAGCGAGCGAAAGAGAGAGAGAGATTTTTGTGCTCGGCACGTGAATTACCCGGGACGAGTCGTCGGATCTGCGGTACCGCGAAGTTGCGAGCAGTCGCGACCGACACCTACCGTCGAGAGTCGTCGCGTAGCCGTCGTTCAGGAACGAGCGCGATCGGTTCGAGATCGATTTGTTCCCGGGTAATTCGTCGGTGATTGCTCGCGAAAAGGTAACACTGGTCGGCACGATTTTTTTGCCCAAAAAGTATTTATGCCTATTCCTGTAGATTTCGTGACGAACGCGAATACGAAGTCCGGTTGCCTCCATCGGACTCCATTTTTGAGAAAATCATAATTGAAAGTTAAAACACAAGGTTTGTTTTCGGCTGAGAAATTAAAACAGCTCCGCGAGGCACAAGGTACTGCCAGTGATTCTCAGCGCAACCGTTTCATCCGCGCTAGTGTTGCATTATATGTAGCTTGCAGTACTTACAACTACATTTACCGTTTATGAGTTACTTTCTGATGATAATGCTATATAAAACAAAACATTATATTTTAACATTTGGTCATATAAGTAAACAATATCGTTCAATTGCATTTACAATATCAATATTACCAATACGAGCAGCGGAAGGAATTATTTCTACTTCACTGACCGACGAGGACGACGAACGCCTCGTGTTGTCAAAACATACTCGCGGTCCTCGGCGACCGTCCCTCGCAGGTGTTCGTCTCGTTGGTCCACTACCAATAACAAGTCGTTTCGATGCTCGCCTCGCTATCAGTTTGCCCTCGACTGCCGTCGAGTAATCTGTTCTGCGTGATCGGGTTCAAGCATCGAACTTATTAGCGCGCGTACAATACTTTCGGAAGTGAGATCCGGAATCAGCAAACGCCTCTCTTTTTGCGGGCTACTCGGTAGTCCAACCTTACAGTGGTATCAACCCTCAATTAGTAGTCGGACGTCTGCTCTCAGCTACCAGAGCAACTTCACACTTTGCCGTCGTATGTCTCCTGTTAGCCACCAAAGCAGAGAATCAACACGTTTCCGAGGTATATATAATTCTTACGAAGATTTCAGTAGTTTTGTTTGAAGTGCGATTACGCGTTTTGTTTTTAACGAGACACGGCCGCAGAGTTAATGAAAAGTACTAGAAGAGAAATACGATATTTCTTTCGGCACAAAAGCTTTAATATGTAATTCTAATAATATTTTTTGTGCTGAATTCAGATATGTAATCCGTTTGTCTTCATCGTGCAGGGTTCTTTTGTGTCAAGCACGTTTGCCTTTAATAAATCGTGTAATCTTGAACTTGAGAATGCAATTGAACAGTGTTGCTTATTTGTATGATAAAATTTTACAAATATACTTCTCTGCTCAATGTAGCATTATTGTCGTGAAATAATTCGTGAACGATAAATGTACTTGTAAAGCAAAAGCTACGTGTGATAATACTGGCGCGGGTGAAACGATTGGGCTGAGAATCCCTAGCAGTACCTTGTGCCTCGCGGAGCTATTTTAATTTCTCAGCCGAAAACACGTCTTGCGTTGCAACTCTCAATTATGATCAATTATGGCGGCTAAAATGGAAGAAATTCTGAAAGTTGAAAATCTAATTTTTACTCCAAGCTGATTTTCTCAAGAATGGAGTCTGATGGAGACAAACGAACTTCGTATTCGTGTTCACATTCGTGTTCACATTCGTGTTTGGGCAAAAAAAAGGTCAATTTTGTAGATGAGGGTACTGGGCCGCGTATCGCGGAGGACTGCCGGAGTTGAGCGGTCTCTCGCGTTCGCACTCTCGCCTGTCCCACTCTTTCTCTCCGTCGTTGCACTTTCGATACGTCTTTATTTTCTCCGTTCGCGTCGAATCGCGTCGCTTCGTACAGTCACGCGCGAAATACGTCGATCGGTTTGCCCCGTAGTCGTCGTCGCCGTCGTCGTAATTTTGTTAACATTACGATATTCATGGGCGATTCGTTATTAATGACATTCCGCGGGGTCATTCCGGCGCGCAACCTGGCCCGCGATAAATCCCAATTAATTCGAATATTATTTATTCATATTGCGATAATCCGTGGCGATTTTTCGACGGTTTTCGACGGTTCGCGCGTGCTCTTAGATTCGACGCTCCCGAAGAGTCTCTCGGCAACTCTCGAGGTTCCACCGGGAAACTGTGACGACGAGACTCGAAAATCTTGTCGATTACGATTTTGTGTTTGGAACGCCCGAATTTATCGCCGATCCTCGGACGTTTCGGGCTTAGTAAAAATCCTCATTCATCGACAACGAATGCGATAAGCTTGTACTTTACGACACAAAGGGGGCACGTAGCTATGCTTTAGGTCTGTCTCGTGCGCTGTCTCGAGCTACTCCGCCGCCAAGTTCCCGAAAACTGTTCGAATACGCGCTCTATCCCCGTCAAAACATTGTAACCGGAGACTTCTGTGCTTTCGCGTCGACGGTCGGGCAGTTGACCGCTCTTGAACTTTCACGGACTTCCATGTCCGCGGTACGCAGAATTCGATGATGCGCAAAGTCTCGGCGGAGAGCCACGAAGACTCTTCGCCCGAGCGGGTCGAAAGATTCCCGAGGGGAGCGAGAAACGCGACGTTTCGCCAAAGAAATTTGGGCGCACAGCGCGACTCTGCCGTCGGCCACGCTGGAAGGTCGTCCGCCCCGTAAAGCGCGTCTTGTCGAAAAGACGACGGAGATTCGCGAGGGCAGTGCCCTCTGAAATGCAGGCAACGCTCGGTACGACGTAATATTATATATTTTATCGCTTTATTTGTTCTAACTCGACGCGGCAGCTCCGCCTCGAGGCGAGTAGCCGCGACCGCGCCGCGTTTCTCTCGTGCCCTCTCCTCTCCGGTCGTCCACCTCCCCCTAGGCGTCGTCGATCCGACGTCGTTCGACGGATCGGCGCGACAGTCTACGACTCTTCCGCGGTTCCTTCGAAAATTCAGGGCTCCCGCCGCCCGAAATGCGGTCGCGACCGCTGGGCGAAGGTATCTTCGGCTTGTTATTGAGCGGACGGTACGCGATAACGACGATATTTTTGTACGCGTACGCCCACGGGGTTACGTGCAATAATAAATATCGCGAGGCGATTAAATAATAAATCTCGACGCGAGATATCGCGGCCGCGTCGCGCGACCGACGAGCCAGACGGTCCAGACGAGCCCGCTCGCCGCTCGCCAATCGTCCGTCCGTCTCGCCATCCACCTGTTCTCGCGGCCCTGCTCTCTCTCTTTCCTTCTCTTCTCTCGTCCTCGTGTCTCCTCGGTCCGGTCTCTTCCGAAATCTCTCTTCCGCCGACACGCGCTTTTCTCTCCCCCCCCTTGCTCTATATCTCTCTCGCGCACGCGAATCGAGTAGGATGCAATTTCCTTCGTCGCCGGAGAGGAGAACGCGAGAGCAAAAGGACCTCGACCCTGCAATGATGGTGTAGGGTGGTTTTTCCGCGACTCTCCCGCGAACGATCGAACCGGCGGGCAATTTTTTCGGCGACGTCCGGTCACGCCAACTGGAAAACGACACACCGCGGAAAATTGGAAACAACGGTTTGGTAAGCCGAAAAATCGCGCCGGATGGCAGAGTCAGGGAAGCGAGCGGACGATCGGACGAGCGAGCGAGCGAGCGAGCGAGCGAACGAGGCCGCCCACGCGCGCGGCTTTCAACCGTTCGGGGGTAGCCTCACCCCACCGAGACCGAATGCTAAAAAGCCGGAGCTGAATAAATAAACAGTTTTTAATTGCGGCCCGCTGCTGCTGGGTAAAAACAATAATTATTGGCTTGCCGTACCAACGTAGCCGCGTGTTGCGACTCGACGCGACGTACCTTTGCCCTCTCCGCCGCCCGTTTCCTCCTCTCGCCCGAGAAATCGAGCAAACATCCACGCCGGAGACTCGCGAAAACCCTACGTCGGAGGGCAATACCCGGCGGTGCGGCGATCGACGACGGTACTCGAAGGAAAAACCGGCCCGGCAGTAACGATGTTTCGGGCAGTCGAATTCGCGCTACCTCCCCTTTCGCTCGAACCTTCGTCCACGAATTGGACGGTTCTCGCGAAACGGCGCGCCATCCTCTGTTCTTTCTCTTCCCGTCTGCCTTGTCTCGACGTTTCGTCCCTCGACTCTCTCGTCGCTTTTTCCTCGCCTCCGTCACCGCAAAGTCCCTTTGTCGCGATCGTCCGGTCGGTTCAACGGTCTCGAGGGGTGTCGACGGCTACCGCGGCAGAGAAGCAAACGCGTCGGCGATGGAACCGCGGAATTCCGTTTCTCGATCTTGGAAAATCGGCTGGGAACGCTATCGGCCCCGAGCCTCTCCTGGGGCGACGACATCGCGGCACATTTTCTTCGAGATCCGACGATCGTCTTGCCCCTTTAATCGCCGTCGGCCGACGGGAAGAGCAAGAACACGCCAGTGCGCGGTCCTCTTTTTGGTCGGTTACGGTAATTTTTGCCGATAGCCGTTTCTCGCGCTTCGTTTATATCTTTGTTTGTACTCGCTCTCGCGGGAACTCGTTCTCCGAATAAGAAAGTAAATGATTTATCCGTCTTTCTTTTTCTTTTTTCGTTCCTCGTCGAGGCGCGGCCCTCCGTCTTGCTCTCTCTCTCTCTCTCTCTCACTCTCCCTCACTATTTTTCTCTCTCTCACTCTCCGTCTCTGTCGAGCGGCGAGCTCTCCCGGCTCGTTCTACCGCTCGTTCTCCCGGTATTTGGTACAACGGCCCTCTCTTCTACCGAGCTCCGTAATAACCGGCGCCGAGCACAGACGAGCACAGCTATAAATATCGTATAGTAAACACCAGAGCAGATAAGGGAGAGCGTGAAAACTTCGGGTATAATAAAATACAGATAAGTCCGCGAACAAATAGTCCTGACCGTAGAATTTTACCGTGAAA
Organism: Cerceris ruficornis; assembly: GCA_963989415.1. Lineage (NCBI taxonomy): Eukaryota > Metazoa > Arthropoda > Insecta > Hymenoptera > Crabronidae > Cerceris > Cerceris ruficornis. The sequence continues at coordinate 32,714,393 of OZ022518.1, forward strand.
GGGGCAACGAGAGACCGGGAAAACGAGCCGCGGGACGAGGAGGCGGAGGGAAAGAAATATCGCGAAAATTACTTACGGGCCAACTTCTTCCGGCCGAAGGAGAAGAAAACCTCGAGGTGGAGAGACAGCGAGACCCCCTTTTTCTCGGCGTTTAATTGTTTCTCGACTTCTCGGCCGCCCCGATCTTTTCTTCTCCCTTTCTCCTCCTGCCCTCTCTTTATCCCGTTCCCTCGCTACCCGCTACCTCTCCTTTCTCTCTTTGTCTCCCATTCCCCGTTCGGACGGGTCTCTTCGCATCTTTCGCGAGGAAAGACAAAATTGGTGAAAATTGCGCGAACCTCGAAGAGCGTCTCCGTCGACGGTAGGTTCGTCGCGATCGTTCGACGAGGACGTAGAAAAACGACGATACTTTCACGAGGCCCCGCTCTCTCCTCCGCGTTCCGTCGAAGAAATTCCGAAACGACCTCACGGCCGGGGAGAGAGAGGGGGGAGAAATAGGAATAACGGAAAAGAGGCAAGGAAAGAGCGAGGGGAGCTACGTTTGCGGCGATGCGACCGATGTCGCGAGAGGAAGGTGGGGAGAAGCGGGAAGAAGAGAAGAGGAGGAAAGGAGAAAAGAAGGAGAGTAGAACGGAGAGCCGCGATTAACGCCGACGTTTTCTTGCGCTCGCTTGCTCGGCCAAAGCGACGTTTGTTCTGGGAAATGCAATCACGCTGTCATATAAAATATAACGCGCTTCCTTTTCCTCCGTCCCCTGACTCCTCTCCCTTCTCGCTCCTTGTTCGTTTCGCCGCGCCTTCTCGCGCCACCCCAACTCCCTCTCTCTCTCTCTCCGCCCTCGTCTCTCTCCTCTTTCCTCTCCTGTCACGTGTTTCCACGCTATCCAGAGAACAGCGGGAACGAGCCTCGCCGTGGCTAGCGAATTATGCGAAAACTACAGGCCGTACCGTTTTTTCCGTTTGCCCTCCTTTCTCGGAAGTCGGCAACGTAAACGCGTCCACCCGTCTCTCCGTTCTCTCTCTGTCTCTCATTCTCTCCTTTCCTCCTTCCGCGTCTCTTCCTACGTTTCTCCGGAAGACGGCCGACGCGTCTCCCTCTCTCTCTCTCTCTCTCTCGTGCGCTTGCCGCCACCGCCGCCTGCGCCTTCGCAGTCGCCGTCAGCGAGCCGTTCGTTCTTTTCGAACGTACCGGAAAAAGCTGCGACAGGTACACACCTGCCTCGACCTTACCCTCGATTCGCTCGAGTAGTCGCCTCTTCCACGCGCTACGCCTCCGTTAAATCCGACGCGGTTTCATTCCCCGAGCGCGCGTATTCCGCGACGCATAGCGCATTCGGCGTAGATTGTTCGAGACGTAAGTGCGGCGAAACGAGGGCCGGAGAAAGAGGGAGAGAGGGACGGAGACGCGGCATAGGCGCGGACGACCGACGAGGCTCGCGATTGAATTTCGATCGTTGCACGCCGACGGCGAGGAGCACGGCAACGTCGGAGACAACGGCAACGGTAACGGCAGCTGTTTTCCGGCGCGAGATAACGCAACTCCCTCGAAAAGCGCCGTAATCGAGCGGCGCTGAGGGGAGAGGAGCAAAGAAGACGAAGACGGGAAAAGAGAGAGCGATGGTGAGGGGAGGGAGGTAGAGAGAAGAGAGCGAGTGCTCGGGCAAGAAGATACTATCCGTGGCCGTGTTGGTGCACGCGCGCCCATGCCGGAGAGACCCAGCCAGCGCCGCTAGGGCTCTGACCGAAGAGAAACATATTTCTTTATTATTACTCCCACCAAGCTTATTTTTCTTACCAACCGACTTGGATTCCAGATGGGTGAATTGCCTTCCCACCCTCCCACGGCTGGCTTCCTCCTCTCTGTCTCTCTCCCTTCCCTCTCTCCGCAGCCTTTAGCGGCCTCCTCGCCTATCCGGCTTCTTAGACGAGAAAAACTTAACCCCAAAGTCGTCGTTCCCTTTTTATCCTCTCTTCGCCGGGAGCGTTCCCTCCGGTGCCGGTCTCGCGCGAGAAAGAGAGAAGGCGAGCAGGCGAGCGAGCGCCGCGATAGATACCTTCCCGCGGGCGATGCGCGACCGGCAACGCAAGCTCGGCTGGAAAAAGAGACGCGACCACCGAGCCAGCAGGAAGACGCGCGGGATCGAAGAACCGAGGATGGGAATCTCGATCGTCGGGTTGGTGTCTTTGATCGACGGTCGGTGGTCGGAGGCCGTCGGCGTTTCTCGCGTCACGATCCGGTCTCGTTTTGCCGTGTCCCTCGACGGCGAATAATAGAGCCGTCAGGTTGCACGCGTGGCTCAGCGGTGCGCGGTGCGGCGCGAATTAACGGCGTCACGCGATCTCGTCTCGAATTCCGTGGAGCCCCCACTGACCGCAAGGACGGCCGACCGGTCGCCAACTTTTCGGGCTCGTCGCGAGCGACGGACGATCGCTCGTGCCAGCGCGAGCGCGATAACGATTCGACGACTCCTCCCGAGCTTTCTCTCGAGCGTTGCGCGATCCAAACTTTCTCGTCGGACTGTACCGGCGTCAGGCTGCCGCTATGGCTGTTATTATTTGTATATTATAATTTAGATACAATTATATCGGCCTCCTCGTCGCACTCGCCGCTCCACCGATATCGTCGTCCCTCTCCGTTTCCTTTCTACTTCTCTCTCCCCCTTGCCCTCTACCCCCTCTGCCCACCCTCCTCTCTCACTCTCTTTCGCTCCGCTGCTCCCTCCCGCGTTCTATCTCCGTTGCGTCGTTTCTCCACCGGCCTGTCCTATCTGCCGTTCTCTCTCCTTTTTTCGAACGAAACGTGGCGCACGTCAAAGAGAGACGAACGATCGAAGAAAAAGAGAGAGAACGGGGCGTCCGCGCGCTACGCGGCTATGCGTGCATGAACGCTCAGCGCGGGGAGAGGCCGCGCGCGCGAGAGAGAAAGAGAGAGAGAGAAAGTTAGAGAACCCCTGACTCGGTCGGAGAGGGCCGAGACGGGAGAAAGGAATAAGAGCGCGAGCTCGCCGCGAAAGGACGAAGTCAGGAGGGGAAGGAGGAGGACGGAGAAGGAGCAAAGACCGAAGGAGGAACGGAGAGTACGGGGCGAGGGGGAGGGGGAGGAAAGGGACAGAAAGGTATAATAAAGTCTGGAGGAGGTTGCGAGGGGAACGGAATCGCGCGTTGCGTACCGGCGGAGTTTCGAGCGAAGGTGTTCGTAGGTGCCGCGCGAGAAAGACTACGAGAAGGATAGAAGGAGGTAGGGGGGGTTGGGTGGCCGAAGGAGGAGAAGCCGGTGGCCGCGGTGGTGGGCAAAGGTGGGGGTGGCGGTGGAGGTAGACTCCGGTGGTGGTAATGCCGCTGGACGAAGCGAGACCGAGAGAGCAATAAAATATATTACCGGAGAAAAATGATGGCACCGCGAGACAAAGAGGGCCGATGGCATTAGCCGCGGCAGCAGCAGCGGCACACAGCCGTCCCGGCAGCGGACTCGAGGAATTCCACCGGCGATGTTTCGTTGCTCCGTTGCGTTACCTGCGACCCGAGTTACCTACCTACCTGCCCTTCGGCCGAAAACGCGCCGCCGAGGAAACCGCGCGTCGCGCGCTTGGCCGCCCTCCACCTCGGAGCCCTTCTACCCTTCTGACCCATCCGAGTCCCTTCGGCCCGCGCCCTCTCTTCGCTCCCCTCCGCCTCCCTCCGCTCGTTCCCACGAAGCTCGCTTTATTTCGAGCGGGCCGTCTCTCGCTCCGAAGCCTCCGCGGCCATCCACTCGGTCGAGTCTTCAGTCTTCCCATGTCGCTCGCCCTTGTCTCTCGAGCTTCGTTTCCGTTCGCCTCGTCTCGCTTTTCTCTCGAGCCGTCCTCGGCCAAGAAAACGTTGACCCCCTTTCGAAGGATCGCGCCACTGCTTCCTCTCGATCTCTATCGAGACCGCGGAAGCGACGAAAACGCTGCACGTCGCGGACGGAGCAACGCGTCTCTCCGGATTCTCGATGCTCCTCGAGCGATAGCCGCGGTTCGGTCTGGACGTTAAATTCGTCGGTTGTGCGTGTCGGCGCAAAAAGAAACGTCGTTTCCCGGGAAAAGAAGCGCTGGAAGGAAAGAGAGCGCGCTATCCGACGAGCGAGGGTGAAAGAGACGGACAGAGGGAGCCAGGACTCGAAGGAGGGAAGAGGAAGAAGGAAGATGGAAAATGGGAAGGGTGGCGGCGAACGAAGGCGGCGATGGTTGTGGCAAGAAGAAGAGAGTTGGAGAGGGAGGGAAGGAGAGAGAGAGAGACCGTCGGAGGTTGGCAAAGGGGGGAGCGAGGGCGTTTTGTAATTTCTATAATTTAAACTCCGCGGCAGCTGGCGTGGCTCGTAATTACTCTAACCCGAGGAACGCGTGAGCCTGCGTGTTTACTTTTAATTCCTTCTGCCGGTGCCGCAGCCGCTGCCGTCGTGCCGTTGCCGATGCTTTTGCCGTTGCCTTTGTCGTTGCCGTTGCAGCCACTCCTAGATTCGACGGAACATCGAACCAAGCTGAGCCTCGATCGAACCGAACTCAGCAACGACCGAATACCGAAGAAAAAGAAAAGTTCGGCAAACTTTTCGAACCGCTTTTCTCCTCCCCTTTCCTTTCATCTTGCATTTCCACTCTCCGCGGGGGTCGCGCTCCTTCTCGCTCTCCCGCTTCCCCTTTCGTCTTCACCCGCGTTCCTGTCCACGTTGCGTATAAAACTTTCGAGAAATTAATCTCTTTGCGCTCCCCCTTCGCGTCGTGACCCCCGTCGTTCGTCCGGCTCGGCTTTCTCGCTTTCCTCTCGCGCCCTGCCGTCTCGTGGCTGCAACGGCGTCGACTCGGACTTTTCGAGAGAATCGCGCGTGAACCGCGAGAAGCGAGAAATCGGGCGAGGACGACGTCCTCCGACGAGGCGCGTCGTTTCCACGATCCGCGAGGTTGTCGTTCCACGATCGCCGGGTCTCTCTTCCGTCGTCTCCCGTCTCCCGTCTTCCGTCGGCGTCGTTGAGCGTTTACTCGACAAATTTGCGCCAAGGTTATCGATACTGGTTACAAATTGGATTTTTCTTCGCTCCCGGCGCTGATCACTTACGACGCGTTGTCGCCTCGTTCAACGACGTAAATGACGCGTACTGTACGGAGGCTGGCAGCGAACCTTCCGTCTCTCGCTTCCTGCCGTTCGACCTTCTCTCTCTTCCGCCTCCACCGCGAGAATGCCACCACTCTGCGCTCCTCTCCGCTCTTTCTTCGTCTCGTCCAGCACCGACTGCTCGTCTCTTCGTCTATTTCTCTCTCTCCCTCTCTCACTTTCCGCCACTCTCACCCCCCGCTTTGCACCTCGCCTCTCCTCTTTTCTCCTTGCCTTGCCTTGCCCTGCCTCGACTTGCCTCGCTTTGCCACGCCGCAGCGCGCCTCTTCTCTCCTCTTCTCTGCTCTTCCCTCCTCTTCTTTTCTCTCCTCTCCTTTCCTCTCCTCTTCTCTTCTCTTCTTTCCTCTCCTCTCTTCTCGCCGCTCCTCCCGTCGTTTCGTCTCGCCTCGCCTCGCCTCGTTTCTCCGACTCGTTGAAAAATCGTCCGTCGTAAACGGGAACAGCGGTTTTATTGTTCCACGGCAGACAATGCCCGGGAATATTATAAAAACTTTCCGACGGAATATATTAATGTTAACTCATCGCTTTACCGTTAGGCAAACTTTTCGGTCGAGCACGTTGCTGCGTCTTTGCTCGCGTCCGTCCCTCCGCCTTCTCCGCCTCCCTCGTCAACTTCGCCGCTGCTACGGTTCTCTCGCGGTCTTCGCGTCCCTCTCGTTCCTCTCGTTTTGCGGCCCAGCGATCTCGCGATCTCTCGATCGTTTTGCCCTTCCGGCTTCTCCTGTCTAGCTGGCGATTCGACGCGGGACGCAAAGTCCGGCGAATCGAGGCAGCGCTCGCGTCCAAGCCCGATCTGACGCGTCCATGAGCCATAAGCGGGGGTAGCAGGGAAAGCCGCCCCCGTAATTACTCAGGCGGGGCGGAACCGGCCGAGCGATCCGACGACTCGAATTCAGGTCGTTTTGGGCCACTTTGCGCTCGAGAAGCGGAACGACTCGCCGCTGGCCGACCAACGATAAACTTTAATGTATTCCGAATTATTAAAATATATTCCTGGCTGCGTGGCGTAGATATTTTAACGAGGCTGGTCGTGCTAGCGCGCTTCGCGCCGCGTCCCAGCCTGCCAGCCGAACAAATTATACTTAAAACGACTTATTTAAATTTATATCGCACGTAAATCTATCTCCGCTCCGCCGCCGGTATTTCTATATCTGTGCGAACGTAAACGAGGCTCTCTGGGATCGCGAGCCGTCCCCGAAATCCCCGAGGATCGCGGCTCTTCTCTTCTCTCCTCTCTCTCTCTCACCTCGCGTTTCCAGGGCCCTCGTCTGCCTTGGAGTAGCGAGATCGCCTCGAGGAGAGGAGGAAAATCGAGGGCTTCCTTCTGCCGCAACTCCGACGGAGGCGGCGGTGAGAGAGAGAGAGAGAGAGAGAGAGAGAGAGAGAGAGAGAGGGCGAGACAGAGAGAGGAAGGGAGAGAGAGAGAGAGACAGAGGCGGGCCATCGTAGATACTCGGCGATCGAGCGATGATTTAGGTAGGTAATTATATTCGGTACCGCGAAGTGGGATTGCTCGCGCGCCGGACGATTAATCGCGAACGAATAGGAAGGGGGTGCTCGGCCCCGCGGAATATTACCGCGCTTATTTTTCATCCGAGCTCTCCGGGCTCTCCCGGCTCTCCGAGCGCGCATTTCGCGCCTGTTTTTAATATTACACCGCGGTCGCGAATGTTTTAGCCCCCTACTCCCCCGTCCCTTCGCGAAGCGGTATCGCGTCCGTAACGAATTTACGATATTAATTTGGCGGACCGCCTTGGCGATTTATTATCTACGCGCCGTCGGAGGAAAAAAGCGGCGAGAGAACGGCGTCGATTTTCGCGCGGACGCGCGCGCGGGCGCTCGGCCTCGCGCGGTGCCGTGTGGGGGCGGCGGGTACCGACGAGAGGGCTCGCCCTCGAGGGAGACGCGACAATTCGCGCGAGGGCCGAAAATATATACACGGTATCTATACGCGAGTACAGCGATAAAACGATAATTCTATAATTTATTCGCGTAGTGTGCGTGTACGTGCGAACGAGCCGCTCGGCCGCCGATCGTCCGCGTTACACGTACAGCCCTCTATACGCGCGCTCCTGTGTACGCCCGTGCGCGCCTATATAGCCTATATGGGCCGCACAGTTGGCGTTAATATATCATCGGACGCATCTGCCCCCAACGACGCGTTTCAATATGTTCTACGGGTGTATAACCGTTTCTATAGAAATATTCGCGCGTCGCGCGCACCTCGCGCCGTTTCGCGTCCACGCGGACGTGCATCTGGATACGCGCGATATAAATACGCTCGGTGGCCCGCGGATTCCCGCTTCGCTCTCGCTCGTGCCCGTGTCCGTGCCCGTTCTCGTTCCCCTTTGTCCTTACCCTCGAATCCGTCGGAACCATCGGAGCCAACGGGCCCATCGGAGTCGTCGATCGGCTCCTTCGACCCTCGACGATCGGAAGGTGTCGCTGGGGCCGTCCGATCGCCGGTCGTCGGTCGATGCCACGGGATGGAACCTGCCGGATCTCCTTGGCTCCGTTCGCCTCCCTCTGCCTTCTCCCGGTCTCGTCTCCCGTCTCCCGTCCCTCGTCTCCTTCTGCCGGCGTTTTCTCGCCCTCTCTCCTTCCTTTTCCGTCTGGTAGTCGCAATTTTGTATCGACCATTAGCGCCGTGGTCGGGGTGTGCGGCTTGATGGAAATTTATGACAGCCACTTGATTGGGTTCAACGTTCCCCGTATTTCATCCTCGCGAAGCGCTTCCCTCGACTTCTTTTGCCCCGTGCTCGAGGCTTTCGGGCCTTAACGACCTTCGCGATTAAAACGCGCACCTCCTCGCGGGAGAGGAGATTTCCCGCCTCCGCGATTCAGTCCGCGGCTCGCGCTAGACGCCGGCAACTTTCGCGCCGGAATTCGAGGCCCCGTGGACAAAGAGGCCGACGGTTCTTTCCTAAGTTCGAGCTCGCTTCGAGGCGAGAGAGAGAGAGAGAGAATGAGAGGGAGAGAGAGGAGATTCGCGTCGAGGATCGCGAACCGTTGGAGCATGGATCGAGGATGGATCGATCGGCGGGCAAAAGGAGGCTCGGTCGTTCGGGAGGGTCGATACGAGGCGAATTCGCCGTCGAGGGAGAACAGCTACACGGAACGCTTCTGGAATCGAAATGAAAACGCGGCCGGGCAAGCATCCATAAAAACCTTTTCGCCCCCGGCAATTAGCAATAAAGTTTTCATCGTTTAATAAAGGTCGGTACAAATAAATGGGACGATAAAAAATCGACGTACAATACGCGAGGTTGCGAGGTTGCGAGAGCGCGCCTCCCATAGAGAGCGCGACAGACGTATAATTCTCGACGGTACGTGCGGAGACTGTATCCCGCGAATGCGCAACCGTACCGCCAGATTTCCCCTGTCCGTTTTATCGTGGCCGCTCGGCTTTACGAGATCGACGTTTTATTTCGTTTATCGTGTATAAAAAAAAGTATATCCGCGCCTATGGCGCTCGCGCGTTCCCCGATACCGATGGTTTCGCCCTTCCGCCTAGCAAAATCGATGCGACGTAATCTTCTTGCTTCGGATTACCGAGCCCCGCGTCCCCCGAAATTCTCGTCGAAGCCGTTCGCGTCCCGACCAAAAATCGCCGGCTCCGGCCAACGTGTACCGTCGTCGGAGCATATCGCGAGAAAGGATCGCGGGAATCGACGAAGGAGACCACGAGGGACGGAGAGCGTGGAGGAAGGAACGGAAGATATTTCCCCGGCGGCATCCGAAAGGCGCGTGCGCGGACGCTTGTCCGCGAGTGGCGGCTGCGGCTACGAGTGTCGCGTCGGTGACAGCGACGAAGGTGGCGGCAACCGCAACGGCAACGGCAGCGACTAGGGCAACGACAACGACAACGACAACGGCAACGGCAACGGACGCGCGGCGCTCCCGGCGCTCGCGACCGAGATACCGAGGGACGAGGCGAGCAAGCGTGAATGGAACGGCCGCGGGGCACGCCGGGAGTGAAAGCCGGAAAAATATGTCATCGTTTCATCGACAGTCATCACAAAGAACCGAAGCAACGAACGAGCGAACGAGCGAACGACCAACGAACGAGCCAACGAACGAGCAACGATCCTCCGACGAGAGGGAATATCGCGTGCGTCGACGTGTGCGTGGCCGCTCGCGTCCGCCTCCCCTTCCTTCGATTTCTTCCAGCCGGTCGGCACCCTCTTCCATCCTCTTTTTTCCTCCCGTCTTTCCCCCCGGTCCCGTTCGCGCTCATACTCCTGCTCCTGCTCCTGCTCCTGTTTCTGCACCTCCGTCTCCTCCTGTCTGACTCTCCGGCTCCGCGTCTCCGTCGATGCAGTCATTGTGCGCTGCTCATCCCGGTGTATTGTCATTCGAGACAATGATTTCATAAAAATACATGCGAGCCTGCCTCTGTCGCTCGGCTCGCTCGTCTTGCCCCTCCTTTCCCCGTCCCTCCTTCCACGGCCTCGACTCGCCTTCTCTCGCCCGGGTGCGCGCGAGAGACACGGTCGACTCGCAACCAGAGAGAGAGGGAGGTAGAGAGAGAGAAAGAGAGAGAGAGGAAGAGAGACGGCAGCTTCGGGGTACGTGAACCGATAAGAAGGAGCCGGGTCGCGGGACAAGGGTACGCCCGACGTCCGCGCGACGACCCGCGGCCGATCGTTCGTCGAATCGTTCGCACAAAATTGCCGCCAAACTTCTCGAGAAAGGCGTCGTCCTCCTCCTCGCGCACGTTGAGACGCGTTCGCGTCTCGGAGAACGAAGCGCTACCGCCGTGAGCGAGATTCGTCGGAGGCGAAAAAGTGAAAAACGCGCCCCGCGAATGACACGGCTACGGTGGATGGGTCGTGCACGAGCGGAGGGACGTTTGACGTCGAGGATTCTTCGCTGAAACGCGGCACCGTGGAAAGTTCGTCCGCCGACAGAGGGGCGGAAGGTTAAGGGGGTGAGCAAAAGGGACGAGGCTAGGGGCGTTTTTCGGGCTTCGTGACGCCGTATGCAACAGGTTATAGTTTTTGGCACACACCTCTGTTTCGTCCTTTCCCTCTTTCTCTCTCCTTCGCTCTCCTCTCTCGCTCTCCGACCGTCACCCTCCTCCGCGGCTGCCACTTTTCCTCTACTCCGCTCTCCGTCTCTCGTCCTCTTTTTTTACCTCTTGCTTTTTCGCTCACGAAACTTCTCTCGATGGCTCACCGTTGTCGATGGATTCGCCCCGAGAAAAGTCGAGTGGAAGAAGAAAAAAGTTGCCCCCGACGCGAGGCAGAGTCGCCGAGCGGAGTTCGCCGCCAAGGAACGGCATCTTTCGTCGGGATCGTCGAACCGAGGAAAAATTTCGGTCGCCGTCCGTGTCGCGCCTCCTCGCTTTTCGGGACGTTCGCTCGATCCGTGTTTCGACGCCCTCCGCTCTTCGCCGCGATCGCGCCCAGTCAAGTGCTTTTGGTCGCCCCGGACTGTCGCTAGACGCCCCTCTCCGACGCCCTTTTTGTCATTTTTGCGTCAAGCGGAATTCACGGGATAACGGAGAGGCGCGGGCCCGCGTCGACGCGAGACCTTGGAGTTCCGCTCGCAAAATTTCGAGAACAGCGTGAGGTGTAGGGTGAGGAAGCGCGGCGGAGAGGCGCGACGAGGGGATCGTCGAAGAATGTCGACGATACGACATATTCGAGAGGCAGATGGATCGCCGAAGGAAAGAGAGAAAGAGAGAGAGCGAGGCGGGGGTGGGGGAGAGAAGATAGCTCGTCGAACGTCGAGCAAACCGACGTCGGATAGGAGTGGAATTTTCGTTTGTCCCCTTTTCCGCCCTTGCTTTCGCTTCTTTTTTTTGTCAGCGAGCCCTCGCGGCACTGCGCCGCGTCGAAAAAAAGCCCGATTTTTTCCTCGCTACACTTCTGTGTTATTTGCTTTATGGAACGCCTGTTACAGATAAATATAATAGGCATTCATCGCCGCGTATTGTCCCCGACGAAGCGCTGGGCGCGCCGGGGCTTTTACATTTTTTCCACCCCCTTCTACCCATTTTTTTTGTCTCACCGCCGGCACCACCATCGCTGCCAGCGTCGCATCAGCGTCGCGCTAGCATCGCCGGTACTCTCTCGCTACCTCCGCCACCGCCGCCGCCGCTACCGTCCTTGCCACCACCACCACCACCGCCACCACCACCACCACCGTCACCGCCACCGCCACCGCCACAGCCTGCACCATCGTGCACATCCCGCCAATGCGGTACACACACGCCGTGCACGCGGGCTCTCATTTTTATTATTCGCGTTTTTTGGAATTTTTCCAGTGGCGCCCAGCATTGTTTCACGGTTTGTCATTGTTATACGCCTACATCCTGCCAAGCGAGAGGGCGGCGAGGGCTCTAGAGCCGGGATCCACCGTGCTCTACAACGCCACGCCGTACCCCTCCACGGCCTTTTCCTCCTCCACCACCTCCACCTCCTCCTCCTGCCAGTCCCATCTTCTACCCTTATCTCCGTTCGAGCGGCCGTCCTCCCTCGCGCTTCTTCCGCCCTCACGAATGACGATGACGATCGCGATGACGATGACGAGGACGGTCGCGACTACGCGCTAGGCGCACCGACCGGCACGTCGACGGCGACACCGAGGATGACGAGAATGATGGATCGCGAGGGACGGAGAGACGGGAGAGTCGGAGGTTCGCGGGGCAAGGGAGGCCCGATGACTGACGAATGACTTGGGGCGTTATCGATTCCGCGAGAAAGGGTCTTTCCTGGATCGACTGGCGGTCGTCGTTCCGTCGCGCTTCATCGCGCCTCGACGCGCCCCGACGGCGCGTCCTGCACCGCCGAGGCCCATCGACGGATGCCCCTCCTCCCCCTTTCCGGATCGTTCCAGGTTCCGCCATTTTTTTCCTCGCGGCTAGTCCCGATTCGACGTTGATCGAACGGTGAAGTCCCCCGCTCTTGCCTTTTCTTCGGTGCTCATTTTCTACCTCGACGCGTCGACGAGGGTGCAAAGTCTCTTGGTTCGTTAACGGCGCATCGTCCGACGCTCGAGCTCGATCTCCGCCGGAGGATCGACGGGCTCGGAGCACTCTGGCCTTTTCGTCGAAACGCCACTTTTGGGCCATCGTTCGTCGGTTGTCGGTCGTAGGCCGCAGGTCGACGGTGGGTCGCCGAGGCCCTCGAGGTGGCGCCCGAGCCGCGTCGATATCCGAGATAATCCGAGAAACGGGAAACGAATCGGGAATAAATGCCCTCGCGGTCCGTCGACGCGATCGCTCGTTAAAATCGACGGTGAGGAACGGGCAATTAAAGTGACGATTTCGCGTCGGTATCTACCCCCGGTAGGACGCCGGACCGCGCTATCTGCGCTCGATGAACGATCGCGAATCTGCTACGAGGCCGGCTATATATGATAAATACGATTCGAGCATCGACACGGCCGTACCAGGACGGAACGATAGCGCCGACCGCTCCTCCTCGCCTCCCTCGCCCCCTCGCAAACCCTGCCTCCCTCGCCACTTCCCCCAGCGAGCACGCTTTCTATCGCCTCGAAATACGCGCGACGACCCTATGTGCGTCCAGCGATAAACGCACGTACCCTTTCGCCCTCTCTCTCCGTCTCTCCGTCATTGTCCCACTCGCCATCAAGTATACCGGTTGCGTTTATCATTTCGGCTTTACGTTTACGTTTACAATTACGATTACCAGCGATACGGACGATCCCCGGTTCCCTCCCCTCTTCTCGATCCTCCCGCATCGCGGCTCGTTGTTCCGCTCTCGAATCGCTTCGGTCGTTCCGCTGCGAACGATCGGAGATCGTATTCCGACGTCCCTTCGCTCGAATCACGGGAAGCTGGAATCCGCAAATTCTTCGCCTCGTCGTTCCGCGGATTCGGCGACACGGCTCTCCTCGAGAAACGAGAGGCACTCGCGCCCCGCGTGGACGGACTGGATCGCCTCTTCGAGATGCGCGCGATGTTGCTTCCTCCGGTCGCGAGAGGAGCCGGCGTTCGATTTTGTCCGAAATTTCGAGCCCCTTCCGGCTCAGGGACCCGTCGACGTGGAGCAACGTCGAAGGGTCGGTCGAGAGGTTTCACCGGTCAAGGCGGAGGGAGAGAATCGAGCTCGCATTATCCGACGAACGATATTTGCGCTCCACTCGTGCTCGTGCTCGCGGCCACGACGACGCACCGACCATTTGCCTCGGCGTGAACGCTTCCGTTCGTCCTCTCCGCTTTCGCTGGCGGAAAAAGAGTCGTCCCGGGTGCTCGTGGTCGAACCACTGCCACGGCCGCGACCGTGGAGGCGATCGCAGCCCCGATCCTCGACAGGCTCGTCGCGGCTCGCTCGAAGAGGATTCGAAAACGCGCTCTCGACCGGGTGCGTTCCAACGTTTCCATTGTCTTGCACAAACGAGAACGAGCCCGTTTTACTCGATCGCGAGCGTGTTGATTTTTGGTTAAAAGCCTACGATAAGTAGGTGGATGATCGAACGCCGGAGGAAGGAGCGGTGGTACGCGCGTGGATCGTGGAGAGGCTCGGTGAAGTTCGCCTCGGAGAGCGCGAGCGGGCGAGAGAGCGGGAGACGGAGACGCAACGAGCACGAGAGGGCGGAAGAGAGAGCAAGCGAGCGAGCGAGAGGGCGCGAGAGGGGTCGGGTTAGGGGCGAGAAGGATACTCGAGGCAGCAGAGGTCGGTGTTGGTCGGGGCAGGCGCGTCTGTGCGTGCGCGTCTGTGGCCGATGCAGCTTACGGGTTATTCAAATGAACGGTAAAAATCATCCATAACCGAGGGTAGAAGGCACCCTGGTATTGGTTATATTTAAATGGGTTTAATGCCCCTACCGTACCCTCGACCGCCCGGCAACCTTCCTGCATCTATCCCCCCGGCCTTCCTCTCCAGCGATTCGTTCTCATCCTCCGCCACCTCCTCCGGCGTTCCTCGTCGCAGACCCACCCCATCTACCGCGGCTCGAGGGTTAAAGTACGCTGTCGATAAAAAGCAAGTGTGCCGGAGCACGGAGAAAGAGGAGGGGGGGAGGGAGGGAGGAGGGCAAAGGAAGCGCGAGTGAAGCCGAGGAGACTCGCCGGCGAGGGGGAGGGGGAGGGTGGGAGTCGGAGTCGGAGAGGGAAGGAGCGAGAGCGGGAGAGGGAGAGAGAGAGAGAGGAAGAAAGGGCGAAAGGCCCAACGGGATGGAGGAAGAGCTCGAGAGAAGTCGGTGTCATTTTCATTCTTCCGCCTTTCTCTTCCTCTTCTCCGGCACCTTTTTTTCCTTCCACGCCGGCTGTACTCTCAACAATTAGGTATATCTCGGGCCACCCTCGACATTGTTTTCGCGGCATCTCGAGTGAGCTTTTCGCTCGAGATTCTTTCCGCGCGGCGACGAGCCTGCATCTCTTTTCGCCTCTTCTCTCTTTCCCTCGTGCTCCCGCTCCCCACTCTCACTCCCTCCCCCGTTCCCGCTGCCGCTACCGCTCCCGCCGGCGAGCCGGGAGCTTTTCGACGACGAGACGGCCACGTCCACGTCCACGATCACGAGCGCGGGAGCGAAAATCGTCCCGCTTTCCTTTCCTCGAGGGAATTATGCCCCGCGTCTCGTGCTCGCGATTGGCACTTACATAGGTATTGCTCCGCTTCGCTCGGTCGCGCCACCCCATTTCCCTTAGCTAAGCGAAAGAGTGGCTTTGCTCGCGAAGACCGCTTCCGTGCCTTGTCGCGCCCGTCGCTCTCCTTTTCGCTCCGTTCCGTTCCTTTGCTCTTCGACGACGGAACTCGCTATTGGCATAGGCTCGTCGAGACGGCCGTCGTCCGGCCGTAAGATCATTCGCGGCGAGCTCCTTCGCGGAAGGAGGCTCGGGGTCGAGAAAACGACAGCCACCGTCTCGTCGACAAAGGGCGACGGGAGACGCGATCGCTCGATATCTCCCACTTCCCGTCTCTCCTCGCTTCGCCTCGCGCGGACTCGGAGAGACGATCCGGCGGAAATGAAAAAAATATTTTTTCTCGTCCAGCGAGGAGGCAGGGGGATCCGCGACGCGGCAAATCGGCAGCGCGATCTGTCGCTAATCCGGCCTCCGCAAAACGGTATCGGATTTTTCCGCCGTTTTGCGGCTCTGGCAAAAAAGGCGGAAAAATCGGCGCTCGCAAAAAATCCAGAGATACGCGAAGAGGCGCGCGCGACGGAGGACGAGGCGACCGGGGAACGGGGAGCGGGAGAACGTGGGACAGGGTCGCCGGGGGAGGGGAAAGCCGCGATCGGACGCGCCGACAAAAATTGTACGTAGTTCCCGGGCGACAATAATTGAAACGGCGCGTAACACCGTCCGAATCCTCGAAACCCATTTTATATTTTAATCGCGCCTCGATAGGCTCGTCGCGACCCTCTCGCGCGTTTTTTCGTCCCCGCTCGCGAGGGCGTGGACCGCCGATCGCTCCACTTTTCCGCGATCGCTCCGGCCATCGCCTCGTTCCGTCTCGTTTCCTCCCGGCCCGATCCGTCTCGTCCCTTCGATTTTCCTCGACTCCTGTCTGCCTTCGCCCTCTGCCCTCCGACGGCGAGTCTCTGCTTCCTCCCACCGCGCTGCCGCTTTGCCGATTACCGTGGAATCCACGGAAATTTCGTCGCGTGAACTTGACAAACGGGAACGATGCACCGGGAAACCTCGGGTGATCGAGAAGCAACGAGAAAAGCTTCGTATTTATATTTGCACAGCGTAGAGATTTAGTTCGAAAGAGCTCGCGTACCTCGAGGTCAGTTATAAATAATCGTTGGCGCCAAAGATCGCTTGGTAATTTATGGCTCGTTCGACGCCAGTTTTTCGTCGATTAAACTAAACTAGCGTCCTTCGAGCGAAGCGGCCCCCCTCCTATTCCTCCGTCTTCGACTCCTTCTCCTCCTTCTCCATCTTCGAGGGTCTCTCGCTGCCGCGTCACCCTTCACCCCGGCAAACGATTCGTTCCGGCTCACCCCCGCCCATCCTCCCGAATATTTGGCGCGGTCAAAAAACCCAAAAAAAGGAAGCCGCTCTCGCGAATCCGCGACACATCGAACGAGACCCTCCGGTCGAGAAGAAAGGGAAGCTCGGAACGTGCTAGCTGGAAGTCGATGACGAAAGGCGCTTTGAAATCGATGGAAAGGCTTCCGACGTTGCGCTATAGTCGCTTCGGCAGCGCTGGTTGAGAAATCCCGTGCGCGTAATTGCATTAATAAATATTTACGCCCGTTCGCGTTTCCCGGTAATTTATTATTTCTGCGCAATATTATATCCATCCATATATTTGTCTCGAGGTCGACCGCGCGTGGGCGAACGCCCCGCGAGAGGTCGATCGCGAGATCCGACGCTTTCGGCGAAAATTTCGACCTCGCTGCGGCAAGAGCGCGTCGACTGATCGGCCGTTTTCTTTTTTCTGTTGCAGGTGAGTACACGGACGGTGGAGGAAATATGCGGAAAAAAGGAGAGAAAGGAAGGAAGGAAGGAGTAGGTTAGCGCGAATCGACGCTCTCGATCGCGTCCCTCCGACGTTCCCGCGAAGAGAGCCGAGATTAAAGGGGAGCGCGAATTCCAACCGCAGAGGTAAATTCGCGCGTCTTCCCGGGAAGCCGGGGAAAAGTGGTCCCAAGAGGACGAGAGGGAGGGAGGGAGGGTGGGGGAGAGAGAGGAACGTCGCCGCGCTCGCTCCTCACGGACGGGCGAGAGAAGAAAGGGATTAGAGGGAAGTTTACGTTCCGGATTAAAATCGATCGTAATCGTAAAGGTTTTATCGCGACGGGACGAGCGGCTACGTATCCGTCTATCTATCTACCGACCTATCTACCCATCTGCCTATCCACCCATCCACCTATCTATCCATCTACCCATCTACCTCCACCTACCTACGTACCTGCCTACCTTTCGACCGACCGACATTATTTACGATTTTTAATATGCGAAGAATCGTCCCCGGCAGCCCATTCGCTCGTCCATCCGCTCGGCGCGGATATGAATAAACATTAAATTCCTCGTTACTCCTTTTAATAACTTTTTATACTTCATATTTTATTAATGCAAGACATTCCGATCGGGCCCGCTGCGGCAGTGGATTGCGCAACGTGATTTGCGTTTCAATAACGCGTACGTACTCGAGACTCGGTCTTTTCTTCCTTCCCTCCGTCCCCCTCTGCCTCCTCCTCCTCCTCCTCCTCCACCGCGTCGCTCTGGCATTCCCTCTCCTACTCTCTCTCTCTCTCTCCCTCGCGCGCGCGCTCGCGTGCGAGCTCACGGAGATGCGCCTGGAAGAAGAACGGCAAATCGCCGCGTTACCGCGAAGCGGTAAAACTTTATGTATTTATTATCGAGCGATAACGAACGAATGACGTCTCCCGACGTTATGTCATGGCTCGAATCTCTCTCCGGTGCACCTCCGGACGGAGGACGATCGCGTCGAGAGAGCGACGAAACACCCACGAGAGACGGCGACGACTGCTCGTCCTTCCATCGGACTCTGCAAGTGGCCCCGGGAGGGCGAACGCCCCTTCCGGCAATTCGTTCGTCCCGAACGCGATCGTTTCGAATCGTTTCGCGAGTTACGCGATTCCGCTTGGAAACGTTTATCGCGCATCCACGAGTATCTTTGCCCAGGCCGGGCGACTCGAGGGCCGATCGGCCGTAGATCGGCGTCGAGAGTCGATTCGTGACGTGGGCGGCAATTTGGCCGGATTTCGAGGGAAGTCGATCGTTTCGCGGGGCTGACGCGTAACGAGATTCGCGGGCTCCCGAGTCTCGCGAGGAAAAGCGCCGAGCGGCGAGTCCAACGAAGCCTGGAGAACGGCAAAGAGGGACCGAAAGAGCGATCGAAAGGGCCGTCGGTTGGACGAGGACGCGGATGGCGCGGAGGACGCGGAGGAAGCGGAGAAAGCGGAGGAGGGGGCAGAAGCGGCCTAACTGTATTGGCCCTGCACGGTGGCTGGATTTTAATCGAAGCGCAACGTATAAAGTTGCTGAAAATCAGATTATCCCTGCTAGCCGTGTAGCTCTCGTCCTCCGCTTCCTCCTCCTCCTCCTCTTCCGCCTCCTCCTGCCGGCGCATCGCTCGCCCTTTCCCTCCCGAATCTCTGCTTTCCGGTTGGCCGCGACTGCGAACCATTTTTTATTCGCGAGTTTTTTATCTCGCGGATTTTTATTGATTCCTGCGAATCAAACGCTTCGCCCTAGAGGGATGCGCCTCGGCACGGCTCGGCTCTTCCGCTCGGCTCGAGTCCCTCTCGCCGCGACTCTGCCGCGATTCTCTCGCGACACTCCCGTGCCCGTCCGATCGGGCCCTCGATCTACCGTCCCACCGGGCTCGTTCCTCTCCTCGCGGAGCCATCGGCTCGTCTTCGAGATCCGTCTCGAATCCCTCGAGACGCCGCGGTCTCGCGCCGATTACGATCCCGGCCAACGAGCCAACGGACTTCCATTGCCTCCTCTTCGTCGACGCGTCGCGTCCGCCGTCGGGCTCGCTCCGCTCCTGGAACGACCGAAGTATCGAGCGACCCTGTCTCGCCGGACACCGGGGGCCAATTGCCCGCTCGCCGACAATTTCCCTCGCGAAGGTCTCCCCCGATAGCGATCGGCTCGAGTCTCGCGTCTCGCCCGCGGCAAATCGGGAGAACGTTTCGTCGGAGCAGCCGAGGAAGCTTCTCTCTCCGCTCGAACGGAAAATCCCAGCATTCTTTTCGTTCCTTCGAGCGGTAATAAGCTCGCGAGAAGTCGCCTCGTAAACGTCGCGCGACACGGGGAGCACTCGCGCCTCTTCCCGCCGCCTTTCTCGGCTCGAAAGAGCCGGTAACGAGACCCTCGGTTCGCTCGCTCGAGGCTCCAAATAAAGTTCCGCTCGACGAGCGATGAGACTCTTCGAACCTTGAATCGACCTCCTCCTATCTCTCCTCCCTTCCGTCCCTCCGTTCCCGCGTCGCGACCCCCTCTCGGCTACCCTCCACGGTCTTCCGCGACGCCCGAGAGCCGAACCGAACGACGTCCGACTCGTGTCTTCCACGATTGGGACTTTCGCTCCGATGTCCCCCGCGATTGGCCCCTTACCCGACGAAACGATGGGGAAACCGAGAGATCGAGATCCGTGCCTTCGTTCCCCTCCGCACCGTTTTCTCCCGAGAAGCGTTGAACGACGGGGAGAAGGAGAGAAGACGGTCCTTCGAAGGGAGAACGAGGAGGGACGAGGACTCGGTCCGCGACGGAAAGGTACGAGGAGAAACGCCGGAAGAGAACAAACCGCGCGGGTGGGAGCTGCGGAAACCTCGCGCGAGAACGGTACGATATTATTTTTAATAACGACCGCCGAGAAGCGGAGACCCGCTTGCCATTACGTTGCGCGGTAAATAATAAACGTTTATAAGGCCTTGGAAGTTATTATACAATATATACGTTCGTATACGCCCGATGCCATTACGGGTATCGTATATTATTAATGCAGCGGTGCTCAACCGACCTCCCACGGATGCCGTAGTCGCCGTTGCCGTCGTCGTAGCCGTCGTCGTCCCCTCGCCCTACGCCCTTCGCCCTCGACCTTCCGCTTCCCCGGTTTGGCCGTTCGTCGCGCGTAACCCCAACAAAAGAGGGACGACGCGCGCTCGATCGCTCGAAAACGACGAAAGTTCCGCGCGGGAACCGCGGCGCCGCGACACCTTGGACGCGCGTCTACCGAGACGGGAAGGCCTCGAGGGCGCGGCGCGTCCAACGATTCGTCGATCGAATGGAATGGAAAATACCCGTCCAAGAGGCTCCGCGCGAAGCGGCCCTCGGAGCGCGAGCTCTCGTCTCGCGCGAAGACTCGATCTCTTCGACGGACGATCCAACGTTTCGTCGCGACGAGCGCGAAGAATCGCGATGGCGCGGGGAGCGACGGACGGGCACGCTTCCGAGTCGTTTTTTCTCGTCTCGCGATCCGCGGATGCCGCGACGTCGGTGCAGCGGGCAGCTCTCGCCCTCCGATTCTCCGAGAGGGCGCGTCTCGCGGAGGAAGCTGAGGAAGCAGAGGTGCTCCCTCCATCCGGAAAGTGTAACTGTAAATTTTGGTACGGTCGTACCGAGAGGCTAATTGCGCAGTTACTTCGTCGAGATAAGGCTCGGCTCTCATGGCCGCTCTCGGCGGAGATGGAGATTAGGCGAATTATTATTTTACGCGTAGTATCGTACCGGGACGATAGCGCAACTTAAGTTTCGTATCAATATTTATTGTAAACGATAAGATTAAAAGGAATTTGTTAATGCGCGCCTCGTATTTATATTGTTACGTCAGGCGGCGGCAGCTCGGGCCGAGCGAGACGCGGCGCGCTTCTCGTATCGAACGAGAGCGAACGAGACGCGGTTCTCATCCTCGATCCGGGCCCTCTCCTTGCCCGCGTGTCGATTTCCTCGCGCGGGAGGCCGTCTCCGTCGTGGGCGCTTTGACCCGGGGAATCGGGGAGAACTCTCGCCGGACGCTCGCCGGACGCTCGCCGGATGCTCGGCACGGAGAACCGCCGACGGCACATATTTCTTACCGCGAAAATAAAAGTACGGCGCGAGAAAATGGCCAGGTACTCTTGATACGGCCATAAAACATCGAACCGTGCGGCATTATTAATAAACCGTATAGTGCTTTATCGCGGTAACTATAGCCGATTCGCGGTGACGCGCGCCGTGGTGCGAGAGGGAGGGTGAGAGAGAAAGGGAGACGCGAAGGTGAAACGTGGGTTGGAGCGAGCACGAGTTCACCGATGAAATTAGCGGAAAGAGTCGGAAGGAGGAAGGAAAAAGGACGGAGGATGGAGAAAAGGAAGGGGACCGAGCACGTACGGTCTTTATCCTCCGGGTGGCCAGGGCTCGGATCGCGTAGCGCAGGGTGTCGAGTGTCGAGCGTCGGGCGTCGAGTGTCGACAAAGCCCGTCAATCGAGTTCGATTCTAATTAAAGATTGCCCGTCCACGCGATCGGGACTCGCGTCTTAACGAGGATAATTTTCCGGGAAGTAAGCAAAAGGAGGAAGGAGGGGAAAAGGAAGAAAGCGTTGGCGGGAGGGGGAGGGGAGGGGGAGAAGAGAAGAGAGGGATGGAGGGAGGGGGGGGGGGTCAGAAGGGAGGAGGAGAAAAAAAGGCGGAGGATCGACCGTACTCCCGGTGCTTTTTCATCGGCGAGGAACTTCATCCGGCGGATTAAAAAGAGTCTCGGGTCGGCAATAACGAGGCGCTTATCGATCGATAATAATTTAATGATAGTTATTCTCGACCGGGCTGTTATTTCTCTCGAGGCGCGCCCCGGGTAAAATATTTTTGTTTCGTTCTGGTCGCCGACTGGAAAGTCGATTCGTCACGACCTCCGCGTAGAAAATATGCTACTTCATTCTCGACGGCGGAGAAACCCAGGGCCGGCGGAGCTGCTCCGCGGAGGGACTGCGAGCGTTGGCCGTCCGCGAGGGAGAGAACGGGACAAAGGATCGAGCCGAGAGAGATCGAGATCGAGCTCAAGAGAGAGAGAGAGAGATCGCGGCAGGGAGGAAGAAAGGTTTTCAGCTGCGCTCCTACGTACGCTCGTGGCATGCGCCGTCCGCTGTGTGCGTACGCGCGCCTCGGTACTTATATATAGAATTAAATATACGATACATTATTCATTTTAAGTTCTTTCTCCTTGCTTGTCCGGAGATCGTATGTATTACGCGCACACGGACCTTCTCTCTCTTTTGCCTCTCCTCTCCTCTCCTCTCTTCTTCTCCTCGTCGTCCTCTTCCTCCTCCACCTCCTCCTCCACCTCCTCCTCCACCTCCTCCACCGCAGCTCTTCCTCCTCTGCTGCTCTCGACGATCGTTCACGGACGCGAGCTCACGCCTACCGGCGATCCTCGCGCTTAGAGCCGCACCGTCGAAACTCGCGCGCACTCGCGAGCTCGCGGGCTCACGGTTATAACTTTTTATTTTAAAGATGGCAGCGACTCATTTGCAATTCTATGCCGGACGTCGATACGCCTGATTTATCGTTACCATACTTACACCGAACCGGCGCGCTTCTGCCGCAATTTATATCGAGAGAATACCTCGATACTCCGATACCCGCCCGTTCGTCTCCTTGGCCAAGTTTTTACGTCGCCGCGAGTTATCGCTTCTCGGGGGATTCGACCGGATATTCCTCCTTCCGGAAGAGTGGCTCTCGCGGAGTCTCCTCCGCCTCCTCCTTTCCATCCGGCGGATCGGAATCGGGAGCGGAACCGGTGCCCGAAAGACGGGAGATTTTTCGACGCGGTCGAAGACGAGGTCGACCGCCGACCCCCGCGGCGTCTCGCTCGAACCAAAGCGCGAGCAGCGAATCCTCGGGGAGAGCGCCGCGAGAAGAGGGCTCGAGTCTCTCGGAGGTATCGGCCGTTAGGGATCGAGGTGATCCTCAACCGCGCGGAGCGAAAGGTGCATTTAGCGGGGAATAATATCGACCTTGATCGACGTTCGTGGATCGAGCAAACGCTAACTCATAAGAGAAGTAGATCGTAAAAAAGTCGGCAATAAAAATGGTAATGCAGAGAGTAATACGCGCATAATACCGGCCATTATCCACGCGCGCCTTCCTTTATTATCTTCTTTATACTCGATACAGGACGGATCGTAAAGATCGCGGCAATAAAAAGTATTATTTTGTACGGAGTTATATATATATATATATTTATATATGTATGTATATATATATATATATATATATATATATATATATATGTATGTATGTATATACGTTAGGACGTAGCTACGTGCGCGTCGCAAACCCGGCGAATGCGACCAACGCTGGCCCTCCGAGCTCGACCTCGCTCTCTCCCACGGAACCGACTTAACGAACGTATTTTAATTGCGAAGCTCCGCTGCCGTCAGATAAAAAGTTTTATTTTCAATGAAATACTAATTACGTTTGGTAAGGCGACGACGACGACGATGCCGGGGAAGCTGGGAACGGCGAGCGGCGCCGGCCGGGCTCTCCTCGCGGGGTGGGATAATTAAGCAACGAAACGAGTCCAGCGACAAGTTCACCGAGTTTGTCAACGATCGAGTTTCCTCCTCGTCGAAGGAGGAAGGTGCGAGGGGCGGGAGGACGAGGAAGACAGGGGGGCGTCGCGAAATCGTCCAACCGCGAGAAACGAGCGGCGAAAGACTTTGAACGGCGATCGAACGATCGTCGAGCGCGAGCACCTCTCTCGCGAACCGTCCCGTTCGACGCGGGACCGCCCCGATTCGCGCCAATTCGCGCTATTGTTTGACTTATCGGCCTCCGCCACGTGCTTTACATAATGGTAGTGTCGAAAATGCGGTTTAACGATATCTAAACACGAGTACTCGGCCGTTTTAACTGGAAACCCTGCACGGCCGCATCGGCCGAGAGCGTACAGACCGTGCAGAGTGAACAGAGCGAACAGAGCGAACAGCCCGAACAGAGCGAACGGAGCGAACAGAGGGAAAAGAGAGAAGAGCGGGAACGCTCGTCGCGTTTTCCACCGGCGAAATCCCCCTCGGGAAAGAGGAGCCCAAACTATGTACAATGTATCCCTCTCCGCCCCGCTAGCCCTCTCTCTCTCTCTCTCCATCTCTCCATCTATCCATCTATCTATCCATCTCTCTCGCTGCCTTCGGGCTGCGAGCTGCGAGCCGCGAATCTCGGGGAAGGGGAGGACGAAAGGGTCGGGGACGAAATCGGGAATGGGAACGCATCGTTTTCAGCGATGTGCTGCGAGAAGCAGATATCGGTTTACATCCGAACAATTGCTGCCTTCTACCGGCCCCAAAACGTTATGCTAATTGGTTCGGAGTCCGCGGGACAGCACGCGAGGGTAGCTCTAGTCCGATGCCTCTCTTTCTCTCCTCCTCTCCTCCTCTCCCCGTCTTCCAACGGCTCTTTTCGCAGTCTCTTCGGTTCCGACGCATCGACCGAGATTCCTCCCGAAGGAGTCGTCGTCCTTCCCGAGTTATCCGCGAGGACGGTGCGAGCCGACCGATCGCCCGCGCTTCCGTCATCCCGCGAATGCCAACAATCCCGTTATTTATCACCTCGGCCAGCACTTTTACGATAATTCGAACGGCGCGATCGTAAAGACGACTACGACGTCTCTGCGACGCGGTAACGGCCCTGGATGGCCACGTTTATGAATTATTAAATTACATCGCGATACGAGCTAAATAAATATTCATGTTATCGTTATTCCCACGTATTAATATCGACGGGAAATTGCTCGGACGCCCCGTTCCCTTCTTCTCTACGAGAGTCGCGCAACTCGACCGGAAGTCCATCGAATCGCCCGATCGAGCGCTTCTCTCGCTGGGTGTGCCCCACTTTTCGAAAACCAACCGAATTCTTGGCCGTCGCAGGTTCGCGGAGGAGGGAAGAGAAGAGCAGAAGGAGGAGAAGAAGGAGCAGGAGGTATCGTTTCGAATTTTTCGTCGATTCAAACGTTCCGTCGCACCGACTAGATTCGCAGTCGTCCTAATCGCAGCTATCGCGGATGCCGGACAGCCACGGTTTGGTTTTACGCAAATCTCGAATCCAAACGTTGACGTTTCTTTCGTCCGACCGTCCCTCCGAGTGGACCGGTCAACGAAGGACCCGAACGACCTCTCGCTGAGGGGACGGAGCTCGGCGAACGGGTTGCGACTGACGTTAATAAGGGGTAGGACGCAACGGAGAAATGGTGGTCGAGAGAAAGAAGGACGATGCCGAGGATGAAAAATAATAGCCACCTTTTCCTCGTCGCGGCGTCGCCGTTTATTTCGAATAGCGTGCGCGCGTTAGGTAGCCCGGGCCACTTAGCCGCCGGCGTGGTAACGAAATCCGCGAGGAAAATCGACAGCTTCGAGCGGAGATATCGCCCCTCGCTGCCTTCTCCGCCTCGTTGTTCTCGTTGGCCGGCCAAAAAAAATTGACAAGTCGAATCGAATCTTCCCATCGGAAAGTAGCCTCGGAGAAACCGAGCCGTCGGCCGTTGCGGCGATCGACGGCCGGGCGACGGCGGCCCGACGGTAGAGCGACGGCCGAGCCGATTTCGAGTCGATTCGCGAATCCTCCTTATCTTCCTTCTCGAGTCGACCTTCGCTCTTGCCGCAACGACTCGACACGCGACTAGAGATGTGCTCGTAAACCGGTCGGAAGCCGGACCGAGAGGAAATCGACGTCTTCTTCCGTCTTCTTTCTACCGTGCAGTCAAAAGAATCGAGAAACTAGGTGGAAAAAAGTAACTCGAGAACCATTCGTCTTGCAATTAGAGAAAAATGTTATATACGAAAGTGTCACAGTATCGTGTAAGGAATGAAAGTGCAATACTTATTTTTTATTTGTTATATCTTTTCAATGTCACTTCAAAGTCAGCTTCGTTTTTCACGAGAACGAAATTTTATATTTTTCTACAAAAGCGTTGCTACTGCTACCCGTAGAGGATGAAAAGTCAAATGATGTAGCCGAAACTGTTTAAAGTGCTCTATTACTTATTAAATATTGAGGACCGGCAATGTGTTTAACTATGTCTTTACAGCTGGCCTCTAGAACTACGTCCTATATCGTACGGTACTTTCACGAAATCCGGGAAATTGTAGACCGCGCGCCCACTTTCAAGGTAAATTCACCAAGTGGTACACTCCGATTGTGATGAAGTTTTGCATAAACATTTAGCAGACCTGCCTAAGAAGATAGCTGTAATTCGTTCGCACCCGTTTTCAATTTTAAGGCTAGAGGAATTTTGTTAACCGACACCTAACCCACACAGGTAGGACAGGCAGGAGACTGCCAGGATAGGCAGGATAGGCAGGATAGGTAGGACAGACAGGACAGGCAGACGAGAGGCAAGAGACAGGACATAGGCAGACTAAATAGACAGGATAGACAGGATAGACATCATAGACAGGACAGAGGGGACAGACGGGACAGGCAGGGTAGGCAGAGCAAAGGTAGGACATGCAGTTCTCTGAGCTGGTTTAAACCGGTTTGATCCGAATCAAAGAACTTTAAAGCATTTTGAAGTTTTCCTTCTACTAATCAAGCCGGATGACACCGGTTCAAACCGCGTCAGAGAACATTGTAAAATTTTGGAAATTTCTGTCCGGTCCTGCCTTTCCTCATCTGCCTATCCTGTCTCTCCTGCTTGTCCTGCCCATCATGCCCATTTTTTCAAAAACAATTTCCGAGAAAATTAATAGAGATAACTCTCCGGCGTCTTGAAGGTCACTTGAAGGTCGAAATATGTGCTTGCAAGCTCAAGCGTGTTTGCTCAAGTTAAAAGCTCACGCGGATTTTGGCAAAATTTCGGGACAAACCCGGCAAAACGGCTCAAAAGCTTAACACCTGCGGGCTCGTAGCTCGGAGGCTCATTTTTCGTGGAGCAAATTTGGAATTTAGTCGAAATTTGGATTGAGCTTTTAGTTCAAGCGATCACGAGTGAGCTTGCAAGCTCGGTTGTCGTCGCTCAAGCTAACATCTCACTCGAATACGAAAAAATTTCGCGAAACCCTCGGAAAAATGGCTCAAAAGCTCAACACCTGCACGGTCAATTCCAGCTGTATTCTTTGATACGCGTAATAAATATCTATGCAAAGTTTCATCGAAATCGGAGTGTATCACTTCCCGAACTTCCCTTGTGAGACTCGACAGCCGGACTGTGTTACATGAACTGTAGAAAGGCATAACAACAAAAGCTGCAGATAGGCGCAGCCAATTTTTCCAGCAATTACTTTCATATAGTTTAAACTAAATATCTTTAAAGTTTCCACAGGGTGCTTTAGGGTGTTATTTGGTTTTTCAATTTTCAAGTTGGCGATGTAACCCCAAAATCATGTGCTTAAAGAAACCTCCAAAAATTCTTGAAAAGATAATTTTTTGAGAAATTCATTATGGTTACTTTAACATTAACCGATGATGATGAACTGTACAAAATATAAATGGTCTCAAAAAATTATTAATTGCTGTAATAGCATTTCCTTTCAAGTGAAACATTTGTACGATTTTGCAGCGTTGCAATTCGGTCTTTTTGAGCAGCGATTTTTGCACTTAGATGGTAGAAAAACCAATTATTCTTCCTGTCATTGGTCTCGGAATTGTTATTCCTGTCATCGGTCTCGGCATACATTTTAAATAGAGATGAAATTATTAAAAATCCATTCCCTGAGATGATTTTTTTCACCAAGATTATCCATTTGGTTTCGCTGTGGAGCGGCGGGAGAAGAAAATGAAACTATAACGTGCTCGCAGTCGGTCAATCGGCCGAATCGCATTGTGTCGTGTCGTTTCCGGCACACGGGAGGCGTGTACCGTCCAAGTCCGCGGCGAGCCGAGCTCGTTCTCCGAGATCTCCGGGCGAGCGAAAGTGATATTACGAGCGTCGCGAGAGAACCTCGAAAATACCGTCCGGCAGGTCCGCGCTGCCGATCGTACGGCTCTCGTCGCTCGCCGGACTCGCAATACCAGCGGCAATCGTAATGCTAAAAATAATAATAATAATAATATAAGTAATAGCAATAGTAATAGCAATAACAATAACAACGGCAATAATAACGCTCATAATAATAGTAATAATAATAACAATGACGGTAATAACGACAGAGCGTTATTGCGCGTAATAATTTTCAACGGCGTAATCGTTAAGAAAGGACGTCCCAGGGTAACTGCGTCTATAATCGTTATCGTTACGGTTTACGCCGGTAGCTTCCCTCCGTTTTTCCTTTCTCTTCTCCGTCTCCCTTTCTCTCTCTCTCGCGCTCTCTCTCTCTCTCTCTCTCTGCCCGTCTCGTTTCACGAGGTTTTCTCTATCTTTTCTCGTTGCGCGGCCGATTCTCGCTCCGACGTTTATCGAGCGCTTTCCGTCGCTCGACTTGCGTCGGGGCGGTTCTCAAGGGGGAACATCGGGAAAGCGACGAACAAGATCGAAGTCGTCTCGATCGTCTCGATCGTCTCGATCGTTTCGATCGTCTCCATGACAATTTATCCGACGCACCGCGCCGTTAAACGCACCCTCGGGAATCCGTCATCTTCGCAGCCTCTCGACGATCGACAAACACGAATCTCGCGCTCTCGTCGCGGCAACTCGACCCGATGATTTCTCAAAGGGGGGCGCACGGAAGAAGTGAGGGCAGGTTTCGGCGGTCGAGATCGAAGAAGAGGCCGGATGATTCCTCGACGATGCTTCGAGGATTCGAGGGTCCGAGGAGAAGCGTCCGGGGGACGGCCGAGGGTGGTGGCTCGCGCACTCGAAAGAGAGCATTAGTTTCAACGATTATTAGAGTTAGTTCTAGCCGAATGAGTTTCATAAATGCCCGGGGAAAACTCGGAGCGTATACTTGCATTTGTACGGTCAGAGGGCGACGGGGAGGGAGAGGGCGAGAGAAAAGGAGCGACGGAGAGAGAGAGAGAGAGAGGGAGAAAGAAGGAAAGGGGGGAAAGAGAGCGGCGGCATTCGCGGAGGCAAAGTATCCGTCGTCGTTCCGCTTCGTCCCCAGGGGTTGGGCGCAGGCCCCCTTCCATTCTTTCTATCCTCCCGCCCGCCTGCCCGCTCCCCCCGTTCCCCCCCGTTCCACCCCCGGCCTCCTTCGCTCCGTTCCCCCTCGCCGCACCGAGTCCTCTTCCCCTCGGCAGTGCTCTCCGCTCGGCCTCCTATTATTATTATTTTTTATCACAATATTTGCTTTTCCCACATTCTGTTTTATGTTAATGGTCGCTCCCTGGCTCCCTTCCCCCTACTCTTCCGCGCTCCTTTTTCTCAGTGGTTCCCGCTTCGTATGCATGGCCTCGGGGAACTTTTAGCATTTTGTCTCGAATTTAAAAAGTTTTTCCGCCGCTTCCACTCTCCCCCATCGCCCCTCCGACCCCCTCGCGCCAAACCCTTCGTTCTCTTCTACGTCCTCGCTCCCACCCGCTCCCCTCGCCCCCGTCTCCGCCTCCTTCTCCTTCTCCTTCTCCTTCTCCCGTTTCCTCGTCCCTTCTTTTCTCGACACCTCCGCGCTCCTTCTCCTCTTTCCTATTTACCGTTCGTCGTTCGTTCGGCTCCCGAGCGATTTTCCCGCGCACGTGGAATCGGAAGACTCGCAACGATTCCGCCTCGTCGATCGCTCCCGCGCGATCGAGCCGCCGACTCGGTTCGACGTTTCTTCGTTGTTTTCCTGCGATCGGTCGCGCGAGCCGGACGCGGAGGGGCGAGCACGAGGAGCTCGAGGAAGGCGGCAAGGGGACGCGAAGGTGGAACCGAGCAGGGATTCCGCGCGACCCGAAGGAAACCGCGAGGCTGCGATGACCGGAGCGGGGGAGCACGCGACCGTCGGAGGAATCGTGCACCGGGAAGTTTGGTAAAAGTGATTCGACTTGGAATCGATTGGAGGAAAGACGCGCCGCGAGACGGAAGCCGAGAGCCGGGAACCGAGCGCTCTGTCGTTTGTATCGAAGAACCGAGACACTCGCGAAAGCTGGAGGAGGAATGGGAGGACGGAAAAGCGAAGGAGGAGAAGACGCCTGCAAGGGCGTAGTTTCTCCAGCCCGAAATCCATAAGTTAAGAATTTTTCGCGGAGTGGAAAAGTTTCGAATAATATAGCGTTCGGTCCCCGCATCCGGGCTTTCGAGCGAAGTTTCGTAATATATTACGCGTTTCTCTGGCTCGTCGCGGCTTTAACGGCGCACGGAGCCCAGGAACAAATTGGAATTTTTACGTCCGAAAGTCGGTCGCCCCTTTGCAGCCGCGATCGTTACGCCGCGGTTTTCCCCTGTAGCGGGATTCGCGACTAGGCGAGACTCTCGCCCGCTTATCGTCCTTCCTCGAGACCGTGAGAGACGGGCTGACCCCTCGAAGACGTTTCGCGGCCTTCTCCCCGAACTTCCAGTCCTCCCTGGTCTCCTTCTCGAAGCGAGAGGGAGCACGGTCCTCGTCCTCGTCCTCGTCCTCATCCCCGTCGGTGAAACCGTCGGTCCCCTTCGAACGGGTGCACGGGAAATCAGTCTCGCGGCTCGGCAAAAAATGGCCGCTTTATCGGCTCGATATCGATCGATCCCTAGTCGCGCATCGGGCTCTCGCGAAATATAAAAAAAAGCAAGGGAAAGGGTGAGAGGGTGAGGGGGTTGGGGGAGAGAGAGAGAGAGTGAAAACGGGAGAGAGAAAGAGAGAATGATGGAAAGAAGAGAGACAGGAGGAGAGAGAGAGAGAGAGAGAGAGAGAGTGAGTAGAATAGAATTCCTCGTATCCCCGCTCCATAACTTTTGACGAGTTTCAGCGAGTCGAAACCGTGGCGAGATGTGGATATAATTTTATCCAGTTTTTTATTGCGGACATGTTGAACTGGTAAGGGCTTCGATAGCGGCAGCTGAATCGGAAATATTGCCCATAAATATCGGAGATACCCACCCACTCGCGTGTAACTTGACGCACGTGCAGGCCCGCGTACGTACGCGCGATCTCGGCTGTGTGCCTCCGCGGCTTCCTACACAGACGCGATGCGATCCGCTCGTCCCTTCGCCCCCTCCTCCTCTCTCCTCCACTCACCTCCTCCTCCTCCTCTCTCTCTCTCTCTCTCTCTCTCTCTCCTCCTCCCACCGATCGCCCTATCCGCGTACCTGCAGATAACCGATTCGTATCGTCAATCCTGGATATCCTATAGGCCCAACGCCGCCGGTGCCACCGCTGCCGCCACCACCGCCGCCGCCGCCACCGCCTCCACCGCCTCCACAGCCTCCACCGCCTCCCGTATCTATCCGCGCTGGTTCTATCGCCAAATGGATTTTTTTCAAAATCGTGAAAGCGCTCCTGTCTCTTCCCCTTTGCCGCCTCGCCGCCTCGTCGCCGCCTCGCCACCTCTGCCTGCCGCTTGCCGCCTGCCGCCTGCCGCCTGCCGCTCTACCCTCCTCGCTCTCGCCCTTTGTCCCTCTCCTTCCCTCCCCCTCCTCGCCCCTCTGCCCGGTCCCTCTTTCCCCGAACCCTCCGACTCCCCATCTCCGGCCCGCGTCCCACCGTTTCGACCGCAGTTACGCTGGAAAAAATGTTTCAAATTCCTCGAATCGTCGCGATTAGTTTCCGTCTCGATTGCTCGGCCGCTCTTCCTCGTCCCAGGACGCATCGCAGCCTCGCGGTCTCGCGGGTTCGCGCCTCGGCTCGAGGGCACGCTCCGAGAGAGACCCGAGGCGAATATCGGCGGTTTCTTCGAGGCGAGGGATCGATGATCGATGATCTAGGATCGAAGGCCCTGCGCTACGGGGAGGCAGCGCGAGGCTCCCCCTCGGCGCGACGGAACCGGCACGCGACTCGCGTGAATCGTCCGGAGCGATTCTTCGGCCGGCCACGGCCGTCGCGGTTTGTCGCAATTTGTCGCGGTTTGTCGCGCGTCGCCGCGGTTTTTCGCTCTCGGCGAGACCGACAGGGACGAGGAGAGCCCGGATGAGCTCGAAACGCGCGGCAAAAAGTAAAGTGGCTCGTTGATTGGCCGTGCCGAAAAGCGAGAAAGTAAAATAATCGCGGAGGACGTAGCAACTGGATCGGTGGGTCGGGGGTTCGCTCGGCAAAGGGAGATAGGAATAAAGGAGTCTCCGCATTATTTTAAACGCGGACCCGGAGCGTTTTCTCTCTCTTCTCCTCGCGGCCTCTTTTCGCTCGGTCTTTTTCCCTCCGTCTCTCTCTCTCTCTCTCTCCCTTTCGCTCCCCTTTCTCCGTCTCTCTCCCTCTTTCTCGCTCTCTCCGGCGGCAGCTTCCCCGCTGGTTTTCGGCGCGTCGAATGGAGGACTCGCGAATCGGCACGCCGGAACAAACCGTCGAGAACGTCGCGCGCGCCAAAAGAGGCGGAGAAATTTTGCGAGGGGGCTCGCGAGGCGATGCCGCCGTTCTGTCGTGCTGCCGTGCCGCGGCGAACAAAAACGAGTCGCTCGTTCCTCTCGAGAGGGGAGGAGGACGCGCGAAGTCCGTGGCCCTCGCGCCACGTCTATTCGACGCTTCGACGCCTCCAATTTGAAGTTTTTCAAAACTTCCCGGCTTCTCGTATCTCGCGTCCTTTGCCCGGGCGAGCCGAGCGAGCTCGCCGTCCGGCCGAGCGGCCGTCGCGACGGTTTCTCCGCTCGCATGCTAAGTACGCCCTCGGATGGCGGCGTGATTAATTACCACGAAATAGGAGCCGACGTAGATTGATATATCGAGCGTTCTTGCAGCTTTCCCGTCGATTTACGGTCGCATCTACGGGTTATGACAATGGGGACGGAACAACGGCGGAGGGAAGGGCCGCCGTGTGCGGTTGTCGTCGACGCGTCGAGCCGTCGACCCGTCGACCGCGTCGACCGCGTCGAACCGTCGAACCGTCGGGATGGAACGGGAGAGTCTTCCGAGCCAAACGAGCTCGTCCGATGGGTGGCACCGTAGGGTGACTGCTCCGAGGGAGGCCGGCGACAGCCGCCAAGACGCGTCCGCCTCGTTGTCGAAAAGTCCTCGGCGGCGCGCCGCGGAGGAATTGAGGGTCGAGCGGCACGAAAGGAGGAAGCGAGACGGGCCATTCGCGCTTTTCGAACGGTAGCCCCGGGACGAAGGGTTCGCGACGAGGCGATCGGGCTTTCTCCTCCGCGCATTCGATCGAAGGAAACCCGTCGCGAGACTTTGGACCGCGAGCGTCGCTCTCTCGCGCACGAATTTCCGCTCGATGCGTTGCAAACAGCAATCGATCGATTAATTAAATAACGTGCACACAATTTTTAGCGAAGACACGGAAAGCACGAGGGGCGAGAGAGGAGGGGTTAACCGGTTCGGCTGCATCGACAGCGAAACCGCCGCCAGTGTCTCGTTCGGTTTCACCTCCGATTAGGAATTATTCAGGAAATTAATTGTGCGTGAAGTCTGCCGGCGTACCCCTCTTCGCCCGTTCTATCTTCCGCATTCCCCTTCCCTCCCTCATTCACTCCTTCCTTCCTTCCTTCCTTCCTTCCTTCCTTCCTTCCTTCCTTCCGTCCTTCCGTCCTTCCTTCCTTTCTCTCAGTCTTGATACTTCTCTCTTCACGTCTCTTTTCGACTTTTCGCTCCTCTCCTCCTCTCGCGTCTCATCTGCTGCTCCCTTTTCTCGATCCTCCCGATCTCCTGCTCTCCCCTGATCTCTCTCTCTCTCTCATCTCCCTCTTTACCCCTCGCCCCTTTCTCTCATTCTCTCTTTCCCTCTCTTCCTCTCTCCTTCTCTCCCTCTCTCCCCCAGGCCTCTCTTCTCTTCGCTTCTCTCCGAATCAAGTCACCCTCCCGCGTACCACTTCCGCGGGCTTCCATTCTCCGCAACCACCCACATACGCGCTTCCTCTGCCCCCGTGCCTACCCCCGACTCGGCGCGCGCCCGTCAGAAGTGGCACTCTTTTTTTCAATATCGTGCTTCTCGAGTCGCGTACGTCTCGAGGCTCGGAAAATATGACGCATCGAATATAAAAAAATACACAACGCTCGCTCCATTATTATTCTCCTGGAAGCGAAGTCTCTCCGCTCCCCACGGTTTACCTAATTCCTTCTCTCTCTTTCTCCGTCCCCCTTTCTCCCTCCGACCGCCCCTCTCTCTCTCTCACCGCTCCGCGCCTCTTTTCTCCCTCCTCCCCTCGCGATTCGCGAACGGCGGACGCGCTCGTGCTCCAGTCGACGGAGAACCGTGGAGTGCGGCTACTTTTCGAGGGTCGCAAAGAGAGCGCAAATCAATTTGTTCGATCGTCTCGACTCGCTCGATACGCTCGACACGCTCGAATCGCGGAGTCTGCCCGACCGTCGTCGACGAAGAGAGCGAGAGTGAGAGAGAGTGAGAATGAGCGAGCGGCCCGCAGAGGGGCAGAGGGAAAGAAGGACAGGGAAACGCGCGGATGCGCAGGGCAAAGGAGGGAGAGGGAACGAGCGAGGGTCGAGGCCTGGGGCTCCGCGCGGAACGAATTACACCTGCATGCGGGCGAATCGGGGCCGCGCTCTACTAATAATTGCCCTCATCTATTTATATTAATTATCGGCGATTAGCAATAGCAATTAATCGCATTATCGCTGAATCCCGCGCGGCGAAGTGCGCTCTCGGAATCGCGAGCGAATGCGCCGTCGCGCAGCTTTTCCGCGGCCGTTGTCAACGTTGCGGTGTCACTGTCGCTGACGTTGCCGTTTGTCGCGGCCGTTGCGATCGGTTTTGGCGTTGCCATTGCCGTTGCCTTAACCGATTCCGGGGTCGTTGCCGTTGTCGTTCCCGTTGTCGCCGACGGCCCTCGGCTCTCTCCGAGTGGACCGCTCTTCGCGCCGGAAGGGAGGCCGGGCTGCCGCGACTCCATCGACGAGCCGCCCTGCCTCGCGAGTAATTTACCGTTTTTGGTCGAATTACGCCACGGCCGAGCGCGTATTTGGGCGGTTCACCGTAATTTACGACGGAGCACCGCCGTCGACGGCTATCGTCGATCGAACGCGATCCAAAGGGCCGGCCGAAAGAAAGGAGGAGAGGTCCCGGTGGACTCCGTCTCGCGTGCCGGGAACCCTGAAGGAAAAGCGATGGCCGCGGACGGCGAGGGACCCGCGAGTTCGAGGCTGATCTTTCGCTCGGGCCTCGTTCCTCGACTCGCGCGAACGACGAACATTCGCGACGAATCCGCGCGGAGAGCGTATTCCGGGCATCGGCGGGGTCGGGGAGGGACGAGAGGCGCGAGAAGGGTCGGAGGGGGGCGAGTCGCTCGAGGGACGGGGGTGGAGGCTACAAAAAGCAACAGCTCGGCTTGCCGCATAATGGGGTTTTCATATTTTCGCCCGTGAATGGCATCGCGCATCGCTGAGTCGCGTAAATGGGAAGGTAGGTTTCGCGCGATGGTAGCTTTCGCGTAGAATGCAGTTGCAACTGCAACCGCGAATACAACGGCGGCATCGACAACGAGGACGACGACGACGACGACGACGACGTCAACGACGACACGCGGGTTGGGGGTGAGGAGGGAGGGGGAGAGGAGAGAACGAGAGCGTTCTCCCGCGAAGCTACTCGCGCGAACCGTTGGACGGGGAAACTCGGGGGAAGGGAGGCGCGATCGACGACTCGCGCGAGCGAGCGAGCGAGCGAACGAACGAAACAGCGCGCGTGCCGCGAATCCGCCGGCAGCCTCTGCAGTCTCGACGGCATTCGCGCTCTCTTCACTTCGGGCGGCCTTTCAACGTTTTTTGTATTTTAATCGTCTCCGTTTCCGCGAGATTCGTCGCGTCGCTCGCATTCGACTCGCTTTTTTATATTATCTCCCGCGATTGTAACGAAGCGAAACAGCCCCGACGGGGAAATTAGTGCTCGCACAACGGAACAAAGGAATTGGTCGACGGACGCGGGAAAGTTGGTCGGTATCGCGGTCGTTGCTGCCTTCTCGCTCGTAGAGGCAACCGTTTCCCGCAGCCGCCGTCGCGTCGGATCGGCACTTTTCAGGGATTCGAGGACGAGCGGCTCGCTCTTCTTCGTTCGGGGAGCTTCGACTCGTCGGTTCCGGCCGCGCGAGACTCGAACCCGGCCTAACCGTATTGTCGGTCGATACGTTGGAGTAGGATCTTCGGAGAGGTTGGCTAGACGAGCGCGTAAGGTATCTACCTTACGGTCCTTCCCCGACATCGTTGCGAGCAAAAGTCGGTAGCGACGGCGGCGGTAAATCGCGGATTGTACGGTGGTATTCGAGCGAGGAGGATCGGCCTCCCTCCTCCCCGTCCCTCTCTCTCGCTCCTCGAGCGTAGTTACCCTCGCGAGTTCCTTCCCCCTCCTCGCCGACTCCGCGGCCTCGTTGAGCTTCGCTCTCTCTCTCCCTATCGGTAAGCGTCGTCTAACGCGATTTGCATTTATATTAAAATATTAATACAACGCTTCGGATCTCGAGGCCAAGAATGCCGCCACCCGATGGCGCGGAAGATCCCGCGTAGGGACGGAAATCGTGCGAGAGGAGCGTCCGCTCCGACCGAGCGTATCGTGCCGGGCGGACGTTAATTCCGAGACGCAGGTACGTCTCGGATCGCCGTGCGCCGTGCGATGGCTGGTCGAGGATCGTGCGCGAGGACGTCTCGTACATGTGGCCGCGTAACGTCGTTTTGATTCTAGGTTAGGGCACCTAGGGGAACGACGGAGGGGCGCTTCGGCATGCCCGACCGCGCGCACTAGTGGCCCGCAGTCAGCTTCTCGAGCTCGCTCGAGACTTCCATACATATTCATAAATAAGATACTCGGTTTTTGCCCTCTCCGCTGATCTCCTTTCTCCCTTCCACCCTTCGACCCTTCCACCCTTCCGTCCCTCCAGCCTTCCTCCCGCCGTCCACCTGGCAAGGCAGCGGCTGGAAAGGCGAACCACCCCCGGCCTCCTCGTCCTCCTTCCCAGGCCGGGGCGAGCGCTCGGCCGCGAGAGCGCCCCGTGCTCGGCAAAGTGCCGGGAAAAAAGGGCGAGCCCCCCTCCTCGGCTCGAGAGAAGGAACGAACTCGTATTTGCATGGAATCTCCCCCCTTTCCCTTCCTCCTTCGCGTGCCACCTGCCCGCGCGAAATCGAGATGCACCCGACGCCTTCGAGCCCTCTCGTGCCGTTCCTCCGGCCAGCCGGCCGTCGAACCTGCGTTCGCTCGTGGCGACGGAATTTCGTCGCGGACGAGGAGCCGTCGACGGCGGTGGTGCACGGTTCCCCGGGCGGGAGCGGGACGCCGATCGGATCCTTCTCGGAACGGAATCGGCCGTCCGATCGGCTCCGCGGAAGAGGAGGCAACGGTCTCCGCTTTCTCACGGGGCCGACCCTCGTCGTTCCTTCCGCGTGTTCCCCGCTATCGGATAAGGCCGCGCTATTAATCTCGTTAATTATTAGACAAATTAACGCTCCCAATTATCGTTGCCGACTCTGCTTCGGGCTCCTCGTGTACCTCGGGGCTTCTGGCCGGAGACGCGCTCGCTGCCCCGAGCCGATGGCGTAACGACGATTATCGGAACGTTCGACGGTTCGCGGAACGAGGAGGACGGAGATTTATCGCGGGACCGTTGCTTCTCGAGGGCGACCGCGACGCCGCGCCGACGCGAAAACTTATCGTCCATGATCGGCGAACGGCCTCTCGGCCTCGCGGGATCGGCGGTCTCGGCGGACTCGGCGATCTCGACTTTCCGGCCGGCGCGGGCTTAATTGCGAGCGCTATCGGGATCTTCGTCCCGGTGATCTCGGAGGAACCGAGAGGCTCGCGTCGTCGGAGTCCACTCGCCGATCGCTGGTCGCCGGTCGTCGGCCGCCGATCGCGGTCGCGCCGGAGCGGGGGAGCGGCTGAAGCGCCCCCCGACCGAGATTCATTTTCGCAACATCTTCGATTCGTTTTCACGCAACGATGTCGTTCCTCTTTGCCATGCTAACGACCACCGTTGCCGGCAGATATGCAACGGCTTCGCATATTTGCGACTTAATTGCATTTTCGTATTCGCCGGAACGTCGAGGATCCCTCGTGCGCCGGCCGTCCCCGACAGTCCCCCAGTCTGCGCGATCTTCCCTGGCAAACTATGCGTATTCGCCAATTGGAAATTCAAAGTCGCCCTCGCGTCTCTAACGATCTCAACGATTCGCCGCGATCCCTTTGCCTCCGCGATTCGCGATTTGCCGCGAGCCCCTCTCCGGGCGTTCGGAGGTCTCGCGGGCACGCGGGCGGAGGGCGGCGACGATCCGGCTTCCTCGGCCAGGAAGATGGAACGTGTCGGACGCGCGAGAGGATACGAGTCTCATTTCCCGATTTCTCGGCGAAAGGTCGCGTTATTTCCGGCCCCCGCGGAAAACGAACTTTAATTCCCGGCTCCTGGATGCGCCGGAGAGTCGGTGCGCCGTTCGTTCGCGTCATCGGCCGATTCCCCTCGCGATTTGCCCCGACGCGACGCCATCGCTCTCCTTCGCACCCTTCTCCCGCGACTAATTGACGCAGCCCGGAAAATCAAGATGGCCGAGCTATTACGCTCTCAATCTCGCGTCCCCCTGAACCCCGGAGGCAGCCCAGCCGCCGAAAATAAATATATTCCGTGCCTAACCGTCTCGCACCCTCGCAGCCTGGCACACCCTCGCGCCCTCTCGGCCTCTCATCCTCCCGCCTTTCCATCTTCCCACCTCTCAACCTTTCAACCTTCCTGCCTTCGTGCCTCTGCAGCCGCTGGCCCTATCAACCTGCCGCAAACGCTCAGCTTCGAGCGCTCCGAAACGTCTTTCCGGGTCCTCTGCCGGTTCGCTCTTCCTTCCCGCGAAGCCGGCAGCAAAAGCCTAACCGACGATCGAGGCAAGCGCCGAGCGTTAAACGAAGAATCGCCGCTGCCGGCAAAACCGAAGAGAAGCCAGATGTGTGCATATGCACGTTGATTTCGCGAACGCGTCAAGCCTCGTCGCACCTCCGCGAACCGATCGACCGAAAGCGCGCGACCGTCTCGCGCGGCGAGTATTACAGAGTCATGGCGGCGCATTGAAAATTCCATTTTACAAAATTTGTTAGCCGCCAGCGGAAAAAATACAACCACCGTCGGTGGTCTCGGGGTTAAAAGAGCCTCGTCGCGCTTTTCCCACCCTCCTCTCTTTGTCGTCTCCATCCGTTGCTCGCTTTTTCCCTTCCTCCTCCTCCTCTTTTTCTCCGTTTTTTGAAAGAACGAAGCACGGAGAAGGGAGAAGGACGACGAGAGATGGGCGAACGGAGAAGACTCCGCGGCGAGAGGAAAAGCCGAGAATAAAGGGAAACGAATCGAGTTCCGCGTCTGCAGTTTTATTTGCAACCGTAATAAAGAAATCTCGTTACCTTGGGGAAGCACGCTCGCTCATGATCGTAGAAGAACGGATAAACGAGTGGATAGCACGGCCGGGGGTGGAAGGAACGATTAGGTGGGCCGCGTAGGAGCGGGCCGGAAGATCGAGAGGATGGAAGAGCCGAGAGAAGGCCGCGCGTCGGGGGACGAAGGAACAGGGATTTGACAATTTCTCGCCAATGACGAGCGGAGACGAGAAATTGCCGCGGAATCCGTTCTTCGCTCCCTCCGGCAGTCACTTATTTCCTATTTATCACCCTTCGTCTCTGCCTCGTTGGCCCTTCGACGACGAGGCGACCCCTTATCGCGCCACGATCGCCCCTCGATCGTCTCCCGATAGTCTCCCGACGCCTTAACCTTTCTCGCGATTCCTCCAAAATGGCGCCAACAAGATGGCGGCCAGCTTCCCTCGACTTCGGAGATCTCGGAATTTCCCTCGGAAAGGGCCGCGCGAGCCTTCGAGGCGTCTTCGTCGACGGCTCGCCGATCGGCTCGGTCCGCTTCGTCGAGAAGGGGCTCCGCCCGAGGAATCTCGATGGAGCGCGCGAGACCGGAGAGGACCGAACGCTTCGAGGAAGCCTCCGACGGTCGAGAAGATGCTAATTTTCCCTGGAATGTCTCGTCGAGAATTCGACGAGGCGACCTTTCGGTCTCTACTGCGAGTTCCTCCGGAATTAACGGTAGTTTCTGTTTTCCTTGGCGGCTCCTCTCCTTCCCCCTCGACTCCCCTCGCCACCTCTCGTTTCCTCTCGTCTTCTCGCGTCTCCTCTCGTCTTCCTCCCTTCCCTCCCTCCCTCTCGTAGCAACGAGGCGGCGCTCATTGTGGGCGCTAACCTCTTTATCGTTTAACCGGTCGACGTCCAGCCTCACCCTTCCTACCTTTTTCCTCTTTTTCTCTTTCACTCTTTCCCTCTTTTACTCTTTTCCTCTTTTACTCTTTTACTCTTTTACTCGATTACTCTTTTTCTCTCGCTCGCTCTCCGCACCTCCGCTA
The DNA here is from genome assembly GCA_963989415.1 of Cerceris ruficornis. Lineage (NCBI taxonomy): Eukaryota > Metazoa > Arthropoda > Insecta > Hymenoptera > Crabronidae > Cerceris > Cerceris ruficornis. The sequence goes on from OZ022518.1 coordinate 32,754,183, forward strand.
ATATTATATTATCTCGTTTCTTCGTCGGCCTTTATAATTTTTCATTCGTTCGTCTTGCCTCCGCGCCATCTCCGTCTCTTTCCTCTCTTCTCTCTCTTCTCTCTCTTCTCTCTCCGGCCTCGATTCTCCGGTCGCAGGTATCCATTCTCCGTTCTTCGCGACCATCCAGCGTCTTCGTTCTCGTCGCGTCCCTCTCCGTCGACTCCCCTTGCCGTCACGTCCAAGTCGACCGAGAGTTTTCTCAATCAGACTTTTACCGCGAAGTAATTCGCGGCGCTAACCTCGTTAAGAGCGTGCCTGTGGCGGTGTCCGTGCCCGTGCCCGTGCCCGTGCCCGTGCCCGTGCCCGAGCCCGGGCGCGGCCGCGGCTTTCGAAGCCCCACGGAACACGGTTATGATTCGCGATTTAAACCCATTACCCGTGATTCTGCCGGCTCCTCGGGGACCGAGGTCCCGGGCGAACCGGCTGCTGCGTCGCGGTCCTCCCCTTACCCTTTCCCTGTCCCTTTCCCTTTTATCTCCTCCTCCCCCTTGTGGCCCGCTTCCGCTTCCTTTTTCGACGGCAGCCAGCCACCCTCTCGAGGGCGAAGGCCGTGAAAGGTGGCTCGAATCTTTTCGCCGGATTCGTTGCCCATCCGCGAAATCTCGCGGCCGATCGAACGAGGACCGACGGAAAGTCGGAATGCGGCGCGAACGGCACGAAATTAGCGAAGGGACATCGCCGTCGGAGGGTGGCGAACGGGACGAACGAGGAGAAACGCAAAGGGGAAGAAGCGGACGGTCGTACCGGCAGTACGGCTCGCTTCCGGTTTGTTCCCGGCTTTCCAATATTCTTCTCGGTCGGCGATTGGAGATCGAATTGTCCGTTAATTGAAATGATTAATTGTCTCACCTCTGGCGCGCCCTGGTCGAACGGTTCGCGCTCCCTGATTGCTTATTTACAAATAGGAAATTCGAAAATGTGCAGAATCGCGCGGCAACGTTGGCAGAGCGGAACGCGGCAATGAGGAAAGATCGGCGGGAGAGGGCGGGAGGGGGTGGCAGAGAGGGCGACGAGGATGGCGCGAGGGACGATGCGTCCTGTCCCGCGCGAGTCCACCGAGAGGGCGAGGGGAGAAAAACGGTGGGAGAAGGAGGGAGATCGGGGGAGCCGGAGAAGACCGCGGAGGGTGAGCGTCCGATAGGCCGAGAGGGCGAGGAGGATGGAAGAGGACAAAGGAGGGAGAGCGAGGATATTCACGCTCGCACGGGAGATAGAGGTTCGCGGCGCTATCCGTCCAGGGGTGCGGGGCATAACTCGGATGCTCGATCTCTCGGTGTCTCGCTTTTCCCGTTTCTCTCGTTTCTCCCGCTTCTCCCGTTTCTCCCGTTTCTCCCGTTTCTCCCGCTCTCTCGCTCACCGAGCTTCCACGTCGGTGGTAGGGGCCACGAACCGGAGCCCATACGAGGGCCGCAATATCGTAGGATATTACGAATTTGCTATTTTCCGCGGCGGCCGAATTGAAACTGGGATTGTTAATTACTCGGTGATTATCGCAGGCAGAATCGAAGTCGCGCCGAAATTGCAGAAATCGAAATTACTTTTACGAACGCCGGGCGATCCACCGTCTCTCGCTCTTCCGTCACCGACGGCGCTCTCTCTCTCTCTCCCTCCCTGGCCACCCCGCTCTCTCGCTCTCACGAGGCTCCCTCGGGTTCTCGCGGGTTCTCTCCTCGAAGGACGGAGCATCGGCCTCCTTGGCTCGGCTCTGCCGGGAGGGAGAATCGCGAGGGGGTAGTGGAGTCGCTCCGTGGAAGGAGAGGGTCAGGTTCCGTCCGTCTCCTCGTCGCTCCCTCCGATGCGTCGGTCAGCGCCGGCGGGCAAATTGAAATTCGTAGACGCGGTGTAGCTCGCTCGGCCAATTGGAATGTAGAATCATACCGGAAATACCGAGTAATGCACCAATCAGAATCTGGGAATAGTTAGAGGCCCGGATGATTAGGAATGCGCGCAATAACCTCTGATTAATGCGATCGGTGTATGGTATATGCCGTGCACCGTGCCAGGACGGCGTCGGTGGCGTCGGTGGGCACGGTGGGAACGGGGGCATCGGTGGCGTCGGTGGCGTCGGTGGCGTCGGCGGCGGCTCGTTCCTCCGTCCTTTGGTACGCGTACAGCTTATGCGAGCGTGTTCTCTCTGTCGCTCCGTCTCCGCGCCTTGCTTGCCCGTCCATGCGTCTCTCTCTCGCTCTCTCTGTCTCTTTCTCGCTCTTTCTCCGTCTCTCTTGAACTCGATTCCGCGCATCCCGCCCTCGCATACGTGGCTACCCTTGCGACTGCACGGCTACCCGGGCTACGACGAGGACGAGGACGAGGACGAGGGCGCGGAGAAGGATGAGAGGGGCGAGGAGGGCGAGAGCGGGAGCGCGCTTACGATTACACGCGCCTTAGGCGCGCCTACGTGTACGTTCGTACGCAGATTCCACGCATACGCGAGAGCGTATTCTCCGCGTATGTACGTACGCGGGGCCGGAGAGCGGAGAGTACATGCGTGCTCGCAGGTATCGCTATGTACTACTCGACTATAATATATCTCCGTCCAGGAGCGGTATAGTTTGCGCGAGAGGTCGGCATCGGGCGGTCGGGTGGTTGGAGCGGTCGGGACGGTCGGATGCCCGGACGCTCGCTCGCTAACATGAGAATCGTACGAGCAGGGGAGGGAAAGGGTGTGCGAGCGCTCACGAGCGCTCACGAGCGCTCACGAGTGCTTCGGTCAGCCGGGACGAGGGAGTATGCATTTACATAAATACATAACGCGGCTGCATACAATGTTAGTGCTATGCTGTCAATTCTACCCTTGCAGCGAGGCAATTCTGAGTTATGCCGGAACGGCATGCCCTGTGACGGGCCTCCCCGATAGCATGCGCCGGCACCCTTTGCGACCGCTTACCCGTATGTTTGTGTGCCTGCCGTTCCGCGCGGATCCCCGACCCCCTCCCCCTTCCCCTCGGCCTGCTCCTCGGCCAACTTCGCCCTTTCGGCATCGACCGCGCGATCGCGACGTTCCTCCTTCGATTTTCCCCCAATCGCTCCGAGCTCGACTCCGACCTCGACTCCGAGCGACGATCCCGAGGACTTTGCGAGAAACGACGAAGATCCTCGTTCACGCCGCTCGCGCCCGTTCTAACGTTCTCTTTCTTTTTTTTCTTCCAGGTGAGTACGAGAAAGCGGAGTCCCGCTGATTTGCCCCATTGCCCAATTGCCCTCCCGAGAGGCTAGAAAAAAGGCGACGCTCGGCGAACTACGTAGGTAGGTCGGTTCATCCTGTTTTCTTCGCAAGGGGAGGATTCCCCGCCGAATTCGCCGAACGAGTTTAAACGCGGACGATTAATAATGGAGAGAACGATTTCTCGCGCGCTCGATATTAAAGCCTGGGAGAAATTTTAAGATTTTTAATTTTTAAACGGCCCTCGTTTCTGCATCTTCTGCTGCTCAACTATTCACGAGGGACGCGAGAATTCACGGGGGAAATCTTAAAATATATTATATTTGTCGCGCCATCGGTCAAAGGTCGCGAGCGACTTTCGCGATATTAACCTCCTTTCCCGGATGTCCTCGTTTCGGATTTCTTCGTCTCTGACGGCCGTTCGTGACGAATCGATCGCGAAACGAGTCGCTCTTCCTTCCGCGCCCCGGCGATGAGACGTTTAACGACCTCGCACGCACCGAGTCGTCGGAGCCTCGGGATCGTCGGGGAGGAGCCGTGCGTCCCTTCGACTCGGTCCAGCGATTCATCGTCGGCGGCCCTCCGTCCGTCGTTTCGCGGCCATGAGAGGACGAACGGCCCGGCCGGTGGACGGGGAGGTGCGCGGAGGGTGAAGCGCCCATCCGCCGAAAGAAATATAAAACGTAAAATGTATATTAATGCCCGACAGCTTCTTCCCGAGCTTCCCTCCCGACGACACGAGAAGCGAAGACAGGGAGGAGCGGAGAAGCGAAGCGCGAGTCGGAGCGCGGGAGAGAAAGATATCGCACAAATCGTGCATCGGTCCGGACCGAAGGTACGCGTTGGCCGCGACGGCCCCTCGACCCTTACCCGAGATCGAAGGCGTTAACCGGGCCACGCTCGATCTGTCTTCGACGGACGGCCGAATTCGAGCTTCGTCTCGACCATCGACGAGATCTTTCGTTCGTGGCGAAGTTCCTATACACTTCCTCGCTGGAATCGGAGTCAGCCGTCGTCGAGCCGCGTCGCGAGTTCGCCGCAGGCCGCGCGGCAGAAGAACGATCGTCCCCTCGCGCCTCGCCGCTCCCACGGTCTTTCGAGGCTCTCGCGGCGAACGAACGGACTCCGTTCCCGAGGGAATCGCCTCGTCGCGTCGGCTCGACTTCTTGCGCGCGATACAATTTCCACGAAAAATAAAGTTAAGCGACGAAACTAACGAGAAGCGAACCTGGCCGGGCCGCTTAGCCCGGAAGCGTCGCTCCGGGTTATCGTTGGCCGATCCGCGAGCCTTCCGGCGCTCGGAGAGGTTCGGCGGAACGGGGGTCTCTCCGTGCCGGACGGAGGAGACGCCGCTTTCGTGGCCGAGTCTGTCGTGGGGTCGGAGTGGAGCTCGCGCGAGCGCGAATAATATCGTCGGTGTATTTGCCCGTATCAAAACAGCGCATCGAATCCCGGATACGGAATCGAAACATCCCGGCACCGGTAGCGGTGCTTTATTGCGATTTTTATATTTCATTCCGTTGGGGTCCGGCCCGATCAAAAGTACTCTGCAGTATGCATGGGGACTCGGCTCTACCTTTCGTACCTGGCCGTGCCGCGCACGGTTGCGCCGCGAGAGACCGGAGGAAAAAACGAGTAAGAGGATACCCACCGCGAGAGAGGGAGGCGAAACGTCGACCACCGACGGATGGAGCGAGAAGGAGGGAGCGAACGCGAGAGGGAAAGAGGAGGAGGAGGAGGAGGAGGAGGAGGTGGAGAGGGCTGAGCGGCGGGCCGGGCGGACGAGAGGGCCGAGAGGGAGGCAGGGAGAGAACGAGAGGAAACTCCAATTTTTCACCCTCGAATAAAATTATTATCGACGAATGAGTAAGTGGGTTGCAGGTTATCGGGTAGGAGGCGGACTGCGACCGTTGCGGGAGGAGGGCAGGAGGGGCACGCGGCGATGGATGGCGTTTGGAAAAGCTCGCGGCACCGAAGGAGAAAGAAGGAGGGGACGAGCGGAAGCCCGCGGGCTGGAAAGAGATCGGCCGGCTATTTTTAATATTTAAAATTTAATTTACAAAATGCCACTGGCTGCCCTCTCTCGCGTCGGAGGCTCTCTCGCGCGCTCGGCCGAACCTGGCCGCGCTGCGGGCGAGCCTGCTTGCCCGCCTGCTTCGAGCCATTTCGCGCTGTCCTTTGCCACGCTCGTGCCTCTCCTCCACCTCCTCCTCCTTCTCCTCCTCCTCCCCCTCCTTCGCTGCCGTCGTGTCAGGCCCGACGACGTGTCCCGAAATCGAGGGCCGAGCAAATGACGCGGCGAGTCGAGAGTTCGGGAACTCGAGAACTCGCGAACTCGTTAACTCGCGGGGGTAGGACGGCCGACGACCGGCCAGCTCGGCTCGCGGTGGCGCGAGGCGCGGCTGGAAAGTCAAGGAGAGCGCGCGTAAATTCGCCCTCGGACTTCCTTCAAGAAGACCCGAAGGACGATTATTTGCGCGCGACGACGCTGTCATCGTTACCCTCGACGTTCTCCCGCTCTCTCCTTCCGTCCGTCTCTCGTTCTCCCGTTCTCCCATTCTCCCGGTCGTTATTGCCATCTCGCGCTACGACAATTCCGCTTTTATCGATCGCCTTCCGACCGGACGACGCTGCGAGCCGGTCTTCCTCCTTCGGCCCGCTCTTTCTCTCCGTCGCCCTCCGGCCTCCTGTTTCGCGTTCCGGTTATGCCGTTCCTCGCGAGAAAGATGGGTGGCGTCTCGACGAAACTTAAGCGGTCGTGTACCTTAGATATACGCGCTGGTTTCGCGCGCACCTACGCGATACTACGTAACTTGCGACGCGACGCGCAACTTTGCCACTTTGAACAATAACCGGTCTTCTCCGTTTCCTCTCTCTCTCTCTCGCTCTCCCTCTCTCTCTTTCCGCTTCCCTCGCTCGAGCCATCGAGAACCCGGACCGTACTCAACGACGATGGGCCTCTCGACCGCGAATACGGTCGCCGGAAAGAGGGGCTACGACCCTCGGACGAATTCGTCGCGAGGGTCGCGCTTTTCCGGTGATCGTGCTCCTTTCCGCGCCAAAAGTCCCTCGGGGCGCGAGAAACGGAGCTTCAAAGTTCCTCGGAGTCGTCGGATTCATCGGCGGGAGAGGCGATCGAATCACCTCGAGAATCGAAATTGAGTCTCCTCTTGGAGGTGCGAGGTAATCGGAGGAGAACGATCTCAACGATGTCGATGTCGAGGGTAACGAGTAGAAACGGAGTAGTCGGTCGTGTCAGGACCTCGCGGACGGAGCGGGAGGGCCGAGGAGGAAGCTGGGAAAGGCGGGAGCGGAGGGAGAACGCACGCGAGAGAGAGAGAGAGAGAGCGAGTAGGAGGAGGGAAACGGAAACGGGAACGGGAACGGGGCTCGGACGGAGAGCGAGGTTGGCTCGCCTCAAACGAGCGACGTATCTCTGATCCAGCGCCATACAACTGACCGGTGCTATTTAGCTTGCATTGTATCGGATAAAGCGAGTACCGTGTAGCACCCCCGCAGTAACACCATGCTCTCCGTCGATCTCTCCGCCGATCCTCTCTCTAACCCCCTTTGGTCCTTGGTTCGGCAGGTTGGTCGTCGAGCCGTTCGGCCGTTCGGCCGTTCGGGCGTGCGGCTCTCTCGCTTCGTCTCGCCGAACCTCCCGCATCCTCCGGTCGCTTCCGGTCGCCTCCGGTCGCCTCCGGTCGCCCTCGGTCGGCTCCGGTCCGCCCGGTCTCCTCTCGCCTCCTCGCGCCATCTCGAATACCCTTGTACCTCGTCCCTCGGCCTCGCTCGGTCATCCTCTCCGTTCTCTCCGTTCTCTCCGTTCGCCCTCACCCCCGTGGAATCAATTGCGGTCGCCATGACTACCGTAATGGAGATCCAGGACCAGGAGGGTGCCTTTTCCACGGGAGGTTGACCAAAGCGTATCCCGTAGTGCCTATCCGGCGGGACGAAATCAAAGACCGGTGTCCCGAGCATCGGCGACGGCCGCCGCGTCGCCTCGTCTCGGAGCGCGCGAGGGCGGCTCGAAGCGAAGGCCGCGAAAAATCGCGCGACTCGATCGAACCGCGCGCGGGCCGAGATGGAAGAGTGGAGCCGCGGCGGATCGGGCAACCTCTGCCGTCTTCTCCGCGGTTGACCGGGATGGCTCGACGCCCGCCGCCCGATCACCGTAGCTCCACCGATCTCGAGACGTTCGAGCGGCAGCGAGGGAGTCGCGGAAAAAGTGCCGCGACCGCGGGGAAATCCCGAGAGAACCGCGCGAGCCTCTCGATCCATCCCTCCGACGCTCGGCGCGCGCTCGAGAAAAGCTCGATATCGCGCGATCGTCCGCTTTCTCCCGAAAGGATATTCGTCACCCCCTCGGGCCCCCTTTGGCGGTTCTCGTTTCTCGGCTCGTCGGCTAGTCGGCTAGTCGGTGCTCCCGCTCGTAATTACATAATGGTTTTACGCGGGCCCTCCGCCGTCGCCACCACCTCCGCCTTCGGCCTTCTATCCCGCGCCTCGAGCGGTCTTCTATTTCGCGACTCTCCGCACGAAGCGACGAACGCGGCCGGCCACCACCAACGGCCGACCGATCTCGAGCGAGCCGAGGGACGCGTCCTCGCGCTCCCCCGGTTCCGATGCTCCTACGCGCGCGTACTTAGGCCGTGCGCGTCCCCCCTCGCTCCCTCTCCCCCTCTTCCTCTCCCCCTTTGACGCACCGCTGGAAATACGTAGCTCGCGGTTTATCAATATTGCACGCTTGCTTACGCGAGGGAGGAAACGAGAGTGGAAGAGAAAAAAAAGGGACGACGCCGTTAAAAAACCTGTCATTATTCCCCCAGCCTCCTGGCGATGGTGCTCGTTGATCGGAAAAGTCGTTCATCCCCTTCGTGCGTCGATAACGCGGAAGGAGATCGGGGAAATCGTCCGACCCAGCGTTTCTTTCTCTCTTATCGAGCGGATGAAAAATTCACGCTCGCGCTTTCCCTCTTTTGCTCTTTCGCTCTTTCGCTCTTTCGCTCTTTTGCTCTTTCGCTCTTTTGCTCTTTCGCTCTTCCCCTCTTCCGCCCTTTGCGCTCTTACGCTCTTACTCTATTACGCTTTTACTCTCTTACGCTCTTACTCCGTTACGTCCTCGCTCTCGAGTCGCGCGCGACGTCGCTCCTTTATTTTCGATCGCGCGCGCGGCGAAGGAGCGAGGGCGCACGCGTTCGCGTATCGGCGCTCATCGCGCGTACCTCGCGACGCGACAAAGACCTCCGCGCGGCTGTATAATTCAAGATACGAGACGCGTCGTTGCTTCGAGAGGAACTGAGAATCGTCGACTGGCCGCGGAAGGACGAGGGACGCCGAGGGTGGAGGGCGTAGGGTGGAGGGTGGAGGGCGTGGAGCGGGGGGAAAGGGGGAATAGGGAGCTAGAGGGAAAAGGAGGGTAGACGGGAGAGCCGAGTTCTACGCCCTGGCCCGGCGAAAGGGTTAAAACATAGGGACCGATGAAAAATTCAGGGGGATTTCAGTGGCTGAAAAACATTGTTTAGCCCCCGGTCGCACGGTCCGAGTAGCCGGTTCATCTATTATTTCTGCGACACCGGGTAGACGCGCCGCACGAAACGTTCGTCCGGTCTCCGCTCCGCTCTCTTTTCCTCACCCTCTCTCTCTCCCCCTCCCTCTCCCTGCTCCATCTCTTTTTTTCATTCGGTCTTCGATACTCCACCGCGGAAGCCCAATTGCGCGAAGGTGTCGACGCCTCCGCGACGTTCCACGTTTGCCTTCGCCCTCGTCGTCGTCGTCGTCGTCGTCATCGTCATCGTCGTTGTCGTTATTGTCACCGTCGCCGCGACGAAAAATCGATCTCGTTTCTCCGAGTTTCTCGTTCCGTGGAGAACGGGTCGCAGAATTTCGAAGGTCCGGCAAATTGCACCGACTCGCTCGCGAATCGCGAGAGTCGCGTCCATCCCCTCGATTCCGCCCCGGAGACCGGCGGAGGGGAATTCTAAGATTCGACCGAGCGGGCGCGCCCCGGGAAATTTATAGTCGACCCAAATTCGGGCGGCCGATAAATCGGACGATTTTGCTCGCTCCTCGGTTCGCGCCGCGAATCGTTGGCCGCCTCTCGGCGACGAGACCGCGTAGGGCCGTCCTTTTTCCGCCGCTGAACGAGGGGGACAGGAAGCGGAAGGAGGGAGACGAGGCAAGGCGCGTCCGTCTTATCGAGCGAGGACTCCTAAATCGGACGCACGAGCGTCGACGTTGTTTGTTCTTTGGGGGAGGCTTCTAAAATTAGGCGAAGGCAGGAGCTAGAATCGATACCGGGCACCCACCGACGACGTCGGCTGTGGCGGTGGCGGTGGCGGTGGCGGCGGTGGCGGCGGTGGCGACGGTAGCGGCGGTGGCGGCGGTGGTGGCAGTGGCGTTGTTCGCGGGGCTGTATCGTGGCGCGATACAGAGAAGGTCGGAGAGTAAGCAACAACGGCGGCCCACCCTGCCGCCCAACTAAATTAATCTAAGTAATTCATGTCGAAGTTTGTTCTGCCGGTCCGTGTGTGCGTACGCGTGCGGAGCCGATGTGTGCGCGTTCGCCCGTCCCTCCCAATGCCCCTCCGCCCTCTCGGCCCCTCGTTCGCTAGCCGCCTCTCTTCCTCGAATGCCTTCCGCGTTTTCCGCGTAGATGCTCGGTCTCCTTCGCGTCCGCGTCTCTGTCCTCGGTGGGATCGCACCTGACGCCGATCCGCCGATACGCGGACCTACCTGCGTAAATGCAAGCCCGTCCGCGCCCGCTCCCACGTCCCCTCGTTCCCCGTGCCATCTCGCTCGCCCTCTCCCCCTCCCACCATCCCCTCTCGTCTTTCACCTCTGCTCGACGAGTCCGCGGAGCCTCCTCTCCTCCTTCCGCTCCGAATTTATCGCTCGCTTCCTTCGAATCGCAACCCCCACGATCTTCTCACCGTCCTTCTCCGCCCCCGCTTACGAGGGAAGTTCGGGAACCGATACATTCCGATTGTTGCGTCGCGCGAATCAAAGAAAATGTTTGTTTTAGCGATACCACTCGCGGTATAGAACGCGAGATGGATGATTTTGAATGAGGAGTCTCAAGGGATAATAATAAATAAGGCTATACATTGCACGTGTACAACACCACGAGCTAAAGAGTCCTTGCTCGACTCTTGAATAAGAAGAAATACAGTGTAGGGATGAAATGAATTCTGACCGGAACGAAACGTGTGGTTCGACCGGCAGCGTAACAGGGTAAAGGAGCGTTTTGACAATACAGATCGGAAGAGCCGATGGACACGGGCCTTTTATTTGAGTCCGTCAAGACGGAGGGGTGGTTCGCGGTTGGAGAGCGGAAATGGAAAATTCCCGAAAAAGTGTGTAAACATTTTGCATGCCCGCGGTTCGAGTTGCCACGTACCGCGCCTCGACTTGCACGAGGTACGGTTTGTGGCCGTACCTAGGTACAGGGCATGCAGAAAGTTTCGATCTCTGACAGTCTTCGACAAGACTTGTTTTTAATAGCTTACTCCGCGACACCGATTTTCATGAAACTTTGCATAAATATTTATTAGACGCATCTAAGAAGATAGGTTGAGCTCGTTCGTGCCTGTTTTCAACGTTAAGGGAGATATCAAGGGAGGCCCCCCTTTAAGGTAGGTCCTGTCCGTCGCCTGTATGACCTGCCTGGCCTATCTCTGTCATTCCCGTTCTGCCTATCCTGCCCGTCGTGCCCAAAAAAAGTTCCTTTCAAAAACAATTTCCGGGAAAACTAATAGAGATAACTCTTGGGGATCTTGGAGCCCATTTGAAGGTCAAAATCTGTGCTTGCAAGCTCGAGCCTGGTTGCTGAAACTAAAAATTCACTCGAATTTTGACAAAATTTCGGAGAAAACTCGGAAAAATGGCTCAAAAGCTCAACGCCTGCTGGCTCGTAGCTCAGAGGCTCATCTTTGCGGAGTAAATTTGAAATTTGTCGAATTTCGCATTGAGCTCTTAGTTTGAGCAACCACGCTTTAGCTTGCAAGCCCAGATTTTCACCTTGGCCTTCGAATTACCTTGAAAATCGTACGAGCTCACGTTCTCGACGTTCATTTTCTCAGAAATTGTTTTCGAAAAAGGTTTTTTTTTTGGGCACGACGGGCCAGGACAGGCAGGAAGGGGAAGTCACGGGCAGGCGAGGCAGGACAGGTGGGTGACAGGCGGGACAAACAGGAGGCGGACAGGACAGGCAGGAGAGAGACGCCACCTACCTTAAAGACGTGCCTCCCTCGATATCTCCCTTAAAGCTTAAAACGGACAGGAACGCATTCCAGCTATCTTCTTAGATACGTCTAATAAATATTTATGCAAAGTTTCATCAAAATCGGAGTGTATCAGTTTGCGAAGTTGCCTTGTTAGTCGCGAACTCGAATCGACCGACGAGGGAGGCTCACCTCGGATCGCCACGGGGCAACCGTCCACGGCGAATGCTTCTCGACTATTCCGCACAGTTTCCCGCCACTTGCCCGCTTAGTCGCGATTTTATCGACGTCGAGGAACGGCTGCCCGGTGTCGTTTCCCTTCTCATGCTGTCGTCGCGAGGACGAACGGCGCTCGCGGACGAGTCGGTCGTCGGCGACTCTCGATCTCCGATCGTCGGTGAGGCCCGAAGGCGCGAATACGCGAGGACCTTCCTCGAGTGGGAAGCGCCGACACGAGATTTTGCGTGACGAGCTTTCCGGCGCTTCGAGCCGCGTCAACTGTAATCTGAGGTTCCTCGGATTCTCCCCCCTCGCTGGGCTCTACCTGATTTACGAGGACGAAACGACGGAATTGATTTGGAAAATGGTCGATCGGTATCTCAGAGGCGGGCGGTGGTCGTTGGCTCGCCTATAAATAACCTTCTTCTCCTCGGTTAACCTCGGGTTTGTGTGGTCAAGCGATTCTCACGAAGGCGCGAGAGCTTCGGGCGACGATCACGCGACGCTCCGGCGAGTCGAGTCTCACCGAGGAGGACCGACGCCGAGTCTTTGCTTCGCAAACGCGCGCTCGTCCTCCTTCCGAGTCGAACCGCGGGTACGGCCGCGTCCTCGATAAGAGCGCGTTACGTGTCGAGCGCGTGTCGGCCGCACCCATCGAGCGGAGCTCGCGTTTTACCGACCAGAGAAAAATGGCGTCGGAGGAAATAGATATTAGCTCGCGGGCCTAACCGCTCCGCCGCCGTTACGAGCGCGTACCTCCGGCTAGGAGCGATTCTCGGCGGTCTCCACCCGCTCTAGGGTGCGGCGATTCCACCTCGCGTCTCCTCCCCCCTCTCCCTCTCTCTCTCTTCCACCGAACGGTTCGCCTCGTAATTCACCGTTCCGAGGAAAATCGAGGCCGTTCCTCTCCGTCTTCGCGCCATTTGACTCGCCCGGTGGCCCGACGGATCTGCCGGTCCGCTCTTCGGACGATCCGGAGGACCTCGAGGGGGCGACATCTCCTCGATTTCGAGGTTGCGCGGCCGTTGTTTTTTTCGTCGAGTCCCCCCGCCCGACGGCCCTTCCCCCGGGAACGTCCACCCATGAAATTGCAAGGGTTGCGAGGCACCCGCGTCCGCGAGAACGAGCTCCCGGTCGTGTTCGGGACGCCGGGTGAAGTGATTTTTTTCGCCGACTCGTCTACGAGTCGCGGAGGCGAGCGCGAGGGCAGAAAAGTAGGAAACCCTGTCGAAAAGATTAGAACACGGCCGCGCCCGTGTCCAAGTAATACCGGTCGGGTAATATCTCACCATTAGGCATAATCATCCCCTTACACGTCCGACGAGCACATCCACCGGAGTCAGACCGGCCCCCTAATGCCTTATAATTTATAACTCACCCCCTATCTCCGCCGCCTCGTCTACGCCCAACCTACCGCGCACGGCTCGCTCTCCTCCTTCTCTCTTCCCTCTTCCCACTTCCCTCTTCCGTACGGCTCTCGCGCTGTCGGAAAATATATCAGCGTTAGCGTTAGAGGCCCCCATCGGTCGAGAAAAGCAACCTCTCCGACTCTTCGCGGATCGCGGAACGTCGCGGTTGCCCGATTTCGTCGACGGCATCGACAACAAGCGAAAAGCCGATAATCCGCAGATTCGGAGATTCGTAGATCCAGACTTTCATTTCGCGGGATCGTCTTGCCAACGCGGTCGTCTCTCCGGCGCGAGCACGTTCCTCCGGGAGGTCGTTGTCGCGGCAATAGCGCGCAATAATTGGCGTCTCCGGTAGGCGCGCGCGCGCGCGCGAGGCTTCGAGCGGCCAAACTCGCCGGCATATTGCCGAGTCTTTCGACGTCGAAGCAGCCACGCGGAGAGCGGGGAAATCGTTCGACGCTCGGGGAGAAGATGAAAAAAGCACGGTGCGCGGGACGTGGGCGGCGATCAGCATTTTAAAATAGAGCTATTTTTAATTATGCCGGCTTCGCCGTTGATCCGCGAGGACGCGGAGAGGACGTCGGGAGGACGAGGGAGAAGACGAGGGTGGAGAGAGGCAGATACGGTCGGAGCGTCTCGCGGTCGAGTCCTCGTATTCGCCGGTTTACCCACCTATGGCACGACATATTAAAAATCTGTGCGGACGGGTGGTGGGCGTGGGATACGCGCGCTCCGCTACGGCTTCCCGATCTTTTTCGCAAACACGGAATTACATGTAAGCCCTAAGACATAGACAAAGGGAGGATACGTCGGTGGTTGTAAACGAGAGCGCGAGCCGCGAGCCGCCAGCCGCCTCTCTTTCTCTTTCTCTACCTCTACCTCTCTCCTTCTACCTCCCTGCCAGTGTCGCTTGCTCTTTTGGTATTTCCTCTCGCAATACGCGTTCGTTGGCGCGTACACGTACGCGCGCGCGATCGTGTCAACCGTTCGTCGACAACCCCTTTGCCCCCTCGAAACGTTAAGCCTCCGAGCGGGACGCAGGCCGTAAGCCGCATCGTCGCCGATCCCCTGGCCCCCTTTTAACGGGCCCTCTCTTCACCCGTTCCGGCTCTAGGTTCTCTCACTCTCTCTGTGTGTGTCTTCCTTGCCCCGCTCCTCTCTCGGTCGCCTCCCCCCTGTCCACGGTTCTTCTTCTCCCGTGCTACGCGATACATCGCGACACCGAGATATCCGGCGGGCACTGCTCTTACCGCCTTAATGCATTCGGCAAACATCGCCAGCGTTGCGAACGGGTCTTTATTTACACTACGGATTCTTTCTCCCGTGTAGAGCCCAGCCCCGGTCCTCGTGCTCGTCGCGCTACTCGTCCGCTCCGCGCGACGCGCTCGTTCCCTGCCTCTGCCGCTTCCACCGTCGTCGTCGTCGTCCCCTCCTCGTCCACCCTTTTTTCTTCCTCACCCTTCTCTCGCCCCCACCGGCGCCTCGTTCCATCGGCCGACTTTTCGAAAGTCGCTCGTCGCGGCCGAACGAACCTCTCCGCCGAACCTCGCCGATCCTCTTCCTCCCGTTTTCCGCGGCAAACGACTCGCTTCTTCGGACTCCGCCGTCGAGAGGAATCCGCGCGAGCGAGTTCCGACGGTTTCACGTTTATCGTCGCGAGAGGGGCGCTCGACGATCGGTCGAGGCGGTTTACCTTGAAACCGAAGAAAAGGAAGCGCACCCATTCGCGGAAAGACGAAACTAATGGACGGTAAATCGAACCCTCCGCTCTTGCTCTCACCCTCCCGTTTCGTCTCGCTCGCCTCGGCCGCGCCTCTCGCTGCCCGCTCTCCTCGTTCCTCTCGATTTCGATCGGCACGATCGGGAAGAGAGGAGACTGCTCTCGAACGGATCCGTCGCGGCGGTCGTGCTCGGGAGCAAGGCCGCCTCGTCCGTAGGACGCTTTCGCGACCGACAGACGCGTTCCGTCTAGCCGCTCGGCGACGAGACGTCCCCCGAGTTACGGAGGCGAACGTTTCGAGCGGCGAATCCGGCTCGGTGCGGCAAATTTGACGTATTGCGTGCGCGTCAAATTGACGTACGTCGACGCGCCACCCCGCTTCCACCACCGAATACGTTTTGTGCCTAATACGGTTCGCGTTATAGCGAGGCATCGAGCTAGAAACGAAGAGCACCGGTATTATCCTCCCTCTACCTTTCCATGAAATCGAGGCAAAGGTGGGTGCGCGCGCCCGCACCTCTCTTTCTCTCTCTCTCTCTCTTCTCTCTCCCCCTTTCTCCCCTTCTCGCATTCTCCCTTTCTGCCTTTCTCCCTTTCTCCCTTTCTCCCTATCTTGCTCCAACGAAACGCCGTTAATAATGAAAACGAAGTACCGTCGCTTAGCGCGAGGACGTGAAAAATATCTCGCACGATAGTTTCGGGGTTTTAGGGCGTTACATTTTTATAGGAATTTGAAAGTTTATCGCGCAAAGTTCCTTCACCCCGACGATCGATGGTCCTCGAACTCCGGGGAGTCGGCGAGTCGACGCGACGTCGATCGCTCCGACGAGAAGATTCCCGCGATCCGTCTTTCGGCGGTTCGGCGACTCTTCTTCGACGGAACCCGAGAGATTGGCGAGCGCGGCGGAAAAGAGCGAAACGTCGGGTTTTTTTCGCCAGGTTGGGGTATATCGGCCGGCCTCGACGGGAGGCTGGCTCGCGAGGGCCCCTCGCTCGACCCTACCGGGGGATAACGCGATGCGATGGAAATCAAGCGCAACCCCTTACCGCGGATTGATACGTACGAACCATCGGCCGATGGAAGCCATTATCTTGATACGCTGGCCGAGCATCGAACCGCCCTCTCCGCGTTTCGCGGCCGTGTAATTAAAGTTGCCCGTCGACGAGCTCCAACCGCGGACGCGCCTGCTCTCTCTCTCTCTCTCTCTCGCACACCTCCGCACCCGTGCGCACCCTATCCCGCCGAAGCGCTTTTTTCTCGAAAGACCCGCGAGCCGCAAGTAAATGAAAAGAGCGTTCGATCGACCTTCGATCCGTCTCGACGTTGCGAACGATTCGCCGAGTATCTGGCAACGATCGTCGAAAAAGCGTTTTCTGGGAACGGGGCTGGAGCGGGCGGGGAGATTCGCCGCGGAGCGTCGACCGTTGGCGAAAAAAGCGGAGCACGGAATAAAGGAAGGGTGTCGCCTAATAGCGGCAAATTACGCTTTCTTACTTCTTCCGCGAAGAGGAAAGAGGAAGGAGGGTAGAGAGGGTAAGAGCGGCGGAGACTGCTGCCGAGTAACTCTCTCGTTTTTATTTCCTCCGTTTCGTTCTCCTTTTTTTTTTAAGTATTCCGCTCAAGAAAAACAGCCATTAGCGAGAGTTTTCGCTTTTCGCGCAAAACTTTTACTCCACCCCGTAAATTCTCCCTTTCTTTCTCGCGAAGCACGCCGAGCGAGGGAAGAAGGACGACGAAAGCACGGCGCGGCAGCCAAGAGAAACGAGGAGAGTAGCGGGAGGACCGGGAGGTAGCGGAGGTTGCGCGGGGGACGGGGAAAGGGGATAGGTAGGCGGAGGTGGCGGAGGAGGAGGAAGAGGAGGAGAAGAAGCAAGCGGGAGAGGAGAAACGGAGGGAGAAAACTCGAGCGAAACTCCAACTTTCGTCCGCATTTTTCATCGTCTATAAATTCTTATTTATATGCGACGCCGTGTTTCCTTTCGATTAGAGCGCGCTCGAGTCTGCCAGCAGAGTTTCCAGAGATATCGGGGGAAATTTGTCAAAGTATTTTGCGGCGAGATCGCGAATCGCCCGAGCGCGTTCGTTCGAACGCATCGGAATTGCGAAAGTTACGAATTTCACGGCTGTAAAATTAATGTCTCGCGCTGTACTTCCTCTCCCTCTATGTAAGTGTGCAAACTGTTTCTCCCCCACTCTGTCCTCCGCTCTTTCTCCCTCTCTCTCTCTACCTACCTACCTATCTATCTATCTATCCATCCATCTATCCATCTATCCATCTATCCATCTATCCGTTCGTCTCTCTCGCTCTCGGCCTCTCTCGGCACCTCGATCGGTCTCTCTCGGTCTCCCCGTGTGCCGGTCGGTGCGTTAGTAGATAGGCGCATTTACGCGGCAACGCAGACGAGCCGGGCTTACGTTCTCGTACGAGTGTATTTACGTAGAATTCGATACTACGTTCGATGCGAGGCATCCCTGGGCGAAGGGTAGGAGGGCCATCGAATAGGTCATTAATCAAACCACACCCTCGCGAATAGGCATCGTACGTATACCGGGCGTCTTTCGCGGAAGGTATTTCCGCGATTCCTCGAAAGGGAGGGCATTTCCCGTCTCGCGGATCCCCGCGTCGATGGTTCGTCGATGAGGCCGCGTCGGGCGTCGTCGGACGTCCGTCGATCCGGCTCGTCCTCGATATCGGCTTCGATATCGATCGGCGAAATCCCGCGGTCGCGGGAATATTCGGCACGGGAAAACACGAGTGGACGAGCTTCGTCGGACGGGTTCCGGAGTAAATTAGAGGGGCCGCGTATCAAATGGCTTTTCTCCCGGCATTCTCGGTGCTGCACTTCACGGTGGTAAATTTAGCGCGGCTTCTTCGTCGGAGTGTTTCTAGGAGGGTTGCGATCCCCCTCGGTCGCGCCCAGACTCCAGACACCGGAGAGAGAAGAGAGCGTAAAATACCGTCCTCCTCGAGCTTCGCGAAAACTCGCCGTTTAAAGCGAGTCCGGATAAAAGACGACGGCACCGAACGCCTCGAGGAAACGCGGCCACGCGAAAAACCACGCGCGCCTCTTCCCTTCGATCGATTCTCCGTTCCTCCGCCCCGTCTCCTCGCCTCTTCTCTTCTCTTCTCTTCTCTTCTCTTTCCTTCCCTCTTTCGCCCCTTCGAGGGAAAAGAAGTTTCGGGTTGGCCTTTTCGGCATCGCGACGTCCTCGGCGTTCCCGGAGTTCTCGGAGTTCTCCGAGTTCTCGCAGTTCTTGCAATTGTCGATCGGCGTTCGGAAAGTCGCGCGGGAGGGATCTTTCGAACGGTCCGTGGCGTGGAGCAAACGCGAGAGAGCGGGCTCGAGAACGGAGGACGGGGCCAGGGTGGGCCGGGGTGGACGGGGGTGGCGAGGGGGAATCGAGGGAGAATCGTAGGGGAATCGAGGGGGAGTCGACGGGAGGGTCGGGCGAAAAAGAAGTCGCGCGACTCCGATTGCGCCGCGGGGAAGGCGCGCGAGGGGTGGCTTTCGAATTAGCGTATTTGAAACTTGGTATACACCGCTCGATGGCGCGGCACAGTTGCCAAGTGACGTATTATAATATTTCATCCCCGTTCTGCGCCAACACGCGCACGGATGCGAGCGTATACGTTCACACGGACAGGGGGTGCGCTCCACCCCTTCGCGCGTTATACGGAACACCGTGCCACCCGCGTTTTACGTCTCTCTCCGACCTACGCGGACAGTAAGCACGCGTACGTACGAGTAATATCGTTAATTTGTATGTGTTTGAGTTCCAAGGGGGAGCAGAACCACCCTAATATATTCACGTGCGCGAATAGGATGTACAGTCGGTGCAAAATGCATCCGCCGCCACCGCCGCCACCGCCGCCGCCGCCGCCGCCGCCGCCGCCGCCGCCGCCGCCGTCGCCGTCGCCGTCGCCGTCGCCGTTTCCCTCGTCCTCGCCCTCGCCCTCCCGCCGGTCCTCCTCTTCCTCCTCCATCCCCCCTGCCTTCTCTCTCGCCCTCTCGCCGTCACCCTCGTCCTCGTCCTCGTCCTCGCCCTCGCCCTCGCCCTCACCCTCGCCCTCACCGTCGCCCTCGCCCTCGTCCGCACCCTCGCTCTCGCCCTCGTCCTCCCAGACGCCCTCGCCCTCGCTCTTACCCTCGCCCAGTCCTCGGCCTCGGCCTCGCCCGCGCCCTCGCTCTCACCCTTGCCGTTCGAGCCGGCAGGCCGTCTTCGTCCTCTTGCACGAAGAAATTTTCGGCACTCGCGAGCAATATCTACGCCGTCTCCTCCTCGTTTCGCCTCGCCGTCGCCCGGACGAGAGCGAAGCGTCGCTCTCGCGATCGACGCTCGTCCGCCGCTCGCGCGCGTCCATTTGCCGGTCGAGACCGCGAACCGACTTTCGCGTCGTTTCGAGGCGTAGCAACGAAACCGGACAGACCGGAAACCATTTTCTCGTCGTCGTTGCGCCGGCCGAGACGATCGCACCCTTCGCCCCGTTCGACGTCGAAGAGGGTCTCTCTTTGAAAATTGTTGCGCGCCAACCGAGACGAGGGGCAACGCGGCTTTCGGAAAATGTCGCGCAACTCGGCGCGATCGGCCCTCGGTTGGGCGCGCGCTTTCGTTGCGCGTCGAAAGAAGTTTGAAAGGAGAGAAGGAGGGTTGCTCGACGAGGAACCGCGGTCGGTTGTCGAGGGGTAGGCCGGCTACTGGGTTAGCAGGCAACGGGTCGGAGCGACGGGGGTGACGGGGCTGACGGTGAGACGGGGTCGACGGGGGGAGATACGGGGCGATAGAGGCTCTACCGGCGATCGTCGACGGAGCGGGCGAAAGGTGGCGGTAGAGAGAATAGTCGGGGAGGAGGAGGACGAGGAGGAGGAGAAGGAGGATCGGATGGGGTGGGTCGACGGGCAAAACGAGGGTACGAGAGAAGGAAGAGGGTCGACGGGGAGAGGTGGTATCAAACGGTGTTCGCTAGCTCGCTAGCTCGTGTACTATTGTGTATACTATTGTTCTGGTTGGCTAATATCCAAGATGGCCGCCGTGTTACACACGGTTCGGCGGTGTGCGTGTCCTCTCGACGCGTAGGCGCAGGAGCGAGAGCAGGAGCGCGCGAGCTGTCCGAGTTCCTCGATCGGCAAAGCGCGGCTCGATTGAGGCTCGACCGAGGCTCGACCGAGGCTCGACCGAGGCTGGACTAAGGCTCGACGTTGGCTCGACGTTTCCTCGACGGCGGCGGCTCGACATCGGCACGACACCGACGAGACCGCCGCGAGGAGCTCGTACCCGCACCCATTGTATCTATGTCTCTATACGAGCAATACGACGTACAGAGCATCGCGCCAACCGACGCGCGTACACGCCATTGGCGAGATAATAGCCATTGGCGGAGCCTCGGCCTCCTCGAGGTATATCGATCCGACGTCGTTCTCGAAGAACCGAGACTTCCTCTCTAGGAAGAAGCCGGCAGGGCCGACGCTCCGAAACGCTCCGAGACGTCCACCGTCGAATCGGACGATAGCGATCGCCCATGCGGTAGGTCGGATTCGACGAATCTGCTCGGCTCGCGAGTCGCGCCTTCCTCGAGAAAATCCTCTCGATGGTCTCGGGAAAACGTCGCCGCGCTTCCTCGGAGATCTAAAATTATTATCCAAGTTTTTCATCGTCGGTATCTCCTTCGTCGTCCGGTGGAAACTCCGGCCTTCTCCTTTCCCCCATTTTCTTCCTTTTTTCCTCCGTTTCTCCTCGTTTCCCGCTCGTCTCTCCTCTCTCTCTCCCTCTCCGTCGCTCCTTCGCCCGCGACGTCTCGCTCTCTCGCGCGCACTCTCCGCGCGACCGCGTAGACGCTGGCATAAAATGTAGATTAATATAAATATTCATAAACACCATAAAGTTTATGTCTCGCCAGCGGCAGGGTGAACGCGGGGTTGGGGCACGGGGGGTGAGAGAGAGAGAGTGAGAGGGGGAGGGGGGGGAGAGGGTGAGGAACGAGCGGCGCGTTTCGCTCGTCGTAAAACCACCCCGGCTACCTTGGCTCGCCTCGATCGAGGCTCCTCGCCCTCCCTCCGGTGACGCTCCTACTCGCCGACGCCGCCGCCGACGCCAACGCCGACGCCGACGCCGTCGGCGACTGCTCCGCGTGAATATTCGCGTTCACGTGAGAGAAGAAGCTTCCGTCAGCGGCCGCGGTGGGTTTCACCGACGGAGCGAAAGTTGGGGAATCCCCTCGTCCCTGTGGAGGCGACTGCGATTTTCGCGAGAGAGCGGTCGCTCCTCTTCTCCGACGCTCCGACGTATCGAGGGAGCAATCTCGCGGGTCGACCGGAGAACCGGGAAATCGCAGAACCGGAGAACGGGCGGAAAAGCCGACGGAGGACGGAGAGCACGAGAGGAAGCGAAGAAGGGGACCGCGGTTTCCGAGTCGACGTTTGCAGCTTTGAGCGGCGTTGCATGGTCGCGGCACGCGTGCCCTTATAATTAATGAATTAATGGTCGACTAACGCGATCCTCGACGGAAGCGTGGCATTTTTAATTTTACGACCACGCGACCTAGGCCGACGCTGCTTTGCCTCGGCTGGCGTGTTGTGATTTTTATCGGGCAATTAACGCGACCGTACACGTGTTGCGCCAACGTTTACGCCTCGTTGACCGGTCGTCGACAATTAAAACGAACCCGCAGGAGAAGGATATCGTCCGAGGGTGGGAGCACGGCCGCGCGCTCCCGCTCCTCTCCGCCCCCTTGCCCCCTAGCCCCCTGTCTCCCCGGTCACCCGGCCCCCTGGTCTCCCGGCCACTTTGCCGTGCAACGCCATCTCACAACTTTCTTCCCTCCTCCGTCGTCCTCCTTTCGGCAGGATTCCCGAGGATGGTCGCTTCGCTGACGGACCCGGAGAGAAGGAGAGAGAAGGCGAGAAAGAGGGAGCGAGAGAGAGAGAGAGCAGAGGCGGAAACGAGAGCGAGCGGTGCGGCTTTGAGTTCGAGAGAGGCTCCGATTAAAGTCGGCTCCCGCGGCACCTCGGGAATACGCTCGTCGTAAAACAAACGTTAATTATTCCCGGACTCGACGAACGCGACCCACTCCAGACGCGTTTTTACGAGCCGTTACGACGCCGAGCGTTGGCCAACGAAGCGAAAAAAATATTTTAAAAAAACCTCTCGGCTCGTTGGCATCCGCGACTCGAGAGAAAAAGTCCGCGGGAAACGGTCGCCGCGTTTGACCGCCCTTCCGACGGAATTCTCGCCGATGCGCTCCAGCTCGATTTTCGGGTCGACCCACCGTTGGCGCGAAAGCTCGATTCGCGTCCGACGGAGATCGGCCGACTCGAGAGCGCGGCAAAGGAGCTTACGAGCGGGAGAGCGGGGAAAAGATCCCGAGGCTCTCTCGTTGCGCGCGTCTTGCGTATCTCTCCGACTTTCCTCGCCGCTGTTGGCGCGGATTTCGGCCAGCAACGACACCACAGACCGAGAAAAGAGGGCAAGGAGAAGCGGAAGAGAAGCGAGGAGCTCCGAGAATTCGTGGAACAGGTGAACGCAAATCGGGGAAATCCCGTGGCGTTTACGAGGATCATTCTCGACGATTTTGCCGGAACGCTCGCCGCTACAAATCCTTTTTGGTGGTTGGGGGAGGAAGCGCACGGCAGCAGCGAGGGAGAAGATCGAGAGACGCGATGGGAGCGCGAAAGAGAAGGAAAGAGAGGAGAAGAGGGAGAGAGACCGACGAGGCGCGCGAGGGCAACGAGGCCGCATAATCCGGCCGCAAAATCCGGAAGCGTTTAACATAATTAGGTATCGGGTGTCGAGTATCGGGTGTCGGGGGCACGATGGGAGGGGGAGAGAAATAGAGAGACAGAGAAAGAGAGAGGGAGAGAGAGATAGAGAGAGAGAGAGAGAAAGAGTGAGCGCGGTCCGAAGAGCAACGGGAGGGTGAGGTTGCACCGACGAGGGCAGATAGACAGCGTGGTGGTCGGTCGAGGGCGATGCGTTTGCCACGCTACGACCAAAAGAGACCGAGTGAAAGGGGGACCTGGAGAAAGGGAGATAGGAAGGAAGGGAGAAAGAGAGAAAGGGTGAAAGGGAAGGACGAAACATACGCGAACCGTACTGGCCGCGCGTTTATGGTGGACAGTGGCAGAGGTCGCGTAGAAACGGAGAGAGAGAGAGAGAGAGAAGGAGAGGGACAGCGCGGGCGGCGGCAACGGTGGCAGGAGGCAGGAGGCAAGAGGCAGGGGGCAGGAGGCAGGAGTTAGGAGGCACGGGGAGAATCGCGCGTGGTGCGACCGTACGTGTGCCGGGTGGGTTAATCGTTGGCACGTTGTCGCGGTAAAACAGTTTGGCGTTTTAGCCCATTTGCAAGTACCGGCGCGAAGAGTCGGAAATGAGACTTCCGGTCCGCGAGGCTCGCCGTGCAGGTAACGCGATCGCGTCTCGCCTCGGTCTCGCGGAATCTCGGAGGAGCCCGCGCCGTCGATTCGCCATCCCGAATCGTTCGGAAGTGCATCGAAAGCCCGGCGCTCCCTTTGCGCTTCCATCTCGTCGGAGCGATCCTGTTTCGCGGCCGATGCGCGGAAAACTACGGTCAATTGCGCCGCTACCGATAGCCGTCGATAGCCGTCGATAGCCATCGATAGCCATCGATAGCCATCGATAGCCATCGAAGCCGTCGCTCGACGTGCAACCGACGAAACGAATAAAATGTAAACGGGAAAAAAAAAAGGCCGAGACGGTCATACGGGCGCTCGATTTTTCGCCGAAAGCGCGAACGAAATAAAAGGTTTTATTGGTCGTCCATAATCCGCAGTTTCAGCGAAGGGACGCCTTCGCGCGGGGCAAAAGGACCGTCGTTCCGGTCGATCGCGCTCCGCGCGTTCTACCGTCTCGATGAAACCGACAAAGTCCTCGATTCGCGAGAACGAGGGCGGCAAGGAGGGTTGGGGGGAGAGGACCCGCGGAAACATCTTAGGTGCGAGGGAAGACCGGAAACGGAGGGACTGTTCCGGTTGCGCGGTCGTTACCCAGATATTATTATCCGCGAGAGACAATGGCCGATATAGATCGGACAGACAACAACGTCGTCGTCGGAGAACGGCGGAAAGGGAGGGCGCGTACAACGGAGCTGTCTCATTAACAACTTGTAATGGAACAGCCGTATCTATCGGTGGCTTTCCGCGCGTTGCGGGAGAAGCGTTATCCCCGTCCCCTCTCGCGTTGCATGAAACAACCGAGGCACAGGGCGACGCACCCGAGAGCGCGAGAGAGAGAGAGAGAGAGAGAGAATGGCCAGGAGGCCGAAGGGGGAGGGCAAACCTTGGAGAATAGACGATACCGAAACGGGAGCCGAACGACCGACGTACGACCGAACGAGCGAACGGGCGAACGAGCGAACGAGCGAACGACCGAAAGAACGAGCGAAAGAACGAGCGAGCGAGCGAGCGAGCGAACGAGCATAGGTTGATACGAGACCGGGAAACGAATGCACACGTCCGATGGATGCAACTTCGCCATCGGCCGCGCATCGGCCCGCATTGTGCACGCGCCATTGAAAACCACGAAACAATGCGTCGAAGCTAGGTTTTGTCCCGTGACTTCTCGCCCGTTTCGAAGCCGAGTGGGGCCCGCGAAAGGAGCCGCGAGGAGACGCGAGGAGACTGCCGGCCTCTCTCCGCGCCAAATCCCTAACGACGCGCCCCTCCTCTCCTCCACTCCTGCTCTCCTCCTCCTTCGTATTCTCCATTATTCGCCTTCGATCGTCTTTTCAATTTCGACCGATCCGCGTCCGCTTCGCTCCGTGCGTACCTTTTTTCCGCTATCCGCGACGTCGGAGAAAACGAGAAGCCGCCCCTCCCCCGCGAGCCTCGAATCAGCGAGCTCTTTGAAAGAATGTTCTCCGTCTAGCGAGGGTGAATCCTCGAGCACCCTCCGATCTCGCTCGGACGGCTCACCGCGAAATCTTGGACCGACGAGCACCGGAGCGTTCGAATCCGCGGCACCATCGAGTCCTCGGCCGGTATCGATCGAACCTTTCGATAACGTTTAAATGTCTGCCGCGTCGATTTCGCGTGGAATCGAATTACGCGGAAACATTATCGCCCTCGACGCGATACGTCTGTGCTCTGCTCCTGCTCCTGCTCCGGCTCCTGCGATTATTAACGTTCCGCTTCGAACAGGGTCGTCCTCCGATGACTCCGTCGTTTGCCGCATCGACCCCAGCTCTCCTTCCTCCGTTCCGCGTTTCCCTCGATCGCTCTTCCAAATACGCGTGTCCAATATTTCCCTTCTCCACGACGCCCTAAAAAACTTGGAAACGAACTCCAAGGCCAAACGACGAGGGACGCGCGCCTCCGCGACACCTGACTTTTCTCGCACCGAGCGCCGCCTTCCTTTTCGCCACCCTCCTCGCCCCGATCCTCGCCTCGCTCCTCGTCTCCTTCGCGTCGCCAGAAACGACGACATCCTCTTTAGCTTTAAACGCGTAACCCTCGACTCTCGGGCTCTCTTAACCTGCTTCGGCTCGATGCGACGGGAAAGGAAGAGGGAGAGGAGAGCGGAAAAGGCCGGGCAAAGACGAAGGCTCGTTTCGGAGAAAGAGGAAGAGGTGCTGTCGTCTGTGTTTTTGTACAAAATGTATCCAGCCACGGGAGCCTTTGCGTGGCTGGCTGTACCGTCGGGGGGACGAAGAGGGAGCGACGAGAGAGCGGGGCAACGACGGCGGCGACGACGACGACGACGACGGTTTTACCGGCGTTCCCAGCGTTACCGGCGCTGCGACCGCAGCCACCGCAGCCGCGATCACCCCGCGAAGCCCTCCCGCGGCGGTACGTCGGTGCATTCAGGCATTTACATCAAGAGACTGCGCGACGATGATAATTAGTATATAAGAGGGTGGTTGGAACGCGAAACCCCTAGACCACGCTGTACTGACTTCTGTAGACCACTAGAGGGAGGTTTACCCTGTCCTGTCCCTCCGTTGCTATCCGTCGCGCACGAGAAATAAAAAGACGCGTAGGCACGTACCTATACTCAAACCTCCGCGTACCGTCGTCCCTTTCGCCAGCCGTTTTTTTCACTCCTCTCTCCTATCTCGTATCTCTTAGCTCCCAGCTCCTATCTTCTCTCCGCTCTTCCGTCGGCCACGCGTGCATCCTATCTCGTGACCGCTCCTTTTTCGTTCGGCCCTTCTTCTCCTCGTACCACCGATTAATCGCGGTCGCTTCCTCGTACGGTGAACGCCCGGACCGCGCGAGGGTTTCCCATTCCAAACCTTCGTCGTTCTACCGTATATTCGGGGGAGAAAACGTCCGATCGGCGCGTCTCTTCGAGCGGAAAGAGAATCCCTCTCCTTCGGCCATCGGACGGGTCGGTAGACCGTCGTCCGAGCCGCTCAAAGGAGAGCAAAGTCGAGGGAAACGAGTCTGGAAAATCGACGAACGCTCGTCCTGGAGATCGCCGTTCCCAGGGACGAAGGAGACTCGAAGGAGACTCGAAGGAGGATAAAGAAGACGGCAGAGCAGGCTCACAGACGCGTCGAGCGCGTCGCGCTCTGCCCTTCGGTTTTCCGCCTCGCCCGGGGAGACTAACGGGAAAATAATACCTCGTTGATTGGCAATTTAGCCCGAGATTGCAACGGCAAGAAGCTCCTCGAGGAACGAACGAACGAGCGACCGAACGAAAGAACGAATCCGTCTTCGGGCGTGGAAGGGGCGGAACGGGCGGTGAGGGAGAGATGGGGAGGGAGCTTCGTCGATCGCTCGACCTCTTAGAACGGAGCCGTCCTTCCCGAAATCGGCGGTCCGAGGGTCGACTTTGTTCTCGCGACGAGTCTGCGGGAGCGAAGGAAGGCCCCGTCTCCTCGAGAACCTCGGGAGAGAAGAGAGAAGCGATAGGCCTCGATTGCAGAATTGGCAGGATCGTGGAAGAGTCGCGCTTCCATTTGTTCCTTGTCGGGAGACGGCGCTCGAAAATTTCGGGGCTAATTCGCGCGCTTTAATCGCTCGGCTCATTTGACGCGGCGCATGAAAAACGGCTGCCGATAAATTTTGACAGTATTCTGTCCATTGCATTGCAATAATACCGGACCATATATTAGGGTGGTCGCGGGACGGTGTCCATCGCGGGCGCGGGAGGTCGGGGGGAGGTCGGGGAGAGGGCGAGGGAGAGAGGAGGAGGGTGAGGGCTCGTCCGCGGCGAGGCGGAGCCGAGAGAGCCCGTCGGGAGGAGGGTGGCCCGTATAGTTTGCCGGTAACATATTACGAATTAATACCAACTGCTCCGGTGAAATATTACTGCAAAATACTGACCGTTATTTGCGCTCGCGAGCACGCGGGGACGCGCGTGCTGGGTGCACGCGCTCCAACGAATTGCCTGGCACTCGGATTTTTGTCAGGTCGTCTATATTCTTTGGAAATTTATTTCGCTCCGTCGCGGATCGCCGTGCTTCGCCGTGGTCCGGTCCTTCGTCGACGGTGGACGTTGGTGGCCGTCGGTGGCCGTCGGTGGCAGCGTCCGGCCTGCGACGATGCTCCGAGGCGACCGCGGGGCCCGACGTTCTTCTCCGTTTCGCGGGCATTCGACGAGTCGTGACCGAGGAACGGAGAACGCAGAACGGAGAACGGAGACGCCGTATTCCCTCGATCGTGCGTCATCGAGTGGCGGCCAAATTATTCTCGCTCGTTGGAAGCCCATCGTCGGGAGCGCCGACTTACCGAAAACGCGACGAAAGGCCGGTCCAATTAAGGACGTATTTATCGCGTCGCGATCGTTTCGTTCCTCTTTCCAGGTTCCTGACTGCTCGACCCTTCGTTGCCTCTCTCTCCCGGATTCGCGGCCTTCGCTTCGCTCCACCTCGGCTCGATTCGACTCTGACTTTGACTCCGACTCCAACTTCGATTCCGATTCCGACTCCGTCTCCGTCACTGCTCCGACATCGTCTCTATTCCGACTCTACTCCGAGACTCGACTCCGGCTCTCCAGGGCACCTACGGGTACCCTAATGACTTTCGATGCGCGTTTAATTGGCGCGGGAAGGAAAAAAAGAGGAAAGGAAAATAAGAAACGAGGGTGGAAGTACGGGATCGGAGCGAGAATCGCTTAGGCTTAATCAATCCGCTCGTTACGACCCGCCCGATTGAATAACTAACGATTTTCGCGCGAGTCTCGTTAAAAATGCTTTTACCGTGATCACCGTAAACTTTTTTCCGGCCCGACCGCTGCTCCCTATCCACCCCCTTCCCCTCCCCACACCCCTCCCCTACCCTCGTTCTCCCTCCTTATTCACCCCCTCCTTCTCTGTCTTCCCTGTACCGGTTTTTCTTCGGCGTGTACGCTCGTCGACGCCGACAACTTCCGTCGGTGGGCTCCGATGGTCTCGGACGTTGATTTCCAGGGTTCGACGCGAAAAACGCCGCTCGTTTCTTGCCGATCGTTTCGCCGGCCGGGCGAAAATCGCGCGATCTTTCCAACTCGCCGAAGTAGATGCAGAAAGTCGGCTCGGATCGATCGCGAGAGCTAAACCGTCGGCCCTACGGGCAATGGAAAATACGCTGCAAAAAACGTCGTGCCGATTCGCCCGCGATACGTTATTCCGAGGATTTCATAAAGCCGCGGTGTTTTCAATTTTCACGAATAAAAGTTAATTTATTTACTAAATTTATATTGCAAATCCTTCGATCGCGTATAAAACGCCCCGGTATGTGAGTAATTAAAGAGGCGGAATAAAAATTTTCCGAACTTAAATCGCGCAAATGAATCAGCGATGCATAAATATAAATTACATGTTCGGCGAAATACCGTTCGTTTGCTCGTATGCGATATAATTTTAAATTTAATTAAAAATAATGAACCCCATTGTATTCGTAAAACCCGCGTTAAATGATATACCGCCGTAAGTGTATTATACCCGTAAAGCCATAAATTTTCAAAGACAATTTTCGAAGCTTCTTCGGGGAAATATCGATCGCTCGAGTAGCGGACGCGCGAAAAAAAAGACAGTGAACCGAAAAGAAGCAGCGGGGGACGGATGGACGAGGAGAGAAACCCGGCAAGACGAATGGCGGGTGGAAGGGGCGAAAGAGGGAGGAAAAGCCAAAGGGGGCGTCGATGACCGAGGCGAGACGGAAGGGCCAGAGGGGCCAAAAGGGCCGAGGGGACGGTATAGAGTCGGTGGAACGGCGGGGGAGAGAGAAAAGTGACGATCGGCCGATCGGCCGATCGGGGGTGGGCAGGGGGGAGATTTAAATTTGAGAAAGGCGCCAGGCGACGATGGACGTCGGAGGGAGCGAGAGGGACGGCAGAGGCGGCGGAGGTGGCGGCAGGATAACGCCGGTAATTATTACTAAACAAACTCATTAAACCGGGACGATCTGGTCCGGGTGAACGGCGACCACGCGTGAAACTTTGATCATCCCGCGAATCGAGCGTAGGATCAGCGATCCCGGGATCGGGTAAATGCCGGGCTGACATTAAATTACCGCATCGGTAAGCGTGTCATACGCCAATTAAACGGCTGCTATTTTCTGCGCCGAAATTGATAATCGCGATTAAAAGCGGAAGCGTCGGTGACACGTGTGAACGAGGAAGCCGGGCAAGAACGCAATTATTCCTTTTTTTTCGGCCTGACAGCCCGTACCGAGTAAAAATATCTTTTTTTGCGGAGGACCGTGTCATCGAGTTGACAACTTTTATATAACCGCACGCGGCCAACCTACGCCGCGTCTACCTGTCTCGATTAGTGCGCTCCGGTAATCGTGAAACCGCGACGAAACGGCGGAAACGGCGGAAACGGCGAAGGAAAGAAGAGCGAGGGAGAGAGAGAGACGGAGAGAAGCGATTCAGGGACAAGCGGGAGGTGCCGCCAAGTGATCGACGAGCGGAGACTATTCTTCTCGGCGCTCCGAGGGCTATTATCGACGTCGCCCTTTCGACGTTTCCTTCGAAAATAGTGGATAGGTTTATCGCGAAACGAAAACGAATGTGCGAGTCGATCCGCGGATAATTTGCCGTTATCTCGTCGGCGTCGCGGGGAGCACGGTTCGTCGGCCGGCCGGTCAATCGCGCAGCCCGTTTTCCTGCCTGGATGCCTACCTGCCTGCCTACCTACGTACGTGCCTACCTACCACCTACCTACCACCTACCTACCACCTACCTATCTACCTACCGTCGGCCGCTTCGATTAAGCGAAATTATTAACGCCGCGCTCGATAAACTAATTTTCATTTCTGATATTTTAGCCAATTATGAAATGTAATTATTTTCGCGCCGCCCGTCGTTTTAATATTGCGCCCCGGTATTGGTGACACCGACAACGAACACTTTGCGCGGTGGTATCGCTAAATGCGGTGTGACAATTTGCAGGTCAGCGCGACGCGCTCCTCTCCGCTCCTTCCTTCCTTCCTTCGCTGATGCCTCTCCGTTTTTCCAAAACCAGAAGCGGGCCAAATTTTAAAGAGGAAAACGAAACGGCGACGAAAAGAGCGTGGACGAAATCCGCATTGTCGCGAGAGCGTGAATCGATGGACGTATAAAAAAAGACAAATCCAGAAACTTGAGCCCGTCTAACCCAAAATTCATGAATTTAATAGATCACGATTGACCAATTTCTTCCTCTCTGCTCCCTCTTCCTTCTCTCTCTCTATCTCGCTCTCGCTCCAACCAGCCACCATATCTCTCTGCGCTTTTTTATTTCGAAAATCATATCGAAACCCCATACGTTCCGGGACTTTCACAGGCACCGGACGTTTGCAATGGTAATTCGCGGCACCGTGGAAAAAAAAGGTGAGAGGGGTCTCGCGGGAGAGTGCGGGGGTGGCAGCCATCGATCACGAGTCTGTTTACCGATTTTTCCACAGGCGCCATGTGGATATTTGTAATTACAGAACCGAAGCTGCCACCGCCAGTTTTTATTCGCGATTCGAACGACGATTTTTAATTTCGGGTAATGAAGCGCCACTGGCCCCGCGGCTGTTGATATTCGTTATTAATTTTTAATCGCCGTTCCGTTGAACCCAGATGTTGAATATTGTCTCGCGGTGAAAATTCGCGGGAAAAAGAGAGAGTCGTTGATTTTTTTTCGATGCGTACCATTTTCCTGCAGTTCCTCCTCTTCCTGCCTTCTCCCTGCCGCTTTCCGCACCACCCCTCTCTCTCATTCTCTCTCTCTCTCTCTCTCTCTCTCTCTCTCTCTCTCGGGTTCTCTCCCGTTTTCCGATGCCTACCGCCGATCCAAACGACGTCGGCCGTCGGGGATTCATCGTCGGCATCGTCTTCGTCCTCGGATCTTCGACTCGATCCGCCTTACGGCGAAGCGTTTCCCGAAATACTGTATTACACCGAACGGAGACACGAGCCGAGTGCGGCAATTTGTCGGCGTATCAAAACGAAATCAAGCTGGCAAGATAAACGTTTCGCTGTCGGGTCCATGCATATTAATTTTAAGCCACGAAAAAGCCAGCATCCCGGCTGCTCTCGCTCTTTCCCTCGATCCGTCGATCCCTCGATTCGTCCGTTGGACGGTTGGTCGGTTCCTCGCCGCTCGCTTCATCCCGTTTGCTGCCCACCACCGCCGATTCGTTCGTCTACCTCTGCTCTCTCCCTCTCCTCTCTTTCTCTCCTTTCGTCGGTGATCCGTTTGCTCGTTCGCTCGTTCGCCCGTTCGCTCGTTCCTCCGTTGGCCCGTTCCCCGCGACTAAAACGCAATAGAGGGCAATCCGCGCGATCGGCAAACTCGAAACAATTATTTTTCGATCGGCGGACTTGGCGCGTAAAAACGCTCCGCAATTACGAATTAATGCAGCCGCTCGGCCAGAAAAAATAGAGACATCCGCCGATCATCGACTGCCGGCTCGAACGTTCCGAGCGGAATTTAAAAAAAACATTATTCTTTGGAATTATCGGGGAACGCGGTGATACTTGCGCCGGTACCGCGGAAACGATGCGTATCGAGTCCGGCTGCCGGCGCGTACGCCACTTTTTAAAAGCCCGTTCGGCCAGATTAAAATTGACTAATCGAAATACGCTTTCAAGGAACGTGCGCGTTCACACTCGCCCCCGCGGACGGAGCTGTTCCGCGATGAAAATTCCGCTTCTCTCTCCTGCCTCGCGGTTCCCCGGTGCGAGCGATCCGCGATACGACCGAGCCGAGCCGATACCTCGACCTCCCGAAGCAGGCGCGAACCGCGAGGCGCCTCCGTCGACGGCGAACGGCGAACGTTTCCTCGGGAAACTCGTTTCCCGGCGCGATCGACCGCTGCTCCTTTTGGCGCTCGGGAAAAACACGCGAACGGACAATGGAACGAGGATCATCGAGGAGCGACGGAGCGCGCACCTTCGACGACGACGGAGTCTCTGAGCTCTCAGGGCGAGGCAGAGCTCGCGAAGGAGAGCAAGGGCGAGCGAGGAAGTTGCTGCGAAAGAGGGAGTGGGACGGGCAAGGGGCAAGGGAAGAGGAAGAGGACGCGTCGGAAAGAATCGGAAAGAATCGGAAAGAGTCGCGAGGAGTCGCGAGAAGCTGGGGGCGAGGGAGGAGAGCCTACCGAGTCGGAGGGTGCGGGCAAGAGGGCCGAGAGACCGGGAGGCCGAGAGACCGAGAGCCCGAGAACCCGAGAACCCGAGAGCCGAGGAGGGCAAGAGGAGGACGAGAGGGCGAGAGGGCGAGACGGCGAGAACCGAGGGAAAGAGAATCTCGGCTTCAAGTATTTCGCTCTTTGATGTGCGACCTGCCCCAAACTCGGCAGTCCGTGCCACCCTTTCCAAGTGGCTCGGTCGGCTTCAAAGAAAGTGCCCTGGGACCACCCTTCGCGCCCCTCTCTTCCGCCCGTCTATCCGTCAAACCCTACCGGTATTCCGTATTATACCGTCGGCCGGCTAACTTTCTTTCCAGAGACTCCTTTCGGCTTTCCGTCGTTTTTCCGTGTAGGAGGGACGCGTCGACGACGGGAAAATCCGCGGGAGACCGGGAGAGACCGCGAGAAGACGCCGTGGGCGGATCCAGCCTCTTCGAGTCTCGGTCAATGATTTTTTCCATCTTCCCGCGGATTTTTTCCGCGGAATCGACCACTTCGCGTTTCCACGAAAACTATTTCCTCGACGACAGGGAGGCGAAAACGTGGGGAAAACGGCCCCCTTTCTCCCCGGATCCTAGCGTTTCGGTCCTCTCGTGACGCACGAGGATCGCCCTCGCGCCGCTCTTCGACGCTCGGAGAGCCGGCGAGACGAGCCGAAGGACAAGGAAGACGATCGAGACGAGAAAGTGGAGGGAAATTGGCGGGAAAATTTGTGCGAAGCGCGGGGAAACATCTCGAAATTCAAAGGTAACCGACAGAGTCGTTTTCGACGGCAACGAGGTCGCTCGATACCGGTGCTGCCTCGACCTCTTCGTCCAGGGACAACTGATTTCGCTCCAATAACATTATATCTATTAGCGGACACTCGATACTATTAATAATTAATCACGAGCTAATATTCCGCGTTTGGCTGCGCGCATTTCGTCCGCCATGCCTCCGTCCCTCCGTTCCTCCATCCACCTCGCTCTCCCATCTATCCGCCTCGAATCCTCTCGCGGCCCTCGATCCTCCGATCTCTCCCTCTCTCCCCTTCCCTCTTCGATCTCCCCCGTCGAACGCATCTCACCCTTTGGTCTCGCCCTGCCTCTAGCGCGCTACGATCTAGAATGGGCGAATGCGTGGAATCCCTCGAAAATATCTGCCCTCTCGGTGGATCGATAGCATCGCGGTCTCCGCGAAGGGCATCGCCTACCGAGCCGGCCGCGTCGCGATATTTCGGATCAGCGAACGAAGGAAAACGTTTCGCCGGTCCGACGGACGCCGACAGACGTCGACGGGCGACGACGGGCGACGACAAACGTCGTCGGATCGCGTCGGTCGTGGCAGGTTCACGGTCGGCGTTTCAAATCGAGCGGAGCACGCTCGAGGATATCTCGGCACGGCGGAGAAACGAGCAACTCGCGGGAAAAGGGCGGGAGAGGGGCGCCAGCTCTATATATTCACGGGGAAAACACCTGTGGCTCCGCTCGTTAGATTCCCGCGACTTTTCCAAAGATAGCAAGAGTCGCCCCCTCCCTTTCGGTTTTCCTCTCCGCCGATATCGGCTTCTTCCTCGGTGGGCCACCTACCCTGCCACCACCACCACCACCACCACCACCCCCCCCCCCCCTCCCGCACTCTCCACCCGCCACCGCCCCTCCGGCGTTTATCCGTCTTTCCGTCCGCCCTTTCGTCCCTCTGCTCCTCCGTCCGGCTCGCTCTCTGTAATTTGCTCGACATCTATAACGGACGCGGTTTCGCGAGAATAGAGCGACGGCGATCCTCCTTCCGATCGTGGAACGTGAAAATTTCTATTTCGGCGCGATCGGTTTTCCGCGCGCTCGCGGACTCCCCCGATATTCTCGCGAGCTGCTATTTTTGGAGAAGGACCGTCCGCGTCTCGGGAATGTTCGCGCGATCTCGAGTCGTATTCTCGGACGGAAGTCCCGAGGGAACGGTTGCTCGGCCAGATGCGCCGACGGAAGGCTTCGGAGAAAGAGGCAGGTCGCACCCAAAGGGTCGCGCGTAGTTTGCGCGTAGTTTGCGGTCAGTTTGGAGGTAGTTTGGCCGAGCGACGGAAGGTCGGTTAAAGCGAGATAACGGAAATTCGGTCCGGGGAGAGGGCGGTCGATGATAGAAACGTACCCGGTGGCTAGTCGAGGATCGTATTTAGGCGCGGTCCTAGGCCGGTTCGCGGAGATACCGGCCCCTAATGCGCCGGAATAGATTAATACCGACCAATAGGAACGTCGATCGAACGGCCTGGAGCACATTACTCAATTATTTACGCTTCATTAAGTATATATCCAATGCCGTCGAGCGTAGCGCGCGCGCGCGTGTGCTAGGAAGCACCGAGCAGGGGAGGGGGGCTCGGCCGCGTCTCGCGTGCTCGCTCCTCTCCGTGTTTGCGAGCACGAGCGAGAGCACGAACACGGACGCGAGGATCGAGAGGACCAGCCTAACGCGCCTCCGAGTCCAACGACTCCGTTTCGACGCGTCGTTCGACAGGCGTACGCGCGCGCTTCGTCCTCGCAGGGTGCGAGCGCGAGGGTGAGCGAGGGTGAGCGTGGGCGCGAGGGCGAGCACGACGACGACCGCGAGCACGAACGCGAGCGCGCGCGCGCCCGCGCCCGCGCCCGTCTCCTCCCTTCGTTCGCGTACGTCTGCCTGGTAACGTACGCGTACGCGTACGCGTCTATGTACCACCGCCTCTACATAATGTATTAGAGCGTGTGTCGGTAGGTAAGCGACCACCCCTAGCTCACCGAGGTCTAACTTAATTATTCGAGAAATTCAGCGATCCATTCCTGCACCCTCCGCTCCCTCCCGCCGTCCCTCTCATTCTCTCTCTCTCTCACACACACACACACACAGATATCCGCTCCCTCTTCCCCATCACCCTCTGCTCTCTGCCCTCTGCCGTCGTTTCCCGGCCCTCCTCCCTCGACCGGCCAACCTCCTCGGACCCTCCTCGTCGATCCTCCCTTCCTCGACTCGTCGCCCAAATCGATCTCTCGGCCTACCAGTCTCCCGTCTTTCGGAAAATTTCGACGCCGCGAGCTTCTCTCCTCTCCTTTCCCTCCCCGAGGGAAGACGGCGGAAAAGTGCGAGGGAAAATGCGGGCAAGACCGGAGGAAGAAGCGAAACGCTCGGCCTCGGGTCTCTGCCCGACTACCGCGTCCGACGCGAAGAATATTTAAATGAGAGCGCGCGGAGTGGGCCGAGGGAGGCGAAGAGAGGAACTCGAGGGCCACCGAGGAGACGGGGAAACGGGGTGACGAGGAGACGCGCGTGCATACGCATCGGTACACCGGAACAGATAGATCGTCGGTCCCGATACCGTCGCGAGAGACTTTAATTATCATCGCTTACGGACTATTTATATGGCAGGAAGCGCTTAAATAATATTTCTCCGGGCGAAGAGGCCGCGAGACCGACCGAGAGAATCGGGAAGTCGACCGGCGAGAGGGAGCGGGACGCGCCGTTTCGAGATGGGAACGGGATATTACGAGCGCGCCGACTCGCTACCGAAGGTTCCGATCGAACCGGCAGATAGGAACGCACCGTGCACCTCCTGCACGGATGGGCGGAATCGACTTTTATCGGCCGGAAGTCAAAAACAATACGCGCGAAAAACGATTCGACGCGGACCGATCCGGCGTGAGGTCGGGGATTTATGAGGCGCTTCGATCTCTCGGGGGCGGATCGGGGCATTGAGCGTTCCTCCGCTCCCCTCTGTTCCCCACCGTTTCCCTCTGCCCGCCGAGGACCTCGAGATCGGCCGGCCGCCTCGGGTCCCCTCCGTTCCCTTCCGTACCTCGGCGTCGCGATCGACTCCTCGATGCCCGCGATCCTCGCCTCCTCCGACAGCAATTCTCCCCCTCGATCTTGCCCCCGATCCCGGAATGATCGATCCTCGAGTAATTAGCGCGCACGGTCGAACGTGCCCGCGGACATTATCGTGCCTCGGAAACGAGCCACGACACCTATTAAAGGCGGAGCACGTCACGGTAATAGCCGCAACACCATTAGCGCGAGAGTAGACCGAGAGGGCAGAGCACGAGGAAAACGAACGCCGAGAGCGAGAACGAGCGGGCGAGGACGAGGAGGAGGCCGGACACCTCGATGCCGAGAGAGCAGAAGGAGACTCGGTCGGCCAAACTCTCCCGACCGTCCGACGACGAAACCTTCGGCGAAGCTCACCTCCGCAACCGGGAGATTCTCCGTGGACCGACCGGGAGATCGGCAACGATCTCGCGAGGTCCGTCCGAGTTGGGTCGACTTGCCTCCCTCGTCGCTTAACGGCGCCCCACCGTCGCGGCGCGCCTGCCGGCCGTTAAATACCTTCTCGTCGTGTTACGCGAGTCAGGGTTTTACGGCTGCCACCGGCGACACGCTCGTCGAGGCCTTATCGCCCGAGGAAAAGAAACACGAGCGCGACACGCCACGGTCCGAGCCGCCCCGCGCGACAAACGGCCCACCACGGCCCACCTCGGAACGCGGTCGCTGCCGTCCGTCTCTTCCGATCGCAACGAGGAGACGACCGACCGATCGTGTCTCGTCCCGAGGAACGAGCCCTCCTCCGACGTCGTCGAGCAACGTCCAACGATCGTTCCGTCGATCGTCTCGCGTCGCCGCTCCGACCGCGAGGAACGCGAGCAAATACGATTTCTCTCGGAAGGAAGGAAATTACGGGTGCACGCAGGTCCACCTACGTGCACGGAGAATACGCTTGTATTTTCCTTTTAACCGTGCCGGGGAGATCGTGGACGATATTTCATTCGATATTGCAGTCCCGGCATTATTTCTCTATTTCAGTAGCCGGCATACCTACCTGCCGTTGCCCCTTTCTCCTCCCTTTCTCCCCCTTTTATCCCCCTTTTATCCCCCTTCGCCCCCACCCATCCCCCTTTCGTCTCCTGCTTCTCCCTTTCCGTCTCCTCTCCCCGCTTTCCCGCTGCCTCCCCCCGTCTCCCACGCCTGCTCGGCCGCCCTGCCACTGTTCTCTGCCGCCGGAAAATAAATTGTTTAATTTATATTAAAAATAAATAGAACCACGGAGAGCGAGAGCGCGATTCCACCGGCGCTGCACTGCGGACGGCCCGAGAAATATTACTTTTAATATTAGCATTCGCCCTCCTCCTCCACCTCCTCCGCCTCCTCCACCTCTACCACCTCCACCACCTGCCGTTTCCTCCGCACCTTTCCGCCTCCTACCGCCCGACTCCGCCGACTCTCGTCCCGACACCCGACCTCTCTCCGCCCCACCGCTCCTCCGCGCGTCCGCGACCCACGACCCGCGCGACCCTCCTCTCTCTCCCTTCCGCTTCTCCGCCCCGACGGCTCGGCCGTGTTCTTTTCGCTCCGCGTTTCTCCTCGGGGGCGAGCGGACGCTCGCGGAGCGGCGTCGCGGCCGAACGAAACCGCGCCGAGCGTCGCGAGGAGCCGTCCTCTCGGCGAGCAATCGGGAGGAACGGTTGCACTACTCACCGTGGCCACGCTTAACCGCGTCTTCGACGAGACTCGAGGCACGACGCTCCCCGTCCAAAGTCCTTGCCCCTCGTCGTGCGTCCCTGTTTTCGGGCGGGTCGACGCCCCGAGCTCCTCTCGACGTCGCGCGGCGGACTCTCGCTTCGGTCCGCTCTGCTCCGCTCTGGTCGTACGATTTACGCGCGCGGTCTTCTCGTTTTCCTCCTTCTCCCCCTCGCCATCTCGCTCTCGCCCTCGTCCTCTTCCTCGGCGCCGCCACCGTCGTCGGCCCCGGCCCCGGCCCCGGCTCGGTCTCGAGCCTCCCCCCGGGCTCCCGGGCCCCCCGGCTCACCGTCGCGCGGAACCCCGCTCTAGCAACCCGGCTGTACATCCACCCCCGCTCTATATAATGTACGGAGCGCGAGCGAGATGAATGGCAAGACGGCGACGAATATTTCATGAGACGCATTAATATTGCAACGTCTCATCTCACGGATGTATCGAGGTAACATAATGCTCCGCTATAGATAGCTCCTTATTAAACCACGACGCCGCCGCGTTGAGCAACCTTCCGACTATAATACGCGCTGCAAAATCCCACCGTTCGCCTCTCCGTCT
Organism: Cerceris ruficornis; assembly: GCA_963989415.1. Lineage (NCBI taxonomy): Eukaryota > Metazoa > Arthropoda > Insecta > Hymenoptera > Crabronidae > Cerceris > Cerceris ruficornis. The sequence goes on from OZ022518.1 coordinate 32,792,565, forward strand.
CGACCCTCCTCTCCCCCGATCGGCCCCTTTTTTCCCCCTCGCCCGGCGAGCCCCGATTTCTCCGAAGGATCGAGCGGACTCTCCTCCGGGACAAACGGGATTTCGATCCCCTATCGCCGGGACGCGAGTCGAGAGCGCAAAGGATCCGATTCCTCGCGAGTCAGGAGCAACAGCCAGCCGTCGGTGGTCGCGTCTCTCCGCCGGAAATAGATTATCGGAGATATTATTATCGAAATTGTGAGCGCTCCACGGCTCCGACGTCGGCCGATCCGGTAGCGTCGAAAACACGCTATCGGCTACTAATGCCGTGACTTCTTTCCGCGTCGCCTCGCCCACCTCGTACCCCACTCGCTCTCTCTCTCTCTCTTTCTCTTTCTCTCTCGTTGTCTCCGCATATGCGCCCGCACACCTCTGTCTCTCTTCCTCCCCTCTCTCTTTCTCTCTCGGAACGAGAGAACGCGGATACTCGGCTCCGCGGCAATATAGACTCGCTCGTGATAGATGCCGAGGCTGTCTTACCTTTCTTGCGGCCTGCAAAATATATGGAGGATCATCCATCAGCCGTCCCGCGGAAACTACAAAAAAACATCGGCCCCGCTTCGCCACGAGGGCCGCCACCACCTCCACCGCCTCCGCCGCCTCCACCGCCTCCACCGCCTGCACCGCCTCCGCTACCTCCGCCACCACCGCCATCGCCAGCGGCACCGACTCCGCCGACAGCCCTGTCCGACCCTTGCCACCGGCGATCCGCGCCTCCCCGGATGCGCGTCTAATGCCGCGAAATTAATTACCACCCGCGCTCTCGCGCGCAAATAAAATCAAATCGAAGAGAATCGATCGGCCGACCCCGCTCGCTCGCTCGCTCGCTCATCGAATCCCCTTGCTCGTCCGTAGCCACGATCCGAAATTCGGTTGTCGTCGAGGACGGACGAAAAACATCCCCGAGGTGAAAGTGTTTGGCGAAGGAGGAAAAGGAGAAGTAAGAGAAAAGGGAGGATAAAAAGTAACGGGTAGGTAGATAAACAGAGGGAAAAGACGAAACGAAATGGAGCGGTAGAACGTTAGAACGGTAAAACGGTACAGAGGTGTAGAGTGACGGAGAGATTGAGAGAGAGAGAGAGAGAAAGACGGCGAATCGGAGAGCGTAGCCGCGAGAGAGGGAGGATAGGGTAAGAGAGGAACGCGATATAAAGTGCAATCAAACATCGATCGTGCGATGCAGGGACCTCTTTCCTCTTGGTAGGTACCTACGTGCGTATCGAATGCATACCATGGGGTTGCATCGCGCATGCATGCGAGGCCCCGTGTTTGTGTTTCGAGGGGAAACGTTCCTACCCCCGGCGAGCGAGCAAGGAATCGATAGCCCGCGTAACCGAGGCACAGGCACGTACGAATAATGCTCGAGCCTATCCTCTGACCGCTAAGTCGATCGAAACCGCTCCGTCGAGCCGCTCCAACTCGCCCTTTTACGATTCGCTTCCAAAGAGTTTCCCTCTCCCTGTCTTGCACCCTCTCCGAAACCCCCCCTCTATCCCTCCCAGCTCGCATCGTCACGCTCTGCCTCTTGCTCTGCCTCTTGCTCTGCCTCTGCCTCGAACGCCGTGTCCCACCGGTTGTTGCGACGGTTTCATGGCGATTCGTCCGTTTATCCAAAACGGCCCCTATCGATCGATCGTTTCGCGCGGTGAAAGCATACTCTCGAGCGGCTCGCGAGCGCGCAAGAAACGGGACCGCGACGTTCCTCGGGAATCGGGGAATTTTCCTCCCGAGAGGAGAAGGAACGTCGCGGAAACCGTTCGAAAGATCCTCTCGGCGGGGACAAATGGAGTGGTTGAAAAAGGGCGCGATTGCGCGGGCGAGGGAAATTTGAAACGGCTCGTTCGTGGCCCCGAATGGTCGAAGCGCGAAGCGCGACGCGAAGGTACTCGGAGGCGAGTCGCAAAGGAGGCATAGAAAATTCATAAGGATGGAATTACGTTGCCTCCGCGGTGACTTTTGTTCTCGACTCTTTAATCGCGGCACTAGTTCCGCCCAAAAAATATATGCGACTACTTGCTCGTCGGAGGGCAACGTCCTCGTCCGACGATGAATTTACAAGTCCACCCCTCGCGAGCGTCGTCTCCCTTTTCGATCCTCGTCGCCGACACCCCCCCTCGGCAAAGCGTCTCTTCGTCTCCGTCACCATCACCGTCTCCGTCTCCGTCTCCGTCTCGGTCTCGGTCTGCGTCTCCGTCTCCGTCTCCGTCTCCGTCTCCGTCTCGATCTCCGTCTCCGTCTCCGTCACCATCACCATCTCTGTCTCCGTCTCCGGCTCCGGCTCCGTCTCCGTTTCTGTCAGATCCGAATCAGCGGCCGATCCGCAAAGATTTCACGAAGTCGATTGCGATCGATCGCAAGAAACTGAAAGGAAAAGAAAGAGGCGATCCACGGGAGAGAGGGGGAAGAGGGGGGAAGATAGGCCGAGAGGACGAGGAGAGAAATTGCGTTTCCCGGAGGAAGAGCGACCGCAAAGACGCGACGGGGCTCGCTCGCGCGGCCGACTCTCGAACGAGGTTAGAATAATTTGCTCCGACTCGAGAACGAATTAGTTTTTGTCGAATTAATCGGCCGGATTAATTGAATCGAGTCGCACCGGAATCGATTCGAATTCAATCGAGTCGGCGGCCCGCACTAAATTAAATCGCTCCAACGTACCGTCGCTGCTGCGTTCTGCTTTTAATCGGCTCGAATTAGAATCGGCCGCGGCAATTGTCCGCGAGTGCGCGACAACGGCGGGCGAGCGATCCCGAGCGATATCGAGCGATATCGAGCGATATCGAGCGATCGCGAGGGCTCCGCGATCTCGAGGTCTCGAGGTCGCGAGGTCGCGGGGTCGAATCGTCGAATATTTCCCGACGCTGGATCGGTCGAAACCGGATTACGAGGGCAAAGTCCGGCTCCCCGTGCGGCAGGAGCAATCTCGCGACAGAGGGGTTGCTATCCGCGCTACCCGAAGGAGGATCGTTCGCCGGAGAGACGTCTACGCGAATGCATCCGCCTGAATAAAAGACCAGTTGTCGTCTGCGACCCGCTTGTTCGTTAACAAAGAATCGAGTCAGCCCGAGTAGAAAAATTGGAGGAACGCATTAAAGCGGAACGAACGCGCGACGACGGAGAGCGTGTAATCGGACGTTGGTCCTTTCCCCTTGCCGCCGCGACGTGCCGGGACGCGCGTCCTTTTTCCCCGTTTTCGCGAAAACTCTCCGGGCCGTGCATTATTCGAAGCGAGACGGGAAAAAGGATAATTGCCGTACTCGAAATATTTCTCCAACGTTCGATCGACTCGAATCGCGTTAAACGGTTATGACACGCGTCGGTAGAATCGGACGAGAGAGTCGTGGCTAGCCCCGAAATAGCGACCAACGTTATTGTTGAGTTTAGTGAAACCGGGGTTTAAATATCTGCCGGATGTTTGGCGTGTATATCACTTCGTAAATTTAAGGTTTACGGTCGTTCGCGCCGCTTTCGCTTCCTCCCTACCACCCTTCCTCTTTTCCCGTTTCTCGCTTTCCCCCTTTCCCCCTTTCCCTCTTTCCCACTTTTCCTCTTTCCTCTTTCCTCTCGCTCTCGCCCCTCGTCGCGCGTCTACGTTTTTCCTCCGCTCTCGCGGCTCGTCCTTCGGCTCCAATACCCCTCGCGCCCCCTCTCGCGATCCGACGGCTACTTTTTCCTCCGATTCTCCTTCTCCTCGTCTCTCCCTCTCTCCCTCGCCCCCTTTTTGCCTCTTCTCTCGACGTGGCATCTCGAACCCCTTTCTCTATTTATCGTAATTATCGTCGGAACGTCGTTCTCCGTTCTCGGTGCTCCCCTCTCGCTCTCTCTCTCTCTCTCTCTCTCTCTCTCGCTCCTCGACGGTGTCTCCGTTTTAATAAAACTTCCGCCCAGCTGGCTTCTCTTTCCTTCGTTTCGCCGTTCCGTCGTTCGGTCGTTCGGATTCTTTCTCTCGCCGCGAGTTCCCCTCCGTTTCCTCTTTAAAAAGGAGCGTTCTGCTTTTTGAACGTCCTTCGAAGCATGATCGTCGAATCGCTCTCGCCGCTTCTCCCGCGTTAGCCGAGCAGCCCTCTTAACGTCGATTTGTTTTGTTTTTCGCTTCTTTTCATCTCCGTTCTCTCGCTGCTCGTGGTTTTCTCCGGTGTATTTTTATTGCGCACACTTACCTCGCGAGTACCCTTTGTCCCCCTTCCTCGCCCTTCCTCCACCTCCTCCACCTCCTCTTCCTCTTCGCCCCCGCTTCTCCGCCGCTTCTTCCTCGTCTCTTCTTTCCCAGGAATCAGCGCGCCGCTTCTTCGCGAACTCGCGAAGACCGATCCAACGGGAATTCGCTCGGCCCTTCCGGCGCGAGCGTCGCTCGAGTTCCGGCTGGAATCCGGAGGCAAAGAATCGCCGTATTTGCGAAGGCGCGAGATCGCTTAATCCTCCGATGGATATAGTCGGGTATCGGGTCGGCAGCTCGACCGTAAAGCATCGTTTGGAGCTCCGGTTGGGCGAGTCCGAGCGAGAATTTCGAGAACACCCGTTATACGGGATTTCGGAGCGGCTCCACCAATGGCAAATCTTGTACTATACAAACCCCGGTATATCTATGCGGAAGGTACACGACTCTAATACATAGTTCAGTACTCTATCTACATACGTGCTAGCTAACATCGCGCTAACTCCGCACTCCGACTAGTCCGCCCGACCACCGCTCCTCCTCTCCTCTCCCCTCCCACCACTCCTCTCCTCTCCTCTCTCCACTCTCGTCTCACCTCTCCGCTCCACCCGTCTCTTCGCCGACCGGCTCCGACACCGTCGTTCTCGTTCCTGGTACGCGTCGCTGTCCCCCTATTCCTGTCCCTAACCCTCCACCGAAAACGCTCGATCCGAGCATCCCCCTTTCCAGAAACTCGCTGGTAGAGTCGCGTCTCGCGTACGCGCTCCTACGCGCTTCTGGCTCGCCCTTTCCCTGGACATTATTCAACGGGATAATCCGTTCGATTAAACTCGACGAAGGATCTATCGACTCGGAGAATTCCCCCGCGCGTCCGGTCCTCCGCGATTCCGGTCCACGTCGAGCCAGCCACTCGACTCGCATCGAAACAATATACAGCGAGAGGATATTTATAACGCGGAGCATCGCTCTCTCGTTCTCCGTGACTCTCCAGTCGGCAGGATGGTCGGAGAGGAGAGGAGAGAGCACGGAACGAGCCAGGGTGAGGCTCGCGCGCAAACATTCTTCCCTCTTCCCGCGTCCGAGAGCTCCGAGAACCGGAGCGTCGAGTTTCTCGCGATCGCTCTGGTCCGTCGGGGAACGAGCGGCTAGACTTTGAACCCTTACGACCCTCCGGGCGACCGTGGCCGCCCTCCCTTTTGCCCACCGTGGACTCGCGGTCTCGGTGCTCTCTTCCGCCATCTGTTTCCATCCAACGGGATCGGTGTAGCTCGGGAATACCGATAGACACCATTTTTTTAAGCAGCATCGTCGACTCGACTTACGATACGGCAACGAACAAATCTGTTTGTCGACGCTCCCCCTCGCGCAACGAGGGCACGCTTTCGGTGCAGCGTGGTTGAACGGGAAGGTCAGGGCGGAAAAAGACGCCGGAAGCGCAGGGGTTTAGCCCTCGCGAAGTCGTCCCGTTGCTCCGCTCGCGTCCTCGCGGACCGAAGCGGAAACGGGAGACAAAAGAAGGCCGAGGGTTGGCCCCGGGAAGTATCTATCCGTCCGGCGTGGTGGCGTGGTGGCGTGGCGGCGTGACTGCGTGGCGACACGTCCACGCGATCGCCCGAGAGGAGGATTTATCCGGACGGACGCGTCCATCGAGCGTGCCGCGGACGTGACTACCTGTGGAGTCTCGCTCGAAATAAAACGAAGCGGCGAAAAAGCGGCGACCGCTAAACGCCACGACAGGCTCGTGGAAACGCGTAAAACGGAAAGGTGAGAGAACAGAGAGAGAGAGAGAGGGCCCGCGAGGGGCGCGGGTGGGGTGGCCGAGGGGGAGGGGGATAGAGGGACGGATGGCGGAGAGGGTGGTAGGAGGAGTGGGTGGGGGGAGGGATCCGTAACGGGTTCGGGGGTTGGGACCGGGGTAGGGAGAAGAGAATCGTTGCCTCGGCGTCCGACGACAGACGCGGGACGTACGCAAATAAACCCGTTCGCTAAAGAGCACCGTGACGAGCGTCGGCCGGCGGACGATTCGTCGAGCGATAACGAGCAGTCGATGCGCGAACGGTGCTTCTCCGTTCTCCGTTCCGTACTTTTCCTCTCTCGTCTCCCGTCTCCCCTCTCTCCGCGCTCGTGCACGCGGAGATACTACTCCGAAGACTCGGGACGGATCGCCAGGAGGACCCGTTTGCGAGGAGAGAAGCGTGGTTCAACGACCGCTCCTATTTGTTTACGTATTTCAGCAGGCGCGAGAAAGCGGAGAGGGACGAATTCGTAGAACGGCAAGCGGCTCGTGGCTCGTGGTTCGCGCGCGTCGGATCCATCGCGAGTACTGCTGACCCGATGGTGCCGGTTCGAGCGACCTCGCCTCGTCCTCGCGTGCCAGCTACTCTTGCCACCGAGCGAGAGCGGCCGACGGTAAACCCGAAATTCCCCGCGCGAGATTTCTCCGTCGGAGAGGAAATTTCGTTGCGGCCCCGACGGAACGGCCAACGATCGTCACTTTCCGCTGGAATCGCAGTCGCGGGGATCCTCGCGGGACCACGGGGACACCCCAGCCCGGTCGCGATGACCCCTCGGCCCCCCTCTAGTCGCCTCTTACGACAGCCAGGGGCTGCCTTGGGCCTCTTCTCGCGCAAGCCTGTCACAGAGCAACAAACCGCGACCGATCGACGAGTCGCCAAGTTCCACGAGAAAAACCTTCGGCCTTTCGTTGGCTTTCGCCTTCGAGCTTCTCGCTCTCTTTCTCTCCGACCTCTTGTCGCTCTCTCCTCCCCCGAATCAACCGCCCCCCCCCCCCCCCTCCTCCGCCCCTCTGTCTTCCTTCGGCAACGCTCCCTCTTCCGACGTTAATTTAGACGAATTTCATTAGAACAAACGAACTTTGCTAATCCGCGCTAATCTGATTAGAAATTTGCCGTGGCGGTGCATTCTGCCGCGTGAAACTCCAGCCGGTCGACGGGAGCCTCGGTGGCGTCGGTGGCGTCGGCGGAGTCGGTGGCGTCGGCGAGGGAGAAAACGACGACGTTCGCCGAGCCGAGCCAGCCCTCGTCCTCGTTCTCGTCCTCGTCCTCGTTTCAGTCCGCCAGGGCGTTCGCTGAAATCCTCGTGCCTACGTCCGCGCCACCCTCTCCACCACCTCTAGCCCCGCCAACGCTCTCCGTCGGGAGACGAAGGAGGCGAGGAAGAGGGACGAGCTTCCCTCGTCGCGCCTCTATATCCTTGCCCGGCAAATATTTGCAGGAATTAGCAACGATAGACGACTGCCTCGTAAATTCGTCTCGAAAGATTCACGGGATTTTCCGTGAGAACGCTCGGGAATTGGAAATTCGAGAGGCTCCTCAATTAGAGCCCGTCTCGGCTGCATCCGGCCTAATTTTGTTTGTCGTTGCTCGCGTCGAGATCCGCGACCGATCTCGTCGCGGCCTCCACGAGGAACGAGGAACGACGAACGACGAACGGCAAAGTCGCGGCGGATCTTTCGTCCCCGGCCAGGGAGGGGAAAGGGCCGAACGAGCTTCCGCAACGGGAAGCGAGGGTCAATTTTCTCGTCAATGCAGCCGACGTGCGGCGCGTTGCATGGCCGCGCGCGCTCGGACGCGTCCTTCGAGGGCCGCCATCGAGACACCGCGCGATGAAAAATGCACGGAAGCGTCCACCTGCCGTCGAGCCGCGTCGCGGAAAGTGCCTTCGATTTTCCCGCTGCCCCGGCCCGACCTCCGGGCAGTCCCCTCGCGCCGGTGCCACCCGAGGCCGCCTTCCCCCTTGGACCCATCGACGAGGCGCTCCGCGGGGGCAGAGTCGCCTTCTAGGAGGAAATCGCGGAGAAGCCCGTCGCGGGGGAAGGGAATGCCAGCGAGTCCGAGGGTGGAAGAAGCGCGGCCGAAGGGGAAGCGGAACGGGACGAGGGGGGGTCGTCTCCACTTTGACGGAGGTTCCGCTTCGCTCGTGCCGGAGAAGCGCGGCCCAGACCCTTAAAAATTAATTTGGAAAGTCAGCCGAGTGCCTCCTGGAAATCCTGAAAACGATTCGCGGTATATGAGAAGTCTCGGTGAGTTCGGGGTGTACACTCCGATCCGGGTATTGCGGATATCGCGAGGCGCGTAAGCGCGCGCGGAGGAAAACTTTTCAAATGAACCAACTTTGCGTGTGTCTTGCGCTTTCGGCGCGTCTCTCGCAACCCCCTTCTCGCGAAAGCCGAAAAACCTCGCATATTGGCAAAGTTGTCGGCCGAGACGCGAGAAGCCTGCGTTCTCCGTTCTCCAAAAACGGGCCGGGCGCTCGCGAGATCCTTCCGCGGGTCCTCGAGGGATCGTTGTCCGCCTTGCTTCTCGATCGCGCCCCAACGTGCCCCAACGTGGCCACGAGACGGTCAGGCCTCTCTAACGAGACATCTTTTTTTCTGTTTCAGGCCAAGTTGTTGGAGTCCTCCCACGCTTGGCTCGGAGCCTCCACGTCGAGTATAGCAGGTAAGTCGATCGTCGCGCTGGACGTTTACCTAATCCACTGTCTTGACTGCACATTTCAGGATACCGTGACGCTCGATATCGTTCACCGATTTCCTCGCGGACCGGTTTCCTCGTTCGTGAAAAGACCGCCGCGCGCCTCTTCCTCCGCTCGCGTCTCCGTCCCGCCGCGAGGAGAGCCCCCTTACCGCCGGAGCGTCGCGCGTCTTTCGATTCGCTCCGATTCGCTCCGATTCGCCCCGATTCGCCCCGATTCGCTCCGACCGCGAGTTTCCCCGTCGCGGCCGATTTCCGCGGCACACGCGCCGACTCGGCCGATCGACAGCGACACTTCCGCGCGGCCGTTCTCCTTCGGGGAAGGTGCAGAAAAGAGAGGGAGAGGAAAAACGCAAAGTAACGGCGAGACGGCGAGCTGGACGCCGACCGGGAACGCATCGCGGAAGAAGAAGGAGAGGCCAGAGGCCGCGAGACGATCGCTCAAATCTTCCCCCGACGGTGGAAACGACAAGCGGGGTCGACTCGAGAGAGAGAGAGATAGAGAGAGAGAGTGAGAGAGAGAGAGAGAGAGTCGAGCGCTCGAAGAACGACCGGATCGTGGAACGGAGAGCGTCGAAGAACGTCGACGATGGACGTCGTAGGACGCCGAAAGACGCCACCGGCGGCGGAACGTCCCCCAGCCGCGACCAAGGACGATCGTTGAACCGCGATTGCCGCGACGATTTTCGTTCGCGATTTCAAAGTCCCTTCTCTCGAGCCGGTCGGTGTCCCCGACGGGGTGGGATTCGACCGTGCGCGGGCCACGGATCGCTTCTTCCTCGCGTGGCGTCCTCGCGTAGTTATCTTCGTCTCGCCGCTGCGTTTGCTCGTTCTCTCCCTTCCTTTCCGAACGTCCGACCGCTTTTGGAGGTCCCGGTCGAAGCCGGAACTTTGGTCGCGAGCCCCGCGAGACGCGTGGTCGCGGGACAATGTTGAAATTGGAAATTTTCGGCCGAGAAAGATCGCGCGATCGCCGACGTGACCGACGAAAGAGAAGGAGGACCAAGTTGGACGAGGGGGCAAGGGGTCGATGGAGGATGGAGGACCGGGGGCGATAGTTCGGGTCGCGGGGGATCGTCGGTGGGAAAAGAAGGGGGAAGGAGAGGGGGAAGGGAAGAAAAGGAAGGTGAAGGCGAAGGCGAAGGCGGAGTGGTGCGATCGGGGGTAGCCCAGCCATCCTCGAGATCGGTCGATCGCCTAGGTGCGCCCTAGGAGCTGTACGAAAAAAAGTCGAAATCCCTGACTGTTTTTGTAGCTGACTATACGACCCTGCTGAAGCTGAAGGCGCCCACGTGGACACGGCACGATCTCCAGGAGGCGATCGAGGCCGTGGTTACTCAGAAGATGCGCTTCACCCAGGCTTCGACCAAGTACGGGATACCGAAAGGCACCCTGTACGACAACATCCTCGGCAAGTCCAAGAGAATGATGGTCCTGGAAGAGGCAGGCTTGAACTCGAGCGAGGAAACGGCCGTCCTCGAGTTCTGCTGCGACATCAGCGTCAGTCCGTACAATAGGCGCACCAAGAAGTCCCTCAACGCGATCCTCAATTTTGTCGAGAAGCTGAGAAAAAAGCGCGATCCTGGATTCGCATTCAACGGCCTCTCGGGTTTCCGCTGGTGGTGGGCTTTCTGTAAAAAGCACTCGATTGTCTCGCTTTACTTCAACGACGAAAACGAGAACGATCAGTGACCGCGGATCCTTTTCCGACCTATCGACCTTTCGAAGTATCAAACTTTCCGCCCGACTTTGCGTCCGTTCGGGGTCGCGTTCGCCGTCGCGTTCGCCGTCGCGTTCACAACCGCGATCGCATCAGCGACGCCAATCGCCTTTTTTACGTTCCAGCCTCTCGACGATCGAGAGGCCTTCCGATTGCAACGGGACCAACGGCAACCTCATCGACGATAACGATATCAGGAACGAAACGAAAGTAGGGACGATAATTGTACATATAGCGCCGTGTAACCCGACAATTGCCACGGCAAGGTAAACGAGAGCAAGGAGACAGTGCCTTTCGCGCGTTCGGCGTCTTCCGAGAAAACTAAATTTAGCCGACCTTGCCCGGAACGACTTCGCGCTTCCCTGTAACTTGGCCGGCAATTGCCCTTGGCTCGAATGCCGTCGCGGTCGCTTCCGACCGCCGAAATCTCCTTGGCCAGGTCGATCGGGACTTCGCGACCGACTCGGGGACGGGTCATCGACGGAAGCGCGTCGAGCGCCAAGCCGATCCTCCGGAAACGGAGACCGCCGGCTCGCGCGCGCGTTCCGGCCCATGCGGACGCACACGCGCGCGCGTCTTTCCAATTAATTGTATTAATCGTCAAATTGGAGGATGCTCAATTAAAGCCAATAAGTTAACTATTAAATAATCGTTGCGAATTGAGGCCAGCCATCCGTGGCGCGGAGCCGCCACTCTAGCCGGTCTCGCGCGCTCGCCCGATTACCTCTCTCTTGCCAGAGAGCACGCGACTACCGCGGCCGATGCGTCGCGACGGCCGATATAGATTTTCAACCGACGAGCGAGCTCCTTCCGCTGCGAGCCCGCTCGCTTCTTTATCCTTGTACCGTCATTGATTGTAAAACCAACGACAATACAATCGATACGTTGATACGCACCCGACGCGTCGTGTCTTGCTTCCCCTCGCTCCCTGCTGCCACTGTTGCTGCGCCGCTACCGACGCCGCTGCTGCTTCTGCTGCTGCTGCCGCCGCCGCCGCCGCCGCCGCCGCAGCGGATCTTGTCTTTCTTAAGTCTCCTCTTCCAGCTGCCCCGCGGAGACATCGAATCGCGAACGTCTCTCCGTCGGTCAAAACGACGAACCTTCTGTACCGTTTCGTCGCCGATTTCGACGCGATCTCCGCGCGTCTCGGCCAGGCCTTTCGAGCGCGCTCGGCCACGGAGGGAACGAGCTCGTGCATCGGGAGCAACGAACGAAAATGGGCTCGGCTGTGACGCGTTCCGCGCGACGCTTCGATCGACGATCGCGAGACGCTCGAAGCAATTCGATGAAAACGCTGGCAAACGGAGATCGTAAAATCGGCAAAGAATCGCGACTCAGGACGCTCGAGCGCCGCGGCAGCGTTGCCGGCGGCGAGGATCCTCGCTCCGGCTCGCGACGCTCGAGCGAGTTACTCGTCGCACTCACTAACGCCCTCTCTTTTCTTTTTCTCTTTTCCACGGGGGGCCCAAACTAGCAGACAGTTACCAGTATCAGCTGCAGTCCATGTGGCAGAAGTGCTGGAACACCAACCAGAGCCTGGTGCACAATCTACGCTTCCGGGAGCGCGGTCCCCTCAAGTCTTGGCGGCCGGAGACCATGGCCGAGGCCATCTTCAGCGTCCTCAAGGAGGGACTCTCCCTGAGTCAAGCCGCGAGGTAATTCCGCTCCCGCTTCCCCCCGTATCACCGACTCTTCCTCCCTTCGATCGCCCCTTGCCCTCTCCCCTCCCGAGCACCAACGAACGACGAGCGAATTCTAACGGGCCTCTTGTGCGTTTCAGGAAGTACGACATCCCGTATCCGACGTTCGTCCTGTACGCGAATCGGGTGCACAACATGCTGGGTCCGAGCGCGGACGGCGGGGCCGGTGAGTGTTAGTTGCCATTTTCAGTACTCCCTATCGTCGCGAGCGTTTCTCGATAGCGATCCGGTCCGTCTCGGCTCGCCGCCGTCAAAGTATTCTCAAGGCAATCTCCGAGCAATCTCGAGCCAATCTCCGAGCAATCTCGAGACGGTGGATTCGCGATCGAGAAACGACGCGACGCAGCGTACGCCACTCGCGGGGACACGGATCGGGCAACGAGACGAGCCTTCTTCTTTTCTCGGACGCGCAGACCTACGTCCCAAGGGCAGAGGCAGACCTCAGAGGATCCTCCTCGGCGTTTGGCCGGACGAGCACATCCGCGGGGTCATACGCGCGGTCGTCTTCCGCGACGGCCACTCTCCGCACATCGTGAAGGAAGAGCCGGCCTCCATGTATCCCAGCTTGGCCAACTACGCGGCCTGCAACGGCCCCGAGGGCGCGGTCAGCCCCGGAGCGGCGGCCGCCGCCGCGGTCGCCGCCGTCGCTCAAGGTGAGACCCTCCTCCCGCTCCTATTCGGCTTCGAGTCCGCTTCCCAAACGGTTCCGAAGTACCCGAGGAAACTCGTCTGCCCGCAGGTCTCCGGCATCAGATGTGCAGCATGGTCGCGGCCGCGCATTCCCAGCAACACGACATGATGGCGACGAATCTCTCGACGAGCCTCTCGACGAGTCTCTCCTCGAATCTCCAGGCGGCGATGCAGGCGAGCCAGCACCATCACAACAGCAGCAACGCCGGCGGCGGGGTCGGGGTCGGAATCGGGAGCAACAACGCCGGCGGAGGCTCGACCGGGCCGGGTGGGCCCGTCGGAGTCGGCGTCGGGGTCGGGGTCGGGGTCGGTGTCGGCGTCGGGCTACCCATGACCGGCGGAAACGGCAACACCGGCAACTCGCCCCTCAACCTCGGCCTGGCCAGCCCGGGCTCCGGCGGGCCGCCCGAGAGCCCGATGGAGAGCCCTCTCGCGAGCCCCCTCGGATCCCTCATGGATCCCGGGCACATACCCAGCAGCGTCGAGGTCGGCATCGGCGTCAGCGGCATGACCTACAAGCCGGCGCGGAGCTTCGTCAGTCCGCGGCCGGAGAATCTCTTCCAGGAGGACATCTCCGACCTAGTCAAGAGTCCCCACGGGCTCAAGGACAAGGACAAGATCCCCGTTAAGCTCGAGCCGCTGACCGACTCTCGATGCGAATAGTACGCCCGACCCCGGGACTAGGACGGACGGACGAGTCCGCCGTCGGGCTCGGACGGCCGAGACGGACCGGAGGAGGACGCGGTAATCGCCTCCTCGGGCATCTAGAGCTTCCGCGAGCCCGCCGACGCGTCTCGGCCGACTCGACCTTCGCCGAGGGACCGAGCAGCGCGCCCGGACCCGGAAAACCTAACCTTCGCAACCGCCGCCGACCGTCGACCGTCGTCGACCGCCCAAGCTTCGGGCGGGAGACGAGCTTCGTTCCTCGATTCCTCCGTTTCACCCCGGCCCTCTCTCGCGCTCCTTTCGTCCCGGGATGCCGCGAGGCCGTCGAACCGTCGAACTAGAACGGTGGACTTTGAATCAAAATGGGGGAGCACTGGCCGAACCTGCATCACGGGACCTATTTCTCGACTTTGCCGACGAACCGTTGGCCCATCGAGGCCTCCTTGCGGCTCTAAAGCAGCGAGAGTCGGGAGTCGAGAGTAGAGGGTCGAGGATCGAGGGTCGAAAGTCGAGAGTCGAGCGTGCTCGGACGTTTCGGACGTTCGCGGTACCGCGGAATAAATACTGCACGACGAGCGGACGGAACTGCGAAGCGCCGTTCCCCGCGCGCCCCTCCGTTATCGACCTTTATATACCTATCCATAGACGATGACCGTACGTTCATGCCAAATGTGTATAGCGATTGGTCGATGTTCGCGGTTTTCGATCGGAGATTTCGCTTCGAGGATGGAATCTCCCTCCGGATGCATCCCCGACTCCGAGTTTCAGCGGCGAGCTTTGTACCGACTCGCCGTGTCGTCTCGAGGAACGTCCAAGACTTTGCCCACGAGAAAGAGGGACGCGGTGCACAAAGAGAAGGAGACAAAGGGGGGGGGAGAGAGAGAGAAAGCATTTGCGGGCGTGAAAGCGGGGGCGTAAGAGGAAAGGCTCGAACGGACGTTCTCGATCGAAACGAGGTAGGTTGACCGTAGACCGAAATGTGCAATTTTCCAAATTCGAGAGAGAAAGAGAGAAAGAGGGAGAAAGTGCGCCGGTATGCGAGCGAGAATGATCGATGTGAATAAGAGCAAAACGAAAAAGGACTCGCGCGATCGGGGGAGTCGTACAAATATCGCCGGTGACTCTCCATCGAGCGAGAGGAAGAAGACGACGACGACGACAAAGTCTCTACGAGGAGAAGAATAATTCAACGTCTCGAGCGAGTACGTTTAGCGAATATGAAAACAAAGCGATTACTGTACTTTATTAAGTGTAATGATTGCCTTCCTGCCATATTTGGGGTATGCCAAGTATAAAAATTCTAAGGTTTAGGGATTAGGAAACGAGAAATTAAGACGACACCGACCGTGAAATTCGACGAGAGTATTCGGACAGGAGAAAATCTCGATAAGAGTGCGAGCTGTTTGCGTCTGTTGTCCGCGGCTGAGTGCGAGAAAGAGCTTCGGTGAGTCCAAACGATGCGAATGCGAACGTGACACGACAACCTGCGCGAATGTTTTTTCTTTTTCGAAAGATCGTGCTATTTTTCAAAATTTTACACAGTGCGCGTAACTTTCCACCGAGGGACCCTCGATCCTCGATCCTCCACCCTCCACCCTCCACCTCGATCTCCGTTCCCCGACGTTTCACGTTCGGACGACGATGCGCGCCGGGAAATCGGCAAAATCGACGCACCCCCTCGTAAAATCTCGCCGACTCGCGCGTCCATTCCCACCTTTCTTCCGGCAGATCCGCTTTAACGCCTCGGGATCGTTCTTTTCGCGGGTCGCCGTTCAAAGACGTTTCGTGACGCTTGAATCGTTGTCAATTTTTCGCGCACCCGGCGCGCTTTCAGGCGGATAGATAGAGGGAGAGCGTGAGAGTGAGAGAGAGAGAGAGAGTGAGAGAGAGCGAGGAGGAGGGTGAGAATGGTAGCGGAACTTCTAAAAATCCAAAAGAGAAAAATTTTTTAAAGCTGGCACGCTGGTTCGAGTGACTCTTTGTAAGTAGAAAAATTAATGAAAAATTCGAAGTGGCCTTCTGTAAAAGGAAAAGACCATCGCTTTTCGCTTTTGCTCGGACGGGGGAGCGTTCGCGTGCCATCCGTCGCGTTATTCATTGTCTAGAAAATTTTTCGGAAAATCTTATTCTCGCGCCACTCCCCTAACGAGAGCTTTGAGAGCCGAAGGAAAAGAGAGAACGAAAGCGAAAGAGAGAGAGAGAAAGTGAGCGTGATTGCGGGAAACAGAAAATGTCAAGAGCGAGAGAGAGAGAGGGGAAGAGGGAGAAAATTTTCAGAAGGATCGGTTGCGCGACCAAGTTATCGGCGGTTAGAAAATTACATTGGACAACCCAAAAAAGAAAAACGCGTTATTCTTGATACGAAAGATTTTTGTGCGAAACGGATGGAAGGTACGATGGGGACGTTGGTCGTCCAAGACGATGCCAAGTACCGATCGATCGCGCTTTACTTTTCATTTATCGAAAGAACGAGCGGGGAAAGTGAAGCAAGTAAGTGCAGGAGAGAATGAATAAGCGAGAGAGAGAGACAGACAGACTAAACAGATCGGGAGCGAGAAAGAAAGGGGGGGGGGGAGGGAGAGTGACGGTAAATCGCGATCAAAAATTTTATTACGATTTATGCTTAATGTGTTCAGCGAGAAGGTGAATTAAGCGAAATTAGCGGTGAGAAGAAACGATAGAAATTCTCGAGACAAAAGCAAGTAAAAATTATGGGAAAAAATTATCCGGACGGGTAAAATAGGAATGGAAAGGGAACGGAAGGGGTGGGAGGGGTGGGGAGGGGGGAAAGGGGAAGGGCGGCGAAATTGGAGACAGCGCGCGACGGTAAAGAATGAGGCATACGAAGAGGCGAGAATGCGGACAAAATTAAAATTAATATTGTATAAAAAAAAAGTAGTAAGTGCCTTCCAAAGAAAAATTTAACGTGTCCCGTAGACCGTGACCACTTGTAAATGAAAAAAAAAAAAGTCATTCGAAATTTCGCGTCACCGAATGAATCGTTTGCGGCAAACGTGAAAAAAATTGAGAAAAAAATTGAGAAAAAAAGTAACATTTGTGGGGACGTTGCGTAAAAGTAAGCGAGTATCGACGACGTTGCGCAATTTTCAAGATCCCGCGTTACCCTCGAGAACCACGATCGAACGAGAGACTCGAATATTTTACGATACTTTTGGCTAATCCTTTCGAACGAGAATCATCTTTCCGTTTGATTACGCAATGTGTCTACGAATCCTTTTGCGTGCGTGCGTGCGTGCATGCATGCTGAGAGCGGTGCTGTGCTGTGTGGTGCTGTGTGGTGCTGTACTGGGCGAATCTACAGAATCTACAAACGACCCGACAAAATTTCTGTTTTGGATCGATCCACCCCGGTAATACCCTGAATGGCATATTTCTCGTAAACGTTTACTTTCGATTCTTGTACGAGAGCAGACACGAGCGGTAGAAAGAGAAAGTACGAGACTAATTATCCAAATCGAAGAGAGAAGGAGAGGGAGGTGAGATAGCGAGCGTGCTTGTGAGAGGGAAAGGGGAACAGAGAGAGAGAGAGAGAGCGAGAGAGAGAGAGAGAGAGAGAGAGAGGGAGAGAGAGAGAGAGAGAGCGAGAGACAGAACGAGAGAGAGCGAGAAAGAGAGAAAGAGAGAGGGCGAAAGATCGAAAGAGCAAACGCGGGACAGAGAAAGAGAATAGAAGGAGGGATATTTCGAGAAGCTTTCGTTTATGAATTTTGATATATCTGTGAACAGAAGAAAAAAAGATACTTATATTACGTACGTAAGGTGTAAGTGAACAAAAAAGCATCTAATACGCTATTATTGATATAGGACACAAAGTAAAGTAAATATATATGAGAAAAAAAAATATATATATATATATAAATTGATATATTGACGCTATAAGATTGCCGCTGAACGCGTTTACTTTGAGAAGCAGAGAGATACAGTTTTCCGTTCAAACGTCGTCGAAGACGAGACAAAACTTCACGGGGAAAAAGAAAAGAGTCGAAGAAACGGTGCGCGCGAGGAGCCCTAGCGAATCTAGCGAACCTAGCGAGCCTAGCGAGCCTAGCGAGTGTAGTACGCCGTTGCGTATCGAGGCAACGGTCAGCATCGGTTGGTAGCATCGGGGAGAGAGAAACGGACGTGATCGTGTCGAGAATCGAAATCGGACCAGCCGAGGGACGCGTCGCTAATCCCTTCTCGCGGCTCGGCGATTCGATATCGCCGAAACTCCTGACAATCGGCGAGCCTCGCGATCGAATCTCCGAACTTCGGTCACGAGGAACTCTCCCCGCTGCATCGCCGAGGAAAAGCAGGAGACTTCTTCCGCGACGAAAAGAAACAACGGCAGGACGAAACGTAACATGCACGCCAAATATTTCCTTTATTTTCGCCTTAGCTTCGAGAGGTGTAACATCGTATTATACAATACGATCTCGAAGAACGTGCATATACAGATACCTATCGATACACGCTCGGAGAGAATCGGAATCGGCGGAATCCGAAAGCAAGCTGTAAGAATAAAGCGATAACGAAGTATAGTAATCACGCAAAATGCGATTTACGACTAGTTTACAGAACGTTACACGTAACACGTAAACGGTATTTGCTGTAGAAACGTTGCGGCGGTCGGAGAAGATGCATAAAAAACGTTAGAGTCCGAGCTCTTCGCGTCTCTACGTCTCTACGCGGAGAGAGAGAGAGAGAGAGAGAGAGAGAGAGAGAGAGAGAGAAAGAGTGAGATGAAAGAACGAAAGTCGTAGAAGGATGGAAAACGAACGAGAAGGAATGCACCCGACTCTGCGATTATGCGTTTTTCTCCGCTGCGGTAACTGCCGAACATTTAAGGAACAATTAGATGGCATCCTAATTTACAGAAACAATATTAGTCGAGCAATAGAACCGCACATTTTTCAAAACCCGATTATTTAATCGTATACACCCGGCCGTGTTCCGGGAACGAGACACGCACACGCGCAAACCTCCACGCACTTGCCACGAAACACGACACACCCTACACATAGCCGCGCGCTCGCGCCCGCGCCCGCGCGCGCAGCTATACACGTACATGAGACACAGCGGACACACACATCTCTCTAAGCAGACGTACGGATAGTATCAAGGGCGTGGAAAGATGGAGATGAAACGGTGGTGGTGATAGGAGGAGGAAGATGAAAATGACGAGGCGGACGGAGAAACGTGAGAAAAGCAGAAAAAAGAGGATACTTGCGTACTTTGAACAAATACACCAGAAGACAAAACACGCAGAACAGGGCTGTATGCGACATACACCACGATACGTTTACTGTAAATAGAGAGAATGCAGCATTATACGGCAAGGTTCATCATTATTATCGTAACCTGTAATATATTTATTTCTCCGGTCGTAAAGATCCTTTGTGTAGCTTAAGGTCCGAGCCTCTGTTTTAATTTCGATCGATCTGTCCGACGCGAAGAGGCGTTAACGATAACGCGCGGTGAGAGACTGACGACGATCGCAGTTTTCCGATGCGACAAATATTTTTGAAAACGCGCGCGACAGGAGTTTACACCTTGCGACTTCTCTCACTGGCGCCTCTCGCGACGATTCGAGGCGAAGCCGGGGAAGAAACGATGTTCCCCGTCGAGTCTTTCCGCGTTTTCGCCTCGAATTTCGATCGATTCGTTTGAGATCGTTGTGGCTACTACAAAAACGCTCGCTGCCCGACGGACAAGGAGGGAGGGAAAAGGCGCGATGTAGAGAGTAAGAGAGAAAGAGAGCTGCGAAAGAGAGAAACGGAGCGAGCGAGGGGGTGAAAACCACAGTGAGAGCGAGAACGGAGTATACGTAGGAGAGACAGTGCGAGAAAGATGGAGAGAGAGAGAGAGAGAGAGTGAGCATTACCGAGTGACTGAGTGAAAGGGAGCAGTGAGACAGAGCGCACGAGAGAGCGAGAATGAGAATGAGAAAGAGAGAGAGAGAAAGAGCGGTGGAAGAGTGTTCTTTGCAGATGGCAATAGTTGATAGTTATTACTCTTTTTATTTACGTTGAAGTATTTCTTTTCAGTAGATAGTTGAATTTATTAGAACCGATACCTGTACGAATAGAGTTGCGCGTGTCTCGATGGAGACGCCCGATGTGTACCCGTGACAAAATCGCGAAACGACGTTTGATTTCGTTTTCTTCCGAATATCTCGAAAATGAGATTTTGGATATAGTTTATTTCAGTCACGGATGCAAGCAAAACTGTCACCATTACAAATTCCTCTTTTATTTATTACCGATTAGCATGTAAGATGACGTTCTACCGACATATGCTATAATTATAAATACACCCTATATGTAGAGGAGTAAGCGTTACATTACCTACCTACCAACCTATCCGCCCATATCTCACTCTACCTTACCTCTCCTCACCTCACCATACCTTACCTTACTTTAGCCTACCCTACTCGATCCTACTGTACCCTACCCTACCCTACCATACCCTACTATCCGTGCTTGACGGCTGGAACAAACGGATGAATCACGCAATCATACATTTAAGTTGCTATTTGGCACGTATACCTAAGTAATATACTAACATAAACAGTATGCAATAATAAATATGAGAAATTAAGAATGTTTTCTTTCGTCATCACGATCGCTTTTACCTATTCCTATCCCGTCTTCTCTCATCGCCCACGCAACCTTTTAAATGCGCTTTTCACATGGGCAAAACTTGTCGTTTGCAATAAAGATAGATCTCTTTTGGGAAACTCGGGGAGGGTGAGTCGGTACCTAAAATCAATTCGTCGTAACCTCCTATCATTTTAAAACAGATTTTATTTGTATCGCTTGATAAATAAATAAATCAGCTTGGCGGGTTTAACTGTTAACGCAAATTTAAAGTCCGTAGACGCGGTACGGGGGCGCATTAACGAATCGACGTGAAAAGATCGAAACACGATACGAGAATAGACCGCGAAATAAAAGGAAAGTTCGGTCGTTTTGATGGGGCGAAAGCCAATCGCCGTGAAGTCTTCAAAGTTCGTTCAAAGTTCATCGTCGAGCAGCGATTACGCGAAAAGTCCTACCTTCCGGTACGTCGGAACGTACAAACTCCGCGAATCGAGGAACCCGGCTAGTATCGTTGACCATTCGATTCTACGACGGATACTGAATAGCTTGCGGATTTATTTGCTGCTGAGGCGGATTTTGATCGATTCGTCGAGGCAAGGCGTTACTGGGAACGCTATTTCCTATTTCGTTAGTCTCAATGTTCTGCGGATGAGTTTCCGGCAGATGGGGAGCTTCACGATGATGGACCATTTGCTCTTGTGACTGCCGGTGAACAGGTACTTGCGGCTGCAAATGCTGCGCCACCGGCATCTGTTGTTGCGGATGCTGCTGAATCGTCATCTGCGGCTGACCATGTTGCTGCTGATATAGGTAGAGAAAAAGAAAAGCGTCGAAAAATTGTCGATCTTGCCTCTTAATTTATCACGGAAAAATTGTAAAATAAAACTACGTTGCGGCCGTTCGAAAGGTGGCGCTTCGCCGTACTACGAACAGCATCGCTTCAACCGACTGTCGACCTTTCAAAGAACAAATTTCGCTCGAGCGTGCCGGATGAAGAGTATGTTAAGAAACGACATAAAGTTAAAACTAACTTAGGAAATTACAAAATCATAAAGATACGGTACACTGTTTCGTGGGTATCGTAACTAACGATTGCCAACGATTCGGAAACACGCGATTTAAGTACGTACCATCTCTTTTTGTAACTCTTCGTGCATGTGCTTCTCAAAGGCATCAAATTCTTCCTGAGTATAAATCTGTTGTTCGTCCAATCCCTCCCAGCCTTCGTCCTGCTGAAAATCTGGCTTCTTCGTCTGCTCCAAAAATTCATCGTAACTGTAATTGTAACACGTCGGGTTATACCCTGTCGATTTGCACGCAGAGGCAAAATGTAAAGATTCCAAGAAAACCGATAAGCACCTAATAAGCCCGTCCTTATTCAGGTCAGCTTCGATGAACACGTGTTCCCTCATTCTTTCCATTTCTTCTCTTCGCTTCAATAGATCTCCATGCGGGGTTCCTTGAGCGTAAAGCTTATCCAGTTCTTTCAAAAATAATGCTTTCACCTCGTCATGATCCCACACGCCATTTCCATCGAGATCTACAATGTTCGCCTCTTTTTGTTTTATACTTATCGACCATAATGCTACGGTCATTTTGCCTATGATTTACTGTTTTTGGGGAATTCCGTTCCACCACGCCTACGATACAGCTCGAACTAAAACTCGACGATTTAGAAAAAAAACAACAAACTCGTTACCATGTAGGAAGAAAAACGTTTTGGGATTAAAGTCTTCGCTATCCATGTGATCCTGCTTCTCCCACACTTCCTTCAACTGCTGCTTGCTGCCAGGATGGTGAACTGGCTCGTGCTTTTTGCTCTGCTCCTTCGTCATTTGTAACTCCTCTTCGTACTTTCTTCTATCTTCGTCGGTCATGTCTGATAAAAAATTGAACCATTACGTTGCAGAAAGTTCACATACGCGCCCGGTTGCCTAGACGCGGCAAACGCGTCGGGCATTTTTCGGGTTGAAACTATTAATTAGGTTGAATATTACGATTTAACTTTTCCTGCTCGTCAAACTTCCTTTGCATTTCGTATTGCTTAAACTCCTCTTGCCTCCTTCTGTCGGCTTCTGCCAAATCTTTAGTGGTCTGTGCGACGTAAGAATCGATAATCCGTTTGATTCGACATTAACGTTTGCATCTGAATTCGATAAAGATTCATCCTACCTTGGCGATTAGTTTCTTCAAATCTTCAATCTCAAAAGTACGAGTATTCGTATGATCTATGTGCTCCGCTATCTTCAGATGGTCGACGTGTAGACCGTTCATTAATTGATTTCGCTTGATCGCTAGGTGTCTCAGTCTTTCCAGCTCCTCTCTCTTAAGTTCGTCCAATTTTGTTCTTACTTTGTGATTGACAAATTCTAGTTGATCCGCAATTTTGCCCGTCTAATGGAAAACAGACATGCCCCGCCGTTACAATTTCACATCCATCCGACTAAACGCAACAGCCACGTCGCAATATCGACTCACGTTGATATCCTCCTGATCCACTTTTTCCAACTTTGCACGAAAATCGGGATCTCTCTCCAATGCTTGAATTACCTCCTTCAGGTATCTCCGATACTCCGTAATGCCTGCCTATGCAACAAGGACATCGGATAAACTCGATAAAAATAACGTAAGCAATTAGAATTTGCCGGGGCATAAATCTCGTACCATTTCTGTATCGTCGACTTCGTTTTCTTCCAATTCTCCATCCTTCTTTTTCTGCGCGACAGGTGGGGCAACGGATAAATGCACCGCCAAACAAAGTGCAGCGAACAACAAAAAGTTCCGCATGTTCCTGCGAGAGAAAGGACCTGAATATATGGTAAAAAATAGCAATAAGGACAAGAACGAGGAATAAAATTGGAATCTTATCGCAAATGATGCAATATGCTTTCTGTATTTCGCGACTTCACTCCGATATATCTGTCACACCTTACTGACTCGCTCGATATATTACACAAATTACAGGAGGATATTTCCGTCGATACGTGCAACTGAATTTACAAGATGCAAGTGTACTAACACCAATAATTTTCGAGCAAACCTTAACAGATGTTTTAACCGCGAAAAAGCTATCGGTTTACACGTTTCGATGAACGAACCTGGATTTCATCGAAGAGAAATTAAACCGTTCATAGAAACTGCGCAGGATTGTGTAGATGAAAATACATTTACGACCTGCGTTTGCTCTTAATAATTCGGAGTACCGTTACCTGGCTAATCTTGGTGAAAGTAAGGAAATGAATTTCTACTTGACGTTCGCTACGACCCACCGATATTCGTCAAGATCTAACCAATCGTTGATCATCGTACAAACATACGTATGATCGTACGTGATCTTATCTTGAGTCAAAGTCGATTAGCCGTGACATCGATAAAAATATGTACACATACAGATACAGATGAGAGAGTTATGCACGATATATTAACGTGTACCTCGGAAGACTGGGCGAAAAAACTTGACTGTGCGAAACGCGACTGTGACGTTAACCGTCAGCAACTCCCAGCAGGGAGAACGGGCTACGTATGCTTGGTATGCATCGGCATGTGGGACATGTATTTACCTTGGTGGGAATTTTCACCGATACAGGAAATGTGCAGGTGTTCCCGTCTCGCAACTCGATTCACTCGCTCACTGATTGACGCAATTCGATACGACTCGATACGAGTGAGTCGATTGGAGTCGATTCGTTTAGACGACGCAGCCTACTCGACTCGGCTCGGTTCGGTTCGGTTCGACTCAATCCGGTATTTGAAATAACATTCAATGACGTCATTTATGATTCGAATTTAAAAAGTATTATTTCTCGTATATAAGTCTAGATAATGGGAGAAACGTAGTACTTCCACAGATCGGTGCGCATACGGTGTCGTATGGTATATATGCGTACGGATATTTTGCATTTTCTTCGATTCAATTCGCAAACCCTAGGGTTATCGATCGCGCTGACCGTTACTGACCAATAATCTAGGAGAAAAGTTCATGAACAATTGTTTCTCTTACCGTTGCGAAATATTACTACGCACTCAGAGATAAACGCGACTTGCGTAGTCGCGTGACAGCTGTAAAAGAATTGGAACCAGGGGGTCCAAGCTTACAATTAGATGGGAAAGGCTTTACCTAGTTTCGAAGAATGTTTCCTGTTGCTGGTCGTAGGAGGCGGTAGTGTCACCGAATTTAGTGCTTGTAAGAGACGGTAGAATGCGGTGGTATCACCAAATTTAGCGCTTCAATAACAAATTCGAAATATGGCGCGCCTAATAACTCATCTTTCGTTTCAATACTGTCATTTGTCTCCGAAAGAAAGAGGAAAATTGTTACAACGGCCAGATTATAGGTAATTGTGGCCTTCGTAGCGAAAGAAGCAAAAACGTCTCGCTGTCGGAAAGATGGCACGAAAAGTTGCGAATATCATGCGAGCCAGTACATCGACCGTGATTTTATCACAGTTCATGCAGACAATTTTAAATAATTTAAAAATTAAAAGAATGGACGAAACATCATTCGTACGCCGAGAGATTTCAAAGTCACGCGGAGGACGGTTATGAGCGTGACCGAGCCTGCACCGTGCCGACGGATTAGGGTCGCGAGAACAACTGGCGACTTGCAAACGCGGCAGTCAAACCAAAGGAAAACTATCCGACTAATTGAGAATAGAAGAAATGCAGCTCACATCACGCGCTACGCTTCCTATCCTCCAGTACTCTACGAGCAGGATTTCGAGAATTTCAAAGAAAGAAATCCTGGAATAAGAAATTTGAACACGAGCATTATTAAGATTATTATTAAAACACAGAATTTCACTCAGCAATATATAGAAGACGTATCGTTAAGTTAATGAACGACCAACCAATAGAGGCGGCATAACCTCCCGAGCAGCAGTGCCTCCTACAAACCTACGCGGAACTAAACTTGGTTCATGGGATCGATGCGTAGTGCGCACAATAAGGACGCAAAGAACGCAACGTTAGAAATCTTAAGAACGGGAGGAAAGCAGGCCGCAGGACGATATATGTAATATGTTTTCGGCGTACCTACGATTTCGACGACGTGAAACATATGCCGTGATCCGATCTATGCTATCGGGGATCGTAGGTACGTCGACTACCCTGCCGCTGCGACAGATGGCGGATGGACCGCGTTTGCATTCGAAATACAAGCGCGTCGTTTCAACGATCGAAATAGCGTCGCGAGAAACGCAGTTTTCCGAGGCACGCTTTCAAACAGTGGGCAACTCGATCCTTGGGTTGTGGCGAAACAGATATAGTCTTGTCACGTGACTGCGCAATGGATCACCGCGCGGCAACGTCTCGCGGGCATTTGAAAGTTTCGAGTCGTTTGAGGCAGATTTCCTCGGAACGGAGGAGGAAGATCCCTAAAGACGCAAAGACGAAATTCGCCCACCGCTATCGTCCGGTGTTTCCGTTCTTTTCGTTGCTGCGCTAGCGAATTCGACGAGACGCGAAAAACGTTGAACGATGGACAGAGAAGCGGTGGTCCGGTCGCGAGAGGGCAAAGGGAGAAGGAGGGTGGGTAACGCGGGAAAAAGAGCGCGGTGAAAGGATCGGCCTAGCGCAGCGGAGATTACGACCACGCCCGTGCACGTTGCGCGGGTCGAGCACGAGCCGGAGGCGATCGAAGGTTCTCCTCGCGCTTTTCGGCTCGCGAACTCTTCGGAATCGAGGAGGTGCTCGCCCGCTCGCTGAAACGTCCTCTTGTCCTTCCAACGAACGTTTCGCGGGGGTAGTTGTCAGGTTGGAGGGGTGGAATCCGCGGAAGGGCCGAGGGCACCCCGGCGAACGGTTCTTTGGGAGCGGCGCAGCCGCGCGCAACGTAGCCACGAATTCCACGAGCGGTCATTAGGCCGGATCTACCTGTCTCTGCGATCCTTCTTACTGCCGACGCTTCGGTCGTTAGCCATGGCCCTCGGACAATGCTCGGCCCAACGACTACTTTCCTATCTGATTGACCCATCTCTCCACGGAACTCCGGCAAACGGCCAATTTTTCTTCCCGTTAACGACCTTCGCATACCTGACGCGCACCGTGCGCCTCCTTGGTCCGTTCATGGTCTCCGTTTCTCGGGCTTTGTCTCCTCGACGCAGCCTGCGTCTAGCTCCGTTCCCTTCGAGGGGCCTTCCTGCGGGACTGCGAAGTCACGCAGCCGGGAAGGCGCCCGTTCCCCGTGTCTCTTCGCCCTACCTCTCCTGCCTTTGGTCTTTGCCATTTCTCGCGGACCCCGACGTTGCGCGTCCTCCACGAAAAACGTTTTGCCGCGTAGGCGGTCAGACTCTTCGGCGCGATCAGTTTCCGACTTAAAAATCGGAGATTGGTCGCAAGAACTTTCGTTCGGGACATCCTTCCAGAGATGTACGGGGACGAAAGTGCGCCTCGGAGACGAATGTTTCTCTTGCTGGTGGATAAAGGCGGGAGAGAGAGAGATAGAGAGGGAGAGAGGGAAAAGAGAAAAATTTGATCGAAGAAGGGCTCGTTTCTGCATGGCCGCGGGAAGGAAACGCTGCGAGCGGCGCGACCGCGTAACGCGCAGAGACGAGCCGTGGACGCGACGCGAAGGCAGGCCCAGGGCCAGGGAGAAGTCGCGCGGTGGTAGGAAAAAATTCTCGCTACACGCCGAGATACGGCGGAAGCGGCTAAATGCTTAAACGCTCCAAAGACAGGCTTAAATGCCGTTGATTGCAGTAGGAGGGAAATGAGAGGTTGCACCGCTTCGAGCGGGATCTCGACGGGCACTCGCCCGGTCGGTCGCGCCTACCGAGCCGAGCGGATCGATCCTCCTCGACCGTCGCTCGTTTACCGGAGACTGCGATTTCTCGAGCAAATTGCGACACGCTTCGCCCTCTCGCGCGCGAGTGAAAGGAACGCTTCACGGCGCGTCTCGGCTCGCGAAGTTGGAACCGTCGCGACGCCGTCCTTTGCGCGAACTTCGAGGAAACGTCCGCGGAGACGGGACCGGACGAAGGTGGTTCCTCGTCCATTCCGGGACCGCTCCAAGGATCACCGATTGGAGGAAGCTTTCCGCTCGTTTTATCGATACGGGGGCATCCACGATGGAAGAACGGCTCGCAGGTGACTTGGCCGAGATGCCTTCCGCGACGGACGATCGGAGAGAGAAGGGCGACTCCGGAGGACGGCGGAAAGAGAGGAGAGAGAGAGAGAGAGAGAGAGGGAGTGAGTGAGCGACGAGAGCATGGTGGGGGCGAGAGGCAGACGCAGGGATCCAACGGACAGCGAAACAAAAAGCCAGGAAAAAATTGAAAAGCAGTCTAGCACGATTGGCAGTTGGAAGTCGAGAGAACGACGAGCAAGTTCGCTCTCGTCTCTTCTCTTCTCTGGTGCGGTGGCGTCGTCGCTCCGTCGGCCCGTCGTCGTCGTCGGCGTCGGTCGTAGAAGCTGGAGCGAAGGCGGTGGTGGCCGCGGGATCGCCACCACCACCGCCACCGTTGGCCACCACCATCGCCGCGGCTGGCATCGCCGACACCTCCTATTCCTCCTCTTGCTCCTCTTCCACCTCCGGCACCTTCCCTTTCCGCTTCTCCGTTTCTCCGTTTCTCCGTTTCTCCGTTCCACCGTTCCTCCGGGTCCACGTCCTTCCTTAATTCAGTCGAATGAGAGCCGCTCTTGGATTCGTCGCGGTCGGCGGAGATCCGTTCGCGTGCAGTTTACGGCACGGTCGCCGATTCGGTTCCCTTTCCCCGACGAAGGTATCGTCTCGCGCGGAACCGCCATTCTCTTCCGAGTCGAAGTATCCGCCACCGCGATCGTGGCTCGCGCCTCCGCCGAGATTCGTCGTTCCCGGTGAAAGTGGCTGCCGATCGTGATCGTCGACCGAGAGGACGAAACAATCGGAATCCCTCGGATCTTGCGATCGATGCCCGACGAGTTCCGTCGGTCGTTTCCGGGTCACCGAAGCGCCGGAGACGTGGGGAATCACGGTCCTCGCCATCGTCGTCCTCGAGGAGCGTTCCGGAGTCGTCGAGAGATACGGCCTCTCCACGATAAGAAGGAAATATGCGCCTCTGCGGTGGCAACGCGAACCGGTTTCGCGCTCTTAAAATAGTGCCCCGCGCCTGAGTAACCGCTACGTGCGCCGCTCTCTCGCTCCTTCGTCGCAACGCCTAGCTGGACAGCCAGGTAAATATCCGATCGACGATTCCGTCGAACGACGAAACGACGTTCGAAACGTCTCGGCCCGAAGTTCCAAAACGGTCCGCCCGCGCTACCGATACCGTTCTCCGCAGGGCCTCCGCCGAATTCTCGATCTCGATTCGTCGAGCTTGGCCTCGACCGCGACTCGATAACGTCGCTATTTTCGGCCATCCTTCGGAGAAGTCTCGTCCCTCCGCCCTCGCGATTCCGCTTGCCTTCCCTCCTCGACGAGGACGAACCGCCGGCGGACCGCGGACGGACCGGCGAAGATCGACCAGGTAGAATCTCCCAGGACCGCGACCGGGCCGACCGCCTCGATCGTCGTTGCCGCTTCGCCTCGCGTCGCGCCTAGACGCACTTATCGGCGGCCATTTCACGACCGATCGGACTCTCGAGACTCCAGGAACCTCGCCAATGTCGCTACTCTCGTCCGACTACCCACCGAAACCGTTCCCGTCCTTCTCGGTTCCCCGTTTACGCGAGATATCTCCGCGATCGATCCTCGCTTTGCCGATCGGCCCCAACGAGAACCACGGTCGCGGTCCCTGCGTCGCTCGAACCTGTCGCTGCGCTCCACGCGATCGAAAGGGAGCGCGCAAGGACGATCGGAGGAGGGCAGCTCCTGTCGGTGTGCAACACAATTGCCACCGATTTTGTGCGTGCATGTGTGCGTGGACGTGCGTGCGAGAGAGAGAGTCCGAGCAAGAGAGAGAGCCGAACGAATACTAGGACATAGACGCCGCGGTACTTTCCACGATGAACGTACCTCGTTGTCAAAGTTATTCGATGGCCCGAGGCTAGAAGACGAGAAGTCCGAGCCGAGGAGATGAGACGGAGCGAGGAGGGGAGGAGGCGATCGCGCGCGGTCGTCCCTGGATGACGAGCGTCCACCTCTCGATCCGGCTCCAACAACATTAAAACGAGTTTTTCTAAAACGATTTAGGCCGCAGGCTCGACGCGAGCGGCGCCTCCTTGCTCGTTGCAATTCCTCCGATGCATCGGACGTCCGTCGCATTTCAATCAGCCGCGACGACGACGGAAAATGGCGATCGTGTCGGCGCGCGAGCGAAAGATCTCCGAACGCCGAAGATCGCGTCCGCGTTTCCCCTGGGCGCGCAAGAGGATTCGGTGAAAATCCGTCGCTCGGCGCGCCGAAGGACGGTGGCCCACCTGCAGCGATTCGGGGATGGCCGAGCCGACGTTTTCGGCGGTCCGCTTCGGTGGCCCGTTTTGGTCCACCGAGCGGAACCGAGACGCCAAAGGTTCGCGGGGCCATCGGGGGAGGCGAACGATAATTAGCCGAAGCTTCTCGTAAGAACCGATCCGTTTTACCCGCGGCACGGCACACGTTTACGACCGAAAGCCCTCGAAGATAAAAGTGGGGATTCCACGTGAAAACCGAGGTTCGCGCGTCCGATCCCTCAGTTCGTCAAAGTTCCACCGCCCGGAGGCCGAGCACGCGCCAAAAACCTTCGCATCTCCGCCGACCCCTTTCGACGGAGTCCCTTCTGTTCCGGTAGGTCGGCCTCGGTCTTTTCGTAGCATGGGGACGTAGTCGGGGAAGGAAAATCGCGAAAACATCGGAGATCGATCTCTCACAGACCGCTTCTCTTCTCTTCTCTCGTCTCCCTTCTCTCCCGCGACGGATCGCTCCGATGGAATTCTTCGTGCATATCTATTCGATCGAAATATCCTGCGACGCGATATAAATAGTAACGTTTAATTGGCACCTTCGAAAGCAGCGACTATCGCGCGCGCACGGTTGTATACGTTTAGCATCCGATGCCCGTCGTTTTCCGTTCGTCTCGCCTTTTTCCACCTCCGTCTCCTTCTCTCTCTTTGTTTTTCCTTTAACGCCGCACTTACCGTCTCGCGTCGTTACGTAAGCGGGAATTAATTTACCGAGTTGGTCCCCGTGAGGCTCCTCGCGCTACGACTATCCTCGAACGGTCGGTTCTCTTCGCGAAATTCCTTCCCGAGATCTTCTCGTCGTGGGGCGTGACCCCTCGTGGCCTCCGCCAACGACGCACCCCGACTCGAGCTGCCGAATATGCTTAATAACCTTAATCGAGTCTCATGGTCGTAATAAAAGCTCGAGAATCGCGTTCTTCCGTAGACGCGCCATCCTCTCGGTCCGAGCGAAAGGAACCGAAACGGCGCGGCGGCTGCTTCGACGGGATAATCCTCTCGCGCCAGACGCGCCAACCACGCGAATCACGCGAACGAAGCGGAGTTGTCTATTCCTTCCGTTATCTCTCGAAAACCAACGGAATTCCGTCTTTTTCTTTCGGCTCCGTCGGAACGCAAGACCGAATCACCTTGGGGCGGACGATTCCTAGCCCAAATCGGGAGCTCCGACGCTCTCCCTCTCAACTCTTTCCGCCCGCTGGGGCCTCTTTCTCCAGGGGACGAGAACGACGATGACGACGTCGGCGAGAAGACGATGCGGGTCGGTGTTCGCGGGTGCCGTTGCAATTCTCCTCGTGACGGCGACCGTGACGAGGTACTCCGAGGCCTGCAACGAGGCCATTTGCGCGAGCGTCGTCAGCAAGTGTATGCTGACGCAGAGCTGCAAGTGCGACCTGGTTACCTGTACCTGCTGCAAGGAGTGCTTCTCCTGCCTGAGTTACCTCTACGACGAGTGCTGCTCCTGCGTAGGTAAGATCTCGATCTCCCCGATCTTCTCCTCGCCATCGCCCAGGATCGATCGCGAGCCGAAACTTTTCTACCTCTTTCAGACCTCTGCCCGAAGCCCAACATCACGGACAATCCTCTGAGCAAAAAATCTCACGTCGAGGACTTTAGCGAGCCGGTGCCCGGCCTCTTTCAGGCGCTCACCGCCGAACCGGACCCCCACGAGCGCTGGCTTACCTTTACCTACCCGGTGGACTTCGACATGTCCCTCTTCACGCCGAAGCACGAGAAGGAGATGAAGTATCACATGCGTGAGTGTCGAGCTTTCGATTCCATTCTTCTCTCCGCCTTTACGTAAAAATTCAATTTCATTGTTGTTCAGAAAGCGCCGAAGAGGAGGTTCACCCGCTCAAGCCGAACGTCATGACGGTGAACTGCACGGTCGCGTTTATGGCTCAGTGCAACTCCTGGAACAAGTGCCGAGCGTCATGCCAGAGCATGGGTGCAACGAGGTACAGGTGGTTTCACGACGGATGCTGCGAGTGCATAGGAAACACTTGCATCAATTACGGCATCAACGAGTCCAGATGCATACACTGTCCGCTCGACAAGGAGGAGGACGACTCGAAGGATCAGTACGACGATTATGGACAGGACGAGGACGATCTGGCGGAAGACGAGATCGACTAGCTCCTCGCCTCGACCCGCCGCTTCTCCTCCTCTCGAGAACGGAAGCGTATTCCCGGTGACGATGCTCTTCGTGCGCTGAAGCAGAGACGTATACCGCGCCTCCCCTCCTCGTTTGGAGCGATTCGGTCCGTAAACGAGGAGCCAGAGGCGACCAAGTGCCTTAAAGAGGGAAGCTGCCGGCGAGTGGTCCTATCGACCGTAAGCCATCGATCACAGTTTGTACATACCGCGCCAGGGTTCGGCCGAACGAGCGACGGAAACAAGTCGGAGAATGGGCCGGAAGCGGATGCTTCTCCAAATCGGTCCCGATCTCGGTTTCCGGCGACTCGCCGAAAGGTCGATGCTCCCTTCGAGTCGTTTAACGTGGATGTAAGTAGATTTAGAGCGTCGAATGTTTTATTATTTTTCTGTGCCATATCAATAAAGTTGTACATGTATCAAATCTTTGCTAACCGATTCGCATGCGCGTTCCATCGGTCGATTTTACATATGTGTATATTTCTCCCGTGCGAATGACGCTCTCTACGATGAGAAGCCGCGCGCACGGAGGACGATATGCTCGCAGGGAATGTAAATCGCAGGATATGATTTACCGCTGCGTTTGGTCGTTGCCGAGATGGCGATATCGAGACGATACGAACGATGATAACGCGATCATCGACGATGAACATCTACGTCGGTACCTCAACATTTCGGAGCTTCTTCGTTACAATTTACGCTACCTTTTGCGGCCGATACGCGCAAAACTCGAAACGTGGCAAACGCCCTCTCCATGAGCAAAACGCAAGTGAGCAGCCGAACTCCCCTTTCGACTATCGACGGACTAGAGGGGAAACCGGAAAGACGTTCAACGATCGCTTCAATAAACAACCTGGTACAAACGCTTCCAAATGATACGCTTCCAGACGCATCCTTCGAAGAAACGTGCATCTACGACCGCATTTACCGCGATGATCGTATCGTTCGTCGACAAGCGCGTCTTGCGCGTTCTTTCGACGATCCCACGACCGAGGTACGCCTCTGCGCGAAACGCTGCGCCGCTCCAAAATAATATCGATCGCGCGCCTGCGACTTGGACGATGTTATCTCGAAAATTGCAACGTCTTCGGCGAAGCATCGCCGACGAAGAATCCATCGTTCGGGGCTTTCACTATGTCGAAGAAAACGCAAAAACAACCTTAACGAGCGACAATCTCTTAAGTAGGTGGATGTTCGTCCTGCGTTTCGTTGCTCTCCGGTAGTTTAATGAAGGGCAAATCGCCGCCGCTCCACATCGAGTATAACTGAGATCTCGCGCATTCCTGAAATTGTTAAAATCAGCGACGTTCGATAGAGATCCTCGATGATGGTATTTCAATCAACGGGGCAACGAGAAAACAAATCGGATTGACGTATTTAAATGTATCGACCGAAAGATGAAGGAAGAAAGTAAGAGCAATAGCAGTAGCAGTAGCTGCAGCAGTAACAGCAACAATTGTGGTAATTGTAAAATAATTCTAATAGTAATAGTAAAAATAATAATAGCAACTAAACAGGTTAATCGTATATGTATATACATATATACATTACCCCGCCACCGGCACTCTCGGAACCCGAGCGGCTGTGAGCCGAAACGCACGAATCGGTGGAAGAGCTGCTCTTGCGAGACGGTAAAATATCCGTGGTACCTGAGAAAAAGTTCAAACGTCGATGATCGTACGGATTATCGTCCGTGGACGTTAATCGACACCGACTTACCGGCCTCGATTTCTCTGTGATCGCCGTGCGAGTGTATACTGTTCTTGCTATCCCCGTGGCTACCGCTGGTTCCGCTTTGTTCTGCAAAAACGAAGCAAAGAGTTTGTCGCCCGAGCGCGCAAACCTCTACCTTGAAAGCTCACTTACCCGAATCTCTCTGTTCTCCACTGTGAGCACTTTGATCGCTCTCCCTGTGCCCAGATTGATCGGAGTGATCGCTCGAGTGAGAATCGTGAGGCCAGCATCGCGAGGAACAGACTTTACGCGGTCCTGGCCATATCGAGGAGTCATAGTTCGATTCGAAATTGCACGTTGTTAAAGTGACGCCCGGAATATGTTGACTAGTATAAGCCGTCAATTGATTCAACGGTCTGATTCCTGTGCAAGCAAAGAGAATCGACAGGCATCCAGAGCGAAAAGCTAAACTTTCGACGCTGCTCTTAAGGCCTTTCGGCTCGGTACCTGGTTTGCAGGACAGCAACTGAATAGCTTCCTGAAGGCCATCTTGACTAGTCATGGTGGACGTTTTCCATATTGTATCGGGTGTGGTAGATCTGCTTCTGTCGTGATGAGGAACTCTCAGCTTCGACCTAACGTCCTGCCGTGGCCAGTCCGCGATGTTGCGGCAATCCCACGGCATGGACCATCTTCTCATCGTATTTTCGCACGATTCCCCCGACATTTCCGCGGCTGCCGTTTCCGACCACCTCCTCTGAACCTGTCGTAACAATGGCAAACGAGATCCAGCGATGTCGAGTAGATCGTAAAACTTTTTCGCGACAGACTCGCATTCCGTTTACCTGCAGAGGAAACAAGGGATAGGGTAGCGGCGATCGGTGACAATTCTGAGCGGATTGCTGCGTGGATGACGACGACACCGGTGGCGGAGAACTGTACAAACGCACGAAACATTGTTGAAGCGCAGCGATGTCGCACTCCGCGGAACCGCTCTGCGAGCAAGAACACTCCGCCATGCCGCCTGAAATGAGGAAAATTTCCAACGATTCGCTCTCCGGTGAAAGTAACGTCGTACCGGTCCATTTCTTTTTCTCACCCAAACATTCGCAACAGGCGACGCAGAACTGATATTGCAAATTTATGAAAGTAAGAAGATTATCCCTCAGTATATCCTGAAACATATGATATTTGTCGCCGGATAACGATGAAACTTAGACTACTCCAAAACCGGGCAAGAGAAAGGTGGGCAATAGGTACTTGTTTGTCCGCGTCGCTCTCTCGAGTCTCGTGATCTCTCAGGGCGGATATGACGTGAGTCTTTACTGTGCTGCTCGCCCTGTGGGTGGCTCTGGTCAGTTCTTCCCATCCGGCTAGACATTGTCCCGTCAATCGACACTGTGCCGCCGCGTCGTGGGACGACAAGAGAGTCTGCAAAGATTGCGCCAGCTTGGTCCCAGCCGTGCAGAGGCCATTGAGCGTCTGCGTTACAAAAGGTAGATCGTAATTCCCTCTTTAGCCGAAGCAGGCTAGTCGCGAACAAACAAACCTGCAAATAGACTAGCCAATTACCCAGACATTCGTTCGCCTCTAACTGAACCTTCGATATCTGATTGTCGAGGGGTTTTGGTTCCGTTCCACCTTCAGCCATATTTATATTCTTCTCTATAGTGCCGACTCTCGATGAATCTCAGTCGCCAGAGACGATGCGCAATGTGAATTGTCTAAATCGAACAGAGATAATTTAGAAAGGGTACAAGGTAGAGGCGGAGTACTACGTGCGGATAAGACCTACCTGTGGCAACTGTTTCGAGGAATTTCCCTACCACGGACAAATAGGTGAAAAAAAAACGAATAGGAGGACATTTCCTATCGTAGAAGAGCAAGTAACACTTACATTTTTTCTACTTCTCTGATGTGCTTAAAATAATACAATGGTATAAAGGGGAAGAATTAAAAATATCTCGCTAGCGTCGGAACAAAGGTACCGGCATCGTCGTGATCCATTTTGCGCACAATTAAGCACTCGGAACGGGCTATAGAAATATCGAAACGAATCCCGTGAACGCTCTGGTAGCGGACCACTATCGGTGCCGAACAGCCATCTCGGTCAGCTGCGACCGCTGCGACCGTATCGTTCAAAGAGGCATTTAATACTGAATGTCGGATGCAGATGCCGCCATTTGTATTCGCGTCGGACAGAAAATCGAGCAAGAGCGGTCGTTGCATTCAGTGACGCGCAACCCGCGCTTCGAGTAGCCGCTCGATTCATCGAGCTCTCGATGTCTGTTGCCACGCAAAATTGCCCCCCAAAATTCGTTGTACTTGCAATTATATGTTCGTACGACTCCTCTCAAAGATACACCGTATCATCGAAGGAATGACGGTATTTGTAAAGTATCTCCGGAGTACGTCACGTAGGAAAGAAAATAAATCTCGGAGCAAAATTGACAAGATATCGAAAATGAATTACGAATCTACAAAAAATGCAACTCTGTTGCTCAAGATCGTAATTGCGATCGGCCGCGCGATTAGATTCGAAGCTTTGGCCACCACTGCACCGGACCAAAGTTGGTCCGAGGTGGCTTAGTCGGACGGCATCGTGTCGTATCACCGACGTACATGTACTTTCTACTTACGCGGTACTATGCCATTCCTTCAACCTGCTTTCCATTTACAACCTTCGAGCAATACAAATACTATTCCGAGTTTAAGGACTCTCCCCGCATTGCGACGCGGTGTCGACGGATACCGTATCGTCGTCGACAGGGAAAGAATCGAGCGTCATAGTAAAGAAGCGTCAACGGAATCCCGGATTCAGGCGATTCTCCCGAAGAGTCATCGTCAGGTGAAACGGCACCCATCGACGACCGCAGGCGCGTTTCGTTCGCAGAGCTCCCGATTCGGGGTCCGTCGGACGGAGGTAATGGTATCACGGGGTATTACGACATCGGTTTCACGGCATTCGATGGCATGCCGGAAGGAAAGCAAGCGCTACGTTCCTCGAAAAGAAACCGTGGCCTCCTTAATTCGCTCGGTTCGCGCTTTATCCACCCCGTGCTGCCGTATAATTGGAGAGGGACGAGGAAAACCGCGAAAGCGACGATCGTTTCGACGCGCGGATCTCCTTCCGTTCCTCGCGCTGCCCAACGCTGCCCGCCGCTCTCCACGACGACCGAATCGTGGAAAGATCCGCTTGGCTTTGGAAGGCTTCCAGGAGAAGCGTCGGGAAAGGCACCGTTGGCATCGCGGATCCGTCTCGCGACATGCCGACCATTCTCACCGGTGAGGAGCGTTTTTTCCGTCGTCAGGACGACCGTTCGGGTTTCACGAGGACGGCCGTGCGCGTTACACAGGTGCTTCCGTTTATTCGAGAAATCGGGAGAAGACGCGAGGTGCGCTCGAGGTGAAAGGGGCCTAAGCGCTCGCGTGACGTAGAGCATTGACAAAAAAGAAAGGGCAAAGCAGCGTAACGGAGCGGGCGCGAAGGAGAGACAAGTAGGTACGGGACGGCGACGGAGGGATGGGGAGGTGATGGAGCAGAAGCAGGAGCAGGAGCAGGAGCAAGAGCGGAGGAGAATGAGAGGGAAGGCCGAAAGGAGAGAAGCCGAGCCGAGCGGAGCCGAGCCGAGCCGAGCTGCATCGAGTCGATTGGAACCGCGATCGCGCGCGCGGGGTTAAGCGGGACAACGCGGGCAAAACGGGCAAAGCGGGGCCACGAGGGGCGTCGCGAGGCCGAGTGGGGAGAACGATGTGGTAAGAGACAGAAGGGAGGGGCTTAACGGTAAAGTCGGTGTAACCTTATAGCAGTGTTTTTCAACCTTTTTTCCAGGTACCAGCCCGACGTGACTCGATATCATTCCGCGGTATCTCCGTCCGCAAATATCAATTAAAGTTTCGAGAGATCGAAAGAGAGAAGGTGGAGGAGGAAATGGAAGGCTAGAGAGGGGGGAGGGAGGCGCGGAGCGATCAACCGCATCGCGCGACCCGCGAAATTGCGCTTCGCAAGTACGATGATCCGAACCGCCGGCGGTGAATCGGGCAGATTGCACGGCGAAACGGAAAACGTTGCAATTCTCGCGCCAATGGACGGCCGGGGAAGCGGAGGGACTCTCGCGATTCGCTGGCGTTTATCGTTTGGGAGCCACTGGCTCCTGACAGGTTCGAACTCGGGAACTGAGAAGTCACCGTCACTGACCACGGCCGCCCGTTCTTTTCAGGACAGAAGGAGGAAACATATACACGCGTACAGAGACACGGACACAAAGGGGGAGAGAGAGAGAGAATCGTCGACGCGCAGCTGACGCAGCCCTCTGTCTCGCTAGCGCGCCCTCGCTTCCCTCTTTCGACCGCGACAACGGCACGGAAATGCATCGCCCACCGCATAAGGTTCCTCTTGCCCGCACGGTCCCGAAACTCCCGAGGAAAAGATAATCCTGATTCTCGCTTTGTCGTTTGCAACGCACACGTAGCGAGAAACCTGCCAGCGAGTCGTTCTCGGCCAAGGTCCTTTCCGGAGAGCGTTCCCGATCCGCGTTCGCGGGAACGAACGATTCGCGACGATCGTCGTCCATTCCTCCGAAATTTCGCCACCTGCCCCCTCCGCCGGAGGCACCGGCACGAATGTCTTTAGGGAGCCCTCGCTCGCGCGGTCCTCCCGAAACGGAGCCAAAACGCTCCCGTCGAGGTGAACAATCGTGACGCAAGTTGGACAGATGCGACGAAAATTGGCGGAAATGCTGACCGTTTCGTTCCGGTCCCACCTTCGCGCCCGACTTTGCGCGACCGACCTACGCGCGAGCCCTCGAAACATATTTTCGGGGTAACGGTCGTCCTGGGGCGAGAAAGAGAAGAATTCCCCCGAGGATCGTCGGGCGAAAGGAAGGGGGAGGCGAAAGAGCGCAGAGGCGAACAGGGTGGACGGGACTCGTACTTTCGTAACGAGCGTAAGGCGCACGGAGGAGAGGTCTCGCGGGCCCACGGGCCCACGGGCTCACGGACCCACGGACCCACGGGCCCCTACTCCCGGCGCACTCGACGTACGACCGTTGCACGGAACGGATCGTCTTGCTCGGTCGGTACTCGAACCGACTAAAACGGCCAGCGAAAATGCCGTCCGAAAGTTGCGCTTGATCGCGATCGGTTTTCTCGTTAAAGGGCAAGGAGGCGGACCCTTCTCGGCCGGTTGACGGCGCGCCCCTCGCGAGCACAGTTTGGACGACGGAATCCGCGAGCCGATTCGGCCGACAGCTGGAGGATCGAACGACGCGACTGCCGACACCGCCCGCGACGAGCGCCGATCATGGAGCGTTCGAGAGGATCGTTCGTCTCGCTCGCGTCCGGCAACGACCATGCTCGCGAATAGCGCGAACCGATGTTTCGCGATTACGATCGAATCATGAGAGTACTGTCTCTCGATCGCGAGTTTTCCCGCGGTGACTCGAATATCTCGTGATCGCGGCCAAGACAGTGAAAACGGTGTGGTAGGAAAGTTTCCAGTGAAAAAAAGAACGATTCCGAAATCGTGTTGTTCGTTGGAACGAGGGACGAAGACGGCGAGCGAGAGGAGAGGAAGAGGAAGAGGGAGAGGAAGAGAAAGGCAGGGACGCAGCGATCGCACGAGAAAGAGAAAAAGAGAGAGCGCGCGCGTGCGCGCGCGTGTGCCGCATTCGAGCGGCATTCGAGCGTAAACCACTGGATCGTTTCGATCGTTTCGTTTCGATCGTTTCAATCGTTTCGATCGCTGCAAACGACATCGAAGGAGAGTTCGCGACGTCGAGGGAAGAAGGAGGAGGCGGATCGCGACGATCGGCCGGTCTCGTGGATGACCCCCCCCGGCGGAGGTCGAGGCGCCTTGGAGGTGATCCGACGCTTCGTCGATCGGCGGTAGCGGCGGCGGCGACGGCGACGGCGGCGGCGGAAGAAGACGTCGAGAATGGCGCGAGAGATTCTTCTGTCCCTCCTGGGCATCCTCGTCGTGGGCGCAGAAGGCACGTATCTTCGATCGGTTTCTCTCCCTCGTTGGACGTTGAAACGCCGAGACGAGCGAGTCGATCGCGAAAAAGGAGAAATCGACGGGACGGACGAGCCGCGCGGCAGCTACGATTCGATTCTTCGCTCGATGTTTTCGTCGCGGCATCGAGCGAAGGAACGCGAGCGAACAAAACAGGTACCGCCCACTCCGTTCTCGTCGACGCGGATTTCTGGGCTCTCGAGGTCACCCGCCGCCGCGTATCCGCTTTCAACCGAAACCCGCGAATCCTCGTGGATCAGCGGCCAAGAATTTCCTCCCGTCTTTCCCCCTGGCGAAGAGAGCGGCTCGGCCCCCCCGATCCCCGAATTCGAATCCGACCGGAAACCGCTCGCAGCCTTTCACCCTCTTCCGGCGAAACGTTTGGCGCATCTGACCCAATTTCTCGGCTACCGGCCGCACGGCCGACCCGGCATCGAAGGCGGTTCGACGACTTTTCTACATTTTCTTCTTGTCCCCGAGTCACGGTCCATTTACCGTTCTCGAGACTCCATCGTCTCGGTCCGCGTCTTTCCTCCTCGCTCGGACGCGCGACGCAATTTTACTCTCCGTCTCGATATTTGTTTCGTGAATCGCGACAAAGGATATGCGGACGGAGGGGGATTTGCGTCATCGGGCGTTTCGGCCGTTCGGCGGGTCTCCGGTGTCCAGCACCGCGCCGTCCGTCGCGCTGGTCCCAACTTTCCTTCGCGGTTCGCGTGGAGCAAAAACGCGGAGGAAGGACGAACGGTTGCCGGTGTAGGCAACGGTATCGGCTGCCGACTCGCCTTTCCCCGGCGACTCGATCGCGTCGAGAAGGAAAACGGCCGGCAACGCGGGTGCCCTCGACGATCGCGAGTCGGAATTATTCCGCGCGCGAATCTCCGGAGAATCGTCCGAGCTCGAGGACGATACCGCGGGTCGGCTCGATCGGACCGTCGAGCGGTTGGCCGGGTATTCCGCGGTCGCCCCGAGGTCGTCACGGCCGTCGGTGCGTCGGTGCAACGGGCCCCACGGGCCCCACGGCTCCGGCCAGCCGTGCAGCAACGGTGGGGAAGTAAAAGCGTCCTCGGGATTCTAGGTGAACGCTTTTCTCTCCTTCTCGCGCCAAGGAGGAAGCGCGTGCTCTCCTTCCTGGCGCGCAACCGCGCGCAGCGGCCCGCGACCGACTCGCTGGGACCGCCGTAACATTTACCATTTAACGTTTAACGTTTAACATTTAACCCTTCGAGTCCCGATGCCCGCCATCCGCGGCTCCCTCCCGATCTCGCCTCTCCATTCGCGCCCCTCTCGACCCTCTCCCCCCGTCGGAGGGCTCCTTCCTTTCGAGGACCGACCGTTTCGTCCGATTCTCCAGCTGCCTCTCTTCCGTCCTCGAGTTCCAACGGTTTCCAGAGATTCCGCGTCCGCTCTCGAGACGACTCGAGCGGCTCGAGTCGAAACTTTTGCGACGTTTCGCGCAAACGAGGTCGAGGATCTCGGCGAACGATCTCTCCGGCAACGGAGGGGAAACGGACGGGAAACTGTGGACCGGTCGGAAGATTTGGCGCGAACCTCGATCGGATTCCGCCTCTCGGAATCGATCGGAAAATTCCGAGACGACGTAAAAGTGGAGCTCGCGGCGCGCGCCGTGAGAACGATCGAAGGCGGTCGAGAAACAGCGGGAGAATAATTTGCTTCCCTTTCGTCGAAACGGTGCTCGTATCGCGCCGCTCGCGCGATATCCTTGACGTTCGATCTCTCTTTTTTTTCGCCAGATAGATCGCAACGGGGCACGCCCACTTTCCGACTTCCTGACAATCGCTTTTGTACGAGGCCCGCTCTACGTACGTACCTGACCACCTCGCGCGCTCGTGATCCAAAGCGAGCAGGTAGAGTGCATACGTAAGTACGTTCTCTCCGCGGGTCTCCGTGCGGCCTCTTTGCCCGTTCCTCCCCGTCCCTCCCCGGCCCGCCGTTTTCCGCGGCGCGCCAGCTTCTAGAGGCGACTATCGCGATACCCTCGATGCCTGTCTGCCCGTGGATCGAAAGACCCTTCTCCCGGCCCTCACGTTCACGGATCGAAACGTCGCTCGGAGGATCGGTACGACTCCTGTGGCGATCCTGCGAGCGATCCTGGCCACGTCTTCGGGGAGAAGGAGAGAATGGCGGTCGCCGCGATCCGCGTTTTTCATCGGCGGACTCGATCGAAACGGCGAGAAGGCGAGAACCGTACCGTGACACGCTTCGTTGCCGGTAGTCTCGATCCAAAGTAGCACCGCGACGTACCGTTATTTCGGCTTTGAAGTTTTGTAACCGCCTGACCCAGACCCGCGAATGCCAAACGCTCCCCCTTTCCTCTCACCTCCCCGGGTCTCCACCTTTCCCGTCCAACGGTCGTGGATTCCCTCTCGGAAAGTCCAAAGGAGCCCCCACGAGTCGAACCCGAGGGCGCCTCGTTTTCCTCGATCGGAGACGAAGCGAGAAGCGGATTTCGCTTTTCCACGGAACCAAGCGGAACGAGAGAAAAACGGGAACGCTTCTTTCGAATGGAAAGAGGCGCGAATCGTGAATCTTGAATCGCGCATATCAATTAACCGGTTCGCACGGAAGGATAACGACGCGTTTCGTGAGAAGTTGCCCCGGAGCCAAAGAAAGAACGGAGGCTTTCACCCCGACGCATCGCGGCGGTTGGCGCACGCACACTTGCGA
The DNA here is from genome assembly GCA_963989415.1 of Cerceris ruficornis. Classification (NCBI taxonomy): domain Eukaryota; kingdom Metazoa; phylum Arthropoda; class Insecta; order Hymenoptera; family Crabronidae; genus Cerceris; species Cerceris ruficornis. Next base: position 32,834,508 of record OZ022518.1, read on the forward strand.
GCGCGCCACGGAATCCTTAGCTCTCGCCTCCGCGCATTCTCCCGGTCGCGCGGGCAGGAACGCGGGATATCGTTCGGCTCGAGATCGCCGAAACGATCGTCCGGTCGTCTTCGATCTCGTCGGCGGGCCGCAACGGGCGAGACGGACGCGCCGCTACGCGCGAGGGAAACCCAAAATCCGAGGAAGAGGGAGAAGTCGGAGATTCCCGCGACTCGACGGGCCGTCGCCGAGCTCGTCCACGCTCTCTCGAGAATAAGAAATCGCGAGGCGCTTCCACCGTTTCGAGCCTTCTTCGATCACGGCATTTTCACGCCGAGAAAAAGAAAAAGTTTCTCCGACCGAATACGGTCTCGCGCGAGCGCCACAATCGCTCCTCTGCCCCCGAGTCCTCCTCCGCTTCGCCCGTCACCCTTCGCTCTCGCCGACCTCGGTCCTTTGACGGACAACGAAACGCTCGTCGTCCCGGTCGCGAAATCGACGTACGTGGAATTCGGGTCGTGGGAAGACTCCGCGATTCGATTCAACGCTTCTCCGGAGCTCCTCCGTCCCTCGTCGCCGGATCTGACCTCGCGTCTCGCTCTCGTCCTGGCCGATCCTCGACGAAACTCGTCTCCGCGGAGACCCGACTCTCGACTTTTGACCTCTCTTTTGTCTCAGGAACCAAGTGCGGCCACCCGGCCGTGCCGATGAACGCCAAGGTGTCTCTGTCGAACGAGTCTCTGGCCGTTGGCACCGTAGCGAGGTACACCTGCGACGTTGGATACGAGCTCTTCGGGTAAGTTTCTCCTCGGCTATAGGTTCGACGTTCGTGGACGCTGGAAACCGGAAGGACGTCGCAGGAGGATCCCGCGCTCCATCGGCGGCGAGTCGACCGTTTCTCCATTTGCCGGGAGTCCTGGTCCGAATCGAGAGCGGACTATTGGCGAACGAGGCGGCCGACCGGACGAATGTCGGGTGTCGCCGGTCGCCGTCGCGTTACGAGAAACGGCGACGACCGCGATCCGAACGGACAGCCATCGACGTCGGCTAACCGCTGCTTATCGCCGACTTTCTCCGTTTCCTCGCAAATCGCCGCGTCTGCCATCCCGTTTTCCGGTTCTCGCAACGATCGCGAAGAATTTCGTGCCGCGCGACGCCTTCTGCCGGCGACTAGGAATCGACGTCTCTCGAAATTGCTCGTGCAACGCTCCCACTACTCTCGACCCGCAGCCGTTACCGCAGCCGCGGTCGGTGGTCGACCGATTCGAATCGAAATCCACGGCAAATCGAGCCGCTTCGAGGTCAACGCTCGAATCGTTCGCGCGCGAGTCGGGAAAGGTCGCTGGAACCTCCGAATTTCGTGGATTCCTCTTTCCCGGGGTCCCTAGCGGACGACGGGACTTCCTCGGAGCGAACTCTGACGAATCGATCCTTGCCCTTTCAGCGGCAGCAGCCTCACCTGCAACTCTCGGAGCAAGTGGCAAGGAGATCCTCCCTTCTGCGGTAAGCGCCTCTTTCCACCCTCTATCTTTCGACTCTCTCTCTCTCCCTCTCTCTTTCTCCCGTCTACGCCGATCCGAGGGGATTCCGTCTCGGCGGTGCCTCGAACTGTAAACCCGATATCGCGACAGGTACGAACGTCGCGTTTCGAAAGCCGGCGAACCAGTCGACGACGGTGCGCGGCGGAGACGCGGATCACGGAAACGACGGCGACTCGAGTACCGAGCACGACGGCAAAAGATGTACCGAGACCCAGAGCGAGCCGAGCCCCTGGTGGAGGGTCGATCTTCTCAAGTCCTATTCGGTGAAGGTCGTCAGAGTAACGACAAGAGGATGCTGCGGTAAGCCCCGTTTTTCCATCTTCTCGGACTTTTCTCTCTCTCCCTCCCTATCTATCTATCTGGATGCTCTCTATGCTCGCCCTCCCCGCAGGCCACCAGCCGCTCCAGGACATCGAGATTCGCGTCGGCAACAGCAGCGTCGAGCTGCAGCGCAACCCCCTGTGCGCCTGGTTTCCCGGCACGATCGGTAAGCATCCCGGTAAACCGGAAACGCGCGATCGCGCACGATCGATAGAACGTTCATCTTTCCAGAGGAGGGAATCACGAAGACCTTCGTCTGCGCCAGAGCCCTGATCGGACAGTACGTTTTCCTGCAACTGGTCGGGGTCGAGGGAAGTCTCAGTCTCTGCGAGGTGGAGGTCTTTGCCGTGGATGGTGAGTGGCGAGCGAGCAACGGAGACCGATGGCCGTCTCTCGTCGAGAGTCTGTCGAGTGACTGAATTTTTGCAGAATTCTCCACGGACAGGTGTGCCCACACCGGGACTCCGGCGGACGCGGACTTGGCCGCCTTCGACTCCACTTGCTACGAGTTCGTCGTGAAGAAGGGAGGATCCTTTCAAGAGGCCAGAACCTACTGTCGCGCCAGAGGAGGCGATCTGGTTCACGGTTTCGAGGTGTCTCTCTTCCTCTCTTTCTCCCTCTCTCTCTCGCTCTCCGTCTCTTCCTCCGGTTCGTTTATGAAATGTTAACGCTCGTCTCCATCGTTGCCGCAGGGCGTAGCCGCGACGTACATTCTAAACAACCTCGAGAGACGCAAGGACAAGCTAAAGACCCAGCTGGTCTGGATCGGAGCCGAGAAGGAGCCCCTGATAACCGCCCGGACCTGGAGATGGGTCGACGGTACGTATCCCGTCCGTCACTCCCCCCATCCTCCCGCTTATCACCCTCCCTGCCGCCCCTTCCTCCGAAACTCTCGCCGATTCGCGCGGCGCTCCTTCTCTCTCGCGATTCGTTATCGTCGCGCGCTCGTGGGAATCGGGTCGCCGTGACGCGAGATCGAGCAACTCGGGAGCCGTGATCGTCGAACGATTTGCCCGACAATCTCGCGATAATGGGAAACTTCTCCGACGGTTAGGATCGTCGTTTCAGGAGAAATCGTGCAGAGGCCGTCCTGGGGAAAGGATCAACCGAACAATTACAACGGCGAGCAGAATTGCGTGGTCCTCGACGGTGGCCGCGGTTGGCTCTGGAACGACGTCGGCTGCAACCTCGACTACCTCCACTGGATCTGTCAGAGCGGTGAGCCATCGTCGATCCGTTTTGCCCCCTCTCCCCTTCGGTTAGCCGCGAATCTCCATTCTCGTCTTGCAGGGCCACCCTCCTGCGGAAGCCCGGACAAGGCGGAAAACACGACCATCGTGGGAAGCAAGAGAACCGTGGGCTCCGTCATCGAGTACATCTGTCCCGACGGATACAACCTCGTCGGATCTAGGAGCAGAACGTGCGAGCCGAGCGGATTTTGGAGCGGCAGGCCGCCCACCTGCGAGTGTGAGTCCCAGTCCCCCCGACCCGACAACGGCTTCGTCGCGACTCCGCTATCGTGCTTTTGCTCTTTCAGTCGTCGACTGCGGTACTCTGCCGGACCTCGAGAACGGCAAGATCACCCTCCTCGATCGCAGGACGACCCACGGAGCGCTCGCGGATTACGCCTGCAAGGAAAACTACACCCTCCTCGGCGACGCGAAACGCAGATGCGGAGACGGCGGCATCTGGAGCGGTCATCAACCCAGCTGCTTGTGTGCGTGTCCCTTCTCCCCTCTCTCTCTCTCTCTCGATCCTCGCTCGTTCGTGATCCGATCTAACGTTTCTCTTCTCGCCGATCGTTTTTCAGTCGACTGGTGCCCGGAACCGCCGCGAGTCAACGGCGGTGTCGTGACGATCACGGGAAGGAGAACGGGATCGACCGCGACTTACGCCTGCCAAAACGGCTTCGTTCTGTTCGGAGATAACGTGAGTACCCCGTTTCGTCTTTCCCGTTCGCTGCGTCGATGGGCAGCTCTGACGAGGCGCTTTTCGCTCGGTCGAAAGGTACTGCGCTGCGAGATCGGCGGCGAATGGTCCGGAAAGGCCCCGCAGTGCCGTTTCGTCGACTGCGGTGCCCCGGCGCAGGTCGAGTTCGGCTCCGTCTCCCTATCCAACGGAACCACCACCGTCGCCAGCGTGGCCGTTTACTCGTGCCGGGAAGACTACTGGCTCGTCGGGGAGGCCAGGCAGGAGTGCACCAAAGAGGGCAAGTGGAGCCACGACACGCCTTCCTGCGAGCGTAAGCCGGCGTCGCTCTCTCTTCTATCCCCCTCTCTTCTCTCTTTCTCTCTCTCTCTCTCCCCCTCATTTGCTCACGAACCCGCGCCGCGCGCAGTGATCACCTGCGAGGAGCCCGAGGTGCCTGCCGGAAGCTACGTCGTCGGGTACGACCTGAACGTTCACAGCGCGATCGAGTACCACTGCGAGGTCGGATACCTGCTGCGAGGAGAGGCCAAGCACACTTGCGGCAAGGACGGCGACTGGACCGGAGAGACGCCCAGCTGCGAGTGTAAGTCACCGTGCCAGCCTGGACCGATCTTGTCTCAACGCGGACGATCGGAGAGGCAAAGCCAACCGCGGATACGCGTTAACGCGATACTTATATCACGCTCCCTCGTCGCGTCTCGCAGACGTCGACTGCGGAAAGGTGTTGCAGGTCCCGAACGGCGCGGTCGAGTACGCCAACGGAACGACCCATCTCGGCAGCGAGATCGCCTACAGTTGCGTGAGGAACTATCGACTCAACGGAGCCTCGAGGAGATACTGCCTCGACAACGGCCAGTGGAGCGACGCCACTCCCAAGTGCGAAGGTACTCGTTCTCTCCCTCCTTCCACCTATCCGCGACAAGCTCGGGCCGCGATCACGCGCCTTCTCCCGCAGAGATCCGGTGCCCGGAGCCGGTTTACGCGGAACACGGGATCCTCTCGGTGACCGGTAACGATCGCATGTACGGAAGAACGTTGATTCGCACCGGAACTCCGGAGAACTCCAACACCGGCGCGACCTCCTACAAGATAGGCGCTCTTGCCAAGTACCGCTGCGAGAGAGGTTACAAGGTCGTCGGGGAGCCTCTGTCGACCTGCGAGGACAACGGCAAGTGGAGCGGCGAGGTGCCCAAATGCGTCTGTAAGGAAACGATCGAGGGACACGCGAGCGTTCGGAGAAGCCGAACTTCGTCGTGCCCGTAGTAACGCTCCCCCTCTCTCTCTCTTTTCTCTCTATCTCTCTCCCTCTCCCTCAGACGTCGACTGCGGAAAGCCGGAGCGCATTCAGCACGGCCGGTACACGCTGACGTCAAACGCGAGCTACTACGGAGCGGCGGCTCTCTACGAGTGCGACGGAAACTTCGAGCTCGACGGATTCGCGAGGAGACTCTGCCTCGAGAACGGCACCTGGAGCAGCGGCACGCCGATCTGCAGAGGTAATCCCCTCGAGGGGGTCCGTCAATCCTCGTTCGCGAGCCGACCCTCATTCGCCTCTCTCGTTGCGCGCAGAGATCAGATGCAAGGAGCCGGAAAGGAGCGGCGTCCTGTCGACGCAGATCTCGACTCACAGCGTGGGCGGCGTGGCGCATTACGGCTGTCCGCGTGGATACTACATGGAAGGAAACGAGACCAGGATCTGTCTGCAGAACGGTTCCTGGAGCGGCAGCCCGCCGGCCTGCTTCTGTGAGTAGAACCATTCTTTTCCTCTCCTCTCCTCTCCTCTTCGCTCCCGCTCTCTTCTTCTCTTCTCGCCCACGAGATAAAATTGCGAGCGTTCGTCCAGCCGTCGACTGTAAGCATCCGGGATCCGTGGAGAACGGAAGGGTGATCGTGGTGAACGGGACGACGACGTACGGGGGCACGGCCGAGTATCACTGCTTGCCTCAGTACGAGAGGATCGGACCCTTCCTGAGGAAGTGTCTGGACACGGGCTCCTGGAGCGGCGAGGAACCGAGATGCGAGCGTAAGACGAAATAGAGAAATAATCCCCACCCGGAGGATCCTTCTCCTCCCGTCGATACACCGAAGAATAACCGTCCGTCTCTCCTCCCTTCCTCCCACAGTTGCGCCGAACGAGGTGGCGGAGTCACAGGGCGTAGGTACCAGCGTCGGCATAGGAGCCGGCGTCATCGTCTTCATTCTCATCGTTCTCGGACTCGTTTATCTAAGACTGTGCGTACCGCTCGTTTCCGAGTATCGGGTAAGGATCTCTCCGGAGAAGCTCAAGCGCCACGCTCGGCAATATCTTTGCAGGAGAAAAGCGACGCCGGTGAAGAACACCGAGAACGTTCAAGCGGCCGAGAGGAAGGAGGACCGAAATGCGGCGGTCATGTCTTACGCCACTCTCAACGACGGAACTGCCAACTCCATGTACGAGAACGTTCCGGAGAACGGCCTCTACGACAGTCCTTACAGCATGAGCGGCAGCACTTACGGGTAAGCCGAATCCACGATACACCGAGTCCTCGACTCCCGCGATCGACTCGTTCCAGCCTAATCGTGAGTCGAGCAGCAGCCTCTTGTCGGGGCTGTGGACGCGGATTCTCGTCCAACCCAGGCAAACGCTTATCTTCGCCTCTGTCGCGCGTGTGCCGACGAAGGCTCCCGTTCTGGCGATCGAAAGACGAATTTCACGGTTTCGAGTTGATTTCTTATTCGCTTCCGACAATGAGAATTTGCGTATCCACGTAGCGCGAAATCGCGCGAGTCGAGGACCTGCGTATCACTCCCGAGTCCCCATCTCCTCGAACCTCCACCGGAACCGAAGCGGACGATCCTCCAACGATTCCCTCGCTCTTCCAGGTACGGAGGTAACGTCGGAAGACACTACGGCAGATCCGGACACTACGAGGCAGAGCCGGTTTCCAGTAGAAACGGCATTACCATCAACGGCGTGTCGGTACGATAGTCCGCCTCGAACTCACGGTGGGACGGACCGAACCGGAACGGGCTCGGTCCGATCGTCCAGGTATTATTTAATTTGCGTTACAACGCGTCCAGGACACTCGTCCGCGAAGCATCGTCGCTATTATTTATGTCGCCGTGTATGTCGCCCATCGCCGATCTTTGTAAATAACCTCCGAGCGAGGAGGAACGGTAATCGAGCACGACGGTTCGAACATATCCCGTAACCCCGAGGAGGAAGAAACCGCGACGCGTTTCCGCCGCGAAAGCGATCCAGCGGCGAACGTCTCTTCGACTCGTGTAACATTATGTATATATCGTTTTCTCGCAACTTTGAGACGTTACTTTGGCGTTACCTGTAAATTCCGAACGACGCACTGTACCGTAAGTTCCAAGTGCCCACTTGGTCGTGCATAATAAACTCAACCGACGATCTTGTTTTACTCTACACCGTTTTACTTTGCTCGTCTGCGCTCCTTCTGCGATCCCCCCGAGCTCCTGCTGCGTTCCTGCAGCGCTCCCTCGTCGTTCCATCTGCGTTCACCCATGAAGGGGAAAGCATCGGGGAGCAGCACCGCGTCCCAGGGTTTCGCACCCTCTTGGCGCCGCGATTTCAGCGCCGCTCGAGGACCGTCCGAAGCGAACGCCGAGCGCGCGGGATTACGAAACTGTATCGGACCGTCCGGGAGTCCCGCGACCTATCCTTATAAGGTACCGATTTCGTTCCTCGGCGAAAGCAGTGACGTGTCTCCCCGCGGGCAGCCCGTTCCCGTTCCTTCGCTCGAACTCGGCGGAATGTAACGCGGTCGATCGAGGCCCACTCCCCGCAGCGGACCATCCGGATTGAAAATAAAAATCGGCGATACGACCTTTTGGAGATCGCGAGAGCAAAGCTCCTCCGCGGCTCTGTGTCCCCCTTTCGAACGATCGAACGACCTCGATTCCTCGATTCCTCGCAGAGTTTCGCCGCAATTTTCGATTATGGTCTCGTAGACTCACCGTCGGCGTCGACTCGCCCGGCAAGCGCAAGGATTCCCCGTCAGGTGGCGCTAGTTCCCCGGGTGTGGTGAATAACCATAGAGTGACGCGCAACGTGAGTCACAGTGGTGCGCGAAGCTCTCCGTTGTTCTCGCTTCTCTCGACTTTTCGCTCTTTGGAGGTTAACTTCGATCAGGTTGGTACAATTTCCTTCCTCCCGCGGACCTCGGACTCGAGAGTCTCTCCTCGTTGTCACGTGCTCTCGATAATTCGCCGGGAAGCGTAAATATTTGACAGCGATCTCGCTCCCTGGAGGAGCGGCCATTGTTATTGTGCCGCGGCGAACGCACCAGCGAGTGCACCTCGCGTTCCGCACGTTCCTTCGTTGCTCGCCTTTTCAAGCGTTTCGCCAGAATCTTCCGATTCGTTCTATATTCGAGAGCCGATCGGTCGACGAACGAAAAAGTTTCGACGTGCGCCTTCCGCGACGTTGAAACGGAGGAGAAACTTGCGAACGAGCCTCCCAACGCGAGAAGAATGTAAAAAAGTATACCTCGTCGTTTTGTCGTAAACGATGCTCGACCGAGAAGGAGTCTCGCTCGCCCTCGGTAAGGTACCGTCAGGTTCGTCGTTCCACGAAAGGTCGTGGAAAAACGAGAAGCTCGACGACCGTCCGAACGTATACCAAGTATCTCGAAGGGGCGATAAACTTTAGTTTCGCGTTGCTGCTTATAAACGCCTTTTCAAGGGCGCCCGAGTGTAACGTCCTCTTTATCGAATGCGCGTGCAGTCCAACTTATTTTTATCCCGATTTCGGTCACGTCGTGATTTCCTGAATTAATCGTCCGAAAATAAACGGTAGCTCGGTAATGGCGGTCTTGGCAGGTACTCGCGATTAAACGGGGAGCGAACCCACCCCATCGACGTTTGTGTCCTATCCGCGGAGCGATTAAATTCTATTTCCCGTGTATTCCAAATGCGATGCACGGCGCGTCGAGTGGAACGATGTTCGAGAAGTTACGGCGAAGCGCGATAAACGTTCGAGTTTCGCGATGTCGCCCCCTCCGAGCGAAACTCCCCGAATGACCATTTTTGGTGTGACCGTTTAGGCGCCCTCGAGATGTCTTCCCGCAAAACGGCCGGACGTCGGGCGACGACGAAGAAACGCGCTCAGCGCGCCACGTCCAACGTCTTCGCGATGTTCGATCAGGCTCAAATCGCCGAGTTCAAGGAGGCCTTCAACATGATCGATCAAAACCACGACGGCTTCATCGATAAGGAAGATCTCCACGACATGCTTGCCTCGTTAGGTAAGGGGTATCGAGGCGACGCCTCGGCGTTCGCGCGTTTCCGCGCCCGTATCGCGCACTTTCGGAGGAAACTCCGCGGACCGCTCTTCTCACCTCTCTCTCGTTTTCAGGCAAAAATCCCACCGAGGACTATCTCGAGGGGATGATGAACGAGGCTCCGGGACCGATAAATTTCACCATGTTTCTCACCTTGTTCGGCGAACGATTGCAAGGCACGGATCCCGAGGACGTGATAAAGAACGCGTTTGGCTGCTTCGACGAGGAAAACAGCGGTCACATAAACGAGGAGCGCCTTCGTGAACTGTTGACGACGATGGGAGACAGGTGATCAACGCGTCTGACGGTCGATCGCGGGCTTCGCCCGCGTCGGACGGAAGACTCCCTCCCTCTCCTCCTACGAACGATCGAACACGCAACTATTCGCTTTGCCTCTTTTCTCGATCGGCAGATTCACGGACGACGACGTGGACGAGATGTATCGCGAGGCCCCCATCAAAGGATCGATGTTCGACTATCTGGAGTTCACGCGGATCCTCAAGCACGGAGCCAAGGACAAGGACGAGCAGTGAAGAGGCGCAAAGTTGCGCCGTTGCGGCGATGTTTGCGTTCGTTCGATCGGAAGCGCGGCACGCTTCGGATCGCGCGACACGCGCGTTTGTAATTGAAACGTTTCGTATATCACGTGTATCTTCTACATCTTGTATCGATGAGAATTATTCTGAAAATCTAGGATTTACCATGGTTTTCCGAGATACTGCCTTACCACTAGGTCCTTGACGCGCGCGCGTCTTCGCTCGTCCGGGTTTTGCCAGGCACTCGCTTGGCCCCGGTTGCGCGTCGCGCGCCCGCGCCCGTTAACGGGTCACGCGGAGGGAAACATCGAGGAACTAGAATCGCCTTTGTAATTTTTTGCCAGGTGTCGCCGTACGCTCGGTGAAATCGAAGTATGTATCATATATTATGTACTACGTAACGTAGGTGTTGAAGATTTGGCATTTATATTTTAATACAATAATGTACTCCATTCGACACGGTGATATCTCTTATTGTCCAATCCGCCCAATTCGCGTCGAATCGTCCGAGAGCTTCGGGCGTCGTCCGAGTCGTCGAAGAGGAAAGTAGAATCACGAAAACGGCGCATCCTCCGGAACTTTGCTCGAAATAAACGATTTTTCGCGATATTCCATCCGACGATTCGCGTCGCGTCGAACGTGGCCGCGGCTGGACTATCGAACGAAAGACCGACATCGTCGACGAAACGTCGCAGATTCTTCGGCGCTCCCGGAAAAACAGCCGCGTCGCGTTTCATCGCACGAAACCGATCGTCGACGGGGCGATCTAACGGCACTTTCGAGGTAGGAACGAACGATCCACCTACCGCGAGATCGAGACTCGATTCGGCAACGGAGGCGCATCAGAGAGAAAGATCGCGAGAGTTTTGGAAAATGCGCGAGGACGGATCAACCGCGCGCGGGAGAAGCGAAGCGGTGATTTCGGTAAGAAAGACCGTGGCGATCGTTCTGCGTCTGCGCGTCGGTGATTATACACAGAGAAAGAGAGAGAGAGAGAGAGAGAGTATATGTATACGGAATAAAGTCGCACGAAGCCGCAGTATCGTTTCCAGTTGCGGCGAGACGGGCCGTGCTCGGCATTCTCGTCCTCTCGTTTGCACCGCGGCGGTGACTGTGAAGGTGGCACTGGTGGTGGTGGTGGTAGCGGTGGTGCAGCGATAGTGCCAGGGTCGGTGGTGGTTGGCCGTGTTCTTCTCTCGGTGGTTCTCTTCCGGATCGAGGAAATAAAAGGAGAAGAGAGCAATTGGATACGCGTGCCCGTCGTCGATGCCGTGAGCGTCGGCTCGCGCCGTTTTCACGGCCGAGGCGAGAGAGTCGACGTTCGATCGGCAATGCCGTTCGGTGATCCGACGAGTCTGCGAGGAAAATTCTCCGATAGTCGGCGGATATTACGGTGAATCTCGACCGCGCTCTCGGGACTCGGCCCGACTCAACGTGGAATATTTCCCCGAGAGTCGTAGCCGTCGTGCTCGGTGGAATATGAGAGGAGAGACGGAAGAAGCACGGTCGGCAGCGGCAACGGAAGCTGCCAGCCACGAATTGGGTTACGTCCCGTACGGCTGGCGACGGTACGCGGCGACGACGACAACGAGCGGAGGAGCGGGCCCGCCGGACGAGAGGGATCCTCGCGACTCGTAAGCGCGGCTCGACGAGGCCGTGCGCGCTCTCGAAGTTCGTCCGGAGAAAATTCCTCGTTGGTTCGTTTCGCGCGAGCAAAGACTCCTCGCCTCGCGCAAAGCCTACATCTCGCCGCTCGTTTCGAAGATTATCCAAACGCGATTAAGAAGCACTCGTAAAAGCGACACCCATCGAGAGCGAATCGGATCAGCTGTTTCCCCAGGACGACCTTCGACTCCTCCAGGTAAGTGCCAACTGTGCGTGTCGCCCCCCTTCCCTTTCTCTCTCTCTCTCTCTCTCCCCCCGCCTCTCTCTTTATCTATCTATCTCCATCTCGACCCACGTCTCGCTTTGCCACAGACTCGCTCTCCCCCACCCCCCAGTCCCCGCGGTCTTTCTAGATTTAGTCGAGTCCACCGCCACGGTGCGGCTCGTCCTCGAAGGAGGGCGAATCAAAACGTCGACCGTCCGACAGATCAGAGCTGCACGCGAAACGACTACAGTCGCGAAAATTTCTCCTCGAATCGACGTCCTTCGTTCCGACGGAAAACGAGGAGGTAAGACGTCGACAGAGACGTCAGGTAGAGACGAGGGAAACGTATCGCGGTGCGGAGTGCTCCGAGGCGGCCCGAGCAGCGGGACGAGGAAATCCGTTGAAAAGCGAAAATCGAATCGCCGCGCATCGGGAATACGGCTCGCTCCTGCGCTCCTTTGCGCGTCCAAGGAGATTTTTTTTTCCATAGCCGTGACGGAGAGGCGTCCATCGACGGTCCCGCGATGGAAATAGCTCGCCACGTGACAGCGGACGAGGGAGACGGTCACCGAAGGAGGAGGAGAGTCAGGATTCTCGCGGAGAGGACGATCGATCGGAAAGAATTTAGCGAAGCGTGCGACGAACGTTGGGCGAATCGACCGTTTGAATTGCATCGAGGAGGAGGCATCTCGCGATCCTGGTTAACGCGAGAGATTGGGCGGAGCGAGGCGCGAATACGCGATAAATCGCGGCACGCGTGCCCGAGGTAGCTCGATGGAGCGTTTGAGCGCTCGCTTCGTTGGCGTTGAAGGCAGACTCTGTAGGCAAGAGAGACGGCTTCTCGTCACCTCGAAGCTCGCCTAGGACGCCCGTCGTCGGAGCACATCGAAATCGTCCGATGAAAACGGGGTAGGAATGGAACGCGGTCGAGTCGCGCGAATCGGATCGGTGTCGGCGTCGAGGACGGATCCGCTCGTTCCAAATACCTCGGACGATTTCCCGCGATTCCCGAGCCCAAGTTCGAGAACGTCGAGGGCGGCCCGATCGCCGCGCCCGATCGACCCCGCGACAGACGTGTTCTCATTATCGGTGAGATCGGACGTACGAGTTTGCCCGAGGGAAGAGGGATCGCCTTTTTCCCGACGATGAACCGAGATCGATCCGGAGACACGGAAAACCGAGATAAGGGGAGACTCGTCGCTCCCTCGCCGGACGAGCGCGATTACCGCGAGCACCGTCGACGATCCTCTCGCTCGGCCGGTCCGAGCACAGGGACCGATAATCGTGCTTCTTCCTCGAATACTCGTGCCTCGCCGCGCGACGCGGTGGATTCCACGGGTGGGTGGGCGTTAGATGGGGAAGAGGCCGGGGGGCAGCGGGGCCCCGTCGAAGTCGTCAAGCGTCAAACGTCAAACTGGAAAGTTTGGTGCACGTAGAGCGCGCGGTCGAACGACGGGGCACGAAGGCTCGCGGGAGCGGCCCAACGTTTTTCCGGGTTCCCGGGGAAACGGCAGGTCGGGAGTTCCGGGGATCGTTCGTCTCGCGGGAATAAATATCTGGCCGCGTCCGGGGCCGGCAGGAGGAAATCGCGGACGACGAGGGCGATTTCGATCTCGGAGCAGAGGCGTATCCGGGTCAGCAGGCCCGCGGAGCGAGCCGGGCGAAGCTTGCCCCGGCAAAACGAGTCGGTCCGGCGGCGACGAGACGCGCGAACGAGGAAGACCGATCCGAAGTTTCGAGCTTTGGTCGTCGTTCGATTGAACGGGTTGGAGCGATTCGCGAAGTCGGGGGTTGCCGCGCCGGTAAGCAGCGATAAAGCATCGCGAGTCGGGCTCGAGGGTGCTCCCTGGCTCGAGAAGGAAAACGCGTGGAGAAACGAGGGGCATGAGAGGGTAGGGGCGGCTCGTCGAGGGGGCGACGGAGCAAGCGGGTCGAGGGGCCAAGGCGAGCGGTAGGGCTCCAGGAAAACTCGGAGGGCGCAGGCGCCTCATCGATTTCTCCGGAAGAGCCGAGAGACACAGGAACGGAGGGACGGAGAGCGAGAAAGAGAGCCGAGCCGAGCCGAGCCGAGCCGAGCCGATTCGTGCCAAGCCTCCCGCGCTGCCGAGCATTCTTCCCGATTCCCTCGAGCACGCCGCGACGATGGCGTTCGTCGTCGCGGATTCGCGAGGGAGGAGAATCGCGGAAGCCGTCGCCGACGGTATTTCGGGGACTGGCGCTTCTCTCCCGGCGGTGGAAAGTCGCCCCGTCCGGAAACCGGACTCTCAAGTCGCGACGCGGTCCTCGGGGGCGAACGTTCGAGCAGCTACCGAGTTAGCGAAACGTGCGATGGAAAAATCAGAAATGTCTGTGCAACCTTTTTCCACGGAGACGCAAGCTTGCTACGATTCCAGTGTACGGCAACGACAAGGTTCCGCCAGAGACCGCACCCGCGGGGAGCCGACGCGGAGGCCTGCCCCGATGCAACGCGAATCCCCCGTTTGCTCTTGACTCGGTTTCCCTCGGGACCGTCGGTCTCCGTCTGCCAGGTGGCAGAACCCAAAGGGAGAATGCCCCGAGGAACTCTCTTCCTCGGGACTCTGGATGCGTCAGGCCCATATCTGAACGAATCAGCCATTCTCCGAGGGCGATCAGGCCCCTGGACACCGCGAAGAACGATGGAGTCGGATAGTCCCGGGCAGTCCCGAGCGGCAGGAACCGCGGTCGCCGGCGTCGCGTCGATTTCGATCTCTGGGGGGCACCGAGAACGCCGAGAATCGCCGGGGACGATTACCGAAATAAATGTCGGACTCGCCACGCCCGCGAGAGAAAGTCGGGTCGGGTCGAGTCGGGGGAGAAAAGCGGGGAAAGCCGGGAAAGCGCTAATCGCGCGCGAGCTCCCGCGAAATTAGATCGCAAAACGAGCAGACCGCGGCTCGCGCTCTCGGTCTGACGCGACGTCGGCCGGTACTCGTTACGTAAGACGTTTACGTTGGCGGAAGGGCGGACGATCTCGATGACGCTACCGAGGGGGCGAAAAACGGCAGGGAGAAGAAGAGGGCGGCTCTCGAGGCGCGGCCGAGAGAAACGCGTCGCCGAGGAAGGCCTCGTTAACGAGCCGTGGGACAAAGGGGCAAAGGGGGAAGGACGGTCCCTCGGGGTGCCGAGAGGAAAGGGCGAAAGCCCGGCCCGGTCTCGCGAAGTGCGCGCGAGCTTCGAGCGTTGAACGTCCAACGTTGTACGTTGTACTTTGCGCGTTACGCGTTGCACGTTAAACGCCGGTCGACCGGAGCCGGTAAGGACGTTCTAATTCCGGCTAGTGACTTAACTCCCGACCTACGCGGTGCGTCGGGTCGGGGTCTGCGTCGATCGGTAGGTGGCACAGTGGAGCAAAATGGACAATCTAGGTGGAAAACATGTCGGGAACTAGATCCTCAATGGTTTGATCTTAATCGGTGCTTAACCAAATTTTATCCACTTTTGCCGCGGTTCTCGGCGCGCTTCCCACCGCCGCGGACCATCGTGCGACGCAGAGCGGACGCGTGGCACTCGGCTCGTGGCGCGTAGCGCCTACTACGCGCCAACATTTTGCGTCGCGATGTAACGTTCGCCGTTTTCCTCGTAACGCGCCTATCGATCGCAACGGTTGCCCTTGACGAAGGAGAACCGTCGCGCGCGTTAAATCGAACCGGTTCGCCCACCGAGAGAGACGAGGCGCTTCCGCTTCCTCTTTGCTACGCGCGAACGAAGGAACCCGGACGCGGAGAGACGCGGGCGATGAGCCGGAGGAGGCAGAGAGAGCAAGGGAGAAAAGACGCCGACACCGACGGTACGGCGTCGCGGCGCCGCGCGGCATATCGCGGCCCTGCCTCCGAAGTCCAGAGGGTATAGATAGAACGCTATGGCAGACACGCGAGATCGCGCGCTTCCGGGAACGTAAATCGAGCGTCGCGAGACGGAGGAAGGAAACTGACAGGAGACAGAGAGAGAGGAACTCGCCTCGATCGTCTCTCGTAACACGAAACATCGGCAAAGGTAACACCGTATCGTCCTTCGCGAGCGAAGTCGACTCGAGCCGGGCCGAGTCGAGTCGAGCTCGATCGGTTCGCCGAAGGAACGTTCGGTCGATTCGCTCGCGGTTCGCCGAGAGAAGGATGCATGCGGCGCGGTTACCAGGCCCGATACCGTTTCCTCGGTCGTTTCAGCCGTTCGGTGGATCCCTTCTCTCCGGTCACCCCGCGACCGACCGCTCCTGCTTTTCCCCTTTTCCTCTTCCCTTTTCCCTCTTCCGCTGGTCGGTCTCGCTGCCTACAAGATGACCGCGCTCTCGTCGTATCCGTCCGATCGCCCCCGATCGTCCGTTCCCCAAGGAGCGCGGATGGCTCGCGCGCGCTCGGCGCGGCGCGTCGCGTCGCCTCGCCGACCCGGCATGCTCGCGGTCGGTTTGAAAATAACTTCCCGCGGCTTCCTAGAAACGGCGAAATTCCTGCCTTTCGCGCGTCCCGACGCATCCCAGCACGATCTACGACGTTCCGCGGCGTTTCGGCCGACCCGCTTGAACGCATCCTTCGCCCGCCGTCGCGGAAATCCCTCCGCTCTTCGCGACTTCTTCCGTGGCGAACGACGAACACGCCTCGAGGTCGCCGATGACGCATCCATGGATCGCTCGCGACCCGTGAGCCGACCCGCTACCCCCCGACGGACGGAGAAACTGGCGTACCTCCTCGACTCCCGCGTGACATCTTCCGCGAAATTTGTCGTGGAGCGCTATCAGCGAAAGCTAAATACCGAGACATCGAGGATCGATGCCGGCGAGTTCCTCCGGGAGGCCTCGACTCTCCCGCCCCTCTTTCCCGATCGGCAAGAATCTCGATCCCCGCGGGTTTTCCAGCGTGGAAGAGGGAGAACTCGGAAACGGCCAGCCAGCTGGAACGAAATTGGCTCGAAGAGACCAAAGGCGGAAGAAGTGGAATATTTTGCCCTACGGGAAATTCGTCGTGACTGGATCCCTCCACGGGGCGAGAAGGGAATCTGCCACCGAAATCAACCCCTCTTTCGTTTTCCCTTTCGCTCGCTGCGAGGGAGAGGACGAAGGGTCCGGAGCCCCTTTCCTCGTTTCCCTCGGTCGACCGCCGAGGGTCGCGGCCCTCGCCTGGAGTCGTCGGCGAGGTCAATTTGCCAGCGGGATCCGAGTCTCGAGCAATTCTGCCGACGTAGAAACTCGAATCGAGGCGCGAGGGAAATTCGATCGATTCCGCGACCTTCCGAGAATCCGATCCTCGAGATCGGCAATCGTTTCCGTGCCTCGAGATATTCCCGGCCGTGCCGGGTGAGGCGTCCTCGTCTTACGGTCCGCTCTGCACTATCCTAACTGAACTACAGTTACGTTAATGCCCGTGACGGAGACGCGCAGAGCGGAAAAAGGAGGAGCGCGGACGGCCGGGGAAAGGGAGGCCCGACGGAGTCCCCGGGCGAGAAGTGGGAGTTATTCGTCCGGAGCTGAGAAGGAAGCGGCCGCCTCGATCGCGGATCGGCCCGTCCGTCCGTCGATCCATCGACGGCCCTCCGACTCCGTGCGGTCGCGCCGATCGTCCGCCCTTCTCGGCCTCCGCCACTTTTCCGCGCGATTTCGCGCCATACCCGAGATCCTTGCTCGTCTCCGTTCTCGTTCCTCGAGACCTCCGTCACTCGGGGACGACGCTTCGACGACGAGATCGAACGATCCCATCTAAATATCTTCGCCGATTCCGTCTGCTCGAGCGACGGTTACGGGAGGGAGGAGAAGGCGGAGCGTCGAACTGCAAGAGGGAACGCGCGGGAAACGCCGAGGCTCGATCCGTCTCGAGCGCCGTTCCCACGACTCGTGAGAATCGTCGAGACGTTTCGCGGTTTCGGAGGACGAGGCCCCGGTCGGTCCAAGGCGCAACGGGCGCGAATCCGTGCTTATTCTCCACGCCGGCAGAGGCGACCGGCTCGATCGCGACTCGGTGGCACGGGAGGAGGAGGATGAGGAGGAGGAGGGAACCGGCGGTCGAGGTACCTTGGCGAATTTCGCCGCTAAAGTGTCGGATCGCGCCAGGACGCTGGCCGTAGCTCGTTGCCGACGCGGCGGAGTCTCGAGAGCGTCGCCAGCAGGAAGTCACGCAACCGGAAATCTCGTGCGAGGCAAAGTCGGAGGTTCGTGGCCGGAAGGAAGGAAGAATCCCCGCACGGTCCGGCCCCGCCGATTGCAGTGGGAAGTCGATTCACCCGTCAACGGACGTCGCAGCGGACGTTCTTCCTCGACGAACAGGGTTTTTCACCTTCGAGCGAGAGATCGACGCCGCGGATCGAGAGCGGCGCGCCTGAGTACGAGAGCCCGCTCGGTTTCTCGATTACGTAAGCGTTCGCGCGCTCCTCTTGCGCGTGCAAAATAAACGTCGTGCCAACGCGGCACTCTGGCGACACGACCGGCCTCGACGGGCCCCGCCGCTTCGAAATTTTGCCGCGTCGATCGGTCGCTCTCGCGTTCGTCGCGCGGTCTCTTCCAGCGACGCGGTTGGCACCGGAGAAGCCCCGAGGCGGTCCGTCTGGAGCGTCTGGAGCGTCTGAAGCGTCTGGAGCGGCTCTGAAGGAGGTTTGGACGACGCGCACGGAAGATTCCGTTTGGTCGCGGGCCTCGGTCTCGCAGCGGCCGCGCCGCGTTCGACGAGTCATTGCCCCCGGTGTCTATCCTCGGGTTCTCAGGCGTTTGCTTGCACGCAGTCTCGTTGCCGCGGCTACGGGTGTACGCGTCACCTGTCTGCGAAAACAGGTGCCTATTCATGCGCCGAGACCGCTCCCTCTCGTTCCTCCTCTTCCTCTTCCTCTCTTTCTCTCTCCCCCCCCCCCCCCCCCCTCCGCCGTTCCACGGCTTTTGCCTCTCCTGCCTCCGCAATAACCCCGATCTCCCCGGCCTCGGTGCCCGTTGAACGAGAGCGGCCGGCCCTCTCTCTTTCCACCCTTCCTTCTCCGGTCTGCTAATGGGCTTTTTAGAATCGCGTCTTCCGCTTCGGTCTCCGAAACTCCACGTCGCGGTCGATTCGTTCGCGATGGAGGACCTCCGCCCCCTGATTCTCGCTCCGACGGAATATATCGCGCTTGTGTTGCAGGTAGTCCAAATGCCGGTCCAGCGCGCGACCCTTCCGAAAGGCATCGTTTCCAGGCTACCTATCTACGAGAGTAAGTACCTCGCTCCGGGGCGTTCCCCGCCCCCTCTCGCCTCCTCCTCGTCGATCTTTCCGCGCGGCGCGTCGAAGGATCCGCAAAAACGGGACGGTGTTACGAGCGACGGGACGAGCGCGCGCGGAGGTGTCGCGCGGGACGCCGAGGCACGAGGTATGACCCGTGCTCGCCCCGGTCGGAGGGGGGAACGTTGCGCGAATCCGCTGCTCTCGGGGACTCGGAAACGCGGCAGCAGAGGAGGGAAGGGCCGCGAGAGCCGAGAGGGCCCGGTCGGACGCCGGCATAGGCGTGGGCACGAAGGTACAATGGGCGGCCAGAGCCGACGTTTCCGTATCTTCCCTCCGATTGTGAGTTAGGTCGGTCGCCGCGCATCGCGGTCTCGGGAGGCTCTCGCGGCCGGTTACGACGACCCGTTCTCTCGGCCGACGCGCCTCTCTTCCGCGTTCGATCTCTCTTCTTCCCGCCGCCTCTGCGCTTTCTCGTCCTCTCTTTCCTTTCATTTCTTTCCTTTCCTTTCCTTTCCTTTCCTTTCCTTTCCTTTCCTTTCCTATCCTTTCCTTTTCCTTCCTTTTGCTTTCCTTTCCTTTCCCTTCTTTTCCTTCTCTTTCCCATTTGCGCGCGGCGCTCGGCGCAAAGTCGAGCGTCGGGCCAAAGTCGAGCGTAATCCTCGCTCGCCGGAATTGCCCGCGACGAATGGCCCCTTGCCATCGACGACTCGATCTCCTCGCGGAGTCGCGTCCAACGGGACCGCGGGAACGAAGCCTCGAAGTGCCGGATCGCCTTGCGTCGACGGAGAGACGGAAGGACTCGTCGGAGGCGCGGTATCTTTTGCCTCGAGCGTAGTCCGTCTCGCGAGCCTCGTCTCGTTTCTCCCCTCGGAGCCAGGGAATGTGCTCCGAAAGAGTGTCCGATCGACCGAACCTCTTTGCTTCTGTCCGCCAGGTGATCGAGAAACGGAGAATGCTGTCGTACGTCCTGCCGACGGAGGAGAAACCGCCGCCCGGGGACCCGAGCCAGGGCGCCTGCCATCCGACCAGGCCGCAGAGAAGCCCGAAGGATCGGTCGCTTCCTCGCAAGTCGACCGCCTCCGCGGTACCAGCCTCCCCGAAGAGGCAATCCTACGTCGACGATCCTAGAACGATGATCGTCCCGAGCAGGATAGAGAGCCACGCTGGGGATCGGAACGGCCGAGCGGAGAGCCCGCAGCAGCCGGGAACGATCCTCGAGAGCCCCAAGCACAACGGCAACCTCGTCAAAAAATCGACCCTCCATACGTCCAAGGTCGCCAAAGACGACAGCCTCTACAGCATCGATAGCGACGCCAGCACGGTCGGAAGCGACCGAAAGAGCAAGATGTTCAACGGCACCAAACACGCCAGTCTCAAGAGGTAAGGTAACGACGGGAGTCGATTGCCGTCGGCCGCGTTGATGCGCGGAAGCGGCAACAGGTCGGACCATCGGCTCGTCCTTCGTCCTTCGCGCTTCGGGGACCGAAGACCGGCGACCGGCGACGATGATTCGCTCTCGTCCGTCGTGGCCCGCGATATCTCCTCCTCGATCCGCTCGGGTCGTTGTTATCGGTCTCGATAACTCCCGTCTGCGCTCCCGAAACCAGACGCTCGTGTTTGCCTTCCATTTTTAATTGGCCGCTGTACCCTCCCCGCCGCTCGATCCACCGGCGCGTTTCAACGGTCCTCCCGCGTCGCGCCTCCCACGATCCGGAAAAGAGACGCGCACCGCTCTCGAAATTCGACGCACATTCTACCTGGCACAGCCGCAAGACGCTTTTACGTGCGCGATCGCTGATTCGACGACACTCGAGATAGAACGAGAGAATAAAATTTGGACGAAGCTGCTCGTTCACTGTCAAGGCGAAACCGTCGAATGAAAAGCGCCGCGCTAAAATTATCCTCCATTGTGCAAAACATCGCAAAGTGAGACGCATTTCCGTTCGGTTCAACGCAGTCGCGGGCGCGGGCGCGGGTGCGCTCGCGAATCTCGATGGAACATGCTCCGACGTAGTTCTCCCGGAGGACGCATTCCGTCGTTACGAGTCGCAAAGTAAAATATGTCAGCTCGAAACTCCGGCACGCTTCGTCTACCGCGAGCAATTCGGACCGACGACGTTGCTAGAGACCACCCGTGGCGATAGGAAGAAAGGGCCGTGACATTTGGACACCGGCTAGGTCACGGTCGATCGTCGTCTTGCCGCTCTTCGTCCGCTCTCCGTTCCTCTTTGTCGCCTTTTGCCGGTTCGCGCCTCTCCTTTAAACGTTGCCCGCTGTTCGCCGTCTTTGGGTGCGTTCGGGGAGTCGCTATTCGCACTATCTGGCGCTACAGACTGTTCGCAGAGCTCGAAAGTAGCGCAATCAAACACTACCGTGACGTCACTACTTATGGTGTGTGACGTCATGACTGAACGCAACCAACGCTATTTCTTCCGAGGTAGTGTGACAGTTGCGTAGCGTTTGCGTATTGCGTGAACAGCACCGAATAGCACCACACGCTGTAAGTTGTTTGTTTCAGCATGGAAAATTCGAATTAGCAAAGCTCTCAGGTCGATAATGAATCATATGGTAGACGTAATGGAAATATTATAGAAATCATGAAGAAATATAAAATGTATATTACAGTTAACGTGGTCCTAAAGTTTAGTAAAAAACAAAAAAAAACGAATGAAGTTTCCGTGGTTATTTTAAATCCGAAAGTGTCTTACGAAATTTTTGGAACAATCGAGGAATTTATTTTATACGAATAATTCACGTGTAATTCCGGAGCATATTAATATTTTTTTAAGGCATTACACTCTTTTAATCCTCTCTAATCACGTAAACGACACATCATGATCTATAATTTATTTACTATGTTATAAAAATAATAAATGTATTTAGGAATTTAATTTCGTTTTAGTTTTATGAATTGCTCGATAATTTCACTGAATCATATGCAAGAAATTTAATCGCGAAAGCACCAATATCGAAACCCCCACACAAAACGATGATGATCGCTGCTAACGCTACGCTGTAGAACGTTCACGGAGCTTGCTATCGCCATCACGCTATTGCTCCGCGAACGCCGTTGGTAGTGTTTGCGTTTACAGCGTTCGTAGCGACTCCCCGAACGCACCCTTTGTTGCCCGTACCCGCGGTAGAATCGAAGAGATCGTTTCGCTTCGCGGCCCGTTGCGATCCAACGATACGTCAGAAGCGACGTCAGAGGCGACCCGGGAGGCGTGCTTCGGGGAAAATTGTTTTAAATCGTCCGAGAGCGGCCGCGAGAGCGAGCCCGTTCGCCCGAAAGCCGATGAAAATTGTCCTTCCGACGGAGGGAGACGAACGATCGGAAAAGGTCGCCGAGAGCCGCGATCGTCGGAGAGTCGGTGGGTTGTCAGCGGAAACCGGGGGGAGATGACGCGAGAAGGAAGACCGCGTCGTTGCGTCATCGGGAACACGGAGCGTTCGAGATGGTGACACAGATCGGGCATAAATAGAGAGGTGTCCCGTGCGTGCTTCGGTGGACTCTGTCCGAAGAGGTCCGACGGGGTCCGAGAGCTTCCGAGAGACTCCTACGCGCCAAGGAGAAGGAGGGGCATGCGCGACCCGTTACGGGGCGCCACGTGATTCCGAC